>CM060942.1:310182931-312682931 GCA_030765085.1 Allium cepa | reverse complement strand
TAACTTGTACTATAAATGGTTTTATGGAGTCAGGAAGCGCTAATCAAAAATAAAAAAGGACGAGGGATGATGCATAAAAAGGAAATCAAATCCACGTGCACGATTCTTCTCATGTACCAACACTTGTGTGCCAAGCGTCCAAAATAAGGCAAGCCCTATATGCCGTATGTCATCCTAGAAGTTCAAACCACTTTAGTTTGTACCGTTTCAATTCTAAAACGTAAGGTAATATCTAATTACCTTATTACAGTTTGATAGCTTCAATTATTTAGATTTGGATGATGATTTGACGATCGCACTTCTAATGCTTATTTTTAATAGAAAAATTAAGTTGTCCTAGTGTGTTTATTCTCCGGATAAATTCATTTGGTCTTTGATCATAACAGTGCTAGCATTTTTACTAAGTTATTTGCACCAACAGATGGAAAGGGATGTATTAGTGCTAAAAAATTTATAAAAGAAGGTGATTGACTATATCAGAGTTAAGATAGGGGACATGCACTGGTGGAAATGCCTATATAGATCAAACTTTACAATCTCAAACTGGAACATTGGGATCAGGAAGCACTGAATAGGATTGCAAACATAATTAGAATGCCTACTTGAACAGACACCATAACTGCATCAAGGAAATGAACAAATTATTCTAGGATTCTAGTAAGTATTAATATTAAAATAAATTACCTGAAACTGTTAATATGAAGACTAATAGGGGAGATAACTGCACTATCAAAATTGACTATGCATTTAAACCTTATATATGTGAGCATCATCAATGTTTTGGTCACTAAACTATGAAATACAGTAAGAACAGACCAAATAGGCAACATACGCAACAAGGTTTGAAATCACAATCAAACACTACTACAGCTAAACCAAAATTATTCCCCAATAGTCAACAAAAACAACAACCCCCCTCCCAATCAAATTCCTCTACAACTTCCAACCCAGTAAACTCAAAAGAGGTAAATGGAAACAGCCTAGAGCCACATACTACAACCTCTACTGCACAATGGCAACAAGTAGGCAAACAAAGTGTGTCAAAGTAGAGCAACCCAGAAAGATCTAATGAAATAGGGAATTCAAGTACCAGAAAACTACAAAACAACGAAGAGCAATATAAGAATGACAATGTTAAACAAAAATACATGAAAGTTTTACTACTAATAATAAGTTCCAGATACTTAGCTCATCCAAGGAAGAGGACAATGCTGATCAGCCTACTCAATCTGGATATGAGGAATTCTGCCATGCACAAGAAGAATTTGTTAATGAGACTAACTTTATTGACAATATTGCACAAAATTTAGAAGAGCAAGGGAAGGACCAAGTTCCAGAACCAAAAGAACGTTGTTTTGTGTTCCTTCAAATGAATGAAGATGCTGTATTGGGGGTGGATTGACCATTAAAAGAGCTTTTATTCTACCATTGTGTTCCTTCAAATAATCGATTACAAATTTAAAATAAAAAATATCTATGTCCAACTGTCTTTAAATTAATTCATAAAAATATCTATGTTAGAAGGCTTACTCGAGTATGAACCATCAAGGCGGTTGACTGCTCATGAAGCTCTATGGCATCCTTTTTTCATAAAGAGACGTCGCTCAAGGTCTTAAAGTGGAAATTTTGCTTCTAACTTGACGATATTGACAACTGATTTTTTAAGCCTGCTTTGAAAAATGAAGAACGGATTAAGCCATGCTGTCGAAGATGAAGTATTTAACGCTACATCCTCAAATAACTGATTTTTTTGAGGATTTCGATTTGGGAGGAACTGCTAATTTGATTTGCTAATTTGATTTCAATTGAACGGAGATAAAAGTTGCTTTTGTTTTCTTCCTAACAAGTTACGGGGGAAGTGGAGGGATAAATGAAAGCTAAGCGGGAAATGAAAAGCTAAGGGGAGGGAAAATGAAAGTTGGAGTAGCAAACCAATGGAAAATGAATGCAAACTAATGTTGTTGCATCGGTTGAATTTAAAACCGATGCTACAAAAACTATTTGCACGTACCAATTGCATCGGTTGTTGGTGACAACTGATGCAAATTTGATTTTTTGTTACCTATTGCTTTTCACGTACCAATTGCATCGGTTATTAAGATAGAACTGATGCAAATAGTTCTATTTGCATCAGTTTTTGCTTCAACTGATGCAAATGAGGCGAAGCAATATGCACTTTTTGTACTAGTGGTTCCACCATCGATGTATGTTATATTTGATAACATTTTTGAGTTTCCGGTCATATGTTTGGAGCAACTGCTATCTAGTATCCATTTCTCCTTATTTTTTATTTTGGGTACCTACAAAATAAAGAATGTTTTAATTGGTAACCATATATTTTATTAGGGTCCTAGTTGTTAGAGGAAGGCAGCCATACCCAAGATGGTTTGGTACCTTTATAAATATAATTTTTGTTATAGACTACTCCTTCTAAGTAATTATTAATATGCTTTTGTCTAATCAAATTATTATTTGTTTTAGGAATCCAAATTTTCATATTTTTGGTTTCTAATTTCGACTTAGAAAAACTTTTAGTTTTTATATAACTAATATTTTTAGCATTATTTCCTTTTTGTTTAGAAGAATTTTTAAATCCTATTCCATTTCTATTGCCTGATGGTTTTGAAGTTTTGATAAGATTTTCCAAATCTTGTTTTCCTTTATTAAATTTTGACACATTGTTGGTAATTTTATCTAATTTTTCTTTTAGTTCTATATTTTCAATTTTCAATGATTCAATAATATTTTCAAACTCAATATTTTCATTTAACAAATTTTCTTTTACTATAGTAATATTCTCACTTTTTATGAATTTATTTTTGATTTTCTCTTGGGATATTTGAAGTTCTTCTTCTAGAATAATTTTTTCATCTTTCAACAATCCTATCTCAAGTTCTAATCTATTTATTTTGACTATATATTATTTGTTCAATTTTTTTATTTGTCTAAATTTATCATCTAATTCCATGCTAAGTTCTAATAATTCATCATAGCTAAGTTCAGGACATACCTCTTCAGCTTGTGCCATAAAACATACATTAGCCTGTTCTCCATCACTATCGCTATCACTTTCAGAGGATGAAGAATCCAAGTCATCCCAAATTACTTTGAAGGCCTTCTTCTTCTTAAAATTTTGAACTTTGTTATTCTTTTTATCATTATTGAGTTTAGGGCAATCCTTCTTCATATGACTGTATTGATCACATTTATATCACTTGATTTGATTTGAGTTGTTGTGTTGGATTTCCCTTCTTTTTGAAATTTGGTCATCTTTCTAAATTTCTTGAATCTATTATAATTCTTAGCAATGAAGACTATTTCTTCTTCATCTAAATCGGAGTCATCATTTTTTGTTGCTGGAAATGCTATATTCTTCTTCTCCGAATTTAGTTCTTTTCGAGCCTGCAAATTAGCTTCATAGGACATTAAATTTCCTATTAACTCTTCAACCATGAGAGTGGAAAGATCGTTAGCTTCTTCAATAGCTAAAACCTTCCTTTCCCAATCTGATGTTAAAGAGTTGAGTATTCGAGAGGTTAAATCAAAATCAGTAAATTTAACTCATAATGCCATAAGGTCATGTTGGATAGTTTGAAATCTAGAATACATGCCAACAATAGTTTCATTTTGCTTCATTTTGAATGAAGAAAATTGGTTTTGTAAAATTGAAATCTTGGTTTGTTTGACCTTTGTTGTACCTTCGTGTGTAATTTGTAAGGTACGCCGAATATCAAACGCAGTGGTGCATAACATGACATGTGAAAATTCATTTTTGTCTAAAGAGCAAAATAAAACATTCATAGCTTTAGCATTATTTGATGCTAAGGTTTTTTGTGCATCGGTCCAAGTGTTCATAGCAATAGTAAGTGCTTCATATTTATCTTGTGTGGCTGACCAAATTTCAAGACCATTAGCTTCCATAAAAATTGTCATACGTGTTGACCAATATACATAATTAGATCCATTAAAGAGTGGGGGTCGTGCTGTGGATTGTCCTTCTTGAAAAATACTTGCCATATTAAAGTGATTCAAAAACGTGCTACTGTTATTTGATCAAAACCTTGCTCTGATACCAATTTGTAAATCTATATGAGTGGATCGTATAGGATGTATATGCAAGTATATGCAACTAACTATATAATATAATTTGAGAGATGATAGTAGCAAAGTAAATTCAAATAATCACACCGGGATTTTATACTGGTTCGGACCTCCCATCCTACGTCTAGTCCCGAAGCTCCTCTTTAAAATTTCCTTTCAACTCACCCTCACTTGACCCGGAGAAACAGGTTTACAATAGCAGAGTTTCTTTGTCAAGAATGCGTTCTAAAACATGGATGTTGACTATTAAGTACAGTTGCTTCCAATATATATAAAAGAGTCAATTACAGGTATTTTGATTGCTTAGAGATCAGGTATAAATCAGTGTGTAAGAGTTAAGAGTGTAAGTAAGTAAGGTGTTAAACTTCTCTTGAATTCCTGATTCTATTTATAGTGGTGGAGAGATCCTTTGTGTAGTTGCAACTGTTAGTAAGTGCTCTAAGGTCGCTTCTCATGGTGATGAAGAGTTGCAGTGAAGAGAAGCGAACGTGTCCTTTCAGATGTGACAATTGTTCTTTGAATTTACATAGCCGAGTTCAAAATCAGACGTTTGGAAAATATTTTAGACATCTGGTCTTCATATATTTTTTGTATCTGTTTATATTTCAGACGTCTGTGTTTATTAACCAGACGTCTGGTCTTCATATTTTTTTATATCCGGATGCTTTTCAGATGTCTGAGTGTATTAACCAAACGTCTGATTCTTTCTGAGTTTCAAACCAGAGGAATCAATCAGACGTCTGGCTAGTGTACCCAGACGTCTGAATGTGTGCATGTTGCTTTATCTGTGTCTGTGTCATCCGTCTTCCACTTCTATCGACTTGAAGTCTTTTGATACTTCTTTTGAGTCTTATTTTTGTCTCTTTGGTTATGTTAATTTATCAACTACCTATAAATATAGATATATATGTATATTCGATTTTCATTGTATATTTTTTATCATTGAAACCATATAATTGATTTTCTAACAAACATATCTGATCCTGGTCTCTTCGAAACAACATTCGATAGTTTCCAATAAATTCAACCATTGTTCTTTAGGAAATAAACAACCAAAGCTAAAAGCGGAGATCACCAACTAACCATTAGTGGATGGATTTCCTTATCATTTGTCCTAAGAGAATGAAACAAGATTTATACGCGTAGTATAACATCATCGGAGATGATTATGCCATATAACTCACGTGTTTCTTCAAGATATTTTCAATGTTACTTTTTGGGTCTATATTTGATAGTCGATTATTTAACTATCAAATAAACAAACAACAACCAATTCCATTTGAGAATTGTTTATCCACAGCAACCACTACGTCTTAAAACAAATATTTATTTAACAAATCTCTTTCAAAACATTTATCTAAAACACTCAGATACTTATCTCTCTGACATAAGTATACTCACAAAACACTTACGAATAACTTATTACTTCCAAATCTGGTTAAAAAGGATTTAACAAATGTTGTTTCAATTGGAGGTAAGGATAACCCTAAACACTCTTCCCTCGGTGTTAAGTGTAGAACAGATGTTTCATACCACCATTTTTAAAAGGTCAGTTTAGAGAAACCCATATATAAATCCTTTTAAATCAATTCTATTTCATTCGTGAAACCTCTTTGACTTGAAATTTATATTCGTTTCAAAATGCTTTCGAAACTCCCTAATTCATCTATAAAACCCTTTTATAATATTCAAATTTTTTTATATAGATTTCTTATAAATATCCAAACTTTTTATAAACTCCCTTTATGAATATCTTAATCATTTTCTAAAAATTCTTTTATAAATACCCAAATCATTTATGAAACTTCTTTATAAACCTTTTCTGTTTAAACAACTTCCTAAATAACCTTAAATCAAATTAGCTTCTTTTAATAAGCAAATCCATTTTATAAATCTTCATTGCTTAAAACTCCAATCCACTTACCCAAAGCACTTTATAAATTTTCAAATTCCTTTATAAAACTTCAATTTATAACGAGAAATACTATTCCATTAGTTAAAAACATCTTTATTAAAACTATTTGTCAAATCATTCTTCAAATATCTTGTTCAAATTGAAATAACTTGGACCCATTTCATAAAGAAAATGGAATGGTTATCTTTACAAAATCAAATGGAGGCTTAGTGACCACAGTAGTTCTTTTAATTTGGTTTTACTTATCCAGTTTAACATGGCATTACATAACAACAGGTATATAAGGGATCAACACATAACCATCAATCAATTTAAGTAAATGTTCAAGTTAATTGTACTAGGAGAATAATATTTTGTTTTGCTAATAGATGTTAATTTTCCTAATCATATAAGGTTACTTAAGGGTAAACGGCCTCGAAATCCCTTGCTTTTTTTTGAAAAAGAACAGTTTAAAACAAAACTGATTACTTAAACTCAAAGCAATTTTAAAATAAATTAAAACCCTTATAAACGAGAATCAAATCGTTGTTAAATAGTACTCAAACTCTAATAAAAGTAATTAAGCCTTATTAAAACACAATTAACTCTAATCAAAGATTAATTTAAATAAAACCCCTTTTAAAAATAATAACATTAATAATTATCTTAAATAAAATAAATAATCAATAATTAATCCTTAGTTAGTTATCAAATTTAATTAAGCAGCAAATCATGATTAACTTAACTAATTAAAATTTGAGTTAAATACCATTATTGACAAATGATTCAGTACTAATTACCTTAACTAATTAATTAATTAATCATTAAATAAATAAATAATTACATTATTGTACTCTAATTACTTTATTAAAGTTAGAAAACATTTTCAAATGATTTCTAGGTGAAAATAAGTTTGGATTAGAAAACTAGTTAAATTTTTCCGAACTGCGCATATAGCGACTATCGTTATACGAACCCGTATTTCAAAACTTGAAAATTTTGGTTTTCTAGGTTTTAAACTTCCCTTTTGAACTTTTATCCTCTTTGAGGCATGAATATGTATATACATTTGAATATCAAATCAAAGTTTCAAACTTGAAAACTTTTCAGTTTGAAACTAAAATCAAACTTTCGACAAAAAAGGGAATTTTACGTCGCTTTTTATTAGCAAATCGCCACCTTTGTATCATGAACCTACATATAAAAAATATAATATTCCAACATAATATCACATAATAATATTAGAGCACCATCATAAACAAATTATTACTTTACGATACTAACTAACTTTTTTCAATATTCAAGTTATAATCTTTATCGCATACTTAAATTTGCATAAGCAATCAACTCCAAATCAACACATATGCATGCACACACAACGTATGACATTACTACATACTTGATCAACGTTTTAACTCATAAATTTTACAAATTTAAAAGGTTAGTAACTTGAGTTTTAAAACATGAACTTTACCAACCAACCTTTCACTAAAAATTTAATTCGACCTAGATCTTGCTATTAACTTGCAAAACAGAAGACTTGGATGCTTTTACACCTAAATTAGGCTCAGCTATGCGTGTGCTTGGGCTTGGCCATGGATGTTGTAGAGTGGATAGGCTTGCAACTTGGAAGAGAAGAGGTAGTAGTATATGTAAAAGTGGTTTACTGGACTAAAGAGGATATTTTGAGTAAAAAAAAGTGATTATTCTTACTTTAAAATATACGAAGAGAAGCCATGGATATTTTTTTTTTCAAGCTTTAAGGAATTTGAATGCGGAGAAGAAGATTGTAAAATGAAAATTATAAAATTGAAGGAGTATTTATAGGCTTAGGAATATATTTTTAAAATATAAAGTGCTTATAATTAAATATATACTCCTGCATGCACTCCATTCCTCCGCCCTCTCTCCTATACACGTTACCCCCTCCCCCTAGGCTATGTTGTAGGGTATCTAAGGTATGGCATATGATTTTTGCGCGCGCGCGTGTGTGTGTGTTTATATGCATATATATGCCTTTTATAACATAATTTGTCACATCCAAGCTTAGGTATAAATATATAAGTTAATATACATAAGTATGTTTAGTTAATACTAATCCTACCATATATAAATGCGTGCATGTTGCATCAAGTGTGCGCAACATTCTTGACGACTTTCGAGTGTAGAAAATTCAAAATTTTTAAAAACGTTCTTTAGTCATATTTTCTATTTTTATTTGAACTATATATATTGGAAAATAAATTTTGAAAACTATTTTCTCATCATTATTAATCTAATAGGTTTATCTACTAATAAAATCTATTTATTGATTGTATAAAATATACTTAAATAGCCTATTTCAAAGTGGCAAAATCTTGGGTCGTTACAAATGTGTTTTACCATCATTTGTTATTATTTAAAAGATTTATATTTTAATTATAAAATCTATTATTTTAATATTTAAAATTTATTAAATATTCACAAATTAAGGCTATAAAAGTCCTGTTCATTACGCCCAAATAATTGAATTGTAAAATAAAGTAGTTTTGAAAAATATATTACATATGTGACATATGCAAATCATGTATGTCAACATATAACGACATGTTTTCAACAAACTTAAAGAGTAAAAAAAAACACTACCAAACATCAATTCATTTCAATCGACTTCTTATACCTATATGTTAATCCCGTTTCACCAACGAGTTAAAGAGTCCACGAGATAAGAGCCCACAAGTTAAGATCTATGAGTTGAGGAACCTGCGACCTAAGAACTATGACTCAGGAAGCTTACGACCTACGACTTAAGGCAGCAAACAGTTCTAGAAGGACTTACGAGTTAAGCAGTCTCCGACTTAAGGCCTCCACGGTTTAAGGAACCTTACGAGTTAAGGATGGCACGACTTAAGGAAATGAACGACCTACGACCTAAAACATGTTGCGACCTAACAATGGCTACGGTTGAACGGCCTAGGAAAGCTATGCGACCTAAAGGAGTAACGACTCAAAACATTGGAAGGAAGGATCAACAACACATAAGTCATTGGCGACTTACGACTTATGATGAGTCGTGTACGACTCATGCTAGCACAAAGGAAGTCATGTTTGGTTAACTCGGGAACGACTTATCACTTGTATCGTTCATTCGAACAGGAGCATAACATTGGACCAAGCCAAGAGTCAAATCCAGTAGGTCGGCCGCGACCTACCATGAACCGCTAACAAGCCCGCGACTTATCATATGAGACAATTCACCATGACTCGTCCACGACCTAAGGTCACTAAGTCGTAGTCCACTGCTATGATGTCCATACTAAAAAAGGATGACTCGTGAACGGGTTAGAACTTGTGCTATATTCAGAAGACCGAAGGCGAGTGTGAGCTCAACATGATGAGTCGTCCACGACCCAACCTGACTCGGCCACGAGTAACCCATGAGTCGGGTACGACTCACGACTTAAGACCGAAAACCCCTATAAATACACAACCATTTCCAACATGAAGGGGACTTTTGGGGTTGATTCTCGAAGCGCCAAAACTTTGCCATTTTCTCGACTCAAGCAACACTTTGAGCACTCCAAACATCGAAGACATTACATCAAAGTCCAAGAAAGAGAATCTACATCATTCATCATGAGTTTGAAAGATAATTCTCCGTCAAAGTTTGTACTAACAGACTAGAGTGGATTGTAATTGAAGAAAGTTGTATAAGTTGTACTTGTTTCAGCAATAAAGAGATCAAAGTGGACGTAGGCGCGATTTTAGGCCGAACCACTATAAAACTGTTGTCTTTTACTGCTTTTCTACAATTTCTCTACTTGTATCTTGTTCCCGTACCAACGGGTGGTGCTTTCACAACTACACATCACACACCGGGGTGTTAGCGTTCAAATTTAAGCGTTAACATTTTTGGTGCTTTCACTGAGAATTGAACTCAGGACAGCTGTCATCATTGCTTCGCAGAGATTTGAAGAAAGAATTTCCTTAAAAACAAGAAGTATATCTGAGATTATGGCTCCTGGAAGGAAAAGTAGATCTATCAGATCTGGGAACATTCAAGAGGGAACCTCCGCTTCCCCTGTACCTAATCTACCCACTCCATCTGTTGGAGTTACGAAAGCGGAATTGGATGCTGTGATTCTAGGGCTAAACCAGCAGATAAACGCCCAAAATGCACAACTAGAGGCTCAAAGTGCCCAGAATGCTCTGATTCTGAATAAGTTGAACGACTTACTTGGGGCAAACAATCAACCGGCTGGTAATGAAAGGAACTATGCTGGCAACATTCATGATGTTAATGAAAGAAATGCTCCTGAAAGGCCTACTAGTCCCTTTGAGCAGGCAGTACCTGAGGCCGGTGGATCTAGAACTCGACATGATGAAGAATATCTTTCTGGAATGGTCCGGCAGATCATGAAAGAAAGTATGCAAAGGGTCGAAGATGAGAAGGAATGGGGTTTCGCTCCAAGTAAAACTCTGTTTACTGAAAAAATCTTGAAGGCGGAATTTCCAAGGAAGTTTGTCCCTCCAACTATTCCAGCTTACAAAGGGACAAGTGATCCGAATGAGTTCTTGTATAAATATGATTGGCACATGACAGGTGCCAGGGCCTCCGACGAAATAAAGTGCCGATATTTCCCCGTATACCTGGAAGGCGTGGCTTTACTGTGGTTCACCAAGTTGCCAGTTCGATCTATCGATCAGTTTTCAGACTTGACCAGAAAATTCAAGGAGCAGTTTAGGCTATATGCTTCGAAGGCCAAGGATATCATGTCATTGTCCAGTTTAGAGCAGAATCCTGGTGAGTCTATCAGATCTTTCTTGAACCGTTTCAATATAGCATTGGCTGAGGTGGACAATGCTGAACCACGAATGATATTGACTTATCTGATGAGGGCTATTGATAAGTCAAGCGAATTTGGGAAATGGTTAAATATGAAGGAGCCAACCTCTCTCGAGAAGTTCTACAAAAAAGCAGACGAATTCATTCGCTTGGAAAGTCGTCCTTTGCCAGTAAAGGCAGTGTTGGAAAAAGCTGAAGACAACACTGTCGCTCCACGCAAGAATGAGTCGGTGGGGCAGAAAAGGGAGAATAATAATGGAAAGAAACAGGGTAATCTGAAAAAGCCCCGGTCCTTCAAGCCATCAGAATATACTCCATTATCACATACGCCGGAGCACATCTACCTTGCCACTAAAGATTCCGTCGATTTCCCTAAACCTATCCCTTTGAGAACTGGGAGAAAAGCCATACAAAGTGGGAAATTCTGCCGCTTCCACAATCAACCAGGTCATGAAACTGATGAATGCCGCCAGCTGAAAAATCTGATTGAAGAGTTGCTAAGAGAAAACAAGTTGCAGCAATTCGTGAAAAAGAATAGCAACAATCCTGCATCGTCGAGTCAGGGGCAGCGGGCTCCTGTTCATCAGCCTGGGGCAGGAGAGAAAGCTACAGGGCATGAATCTGGAAGGCCCGTTATCAATGTCATTTCAGGAGGACCTCACCCAGCTGGCAAAAGTTGGGGTGAGATGGAGAGATATTCCAGGGCTTTGAAATATGCTCCAGCCGAAGAAGACGTCTTTGTTCTAGAAGACACTACGCCCCTTAAACAACAGAAAACTTTCAGTGATGATATTATTTTCAGAGCCAGAGATTCCACAGGTATTGAAGCTCCTACTTTAGATCCCTTGGTCATCTCGGCCGGTATTGGACCAGCCATTGTCAGAAGAGTCCTCATTGACTGCGGAGCATCATGTAATATTCTCTTCAAGAAGACATTTGACCAGATGAAAATCCCTATGATCGATGTGCAAGCCTCATCACAGAAAATCGTTGGCTTCACTGGGGAGCCAAAGCAACCAGTAGGAACCATCGATCTGTTTGTGGAACTTGGGGAAGGAGAAAGGAAAGTGGTCCGAAAGCAAACCTTTGTGATCATCGACGAATATTCTGCTTATAATGCTTTTCTTGGCCGTCCAACACTCGCAGCATTCAAAGCTATCCTAGCCCCGTGGTGCCTCACTATTAAATTTCCTACTGACAATGGAGTAGGAGTTATAAAAGGGGATCAAAATGCTGCGCGAGAATGCTATTGGACAGAGCTGCGAGAGTCAAGAAAAAGAGAAATGGGAAAGGATGCGGCAACTCCAGTCCGCATCAGGGAACCAGCTTTGTAGCAATTACAGAGCGGACCCTGCACTGGCGAGCACAGCGGGGCACGGAAGGAAATGGATCCCAGAAAAGCCAGTACAGGGGAGAATAGAGTAGTACCGGTGGAAACGACAATTCCGGTACCTGTTGACCCGAAGGACCCAAATAAGGTGTTGAATGTGGGTTCACAGCTTAATGTGTCAATTCAGAATGTCTTGATATCTTTCCTGAAAGCAAATCTGGACGTCTTTGCTTGGACTCATGCCGATATGTGTGGGATATCCCCAGAAGTTGTAGTACACGCTCTGAATATTGACCCAAAGTTTACGCCAGTTAAACAGAAAAGAAGAACCCAAGGTCCAGAAAGGTCAGCAGCATTAAAAGAAGAAGTTGATCGACTCATGGAAAATAACTTCATCAAAGAATCTACATATCCGAATTGGGTTTCAAATCCTGTGTTGGTCAAGAAAGCTAATGGAAAATGGAGAGTGTGCATCGATTTTTCTGATCTAAACAAGGCTTGCCCCAAAGATTGCTTCCCATTACCCAGGATCGATCAACTGGTAGACGGAACTGCGGGACATGAATTGTTATCCTTCATGGATGCCTACTCCGGTTATAACCAAATCATGATGCATGAGCCGGATCAGGAGGATACAAGCTTTATCACAGATGTTGGACTTTATTGCTACAGAGTTATGCCCTTCGGATTGAAAAACGCAGGGGCAACCTACCAAAGACTTGTTAATGCTATGTTCAAACCGCAATTGGGCAGAACTATGGAAGTCTACGTCGACGACATGTTAGTGAAGTCCAGGAAAGCAGTGGATCACATTGAACACTTAGCAGAAATGTTCGCAGTCCTCCGGAAATACAGAATGAAACTTAACCCTCTGAAATGTACATTTGGGGTCGAATCCGGAAAGTTCTTATGTTTTATCGTCAGTGCTAGGGGCATTGAGGCCAGTCCAGCTCAAATTACCGCCTTAAAAGAAGTTAAAGCTCCTAGAACGAAGAAGGAATTGCAAAGTCTCAACGGAAAGGTCGCCGCTTTGAGTCGGTTCATTTCCAAAGCTACTGATAAATGCATCCCATTCTTCGATGCCCTGAAAAAAGGAAAGAAGAACTTTGAATGGACTCCCGAATGCCAAAAAGCCTTTGAAGAGTTGATCCGTCATATGGAAACACCTCCGATACTTTCTAGGCCAGGCAATGGTGAGGATCTTCTTATATACTTGGCAGTATCATCTCATGCTCTAAGTGCAGCGCTGATACGGGAAGACAAAAGGATTCAACATCCAGTTTACTATATCAGCAAAAGACTCACTGGGGCATAGCTGAATTACTCCAAGTTGGAAAAACTCGCCTATTGCCTACTAGTTGCATCGAGGAAACTGAGGCAATATTTCCAAGCTCATCCTATCAAAGTACTCACTGATCAACCTCTAAAGCAAGTCCTATTTCGCCCTGAAACTTCGGGTCGTCTTCTAAAATGGAACATTGAACTTAGTCAATATGACATCACCTATCACCCCCGAAAAGCAATCAACGGACAAGCTTTAGCTGATTTCATTGCAGAATTCACAGAGAAAGATAATGGTGAGGAAAAAGCGATCAATGATTCTCCAATCCAGTGGAAGATGTATGTTGATGGCGCAAGAAATGACTACTGTTCTGGAGCGGGAGTGGTACTTGAAACTCCTGAAGGTCGATCATTATGTTATGCACTAAGACTGGAATTTCCTTCAACAAACAATGAAGCAGAATACGAAGCTCTTATTGCAGGTCTGAAAATCGCTAAAGAGCTAAACATTCGAGCACTACAAATTTTCAGTGATTCCCAGCTTATTGTATGCCAAGTCAAGAAGGAATTTCAAGTAAAAGGTGGAAACCTGCCTTCCTACTTGTCAAAGGCTTGGGAACTCCTATGTGAACTCGATCACTATTCAATAAGCCACATTCCTCGGGAAGAGAATATGAAGGCAGATTCCCTCGCAAAATATTCAAGTTCTGGTGAAGCTCAACTATTGGGATTGGTCCCTGTAGAAGTCCTTTCAGCACCAAGTATAGACGAGATGGATATAGACTGGATTATGAATGTATCTCAAGAACAAGAGTCATGGATGACTCCAATACTGGATTACCTACTCAAAGGTTCTCTGCCAGAAAACTCGATAGAAAGACGAAAGCTACTAAGGAAGGCCTCCCGCTATGTGATTCAGGATGGCCGATTGTACAGACGGGGATTCTCAATGCCATTGCTTCGATGTGTATCCCGGGAAGAGTCCAAAACAATCCTAGCAGAAGTGCATGGAGGAGAATGCGGTGATCATTCAGGTGGACAAACATTAGCAAAGAAAATTCTCCGATACGGATATTTTTGGCCAGAAATTACTCAGGATGCTGCAGATTACTCCCGAAAATGTGACAAATGCCAAAGATATGCCAAAATTCCTAGAGCACCTTCTACCGAACTCACACAGATGGTCAGTCCATGGCCATTTGCAATTTGGGGAATGGATCTCATTGGGCCGCTACCAACTGCTAAATCAGGGATTAAATATGCTATTGTTGCAGTTGATTATTTTACTAAGTGGGCTGAAGCTGAACCATTGGCTACGATCACTTCAAAGAAAATGATAAGCTTTGTAACCAGGAATATCATTTGCAGATACGGTGTGCCTCAGAAAATAATCACAGACAATGGTACTCAGTTTGAAAGTGAGGAATTCCAGGATTTTTGCAAGCGATTCAAAATCCAGAAAAGCTTTTCGGCAGTAGCTCATCCGCAGGCAAACGGGCAAGTGGAAGCAGTGAACAAGACCATCAAATCAACCATCAAAAAGCAACTCGAAAGAGCAAAAGGTGGTTGGGTCGATAAACTACCACTTGCACTATGGGCATACAGAACTACTCACAAAACTGCAACTGGGCATACTCCTTTTGCGTTAGCATACGGATCGGAAGCAATGGTCCCGGTTGAAGCAGAGGTCCCTTCACACAGAAGAATCCATTTCAATCAAGCAGAAAATGAAAAGCTGCAACTTGAAGCGCTGGATCTCCTTGATGAAAAAAGAGATGAAGCTAACCTCAGAGTTGCAGCTCATCAGCAAAGGATAGCCAGACATTTCAATTCCAAAGTTCGTCAACGCAGCTTTGAAATTGGAGATCTAGTCCTGAAAAGAATTATGACCGCGACAGGTGTGTTTGGGCCAAATTGGGAAGGACCATATGTAATAGGTCAGAAGCTTCTTGACGGCACATTCAAGCTCACCACTGTTGATGGAGATCAAATTCCAAGGGCATGGAACAGCAACCACTTGCATCCATACTTTACTTGAAAATTTTGTTGAAAAATTGTAAAAAGAATTATGAATGTATGATTCTTGTAATTGAAAGCAATTGTGAAACTGATGCAAGTAAATAATAAAAGAATATAAAGTGGATGTAGGCCCAATTTCATGGCCGAACCACTATAAATCTTGTGTTCCTTATTATCATTATATGTTTGCTTCGTTTTCGATATAAAAATACATAAAATGTATTGCTGAAATGTCGATTTAAATTTTTGCAGACAATGGAAATAAAACTTGCGCATAATAAGACCGAGCGATTCTCACCATCATTCAACAAACAAATTTCAAGTCACAAAGACCCCGAATTCAAATCCTAGATAGGAAATACTTCAATTGAACGGCTAATGATTTCGATAGAAACGAGCCCTTGCTGATAAATTGAGATTGTTTGAACAGACAAACATCCAATTAGGAAGCTAGTGCCCGTTCTCACGAACTTGCCTGGCAATGAAGTACACTTCCTTGGATTAAACAAGCCACTTGCGAGAAGAGGGGGACGAAAACTTGAAAAGAAGAAAAGGGGATCGCTGAAAAGGCATAAGCAAGTGAACAAAGGAACAACCAAAGCTACCATCAGCAGCACAAGTCCTCTTCGGAGGCGCAACTCTTCAGAGGATAAAAGACCTCTAATGGGTCATACGCCACAAAAAAGAAAGTTCTCTACTCAACAAAAAAGATTGGAGGAGTCATGACCCTCCAACCATGAGAGAGTAACTTCCAGGCGATGAAAACCCTCTCTGAGGCACATTTCACCAGGAGTTGAAGTGTTATAACCGCTCTTCGGGATTTCACTTCACCAGAGTTGAAATGCAAACAAAATAAAAGCCCTCTTCGGAGGCCCATTTCACCAGGAGTTGAAGTGTTGCAACCGCTCTTCGGAATTTCACTTCACCAGAGTTGAAATGTAAACAAAATAAAAGCCCTCTTCGGAGGCACATTTCGCCAGGAGTTGAAGTGTAACAACCGCTCTTCGGAATTTCACTTCACCAAAGTTGAAATGCAAAAACAAAGACCTTCTTGAAAGCACACGTTTCACCGAGATTGAAATAAAACTTCCAAGTTTTGAAACGTGAAAAGGCTTTCTTCGAAGGCACAACTCTTTGGGGGTACACGTTTCACCGAGATTGAAATAAAACTTCCAAGTGTTGAAACGTAAAAAATCCCTCCTTAGAGTTACGACCCCCTCCCGGGGACACAATCAAGAAAAAAGACCTCTTTGGAAGCACACGTTTCACCGAGATTGAAATAAAACTTCCAAGTGTTGAAACGTGAAAAGGCTTTCTTCGAAGGCACAACTCTTTGGGGGTACACGTTTCACCGAGATTGAAATAAAACTTCCAAGTGTTGAAACGTGAAAAATCCCTCCTCAGAGGTACAATTTTGTATAAAAAAAAATCCTCATCAAAAGCGTACTTTAACTTTCAAATGGAAAATGATCGTAAAAAGAAAAGAAGTTAAAGTACCCTTCAGAGGTCCGCTTTACCACATAGAGGAATTCACTTGGTAAAATATGCACATAAGCAAAAGAGAAAAGTGATTTCTTCGAACGACAAAGCGTAAAAACTTATACGAAGGGAGTTGTACTCAATAAAAATTTTCTTTAAAGAATAAAATAATTATTCTTTAACAAATAAGAGTGCAAGTCTCCTCGAAGTGTAAAATATTGCAACAAGCTTAAGGTATGGGGGCAACATGGTATAGTAGTATAGCTGCATCAGTAAAGTAATACTCAAACAACATACCATAAGCCCGCTGCAATATTATATAAACAAACTTGTGCAAAAATAAATAGTAAATGCATTCTCAAATTCAAACAGAAGTTTGTACAAACGAAGAATCATTTTATTCAACTATAATGCAGATACAGGTTTTCAAAATAAAAGCGGGGGCCGATGCCCGCACAACTCTCGGCCAGTTCATATAAAAGACAAAAAGCTAAAATCTTCACTTCTTCTTCCCTCCTTTGGACCCTTTACCCGGTCGAATGACCAGCTTTCCAGGTCGGCCAGTGGGTATAAGGGAAGTAGGAGAGGTAGGTGTAACCGGTTCAACTTCCGGCTCCTCTTCAGTGGCGGTGATTTTCTTCCCCCTCCTCTTTGATATCCCACGCTTCTCTCTCCTTTGTGAGGAAGACTCACTCCCCGGAGTGACAAGTTTTGATAGAACAATGTCGTCAGAAGGAGTCCGTTCCGGGGATATGTCACCTCCCTCAGGTCTCTCATCTTTCTGCTCTTGCGAAGCGATGGGATCATCCAAGCCGTGAAGAGCCTCTATTTGTTCCTCCTGTGATCCAGGTTGCGAGGCAGAAGGAGGCACCGCCTGAAGAGATGAAGGAAGGGTGACCGGAGGAGTAGAAGTTTGAGCAGTGCTTGGTACTTTCTCTACAGAAGAAAAAAGGTTAAAGTCAGTAAAAAGAGGAGATGAAGGTTCACCAATGAAGTCAGTAAAGAGAGGAGATGAAGGCTCGTCAAGGTTGAGAAAATAGCCAAGGAGCTCGTGAAACTCATGTGAAATAAACGAGTAACCCGCTTGAGCAGAATTGACAGTAGCGAGATTAACAGTGAAGTTACCTGGAGAAGCTGGTTTCCTGATATCGACTTCATAAGCTTGCGCATCAGCACTCTCTTCACCCTCGTCTCCGCCTTGTGTGCTTGTAATATCAGCGGTAACTTTGGTGGGAGATGCGAGATGGGAACTGGAACCAATAATGTCGACTTCAGACGAAGAAGGTGGCTGGACTAGAGTAGTTGAAGTGGTTTTCCCCAGCTGGTCCCCTTCCGTCACTTCGGTTCTTAGTTTGGCAAGTTGTTCCTTTCCCCTGGCGAGAGCAGCGCGAGCGTCTTCATCAAAATAATGCCTTTCCAGGGCTGATTCGTCGTAACCGGCACCTTCAGCACCAAGCATCTCAAGAGCGGCCTCCCACACTTCAGCTAAAGTGATTTCATACTTAGGACCAAGAAAAGCGAGGCTTCCACGCCCCAAGACGTTATGCAAGTAGAAGTCGAATAATGTTGAGCCGAAGCTGTTTTTGGTCGCCTCATGAGATTCTTCGGCTGCGATTTTGCCGGCGACAGCCTCATCGCGCTCCCTTTCAGTTTTGGCAAGCTGAAGCTTGAGCATTTGTATCTCCGCCTCCTGGGAGTTGTTTTTCTCTCGAAGCTCAGCAATATCAGAGACATAGCCGTCACTGATTCTTTTTTGTGCTTCAAGCCTGTCCTCAGCGTCCCTCTGACTGGCATGAGCATCTCTAACTTGCCTGAGAAGCACTTCTTCTTTTTGAGAGTATGAAGTAGAGGAAGCAGCAAGCTCATCCTTCAACTTCTCAACCTTTGCTTCGAGCTCCTCGTTGTAGGAAGTAATGCTCCTCATTTCGGTGTTGTGCTGCTCAAGGACTTTTTGCCACTCGGCCTTATCATTTTCCATGGTGAGCATGGCCTCTAAGTTGGCACGGTTAACTCTTTGAAGCTCATCAACAAGCTTCTGCCAGTTTGACATCCTCTCGATATCGAGCTTGACTGCATCAAGATTGCGCAACATAGCAGACTTGTCGAT
The DNA here is from genome assembly GCA_030765085.1 of Allium cepa. Taxonomy (NCBI): domain Eukaryota; kingdom Viridiplantae; phylum Streptophyta; class Magnoliopsida; order Asparagales; family Amaryllidaceae; genus Allium; species Allium cepa. The sequence goes on along the minus strand of CM060942.1, from coordinate 312,663,895 downwards.
GGGGACCAAGTCTAGGTCGAATCTCACACCCTTTAAGCACCATTGTGGAAAACGACTTTGTAAAGTGGCTGGGCCAGGTCCCACTTGAAATTTAGGCCTGCTTATTATTGTCTGGATGTCCTCCTTCCCAAGAGCAGGAGAGTCGGAAGTAATGTCAAGAGGGGCAGGGGCAGTAGGCTTTTCGGGAATAGTGGAAGCATGTCTCTCACCATATCGGGCTCGTTTGCCTGAATCTTCAGCTACATGACCTTTTCCTCGGTCGTCGTGAGATTTCCTTTTGTGAGAGTCGTCACTTCTCTGCAAAGAATCATGGTGCTCATCCCTATCCCTTCTGTCATAACGCTCTTCTGCATCCCTCCTTTCACGAGCCTTTCAAGCAGCCCTCTCTTCGTCAGACTCTCTATAGGAGGGAAAGTAACGCCGATAATCATATTGACCACGCCCGCCGTAGCGTTGGAAATCCTGATAATACGATCCGCCGCGTGTCATTGAAGAATCTGAAATAAGAAAAGATAAGCTTTAGAAATCTTTAAAGTATAAGAAGATAAGTGCATAAATGTGCTGGAAAATCCTTAGTTGTGTGTGAAGTGCAAGCTACTCGCGTTGGACTAACGAACCACTCCTCTGTTGGGGGGAAGTGATAGATTTCACTGTTGATGACAATTCTTAAGATAAAGGAGTTAGAGTCTGTTGGAAGGCAGATGTTGCTTCAATCGTCGGAGGTATAGCTTTACCATGAGCAGGGTCTTCTTTAAAGAGCTCTTGGGAAGTGATAATTATGTCACTTAAATCCCCAAAGACGTCATCACCGTCATGCCCAACCTGATTCCCTCCATCAGCTCCTTTGTCAGCACTCTTCCTGGTTTGGGAAAGGGGCTCCTCTTCTTCTTCAATAATGGGAGCAAGTGCGGGCTTTTCAGAGGGTCCCATATCGTCTCTTGGAGTAGAGCACTTTACTAATAAGGTTTCTGCAGAAATTTCTCCTCGTACGTGCTCTTTAGTGGAGATCGGAAGATCAGGAGTTTCCACCGGAGAATCAGGAACCTCCGTTGGAGCTTCACGAGGCCGAGTAAAACGAGAGGGATGGAGGAGTCCGTATTGATGTAAAAGTTCATCGTTTAGCAGAAACTTTATGCTCCTCTCTTCTACCGGCACGGCATTTAATCTTTCAAAAATTTGCTTAAGACTTGGGTCCCTAGCAGGGGGTGGAAGCGCTAAAAACAGGAAAAGAATGAAATTAGCAGTTGAGAGTTCAGATCTCGAGAAAGTTTCAAAACGGAAAAAGTAAAGACAGGAAATCTTACTTCCCACTCTCCAGATGGCATAAAACCCTGGAGGGCAGCGAACAAAGAAAAACTGATTCAAAAATCCGTGAGCGCTTTCGGAGAGATCAGTAATAAGTTTGCGATTTCGAGCGCTTCTTACAACCACGATGGAGGGATGGTCTTTAGTTTTCGTGAATGAGCAAAAATAGCAGATCTCCCCGAAGCTTGGTAATCGATCCAAAACTCTCCTGAATAGAACACATAACCCCATCAGAATGGCGTAGCCATTGGGGTGTAATTGGAATGGAGAGATAGACAACCGAAGCAGGAACTATTGGAGAAAATCGTTAAAAGGAGGAATCGCCCCACTTAAGCACATTTGGCGATTGACTGCAACAAAGCCGTAGGGAGGGTTGTCAGCAGTGTCATTTGGCCCCGGAAATAAGATGTCAGCATCATCAATGCCAAACTGGACGCACAGTTGGTTAAACACCCGCTGATTCAAAGTTGTGGATGTTCTCTCCGGAGGGTTGTCTATAGGGATGGCTACTGGAAAGACATCTTCAGCCTGGCCCATCGGCTCTTCTTGATGAGAGGTCATTCTACACAAGCAACTGGATGTTCAAATGCGAAGGTGCACGTTTCCTAAAAAGTGTGAAGTGTCGTGCAAAGCTAATAAAAATAAATAAATAATAACAAGTAAAGATAACTGGAATTAAACTGGTTGACGATTGATTGACTATGGTAATTTCGGAACTTGTTATTTAAAGCTCAAGCATAATATTAATGCGGGCTGGTCAGTTTCAATTGACTAATCCAGTGCTGCTTTAATATTCCACTTGAAATCGATAGCACTTCGTTCACACGATTTATTTAAGTTAATCATCTATCATTAACTAATCTGTCGTTCGATGTGGGCAATCAATGATAGTATATTCGTCCCAGTTTTCTGTGAATGTTGTATTAACAGATTATTAGCTTACAAGTTGAAGTAATCTGTAAAAGAATGCAGCAAAGATCAACAGTTCAAAGTTCAAGCAAAATTTACAAGTGTTAAGTTGTCAACGACTCAAGAATTCTTTGTACGGGTTAAGCTAAGTCATTAGTTATTTGGATGACTCGGCTACGACCTAAGGAAAGTGAGGCAAGTTAAGTTAGGTTGTTCCAACTCTAAATCGCTGATGTTATAAGTCGGCAATACTATGAGTTGTAAGTCAAAGAACAGGAGGAAGGCTCCAGATCGAAGCAACAAGAAACCTTCTAAGTTCTAACTCGGTTACGACTCATGGCTTGAGTCGTAAAACTTGCTAGGTCGGATTAAAGTCAATAGTAAAGGCTACTGGGTCGCATGGAGGCTGCTGAGTCGTGCACGGCTTATGGTTTAAGTCGTGCACCGTTTAAAGGATGAGTCACGGGAAAGTAGCAAGTGCTGAGTCGTTCACAGTTTATGGTTTGAATCATTCACGGCCTATGGCTTAAGTCGTTCACGACTTATAGCTTGAGTCGTCTGAGGTTTATGGCTAAAAGCATTGAGTCGTGTACGGTTGAGATTGCAAGGTATTTCAGAATCAGTGGCCGAAAAGCAAAACCAACTAAGTCGTGAGATCCTAAGTCATTTCCTCAACCAGTCAACTCCTTTCTAACCCGTTAACCTGTTAAGAACTTCCTCATCTCCTCCGAACCCACGGGCCAGTCAAATCAAGACATTGTAATTCATCATCTTCTCCTCACATCATCAGAAAGCACCCAAAAAACCAATTCGAATCGCTTCAAGTGTACGGCGAATCAAACGCGATGTTATAATCTAAAGGATCACAACAACAACGTAGCCAACAATGGTCAGAATCGTTCACAACTCAATTCAAAGCCCGAGTACGACGTACGGCGGTGATTTGGGAACAAGAAGCGAAAATTTATGCCTTAGCGATGGTCGTGGTTGGATTGAAGTTCAGAATGACTTACACGATGTGGAGGAAAGGATGGATTAATGATCAGTAAGCTCAGATTTGCTTTTGAGAGGTTGGAGAGTCTCTAATGGCGGATGCGGCTGTGAGATAAGAAGTGGGAGAGGAGAAACGACTCAAGCGTTTTTATACCTGGAGACATTGGAACTTGAATCGGCACGGGTTATGATGAGTCAAAGCGCACGACTTACGGCTTAAGACGTGTGCTTCGAGGGGCAAGTGTTAATCCCGTTTCACCAACGAGTTAAAGAGTCCACGAGATAAGAGCCCACAAGGTAAGATCTATGAGTTGAGGAACCTGCGACCTAAGAACTACGACTCAGGAAGCTTACGACCTACGACTTAAGGCAGCAAACAGTTCTAGAAGGACTTACGAGTTAAGCAGTCTCCGACTTAAGGCCTCCACGGTTTAAGGAACCTTACGAGTTAAGGATGGCACGACTTAAGGAAATGAACGACCTACGACCTAAAACATGTTGCGACCTAACAATGGCTACGGTTGAACGGCCTAGGAAAGCTATGCGACCTAAAGGAGTAACGACTCAAAACATTGGAAGGAAGGATCAACAACACATAAGTCATTGGCGACTTACGACTTATGATGAGTCGTGTACGACTCATGCTAGCACAAAGGAAGTCATGTTTGGTTAACTCGGGAACGACTTATCACTTGTATCGTTCATTCGAACAGGAGCATAACATTGGACCAAGCCAAGAGTCAAATCCAGTAGGTCGGCCGCGACCTACCATGAACCGCTAACAAGCCCGCGACTTATCATATGAGACAATTCACCATGACTCGTCCACGACCTAAGGTCACTAAGTCGTAGTCCACTGCTATGATGTCCATACTAAAAAAGGATGACTCGTGAACGGGTTAGAACTTGTGCTATATTCAGAAGACCGAAGGCGAGTGTGAGCTCAACATGATGAGTCGTCCACGACCCAACCTGACTCGGCCACGAGTAACCCATGAGTCGGGTACGACTCACGACTTAAGACCGAAAACCCCTATAAATACACGACCATTTCCAACATGAAGGGGACTTTTGGGGTTGATTCTCGAAGCGCCAAAACTCTGCCATTTTCTCGACTCAAGCAACACTTTGAGCACTCCAAACATCGAAGACATTACATCAAAGTCCAAGAAAGAGAATCTACATCATTCATCATGAGTTTGAAAGATAATTCTCCGTCAAAGTTTGTACTAACAGACTAGAGTGGATTGTAATTGAAGAAAGTTGTATAAGTTGTACTTGTTTCAGCAATAAAGAGATCAAAGTGGACGTAGGCGCGATTTTAGGCCGAACCACTATAAAACTGTTGTCTTTTACTGCTTTTCTACAATTTCTCTACTTGTATCTTGTTCCCGTACCAACGGGTGGTGCTTTCACAACTACACATCACACACCGGGGTGTTAGCGTTCAAATTTAAGCGTTAACACTATATATATCTATTCACTCTAGAAAATCATTATTTTCAGTCTCTATCTTCATTCTTTTTCATATATAAACTTATGTCTTCAGTAATGTCTTTCCTGCATCAAAAACTTTGCGAAAACCTTGGACAAACTCCTGAATCACTCAAGAACATTCTTTCTTTCATCCTAAGAAACTAGAGACACTTAGAATTGAGTCAAATGCAAATTATCAAGGAGCAAGAAAGACATCTTGACGTGATTCGGTGGATGATTTTTGCCTTGGACAGAGAAAAGCCAACCACCAATCCAGAGTTGTACTATCAACAAAGATGATGAAGATTTGGATGCTATCAAAGCATATCCAATCTTTGGTGCTGATAGATGGGTTGAAGTTCCTTGAAATATCTAGTTTAAATAGGTTTGATTGTATGTAAATAATAATACTTGATTTGATTGTTTTGATTTGTGTGGATGGTCTGTGACATTAACTTTGTTGGATTGGATGAATATTTAGATTGATTATTATTATTATTTCATGATTATCTAATTTTATATATTAATTATTATTTTTATACAATCATTCTCATCATCATTATATATAATTCATATGTGTGTATGTGTGTGTATCAATTAGTATTTTATTTAGGGGGAGTTAGAATTAAAATTAAAATAAGAGTTAGTGTTACAGTTATAAATTTAGATGGTTATGTTTGTTGATGGCAAAAGGGGAGAAATATATAAAATCTTAGCATAGATCATGGGGGGTTTTGTAACCCATTGGGAATTGTATCATATTTTATATAGAGATTTGTCGTCATCAAAAAGGAGGATATTATTTGTACCTTAGGTACTGATTATGATGATAACAACTATATACATTATATAAAACATAAATACTAATGCTTTATCAAGTTATATATAGTATATAGTGTGGGATATTAGACATGTGTGATTAAGAAGATTGTACAATATCAAGAGTAGATTCAAGATGTTGATATCAAGAATAGATTCAAGATGATGATAATTGAACACTCATGGGTATTGAAGAGTTCAAGATTTCAAGATATTTCAGATAAGTTATTGGGTCATAATTTTTTTGTTAAAACTCTGTTAGCACTTCCTTGATCTCTCTCTCTATTTTAAATAAATTTTAAATATTTTTCAAATATCCTCGTTTTCAAAATAATCCCTTCAAACATCCTTTAAAAATATTTCTCAAAATAATTCTTAACCTTTTATATTTACAAAAATATTATATTAATTTTTTAAGTATTTTTTTAATATATTATATTTTTTTGGTATTTTAGTTTATATCTTCCTTATGATCTTTTGATACTTATATTCTGATTTTAGATATTTACTTATAATTTATAATTATATTGATTTTATATATATTATTTACATTATATTGAATACTCTTATTAAATCTTTCAAAATTATTTTATAAAGTTTTACTAAGTTATATTTTCGTTAAAATGTGTATAAAATATATTTAAACGATTCTACAAAGTATCAGATTTTACAAAGCAAAGAATTTTCAATATAATATTTTTAAGGTGTTTTTCTATTTTGTGAAGCATATGTCGACATGATTTATCTATGTATATCGACATAGTGGCCGTAATTTTCAAAATTCAAATTTGAGTGGAAGTGCCTTTTCGTCGTACCTCTTCGCGAGTGGACATGACCGTTGTTTTCCTATACGTACCAAAATTCCAATTTAAATTATCATTTTCTTATTCTTCTCTCCTCTTTCCACTCTCTCATTTTCTAAATCAAAATATACATAAACTCTATAGAAATTCAACCAGAATCAAATTTGATAATCACTAATTTTATTCTCCTTTATCTACTCTCTAATTTCTCTCATCTCACTCACTCAAACCAAGATCAAAGTGTTATTGAAGAGTTATAATATCAATTGTAATCAAGTTCGAAGATCTAAGTCTATAAAACACTATCAAATCATACTTCTATACGTATGGGTGTGATTGTAGCTCGAAAAATCAATTTGATGTGCTTAGTAGCTCATAAATCTAGTGGACGTGTTTGTAGCCTAGAAATCAAGTGGCTCTAATCAGAGGTCGGAATTCCGAAGGGTGTGTCTCGTAGCTTTGAAAACGAGATTATATTTGCATTTACAAGTTGAAAAAAAATATGTACAAGGAATTATACGAGACTAAGTGTGGAGTAATTCTGAACCAGTATAAAATCCTGGTGTGTTCTTTCCCTTTTACTTTTACTACATTTACTTTTATCTACACTTTGATTCTATGATTTTTCATGTGATTATTAATTACATCATTCCAAGTAGAATCTTAAAGAATTTGAAAAATATTCATATAATCCATTAAACACTATTCATCCCCCCCATTAGTGTTAATTTAGCCTTAAAATACATATTCCACTGACTCACATATAATTTCTTTAAAGAAGTTATCTCTAGGATTCCTAAAAACTTCTAAGTAAGGTTAAGATCTATGTTATGCACTCATAGTTTGAATCTCCATTTTTAAGTTTGCTTTATAAACATGCCTTCATTTTTAACAATACAAGATACAAGTTATCATTCTTTGGTAACAAGAGTGATGCCTAATTTAAGCAAAACACTTATTTTAATGTCTTAGAGAGTCGAATGCAATACCTCTCAAACAACAATCTAAATAACTTACCAAAATGAGTGATTTACTAAAACTATGTATCACACTTGTATCAAAAAAATTACAAGGTTTCTTTTTGTATAAAGTCAAATAAATTCCCATTTCGATAATAATTCATAAGTTATGCATATTTTTTAACGAAATCCACACATATCAAAACTAGTTAAATTATTGGTAAACCACAAATAACTGCAAATTTTATTTTAATGTATGGAGTTTGTTGAAAATATTATGTAACTTGTGTTATGATGGTAAAAATGAAATGTCGATGGGGATTTTTCAATTTGATACAAAAGGAAACTTATTGAAATGAAACAAAGCCTTATTTATCGAAATAAAAGTATAAACATGTCATTAAAATTATAAAACTTTTTTTGTAGAACGAATGACAATAAGATGGGTTAGAACTGGTTATAAAGCATTATCATGCCACATACCAACCTCGCAAACCCAGCGTGGGTCTAGACTAAAACGGTTTAGGGTGGACTTAACCTACCGCAAGATGCGATGTGACTTTATATATTCTCTTTAAAATTGTTTACTAATTCACATATACTATTCTTTTTATGTGCAATAATGAGAGATATCAATTCATGTACTAAATATAAAAAACAATAGGTATGCAATGGAAAAAAAATGAAGGCACTGTTTGGTTTGAAAACATGTTTTGTGTTTCGCGTGTTCAATATTTTTATATGTGAGAGTGGAGAAGTTGGAACATCCTAGTCAATCCAGCAATGGAAAGAAAATGTGGAAGAAAGAAGATGTTGATATTTTTTGAAAGGTGGAAGACATAAAAAAGTCATTTTCAATTTTATATGTCAAAACCGTTTCTCAAATTAATCATTTTCCAACCGTTTCCACTCTTTCGTGTATTTTAAAGTACAAATTGAAAATGCAAAACTCAAATTTCAAACCAAACACTATCGAGATTTCTAACAACAAATAAAAAATATGCAGATTTTGTTGTACATATCACCAAACGACACAGCTTAATAATATAAAATACTAGTTCTTATTAAATGAAACATATGATATATACGTGGACACATTTGTTTAAGTAGATTAACAAATCATTATTAATGGAATTATGTGATACTAAGAAGTATCACAAACACATGTCAAGTTTGCCAAATCCCAACCTAGTCCTAGATATCAAATTCTGAAGAGCGGATCAGGAGTGTACCTACACAATGATCTAATGCGAAAGATCTTGATGGACCAAAATAGGGATGGTTTAGACCCTTAACACATACAATTACCATTCAAACCTACATTTAATTAACAAGTGAAAGCCCCAACAAGTAACCCAAAGGTAATTGGACCATTGGAACTAAAATTCATATTAAATTCAAATTGAATACTTAAATCCCTTTAACATACATGACTATTTTCAAAAATTCAAAGATTGTGCTAAACAAATCTTGTCAAAATTATACATCCACTAGGACAAAAAAATAAAGTTCTGCTTTCATCAATGCACACCATATAAAATGTTTTACAAACAAATCAAAGAAAATAAATAGGATTAAGAAAATTTCCACTTGCACACTGGACAACAAGCCTTTCTCCTGAGCCACGCATCAATGCACTGCAACAAAAAATAAAGTTCAATACATGAATACAATCACGACAAATATTTTAACATAAGAAAGGCAAATTTCAATGAAAAGCTTTACTTGAACATGAAATTTATGTAAACAAGGCAAATGACGGATTTTATCACCCGTGGAGGGTACTTCAAGGCAGATGACACACATTTCTTCAATCTTACCACTCTGTATCATAAATAAACGAATAAAACAATCCATCTACTAAATTTTAGAACACTGATTTGGAAAAGGAAGAAATGATGATTTAAAAAAGTGCTCATGGACCTGAGTTATAGATTGTGGCAAACTGTCTATTTGTTCCTCCGAAGCACGAGCACTTTTATCAATGCTTGACATCACAGCGTAATCATCGCTATGAAATTATCAAAGGCAAATTATTAAAACAGAATAGAGTTGGTATAAGGAATTGATAACGCATAGTAAAAGACTAACACATTGCCTAAGGCACTGTTGGTCTGATCAAATGCAGCTTCCAAAGCTTCCATCAAGTTGCGTCTCTAAGAAATTTAAGGATACATTATTTTGGTCAAAGAATACAAATTAAAAATTAATATTGAGTAACGCTGACATTAGAAACTATGTAACCTTTACCAATATCATAAAGTAATCGCAATGATAGTAAGTTCTGTTGTATATAGAAGGAGATGGACTATTTATGTAACTGTCTCAAGATTTGAAAGGAAACTTTGATGTTCTAACGTCGTAATAGGATGAAGAACCAAATTTATTCTTATTCCAACTTGTTGAATTTATAGAACTCGGTTATTCAAAATGTTTATAGATATTAACATGTGAAAAATATCAATCATTTTCATAAAGGGGAAAAATAAACGGAAGCGAACCAAACAGAAGAATGAATCTTCAAGAAATGCAAAATTCAATGAGAAATCAACATTTTCAAAGCTTAAGTATCAAGTGTACCTTATTATTTTAGAAAGAAAAAATGTTTGTCTTTTTTCGTATTTATATATAAAATAAATTGACCATCTTATCTGGATTAAAATCAATTGCAAAAAAATATTATAAAAAATCAATGTTTTTCAAGCATTTGCAATCTGATCTACTAGACTTGGGTGTGCACCATAACCGTGAATAATGATTACTTCTACATGTTGAATGCAACACCATTTTTTTTTAAAAAAAAAAAAAAAACTTTTTTCTTCTTCCATGTCAAATGTTAATTTTTAAGAATTCTAAAAGCACATGCATAATATCTTACAGAAAAATTAGAAATTCAATATTTACGAAAATCAATGGTAGATTTTTCAATATATTTATTGTTAAGACTCAAAAATCAACAGACGTCAAAACAATTAATTTTTTTAATTTTGAAATAATGTTTTTTTTAAAGAAAATCACCGGTAATAACTGATTTCCACTTTTGTAAATGTCTAGAATTGGTTCATAATTGTTTACTGGCTGATTTATGAACTCAGTTCTATTATTTTATTTTCATGTGTTTAAGTGCATACTGAGTAAAACTGCTTGTTGATTCTCCCCGTTGTACAGTAGTACTAGCATTTACTCAAAAATATTGAATTTTTACGTCTATTTAACCAAATAAACGCAGCATAAAAACTCAAAAGGTAGAGGATGTATGATTCCAATTTATTTATCATCCCAGAATAACTTCCCCTTAACAAGAGATAATATCGCAGTAAATAAGCTTATATGTAGAGAGAGGAATCAAAAATGGAAGTAATGATGTTTGAACCTTCAGTATCACATTATTCACTACCAATGGTAGTAAAGAGAAAGACGCAAACATTTAAATCATTATGGTCATGTTTTTTTTTTTCCTAGGTGGAGGTTGTGGGCCTTAAGAAATATGTTTGTAGACACTCATTGGGCCAGCCTTGTTTTAAATAAGCCTCCAAATCATGTTTTTGTTGGATAATTTTTCAAACTGCAACTTTTGAAACTAAAGTCGCCCATTTGCAGGGCCAGCAGCAGCAGCCTCGCAGCAGTCAACATTTTTTTTCAAAAAAAAAGAAAAAAATAAATGTTGTTTAGAAAACTGAAACTGCTTGAGATATGACTGTTGAAACTAACCGTCACATTCAGTGTTACAAACAGGATATGCATAAAAAATCATTTCCAATGCAATCTCTTCTTCTTCCTTGCATTGTTGGAATGAAGAGTGTTCTTATGGTTGATTCAAGAATTCCAACTTGAATCAAACACATTTTTGTATCATAAGAGAAATTTTCCACTTGATCTATCGTAATTGAAAGAAGGAAAACATCTCTTAAAAGACAATATTGGAGTTACTGTGCCTTGAAGTTCGTTGATAATCTCCGAAGCCACATCTTCCAACAGTTGCAAATAAGCACTTTATTTAAAATCACTTGAGGCTTATTCAATTATGTCATAAAAGTGGAGCTTGCTGATATCTTATTTATAAAAGGATTTAAGAGGGGTATTTTTACATATAAATCATGAGGATGATTAGGCGGCCATTATTACAATAAATATGGGCGCTGATTCTATAATACTTTTGCTTTTGTTTACGAGCCCTAACGTCAGCATGATCAAGAAATACCTGAACTAGCCGCACTTCTTGAAAGTATTTGAAACATTACATGGCTAGGTTTGAATAGCAGTATTTCCAGCATTTAACTGAAAATCCCAAATTGTTCTTACTGACTGTCATTATCCCTTTTTTTTCATAATGTAGTTAAAATTATTGACCGGTCTACAGTAGAAACTGTCGTTTGTGTGCTACAAAAAAAATAGCAGAATGAATAAACACAGCAATTAGCATCTCACAGCATGTGATTGTTCAAACCGAACAGGGTCTAGGTCATAAGACTTTTATCGATATAAACATAACTGATTCAATATCAGTGAGAAGTTGACCGTTTTACAGCAAGTACATAGTAAACTACGGCTTCGACTACTTTGACAAAAAATAATCATTCAAGCTCATAATTGCACGAGCTGTCCAAATCTTCATCTTCATCCAAGTAATGTGAAATTAAAATAACATGTGTGAGTTATATATTCAAGGTGTCATATAGCATATATCCAAGTTCAGTATGATGTACATATTTCTTGTATGGAATTTAATACTAGGTCCTTGAAAGAAATAATACTACTTGACAGTAAGTGTGCACAATTGTATAGCAACATTGCATAAAAATTGAAATAACAGGAGTGGCGTGGATGAAGAAAATATACCTTTTCTGAATCCATACTTGTGAAATTTTTTAATTCAGCAAGCAATTTCTGATTTAGGAACAAAATTAAATTAATATATAAAATGTGTATGAAAAATAAATAAAAGCTACATCATACTGTCTCTAATTCAAATTCTGGACGGTGAAAGCTTCTCCTTGCATTTGGCATTTGATGTTGAGGACGATTTGATGATCGTATTGAAGAATTATGAGAAGCCAACTGTGTGTAATATGCATGTAAATCAGACATATTTCTCTCCCTCTGTTGAAGACAAAATCAAATGAAATGAACCAATAAATATAAATTGCTTTTAAAGAATATAAAAAGCTTGCATGTTATCAAAGGTAGCATACAAAATTTGACCCAGATCAATTTTTTCTTTAAGGGACACGGAAGACACGATTATAATTGCCAACTTTGCCCCCTTAATAAATATATAAAATAATAATATCTTACTGTCTCAAATTTAATTTCTGAACTGTGAAAGCTTCTCCTCGCATTTGACGATTGATGTTCGGAACGATTTGATGTCCTTGATGAAGAATTATGAGAAGCAAACTGTGCATAACATGCATATGAATCAGTCATAGATCTCTCCCTCTGGTGAAGAGAAATCCAAACGAAATGGACAAACAAATATAAAATGCTTTCGAAAAATATTGCAAGGTTACATGTCAACAGAGGTAGCACATAAAATTTGACCCCGTGCAGAAAAAAAGAATGGAATATGATCAGTCTTTTCTTATCAGGGCATGGAGAAGATCATTATACTTGTCACTTTCAATCTCTTAACATTGATGTACAGAGAGCCAAACAGTTTATGCACGTTCTGATAAATGCGTATGTTAATTGTCTAGCAAATGCACAAATCATAAAAACAGTTGGTTAATGCAATATAATGCATTTACTATAATTTTATATGTTAAGACAAACGATTGTTAGTATAATGAGATTATACTTGAATAGAATAAGATAGTTAACATACTGAAAATTATTAATTTGTGGGAATTTTTTTATAAATCCACAGTACCCTTTTTTTCCGAAAAAATAAGAAATAAAAACAGTATTCAAAACATTGTAAAATTTAGACTACTTTTGTCACATGGAAACTTGACTCAACACACACTCTACTTCAAAGTGATGGGAACGTTTTGCAAATGTTTCATCGTAAATTTATTTTTATCAACTTATTTCTTTTACCTTTGCTTAGGTTTTAGAAAGATGCATAGATCAATGAAGAGCTAAATCACCAAACAAACATAGGAATTTTAAAACGTGCAACAAAACTATTAAGCAATAGAAGGATGCTTTTGACACTAAAAGTAAATCCGGTAGGATGACTATCAGAAATGCATTACTGTGAGGTACTGAGTTAAGGGCATTTGCAGTAGGTTCCCTCTACCGGTTAAGTAGCATTCATGCCCATTCCGCACAGATATTTCTAAAGTAGAGAAAATTAAAAACAAGTCAAAATTTATAATGTTTTTGAAAACATATGTTTTATTTTGAAATGGTTATGAATTACGAAACGAATTCATGTATCAAAATTGTCCATGAATAAAACATCACAATTACAATTCAAAAGTACTTTCTATATGAACACTATTTAAAGTGTTAAAGTGCACGTGCAAGCATATGTGTGTGGGGAAAGAAGTGTGTGTTTGGGGGTGTTGATTTCCGGAGTCTAACATCTCGATGGTCTGCAATGAAAGTATTTGACAAGCGCAGATCTAACAACTTTGACATATAACTTTTAAGGTCTTCATGTTAAATGAGCTAAAATGAACATGAAATAGTATAAACTCAAGTGAGTGAAAAAATCATGCTTACAAGTGTTTAGAAGTCAAGTGAAGAAAAAGGTATTCTAGCAACCTCCATATGACAGGATTAATTTTCTCAAGCTTTATGATGAGATCAAGCATTTGTGTATATTTTTTGTGACATTATTTAAAGCAAAGATAGTGAGATCACTACAAGAGTTAGCAGTCAGTATGGCAATTATTTCAATTTTTAAAATTTAAGACATTAAGACGAGGATTTTTACTTAAGGCATGTTGCATCTGTAAATTCGACAAATTCATGCATTACGAGTGTGCTTACATTATTTGTCGGACCACTTGTAGAAGAAGCAGCAAAATGTGAGTCCTTTACAACCGTGCTAACATTATCTGGCTGATTTGTAGTAGAAGTAGCTGAAAGTGTGTCCGTCTCTTGCGATGAGCCAGGAATGTTTGCATCTATCTACACAGGTTAAACATGGGTAAGTATAACAATATTGTTAAATTTAACGTTTTATGAAACCATATTACTATTAGCATCTTTAGTAAACCCTTTAGTTTGAGTGCGAGTATTTTTGCCTACACATAATACTAGTTTGCTTGCTACTAATCTCCCTATATAGAGTTTCATAATTATGTAAAAACATCCACAATACAACTAACAACGCTTGCTTTAAAAGTAAATTCCTCTGAAAATAAATACCACCGGAAGTAAATTCTGGTAGAAAATAAAAATTACGGTTAACAAGTCATTGTACACGGGAGCGAAATACTGTTCTTCTTGCTAGAGGGAGTTATTCTGACAAGTAATAGATTAGGGAATAGTAGGTACAACTGGTATGTCCATAATCCATTCCACCAAAACAAAAGATTACAATAGAGAACAATCGAGTAAGAAGTACGAGGGACAAACAACAGACCTCATTAGTTGACATTGTTCCAGCCACTTCTTGATTATACTGCTCTTGAAGTTTACGAGCCAGTAACTCATCAGCTTCAATCTGACTAACTCTTGCACTATAATCATCAAATTGAAGATTTTGTTCCAGGTAACTATCAAGACTTAACTTAGATGATTGAAGCTCATCGAGTTTATCATTACAGTCATAAGAGTTATTTTGAGAACTAATACTGCTCCATCCATCATAAAGATTAAGTGTTGATAATTGGTTATATGATGTTTCTGAAGTTTCAGAAGCTGCACTTGAACTTTCACATAAATTTGACATATCGCGTTTCCTTTTCCTTCTCATAAGGCTTACATTATTTATGTCTTCACATGGAAGCGAAGAAGTGTTGGTAGAGCTATGCATACGACAAGTTAAACCTTCAAATGTTCTATATACAAAGAAAATTAACAATTACAAGAAATGTCAATCTTGCTTTTAATATCATTAGAAAAAACACATTCATACAAGTTAAAACTTAAAAGCTCAATAAACTTGAACAGCATGAAAACAAATTTGCAAACAATGGCATTAATATATACAACACCGATCAAGAACCATTACAGATACACAGCAAACAAACAATATCATGTATGCACATATATTAAAACCGTAAAGACTACTCAACCGACATGTATAATGAAAAGATTAGCATGAATGGGCTTTTAAATAAATGAGAAGTGAAAACAATAAGACTGTACGGATTGGAGGATGATCACCCTACCTGTTTGAGCCAGCTTTAATATCATGCATATGACAAAAGCTGTTGTCTTCCACTATTACTTCCCTTTTCTTCTTATCAAGATTAATGGTCGATGAAGCATCGTCTATACTTTTACCATTAGTATTGACAGATAGACAAGATAATTCTGAAGACCTTAGACAATTAATATCATTCGTCTTCTTTTTACTGCTGCTGCCTTCGACATTTAGACCACTATGTTTGAAATCGTCCTGACTACCATGATTCTTCCAAGATTCAGCATCCATATGTTGACTGCTAAGATGCCTGCTACAATACGTGCCAATATTACTTTCATTTTAGTATACTTACAAATAAGCAAGCATATTCTATCGCAAGCGGAAAGTAACTCTGAAATTAAAGTTGAAGCTGGTTCTAACGGCTAAAACTCATACAATGGAGTGTAAAATACTTTGAGATAAAACCAATTCTGTTCTGACAGGTTTAAAACTGATTAAACATATGTGATTTTAAAAGATGTATTTTTTTTGTCCTTTTTCTTTATTTTACAGATTTCGACAAAATAAAAGTAGACAATAAAATAAATTTTGTGCACAAACTAAATTAAAACCACCTAAAAAGCAAAGATTAACAAGAAACGAAAACGAAAACTCTTCCATTGTATTATGATTATAATCTACCATTGCATGCCAAACAAATTTCAAATGACATTCTAGACAAAATTAAAACAGTACACTCTTACTTCAAATGTCACAAAATAAGCAATACTGTTCAAAAGTTTGATTTGAATAAAAAGTAAATAGTTGTGTACGAGAAGAAAACGAAAAAGGAGGTGCCTGCGACAAGTTACTTGAACTGCGAGAGAGATGGAACGGAGAAAAGAGTTCCAAAAAGCCGATAGCAGGATTCCAAGCAGGCTACGAGGAAATAAATAAGAAGAGGCATTAAGTTTAATTCATTGTTTTTCCAAATCTATAATTGCATTTTGGAATATTAGTTGTAAATTTATATATAAATGCCATTAATTTATGTACTATTTTTATCTACTTTGCTGGATTCACTTTTCTTCCAATTTGACACGTAAACACCATAAATGTTTTCACTAATATCACAAACCAATTTTTTTATTATTTTAACTTTGGTTGATGATTCAACGTCTAAACCGATGAGTATTACCAACTCAATGTGACATTTATGCTAATTTTAATTTAATACTAAGGATTATATATTTTTTAAACGATAAGGTAAAGAAATTGTAAATTATTCTTAATGTAGTAATATGTCTGATGCATTTTTATTGAAAGTTAATTTGAAATTTGAAATTGATAAATTCTTAAATTATGTGCAATTTCTTTTGTATGTTTTCCGTGTGCTTTCTTCATCATTTCCATGTAATTTGAAGGTTTATCAATTCCTTTGTTCAGTATTAAAAATAATCCAACAAAAGGAAGAACGTAAACTTTGTGAATTATGAATGTGATATTGAGGTACATTGTTTAATACAACTGCATGGTACTTACAAAATAATTGTTTGATGTAAATTTTTGACATTTAGCAATCCTTGCCAAATTAACTATTTATTAGTGTATATTTTAATATTTTTATGGTTGATATGATTTTATGCTACGACGAGATTAATATTCATATACAAACATTGATTTTCACTTACCCTACCAAATATTATATAAAATTTATGTGTAAACTTTTCTTCCAATGGATTAGTGCTTGCATATCGTTATTCTATTTATGTTAATTTAATCTACTGAGAAATGTAACATTAATGGTGGAATTAAACCTAAAAAATTTCATATCGTAATCACATCAGTACCGGTTTTAAATTAGAAATGAATTTGGTATTTCAGTAGGAAATTTTTTGAAAACATTCATTATCGCGTAATCTATCAATTGATAAGCATTTTGTGTAATCAAACTCTCGGTCGGATTTTTTATTTTCATGATATAGATGTGGAAAAATAGTAGAGTGATCAATTTTGTAAAAAATCGATAATGATTTTACATAAAGATTCAATGAGAAAGAAATAGTCGCCTTCTTAAAAGGGTATTTCTTCTATATTACATCTTTACGTTATCTTCTTTATAATCATAACGCTTTCAAATGATAATTAAATTTCTAAGTAATACAGATTTTAAATAATTGATTTTCTAAAAAATATTTAAATTATTTTGCGGTTGTAGTTTGTGAATTTTGTTACATTATTTCGCTTTTGTTGAACATGGTTGACCGGCCATATTTAAATGTAAAATAGTTTGTAAGAATTAATATAATGGTTGATTAATTTTAAAATCACAAACTGTATATAGGTATTTTAAAATAATATATCATGAGAGAATTAAGGAGAGAGGAGAAAAATAATATTAGAATTGACGAGAGCCTTTAAAATTCTTTCGTTTTAACAATATTTAATCATATAATATATATACTTATATGTGTGTGTGTGTATGTATAGTGAAATTCAAATTGTGATTCTTGGGTTCTAGTTCCCTCATTTCTCCTTTTCTCTCACAACATTATATGTCGTCCACTTCATATAATTATTTTGTTATGTAGTACTGTTATTTATCTTTCTGTATATTATAAAACTTTCAATCTTTCATGTACATTTCACTACTTATTTAACCATTCAAATAAAAGCTAATCCTCTAATTAAATCTAATTTTCGCCATTAGTAAAATAATCTATTTTATTACATAAAAAGTTCGGTACCTTTATCAAGCAAAGTAATGAACTACAGTTACTTAGATTTATTTCAATATAAATTTAATTATTTAACTAATTTAAATATTTAGACCTAGATGAAAATAGTATGATAGCACCCATGAGAACTTCGTAAATAATCACAAATATTAGAAAAACATAGGTATTTTAATTGCAAACTCATGGAATGAGCTAATAAAACATTGCAAATCATTATTAAATAATTGCTTACAACACTTGAAAAAAAAAATTTAGAAATATAGAGGGTGGGAAAACTTCTAGAATTAATGATAGGCGTAGAAAATTTCTCTGCCTTATTATTACTTATTTATTAGATAATGTACCATGATAAATGAATTGTAAATTTTTGTTGTGTTATTAATATATTTTATTCGGATCAAGAATGAATTATTATTTTTCCATTTTTATCAATAAAAATGTGTTATTCATGTTAAAATGGTTATTTTGAGGATTTGTTAAACAAATTAACGAATATTAGCTAATTGATTTTATTTGAATAGTTTAGATTTAAGACATTTAATTAGCTTAAATGTTTGAACATAATGATTTATTTAAATAGTTTGAATTTGAAAAATATAATTAATATAAATATATGTGGATATAATAGAAAATAACTAGAAACAACAGAGTAGAAATTATTAGCTAGAGAAATTAGAAATATAAGTATTTGAATGTAAAATGGTTGGTTATGATTAATAAAACAATGTGACTAATTTTAAAAGTCCCAAACTTTATAAAGATATCTTAAAATGAAATATAATGAGAGAACAAAGGAGATTGAAAAAACATGCTAAAATTAATCAGAGCCTTTAATTTAAAATTATTTCACGCTATCATGATTCAATGGCTATATTTATAGATAAAATGAATAGTGAGTTGTGACTCTTGGCTTCCAATTCCTTCATTTTTTTTCCTGTTCTCTCGTAACGTTACAAGTTGCCCACTTCATACACTTATATTTTAATGTATTATTGTTATTTGCCTTTCTATATATGTAAAAGCTTTGTCCCATCATGTATATATCGCTATTTCTTTAAACCTTTAAAAAAAGGTAACTAAATTTAAATTTCTCCACTATGGCAATGAACTATTCTATTACAGAAAATGTTCAAATTCTAGAGTACTAATATATTATTAATTTTCCGCAAAGAATATTAATATTAAATTAGCAATTAAAGCTATATGCATCTCTTAGCTATATTAATATTAAATTAGCAATTAAAGCGATTATTAATTCAAGGAAGGAGTTGGTAGCCACTCCTTGATCCTCAAAAGCCTCTTTACATAATTAGAAAAATGACACTTAATCCAAATTAATCATTTTTACGTTTTTGTTTCTTACTGAAATCATTTAAGGTGCTTTCTTATATTTAGTTTCAATTCAGATTTGTGTTTTACAGTCTAAATAATGTAAATATGTTACTTTTCACTTTAAAATTGGTAATTATAGAACTTGACTCATTTCTTTATGTTTAATTCTATTATTTAATACTACTATTTTCATTTCTAAAATTGTTGCAGGTTTGAGATTAGAATAATGGAACCGATGAATCGAAGAAATGAATGATTAAATTGAAGATGGTTTTCTTTTGTTGTAATCTATCTCTATTTCTTCACTTTTTAAGTTTTTATTACAAAATTAAAAATTAATTCTTTTATTTAGCACTGTTTTCATTTGATCATGTTAAATCACATAGTTTTGATTCATGACAATGTGACGCTCATGTATGCAAGACAATACTCAAGTATGACATCATGCGACAAAAAGAGAGACAAGAACAATGGTGATATTGAACTCCTCATTTCTTTGTTTTTTTTATTTCTTTTTGAGTCTTAGAAATTTTGTAAAATCTATCCTCAAGAAAACACAACACAAACACATCTCGATTCTTTGAAAAATGGTTTGTATGTGCTACAAACATACAGCCAGTCGACTGGCAGTTTTGCCCAGTCAACTGGTTCTGTATATGCTGTACATACATGCACATTTGTACACAATTTTTTTTACATGATTTTACTTTTCAGTCGACTGACCATTTTTGACTGGTCGACTGACATGAATCTAACTGTCATATTTTCAAAAGATATGTTTTCTCTACGAAGAGTTGCGATCGATTTCTGAACAGGAATAGTTGCTTCTCTTCGTCAGAACTCTTCATCAATGGCAGCAACTCTCTCTTTTCTATATATACTTGTTTCCAAACATTCTACAATCATCGAAATCATTCTAACTACTCTCTATTACTCTTGTGCTCTCATATTCTTGCATTCTAACAGCATTCTATATCTAATTGTTTTGAATCTTGAATTACTTACATATTCCTTGATTCTAAGCAATATCTTCCTTTCTTATTTTCACATACATTTCAAATACTTGAGGATTTGATTATAGGAAGGGTGTACTTGAAGACATATCTGTTGTATCAAAAACATACTTGTCAACAAAGTTTTTCTATATCAAGTGGAAGTCATGTTTGGTTGCTCAGACGAAAGTCCTCTTCGGTTGCTGAGGCGAAAATCCTGTTCGGCTGCTCAGGTTTTTGTGTACCTACTCCTCCGGGTTAATTGAGGGTTTTATAGTCAGAGTTAAGTCCAGAGTGTATTCTTGTGCTGGACGTAGAACGGGAAGTTCGAACCAATATTAAATTCCTAGTGTGCTTATTCTTATTTTATTCATTTATTTTACTACTATCTTTTATCAGTTCGTACATTTTTGCACTACTTATATCCATGTTACATGATCCACCGCACGTATAGTCTTCATGGATCACCTTCAATTTATTTAGTTCTACTTCTAATTTTCGTTTTAATGTTCAATTTTTCATGTTCAAATTTTTATTCAGGATTAAAAAATTTATTGACAACGAATTAATTGTAGGTTTTCGATTGAATTAGTGTAGCAAAATGTTTAATTTCTATCAAATATTAGTACATTTTAATGTTTTATTTAAAAAAGCCTACTTTCTTTGACTAGGGATATAAGAAGGTTGTCACCACCCCTCCCCTTTTAATTCGGGCCTTCATAGAGGCACTTTTCGATCTCGAAATTTTCTACTCATTTAAGGTATTATTATATGCATTTGCAAATAGCAGGACCCTAAAGTACGGCTGCCAAGGATCGAATCATATCCCTCTACCGAGGAGCTAGAACTCATTGTCAATCGCATTAGAGCTGTAGACTTTACTTTTTTCAATGGTTGACTTTATCTGTGGCCGCATATAAAATCTCATTCGTCTACAAAGAGTACCAACATTAATATAATAATTGTTGCTATATACATCTCTTACCTGCAAATCAATCAGCATTTAATCATTTATCATTTCCTATGTTTTCAAATCTCACTAAAATCGCTTAAAATCTTTTCGTTTAGTTCTAATTCTGATTTAAGATTTACATTTAGAGACATGTAAATGTGTTGACTTTTTCATTCTAATTTTGATTTGAGTTTTACAATCTAAATATATGTTGTTATGCATCTCCTAGAAGTAAATTAGAAAAATAGTATAACATATGTGATTCACGAAATAAATTTATTTAATACAGATTTACATCATAGATATTCTTGAATATGTTACATGAATTACCATTACTTTTCAAACATTCATCAATTTTAAAACTAATTTTTTACTTGGATTATAACGACCCATAATTTTCGATAATTAAAATTATTTATTAAATAAGTTTTGGAATTTAATGTTGTGAAATTTTTAAAAATTTAAGATTTATTAATGAGAAAAATAACTAAAATGTAATTTAATGATATGATTTAATGTAATCGATAACTATTTTAATGTAATTTCAATTCCTTGAAATGATTGTATAAACAAGTTTGGAAATTGAAAATAAGAAAATAAACCAATAATAAAAAGGGAAATTATATGCAATTAATTGAAATTGGGTAATATAGAATGGTTAATCAGTTTGTGAATTTATTAGTTTGGCTTGTAAACAATAAATATAGAAATGTGTCTGAATTGGTAAGTTGTAATAATGGTTTAATTATAAAATCACTATTTAACCCGTTGAAATTTAACTGGAAATCAAGTGCAATTAATCTATTTAAATATTGCAGTTAATATGAATTAAAAAGATAAGTGCAGAATTTTGATGTAATAAGTGATAAACCAATGTTAATTATATCCATAAAGTAATAATGGAGTGAATAATAAGATGAAAAATCAAATAAATGGATTTATTGAAATTTAAAATAATAATTAATTAATTTATTGCAATTAGAATTGAACCACGTAATTAGTGCACTATATAAATATTGAATTGGATATGGAAATTAATTTTAAAAGATTATAAATTACTAGGTAATCAAAAAATGATAAAATTTGTTAGTTATAAAATTTGAATTTGAAAAGTGATAAAATCAATTTAATAACAATTTATGCAATTAACATGAAAACAGTCATTTTGGCCACTATCTTGGATTTTGACGAAACCAGTTTCATCGGATTCGTAACGGTGAATTATTGGAGGAGTTCAAGTTTCACAGCGATCGGACTTGTCGTTTGATCATACAGGCTCGAAACGCTTAGAAATCAATTTATTTAATTCAATTTGAAATTAGCTGATTTTAAAAGCTAACTACTTCTAGAGTTAGGACTTGAAATGTGTTCCATTGAACTTAAAAATATCGAAAACATCTATTTTGATATATGGGATGACTTAGTTTCGTATCGGAAGTGGAGCGGGTTTCCGGATCATTATTGTTGTTTCGAACCAATCCGATATGTTCATTCATTTTATTAGGCCATGTCTATATGAATAGACTTTGTTTCTCAACCGTAGCAGTCTTCCAGTTTATTCTGTATGTACATCAACTTCTATCTGTTCTTTTCTTCAATGGTGGGAACAAAATTCCAATTACAAACCCTAATTCAATTTCAAATTCAAATCGAAAAATCAAACCCTTAAAACTACAATGAATTATACATCGTTGGAAAGCTCTCGTCAAGTCCAACCCTAATATGATGTTCATTTTTGCAATCGAGATTTGATTTGTTCAGAATTGGCCAAAACATCCTCAGCCATCCGTTTTGGTGGTTGATGATCGACGATGGATCATCGATTCGAGGGTACAGTGTTGTAGAGATTCGCGTGGGGAATTCAACTGAGTGGTTCGTGTGGGATAATAGTGGTTGGATCGGCCTGAAAAATTCTTTTAGGGTGTATTTATTCGGCAGTGGTTGTGTGTTTTTAGGGTTCGAATCGGCGATGTGGTCTTCGATGGAGGGTCGCAAGATGATGGGGGAGGGTTGTGGCCGGTGGAGGCGTGGTGGTGACTGGCCTTAACGGCGGCGTATTGGTGGCATAGTTGTTCGATAAGTGGCAGCAAGTAGGGTTTTGAACGAACTAGGTCGCGCATTAGGATTTACGCGTGAAGATTGTCTGGGCGACATGTTATTTTATTTTGTTATATTATTTATTTTTCTAATTTAAATCATCTAACTTCTAACTAGCATAACATTTTCATACGAGGTCGGATTCAGACATGGTTTTCCCCTTTGCGATCATATCTGAATTCCTGACATTATGGAACTAGTTTGGACGAATTTTGAGACTGTTCGATTTTGGGCTATTTTTGGATTTTTAAAATCGACGAAAAATCAAATTTGAGTGTTTAACCCACTCACGATTACTAAATGGTCTTATGATAGTTAAATCAAATTTATGACTTGATTAGAATTTGATTAATTACTGTTTGATATATTTAAGTTGTCATTAAAGTTAAATTTGACTTTTATTGAATTAAATCGCCATTTAGTTTAATATTGAATTTTAATTTGCCAGTTAATACATGTTGTTGATAATCAATCAATTGTTGTTATTTATTGGTTGGTTTGCATGATGATTGTGATGGATGTTTAATTGTTGATATAGGATGACTAGATGTTATGTTATTTTATATATACTGATATTACACTACAAGTTCCCTTAGTTATTGTTAGAAAAATCCCTGTGGGTTGAAATGATACATACCCGAACGATCTGATAGATTAGGAAGAAATCATTATGGGTTGAAATGATAGACTTGAGCGATTTAATGGATTTGAAGTTAAATCTGGGATTGCGGGTTGAAATGATATATACTCATAAATTTTAAATTTACTGTGGGTCGAAATGATATATATCCATATCACTTGAGCATATGGTAGAAAATTATATATGGACACCAGACTGGTTAAAATAAATGACTTTAAGCCTTAAATTTTCGAATCCAGTTAAATGATATTTTGAAATAAAAATTTGATTTATATAAACTGAATTATTTTTTAAAATTCAAGCATTAAATGTTGAAAATTGGAATTGGTTTAAATGAATTGTTAAAGAATTTAAATTGAAATTTTAAAGTTGGATTTGAAGTATATATGAAATTTATCGAAATTAAGTTATTGAAATATTTGAATATTAAAACTTGAAATCTATTAGATTTGAAATAGTTTAATTTATAGCATGAACATGGATTTGAAATCAATATTGATTAAATGGTTTTAAATGAGAATCTGAATTGAAAGACACAATCGAGTTCGTTGATTTGAAAGATGGACATGGTCCAGATTTGTTGAAATGAAAGGAATAGTTTAGTTTGATGTTAATTTCGATTTAATTATTTTAATATAAATTGTTTAAAGATATATCATTTTAAAATTCTGATTTAAAACCATTTTAATCTATTTTAAACCATGTTAATCTATTTTAAACTATTTTAATATATTTTAAAATATTTAATCTACTTTAAACTATTTAAACCATTTCAATTTAATTTAAGCTATTTTAATATAATTGTG
Source organism: Allium cepa (assembly GCA_030765085.1). NCBI lineage: Eukaryota > Viridiplantae > Streptophyta > Magnoliopsida > Asparagales > Amaryllidaceae > Allium > Allium cepa. The sequence goes on along the minus strand of CM060942.1, from coordinate 312,638,829 downwards.
AACTATTTTAAATCATTTAAACTATTTTAATGTATTTTAAACTATTCCAAAGTATTCTAAACTCTTTTAAAGTATTTTTAAACCATTTTGAAGTATTCAAAGTATTTAAACTATTTTTAAATTTTTTAGGACTAACTAAAGTATATTTCTAAATTACTAACAGTGCAAGGTTGATTATTTATATTTAAACCCTTTATTTAAAAGCAAATATGGTTAAATGATGTTATAACTTAAGTTGGGATTTGAAATGGTAATTTCTAGTGAAATGACATATTTGAGTAAATATGATGATTTTAAAATGAGGATTTAACCTATTTTGTCGATATGATTTCAAAATTAAATATGATTTCGAAAGTGAATATGATTTTGAAAATGATATGGTTTGAATTGAATATGATATTTTGATATCAATTATGAATCAATTTTGGAAATGTAAAAGAACCATCCGGTATGAATTTAGTGTTTGGTTGTCAAAGAGACCAAGATCGGATATTGTCATACTTTCTTTCAATACCGAAAACCACTTTAACAACTGCGTACGTGGTGAGGATTCTAGAATGACGTAGGATGGCTTGGCAAACGATTCAATATGAGGTATTATCATAGCCCTGACTCGCACGAGTCAGCTTGATGTTGCAAAAACATGAGCTATACTGGGCCAAGTGAGGTCGCTCCTCCAATCGGACGCATTTCTTCGATACCATATTATGACTTTGTGATGGATTTGATGGCTACCCCTCGATTTTATTATGAGAGTGTGTTCTAAGGTGGGCAATAGTAGTTGTTATGCATTATCACCAGTCCGCGAGTGCAAACGGTAGAATCCTTCCCTAACATTACCTCGCGTGTCTTGTCACATGCCTTATCGCACCCATTAGGATTTCGATTTGTACCATACCTATGGAGTGCTCCATGAGTATCCCATCAGTTTGGTGGGACTTACAATATCTATATAGACTACAAGAATATATAAAAATGTGTTAAGGGGCATATAGGCAACGCCTTAACGACATTTTAATACTTTACTGTAGATAGTATTATAATAGCACATTGTACTATGTATGTTGATAGTTTAACGGATCCTTAGGAGATGGAATGTGACGACCGGGATTTTGAACACTCAAAAATCAACACTAATACGTCCACTGTATCTCATGCCAAAAAATCGAATGCCAAAAAACTCGATCGTTAGGAGAAAAGAAAATGAAAGATAGAAAAAGAAATAAAAACGACAATACAGAATCTCATAATCATAGCGAACTATATATAATATATATCAACAGATCTTGTACAGAGGAAAAACTGTAACTGTAAATATACATACCAATCATTAGAGTACAACAGTCCTCACAAGTGTTGAATATACAACCTACAATACACAGCGGAATATAATCAAGTACGCGTAATACATCTTCATCATCCTGATCATCTCCTGAGCTCCATAGCATCCTAAACTGAATCTGTAATACTCAGTCTGACCCAAGCAATATAATAAATAACATCCGAGTCAGTCTGGAAAATCAGCGTGAGAAAAAACACTCAATTTGAATTACTATAGTTATCAAAATCCTTTGAAAAACAAAGGTATCTCATAAGACCACGCCACACATAAACACAACGAGTTTTTACCTTACGATAACCAAAACATTTTATTTCAAAATCATTTGATATTATTATAGCGTCTATGGAAAATAAATAGAAAATAGCTAAAATGCTTGCATCTCATGTTTCAGCATAGTTGGGCACAATTAAAATCATACGGCTCTTATTGGAGAATGGATTCCATACAATGACTAGGTACTGGCATACCACCTATTATGGTACACGTTTAGAAAAATGTACCGAGGACCTCGCCGGGATCCCCTACAACATAAGACCGACCCTATCCCTAACCTAGATAGAACCGAATATTTTATCACCACGAGTGTTCCCACCCTTATCGAGAGCTCTTTTGCATGAGCCACGGTATCCATAATATATAATATATTCGAGGGTATCTAGAAAGATACTGACATACCCTAATTGGGTGCGACCCACATAGCCTTGTTTCATCTTCCTTGTTTTTCAGTCATACCGGTTGATGAGGCTTGAGGCTACGATTACCTTTCAAGAACAATTTCACTTAGAATGCTCATCGTCCTCCAATGACGATGTTCTGATAGCATTCATCCATACAATTTGTCCTGGGTCTGGACAAACCGAATCACCATCTTCAACACCCATATAGTTTGTAGTATTTTCTTGTAGTATAGGATTATTAGTTTTTGATTTGTTTGGTATATTTTGATTAACTTGATTGACTTGTTTGACTTGTTTTACTTGATTGACTTATTTTACTTGATTGACTTGTTTGAAGTGTTTGACTTGATTGATTTGTTTGACTTGTCTAACATGATTGGTTTTGATGAGTGTGTTGAAATATACTTATACATATTTATGTAGTGAATAATTATAATATAATTATGTTAATGTCTTTCACATTCCTTTTACCATACTTTGTTCTAGTATTAGTTTAAGGGGGAGTTGTATAGTTTTATGGTTTTAGGATGGTTTTTGTTGATGACAAAGGGGGAGAAATATAAAATAGGATAGTTAGGCATAAATTAAAGGGGAGTTATTAGGATAGAAGTAATATTTTATAAACAAAGGTTGTCATCATCAAAAAAGGGAGATTGTTAGTCCGTGAGATGATGGTTTTGATGACAACAACCTTAGAATATGAATATAAAATATAAATACTAACATTATAGTTTAGAAATATATGTATATGCAGGATTTAACCATGCAGGTACCAAGAATGAAGACTGTACAGTATAGAGATTCAAGATATCAAGATTGAAGACTCATGAGTATCAAGAATATCAAGAGTTCAAGATTTCAAGTAATTTATTTTTTAATTAGGAATTTTGTTAAAACTCCTAGTAAAGCACTGGCATCATAAATCCAATTTATTCGTGGAATGGATTCCACTTCGAGCCCGTTAAAGGGATGGAATCCTAAGTAGGATGGAACATATGAAAAATCTAGTGGAACATTGTTTTGTATTCGCTAACTTTTTATTCAAATGATTTTACAAAATTATCTTGTTTTCAAAATGATTTCAAAACCTTCTTTTAAAAGAATCAAAAACATCTATCCTGATTTTTAATACTTTTAGCCTCAAAATAATCTTTATTTTCAAAATCAAATTATCCTTAGTTTTAAGACTACCTTTAATAATAATATATTTAACTTCTAATATTTATACTTAGATTTGAACATAAAATCATAGTAAAATTATATATATATATATATATATATTATCTATATTTATTGATGTATTTTAACTATAATTAAGTATATTTATAAAAGTTTAAAATAGTTTTAATGTAAGATAAAAGTTATTTTCAACGAAAAACAAACCGCCATAATTTCCTTTGGGATGCCGACATACTCAATGTACCCATGTCGACATAGTGTCAGTTAATTTCAAAATTTAAATTTCAAAAGAAGTGTCTATTCGTCAAATCTTTTCATGAATGGACATGTCTGTTGTTCTTCTATAAATAGGGGTTGTTTTCAACGAATTTTTATTCGTATTTTCTGGTTTTCATTTCTCTTCTTCTTCCACACTTCTTTATACATATTCCTACAATTACTCTGCCGAAATCAACATTGAATCTAACTAGATTATCTCTGGTTTGATTCTCTATCACTATCTCAACAAGATCCTCAGTGCTATTCAGAGTTATAGGCTTCTTTGTAATCAATTAAACGAGAAAATGTGTGATTGTGGCCTTGGAAATCAATCAAGCGTGAAAAGGTGTGATTATAGCCTTGGAATCAATTGGGTGAACTTGTTGCCCATAAAATCAAGTATCGCTACCCAGAGGATTGTGAATCTGGAGGGTGTACCTCGTAGCCTTGAAATCGAGGGTATAATAGTGCAATTGCTTTTGAAAGGAAGTCCGTACTTGTGTGCGAGACTGGATGTAGGGTAATTCTGAACCAGTATAAAATCCGTGTGTTCTTTCCTTTACTGCTTTTACTTTATTTCTGCATCTGATTTGATTCTGTGATCATATCTGTGTCTGAATATTGTATACATTTGTGTTCAAATTAACAAAAACTCAAAAAAGATTTAATAATTCGTATAAACACTAACCCCCTCTAGTGTTTATTCTAGCCTTAAGATCCATAATCCGCATTTCTCACAGTTGGTATCAGAACAAGATTTTCAAAATTTTCATAATCTGAATTTCGAAAAATTTTAAAATGGCAATTTTTTAAAATTATTAATACTATTTTCATATGAATATGTCGTAGAATCATCATGATATTTTTTTAAAAAATTATATTTAGTTATTTTGAAGAGTCATTTGATTCTTTAAAAGGTTATATTGTTTTGCAGGAGAAGAATTATGTCTAATGACTATTGGTTAAAAAATATCAGATAACCATTCAACAATCAAGAAGAATAAATGGATATATAATGACAATCGACAATGAAATGGATACAATATCAATACAAAGCTTTTGATTCTCTTCTACAGCTTGATATGATACTGTACTTCTCTCCATCTACTTGGCAATGTCACTGGTTTCGTGTGAATCCGTCAAGAAATGACCAAGTTATGGTCAAATGATGTTTTGGTGAACAAAAAGAAAAAGAAAGCAAAACTATCAATGGTATTCTTCAAATTACATCCAGAGATTTGAGTATTTTGTTCCCACTCCTTTTCTAAATTGTATTTCTTGTTCTCATGGTCGTTTTGATGTGTGGATCATCAAATTTCGATCAAAAGTGAGTGAGATATGACAGTATGAAGTTGGCTATCCAAAATTAAAAAACTGTATATGGGATTTTCTACATTTCTCTTACTTGTTCGGCCTGTTGCACAACAATACCGTCTACATTCATCACCAAACTGTTACTGGATTGTAAGCATTGGTTTCATCCAATTCCGTTAAGAAACGAAGGAGTTATGTCTTCTAGAAGTTTGATAGTATATAGAAAAACGAAAAGAAGAAGAATAAGAGAAATTTTTATGAAAAGTGGTGACTGTTGGGCCTATTTATAGTGGTGGAAGTGTCCATTCATTCAAAATTCAAATTCAAAGTTTTGGCGTCAAGTTAGTCAATCTAATAAATCATTTGCATCTTTCTCATACGGTCTTCAAATTCAGTAAACGAATATACTACGTTGATCAAAAAAACGAGCCCGACGCAATAGAACAGATCTTGTCGTTAAATTCTGAGAGATATAAATGTATGGTTCACGCAATGGAAGAACAATAAAGTTAGAAAGATGGAGTGAGAAAATTGGTGCGCTTTACTATTATTTCATCTTTATTGTTGCATTTAGGAATATATTTATGCATTCAGTTAGGTATAGAAATTTATCCCTTTTATAAGTTTTGATATTTAGGTCCATATATCGACACACCATAGTATAAATTTTGATATACCAGTCTAATTTTTTTTTAAAGCTTTTTAAAAAATGCGTTTTCGTTCAAATAAAATCTTACTACTAATTTTTTACAACTATACTAAGTAGAAAAGCATACATTCATTAATGATTTCAACTTTTCTAATGTTATTTCACTACTAGAAAAAAGCGAAATAGCGACGGTTGGGGGCGACGGCTTCCGACGGCGAATTTCCGACGGCTTCCGACGGGCCGTCGGCGGCCGTCGGAAGCCGTCGGAAATTCGCGAATACCTGCAGCCGGCCGAGCCTTTCTTCCTCATTTTCTAGCTTCCCCCAATCTCACCAAAAACCCCCAAATTCACATTTTCCACCTCCATTCGCCAATTTCGTGATTTTTTCTCCTTCCACACTGCTGATTCAACACCTCTTTCTCTCAATCTCAGGTATAATCTCTTATTTTTCTGAAAATTTCAGTTTTTACCCTAATTTTAGATTTGCATAAATTGATAAATTAGGGCGAATTAGCGATTGAAATTGTTTGCATTAGCGTAACAATGGTTTATAGCATCACATGACATACATATTTCATTTTTTATCGTGACATTGTGAAAAACACGTATACTTTGTGGTTGTTCATGTATATGTAAATTGTTGTGTATGTCCTGATTCGACGATTGTATACGTTATTTGGCATACGATAAAATGATTGAATGAACTAGGAGTATTATATTGTGCACGTATTTACTTATGAAACAAAAAAATGCATTACTCTAAATTATAATTGTGTGTATTAAAAAAAAGACAAAAATGTTAAACCAGCCTTTTTGATGCGTAATACGTCGAATAACTGTGTTAAATTTTTATATATTTTTGTAAATGTGAACAGTGAGTAAAACTGTATTTTTGAGTAAAATGCGTGCATGTTAACCGACAAATGTCCCTTAGAGAGTTTTTGGCCCCGTCTGACGAGTGTTGTACATGATCGTTGTATAAATAGTCGTTTTTTTCGAAAAACGACCATTTATATTCATCTGGTACAATGTTTGTCGGATTTGTCCCTGTATTGGACAAGTTATGAACACAGTAAGAATTTACATTTTGTATACTACTTCGTCTCAAACGGTTCATAAAATTTCGCCCTAACTTTTCTTTTTTGTTTCCTGCGTACACGCATTTGTGTACAATGCAGGGAACAAAAGGGAAATGCTGCCGAAATTTTATTGAATCGTTTGAGACGAAGTAATATATGAAATGTAAATGCTTACTGTGTTTGTAATGGGAAGTAGGATGTCTGACCAATGAAAAAAAATTATATATATTTTTAATCGTTACGTACGTTAAAAAATGAAATGTGCCCTATTTGAAAATATTTTTAAATTTGTGTAGTTGTTCTTTAAATTCAAAATATTATACGAACATGAAAATAATCTTTTTCGAATATGTATTCTTCAAAATAAATATTAAATTTTGAACTTCTCATTTTGTCAAATAGGAAAAATGATTGATTATTTTGTTGATCGAAGGAGATGGATGTACCAAAGAAAAGGACTGAGGGGCTCAATAAAAGAAGATTTTTATAATGGTATAAACGTGTTTGTTGAATTCGCCTTAAGTAATAACGGAAACGATCCAGAAATTCGTTGTCCGTGTAGTAGGTGTAGACATTTGAAATTTTTGTTACCAGATATTGTGAAAGTTCATTTGTGCCAACACGGTTTCACACCCGAATATTATGTTTGGGATCGGCATGGAGAAGTTGTAGCAAATACTTCTGTAGAATCTGAAAGTGTCGTTAACGAAATAGTTTCAACGACCCGTATAGAAAATATGGTCGAAGATGCAGCACGATCAATGTTTCCTATGGTTGAAGTTGACGACGACGATGTAAATGTTGAAGAACCAAATATTCAAGCTAAGAAAATTTATGATTTACTAGATGCAGCTAAGAAACCTATTTGGGATGGTTGTAAAAGCGGCACGCAGCTGTCAGTAATCGCAGAATACATTGCGATGAAGTCAAAATACAACATCACTGAAGCTGGGTTTATGGCTGTTGTACAAGCTGCAAAAAGACATATGCCGCCCGATAATCTAATGTGTGAAAATCACTACGAAGTTAAAAAACTTATGTCGGCTTTTGGTTTACCGTATCAGAAAATAGATACATGTTTAAAAGGATGCATATTGTTTTGGAAAGAAGACGCAAACCTTAGAAATTGTAAAGTTTGTAACCAGGAGAGATACAAACCAAGAAAAAAGAAGGGTAAGGAAGTTCCGTACAAGCGTATGCACTACTTACCCATAACTCCAAGACTTCAAAGATTATATGCATATTATGTAACTGTGTCTAATATGAGGTGGCATAGCGTGAGAACGGAGGAAGAGGGTACGTTGACACATCCGGCCGATGGAGAAGCATGGAAGCATTTCGATAAAACGTATCCAAATTTTGCAGCGGAGAGTCGAAATGTTAGATTAGGATTATGTACGGACGGTTTTTCTCCATTTTCTCAATTTGGTTCTAAATATTCATCCTGGCCGATTATCATCACACCGTATAATTTACCTCCATGGATGTGCATGAAAACGCAATATATGTTTCTTACTGTTGTCGTTCCTGGCCCCGACGATCCGACACAAGGAATCGATGTATATTTACAACCGTTGATTGAGGAGTTAAAAATACTGTGGAACGAAGGAGTAGAAACATACGATGTGTCAAAGAAGAAAAATTTTCGTATGTTTGCTTCTTTGTTGTGGACTATAAGTGATTTTCCTGCCTATGCAATGCTTTCGGGATGGAGTACTGCCGGTCGTCTAGCATGTCCATATTGCATGGATAAAACAAGAGCGTTTTCTTTACCTCATGGTAAGAAAATTTCATGGTTTGACTGTCATCGATGTTTTCTCCATGTAAATCATCCCTTCAGAGGAGACAAGAAAAACTTTTTAGCTAATAGAGTAGAAACCAGACAACCACCGACGATATGGTCAAGCGAAGACATATATGAACTTGTTAAGGACTATCCAAAGATATATGAAATTGGGGAGCAAATAGAAATTGAAGGCAAATCAGTTGTTCATAACTGGTGCAAACAAACTATTTTTTGGGAGTTGCCGTATTGGAAACATCTTCTGCTTCGCCATAACATAGATGTGATGCACAATGAGAAAAATGTATTTGATAATGTGTTTAACACAATTTTGAATGTGAAAGGGAAGACGAAGGATGATTTGAAATCAAGACGTGATATAGAAGAATTATGCAAACGTCCCGAGCTTCATATGAAACCAAATGACAGTAAAAAACCAAAAGATTGTTACGAATTAGATAATAATCAAGTTAAAGCTGTGTTAAAATGGGTGGAAGGGTTAAGATTTCCTGATGGGATATCATCAAATCTTCGTAGATGTGTTGACTTTAAAAATGGTAGATTGAGCGGAATGAAAAGTCACGACTGTCACATAATGATGGAAAATTTATTTCCCGTTATGTTTAAAGAACTACTGCCATTAAAAGTTTGGAAGGTAGTAACGGAGCTTAGTATGTTTTACAAAGAGCTTTGTTCGACTACTTTAAAAGTGCAACGTTTACGTAAACTTGAAGTGGACATTCCTATATTGCTTTGCAAATTAGAGAAAATATTTCCGCCAGGTTTTTTTAATGTGATGGAACATTTACCTGTTCATCTTCCATCTGAAGCACGACTTCGAGGTCCTGTCCAATACGGATGGATGTATCCATTTGAGAGGTATGTAATATGTTATAACGTAATTTAATTGCATTTGAAAGATGAAGTTAATATAAATTAATGTTGCATAGATATTTGAATCATCTGAAGAAAAAAGTGAGACAAAAAGCACGAGTTGAAGGTTCGATATGTAAATCTTACATCGAAGAAGAAGCTTCGTTCTTTTTCTCTCACTATTTCAGTGACCATGTGAATATTTCATTTCAAAGTGTTCCTCGTAATGATGAAGGCGACGAACAAGAGTCCTCTTAAGCAATGTTATCTATTTTTAGACAACATGGTCGGCCTTCTGGAAAATGTGTGGAAATATGGCTAGACGATAGAGATCTTCGTGTAGCACACACTTATATTCTTCTAAATTGTGCCGAGGTTGCACCGTTTGTTAGGTATTCTGAAATAATAATTTTTGTTTTATTCTTTTCTGTAATGCATGCGCGTGTATAACCTAATGTAATAATTTGTTTATATAAACAGTGTTTATGAACGGGAACATCCGAACGGAGATCTCAGTAAAGAATTTTCCCGTTGGTTTTCAAATTACGTTTATGAGCCGAAAAATTATGTTGTTGACGAAGGGTTGAAACATCTTGCAATGGGACCAAAAAGAGTGGTCAAGACATATCCAATATATTTCGTCAATGGATACAAATTTAACACCAAAGAATACGGTGCAGAAAAATTAACAAATAATACTGGTGTATTTGTTAAAGGTAGTGACGATCCAGAAAACCATTTAAATGATTTTTATGGCGTTCTAACACAAATTTTGCAACTGACATATTTCTCAAGACCCGCGGAGGAGGTGTTTCTATTTAGATGCAATTGGTTTAGCAATGTTCCAGGTTCTGGAATTAATGTGCATAAGGATTATAATCTTATCGAAATAAAGCATACATCGCACTATCACAAGTATGATCCTTTTGTACTAGCCAAACAAGCATTGCAAGTTTATTACGCTTCTTATCGGTCTCTAAAAAGAGATAAAGCAGATTGGTCTGCAGTTTTTAAAACAAAGGCCAGATTCACATTCGATGGGAAGAATATTCCGAACGAACAAGCTTATCAGGCAGATCTTGAGCAAAATAACGAAATAATAATTACAGACGATCATACAGATTTTGGTCCTTTGATCGATGAATCAAATGTTTTGGTAGAAGCGTTTGACAGTGCAGAGGAAAATATCGTCGAAAACGAGACCGAATCTGAATCAGAAGACGATGATGACTGATATAAATTTGAATCTGTTTTTTTGCAATTGATGTAACTATGTTGAATTCTTGATGTATTATGAAATTGATGTAACTATGAAACTAAATCCATTTACTATTGTTTTATGTTATTTCAATTTGTCATTTATTTAGCAATTTTTATTAAAAATGCAATGAACTCTGCTTATCGTAGGAAGAGTACACCCATTATGAATCAGGTATAACAAACTTACATTTCTATTTACATTTCAGTCATTATAATTAAGCAATTTATACCGTTGATGTCATGTTCATATGAAATATATTTCATTATCATGTTTTTATTCTCTTATATAATGATGTGTAAGCGTCACAGGTTTATCATTATGTCACATAGAGGGAGGAGCTCTTCCCGTTCTTCAGGAGGCGATGGCAGTGGCCCATCGCAAGCGCCACACCGTCCAGTTGTTACGTTAGTCCCCAAAGCAGATGGGTAAAAATTAAATCTTATTCATCATCTTATTTTTTCTATACTATACGTACGTACTTATCTGTATCGTACTTAAAAACAGGGGGTTCGAGCTACTACCCACTAAGGTAGTGTTGGACGTCTCCAGAGCAGCATATCGTAGTAGGATGAGTGCGTGCTGGCCGAAGTGGGATACCATCCCTCCGCACATCATAGAGTGCATATGGCAGGATGTCCTAGTATGTGTAATTTTTATGTTTTCCATTTTTAATTCGTTTTTGTCGTTTTTCTACCGTTTATCGTTTAAAGTGTAATCTTTTTTTAACACAGGCTGAGATAGACATCCAGACAGATGATATGCAGCTGGCACGAGCATACTGGATGAGGAAGATGCGAAAGAACTACAGAGACACGATATCTGAGGTTAAGAAATCCGGGAAGAGACCACGGTGGATGGGGGAGAGCGTGTGGCAAGCTTGGTTGAGCTACTGGGAGACGGACGAGGCGAAGGCAAGTATACTAATTTTTTTTGAATTATTAATTTAACGTGATTGGAAAATAATGTATCAAATTTTGAATGTACAGGCAGAGTCAGATAGAAACTCTGCAAATAGAAATAAGAATCCCGTTACTCATCGCGGAGGATCGAAGTCGTTTCAGCAGTATCGACAGGAGTTGGTAAATTTAATTACTGAATAATAAATGTAAATAGTTTATGCTATATGATTTTAAATGTATAATAATTGTATGTAACAATCAACTTCAGGAAGCCGAGGCACATGGTCCTGTCAGCTATATGGACGTGTTCACCCGTACGCATGCTGTCGAGCATGTTAATCCAGACGGGACTGTTTCGTACACATGGCAGGACGATAAATCCAGTAAAAGCCATGTAAGCATATTTCATTTTATTCAGTATTAGTAATTGTTTTAGTTGTCAAATTATTATGAAATAAGATATGATATTATTAATTGTCAATGCAGGAGATGTTTATGGAGCAGCGACAGAAACTCCTTTCTGATACGGGTCGAGAGCAGCTGACGACCGATGAAGAGGACGTTATTTTTGAGTCCGTTATGAGTCCACCAGAGCATGGTCGACGATACGGATTTGACAATTTAGCGATAAATAATTTAATTTTTCTTAAAATACTTAAAATATGATATTCTTACCTTTTCAAAACAATAAACTTTGATTTTATTTATTTTTCAATTATTGCAGTCCAGTAGTCAGAGTAGGAGACGGCGGAGTAGACCTCAGAGCGAGCTAGCAAGTATAGAAGAATTGCAGACTAGAGTTCAGCAATTGGAGGAGCAGAACCGCCAACAGGCCATGCAGACGGCACAGTTATTTGAGTACATGCAGCAGTTTGGTGGCCGCTTCCCTTCATCGGCTGGCTCTGGATCTGGGGCAGATTGATTCATTGCTTTCTGATTCGTTCGTGCAGGTATGTTTAGTTTTAGTTTACAATGATTTGGTAGATGGAACAATTAATTGTTGATATGTATAATTATGTATAATACACTTGGTTCTGTAGCTGTATCAGGATATGCATGATTAGAACAGTTATTGTTAGTATTATTGTTAATGTTGGAATGTTATGTATATTTTGTATTTTATTTTTATTCCAATTTTGTTTATTTCTGTGTCTATTGAATATTTTGGAGTATTGGTTTGCATGTTTGGTTGGATTATTGTTTATTGGATTGTGCAGTATCGATATTGTAGTGTTTGGAAGAGAAATGTGGATGGAAGGCTCTATTTGCAGCAGATTTTAAAAAAAAACAGCAGATTTCCGACGGCTTCCGACGGCTCCCGACGGCTTATAGGTCGAAATTTTCATCGGTTACCGACGGCTCCCGGCGGCCTGATTTCCGGCGGTTTCCGACGGCTTCCGACGGGAGACGGAAGCCGTCGGAAACCGCCGGAAGCCGTCGGAAGCCGTCGGTAATCTATACGGCAGCACCCGTCGGTAGCCGTCGAAAACACTGCTCCCCGACGCCGTCATTTCCGACGGCTTTTTCCGACGGCTTCCGACGGCCGCCGACGGTTTTCAGCCGTCGGGAATCCCCCTTCCCCTTGTAGTGTTTTTACTTCTCATACTCTGTTCTTGTAAGATATTAATTTTATATCTTTAAGAAATTAATAAAATGAATATAGAATATTAGAGTAAGGCTCTATTTATATATTTCTTCAATTAATGAGATAGCACCGCATCACATGACGGGAATTTTAGATAGCATTTCTAAAAAATGCTTCTTTTCTTCTGTACTGTTTTGTAAATACTGCAAATTCGTTTTTATAGTATTTCTGTGCTTTGAAACGCAGTAGAGTTTCAGAAACTTTACATAGCATTTGGTAAAAGCTACAGTTTCAGTTTTATAAAGTTTCGAATATATTTTACTACAAAAACTTTTTATAGCATTCTTTAAATGCTGTTTTTCTGTATGAAAATTTGAACTATGTAAAAATGATATTTAGATTAAGTATTTTTCTCTATTCTTTTTAGAGTTAGTTTCTAACTTATATTAGAATATTTTAAAATTAATTTCATGTTTAAATGTTTTTTTAGTAATTAATTATTATTATTTTAAAGTAAGAAGCCTTAATATAACACATGTTTATTTTAGTTTTTAAGTCTTTATTATTTTATTTAATATTTCATTATGATATTTTTTAAATTTAAAAGATGTTTAAACATGTTTCTAAATATTTGAACCAATAATAATTTAATATAAAGGTTTTAATTAGTAAGTTAAGTATTTTATAAACATGGAAGTTTGGATTCTTAAAAAAATAGTAAATAAAAAAAAATAAAACAACCAAGTTAAAATAATTATTTTAAATAAATTAAATATGTAGGCTGTTAATTTTTATAAAAATCATATTAGATCATATATATATAGTTTAAATCCATATATCTTAGTTGATTTTGATATTGAATTTGATTACTACTTTTCATGAATATGTTATAATTTTAATATCATTTATTACCTTCAAACTCTTGTCTTTATTACTATTTTAGTCCCATTCATTAATTTCCTTAACCTAAGTTTAGTAATTGGTATGTATTACCTTTGTTTGGTTGAAGCGAGTTATAATAAATTGTTTGATATATGTATACATACATACATACATATATACATATACATATACATACATATACATATATATGCTTGTCAATTAGATATTACTTATCACTCATGTTTATCTTATAATCTGGATATCTCTTACTGTAGTATATATATCATCATATTATGCTGCATATTATTATTATTATTACTTCGTTATCATTTTCTTTCATATTACATAACATTATGCATCCTATTTCATATCACATTTCATTGCATATTACATCACAAATTACAATGCATGAAGTATCATAATCATTTGCATCACAAGTTGCACTTCATTTTGCATATCATCTCATGCTACATTGCATATGTCATGCATTTCATACTGCATTACAAACTACATATTTCATATATGTACACATAACAAGTGTATTTTATTTTAAAGGAAGTTTGTCGTATTGTCTTATAATATAGGATTATTAGTTTTTGATTTGTTTGGTATGTTCTGATCAACTTGATTGACTTGTTTGACTTATTTGACTTGTTTGACTTGATTGACTTGTTTGAAGTGTATGACTTGATTGATTTGCTTGACTTGTCTAACATGATTGGTTTTGATGAGTGTGTTGAAATATACTTATACATATTTATATATTGAATAATTATAATATAATTATGTTAATGTCTTTCACATTCCTTTTACTATACTTTGATCTAGTATTAGTTTAAGGGGGAGTTGTATAGTTTTATGGTTTTAAGATGGTTTTTGTTGATGACGAAGGGGGAGAAATATAAAATAGGATAGTTAGGCATTGATTAAGTGGGATTTATTAGGATAGAAGTAATATTTTATAAGCAAATATTGTCATCATCAAAAGAGGGAAGATTGTTAGTCCGTGAGATGATGGTTTTGATGACAACAACCTTAGAATAGGATTATAAAATATAAATACTAACATTATAGTTTAGAAATATATGTATATGCAGGATTTAACCATGCATGTACCAAGAATGAAGACTGTACAGTATGGAGATTCAAGATATCAAGATTGAAGACTCATGAGTATTAAGAATATCAAGATTATCAAGAGTTCAAGATTTCAAGTAATTTATTTTTTAATTAGGAATTTTGTTAAAACTCCTAGAAAAGCACTGACATCTTAAAATCCAATTTATTCATGGAATAGAATCCACTTCGAGCCCGTTAAAGGGATTAAACCCTAAATAGGATGGAACCTACGAAAAATCTAGTGGAACATTGTTTTGTATTACCTAACTTTTTATTCAAATGATTTTACAAAATTATCATGTTTTCAAAATGATTTCAAAACCTTTTTTTTAAAGAACCAAAAACATTTATCCTGATTTTTAATACTTTTAGCCTCAAAATAATCTTTATCTTCAAAATCAATTTATCCTTAGTTTTAAAACTATCATTAATAATAATATATTTAACTTTTAATATTAATAGCTAGATTTAAACATAAAATTATAGTGAAATTATATATATATATATATATATATATTATTCTCTATATTTATTTATGTATTTTAACTGTAGTTAAATATATTTTTAAAAGTTTAAAATAGTTTTAATATAAGATAAAAGTTATTTTCAAAGAAAAACAAACCACCAAAATTTCCTTTGGGATGTCGACATACTCAATGCACCCATGTCGACATAGTGTCAGTTAATTTCAAAATTTAAATTTCAAAAGAAGTGTATTCGTCATATCTTTTCACGAATGGACATGGCTGTTGTTCTTCTATAAATAGGGGTTGTTTTCAACGAATTTTTATTCATATTTTCTGGCTTTCATTTCTCTTCTTCTTCCACATTTCTTTATACATATTCCTACCGTTACTCTGCCGAAATCAATATTGAAGATAACTAGATTATCTCTTGTTTGATTCTCTATCACTATCTCAACAAGATCCTCAGTGCTATTCAGAGTTACAGGCTTCTTTGTAATCAATTATACGAGAAAAGGTATGATTGTGGCGTTGGAAATCAATCAAGCGATAAATGGTGTAATTGTAGCCTTGGAAATCAATTGGGTGAACATGTTGCCCGTGAAATCAAGTATCTCTACACAGAGTATTCTGAATCTGGAGGGTGTACCTTGTAGCCTTGAAATCGAGGGTGTAATTGTACAATTGCTTTTGAAAGGAAATCTGTATTTATGTGCCGGACTGGATGTAGAGTAACTCCGAACCAGTATAAAATTCGGTGTGTCCTTTCCATTACCGCTTTTACTTTATTTCTACCATCTGTGTTTGATTCTGTGATCATATCTGTGTCTGAATATTGCATACATTTGTGTTCAAATTAACAAAAACTCAAAAATATTTAATAATTCCTATAAACACTATTCACCCCCTCTAGTGTTTTAGGATCCGTAATTCGTATTTCTCACACAGTCCTCATAAGTGCTGAATATACAACCTATAATACATAGCGGAATATAATTAAGTACGTGTAATACGTCTTCATCATCCAGATCATCTCCTGAGCTCCATAGCATCCTAACCTGAATCTGTAATACTCAGTCTGACCCGAGCAATAAAATAAATAACACCCGAGGCAGTCTGGAAAACCAGCGTGAGAAAACACACTCAATTTGAATTATTAAAGTTATCAAAATCCTTTGAAAAACAAAGGTATCTCATAAGACCACGCCACACATAAACATGAGTTTTTACCTTACGATAACCAAAACTTTTTATATCAAAATCATTCGATATTATTATAGCGTCTATAGAAAATAAATAGAAAATAGCTGAAATGCTTGCATCTCATGCTTCATCATAGTTGGGCACAATCAAAACCGTATGGCTCTTATTGGAGAATGGATTTCGTACAATGACTAGGTACTGGCATACCACCTATTATGGTACACGTTTAGAAAAATGTACCGAGGACCTCGCCGGATCCCCTACAACATAAGACCGACCCTATCCCTAACCTAGATAGAACAGAATATGTTATCACCACGAATGTTCCCACCCTTATCGAGAGCTCTTTTTCATGAACCACCGTATCCATAATATATAATATATCCGAGGGTATCTAGAAAGGTGATAACATACCCTAATTTGGTGCGACCCACTTAGCCTTATTGCATCTTCCTTGATTTTCAATCATTCCGGTTGATGAGGTTCACTTAGAATGCTCATAGTCCTCCAATGACGATGTTCTAATAGCATTCATCCATACAATTTGTCCTGAATCTGGACAAACCGAATAATTGTCTTCAACATCTTCATTATATCCATTCGTAATGCTCAAATCAGATCGAAGCGTTATTTTGGATAATTAAATCTGATCCCTATTTCTTCGAAACGATCAACGAAATTGGCCAATACTTAATAGCTGGTTATTTGACAATCAATATAACATCCATGAACAGTCACTAGGTCCATATTGTAATTATTTTTCAACAATCTATTTTCAAAATATCTTTATAAGATATATATTCAAATCCTTTCCAAATTTTCAATATTTGAGGCACAACTCAAATACTTATATCCGTATCAGAATATTTCAAACCATCTCTTATTTCAACACTTGGAAAAAATATTTAAAAATATATTTTTATAAACCACTTACTTCCCAACACTTAGGAAAGTTCCATTTATTTCTCTTTTCTCAAAACCTCAACAATTTATATTGTAAATTCCTTAACTTGTTTATAATGAATTATTTAAGTTTCGGGGTTCCTTAATTAAATCTCTTTATTCAAAAGTATATACTTATCTCAATGAAATTAGTATGTTCAAAAACCCTTCCTTTCGAAAAATATTTGAAAACTTTTGAAAATAGATATGGAAAGCACCACGTGGTATCAACCATGGATTCGCAGCTCGATGAGTACGTCTCTATCCTAAAGAAATCCAAACTTATTTGCCATGCAATCTCTATGTAACAATCATGATTTGGAGATTGCCTATATATATATATATATATATATATATATAAAATTATAATGGTGGTTATAATTTGGTATTGTGAATTAAAATATAATTAGAGATTTTAAATTGTTTATTTGGAATAAACAATGAATTTTGCAAAAATAAAATGAGAAAAATAAATTTGGAACTTTGTTTTGTCAAATTGAGAATAAATATGGGATTAAATATTGATTAGATAAGTATTTGATTTAACTAAATTAAAATATTGGATATTTATTAGTTTAGAGCTAATAAATTAATTAGGTGACGTTCGAACGTTAAATTATCGAAATAAATCTAAAATGATGAAAATAAAGTTTTAAAGCTTTATTTTAAGAATCTGAGTATAAAATAATCAAATTGCACTTTCATTTGGGTAGATATAACAATGTTGGAAAATATTTTCAATATTAATCTTTTATTGAATTTAAAATGAGAAACATGAAGATATTATGTGTTTTATTAAAATAAAATATGAAATATTGTTGGAAAATAATATTTTGATGATTAAAAGAGTTAAGATGAATTATGGTTATTTATTTGACAAGAAAACAATTTTTGTACAAATTGTTGGAGTGAAAATAGTGTTTTGTAATAAAATTGTGTAAATTGTGATATATATGTAAAAATAAGGTTTTAATTATAAAAATAACATTTTATTGTCGAAATAAATTTTACTT
Source organism: Allium cepa (assembly GCA_030765085.1). NCBI lineage: Eukaryota > Viridiplantae > Streptophyta > Magnoliopsida > Asparagales > Amaryllidaceae > Allium > Allium cepa. The sequence continues at coordinate 312,620,306 of CM060942.1, read as the reverse complement.
TGTTTTAATAACAATTTTTGTTACATTCAAATGGGTGGTATATATTTTTGTTGGCTTTAAAAGGTGAAAATATAAACACATATTGATTAAATAATCACTTAAGATTTTCTCTAAGTATTTTACCATGGGCTTGATAGGGTTAGGAAATGGATCCAAATCCTATTATCTGGAAATTTCTATAGGGCGAAGAGAGATTGTACGTAGTTTTTCAATTGCCTCTGCTTCTAAATCAATTTCACGATAAAAGAAAATACAAAATCATGGCCTCCTCTAACTGAAATTTAATTTCCACCCAAAAAAATGCTGCAAATTCAAAAATAGAATCAATTAGACCAAGATTATACAAGGTAATCTAAACCAATACTAAATCAATTTCATCAAAATCTTTGAGCATGTGATAATTTGTCTGTATTTTTTTTATTTGTTCTACATGCTTCTTTCTAGCTTTTACAGGTTCCTAGAGCACCTTTTCTTCACCGAAGATCATAGATTGCTCTTGAATTCTTTCTAATTCGCTAAGGTGAGTTCAAAACTCATAATTTCTAACTAAATCAAGTTTGCCTATAAAGAAAATTGCTCAGAAATAGTTACTCTATACGTTCTATTCTCTGTTCCTTATTTCCTTGTTTTCTGGTTTCTAGTTGCTACTTTGAGCATCCAGAACTCTTTGATTTTCACTTGTATCACTACCGGATCTTTTCTAAACTATTATTTGGTTGTTAAAATTGTTGCATGTCAAATTTCACTAATTAATTGATCTGTTTGCTATGTGAAATATTGTTTGGAAGTTCAATACGAAGCAAGAATCATCCAAGAAATAAACTCCATAGCCTGGGTCGACAGGTAGGTCGACCCAGCAGTTTACGAGTCGACCTGGCCACTGGCCTGAGTTGGTCCCTGCTGTCCCAGGTACGTGAGGCTATTGTTCTTTTTATCCGAGCCATTTTGCCTTGTTTGCTCACTTATATCTATGATTTTTGTGACCAATTCTTATGCAAAGTTTGAGATGATTTTTATGATGACTGTGGGCTATGATATCCATCAATGGATTAGCCGAGATATGGAGGAATTGGTAATTTAAAAATTCAATTTAAATTTTAATTGAATTCAAGTATCGATTTGGGTAATTCCTTCATTTTTCCTCGATTTCAAGCACTATTTCTTCCAAATAAATTTTGAGAAAATTTCTGAATAGTTTGGTTTTTTGAAATCTTTATTATAGAACATTTTCATATTGTTATTGAATTATTTCAATGTATTTTCGATATAATCAAGCAGAATTTTCAATAAAATATCTTTAGAATGATTTCAGAAAATTATTACAAAACATTTTCTCAAGTAATTTATTCTATAAATAATATACAATATTTTTACACTTTTCGGATGTATGAGGAAGAGAATTAAATAGTTTAGTTAAAGTCGTGGTATGAGACACGTGAGTTTACTATATCGGTAAATCCTGGACTTGTACGATCGAAACTATCTGGGTTATTGATTTCTGAGTTATTTAGCCAATTTATGGTGGGTTTTTGAGATTATAATTCCTATCTTTATGAATTATCTTGGAAGGGCACTTTTTGGTGGGTTGTGGTTCGAGATCTCCTATTCTAAGAGTATGATCTATGAGAACCCATTATAATGTTTTACTTGCCAATGAGATGAGGCGAGTCTGAGTTTTCCAAGTTTTGGAATTTTATGATGATTTCTGTTTTCTAAATGTGGCAATGACTAGAGGTTAGTAAACTGTTAAGTGCGAATGTGTTGCATAGGATGCGCGTTAACACTTTTTGGGTTCCTATCTGGGAGTTGACACATTCTGGGATCGCCAGTACTATAGACCTTCGGGTCATCTGGGATTACGACTACTTTCGTCTGAGATGTACGACTTCTGTCGTCTGGGACAGACACCTAATATATGTATATATATAGTACAATGGAGAAATGGCATGTGCAGCATCGCTTCGGCATGCAAATGTGATTTGGCCAATCCAAGGAATTTTTAGGAGTTTTTGATTTCGATTTCACCAATTTGAGATGATGAATTTATTTATAGCCTTGAATTAGAGAAAGGTGTTGAATATGCGATTATATGATTTTTGTTCGATGATAATAAACATATATATATATATATTCGTTTAAATGTATTTGTTAATGTACTATTTTATTTTTCATAGATTAAATAAATATTTCATGAATAAAAATAAATAACACAGAATTTGAATTAAACAAAATTTGTATTCAAACAAATATTTATTACAATTTTTTAAACAGTACAAAGTTCAAGCTCTCACTATATATTCAATTTCAATTACAGTACAACTTTGATTACATCACAATTTCACATTTATAGTTGACCTCACTACACATCACTCATTCACTCAACTTGTATTTTATCTTCAACTTTATTCCCATAGGAATCCAGCATCTGAGAAATCTGCAAAAATAAATATTGACGCAGTAAAATTGAAAAGGAAATATTTTTGCAGTATAAAAAAATATGTGAATTTTGAAAATAATATTTGCCTCAGTTATTTGGGTTGTTCGTCATCATTTAATTTTCAATTCATCATACACGAACAGCTTGTGACATACACAGTGTATCACTGTATATGCCACAAGACCGTGCATGCCGATATATACACTTGATAAATTTACAGGGACAGTTGAGCACAGGTCAAACCCAAATTATTGGATTCAACTCCAATGCGATAAAATAATGTCACAAACTTCAGCACAAGGTCAAATCCGAGCTATAAGATGGATTCAACACAGGTGCAAGTTCGATACAACTAAAACAAGCCTCGACCAAAAATCCAAATGTACAAAACCATATGCAAACTGAAACAGGCAATGGCAACAACTATAAAGTATGGAGGCAATGCACATGCCAATAAGACAAGTGGATAAATACATATGCAAATGCCACTCTGGTCTCGACAAACCAAGACAAGCTTACATATCAAAGTGCACAAAGGCAGATATACCAAAACAAATGCAACAGTACAAAGAAACAAACTCGGCAATGATCAAAGATCAAGGCACAGTACACAAGTGACACAAGCATCAGACTAAAGTACATCATCAAGCAAAACCAAGTTTAGGTTAATTCGAGAAAGACTGTGTGACGACCCAGAATTTTTAAGCCTTTAAATCGGAATATTTAATTAATTTTAAATAATAAATAGAGCAATTCTAACTTGAATCAAGAATATTACAATTTAATTATTGAATTAAACAATTTGAAACTGAGTAAAATATTGAATCTGGAATTCTAAGCCTATTAAAAATAATTTGAAGGCTCATAAAATTTATATTGATGTTAATGAAAATAGTAAAAGTGTTAAAATTGAACGTGGAAGTGGTTTGTTCAATTTTGAAATTTATATCGTTTAAATTGAATTTAAAAATAGCATTCCGAGGCACAGTCTCGGAATTCAACGAAACCAATTCCATTGAGTCCGTAATATTGAATTATTATCGGATTTCAATTTTCGTAGCTTTTGGAGTTGTTGTGTGAGCGTAAGATATATAAACACGCTGAAAATTTAATTGGTAATAATTTGATGAAATTTAATTTAGTTAATCAAGTTTCTGGTATACGCCATCTTCCTGTCATTGAGTCACGTACTTTTTCAATTCTAAGCCGTTCAATCAACAATCAAAATGCTCGAAAAAAATAATATAATAATAAAAATAGTAATAGTAATAATAATAAGAATAATAAAGAAATAAAAGGAGAAGCTTCAAGGGGAAGCTTTAAGTCACGTTAAAAAAAAAGAGAGAGGGCAACAAGAGGGGCCGAACCTCTTTCTTCTTTTCATTTACCCCAAAACCTCTCCGTAAAAATAATAATAATTTAAAATGCAAATTAATGGCGCACGTAAAGGGGGGGGAAGGCGGACGATCTTAAATGTGATAGGGAGTCGCGCGCGCCCTAGGCGAGGGCATCTCGTGTCTGGGGAAAGCCGCGGTGATTTAGGGTTTCAGAGAAATTTGAGGCGAAGGACGTGGGGTACTCGGCGATTGAGTAGGGTTCGAGCAACGTGGGGACCGATGGTCGAATGGAGGCTTGCGTGCTTCGTGAGGCGCGAGGTGATAGGTTCTGCGAGGATGAGGGTGGGTCTCGACAGTGGGCGTTTCGTGGGAGGGTCGCCGTTCGTCGCTATAGTTTTTCTGAGGTACACGAGTTGTTTTTTTGTTTTCAATTTGTTATTTAACTTAATTTATATCTATACAGTAGGTATATGAAAATGTTTATACCTTAACAAACTATAATGGGTAATAAATAGGTAATAATTGATGATGTTTATTTGAAAACTATTTTATCAAAGGGTCTATAAAAATGTTTATTCAAATTTAATTTTGAATGTATGAATATGTATAAGTTAGGGAAATTATAAACAGTAAAGTAGAAATTTGTTTTGCTATTTCCTGAAATGAAAAAGAAAAATATGTATTAAGATAATTAATTTGTTTTATTGACATATTTAATTTGTTTTCGTTTCTGAAACTAATTTCTTAAACAAAAAAATTGATTTAAATAAAATCATTGTTAATTAAGTTTAAATTATCAAATGGGAATTAATTAGCGCGATTGAACAAATATTAATAAAACATCTAATGATTTTACAAGGTCTAAAATAGAGAAACAAGCTGGATTGAAAGTGGATTGGAATGGTCTACAAATTTTAAGTCAAAGGTGAGTTAATCTCACTCAGTTGATTTTAAACTTAAATTTAAATGATTAAATTTAAATAATTGTTTGAATGTTTGAATTGTTTGATGTGAGATAGTATGATATGATTTGAAATTGGCATATTATATTGTGCTAATGTTTGTGGATGCAGGAAAAACAGGTTGGAGGGATCCAACTGGATCCCTCAACATTTATTTATTATTTAATATTCTCTGATGTGATTACTTGATATTCAATGTTGAATATATTGGAATGTTGAATGATGAGACTTGAGTGGATATATATTGGGTAAAATGAATTATCAAAAATATATAAATTGGATTTTGGGAAGAAAATAAAGGAAGTAAATTTGTAAACGAAATAATCTTAGAGGATTTAATAAATTTAGAATGAATTGAGAAAGAAATGGAAGTATTGTAAATACTAATAAAGAACTTCGAATATGAGAAGAAAAGGTTTGAATAAACCGTAATTAATGAATTGTAAATGTATGTGATATTAATTTAAATGAATAAAGAATTATTTTAAAACTGAAAGTTTTAAATTATCTAAAGGAATAAGAAGCAAATTGAGGAATCTAAATTGGAATTTCAATTAAAAGTATTTTATATCATAATTAAGGAAAAAAAATCTGAAATTAAAGGATTTTTGAATAAATAAAATGAATTGGAAATCAATTTGAGGAAATTGATTTAAGGGATTGAAGTTGGAATTTTCTCTGGATAGCCAAGTACGATTCTCAAGCAATCTTAAATATAAGTTAAAGGTTTTAATGTTGTTTTAAAAAGCATATTTTATAAAATTTATTATTTTTAAAATTTTAAATTCTAAAGTAAATATTTTTCATAAACTATTATCGTAGTAATTATTAAATGACTTGGTATTTGTTTTTAAAGAAAAATCTAGTTTATATTTTATAAAAGTAGCCTTATTTATTAAATATTTCTAAAGTACATATTTTAATTAAGTATTAAAGTAGTTTTAAATTTTTGAGGCTATGAAGTATACTTTATAACTAAGTGCTTTAAAAATTATTTTAAAGCTAAAAGTATTTTATACTTGGCGTTTCAGTGGAAATAAATATTGGGAAATTATTCCGGGAAGGAATATGTTTGAAACTGTTTTCAAAAGGAGTTCGAAAATTGAAATTTTATCCTGTGAAGATATCTTTTTGAGATAAATAAATAATTTGGAAAATTATTTATTGGTTGATGATTGTTTTGTGAATATAATTGATAGTTAAATCACCGACTATCAATATTGGCCAACTGCATTGATCGTTTCGAAGAGACCGGGATCGAGAATTATTTCTCGAAAACCACTTCGATCCGGTTTGTACGTTTCGTGAAAAATGATTTTTGGATTCGAAGATGGAGCAGTGGAGTGCGAGGGAGCAGTGGAGTGCAAGGACTAGTCGCTACTAATCCTGAGGATATTTTCAAAATGGATGTAGTAGGAATAGTGCCTTCGGTTCCGTTCGAACCCGGGACGGACTTGTATGGATGAATGTTTGCGAAACATCGTCAGGTGGACGATGGGCATTCTATGGGATATGTTCTATAAATGTAACGCTTAGCCTCAAGCCTCATCAAATGGGAATGACTAAAAATCAGGGGATATGCAGCAAGGCTAGGTGGGTAGCCCCCAAGAAGTGTGAGGTCATTCCAGTCTAGATGTCCCTTTTTATTTTGGCTTAGTGGGCGATTGCTGATCCCAATCGCGGGGTGATCTCACTCGGGATTATCTAGTAAGGGGTAGTCCCGGCCTTGTGTTGCAGGGGAGCGGGCGTACTCCTCGGTACGGTGATCTAGGCCCCGTACTGTGACAGGTGGTACCCCAGTGCCTAGTCATTAGTTGAAAATCCATTCTCCCTACGGGCCTTGTACGAGTTTTGTTTGTATTACCCACTCTGTGGCTAGTAGCTGGAATTTAATAGATGTAACAATTTCGGCTATTTTATAAGTATTTGTATATAGACCCTATTATAATATCAGAGGATTTCTATAAAAATTGTTTTAGCTATCGTAAGGTAAAAACCCGACATGTTTATTTGTGACGTGGTCTTACGAGATGCTTTTGTTTTCAAAGAATTTTTGAAAGTTTAATAATCAATTGGGTGTGATTTTCTCACGCTGGTATTCCAGACTGACTCGGGTGTTATTTAACTGTAATGCTCGGGTCAGACCGAGTATTATAGGATACAGGAAATGCTGTGGAGCTCAGGAGACGAGCAGGATGATGATACGTACTCTCGTACTTGTTTATATATATACTTATTCTGCTACGCTGTGTAGCTGTGTATCCAGTTGTATGTTATTAATGTAAGCTCTGTTTGATGTACTCTGATGATGTAATATATGTAAACATATATTTTGATTTTGAGTAAAGATTATGTATTATGTATTATATTTTATTCCGCTGCGATGGTTAGATTCTGTTGTTGTTTTCTATTTTCTTCTTCTACCTCTTCTTCTTTAACCCAAACGGTTCATATTTCTGTACAACTTGAGTTGATTTAAGTAGAATAGTGTTGACTCAAGGGGAACGGATTTGCGGGTCGTTTCACTTGGTATCAGAGCTTAGGTTGGTGATAACCTTGGCTCTGGTGGGAATTTACTCATAAAATAGAGTTTATAGTACTCTAAAATGAGTTTGAGCGTATTAATAGATATGAGCGCGTATTTGTTAGTGAATATAAATTGTTTTAATATTGTGTTGATTGATTTATTGAGTGGCATATGAACCTTCGTCGGCATAGTCTGCGCAAATGTATTGAAGGGGTTTCTAAACACTTGAATAGAACAATTGACACGGTATTGTTTTAAAATGTGGGTAAATGAAATAATTTTACCCAAAATATATTTTGATATAAATAAAAGTTTTGTAAACTATTTTAGTTAATATATGGTTGCTTGGATGTTAGAAATGATAATATTAACGTATTATCATTGTAAAGTGAAAATTTAACTAGAAATAGAAAATATAATCAAAGTTAAGGAAATAAATACATTATAAAATATAAAATTCATAAATATGAATTATAAATGGAATTTATAAATTGAAATATAATCAAAAGATAATTTGTATGAGCATATACAAATGAATTATAGTTAAATTTGATTTAAGCAGGATTTGGAATTTAAATTCCCGAGATTTGGAAGAGTTTTAAAGATAAATGATAGCATTATTGTTTTGGAGATATATCTGAAAGGAAATTTGTTTTAAAATGGATTTTGGAGGGTATATAGCATTGAATTCACTTCAGTCACTGGAAAATAACTTCGGTGATGACTGCAGCATCATCAATGTTCATTTTCGAGTTTCTAAGTGATGGATTGCTGCCAAATTGTTTTGTTCAGGAAAAGCTAGTTGTTTTTGAAAATTCAAATGAAAATTTGTTGAAAATAAAAGCCAGGATTGGTTTTGAAATTTTTGAGAGATGAGATTTGAGATGTTGGAGATTTCAGTTTTGAAAACCAATAACCGGGTATTTAAAAATCCTGATGGGATAGGTTGAAGCTTATAAATTGTAAGCTTATAAATTGATATGAATTTTAAATCAGGAAGGAAATATAAGCTTTGAATGTTGGAAATTTAAATTTAAGGTGGAAGGTTAAAAATGAAATTTCCCTGGATTGGAAAATAAAATTTAACTGGATTGAAAATTAATTTAAATAGGCTGAAATAATATCCAGTTGTATTCAAACTAAGTTGAAATCGATGTGAGATTAAATAAATCTGAGTTAAAATAAAATTGAATTGAAATAAGGATTCAATTAAGTATTAAATGAAATTAAATTCTTGCCTGAAAAAATGGGAAATAAGTTGGATAAGGATTGGATTGAAATAAATAAATTAGAATAATTTGTAAGAGAATTAAAGATCCATAGAAATAAAATGTGCTTGGGCTATAAATAAATAGAAGGCTTGAGTTAAAAATAAAAGATGAATATATTCAAGCCTAGAATGAGTGTGATTGTATGAAATATAAGTTGTGACTTGTTAAATTTGAAGGTGAGATAGAAAACCCAAAAATAAATATTTTTGGTGAATTGGAAAATAAACAGAAAAGCCAAACTTGAATTATAAAATAATTTGAACCAAGAAAATTAAATGAAGTGATATTTGGAAATAATTTTGAACTATAAATAGGAGAGAACTAATTTGTTAATAAATTAGTTAATGAAATTGAATTGTGAGTTTATGATGAGGTTTGAAAATAAAACTCAAGTTATAATTAAATTCGACTTACATTGTCGATGAAGAAAATATAATTAAAAGTGCCCTTGCAATTAATTAAATGAATTGAGAATGAAATTGCATTGTGAATTCATAAAAGTGAATGGTGAGTTGAAAATGGCTAGTGGATTCAGAACTTGAGTTGTAAATTGAATTTAGCTTGAAGTGTTAATAAATTTAATATAATTGAAATGTATCAAATAAAAATGGAAATGGATTAAAATAGCAATGGTTTAAATATGCAAATAAAATCCAACTAAGTGGAAATAAATTGGAAATGGCCATGTAATAAATTTGATGAACTGAATCTGAAAGGTTAAATTTGATAATAACAAGTCAAATGAAATTGTAAATTTTAAAATGAGATTTAACTGAAATAGAATTAAATTTAATGGAAGAGAAAGATTTACTTGAGACGAAATAAGCTTAAGTATAAAATTGGAGTGAATAAACTTAAGCTAAAAGAAAGAAAAGAGTTGAATTGAATTCAACTTAAAAACCAAGGTTAATGATATTGAATGGAATAGCTTGGATTGTCTTCAAGCTAAATATAATAGTTTGGAATAAACAAATATGGAATGAAATGTAAATAAATGGATTGTAAATGAAATTTAAATGGAATGTGTCGAGCTAAATAAATGGTCGTGAATGAATTGAAATAAAAGGAAATTTAATTGGTAATGACGATGAATCTAAGTTGTTAATGGTTTTAAATGAACTAGCTTGGTTAATAAAATGTAATGCAAGTGAATGGATCCAAATCTGAAATGCAATGAAAATGAAAATATATAGATTGTGAATAAATTGATTTTGAAAGCAATGGAATTAAATATGAATTGAGTTTGCTTAAGAATAAATTAAATGTAGGCGATTGATTTTTAAACCATTCAAATTTGAATGGAAATGGTTTATAAATGAATTGAAACAATTGAATTAGTATGAAAGTTGTAAAAATTGCTTACGGAAAATGTTGGATGTGCATTTCTTTAGAATTCATATGTTTTAACTATTGTAAACAAGTGAAATGTAGTTAAATTTCACATATATGGCACTTACATGTTTAAATTGAGTAAGTACAGGTTTTTGGAAGCCGTGTGGCTGGATTTGGGTTGCATTAACTGCTAAATAAATAAGCTGTTTGCTTAAAATGCTAAATAAGGTACGCCTACGCAATAAAAATGGGAAATATGAACTGTTTTTTGTTTTTCCGACCGTGTGGGTCGATGTATATATATTTATCTCTTTTGTCAAATTGCAAAAGCTCCTCCGTACAAAGAAGACTCTGCCAAAAATTTTCAGAAATTTTGGGAGTTAGAAAATTTTTGAAAAAAAAATTGGAAAATTTTGCTAATGACAAAACGATTTTAAACTAGAAATTGAAATAAGTTAGTGAATGAAACTAATTAAAATAATGACATGAATTAGTAATAAATGACCAATAAAATTTATATATTCTAAGTTAAAGATGAATTGAATTCTTATGAAAATGAAAGAATCAATTTGAATAGAAATAGATATAAACTAAAGTGGAAGATGAAAATAAATATAAGAAGCATATAAAATGCTTAAACTAAATTTAAGAGGGAATGGTGAAGTCTTAAATGGAAATTGATACTACCAATGTAATTTAAGTCAATATTGGAATGAATAGATGTTGACATTTTGTGAGGAATTCGATAAAATGTTTTGGAATATTGTGTTTGGATATTGGTGCTAAGCAGGTATGCAGGTATTATAAAGGAAAAAGAAAATTGGGTTTCATATCAAAGGATAAAATTTGAATTGCCCGACAAAAGGTATGTATTTAAATTTGGTATGAAATTTGATTGGGATTTGGATTTGGATTGAGTCACTTGGCCTTTTGTTTTCTTTTGAATTTGGGAGGCCGTAGAGCCATTTTGTAGTAGTACTGAGCTAGCCGCACAAAGGAGACGCTGGCGAAATTTTTTGGGAATTTAGGGAGTTAGAATTTTTTGAGAAAATTTTGATAATTCAAATTGGTTTTATGATTAAAACTTGAATGGTTGGGCAAACAGGATTGTTTGCAAACTAGGAAAAGGTTTGGAAAGGTAATAAGAATAATAATGGGTATTTTATAAAAAGATAGTTAGTAAGATGTTGAATTGTTGGTTTTGGGGGTAAGTAAACGGGTATTGGACCATTCTTCCTAATTAGTAATTTCGGGGACGAAATTCTTTTAAGGGGGGAGGAATGTGACGACCCGGAATTTTTAAGCCTTTAAATCGGAATATTTAATTAATTTAAAATAATAAATAGAGCAATTCTAACTTGAATCAAGAATATTACAATTTAATTATTGATTTAAACAATTTGAAACTGAGTAAAATATTGAATCTGGAATTCTAAGCCTATTAAAAATAATTTGAAGGCTCATAAAATTTATATTGATGTTAATGAAAATAGTAAAAGTGTTAAAATTGAACGTGGAAGTGGTTTTCTCAATTTTGAAATTTATATCGTTTAAATTGAATTTAAAAATAGCATTCCGAGGCACAGTCTCGAAATTCAACGAAACCAGTTCCATTGAGTCCGTAATATTGAATATTATCGGATTTCAATTTTCGTAGCTTTTGGAGTTGTTGTGTGAGCGTAAGATATATAAACACGCTGAAAATTTAATTGGTAATAATTTGATGAAATTTAATTTAGTTAATCAAGTTTCTGGTATATTCCATCTTCCTGTCATTGAGTCACGTACTTTTTCAATTCTAAGCCGTTCAATCAACAATCAAAATGCTCAAAAAAAATAATATAATAATAAAAATAGTAATAGTAATAATAATAAGAATAATAAAGAAATAAAAGGAGAAGCTTCAAGGGGAAGCTTTAAGTCACGTTAAAAAAAAAAGAGGGCAACAAGAGGGGCCGAACCCCTTTCTTCTTTTCATTTACCCCAAAACCTCTCGGAAAAAAAAAATTAAAATGCAAATTAATGGCGCACGTAAAGGGGGGAAGGCGGACGATCTCAAATGCGATAGGGAGTCGCACGTGCGCCCTAGGCGAGGGCATCTCGTGTCTGGGGAAAGCCGCGGTGATTTAGGGTTTCAGAGAAATTTGAGGCGAAGGACGTGGGGTACTTGGCGATTGAGTAGGGTTCGAGCAACCTGGGGACCTATGGTCGAATGGAGGCTTGCGTGCTTCGTGAGGCGCGAGGTGATAGGTTCTGCGAGGATGAGGGTGGGTCTCGACAGTGGGCGTTTCGTGGGAGGGTCGCCGTTCGTCGCTATAGTTTTTCTGAGGTACTCGAGTTGTTTTTTTGTTTTCAATTTGTTATTTAACTTAATTTATATCTATACAGTAGGTATATAAAAATGTTTATACGTGAACAAACTATAATGGGTAATAAATAGGTAATAATTGATGATGTTTATTTGAAAACTATTTTATCAAAGGGTCTATAAAAATGTTTATTCAAATTTAATTTTGAATGTATGAATATGTATAAGTTAGGGAAATTATAAACAGTAAAGTAGAAATTTGTTTTGCTATTTCCTGAAATGAAAAAGAAAAATATGTATTAAGATAATTAATTTGTTTTATTGACATATTTAATTTGTTTTAGTTTCTGAAACTAATTTCTTAAACAAAAAAATTGATTTGAATAAAATCATTGTTATTAAGTTTAAATTATCAAATGGGAATTAATTAGCGCGATTGAACAAATATTAATAAAACATCTAATGATTTTACAAGGTCTAAAATAGAGAAACAAGCTGGATTGAAAGTGGATTGGAATGGTCTACAAATTTTAAGTCAAAGGTGAGTTAATCTCACTCAGCTGATTTTAAACTTAAATTTAAATGATTAAATTTAATTAATTGTTTGAATGTTTGAATTGTTTGATGTGAGATAGTATGATATGATTTGAAATTGGCATATTATATTGTGCTAACGTCTGTGGATGCAGGAAAAACAGGTTGGAGGGATCCAACTGGATCCCTCAACATTTATTTATTATTTAATATTCTCTGATGTGATTACTTGATATTCAATGTTGAATATATTGGAATGTTGAGTGATGTGACTTGATTGGATATATATTGGGTAAAATGAATTATCAAAAATATATAAATTGGATTTTGGGAAGAAAATAAAGGAAGTAAATTTGTAAACGAAATAATCTTAGAGGATTAAATAAATTTAGAATGAATTGAGAAAGAAATGGAAGTATTGTAAATACTAATAAAGAACTTCGAATATGAGAAGAAAAGGTTTGAATAAACCGTAATTAATGAATTGTAAATGTATGTGATATTAATTTAAATGAATAAAGAATTATTTTAAAACTGAAAGTTTTAAATTATCTAAAGGAATAAGAAGCAAATTGAGGAATCTAAATTGGAATTTCAATTAAAAGTATTTTATATCATAATTAAGGAATAAAATCTGAAATTAAAGGATTTTTGAATAAATAAAATGAATTGGAAATCATTTTGAGGAAATTGATTTAAGGGACCGAAGTTGGAATTTTCTCTGGATAGCCAAGTACGATTCTCAAGCAATCTTAAATATAAGTTAAAGGTTTTAATGTTGTTTTAAAAAGCATATTTTATAAAATTTATTATTTTTAAATTTTTAAATTCTAAAGTAAATATTTTTCAAAAACTATTATCGTAGTAATTATTAAATGACTTGGTATTTGTTTTTAAAGAAAAATCTAGTTTATATTTTATAAAAGTAGCCTTATTTATTAAATATTTCTAAAGTACATATTTTAATTAAGTATTAAAGTAGTTTTAAATTTTTGAGGCTATGAAGTATACTTTATAACTAAGTGCTTTAAAAATTATTTTAAAGCTAAAAGTATTTTATACTTGGCGTTTCAGTGGAAATAAATAATGGGAAATTATTACGGGAAGGAATATGTTTGAAAGTGTTTTCAAAAGGTGTTTGATAATTGAAAATTTATCCCGTGAAGATATCTTTTTGAGATAAATAAATAATTTGGAAAATTATTTATTGGTTGATGGTTGTTTTGTGAATATAATTGATAGTTAAATCACCGACTATCAATATTGGCCAACTGCATTGATCGTTTCGAAGAGACCGGGATCGAGAATTATTTCTCGAAAACCACTTCGATCCGGTTTGTACGTTTCGTGAAAAACGATTTTTGGATTCGAAGATGGAGCAGTGGAGTGCAAGGGAGCAGTGGAGTGCAAGGACTAGTCGCTACTAATCTTGAGGATATTTCCAAAATGGATGTAGTAGGAATAGTGCCTTCGGTTCCGTTTGAACCCGGGACGGACTTGTGTGGGTGAATGTTTGCGAAACATCGTCAGGTGGACGATGGGCATTCTAAGGGATATGTTCTATAAAGGTAACGCTTAGCCTCAAGCCTTATCAAATGGGAATGATTGAAAATCAGGGGATATGCAGCAAGGCTAGGTGGGTAGCACCCAAGCAGGGTGAGGTCATTCCAGTCTAGATGTCCCTTTTTATTTCGGCTTAATGGGCGGTTGCTGATCCCAACCGCGGGGTGATCTCACTCGGGATTATCCAGTAAGGGGTAGTCACAGCCTTGTGTTGCAAGGGAGCGGGCGTACTCCTCGGTACGGTGATCTAGGCCCCGTACTGTGACAGGTGGTACCCCAGTGCCTAGTCATTAGTTGGAAATCCATTCTCCCTACGAGCCTTGTACGAGTTTTGTTTGTATTACCCACTCTGTGGCTAGTAGCTGGAATTTAATAGATGTAACAATTTCGGCTATTTTATAAGTATTTGTATATAGACCCTATTATAATATCAGAGGATTTCTATAAAAATTGTTTTAGCTATCGTAAGGTAAAAACCCGACATGTTTATTTGTGGCGTGGTCTTACGAGATGCTTTTGTTTTCAAAGGATTTTTGAAAGTTTAATAATCAATTGGGTGTGATTTTGTCACGCTGGTATTCCAGACTGACTCGGGTGTTATTTAACTGTAATGCTCGGGTCAGACCGAGTATTATAGGATACATGAAATGCTGTGGAGCTCAGGAGACGAGCAGGATGATGATATGTACTCTCGTACTTGTTTATATATATAGTTATTCTGTTATGTTGTGTAGCTGTGTATCCAGTTGTATGTTATTGATGTGAGCTCTGTTTGATGTACTCTGATGATGTAATATATGTAAACAGATATATTTGATTTTGAGTAAAGATTATGTATTATCTATTATATTTTATTCCGCTGCGATGGTTAGATTCTGTTGTTGTTTTCTATTTTCTTCTTCTACCCCTTCTTCTTTAACCCAAACGGTTCGTATTTCTGTACAACTTGAGTTGATTTAAGTAGAATAGTGTTGACTCAAGGGGAACGGATTTGCGGGTCGTTTCAGACTGTACATGAAAATGAAATACAACAGACTCAAGTCTGCAACTCAAATTGAAGCCAACACACTAATACATATGATACACCAAGTACAAGGCATAATAAAACAGAAGCATGACAGAACTTAGTATACACTCGAGGCACGGTGCTATCAGGTTGAAGACACAATACAGTGACAATATGAAGACATCAAATATAACATGCAGTTTGCTGTGATACAAGGCAAGACAAACCAGTATAGTTTGCGTATTGAAACCAAGTGCATGAAGACTGCATCAAGATGCAATCATACATATATGCAGCAGACTCGAGTGTATCAAGTGTACAAGTCCAGACTACAAAGACCAAGGAACAATGCAGAAGCGAATAACACCAAATCAAGTTAAACAAGTAACAAAGAACTGGACAAGCTATTATGAATGAACAAAAACAAAAATGAAACAAGAGATATGCTACAGGATGATCAGCCACTAAAGTGCAACGGCAAATTGAACAAGTCGACCATGCTACAGGAATGAACAGAGAACACTTGCAACAGAAAGTGGTACAAATACAACATGAATTATACAGATTCATTGAAGCCAGAAGCAAAGTCAAAGCCGTGTTTTATCAAAATCAAACAAGTACAGGTTGACACAAATGGCCAAAATCCACAGAGTACAGTTAAATGTCAAAGCAATGGTGATTGCCAAAGTCATCAAATCGCTTATACAAATTGTAAGTGACCGAAGTCAAAGTACCAAGGACTCAAAATCAAGACAATCAATAAATCAGTGCCGAATTCAATGTTGAACAAGTCAGAGACGTGGTGGTAAAGGAACGAGCAAAGTAAAGATCGAAGCCGTGTTAACCAAGCCAAATTTGTATGAAATTGAAAAAGTCAAAGAAATCATCAGCATTAAAACAATATCGAACGGCCGAAGCAAATTGTTGAACAAATCAGATGAATGCAAATAAAGGAGAAAGAATCCATGTATAAACCCACAGAATCATCATCGACATGGAGCAATCGAGTTCGAGCATTCAATCAGAAAGTAAAAGAGCAAAAAATTACTTACCGAAGCTATAACACAAACTCGATCAGTTTCAAAGAGCCGTGAGCAAATCAGAGAAGCGTGCGATCGACAAAGAAAACAATGTGATAAATCTTCCATTCGATCGAGCAAGCAAAGTCGGCATCTTTGAAATTAAGAAAGCCCTAATTTTTGAAGGAAGTGGAATGAACAAGGAACAGGCCACAATAATATAAAAGAGGAAAAAGGGGCCGGCCGTTTCTTTTGTTTTTAAAGTTATAAATTATAAGGCATTAGTTTAAAATTAGGGTTGTTTTAATTTTTTTTAATTTGTAATTTTTTTTTAAACCGTTGTATGATTTCTAGTCGTGTGACTAGGGGACAAACTACGTGGCATAGTTTGAGAATTCGCAACTCAGTGGCTGAGTTGTGGCAGGGTTTTGAGCGTAGAGTTAAGTTGTCAGTAGCGGGTGTCGCGAGTTTACGTGTGTAAGCGTGTGACTACTTAATTTCTAGTAGAAACCTTGGGGGCAGCACGTAGGCAGGGTTTTGCCGAAGCTGGATAAATTCTGTGTCGTTCAATTTCTACGTTTATTATTCTGCTATTATCTGTGCTGCTATCATTCTGTGATCTGTGTTGAAATAATTTTATAAGCTTCCACAATTAATTTTTATAATTAACAGCATCACCCTATTCACCCCCCTCTAAGGTGAAATCGATCCTACAAGTGGTATCAGAGCTAGGAATGGAAGTCAATTTTTGTTTTTAAAAAATTCGTTTTTTTTTCAGAAACCAATTTTTATTTTAAAATTTTGAATTTTTAAAATGGTTTCTTTCAATAATGCTTTTGCTGAGGGTCAGTCTATAGTTAGAGCACCAATGTTCAATGGTGAATATGCTTACTGGAAAAATAGGATGAATTTTTTTCTGAAAACCTGATGCTTGGAATATTGTTGAGACGGGTTATAGAGCACCGACTATAACTGTAGATAATCAGGAAATAGATAAATCAAAGGAACAATGGACAGAACTAGAAAATAAATGACAAAATACTAATGCTAAAGCTATGAATTCTATTATCTTTTCATTGGATCAATTTGAATTTAATCGTGTCTCACATTGTCTAACTGCGCAGGAAATATGGCACACACTAGAAGTGACTCATGAAGGAACATCTCAAGTCAAAGAATCTCGCCTTGCCATGCTAAGTAGCGAATACGAGAACTTCACGATGGCGAAGGAAGAAAATGTAAAAGAGATATATGAACCACTTTCCAATATCATATATAAATCAAGAGCTCTCGGAAAATCATACATAGAGTTGGAGATAGCCCGAAAAATCCTCAGAGTCCTTCCACGAAAATTTGAAGCAAAAGTGACTGCCATTCAAGAATCGAAAGATTTAAAACAAATGAAAGTTGAAGAACTCATCGGAAATCTCACCACTTATGAGCAAGAAATGAAATTCAAGGAAGAGCATGAAGGAAGTGACACTCGAAAGAAATTAATAGCTCTTAAAGGAACAACCAAAAGTGATGATGATAACGATGATGATGATGGAGCAGCAGAGCTGGCACTACTAATGAAGAAATTCTAAAAGTGGAATTACAAATACGGAAATCTAGCTCGAAATCAAAAATTGAAAAGCAGAATAGCCAAAGCACTAGACTACTCAGAAGAACAGAAGATCATCCGCCACAAGTGCAACCAACCCGGACACCTCAAGCCCAATTATCCTCAAAATCGATGCGACTTTGGAAAGAAATCAAAAAGGAGAAGTTTTGCAGCCACATGGAATACAAGTGATGGAGATAATCAAAGTTCTAGGAGTGAGAGTGAGAAAGCAGATATGTGCCTTCAAGAGTATATAACTGATAGCGATGATGACGAGCCAAGCGAGGTATCAAAACTTACTCACTCTGAATTACTTATTTATTTTCATGAAGTAAATGACTGTTTTGAATGACATAGGGAGAAGTATGCCAAACTTGAATCACAAAAGGATACTTTGATAGAATTAAATGAACAACTTGACCAATTAGTTAAAACCTATCGAAGTAGGATCCCTAAGTGTGATAAGTGTCCAACATTCGAAGAAGAAATTAAAAAATCAAAAATTAATATAAAATCACTTGAAAATGAAAATTTGATTTTGAAAGAAAGTGAAAATACGAGGAGAGAGAACTCTATTAAAAAGTGCACACAATTATTGAACGAAAATGAATCTCTCAAAACAAAAGTCCAATAATTGTCAACGACTTTAGATAAATTTTCAAAAGGTGAAAAATCGTTGAATATGCTATTAGGGAAGCAAACTTTTAATACAGTTAGACAAGGACTTGGATATAATCAATCTAAAATTATTGAAAGCAGTATTAATCAAGTCAATTCTATGTGCACAATTTGTAGAAAATTTGGATACAATCAAAATAATTGTTGGTATAGACCCAAACATGTGAAAGCTATACCAATTGGGTTCCTAAAGGCACAAATATAAAATCTCTCAAAGTTAAACAAATTTGGGTGCCGAAGGAACAATTATAAATAGTTGGATCTCCACAAAATTATTTTTATAAATATTCTGCCACTAACAACCATGGACCTATAAAAACAAATAGGTCACAAAAATCTTTTCCCGTGTAGGTGTGGTGGCAGGCTAAGGAACAACAACAGCGTTATCTGGATTTTGGCTGTTCCAGAAACACAACGGACGATAAAGCAAAGTTCCTTAGCCTAGTATAAAGGTGACAAAATCACAATGGACAACAACGAAAAATATCATAAAGGTAAAACAGGTAATGGTATATTTTGAACGATATATTAAATGTGATAATCTGCACCGTACTTTGAATCAAAGCAGCCAATAATGAGATGACGAAAAGATGATGATTTTGATTCTGACTTATACAAAATTGTTGGCCAATTATATTCATATGCCAAAAACACTATAAAAATATCTAGACTCTTTGAATTACTTCATATATATTAGTTTGGATTAAAAATTGTGTTTTGTTGGATGATAATACATTTGGTTATAATACGGCTAACTCTATATTCGCAGTTTCTAATTATTTACACGGCTTCATTTCAAATTCAAGAAAAGCTGTTAAAATTGATTTTAAGATATTTTGTTGCATACTTCATGGTCTGGTCTACAAATTCAATTAATAATGATTTTTGAGTGAAAGAGAAATTAAACTGGTAACCTAGTTGATAGAAAAATTACTAGTGGAACGTGATTTTTGTAGAGACATTTAGTAACTGCATCGTTTTTTTAAAGAAAATATCTGCATATTTTTCATTTCAAATAATTTTCAAATAGCATAAATTTTTCTCATATAACCCCTTCGACAAAATCATTTTTGACCATATTTTCAGATTAGTCATTTTGAAAAATTGATTTCATAATTATTTTTGAATTTGACTTTAATTGAGTATTTTGACTAATCTGACTCCCTAATAATTATCGAAAAGATAAATAGTGATTGAAAAAGTGATGAGTGTTGATATTTATCATATATTATGACTCGAGACGGTATAATAGTAAATTTCTTTAGAAATTTAAACAAGAGATATAAGACTTTTGTTGGCAAAAATTACATGACCATCTCTATTTCTATCATATTTCTAACCACCATCACTCATCAAAATTCTATATAGTTTGTCGATATGTGGTACTTTAAACAGGAATCATTCGTCTTTTCATTTTACATTTTTTTAAAAAAATAAAAAAAAAATTTATATAGTATAGAATAATAATAATAATAATAATAATAAATAAATAAATACCAAAGTATTCGCTCTCATTTAAAAGTCCTCACGGTTACGCATGGGTGAATTACTTGGAATTTGTTATGTGCTTCCATACTCATTTAAAAGTCCCCACGGTTATGCATGTATGAAACGCATATCAAAAGTTGATTTTAAAATAAACAAGTAGATTCTAATCCCATTTAAAAGTCCTCACGGTTATGCGTGGTTAGAAGATACTTGAATTCATTTTTTTTGAAATACTACTAATCTCATTTAAAAGTCCTAACGGTTATGCATGGTTAGTAGATATTCAAATTTATGATATAAATATACCACAAAAAGGCACGACTGTATGATTTTATATGATGACTTCATTCCCATCATTCTAAGAGTGGAATATGCGCCTAACAAAATATTTATGATTTTTGTTTGATTTTTTATTGAAATCTAATATTTATATTCAATTGAGTTTTTAATGTTGAATTAATATCGATCACTTTATCTTTATTTTCTCTAACACTATTACTCTTTTGCTGATAACAAAAGGGGGAGAGAAAAGTCAAGATTTTGGTCAAATAAAATCAAGCAAAGGTCAAATATTTTCTTTTTGCATCTAGGCTCATTTGCATATTTTTAATTGTATGCATATATGTAGGGGGAGCTTTGTGTAGAGAGGAAGAATTTAAATAGGGGGAGCAATTAGCGCATATCAATGATCAAATACATTTAACATATTCAAAATCTTAAATACATGTTCGTTATCATCAAAAGGGGAGATTGTTGAATATGCGATTATATGATTTTTGTTTGATGATGACAAACATATATATATATATATTCGTTTAAATGTATTTGTTAATGTACTATTTTATTTTTCATAGATTAAATAAATATTTCCTGAATAAAAATAAATAACACAGAATTTGAATTCAAACAGAATTTCTATTCAAACAAATATTTATTACAATTTTTGAATGGTATAAAGTTCAAGCTCTCACTATATATTCAATTTCAATTACAGTAAAACTTTGATTACATCACAATTTCACATTTACAGTTGACCTCACTACACATCACTCATTCACTTAACTTGTATTTTATCTTCAACTTTATTCCAATATGAATCCAGCATCTGAGCAATCTGCAAAAATAAATATTGACGCAGTAAAATTGCAAAGGAAATATTTTTGGAGTATAAAACAATATGTGAATTTTGAAAATAATATTTGTCTCAGTTATTTGGGTTGTTTGTCATCATTTAATTTTCAATTCATCATACACGAACAACTTGTGACATACACAGTGTATCACTGTATATGCCACAAGGTCGTGCACACCGATATATACACTTGATAAATTTACAGGGACAGGTGAGCACAGGTCAAACCCAAATTATCGGATTCAACTCAAGTGCTATAAAATAATGTCACAAACTTCAGCACAAGGTCAAATCCGAGCTATAAGCTGGATTCAACACAGGTGCAAGTTCGAGACAACTAAAAAAGCCTCGACCAAAAATCCAAATGTACAAAACCATATGCAAACTGAAACAGGCAATGGCAACAACTATAAAGTATGGAGGCAATGCACATGCCAACAAGACAAGTGGATAAATACATATGCAAATGCCACTGTGGTCTCGACAAACCAAGACAAGCTTACATATCAAAGTGCACAAAGGCAGATATACCAAAACAAATGCAATAGTACAAAGAAACAAACTCAGCAATGCTCAAAGACCAAGGCACAATACACAAGTGACACAAGCATCAGACTAAAGTACATCATGAAGCAAAACCAAGTTCGGGTTAATTCAAGAAAGACTGTACATGAAAATGAAATACAACAGACTCAAGTCTGCAACTCAAATTGAAGCCAACACACTAATACATATGATACACCAAGTACAAGGCACAATAAAACAGAAGCATGGCAGAACTTAGTATACACTCGAGGCACAGTGCTATCAGGTTGAAGACACATTACAGTGACAATATGAAGACAACAAATATAACATGTAGTTTGCTGTGATACAAGGCAAGACAAACCAGTACAGTTTGCATATTGAAACCAAGTGCATGAAGACTGCATCAAGATGCAATCATACAGATATGCAGTAGACTCGAGTGTATCAAGTGTACAAGTCCAGACTACAAAGACCAAGGCACAATGCAGAAGCAAATAGCACCAAATCAAGTTAAACAAGTAACAAAGAACTGGACAAGCTATTATGAATGAACAAAACAAAAATGAAACAAGAGATATGCTACAGGATGATCAGTCACTAAAGTGCACTCTGCAAATTGAACAAGTCGACCATGCTACAGGAATGAACATAGAACACTTGCAACAGAAAGTGGTGCAAATACAACATGAATTATACAGAGTCATTGAAGCCAGAAGCAAAGTCAAAGCCATGTTTTATCAAAATCAACCAAGTCCAGGTTGACACAAATATCCAAAATCCACAGAGTAGAGTTAAATGCCAAAGCAATGGTGATTGCCAAAGTCATAGAATCGCATAAACAAATTGTAATTGACCGAAGTCAAAGTACCAAGGAACTCAAAGCCGAGGCAATCAATAAATCAGTGCCGAAGTCAATGTTGAACAAGTTAGAGACATGGTGGTAAAGAAACAAGCAAAGTCAAGATCGAAGCCGTGTTAACCAAGCCAAATTTATACGAAATTGAAAAGGTCAAAGAAATCATCAGCATCAAACAATATCGAACGGCCGAAGAAAATTGTTGAACAAATCATATGAACGCAAACAAAGGAGAACAAATCCATATATAAACCCACAGAATCGTCATCGGCATGGAGCAATCGAGTTCGAGCATTCAATCAGAAAGTAAAAGAGCAAAAAATTACTTATCGAACCTATACCACAAACTCGATCAATTTCAAAGAGCCGTGAGCAAGTCAGAGAAGCGTGCGATCGGCAAAACAAACAACATGGTAATTCTTCCATTCGATCGAGCAACCAAAGTCGGCATCTTTGAAATTAAGAAAGCCCTAATTTTTGAAGGAAGAGGAACGAACAAGAAACACAAGCCGCCATTATCAAATACAAAGGAACAGGCCACAATAATATAAAAGAGGAAAAAGGGGCCGGTCGTTTCTTTTGTTTTTAAAGTTTATAAATTATAAGGCATTATTTTAAAATTAGGGTTGTTTTAATTTTTTTTTAATTTGTAATTTTCTTTTAAAACCGTTGTATGATTTCTAGTCATGTGACTAGGGGACAAACTATGTGGCGTAGTTTGAGAATTTGCAACTCAGTGGCTGAGTTGTGGCAGGGTTTTGAGCGTAGAGTTAGGTTAGTCAGTAGTGGGTGTCGCGAGTTTACGTGTGTAAGCGTGTGACTACTTAATTTCTAGTAGAAACCTTGGGGTCAGCACGTAGGAAGGGTTTTGCCGAAGCTGGGAAAATTCTGTGTCGTTCAATTTCTTCGTTCAATTTCTGCATTTATTATTCCGCTATTACCTGTGCTGCTATCATTCTGTGGTCTGTGTTGAAATAATTTTACAAGCTTTCGCAATTAATTTTTATAATTAACTGCATCACCCTATTCACCTCCCCTCTAGGGTGAAATCGATTTTATAAAGGGCTTATATATATGCTGTTTTTTTGGTGATTTCGATATTGGGACTATAAATTCTTATTGTGTTCCATCGGTTTTGATTTGGAGAGTTTGATGATTTAACATATGGCTTATATATTGATTACGTTCACTTACATTGTATAGCCCTTTGAATGTGAAACATCTATGCCTTGTTAAACCTTATCTTGTGATTAACTTTGAATCTTAAGGAATACCTAGTCTTAGTGGTGTAAATAGACTTCTTATATATATATATATATATCATTCCTTTATCCTTAAAGGAATGTTTCCCTTATGCATATATATTCCTTTATCTTTTACTAATATCAAGTTCTAGTTAGCCTAACCTATGTATTTATTGCTTGGGTCAGACCGAGTTGCAGGTTAGCTTTTGGCCTTTTGCTAGCTTTACCGTTTGGACTTCTTCATCGATTTTGGTTATGGCATAGTTTGTGTGTTGCAATCTTATGACGTATCTATTCTTTGTGGGGATGTATGTGTATATTGTGGTTGAATACCACTTGTGTCATGTTGTATTACATTTGATGTAAGTGTATATGTATATAATCTTTGTTGCTATTTTGTAACTTGAGATAGTATTATTATTATATTTTGTTTTTGATTCGATCATGTAGCCAGCGCAGTAGTGTATTAGAAACGAATTAGGTATTTCGAATACTCGAGATAAAATGAAAAAAAACAAGTACCAAAACCGACATACTTAGCTCTTAACTAATGCAAGACTATGATGGTCGCCCTCAACCGATCCTATTCTCCGCATTAGCAGCAGAATTACTATGTAATTCTCTTTGTTAATGTTGGTGTCGGGATGGGGTGTTACACTCTGGCTCCAATTTTGCCATTAAAGTATACCGTTACTTTCCGAAAACTTTATTTAATAATTATTCCAAATTAATATTTATAAAGTTTCTATAATAATTTTACAAATTTAGGCAAATACTCTTAAATAAAAGTTATTATATAAAACCATATTAATATTGAATAATTTATCTTTTTAAAATAATAATACCGATTGATTCATACTTATTAGTAAAATTCTAATTGTATTATAAAACTTGTTTATTAGACTTAAAATTAATTTTGACAATTAAAAATTATTTAAATAACTAATTTTTTGAAATATTTTTATGTTAAAACATTTTTAGATTACCTAGTTTAATAATTAAAATACACTTTTCAAAATGCACTCAACTTCTCGATAACAATTTAATTTTCAATTCCAATACAGCCAATGTAATATTTATAAATCTCTCTCGGTTTATCACCTATTGTTTTACGTCCCAATTACATAAATCCCTTTTCACAATTTCCAAAGGAAAATCTATCATTTCTTTTGAACCGATTTACTTATCTCATTATAAATTCTTACCATGATTTTATATCTTCAATTTATCAACTGATAAACACTTTACTTTTTTTTATAAACATTGTTTATAAATCTCACATTTTCCATCTCCAGTTTATAACGGTTTCACAATCACAACAATTTCTAAATTAAATTCGATTTATAAATCAATTTCTTAAATAACCCAAAACCATATTCCAAAAAAACCAAATCTCGATTTTACTTCTATTTTGAAATTAAAAAAAATCTTATTTAAGATCCAGTGTAACCAATTTTATATTATTTCCAAAATTCCCCTTTATCCTCCTAATCCATTGAAAATCTCAATTTTCAAAACCTTAAATATTTAAAACAAGTATCACTATGGAATTATTTTTAAAATCATATTCCAAATCTATATTTACCATATTCCGAAATTGTTAAGTACAAATTTAAAGTCAAACTATTTCTAAGTACAAATTTAAAGTCAAACTATTGTTAAGTACAAATTTAAACCCAAATTCAAGTCAAACTATTTATTTTACCCAAACTCTTTTCTTTTAATTAATCCAAGATTCACTATAAATATTCACTTCCAAATTTCTTTTTAATTTCTTTCAAATTCAAGACATATATTATTGGCATTTAAAAATACCAAAATCTAGGTCGAAATGTCCATAGCATCCAATAAATTCAAATCACACTTTAATCTACCACCGATTATTCAAAAAGATCATATATCAATATATATGAAATTTAATTCAACATTTTTGAGGAATCCAGTTGGATCCCTCAAACCTGTTTTCCTACTACCACAGATGTTAATACAACATAAAAAATTACCAATTCCGCTTCGAGATCGGATATTGCGGCATATAGGTCATCCGCTATTATGCAGGGCGCATATGGTCACATCCGCTCCAATAGGCGGGAATATCAATTCAACTACTAATATATATGCTATTTTATATATAACATCCAAATTGGTAATAATTATCAAACTCAATGAGGCATCCAATAATTTAATTTACTGTTTAAAATTAACTAGTAATCCAAAAATGAGTGAGCTTAACTCACCTTGATCTTTGTTGTCGCTTTCGCATTCTGGTTTCGATTAAATTCGAATGCGTTTGAATTCAGCTAAAAATTCTAGAAACTCCAAATTCAATCAAACTGATTCAAAAGCAAAGATCTTCTTATTACGGACCCAACATGACTAACAGCGTTGGATTCCGATCTAAAATGAATAAGATATTCGATTTATAAGTTTCTAACGATTTTACTATAAACAATTACATAAACTTTTTTTTAAAAGAAAGACTGCCCAAGCCCTTTACCATTTACAAACCTGGCCCACCAAATAAAAAAGCTTCTTCCCCAAAATTTGAAAATCCCGCATGAACCTCAACAACCCTATGGCCGCAACTTTGACCAGCCCATGCTCTTTCCTCCTTCCACGAAATGCGTTGAGACCGCCACCATCGTTCGTCTCACTGAAAAACGCTCCAACCTTTATCGCACTCTTCAAGTTCGACGCCCTCCAAGGCATCATGACCTGCTATCATGAAAGGTTCGGCCATGCAAGTTTTTCACCCACCAAAATAGGACCGGCCTCACCCAAAATCGCCACCTAGATGTGCCTCTCTATCTCGATCACCACCCCACCCTCCAAATCAACAAAAGCCCTTCGAATCAGACACAAATGCCAACCCTAGTTTTCAAACTTGAGCTTATCTTCACTGTCGAATACCAGAACAAGGCCGCAAGTCCAAAAATTTATACCAGATTGAAGAAAATGCCAAATCTAGAATTAAGAAACAAGTTTGGGATTTTTTTTAATCAAGTATATATGGAGAATGAATTTTAGAAGCTTTCCATTCCTTTTTTCCTTGCTTTCACTGTTCTGATTGCATGCTGATTTAAAGAGTGAAGATTTATGTGTGTTTAGAAAAGAAGAGGATGCAATTTTAGAAAGGAACAATGACTGGTGAAAGAAATAAAAGGAGCTAACAAGAAGGGTTGACTTGAACAATAAATTAATTAATTTTCAAAATGTCTCGATTTGTGCAACTCAAAATCTCGAACCTTATCGAGGCATGCCACTAGGCGTTTATAATGTTGTACCCTTATTTCGAGCGAAATGGAAAAGGTTCCAAGTCCTACTTCGATCGTACTGAGAAGATCGCTTTTTGAACCTGATTATTATATTGAATTTTCAATATTTACTTCAACGTGTTTATATCCCGTACGACCAAATGATAACTCCAAACGCTATGAAATTTGAAATCCTATAATAATGCACAATTACGGATCCAATATAACTGGTTTCGTCGAAATCTGAGACTGTGCCCAGAAGGCTATTTTATAAGTTAATTCAAACTAGATAGTTTTAAAATCAAGTAAATCGCCTTTAAATCCAATTTAAAATGATAGTTACCTTCATTCTTATAAATAGAAATTCAATAAGCCTCTAAATTATTTTTGTCTAGACTAAAACTCAAGGTTCAATTATTTAAGAAAATCCCAATTATTATATTATCCAATAAACCATCATATTTGAAATTCAAGTTAAAAAATTACTTTTACATATTTAAAATCAATTAAATATTCCAATTTTAAATCACCAAAATTCTGGGTTGTTACATTTCTTCCCCCTTAAAAGAATTTCGTCCTTGAAATTGCCAAGGTAAAAAGAATGGTCCAAAACTCCTTTAACTTTCTTAAACCAAATCAGTTTAAACAACTTCTCGAAATCAATTTATGGAAACCACATTATCACCTTTACTAATTCCCAAATTAATCCATAGATTTTAAATAACATTATCTTCTCAATCATTTCAAGTTATAATCCAAAATCAATTTTTTTTAGTTATTAAAATTTTCTATCCTTAAATTTTCAAAAAATTTCGCCAAAGTCTCCTTTGTGCGGTTAGATCGAAACAACTACAAACGGCCACTACGGGCCCAAATCATTAAAAGAAAACATAAGCAATGTGGCTCAATCATAAAATCATCAATTTCAAACAACAATTTAAACATGTATCTTTTCATTGGGCAACTAATTTTCTCTTGATTTTAAATGCCTGCATCTTACCTACCAATAGTATCTAATCACATAATTCAAAATCAGTTTAATTTTTTTTTTGCATTTTCAATTCCCAATATTTATTTCACCAAAACCCGTACGATGTACATATATCACTCGTACACAATGTCAAATCTAAT
Organism: Allium cepa; assembly: GCA_030765085.1. NCBI lineage: Eukaryota > Viridiplantae > Streptophyta > Magnoliopsida > Asparagales > Amaryllidaceae > Allium > Allium cepa. The sequence continues at coordinate 312,592,096 of CM060942.1, read as the reverse complement.
CGCTTACTCGATCACACAATTTTACTTTCGAAGTAGTATCGTTCACACGACTCTCTAGTGCGGACTCGGATCTGGTTTCTTGATTAGAAACCGTCATTCTCCTTGCACAGCTATGTATTATGATAAATAATCCTAGAATCAATCAAAAATCCATATACAACATTCGCCGTTGAGCATCGGGTGAATAATCCTAACTCGGATCGATATAAAGTATTTCGAAATTCTTTGCTCGAATCTGGATCAAACCGTCACGGGAATAAAATAATATACATATAACTTACATATTTATTTTCAATTGATTCTTAACCATATCAATTTATTTTATTCACAATTATTTCATTTACAATCATTTATTCACAATTATCATACCCATTCACCTACTTACTTAGTATATTTCGTTAATACTAACTTCACTTAAGAATTTCACCATCAAATTTTCTTAAGTTATTATAAACATTTTACACAAATTTTTTGATGTTTATTATCACTTCACCACTTAATTTTATATCCATTTCTATTCAAATTTAATTTCAGTTCCATTTAACTTACAAATTTAAATTAATTAGCCCATTTATTCATTTACTCTAAATCTCAACATATTCCATTTCCAATAATTATTTCATTTAGCCTACTTAGGCTAAATTTTCAAAATTTACTCTTATTTAACTTATGTTAAATTCCATTCCAAAACCAAAATTTCAAATTTTTATAAGTTATCAAACTTATTCGTATTCCATAAAACATTTTAAATTAAAATCCCAGAGTTGAAACAATTTCTTAAATATTTCAAAATCATTTTTTTGAAATCATTTATACACACACAAGATCCTTTTGTATATCAAATTATTCCTTTGAATTTCAATAAAAACCAGTTTCCCAAAACTAGACCCAATTGTAGTAATTCCTCTCTTGGTAACTCGAAAATGAACGTCGATGATGCTGCAGTCATCACCGAAATTATTATCCAGCGACCGAAGTGAGTTAAGTTCTTTTTCCTCTTTTAAAATCCATTTTAAACATTTTTATTCAAAAATTACTCTCCAAATAATATCACTGTTATTTTCCAAGAATTTGAAAAACATTTCAAAACCAACGGGATTTAAATTCCCAAATTCCCAGCCTTCAAACCCTTTTAACAATCATTTTTAAATATACCTTTGGAATTTCATTTCATTTTGAATTATAAATCACATTTACATAATTCCATTTTGTTATATGAAATTATTTTCTTACCTATTGAATATAATATCAACTTTTATTCAATCATTACAACAACAAATGATAATAGTGTAATATTAATATTTTCTAACAACCAAGTACACCATATACAACTATAATAATTTATGAAAAATTATTTATTTCACATATAAAATAATCTACGTAAAATTATTTCATTTACTATAACAACCCTGGTTTTAGCGATTACCTAAAAATATTAAATTATAACGGCAGTTATAATTGAATAGTGTAAATTAATAATTAAAGAGGAATTTAAATTGTTTATTGGGAATAAACAATATATTTGAGGATAAATTGAGAAAATAGAATTTTGAAAACTTTATTAAGATGGTTTGAGTTAAAAGATTGAGGAAATGAGTTTAATTTAGAGATAATGCAATTTTTATGTTAATTATTGCTACTTACTTCTTTTAATGATCTTTAAAAGAAATAATTAATTTTAAAATGAGATATATTGAATATAATGACGGAATTGAGTTTAAAAGTGTAATTTGAGTATAAAATTAAGTTTGAAATGATTGGTAGAATTTAATTACACAAGAATGTGATTTTTGTGTAATTTTTAATGTTAATTATAATGGGTTTTGTAATTAAAAATGTAAATTGTCATTTACTTCAAAATAGAGGAATATGATAAAAAAATGTTTTAATAACATAAATAATCTTTTATTTAAGTGCAAAACATTTTGGTTATCATGAGTATAATGTTTCATAATTTTTTTTAAAAGAGAGAAACTTGGAGTAATGTTGAGTACATTTGTTAACATATATTTTAATATACTGAGTAATTAAATTATTAACTAATAGCTATTTTCTTTTGTTGGGCTTAATTCCATTAACTAATCCTCTCACTTAGCCTGTTCATCTAAGAATGAGAAAGAAAGAGAAGCTCCTGTACTTTTATTTCCATTCCTCTCTGTAAAATTCCAGAAGTAAGAAAATGGCAGCCTTCTTCCTTTCTTATTCCATGCCCTAATAATTCAAATAAATTGGGAAATTGATGATTAAAAATGCAAACCTAAGTTCTAAACTCAGGTAATCTCTATTCTAAAACCTTTCTCTCTGTCAAAAATCATGTTTGAAATATATATCTATTAATTCCTTCTCTCTCTTTGTTGTATGTCCGCTTTTTGAAGTTTTTGCAGGTTTTAATGCTACATTCTCCTTCAAATCTTGCATCTTTGGCCACTAAATCGTAGTTTAATCTTCATGAAGGCAAGGTGAGTGTAAAACTCACAAACTCTAGCTCTTTATATGATCAAAATGTTATAATCTGTGAATTACTGAAGCTGAAACAAATTTAGGCATAACTTTCTCGTTTTTTATCCGATTTTGATAATTTTGGACGTCCCGGGAAGCATAATTCATGTGCTACAACTTTTCTCTTTTGAGTTTTCTGTAATTTTGACGTTAGCTATGTCAAAATCTAATTTTTCTACTGCAAACCCGAGAGCAAAACCAATATTTGCTCTGTCATTGAAGCTGAAACGAATTTGACAATAACTATTTCGTTTCTTAACCGATTTTGATGGTCTTGGTCATTCTGGAAAGCTTACAAACTAAGCTATAAGTTTTTTTATTCATTTTGCCTGGTTTCGAAGTTACCTATGCTCAAATTGCAATTGTCTGTCGCTGTCCTACAACTGCATAAGTTCAGGCTGAGTTTGATTTTTTTTAGTAATTTGATCATAACTTTCTTGTGTCAAATCGGAATTTAGAAATTTAAGATGTTCTGAAACCCTGTGAAATATACCACAACTTTTATGTTTTCTGTTTTGAATTATTTTAAAGTCTACATAGTGAAATATTGACTTTTTCGTCGCTAGCCTGTGCCGATAGCCAGTGCATATAAATTTTTTAGGTAGTATTTCAATCATAACTTTCACGTTACTGATCGGAATCATGAAATTCAAGATATCCTGGAATCCTTGTGAAATATGCCACAACTTTGGTGTTTTCAGTTTTGAATTATTTTGAAGTCTACATAGTGAAAATTTGACTTTTTCATCACCGGCATGTGCTGATAGTCAGTGCACATAAATTTTTTGGTAGTATTTCGATCATAACTTTCACGTTACTGATCGGAATCTTGAAATTCAAGATGTTCTGGAATCCATAGGAAATATGCTACAACTTTTATGTTTTAAATTTTTATGATTTTTTGTTTACATGGTGGAATATTGATGTCTTTACTGCTGGCCTGTCATTGACAGCCACAATATTTATATATTTGTCCGATTTCGACAATTTCATATGCATTTTTTTGCAATTTTTTTTTATGAAATTGGATGCTAATATTTTATCATTTTGTCCTGCAATGGACAAATCAAGTTAGGATGAGATTTGAGTTTGAATTAATTTGAATTCGATTTAAACTTGAATATCGGTTTACGCCGATTAAATTGCAAATTGATGTTTTCTTGAGTTTTAACAAATCCGAATAAATTCTAGAAAATCTTCTAACATCATGGTTTGAGTAATTAATGTTTTTATACATTTTTAGAGGTTTTTAAACAATTATTATTTATTTTTATGGCTTTTAAAAATTATTAAAATCCTTTTTAATGATGTGTTTTCTCTCAAAATCTTTTAGATAAATTTCTAAAATTTGTTTTATAACCCCGTTTTCTCAAGTAAAATCTTTTATAATTTTTTTTTAAATTTTATATTATTCGAACGTATGAGAAAGAGAATTAAACGATTTAGTAAAACATGTGGTATGAGACATGTGCGTTTACTATTTTGGTTAATTTCGGACTTGTACGATCGAAGCTATTTGAGAATATTGATTCTGAGATGTTTTGCCATTTTATGGCGTATTTTGAGTTTTATAATTTCTATTTATTGGAATTTTCTAAGATGACCAGTATTTGGCAAATATTAGGGTTTGAGATCTCTTATATAGGGGTATGGTTGATGAGATCCATCACGATGTTTTATTTACTTGCCAATGACATAAGGCAAGTCTTGAGTTTATGATATCACATTTTGAGAATTATGGTTTATGAGGAACCATCATGATGTTTTCACTTGTCGACGAGATGAGACAAGTTACGATGCCATTTAATACTTGTCGATGAGATGAGACAAGTATGGTGTCTCTTTATCACTCGCCAATGAGACTAGACTAGATATAATTTACTGAGTTTTATAGCGTTTCTAGTGTGGCATCGACTAACGGGTAATAAACTACTAAGTGCAAATGTGTGGTATGGGGCACACGTTAACACTTTTCTGGTTCCTATCCATGAGTTTGTGACACGTTCACGATGTTTACCTTACAGAACTGCTTTGAGAGGTGTTAGCAACCTTGTCATGAGGACGAACTGCTTTGGGAGGTGTTAGTGACCTTGTTAGAGCTAACAAAATGGCTTGGCGACTTTGTCATGAGGATGAACTGCTTTAGGAGATGTTAGCGACCTTGTTTGAGGCTTTGGCCATCTGAGTTTTGCACGTGCAGCATTGCTTCGGCATTACAATCGAGGATTTGGCCAATCTGGATTTTTGAAGTTTTTTGTTTTACTGTGATTTCACCTTTTTAAAATGTTTTATTACATCGATTTTCTAGTGCTATATGAGATGTTATATATGGTGATTTCAATTATGATATTTTGAACTCTTATCGAGTTCCTTGCGTTGTGAGTTTGGACAATTTTAGGATTTGATAGGATATTCTGGATTTTGCCATTTTGGTGAGTTGAGATTGAGATTGAGATTTATATACATTTATACCGATGAGATGAGGTATAATTGAATTTGGAGATTCATCTATAATTGAGTTTCGGATCATCCTATTTGTGAATGTCTTATGTTTTCCATTTTGGCGAGAGTTTGTATTGATGTTTCTCCTTTTAAGGAGATATGGTTCATGGAAACCATGTAGACATTTTGGGATGTCGTCGATGATATGAGGCACTTGTGTTTGGTTTGAGTATTGAGTTTGAGTTACCTCCTTTGAGGTATTTCTTCACTTAAGTAGCGTTTGTTACTTAAGCGTTGAGCTTATGAGTTTATTGATTCATTCTTCTCTTTCGAGAATAAGTATCTTCATGTTTATTCTGCTTCATATTACCATTATTGACCGATTTATGTAGCTAGACTGACCCGTGTATTTATACTCGGGTCAGACCGAGTTGTTTCAGGTATCATCTGTTGGTCTTAGCTTGAATTTGATGTTGGATATCAGCTCTCCTTTCTCTTGAGTAGTTTCTGTTCTTTCGCATCCTCTGGTGTAGTTATATTTGATTCGATGCATATAGTGTGGTCGAATACCACCTTTATTGTATTCATATTGTATTGTACTAAACATGTATCAGTGTATATGTATATATATGATGTTGATTACTGTTCTGTGATGTGCTTTACATTTAGTTATCGTATTTTGTTCTGATAGATCTGTTAGCCACATATAGTTTTGGATTAAGCATTTACTGTGTATGTCAATCCATTGAGATAGAAAAGAAAATTCATAGTGCATTTATCGACGTATTCAGTAGATGTTTAAGACAAAGTTATAGATGGTCCTTAACCAGCCATATTCTCCGCTTTAGTAAACGGAATTACTCGTTAATTCTCTTTACTAAGGTGGATCTTGAGGTGGGGCGTTACAGCATGGTATCAGAGTTGTGGTCAGAACAAAGTAGAATAAACATAGAACAGTACATATATTATGATACGTCGAAGTACAATACGAGTGAATTATTGTCCTCTGTTTGAGCTTGTTTTCGAATCGTGCTTTGATTCTTTTTCGAGTATTGGGATATGTTAAGATAGAAAACGTCTAGGAATATATATTGTGTTCCGAAATATTCCATGATTGAGTTTGATGTTGCTTTTGTGAGTTTTTGTTTGTTACTCACAATCTTGAGATGCATTTTGTTGAGAAGGATTGACTTATTTTATGTTAAGTCCAATCCTTTGTTTTATAGGATCCTATCGTATATTTAGATTTCCTATTTTGATTGGTTTATTATTTCTATCACTTTGGAACATTAATGATGATTCTGAAGTTTCTGAATTTACTATTGAGTACCGAGATGTTGATGATATAATTCGAATTCCAGTCAAGGTGATTTTGCTGAAGTTTTGATGAGTCTGTATGGTTTGATATCGAATCGGGCAATCGAGTGTTGAATTAACCTTTTTTTGCCTTCAGCTATCCTTCCATGATGACATCCACTAAGGAATGCGATGTGTTGCTAGATTATTCGAGTTTGATTGAGTTTATCATTCAGTTTCTTTAAGTTATCCTTTTCGAATACTCAATCGGTGTTATCTTTTGTAGCATTACTTTGTACGGAGTAATGATTTGTGGTTTATATGCTTCTTCTCCTTCGAGAAGAATATCTTGCTTATCATGTGTCTTAATGATTTTCAAGAGCGGCTCATCATATTGTAGGACTTGATGAACGCTCTATCTCCTTCTGTTGATTTTGAGAATCGAATATTCTGGGAATATCTCGATGCATTCTCTTAATGTTCTTTGGTTTGAGTTTTCAAGCTATATAAATATGAGTTTTACAGAGAAATTTAAGCTTTGTGATATAAAAAAAAAGAATATTTTGAGAATATATTTACATGAGTAGTATTTTTTTATATAAACAATTTAATAGTGCTGGGTTGTCCATTGAGTTGTTAAGAGTTCTGGTCGATACGCCTGATCAACATTATCGATAGGAATCTCCTAAATGCTATGATGAGGCAATCAGACACGGTGGTTTGTTTTTTAAAAAATTGAGATTTTGAAAATAATATTTTGAGATTATATATTAAATTTATTTTTGAATGGTAATTGCAGCTATTGATTTTAGAGACGAGTAACAGGGTGGCGAGGCAGTTTTGATCATTCGATCGACTCTGCAGCCAACGGATATATCTATTTATTAGAGATTCAATAGCGAGGGAATGCCATTTATTTATTTATTTTGAAATTATAAAGATGAGAATAAGTGAGAATATTCTTGAGCTATACTTTATTGAAAGTATATTTTGAGATTTTAGAATCTATATTGGATACATTTGGTGTTTTAAGAGAAGAGTTATAAGAGAATTTGAAGATTGTTTTTAAACTATTTAAGTGGTTTAATAAAAAGAGAAAAGAGAATGTAAACCCTTAATTTATTTTGAAGAATATTATTATGGATTTACAAATTCTTTGGAAATTAATTTTGAGGTAAGAGAAGAAATTTTGGACTTTTAATTTGAATTTTAAATTATTTAGTAAGTAATATAGTAAAGAGTTGAAAAAGTTTCAAATGTTGTCAATTGAGATTTAAAATTTAAAAGATGTTGAGAATTAAAAATTATAAATATCTTGGATTGAAAAGTAATTCGAGCTTATTTCCTTATCTCTTGAGTATATTCTATCCTTGAGTTAATAGCAACGACATGCATTTTCATGGTCGTTCGAGTTGGTGGCCTTGAAAGAAGTCATTTCATGATTTATCTATCTTGTCTATTGGTTCTACTCTTTCCGTATCTTTAAGCGGAAAATCCTATTGGCGATCTTCTTTATTCCTTAGAGTTCGGGTATAAGCGAGTTTTATCCCCACTCTATTCATAGAGTTTTGTGAAATCAACATTTTCATTTGATTAATTGTTGAGCATCTTATTGAATTTTGATTCGAAGATGGGATATCTTTGAAATTCTTTCGAATTACTTGGAACATTCGATGGTTTGCTAATCACTATATTAGCATTTGATGGGCCACTGGATTAACCAAGTGAGTTTTTCCTTATTTCTTTCTACTATTCTATATTGAGAGTATGAATGGTTTGGAATTCGAACTTGTCTTTATCCTTCGATGATTGTATCTTTTATGTTTTTACAGCTCTTTTTCTAGAAAATTACAGGGACGCAATTTTTGTAAGGGGAGGAGTCTATAACAACCCTGGTTTTAACGATTACCTGAAGATATTAAATTATAACGGCAGTCATAATTTAATAGTGTAAATTATAATTAAAGAGGGATTTAAATTGTTTATTGGGAATAAACAATATATTTAAGGATAAAATGAAAAAAAATAGAATTTTGAAAACTTTATTAAAATGGTTTGAGTTAAAAGATTGAGGAAATGAGTTTACTTTAGAGATAATGCAATTTTTATGTTAATTATTGCTACTACTTCTTTTAATGATCTTTAAAAGAAATAATTAATTTTAAAATGAGATATATTGATTATAATGATGGAATTGAGTTTAAAAGTATAATTTGAGTATAAAATTAAGTTTGAAATGATTGGTAGAATTTAATTACACAAGAATGTGATTTATGTGTAATTTTTAATGTTAATTACAATGGGTTTTGTAATTACAAATGTAAATTGTCATTTACTTTAAAATAGAGAAATATGATAACAAAATTTTTAATAATATAAATTATCTTTTATTTAAGTGCAAAACATCTTAATTATCATGAGTATAATGTTTCATAATTTTTTTTAAAAGAGAGAAACTTGCAGTAATGTTGAGTACATTTGTTAACATATATTGTTGATATGTTGAGTGATTAAATTATTAACTAATAGCTATTTTCCTTTGTTGGGCTTAAGTCCATTAACTAATCCTATCACTTAGCCTGTTCATCTAAGAATGAGAAAGAAAGAGAAGCTCCTGTACGTTTATTTTCATTCCTCTCTGTAAAATTCCAGAAGTAAAAAAATGGCAGCCTTCTTCCTTTCTTATTCCATGCCATAATAATTCAAATAAATTGGGAAATTGATGATTAAAAATGAAAATCTAAGTTCTAAACTCAGGTAATCTCTATTCTAAAACCTTTCTCTCCATCAAAAATCATGTTTGAAATGTAAATCTATTAATTCCGTCTCTGTCTTTGTTGTATGTCCGCTTTTTGAAGTTGTTGCAGGTTTTAATGCTGCATTCTCCTTCAAATCTTGCATCTTTGGCCACGAAATCGTAGTTTAATCTTCATGAAGGCAAGATGAGTGTAAAAATCACAAACCCTAACTCTTTATATGATCAAAATGTTATAATCCGTGAATTACTGAAGCTGAAATTTTTTTATGCATAACATTCTCCTTTTTGATCCAATTTTGATAATTTTTGATGTTCCAGAAAGTTTAATTCATGTGCTACAACTTTTCTGTTTTGAGTTTTATGTAATTTTGATGTTAGCTATGACAAAATCTAATTTTTCTACTGCAAACCCGAGAGCAAAACCAATATTTGCTCTGTCATTGAAGTTGAAACCAATTTGACCATAACTACTTTGTTTCTTAACCAATTTGGATGATCTTGGTCATTATGGAAAGATTACAAACTAAGATATAACTTTCATTTTATTTACTTTGCCTGATTTCGAAGTTATTTATGCTAAAATTGCAATTGTTTGTCGCTGTCCTGCAAATGCATAAGTTCAGGGTGAGTTTGAATGTTTTTTAGTAATTTGATCATAACTTTCTTGTTTCACATCGGAATTTAGAAATTTAATATTTTATGGAATACTTATGAAATATGCCACCACTTTTTTGTTTTTGATTTTGAATGATTTTGAAGTATACATAGTGAAAAATTGACTTTTTCATCGCTGACCTATGCCGATAGCCAGTGCACATAATTTTTTTTAGGAGTATTTCGATCATAACTTTCACATTATTGATCAGAATCTTAAAATTCAAGATGCTCTGGAATCCTTGTGAAATATTCCACAACTTTGATGTTTTAACATTTGAATGATTTTGAAGTATACATAGTAAAACAATTGACTTTTTCATCGTTGGCCTGTGCTGATAGCCAGTGCACATAAATTTTTGGTAGTATTTCGATCATAACTTTCACGTTGCTGGTCGGAATCTTTAAATTCAACATGTTCTGGAATCCTTAGGAAATATGCTACAACTTTTATGTTTTACATTTTTTATGATTATGTTGTTTACATGGTGGAAAATTGATGCTTTTACTGCTAGCCTGTCATTGACAGCCACAATATTTATATATTTGTCCGATTTCGACAATTTCATATGCATTCTGTTGCAAAAAAAATTTAATGAAATTTGATGCTAATATTTGATCATTTTTTCCAACAATGGACTAATCAATTTAGGATGATATTTGAATTTAAATTAATTTGCATTCGATTTAAATTTGAATATCGGTTTAAGGCGATTAAATTGCAAATTGATGTTTTCTTGAGTTTTAAAAAATCCGAATAAATTCCAGAAAATCTTATAACATCGTGGTTGGAGTAATTAATGTTTTTATACATTTTTAGAGGTTTTTAAACAATTATTCTTTATTTTTAAAGCTTTTAAAAATCAATTAAATTCCTTTTTAATGTTGTCTTTTCTCTCAAAATCTTTTAGATAAATTTCTAAAAATTGTTTTATAACCCCGTTTTCTCAAGTAACATCTTTTATAATTAATTTTATTTATTTTAATTACTTTTATACTGTTCAAGCATATGAGAAAGAGAGCTTAACGATTTAGTAAAACACGTGGTATGAGATATGTGTGTTTACTATTTCGGTTAATTTCGGACTTGTACGATCGAAGCTATTTAAGAATATTGATTCTGAGATGTTTTGCCACTTATGGCGTATTTTGAGTTTTATAATTTCTATTTATTGGAATTATCTAAGATGAACAATATTTGGCAAATATTATGGTTTGGGATCTCTTATATAGGAGTATGGTCGATGAGATCCATCACGATGTTTTATTTACTTGCCAATGATATAAGGCAAGTCTTGAGTTTATGATTTCATATTTTGAGATTTATGGTTTATGAGGAACCATCATGATGTTTTCACTTGTCATTGAGATGAGACAATTTACAATGTCATTTAATACTTGTCGATGAGATGAGACAAATATGGTGTCTCTCTATCACTCGCCAATGAGACTAGGCGAGATATAATTTTTTGAGTTTTATTTTGTTTCTAGTGTGGCATCGACTAACGGGTAGTAAACCGCTAAGTGTGAATGTGTGGTATGGGACACATGTTAACACTTTTTGGGTTCCTATCCATGAGTTTGTGACACATTAACGATGTTTACCTAACAGAACTACTTTGAGAGGTGTTAGCGACCTTGTCATGAGGACGAACTACTTTGGGAGGTGTTAGTGAACTTGTTAGAGCTGACAAAATGACTTAGAGAGGTGTTAGCGATCTTGTCATGAGGATAAAATGCTTTAGGTAGCGTTGGCGACCTTGTCTGGGGCTTCGGCCATCTGAGTTTTGCATGTGCAGCATTGCTTCGGCATTACAATCGGGTATTTGGCCAAACCCGGATTTTCGAAGTTTTCTGTTTTATCGAGATTTCACCTTTTTAAGTTGTTTTATTACATCGATAGCCTAGTGCTATATGAGGTGTTATATATGGTGATTTCAATTATGATATCTTGAATCTTATCGAGATCCTTGAGTTATGACTTTGGATAATTTCAGGATTTTATAGGATATTCTGGGTTTTGCCATTTTGACGAGTTGAGACTGAGATTGAGATTTATATACATTTATACCGATGAGATGAGGTATAATTGAATTTGGAGATTCATCTATAATTTATTTTTGAATCATCCTATTTGAGAATGTCTTATGTTTGCCCTTTTGGCGAGAGTTTGTATTGATGTTTCTCCTTTTGAGGAGATATGGTTCATGGAAATCATGTATACATTTTGGGATGACGAGGCACTTGTGTTTGGTTTGAGTATTGAGTTTGAGTTACCTCGTTCAAGGTATTTATTCACTTAAGTAGAGTTTGTTACATAAGTGTTGAGCTTATAACTTTATTGATTCATTCGTCTCTTTTGAGAAGAAGTATCTTCATATCTATTCTGCTTCATATTATCATTATTGATCGTTTTGTGTAGCTAGACTGACCCGTGTATTTATACTCGGGTCATACCGAGTTGTTTCAAGTATCATCTATTGGTCTTAGCTTGACGTTGATGTTGGATATTAGCTCTCCTTTCTCTTGAGTAGTTTCTACTCTTTCGCATACTCTAGTGTAGTTATATTTGATTCGATGCATACAGTGTGGTCGAATACCATCTTTATTGTATACATATTGTATAGTACTAAGCATGTATCAGTGTGTATATATATATGATGTTGATTACTGTTAGTGATATGCTTTACATTTAGTTATTGTATTTTTTTCTGATAGATCCGTTAACCACCTATAGTTTTGGATTTAGCATTTACTGTGTATATCGATCCATTGAGATAGAAAAAAATTCATAGTGCATTTATCGACATATTCAGTAGATGTTTAAGACAAAGTTATAGATGGTTGCATTTACCAGCCCTATTCTCCACTTTAGTAGACGGAATTACTCGTTAATTCTCTTTACTAAGGTGGGTCTCGAGGTGGGGCATTACATTTACCCTATTTCAAAACAATATCGAATTGCTTTGTACAAATGTTTAGAGATCCCTACCAATAATGTTAATTACTCATATTGATCAGAATCCATAAATCACTCAATAAATCAATCAACATGATATAAAAAAAAATTTATTTCACTAAAAAATACATGCTCATATCTACTAATACACTCAGACTCATTCTAGGGTACTGCTGACCTCATCTCTAATGATTTTGCCCCATCAAAGCCAAGATTCTCGCTTAACCTTCGCCTCTGATACCAAATGTGACAACCAGGATTTCGACCCTCGAAAATTGACACTAATACATCCACTGTATCTCATGCCGAGAAATAGAACGCCGAAAAAGCCAATTGTAAGGGAGAAAGAAAAAGAAAGATTGAAGAAATAGAAACAACAATACAGAATCTCACAATCGCAGTGGAACCAAGTATAATAAATATATATATATATATATATATCAGTAGATCTTGTACAGAGGAAAAACTGTAACTGTTAATATACATACCCATCATAAGAGCACAACAGTCAACAAACCAATACTGGGCAATTATAATAACTTGTCCTCAAAAGTGCGGAATATACAGCCTACAATACACAACAAAATATAATCAAGTTGGGCACAATCAAAACATTTTGTATCAAAATCATTTGATATTATTATAGCATCTATAAAAAATAAATAGAAAATAGATGAAATGCTTACATCTCATGTTTCAGTATAGTTGGGCACAATCAAAACCATACGGCGCTTATTGGAGAATGGATTCCATACAATGACTAGGTAATGAGGTACCTCCTATCATGGTACACGTCTTGAAAAATGTATCGAGGACCTTGCCGGGATCCCCTGCAACATGAGACCGTCCTTATCCCTAACATGGAAAGAGCCGAATATGTTATCACACCGGGTGTTCCCACCCTTATCGAGAGCTCTTTTGCATGCACCACCATATCCATAATATATATAATATATCCAAGGGTATCTAGAAAGGTGCAAACATACCCTAATTGGGTGCGATCATTGCATCTTCCTTTATTTTCAATCATTCCGGTTGATGAGGCTTGAGGCTACGATTACCTTTCAAGAAAAATTTCACTTAGAATTCTCATCGTCCTCCAATGACGATGTTCTGACAGCATTTGTCCATACAGTTGTCCTGGGTCTGGACAAACCGAATCACCGTCTTCACCATCTTCATGATATCCATTCGTAATGCTTAAATCAGATCGAAGTAATTTTTGGATAATTAAATCCGATCTCGGTCTCTTTGAAACAATCAGCAAAATTGGCCAATACTTGATAGTTGGTTATTTAACTATCAATATAACATTCATAAGCAATCATTAGGCCCATATTATTTTATTTTTTCAAAAATCTATTATCAAAGTATCTTTATAAGATATATATTCAAAACCTTTCCAAATTTTCAATATTCGAGACAACTCAAATACTTATATCCGTATCAGAATATTTCAAACCATCTCTTATTTCAACACTTAGAAAAAATATTTAAAAATTATATTTTCCTAAACCACTTACTTTCCAACATTTAGAAAAGTTCCATTTATTTCACTTTTCTCAAAACCTTCACAATTTTGTAAATTCCTTAACTCGTTTACAGCGAATTCTATAAGTTTCGGTGTTCCTTAATTAAATCTTTTTATTCAAAAGTATATAATTATCTCATCGAAATACGTTCAAAAGTCTTTCCTTTTGAAAAATATTTAAAAACTTTTAAAATAGATATGGAAAGCACCATGTGGCATCAACCATGGATTCGCCGATCATTGATTACATCTTTATCCTAGAGAAATCCAAACTTAACTGTAGGCTATCTCTGCCTCCGATTTCGCCATGAAAGTATACCATTACTTTCCAAAAAATTTATTTAGTAATTATCTCAAATTAATGTTTATAAAGTTTCTATAATAATTTTCCAAGTTTAAATTACGCAAATACTCTTAAATATAAGTTATTATATAAAACCATATTAATATTGAATAATTTATCTTTTTAAATAATAATACAGATTGATTCATATTTATTAATAAAATTCTAATCGTATTATAAGACTTTTTTTATAAGACTTAAAATTAATTTTGATAATTAAAAAATATTTAAATAACTAATTTTCTGAATATTTTTATGCTGAAACATTTTTAAATTACCTAATTTAATAATTAAAATCCTCTTTTTAATATGCATTCAACTTCACGATAACAATATATTTTTTAATTCCAATATAGCCAGTTTAATATTTATAAATCTCACTCGATTTATCACCTATTAATTTACGTCCCAATTACATAAATCCTTTTTCACAATTTCCAAAGGAAAATCTATCATTTTTTTAACCGATTTACCAATCTCATTATAAATTCTTACATGAATTTATATCTTCAATTTGTCAACTGATAACCACTTCTCTTTTCTTTATAAACATTGTTTATAAATCTCACAGTTTCCAGCTCCTGTTTAAAACGGTTTCACAATCACATCGATTTCTGAATTAAATTCCATTTATAAATCAATTTCTTTAATAACCCAAAACTATATTCCAAAAACAACTATATCTCGATTTACTTCTATTTTGAAATTTTAAAAGAAAAATCTTATTTAAGATCTAATATTTGCAATTTTATATTTATTTCCAACATTCCGCTTTATCCTCCCAATCTATTAAAAACCATGATTTTTAAAATATTTTATATTTAAAACAAGAATCACTAAGTAATTATTATTTAAAATCCCTATTACAAATATCTATTTACCATATTCTGAAATTGTTAAGTACAAATTTAAAGTCAAATATTTATTTTACCCAAATTCGTTTCTTTTAATTAATCCAAAATTCACTATAAATATTTCACTTCCAAATTTATTTTTAATTTATTTCAAATTCAAACATATATTATTGGTATTTAAAAACACAAAAATCTAGGCCAAAACTACCATAACATCCAAAAAATTCAAACCACACTATAATCCACCACAGATTATTCGAACAGATCATATATCAATATATATGAAATTTAATTCAACGCTTTTGAGGAATCCAGTTGGATCCCTCGAACCTATTTCCCTGCCACCACAGATGTTAGTACACCTTAAAAATACCAATCCCACTTCAAGACAGGATATCGTGGTATATAGGGTCATCCAGTACTATGCAGGGCGCATAGGTTCTCATCCGCTCCAATAGGCGTAAATATCAATCCAACTACTAAAATATATACTATATATGTACATATATATAATAACATCTAATCTGATAATAATTATCTAACTTCCAGGCGTCCAGTAATTTATTTCACTGTTTAAAATTAACTGGTAATCAAAAAATGAGTAAGATTAACTCACCTTGATTTTTATTGTTGCTTTCGCATTCTGGTTCCGATTAAATCCGAAAGCGTTTGAATTTAGCTAAAAATTCTCGAAGCTCCAAATTCAACAAAAGTCATTCCATAGCAAAGATCTCCTTATTATGGCCCAACGCGACTGATCCGTGTTGGCTTCCTATCTAAAATGAATAATATATTTGCTTTATAAGTTTCAAACGATTTTATTGTAAACAATTACATAAACTTAAAAAAAAGACAGCCCGAGCCCATAACCATTTACAAATTTGGCTCGCCAAATAAAAAAGGTTCTTCCCCAAAATTTGAAAATGCCAGTTGAACCTTAACAACCCCATGGCCGCAACTTTGACTGGCCCATGCTCTTCCCTCCTTCCACGAAATTCCTTGAGACCATCCATCGCTCTTCTCACTGAAAACTGCTCCAACCCATACCACACTCTTCGAGTTCGATGCCCTCCAAGGCATTACGATCTGCTACTGTGAAAGGATCGACTACGCAAGTGTTTCACCTTCTAAAATACGATCGACCTCCACCAAAATTGCCACCTAGATGCACCTCTCCATCTAGATCACCACCCCAGCCTCCAAATCGAAAAACACCCTTCGAATAAGACATAAATCCCAATCCTAGCTTTTGAACCCGAGCTCTTCTTCGCTGTTGAATACTAGAACAAGGCACAACTCCTAAAACTTATACCAAATTGAAGAGAATGCCAAACTAGATTTTATACTCAAGTTTGGGATTTTTTAATCAAGTATTTATGGAGAAATAAATTTTAGAAGCTTGCTATTCCTTTTTTTCTTGCTTTCACTATTCTGGTTGCATGCTGATTTAAAGAATGAAGATATGTGTGTGTGTGTGTATGTGTGTTTAGAAAATAAGAGGATGTGATTTTAGAAAGGAATAGTGACTGGTGAAAGAAAGAAAAGGAGCTGAGAAGAAGGGTTGACTTGAACAACAAATGGAAAAGGTTCCAAGTCCTAATTTGATCATATGGAGAAGATACTGTTTGAACCCAATTATTATATTGAATTTTCAATATTAATTTCAATGCGTTCATATCCCGTACGACCAAATGATAACTCCAAATGCTATGAAATTTGAAATCCGATAATAATGCACTATTACAGACCCAATAAGACTAGTTTCATCGAAATTCGAGACTGTGCTCCGGAAAGCTATTTTATTTATTTATTCAAATGAGATATTTTTAAAATCAAGTGAATCACTTTTAAATCCAATTTAAAATTATAATTACCTTTATTATTATAAATAGAAATTCAACAAGCCTTTAAATTTTTTTTTCTAGCTTCAAACTCAAAAATCAATTATATAAGAAAATCCCAATTATTAAATTATCCAATAAATCATCATATTTGAAATTCTAGTTAATAATTTACTTTTAAATATTTAAAATCAATTAAATATTCTAATTTCAAATAATCAAAATTTTGGGTTATTACATGGAATCTTGAACATCTCTTAAGTTATTGCACTCTCGTTAAACATTGGATATGTGATGTCAAACCCCGTAAATATTTCTGACGCCGTTACACTCATATTTATTTAAGTAGAAATTAGCCACAAGGACCTCTTTAGCAAGTGCAATTAGTTTCTAGGACACACAACTGAAATAATTACTTTTAAGGACTAAATGGAAAATAATTAGTTTCTAAGGCCTAAAAGCCTATGAAATTATGTCCTTGAAAGTAATTGGACTGCTGACTTTGTCCTTAAAAGTAATTATTCTGCTAACTTTGGCCTTGAAATTAATTTCTGTTAATGTGTGTCCTAGAAACTAATTGGATTGCATAGTTTGTTCTTACAGTGAAACGCCCCTTTATTTAATGTTGATTTAACTTACATAAGATCTCTTAGTTCAAACTAAAGTGTTTTGTCTTTTCATTATGCTCGGTTCGGTCCAAGCTTTTCAGTGTATTGAAGACCATTTATCTTTGGAGGACGAAGACCAAGATTTGTATGTTATTTAATATAATTATACTACTACATCATGTTTTCTACTGCTTTATTTATTTATCCAGCTGTACGTACTCTTATTTTATATTGAAAAGTGTAATCAAATGTTATTTGTAAAATAGTTTCATGAACTGTTTATTTGATTATTATATATATCATTACGCTATGAGATTCTGTGCTTTGTTTTCTTTCTTTCTTTGTTTTTTTCTTATTCATCCTCTAACAATCCTCCCTTTTGAATGGTTTGAGTTTGACATGCGTGTCTGCTTTGGTCGATTTAAACCATCCAAAAAGACGGGTCATTACATTTGGTATTGGAGCTAGGTTTAGCGATAACCTTAGCTTTGTGGAGTCTCACTTTCGGTAGTAATACCCTAGAATGAGTCATTGAGTGTATATATATAAGAGATACTTGTTAGTGTTATAAAATGTTTTTATATTGTGTTAATTTGTTCTATTTAGTATTCATAAATTCTGGTCGGTACATAGGACGCTATTGCATCGTAAGGGATTTCTAAACACTGAATAGGACAGACCGACATATTATTATTTTGAAATATAGGTAAATGAAATAATTTTACTTAGTATTTGTTTTGTATATAAAAGAATAATTTTTATAAAATGTATAGTTGGATGTGATATGTTGTTTGCTAGGTAGAGAAATTTGATAAATCTTGATTGTAAAATAGGATTTACAAGAATGCTAATATAAATTGGAAATTTGTGAACTTAAGTTCCAGGGGTTGAAATTGGTTTTCAAAAGATTTTTTGAATATAAAAATAGTAGTATTAAGAAGTATATTCGGATATGTCACAATCGAGATTTTCGACCTTCGAAAATCGACTTTAATATGTCCATTCTATTACATGTCGAACAATCGAATGTCGGGAATACCAGATCGTTAGGGTAAAGTAGAAAAGGGTAGAAAAAGAAAATAGAAACAACAACACAGAATCTTACAATCGCAGCAGAATAATATATAATAACAACTGGTCTTCATAAAAAAAGAGACTACATCTGTTATTTACATATTACATCATCAGGGTACAACACATCGTTAACACAATACCGGACGGTTATAATAACTTGTCCTCTCAAATGATAAATACACAGCCTACAATACATAGAGGAATAAAAACCAAGTATGTGTGATATGTCTCGTCATCCAGCTCATCTCTGATCTCCATAGCATCCTATCTTGTATTTGTATTACTCGGTCTGACCTGAGCATTATAATAAAATAACATCCGAGTAAGTCTAGAAATCAGCATGAGAAAACAAACATTGAATTACTAAATTTGTCAAAATCCTTTGATCAATAAAAGTATCTCGTAAGACCACGCCACAAATAAACATGACGGTTTTTTACCATACGACAATCAAAATATTTCATATAAAATCCTTTGATATTATGATAGTGTCTAAGTACATATACTTATTCAAATAGCTGAAATTGTCATATTAATTAAGTTCTAGCATATTATGCTCTATAATCAAAACCGTAAAGGCACATATTAGAGACTGGATTCCATACGAATGACTAGGCACTGGGGTATTACCTGTCATAGCACATGTCTAGAAACAGCGTGTCGAGGACCATGCCGAGATCCCCTGCAACACAAGACCGGACTATCCCTAACCTGGATAAACTGAATATGCTATCATCCCGGGTGTTTCCATCCTTTCCGATCTTCTTCCATATATCATAGTAATAATATTCGAGGTTATCTAGAAAGGTGATAAACATACCCTAATTGGATATGACCCACTTAGCCTTGCTGCATCTCCCTTGCTTTTCAGTCAATCCCGGTTGATGAGGCTAGAGGCTACTGTTACCTTTATAAGGAATTTTCAGTTAGAATGCTCATTGTCCTCTGACGAAAATGTACTGATAGCATTTATCCATACAAGTCCGTTCCGGGTCCGAATGGAACCAAAGGCATTGCTCCTACCACATCCATTTTGGAATAATCCTCAGGATTAGTTACGTTTAGCCCTTGCATTTCACCGCTACATCTTCGACTCCATGCTCTTGTTACCTCATTGAAAAAGTACTTGGTGGATTGAAGTGGTTTTCGGATAACTTATCCGATCCCGAGCTGTTCGAAACAACGTTCAATATTTTTGATAAACTCAACCTCAGTTCTTTAGGAAATAAACAGATGAAATCAAATTGGAGACCACCTCCTAACAGTTAATGCATGGATTTCCTTATCATTGTCCTAAAAGAATGAAATGAGTTTGTACATATAGTATAGCACCTTGAACGGTATATGTACCATTTAATTTCCGTATTTCCCCTAGATATTCCCAAAGTTATATTTTGGGTCTAGATTTAACGAGGAGGTGCATTCGAACAAGGGAAATACAACGATGACCTCCAATATGCCAAAGTCCACTCCAATCGCCTATAAATCAAGACCCTAGTTCCATCCCTTCCTACAGCCACCACCAAATCACCATTGCCCTTAACAAAACACCAATAAGTTTATAGATCTAATCGATGTAAACTGAAATTAACAAGTTTCACGATTTTTAGTTCAATATAGCTTTTGGTTTTGACTTTTAAAGCAAGTGGCCATTTATTTTATTTTATATGAAATGAAACAAAAATAAAAGAGGAGGGGAGGTGAAATGTGAGGAGGGAAAAGTCCATGTGTTGAATAATCTTAGTGTAGATAAAGGTTTATTTGGAAATTTCCAACATCTCGCTACACAGCATTTTGTTCACGTACAAAGCGTGAATGATAGAATAAAAATACAATCGCGTAAAAAATGTGATACGATCCCAAAACAATAATATAATAAACCGGTTATCTCATTCTGTAAAATCTCAAAAATACTATCGTTTGTTGAAATAAACGTTAGACGAAAATTTAATTATTTTCTAAATAAATAATTATGGAAAAATCCAACAAATTCATTAAAATACATTATTAAATATCAAGTCGTTTTACTAATAATTGATTTTCTTATTATTTATTCGAACCATTTATTATTGTAAATAAATTTATAAAATAAGTTCACCATTACTACTTATTACTTAAAAGGAGTTAAATAAGGTTATTAAATCCATTTAGTTAGTATTTAATTCACAATTGGAATATTTAAATAACACTTATAAGCCACTTGTACTTCTAAAAATATCAATCGTTTAAATATTTAAAATTAATTAAACATTCAAAATAAAAACGATAAAATTCCGGGATGTTACAACAAGAATTGCAAAAGGTTATGGTTCAGATTTTTATGCTTACACTTTAGAGGAGACCCCCTTAAACCTCAAAGAAGCTTTGTCTTCATTAGATGCTGATTTTTGTTAAAAGGCCATAAATGATGA
The DNA here is from genome assembly GCA_030765085.1 of Allium cepa. NCBI lineage: Eukaryota > Viridiplantae > Streptophyta > Magnoliopsida > Asparagales > Amaryllidaceae > Allium > Allium cepa. The sequence continues at coordinate 312,570,826 of CM060942.1, read as the reverse complement.
TGTGGATTATCTTGAATCCAATAAGACTTGGCACTTAGTTGATTTACCACTTGGTTGTAAGAACGTAGATCGTAAATGGATACTTAAAAAGGAATTAAACCCCGACGAAATAGTTAAATACAATGCGCATCTAGTAGCTAAGGGTTTTGAATAATGAGAAAATGTAGACTTTTTTGATACCTCGTCACTTGTAACCAGATTTACACCTATTTGAGTATTAATTTCACTTTCATGATTTGATAACACACCAATTAGATGTTAAAATTACATTCTAAATGGTGAATTAAAAGTGGAAATTTATATGTTTCAACCTGAAGGTTTTGTAATACACAAACAAGAATATAAGGTTTGCAATGATATAATTAAAGCACAACTATCTCGTTTAAAATAATAGCAACCTTATGTATTAATTTGTGCGTTTTATTTATTGGTAGTAGAGATGTGGAACCATAGGTTTTGACTTACATTTATGTAAGATCAAAAGAAACTTGTTTGTATTCACATAAAATCGATTGCACATATAAATTATTGAATTACATTGAATCTTAAAAAAAAATAACCAAGTTACATATCAATTGTATAGTTAGAATTTATTTCGGTGTATATTCATTTTAAATCATGAATTAAGGTTTCTAAGAAGTAATCAGTTGAAGATCTTATAAAATCAATTCTTCGATCGAATTAAAACCTAAGAAAATAAACAAAAATCAAATCAATATAAGAATCAAGATTAAGGTAAGAAACAAGACAATTAAAACTATAGAATTAGTGACAATCAAATCATGTAAAGCGCTTGTTGAATAAATGTGGTGATGATACGTTCATGGATAACTCATTTTATTATGAAGCACATGCAAAGCATTATGGTTCTACATAAGATTACAAAATGGTAAATTTATTGTAATTCATTTACGCATTCAATATAGGTGTATAATTTTAGTATCTTTGGTATTTGTTTGATGATAACAAAAGCACTACGCAAAATATAAATATCGATGTTTTATCAAGTTATATACAGAATATAGTGTAGGATATTAGACAATAATTAATTAAGAAGGCTATACGGTATGAAGAGTAGATTCAAGATGCTGATATCAAATGTATATTTAAGATGATGATAATTGAAGACTCATGAGTATCGAAACCAATATAAAATCCTGGTATGTTCTTTCCTTTTTAATTTTACTAGATTTATTTTTATCTGCATTATGATTCTGCAATTGTTTATGTGATGTTGATTACATCATTCCATGTAGAATCTTAAAGAGTTGGAAAACTATTCATATAATTCATTAAACGGTATTCATCACCTTAAGATCCCTATTCCACTGACTCACATTTGGTATCAGTGCATTGGTTTTCATAATATCATTATCTGATTTTTGAAAGAATTTAAATGGCTATCTACACTTGTAATAATACTATTACTAACACTATTAACACACTTGTTAGTAACTCTTTTGTCGAAGGACAATCTACTGCCTGAACTTCACTTTTTAATGGCAATAATTACATATATTAGACATATAGAATGAAAATTTATTTACAGTCAATTAGTTTAGACACTTGGATTATCACACAAACTGGATGCACTGAAACCGAGACTAATTTTGCATAGCAAACTACTGACGAAAAAGAAGTTTACAAAGTAATTCTAAGGCTATGAATATATTATTTTGTTCACTATATAAAAATGAATATAATAGAGTATCTATATGTAGATCTTTATTTGAAATTTGGAGAACTTTGCAAGTTACACAAGAAGACACAAGTAAGGTTTAATAGACCAAAAATTTCCATGTTAACAAATCAGTTTCCATTATTCAAAATGAGTCCAAATGAGTTCATATCTGATATGTATAGTAGATTCCAAGACATAGTACACTCACTTATTGCACTGGATAAAAGTTTTTCTTAGGAGGATCAAGTTAGAAAAATCCTCAATTCACTTACTCCCAAATGGGATCAAAAGACTCCTGCAATCAAAGAGGAAAATGACTTAGCATTCTAAAAATTGAAAAGTTGATTGGCTATTTAATGTCTTTTGAAGCATAAATGTAGGGCAAGAGGCAATGCAAAGCAATTAAGAAGAAATCTATAGCTTTTAATGCAATGATGGATAATTTAGATTCAGGCACGATAATGACGAAGAAATTGCTTTTATTATAAGGAATTTTATAAAATTTATAAAATATAAGAAGATGGACAATTTCAAAAGAATTGATAATAAAAATTCAAGAAGCGAAAGCGAAATGGCATTAGATTTTATTACTGGGATAAACTTGGCCATTTAAAACGAGACTATTCACATGCTAATAAACTAAAAACTACACCAAACACTGATTCTTCCAGAAAATGAAGAAGAGCCTATACTACAACGTTAGACGATTCAAACACATCTTCAGTCATATTGAATCAGATACAGAAATTGTTAACATGTACTTCACAACAATACATAATTCAGAACAAAATGGTGAACTGGATCAGAAAAAGACATGCATTTAATATATCAGAAGTTTTAATTTCTTGAATGAATTTTTTTGGTTGCTTTATTGGTTTTTAAGAATAAGCTACAGATTAATAATAATATTGGTTGAATATTGTGTGATTATATTTTAAATTTAAATATTTTATATATTTTAATAATATAATAATAATATAAAATATATTTAAAGTAATTTTTAAAATAACTTTTCTGCAAATAGAATATAAATAAGTATATACAATAAAATAGGATACAGTTAAACAAAAATCATTTTTGTAAAATTCGACATGCACCCCTAGCATATGTCGACGTACTTAGACAGATTTTGAATTTCAATTTCAAATTCAAAATTTGAATTTCCCTCTATCATTTCGCCAACTCCTATGTTTTGAAAAGATGTCTCTTGACTAGGGAATATGTGCTATGATTCTCTATTTATTTAGTCTATCTCCATCCATTCATTTTCACTTCCATTTTCAAATTCAAAATTCAAAATTCTCTTATCTCTTCAAATTACTCTTCAATGGCATCCTCATGCAATATTAAGGCAACCATTAGCCTTTCCAAGAAAATAACAGCATATCTTTTTAATGATCAAGAAGCTAGCAAGCCTACATTTAGTATATATCTTTCAAAAAAGTCTTTCCCGATAGATTTGCAATTTTTAAAGATTTTCCTACTTGTAATCTTTTTTAATCCTTGTTTGCAAAATTAAACTCTTGGTTTAATCGATGCTTCTCAAAATAATTTTATTTGTTATCCAAACCGGTGAAGATATTTTATGCAAATTAACAAGGAAAGTTTTATGATGAAAGAGAAGGAGAACTAAGGAGTAGTGTCAAGAGGACATGAATTGTTTTAAATCGTTAACTTTTGGGGCACATATTCTTTAATGCAAATATAATGGAACGGACCTTCCAACTTTTCAACTTGGTTTTCAAAATCATAAAGTAATCCATGATATTTTCGAAAGTGATGACGATTTGAATTTAACAAAAACTTGCATCCAAAAGCAAGAATTTTAAGCCTTCTTTTGCAACAAAATATCACTCATAGAACAGGTAATTACAATAACCCGACACAAAAAGTTTTCAAAGCCCTTTTCGTCATTTATGGTTAATACGACATAAATTGGTCCCAAGTCATTTCATATGAACTTTTTTATAAAAATCTTTCTGAACATGAAAACGCACTATTTTATGGTATGTATCTTACTTGTGCTTTCAATTATTTTGGTATTAATCTTAAAGGAAATGAAATGATTCCTCAAAAAATATTTGACAAGGGAAACATTTCACTTATATTTCTCCATTTTTCGAGCCTTGTGAAACACTTGTAGAAAAGGAACAAAGGTTGGCTTGGGAAGAAGGGAAAGAAATAAGAGAAGAGGAGGAAGAGGAAGGAAAGGAAATGGAAGTCGAAGAGGAAGAATAAGAAGAGAATGATACTTCCTTAGAAGTATCAATATGCCACCTAAACCATCCAATAAATATCTTCTCAAAAATAAAGAGAAGACCATTCACAATCAAAGAAGCTTAAGAAGTCATTTTTAAAGATATTTACCTCAATTTCTAACAAAATGGATAAATTTTTAATAAGATCATCTGCAAGCTTGGTGGTTCTTTTTCATTTTCATCTCACATCTTTCTAGTAGTTTGTTTAAGCTATCTTTGTATTTGGATTTTCTAGTTTTAAGTTTTGTTGAATTTTATGTATCTTTCTTTGCTTGTACTCATCCTTATTATCAATGAACATTCTATTTCTCGCTCTTATATATTGTTAATTATTTCTAGAAAGTCATATAAATATAATAGTATAGGAAAAATGTAACGATTCGCCTTTCTTACTACTAAAGACAATACTTAATACATCATCGGTATTTGTGTGCCGATCATTTCGTTGTCCGAAAGATTGGTCATTAGGGGTGAAAGATAAAAAGATAGAACAGATGAAACTAAACAATACTAAATCTCACAATGCAACGGAAAAATATATACTACTCAACATAATGTATTACAAAGTCATTTCAAAATGTTGTATCAGAGTCATACTGATACAAATTCTACACTTTGACAATTATAACAGCCTGTCCATACCTAACAGATATAATATACATAATATACAGTAGAAAACAAAGAAAATAACCGGCTATCGATGAAGCCATATGCTCCATGCTTCTTCAAAATGAATCTGTGGAAAAACCTGAACTACTTGGCTGCCCATTCAAATTTGAGCACCTAAGAGTTTAGGAAAAGAAAATAAACTCCAGGTCAGGTGTGAGTAAAGCATAAGTCTTTAACTTGACAAAAACCCATAAATCAAAAGCATCACATAAGACCACGCTACACATAAACACAGATGAGTTTCTCCCTTATGATAACCAAACCATTTCATATAAAATTCTCTAATATTATAATAGTGTCTAAGACACAAATACTTATTAATCATAATCTTGTACATTAATGAAATTCCAACATAATAGGTAGAACGTATTGGAGATTGGATTCCATATTATTAAAAGGTAAGGAACTACCTACCGATGGTACATCTCTAGATAAAATGCACCGAGGTCTGACAAGAACATCTTGTACCCCTGCCACACAGGATTGGCCTACCACTTGACTAATAATACAGAATATGATCACCCCACTTTTGGAACTGAAGCATACATGAGTAAATAGTAATCGATCTTGATTTTAGGATGATCATATCCTGATTGGAGCTGTAACGACTCGTGTAAATTCGATTAGGGTTTTGAAAACCCTAAATTCTCGTGGCGGCACACGGCTACTCTAGCCACCGGAGGTGATGCCGAAGGTCTTGGAAGGTGCGGTTGAGTGAGGGGAGTCCAACGACGGTTGGGCCGCATTGAACGGTGGCGTATAGGTGAAGGTGAAGATGGTCAAAGGCGGCTCGGTTTTCTCGTGCTCGTTCTGTGTGTTCGATGGGAAGGAGAGGGAAAGGGGGGCATGCATATTGATGACGTGGCACGCGGTAGGGGTGAGTTTTTTTTATCTTTTTTCTGTTTTAAATAAAATTTAATTTTCAACGCGTTCTAATTATCATAACTCTCACCTACGTGATCAGATTTACACGAATTTTTTTGTTAGGATCGTAATAAAATTCCAGACGCGTTGACGCTGGTTTGGACAGATTTGGAGACCGTCAAATTTTTGGGTTTAAATCGGATTTAAATTCGATTTAAATCCAAAAGGTGAGTGTTTCAACCCACTCACAACTTCTAAGATTTCTTATGTTTGTTAAATGGATTTTAGATATGAGTAGAAATTTATTTATGACTGTTTGACATGTTTTATTCATTATCTCTGTAAATCGCATTTATTTAATTTGACCGTTAATTAATTTTTAATTGCATATAAATTTGACAGTTAAAATTTATTTACTTGCATAAAACTGATAGTTAAACAGTTAATAAATTTATTATTGAATATAAACTGTTAGTTAATAACTGTTATTTATTACCTGTTATATTTTATATGCTATATATTGATGTTTGTTTAAATTGATGATGATTGAAATAAATTGGTTGATGATTGATATTGGGTGAATGGATGATGTGTTCTACCTTATATAAACTGCAAGTTATCATGCATATTCATTTCATTCGGCATTGCGGTTTGAAATGATATACAACCGCATTTTTATTTTAAATTGCGGATTGAAATGATAAATATCCGTATCACTTGACTATAGGATAGAAAATTTTATACAGGCACCGCGGTATATATATAAAATTATTTTTGAAATTATTTTATGGTTTGGATATGATACGGTTTAAAAAATATTAAATTTGGATATGATATAAATATATTTTATATATACATATATAGTTAAATTATCAAATATAAGCTATGCATAATTTGTTAAATAAAAATGAATAAGTTGAAAAATGGAATTTGATAATTTATATTATATGATGGAGTACAAGTTTAAGATCCGGTGTGTGTGTGTGTCTATATATATATATATATATATATATATATATATATATATATATATAGAGTCTTAAATGATTCCAAATCAATTAGGATTGAAAGATAAATTGAAATTTTAATTTTAATTGAGCTTATTTAAAAATCTAACTCCATAAGTAATGTTAATTGGTTTAGATTGGACATTTTAAAGTTATGATATTTATAACTGGATTTAATGAATAATTCTAGTATAAATAAATGGAAGGAAATATTTAGTGTTAATAAATTGAGTTTACTTTAAATGGTTATGGATTTATAATGTAAACCTTTCAAAACTAAATAATAATAAATGAATTGTTGAATAGAAGTTTCCAACCTTAGTTTTGAAATTCATTAAATACTCAAAGTTTGATAATATTGAAATCGAAGTGTTTTATTCAAACAGAAAGTGAATCTAAAAGTTATGGGCTTAGACTGAATTTAAAATGAATAAAGATTGTGAAGGTGTGGGAATTATATATTTTAGAGAAATATTAAATTCAACTGTTTTATTTTATATACTGTTGAATATCCAAACCATTTAAGCTTTGAAAGTTTTGGTTTTTAAAACTATGAATTTCGAAGTATTATGTTGAAAGTTAAAATTCAAATATTTGGTTCCGAGGTATTATAAATTTAAAAGTGGCATGATTTTGGAAAAGGAATATATTTGAAATAAAATGATATCATATTTATTTGAATTTTTAAAAGGAAACGATATCATATTTCTGGGTTTTGAAACGGATAATTATATTCTGGTTTTGAAAGTATAAGTATTTTAAATGACCGCGGTGTTATAATAACGTTTGATTGTTGAAGTGACCGGGATCGGAAGTTGTCATACTCTCTGCCAACTCCGAAAACTACTTTAACAACCGTGTACGCGGTGGAGATTCCAGAATGAAGTAGGTTGGTGGTGGCGTTTCCTGTAAGGTAAATACGTGGACCCAACTCCCGCGAGTTGGCATAAGGTGGCTAAAACAGGAGCGATTGACGGGTTAATAAGGTAGAATCTTTGATCGGACACATCCCTTCGATATTATACTTTGACTCTTGGATTGATTCGGTGGCCACTTTTGATTTTATTTGAGGGCGTGGCTCGAGATGGGCGGTAGCTGCGCGCTACGCGTTACCACCGTCCCGGAAGCGTAATTGGTATATCTACCCTAGCATTGCCTAGTTGTGTCGTGTCACCTACCCTATCGCGCCTTGTACGAGTTTCTATTTGTGTCGTACCTATGGAGTGTCTTCTCGTAGTCTCCCGATCAGGAGATATGCAGGCACTGTATAGACTATTGGCATTATTTGTGTTAAGGGCTATATGGGTAACCCCTTAACGTTATTAAAAAGCAAGTTTATTTTACAATTAGACACTATTATAATAGCGAAATATACTACATAGTAAATAGTTTAACGGATCCTTAGGAGATGTAAATCCCGAGCATCTCTTGAGTTACTGCACTAATATTTATTTCTATTAATTTAACTTACGTAAGATCTTTTAGTTCTGACTCGAGTGTTTTGTCATTTCAATTCGCTCGGGTCAGTTCGAGCGTTTCAGGATTTGAAGACTTTATTTCTGGAGGAAGAAGATGAAGATTTTATTATTATTATTATATATTATATGGTTCCACTACACTGTATTCCGCTGCATTGAGATTTATTGGTATGTGAACTCTGATATTTATTCTATAAAGAAGAATCAAATGTTTGTAAACAGTTTTATGAACTGTACATTTATTATTATATTTTATCCTTCCACTGTGAGATTCTATTTTGTTTTATTTCTTCCTTGTTTTTCTTATTTACCCCATAACAATCCGCCCTTCCGTATGGTTTGAATTGGCACGTGTGTCGATTTGAACCGCGCGAAAAGGCAGGACGTTACAGGAGCGACCCACATGGCCCTGTTGCATGTCCGATTTTTGTCATTTCCCAATCGATGAGGCTTGAGGCTAGGTTTTCCCTTTATATAGCACTTTCCACTTGGAACGCTAACACTGCCCTCCAGGCAACAATGCAATGCTAGCATTCATCCATGAAAGTTGTACAGGAGATGGACAAAGCAAAGGCATCACTTCTACTACATCTGTTTTGTCATCACCTTCAGGATTAGCAGCAAGTATCCCTTTCCCTTCAAAGAGCTCCATCTTTAATTTCATCATCTTCAAGTTGTGTTCACTTCGAAATGCTTATGCTAGATCGAAGTGGTTTTCTGATAACATTGTAAATTTATATGAGTGGATCATATAGGATGTATATGCAAGTATATACAACTACTTATATAATATAATTTGATAGATGATAGTAGAAAAGTAAATTAAAATAATCACACCAGGATTTTATACTGGTTCGGACCTCCCGTCCTACGTCTAGTCCCGAAGCTCCTCTTCGGAATTTACTTTCAACTCACCCTCACTCGACCCGGAGGAATAGGTTTATAATAGCAGAGTTTCTTTGTTAAGAATGTGTTCTATAACACGGATGTTGACTATTAAGTACAATTGATTCCTATATATATATATATATATATATATATATATATATATATATATATAAGAGTCAATTACAGGTATTTTGATTGCTTAGAGATCAGGTATAAATCAGTGTGTAAGAGTTAAGAGCGTAAGTAAGTAAGGTGTTAAACTTCTCTTGAATTCCTGATTCTATTTATAGTGGTGGAGATATCTTTGTGTAGTTGCAACTGTTAGTAAGTGCTCTAAGGTTGTTTCTCATGGTGATGAAGAGTTGCAATGAAGAGAAGCGAATGTGTCCTTTCGGATGTGGCAGTTGTTCTTTGAATTTACATAGCCGAGTTCAAAATCAGACGTCTGGAAAATATTTCAGAAGTCCAGTCTTCATATATTATTTGTATCTGTTTATATTTCAGACGTCTGTGTTTATTTACCAGACGTCTGGCCTTCATATGTTTTTATATCCGGATGCTTTTCAGACGTCTGAGTGTGTTAACCAAATGTTTGATTCTTTTTGAGTTTCAAACCATAGGAATCAATCAGACGTCTGGCTAGTGTACCCAGACGTTTGAATGTGTGCATGTTGCTTTATCTGTGTCTGTGTCATCCCTCTTCCACTTCTATCAACTTGAAGTCTTTTGATACTTCTTTTGAGTGTTACTTTTGTCTCTTTGGTGATGTTACTTAATCAACTACCTGTAAATATAGATATATATGTATATTTGATTTCCATTGTATAGTTGTTATCATCGAAACCATATAATTGATTTCCTAACAATCTCTCCCTTTTTGATGATGACAACTATTCAATGTACTTATATATAGATTATAAATCTCCCCCTGAATATGTGCTTATTTTTAATATTATATGATTCTACCAATATTTCTCCCCCTTTGACATTATCAAAAAGAATTATAACATTGAAGCCAATCGTCAAAAAGGAAAAGTTCATTAATAACATGAAGTGATTACAATCATAGATTTGTACAAAAATTATAAAAACTACGACGTCCAAATTCTAGATTTCCTTCGGGGAAGCTTTATTTGGATCATCTTCCTTTGGTTCTTCGTTGTCAGAAGTGCTATCCTTTAAAGGAGATGTCAAAGCTTCCTTTGGAGGTTCATCCTAGAAACTACAATATTTTTCTTGGTGAATAAAAATTCCATTTTCGAGTTGTTTTATTTGTAGACCTAAGAAGAAATTTAATTTTCCCATGTGTGACGTTTCATATTCATTTTTCATAATATTTGATAACCGATTACATAGATTTTCGTTAGTTGAACCAAAAATGATATCATCAACATAAATTTGTACAACTAAAATATCGTTATTTTCTCTTTTAATAAATAAAGTTGTATTTATTTTGCCTATATGAAAACCAGATGTTATTAAGTGATTTTTAAGACGTTCGTACCATGCACGAGGGGCTTATTTTAATCCATATAGTACTTTATGTAATTTAAAAATATGATCGGAATATTTTTCGTGAACAAATAATGGTGGTTGTTCGATGTATACATTTTCTTTAATAAAACCATTCAAAAAAGCACTTTTGACATCCATTTGAAATAATTTAAAATTGTGATGAGTTGTAAAGGCAAGTAATGTACGAATGGCCTTTAATCTTGCTACTGGAGCAAAGGTTTCATCGTAATCTATTCCTTCTTCTTGATTGTAACCTTGAGCAACTAAACGTGCTTTATTTCTAACGATATTTCCATTCTCGTCTACTTTGTTTTTAAATACCTATTTTGTTCCTATTACCGATTGATCTTCAGGTTTTGGTACTAATTCCCATACTTTATTACGTTCAAATTGATTTAATTCTTCTTGCATAGCTATTATCCAAAAATTATCATTTGAGGCTTCTTTATAATTTTTTGGTTCAAAGTTTGACACAAATGCGATATGGCTTATTTGATTGAGTTGATTTCTAGTTACTCTTGAATTAAGATCTCCAATAATATTATCTATTGGATGATTCTTAAGAATTCTAGGGGATGAAATCAAGGTGTTATTTTGCATATTTGTTTCATTATTAATAGAATTTGTTGAATTTGTTAGTGGAGTAATTTCTTCTTCATCATTAGTATGATGGTTAAAGAGATTTTCGTCGAACGCGACATGTAAGCTCTCTTCAATAGTATTATTTTGTTTATTAAAGATTCTATATGCTTTGCTTTGATCCGAATATCCAACGAAAATACCTTCATCGGCCTTTGGGTCAAATTTCCTAATTTATCTTTTGTATTTAGTATAAAACATTTTGAACCGAAAGCTTTAAAGTATGATACTTTAGGTTTTTTACCAAAAAATATTTCAAAGCAAGTTTGTTTAGTCATGAGACGTATGGTTACTCGATTTAATACATAACAAGATGTCGCAATAGCTTCAGCCCAAAAGTGTTTTGGTAAACCACTACTATTTAGTAATTTTCGTGCACATTCTTATAATGTACGATTTTTTCTTTCTACGTCACCATTTTGTTGAGGGGTACGAGGAAAAGAAAAATTATGCGTTATTCCTTTCTTATTACAAAAGTTTGTAAAAAGGTCATTTTCGAATTCTCCTCCGTGATCACTTCTAATATTTTTAATTTTCAAATTCATTTGAGTTTTAATTCTTTTAGAAAATATTTTAAGTATGCCAAAAGTATCGCTTTTGTGTTTTAAAAATAAGTCCATGTATATTTCGAAAAATCATTGACTATTACGAAAAAATATTTATTGTGATTGATAGACCTTATTTTTGTTGGACCAAATAAATCTAAACGTAATAATTCTAATGGTTGTTTTGTGAAAATATTATTTTTTGATTTAAACGAGCTTTTTTTTAGTTTTCCAATTTGACAATCCTCACATAAGTTTTCTACTTTATAATTTATTTTAGGTAATCCTCTTACCAAATCGTATTTTGCTAACTTATTAATAATCTTAAAATTGATATGACAAAAACGTTTATGCCATAACCATGAATCATCATGTTTGACCGTTAAACATAAGTTTGAATTTTTATTTATATTCATGTTTAATACATAAATATTTTTGTTTCTAAATCCTTCAAAAATGAGTTATTTATTATTATCTAAAATATTACATCTATCCTTTTCAAAATTTATTTGAAAACCTTTATCGCATAATTGACTAATGCTTAGTAAGTTGTGTTTTAAATTTTCTACTAATGAAACATTTGTAATAATAGGAGAGCTAGATATACCATAGTTGATGACTTCTCCAACGCCTATGACATATCCTTTTGAATCATCTCCAAAGGTTACCGTTCACTACTACAAAAAAGGCTATTTGCATCGGTTGTTTACCCCCGTTTTGCATCAGTTCAACAACCGATGCATATGCAACCGATGCAACAGGCTTAACACTTTTGCATCAGTTCTGAAACCGATGCAAAAGGTCCTTTTTGCATCGGTTGTTACAAACAACTGATGCAAAATATCATGGTTGGTTGCTTGAACACAGCCCCCATGTTGCATCGGTTGTAATGAAAACCGATGTAGCTAATCCCTCTATTGCATCGGTTTTTTATAACAACTGATGCAAACTAATCCCTCTATTGCATCAGCTATTTATACCAGATGCAAAAAAGACATTCTCAAAAATCATTATTACAGTACTCATATAGACTATATATATATATTATTGATTATAACAAACAATTATTGCATGCAATATTACTATCATTCAAAATTAAATTTGATGGGATATACATAATCAGATTTAATAATTCTACAAAAGAATGAAAAACATAAATGAATTCTAAAGAAAAAAATTAGAGGCATGAAACGAAAAAGTTACAACTGATATACTTGTCTAGAATCAATCAACCAAATATGACTGAACTGTATGAAGGTAGCATCAATGTTGGCCAAGGAATTAGCAAGAATTGTAGATGAGGGTATTCCACAGGCTGTTTCTTGTATTGCTGTCTATAAATGAACGAACGTATGGCTCCCTTCCAAGATAATCTCTTATAATTTCATTTGGGTCTTTAGCTCCTCCTGGTGCCAACATCGGCATATGTATAGTTTAGCTGTTAGCCACTCCCAAAGAACTGAATGAAAAAGAAAACTGCCAATACATTACAAATCAAAATGTGCATACATATGTAAGAATGTGTACAAGTTCTTTACATCCCAGCAGAGATAAAAATACAAGCACTTATTTTAAAGTGAAGTGCGTACAATATTGGTTCTTGGAAACTGCAGTTCCAAGGCATATCGCTAAACATCGTAACTTTATAACTGTTCCCTATCTTTGAGTTGTTTCAAACCTTTCAATGCATTCTACCCCCAACAAATACAAATATGATGCGACTGATTACATATACATAACCTCGAAGTGGTAGGAAAGGACATCACCTTATTCCTAAACTGCAAGCCAGCATTCTGATTTAGCAAAAAATCTTCAAACTTTGAAGCATAAACATCGGCAGCAAGAACCTGTAAGATTCTCCGAAGAATGAGCTCTGCTAAACATTAAATATAAAATACCTTACATGAAAAAACATACTTCACTATAAATGTTAGTATAGCAAACGGCTTCATAGCCAACTACGTAGCGAGGAAAACACAAAGCTGAGTTGGTTCCTTCTAATAAAGGTATCCCCAACGTCACCTAAAAAATTAACCAAGATCAAAAGTTAAATCAAACAAAACAAAAACCCAAAAAATGAAATGAAAAATGTGCAAGAAAAGATATAAGGATTTAATAATGCTACGTATACCTAAAGGTCTGAATACAACGTCATTTCAAAACAAAGTTAGTTTTATCAGTTTCAAAAGGCTAATAAGAAAATGACCTCGGAATACTTCTTCCATCCAAGGAATTTTTTTTACATTGTTGTCTCTACATCTGTGAACTGAATTAATGCCTGCATAACATTGTACAAAAATATTTAGTCATTTTAGATCTTTCCATAATCAATTTAATTGTCTACAACTAAAAAAACTGAATAACCTAAAAACCTGCAGTCATTTCGAAAGCAGAAATTTTGTGAACAAATCCAAATGAGCCAACCCCCTTCCACATTCTCCTCATTTCCATAGCATATACAACGAGGCAAAAAGAAGCAGAAAGGTATTAAAAGAGACATATAAAATCATTAAGAAAAGGAGGCACAGCCAACAAATCAAATAGCATAGAAAATGCACTAAAATAAAGCAACAGAAAAATATGAATACGTGACCAACTCAAGGCAATAAGATGAGGAACGTAACCAATTTCAAGGCTACAGGTTGCAACTGATAATGTGTGACATAAACTCAAAGCACTGGATAAAAATATAAAGTGTGCATGACCTTGTTTCATGCAGTAGGTCTAGTGACGCATGAAATAAAACGAAAATGAATTCATACATAAGCAAAAGGCAGCCAACCACACAATACGTGTCTGGGACTTACTAATTATTAAAGTAATTGCAAGATTCTCCAGTGACAGGGCAATCAAATACATAACAATGTCAAAGTATTAGGAAAACTGAAGAACGTGCCAAGGGAAATCAAGATAACAAAACAGCACTATTTATAAAGAAAGATTTGCAATTAGGTACATGCAAACATGGTCAATTGTGCATAGAAAGGGAAGTACAAACTAAGGAAACAAAGTAAAGGTAGCAAGCAGTGGGGATGCAACATAGTTAATTGATTTGTAACATAGTTAATGTGTTTCAGTATTTCCTCAAATTCAGAATTTCCTCTGGAAAGAAATTTAAAAGTGGGAGCAAAAGAACTTCGAGATATTAAGTTGCGACTGATTATCAGCTAATAAGCTGATGGTATAGTTGGTTGGATTAATTGCCGCGCATTACTGCACCAAACATTTTTCTTCTTCTTATACATGAGGAAAGTGTGAGATGCACAAAAACCGACAGTCACTAAGAAATTAATTCCCTGTGCTAAACTAATGCAAGTAAAATTGATATCTGATTGTAATTTTATATCCTTTTACTAGATGATGGTAACGATCTCGTGTTTGATATTATTATTCCATATGTAAGCATATATTGTTCTTATTATACTCATATATATTAGAGTAAGATGCTACAACTTGATATTCTTTTTATTATATATAAATCGTATATATTATAGCATAATATAACAATCCACTCTGATTGCATATACGTTAACCATAACGGTTGCCGTCCTCATGTTGAATCATTGGAACCGTGAAAGTAAACAAATTATTCTACACTAGTAAGGTAAAGCTAAGATCATAAAACATAATTTTACCTTACCACAATTAAATATTTCTCATCAGTAGTTGGGCTTTCTGCTGTTGAGAAACACATCAAAAAAATTACAAGGTGTCTTTTTGTATATAGTCAAATAAATTCCCATTTCGACAATAATTCATAAGTTATGCATATTTTTTAACAAAATCCACACATATCAAAACTAGTTAAATTATTGGTAAACCATAAATAAGTGCAAAATTTATTTTAATGTATGAAGTTTGTTGAAAATATTATGTAACTTGTGTTATGATGGTAAAAATGAAATGTCAATGGGGATGTTTCAATTTGATATAAAAGGAAACTTATTGAAATGAAACAAAGCCTTATTTATCGAAATAAAAGTATAAACATGTCATTAAAATTATAAAACTTTTTTTGTAAAATGAATGACAATAAGATGGGTTAGAACTGGTTATAAAGGATTCTCATGCCACATACCAACCTTGCAAACCCAGCGTGGGTCTAGACTAAAACGGTTTAGGGTGGACTTAACCTACCGCAAGATGTGATGTGACTTTATATATTCTCTTTAAAATTGTTTACTAATTCACATATACTATTCTTTTTATGTGCAAGAATGAGAGATGTCAATTCATATACTAAATATAAAAAACAATAGGTATGCAATGGAAAAAAATGAAGGCACTGTTTGGCTTGAAAACACGTTTTGTGTTTCGCGTTTTCAATATTTGTATATGTGAGAGTGGAGAAGTTGGAACATCCTAATCAATCCAGCAATGGAAAGAAAATGTGGAAGAAAAAAGATGTTGATATTTTCTAAAAGGTGGAAGACATAAAAAATCATTTTCAATTTTATATGTCAAAACCGTTTCTCAAATTAATCATTTTCCAACCGTTTCCACTCTTTCGTGTATTTTAAAGCACAAATTGAAAACGCAAAACTCAAATTTCAAACCAAACACTGCCGAGATTTCTAACAACAAATAAAAAATATGCAGATTTTGTTGTACATATCACCAAACGACACGGCTTAATAATATAAAGTACTAGTGCTTATTAAATGAAACATATGATATATACGTGGACACATTTGTTTAAGTAGATTAACAAATCATTATTATTGGAATTATGTGATATTAAGAAGTATCACAAACACATGTCAAGTTTGCCAAACCCCAACCTAGTCCTAGATATCAAATTCTAAAGAGCAGATCAGGAGTGTACCTACACAATGATTTAATGCGAAAGATCTTAATGGACCAAAATAGGGATGGTTTAGACCCTTAACACATCCGATTACCATTCAAACCTACATTTAATTAACAAGTGAAAGCCCCAACAAGTAACCCAAAGGTAATTGGACCATTGGAACTAAAATTCATATTAAATTCAAATCGAATCTTAAATCCCTTTAACATACATGATTGTTTTCAAAAGTTCAAAGATTGTGCTAAACAAATTTTGTCAAAATTATACATCCACTAGGACAAAAAAATAAAATTCTGCTTTCATCAATGCACACCATATAAAATGTTTTACAAACAAATCAAAGAAAATAAATAGGATTAAGAAAATTTCCACTTGCACACTGGACAGCAAGCCTTTCTCCTGAGCCACACATCAATGCACTGCAACAAAAAATAAAGTTCAATACATGAATACAATCACGACAAATATTTTAACACAAGAAAGGCAAATTTCAATGCAAAGTTTTACTTGAACATGAAATTTATGTAAACAAGGCAAATGACGGATTTTATCACCCGTGGAGGGTACTTCAAGGCAGATGACACACATTTCTTCAATCTTACCACTCTGTATCATAAACAAACGAATAAAACAATCTATCTACTAAATTTTATAACACTGATTTGGAAAAGGAAGAAGATGATGATTTAAAAAAGTGCTCATGGACCTGAGTTATAGATTGTGGCAAACTGTCTATTTGTTCCTCCGAAGCACGAGCACTTTTATCAATGCTTGACATCACAGCGTAATCATCGCTATGAAATTATCAAAGGCAAATTATTAAAAGAGAATAGAGTTGGTATAAGGAATTGATA
Source organism: Allium cepa (assembly GCA_030765085.1). Lineage (NCBI taxonomy): Eukaryota > Viridiplantae > Streptophyta > Magnoliopsida > Asparagales > Amaryllidaceae > Allium > Allium cepa. The sequence goes on along the minus strand of CM060942.1, from coordinate 312,553,618 downwards.
ACGCATAGTAAAAGACTAACACATTGCCTAAGGCACTGTTGGTCTGATCAAATGCAGCTTCCAAAGCTTCCATCAAGTTGCGTCTCTAAGAAATTTAAGGATACATTATTTTGGTCAAAGAATACAAACTAAAAATTAATATTGAGTAACACTGACATTAGAAACTATGTAACCATTACCAATATCATAAAGTAATCGCAATGATAGTAAGTTCTGTTGTATATAGAAGGAGATGGACTATTTATGTAACTGTCTCAAGATTTGAAACGAAACTTTGATGTTCTAATGTCGTAATAGGATGAAGAACCAAATTTATTCTTATTCCAACTTGTTGGATTTATAGAACTCGGTTATTCGAAGTGTTTATAGATATTAACATGTGAAAAATATCAACCATTTTCATAGAAGGGGAAAAATAAACGGAAGCGAACCAAACAGAAGAATGAATCTTCAAGAAATGCAAAATTCAATGAGAAATCAATATTTTCAAAGCTTAAGTGTCAAGTGTACCTTATTATTTTAGAAAGAAAAAATGTTTGTCTTTTTTCGTATTTATATATAAAATAAATTGACCATCTTATCTGGATTAAAATCAATTGCAAAAAAATATTATAAAAAATCAATTTTTCAAGCATTTGCAATCTGATCTACTAGACTTGGGTGTACACCATAACCGTGAATAATGATTACTTCTACATGTTGAATGCAACACTTTTTTTTTTTAATTTTTTTTTCTTCTTCCATGTCAAATGTTAATTTTTAAGAATTCTAAAAGCACGTGCATAATATCTTACAGAAAATTTAGAAATTCAATATTTACGAAAATCAACGGTAGATTTTTCAATATATTTATTGTTAAGACTCAAAAACCAACCGACGACAAAACAATTAATTTTGTTTAATTTTGGAATAATGTTTTTTTTAAAGAAAATCACTGGTAGTAACTGATTACCACTTTTGTAAATGTCTAGAATTGGTTCATAATTGTTTACTGGCTGATTTATGAACTCAGTTCTATAATTTCATTTTCATGTTTTTAAGTGCATACCGAGTAAAACTGCTTGTTGATTCTCCCCGTTGTACAGTAGTACTAGCATTTACTCAAAAATATTGAATTTTTACGTCTATTTAACCAAATAAACGCAACATAAAAACTCAAAAAGTAGAGGATGTATGATTCCAATTTATTTATCATCCCAGAATAACTTCCCCTTAAAAAGAGATAATATCGCAATAAATAAGCTTATATGTAGAGAGAGGAATCAAAAATGGAAGTAATGATGTTTGAACCTTCAGTATCACATTATTCACTACCAATGGTAGTAAAGAGAAAGACGCAAACATTTAAATCATTATGGTCATGTTTTTTTTTCCTAGGTGGAGGCTGTGGGCCTTAAGAAATATATTTGTGGACTCTCATTGGGCCAGCCTTGTTTTAAATAAGCCTCCAAATCATGTTTTTGTTGGATAATTTTTCAAACTGCAACTTTTGAAACTAAAGTCGCCCATTTGCAGGGCCAACAGCAGCAGCCTCGCAGCAGTCAACTTTTTTTTTTAAAAAAAAAGAAAAAAATAAATGTTGTTTAAAAAACCGAAACTGCTTGAGATATGACTGTTGAAACTAACTGTCACATTCAGTGTTACAAACAGGATATGCATAAAAAATCATTTCCAGTGCAATCTCTTCTTCTTTCTTGCATTGTTGGAATGAAGAGTGTTCTTATGGTTGATTCAAGAATTCCAACTTGAATCAAACACATTTTTGTATCATAAGAGAAATTTTCCACTTGATCTATCGTAATTGGAAGAAGAAAAACATCTCTTAAAAGACAATATTGGAGTTACTGTGCCTTGAAGTTCGTTGATAATCTCCGAAGCCACATCTTCCAACAGTTGCAAATAAGCATTTTATTTAAAATCACTTGGGCTTATTCAATTATGTCATAAAAGTGGAGCTTGCTGATATCTTATTTATAAAAGGATTTAAGAGGGGTATTTTTACATATAAATCATAAGGATGATTAGGCGGCTATTATTACAGTAAATATGGGCGCTGATTCTATAATACTTTTGCTTTTGTTTACGAGCCCTAACGTCAGCATGATCAAGAAATACCTGAACTAGCCGCACTTCTTGAAAGTATTTGAAACATTACATGGCTAGGTTTGAATAGCAGTATTTCCAGCATTTAACTGAAAATCCCAAATTGTTCTTACTGACTGTCATTATCCCTTTTTTTTCCATAATGTAGTTAAAATTATTGCCCGGTCTACAGTAGAAACTGTCGTTTGTGTGCTACAAAAAATATAGCAGAATGAATAAACACAGCAATTAGCATCTCACAGCATGTGATTGTTCAAACCGAATAGGGTCTAGGTCATAAGACTTTTATCGATATAAACATAACTGATTCAATATCAGTGAGAAGTTGACCGTTTTACAGCAAGTACATAGTAAACTACGGCTTCTTCGACTAATTTGACAAAAATTAATCATTCAAGCTCATAATTGCACGAGCTGTCCAAATCTTCATCTTCATCCAAGTAATGTGAAATTAAAATAACATGTGTGAGTTATATATTCAAGGTGTCATATAGCATATATCCAAGTTCAGTATGATGTACATATTTCTTCTATGGAATTTAATACTAGGTCCTTGAAAGAAATAATACTACTTGACAGTTATAAGTGTGCACAATTATATAGCAACATTGCATAAAAATTGAAATAACAGGAGTGGCGTGGATGAAGAAAATATACCTTTTCTGAATCCATACTTGTGAAATTTTTTAATTCAGCAAGCAATTTCTGATTTAGGAACAAAATTAAATTAATATATAAAATGTGTATGAAAAATAAATAAAAGCTACATCATACTGTCTCTAATTCAAATTCTGGACGGTGAAAGCTTCTCCTTGCATTTGGCATTTGATGTTGAGGACGATTTGATGACCGTATTGAAGAATTATGAGAAGCCAACTGTGTGTAATATGCATGTAAATCAGACATATTTCTCTCCCTCTGTTGAAGACAAAATCAAATGAAATGAACCAATAAATATAAATTGCTTTTAAAGAATATAAAATGCTTGCATGTTATCAAAGGTAGCATACAAAATTTGACCCAGATATATTTTTTCTTTAAGGGACACGGAAGACACGATTATAATTGCCAGCTTTGCCCCCTTAATAAATATATAAAATAATAACATCTTACTGTCTCAAATCTAATTTCTGAACTGTGAAAGCTTCTCCTCGCATTTGACGATTGATGTTCGGAACGATTTGATGTCCTTGATGAAGAATTATGAGAAGCAAACTGTGCATAACATGCATATGAATCAGTCATAGATCTCTCAAGAGAAATCCAAAAGAAATGGACAAACAAATATAAAATGCTTTCGAAAAATATAGCAAGGTTACATGTCAACAGAGGTAGCACATAAAATTTGACCCCGTGCAGAAAAAAAGAATGGAATATGATCAATCTTTTCTTATCAGGGCATGGAGAAGATCATTATACTTGTCACTTTCGATCTCTTAACATTGATGTACAGAGAGCCAAACAGTTTATGCACGTTCTGATAAATGCGTATGTTAATTGTCTAGCAAATGCACAAATCATAAAAACAGTTGGTTAATGCATTTACTATAATTTTATATGTTAAGACAAATGATTGTTAGTATAATGAGATTATACTTGAATAGAATAAGATAGTTAACATACTGTAAATTATTAACTTGTGGGAATTTTTTTATAAATCCACATTAACCTTTTTTTCCGAAAAAATAAGAAATAAAAACAGTATTCAAAACATTGTAAAATTTAGACTACTTTTGTCACATGGAAACTTGACTCAACACACACTCTACTTCAAAGTGATGGGAACGTTTTGCAAATGTTTCATCGTAAATTTATTTTTATCAACTTATTTCTTTTACCTTTGCTTAGGTTTTAGAAAGATGCATAGATCAATGAAGAGCTAAATCACCAAACAAACATAGGAATTTTAAAACGTGCAACAAAACTATTAAGCAATAAAAGGATGCTTTTGACACTAAAAATAAATCCTGTAGGATGACCATCAGAAATGCGTTACTGTGAGGTACTGAGTTAATGGCATTTGCAGTAGGTTCCCTCTACCGGTTAAGTATCATTCATGCCCATTCCGCACAGATATTTCTAAAGTGGAGAAAATTAAAAACAAGTCAAAATTTATAATGTTTTTGAAAACATGTGTTTTATTTTGAAATGGTTATGAATTACGAAACGAATTAAAGTATCAAAATTGTACAAGAATAAAACATCACAATTACAATTCAAAAGTACTTTCTATATGAACACTATTTAAAGTGTTAAAGTGCACGTGCGGGCATATGTGTGTGGGGAAAGAAGTGTGCGTTTGGGGGTGTTGATTTCCGGAGTCTAACATCTCGATGGTCTGCAATGAAAGTATTTGACAAGCACAGATCTAACAACTTTGACATATAACTTTTAAGGTCTTCATGTTAAATGAGCTAAAATGAACATGAAATAGTATAAACTCATGTGAGTGAAAAAATCATGCTTACAAGTGTTTAGAAGTCAAGTGAAGAAAAAAGTATTCTAGCAACCTCCATATGACAGGATTAATTTTCTCAAGCTTTATGATGAGATCAAGCATTTGTGTATATTTTTTGTGACATTATTCAAAGCAAAGATAGTGAGATCACTACAAGAGTTAGCAGTCAATATGGCAATTATTTCAATTTTTAAAATTTAAGACATTAAGATGAGGATTTTTACGTAAGGCATGTTGCATCTGTAAATTCGACAAATTCATGCATTACGAGTGTGCTTACATTATTTGTCGGACCACTTGTAGAAGAAGCAGCAAAATGTGAGACCTTTACAACCGTGCTAACATTATCTGGCTGATTTGTAGTAGAAGTAGCTGAAAGTGTGTCCGTCTCTTGCGATGAGCCAGGAATGTTTGCATCTATCTACACAGGTTAAACATGGGTAAATATAACATATTGTTAAATTTAACTTTTTATGAAACCATATTACTATTAGCATCTCTAGTAAACCCTTTAGTTTGAGTGCGAATATTTTTGCCTACACATAATACTAGTTTGCTTGCTACTAATCTCCCTATATAGAGTTTCATAATTATGTAAAAACATCCACAGTACACCTAACAACGCTTGCTTTAAAAGTAAATTCCTCTGAAAATAAATACCTCCGGAAGTAAATTCTGGTAGAAAATAAAAATTACGGTTAACAAGTCATTGTACACGGAGCGAAATACTGTCCTTCTTGCTAGAGGGAGTTATTCTGACAAGTAATAAATTAGGGAATAGTAGGTACAACTGGTATTTCCATAATCCATTCCACCAAAACAAAAGATTACAATAGAGAACAATCGAGTTAAGAAGTACGAGGGACAAACAACAGACCTCATTAGTTGACATTGTTCCAGCCACTTCTTGATTATACTGCTCTTGAAGTTTACGAGCCAGTAACTCATCAGCTTCAATCTGACTAACTCTTGCACTATAATCATCAAATTGAAGATTTTGCTCCAGGTAACTATCAAGACTTAATTTAGATGATTGAAGCTCATCGAGTTTATCATTACAGTCATAAGAGTTATTTTGAGAACTAATACTGCTCCATCCATCATAAAGATTAAGTGTTGATAATTGGTTAGATGATGTTTCTGAAGTTTCAGAAGCTGCACTTGAACTTTCACATAAATTTGACATATCTCGTTTCCTTTTCCTTCTCATAAGGCTTACATTATTCATGTCTTCACATGGAAGCGAAGAAGTGTTGGTGGAGCTATGCATTCGACAACTTAAACCTTCAGATGTTCTATATACAAAGAAAATTAACAATTACAAGAAATGTCAATCTTGCTTTTAATATCATTAGAAAAAACACATTCATACAAGTTAAAACTTAAAAGCTCAATAAACTTGAACAGCATGAAAACAAATTTGCAAACAATGGCTTTAATATATACAACACCGATCAAGAACCATTACAGATACACAGCAAACAAACAATATCATGTATGCGCATATATCAAAACCGTAAAGACTACTCAACCGACATGTATAATGAAAAGATTTGCATGAATGGGCTTTAAAGAAATGAGAAGTGAAAACAATGCTACTGTACGGATTGGAGGACGATCACCCTACCTGTTTGAGCCAGCTTTAATATCATGCATATGACAAAAGCTGTTGTCTTCCACTGTTACATCCCTTTTCTTCTTATCAAGATTAATGGTTGATGAAGCATCGTCTATACTTTTACCATGTTTTAAATAACCATCTTCTGGCACATTAGTATTGACAGATAGACAAGATAATCCTGAAGACCTTAGACAATCAATATCATTCGTCTTCTTTTTACTGCTACTGCCTTCGACATTTAGACCACTATGTTTGAAATCGTCCTGACTACCATGATTCTTCCAAGATTCATCATCCATAAGTTGACTGCTAAGATGCCTGCCACAATACGTGCCAATATTACATTCATTTTTTTTTTTTTTTTTGAAACCTAGGATGGGAACAAAATCCCAGCCTATTAACATAACATAAAAGAACAATTCATACATTCATTAGTACAACCCCAAAACAAAACATACCCCTTACATACGAACTTATATTACATTCATTTTAGTATACTTGTAAATAAGCAAGCATATTCTATTGCAAGCTGAAAGTAACTCTGAAATTAAAGTTGAAGCTGGTTCTAACCGCTAAAATTCATACAACGGAGTGTTAAATACTTTAAAATAAAACCAATTCTGTTCTAACAGGTTTGAAACTAATTAAACATATGTAAAAGATGTATTTTTTTGTCCTTTTTCTTTATTTTACAGATTTCAGTGACAAAATAAAAGTAGACAATAAAATAAATTTTGTGCACAAACTTAATTAAAACCACCTAAAAAGTAAATATAAACAAGAAACGAACGAAAACTCTTCCATTGTACTATGATTATAATCTACCATTGCATGCCAAACAAATTTCAAATGACATTCTAGACAAAATTAAAACAGCAGTACACCCTTACTTCAAATGTCACAAAATAAGCAATACTGTTCAAAAGTTTGATTTGAATAAAAAGTAAATAGTTGTGTGCGACAAGAAAACGAAAAAGGAGTTGCCTGGAACAAGTTACTTGAACTGCGAGAGAGATGGAACGGAGAAAAGAGTTCCAAAAAGCTGATAGTAGATTCCAAGCAGGCTACGAGGTAATAAATAAGAAGAGGCATGAAGTTTAATTCATTGTTTTTCCAAATCAGCTTAATTTCATAATTGCATTTGGAATATTAATTGTAAATCTACATATAAATGCCATTAATTTATGTACTATTTTTATATGTGGTCCCTTTGTTTTATTGGATTCACTTTTCTTCCAATTTGACACATAAACACCACGGATGTTTCCACTAATACAACAAACTAAACTTTTTTAAAAAAAAACTTTGGTTGTAGATTCATCGTCCAAACCGATTAGTAATATCGACTCAATGTGACATTTATGCTAATTTTAATTTAATACTAAGGATTATATATTTTAAATGATAAGGTAAGAAAATTGCAAATTATTCTTAATGTAATTATATCTGACGCGTTTTTATTGGAAGTTAGTTTGAAATTCAAATTGATAAAATTCTTATATTATGTGCAATTTCTTTTGTATATTTTATGCGTGCTTTCTTCATCATTTCTATTTAATTTGAAGGTTTACCGATTCCTGATGCTAAATATCAATAATAATCCAACAAGAGGAAGAACGGAAACTTTGTAAATTATGAATGTGATATTTAGGTACATTGTCTAATACAATGCATAGTACTTGCAAAATAATTATTTGATGTTAATTTTTGGCATTTAGCAATCCTTGCTTAAATTAACTCATTTATTAGTGTATATTTTAATATTTTTATGGTTGATATGATTTTATGCGACGACGATATTAATATTCATATACAAACATTGATTTTCATTGGTGCCAAATATTATATAAAATTTATGTGTAAACTTTTCTTCCAATGGTAGTGCTTGCATATCGTTATTGTATTTATGTTAATTTAATCTACCACGTGAGAAATGTAACATTAATGGTGGAAAGAAACAAAAAAAAAAAAAATTCATATCGTAGTCACATCTGTATTGCTTTTAAATTAGAAATGATTATGGTATTTTAGAAGGAATTTTTTTTAAAACATTCATTATCGCGTAATCTATCAATAGATGAGCATTTTTTGTAATCAAATTCTCGGCCAAGATTTTTCTTTTTCATGATATAGGTGTGGAAAAATAGTAGAGTGAAAATTTTATAAAAAAAGATGATGATTTTAAATAGAGATTTAATGAGAAAGAAACAATCGCCTTCTTAAAAGGGCATTTCTTCTATATTACATCTTTACGTTATCTTTTTTATAATTATAACACTTTCAAATAATTAATAAATTTCTTAGTAATACAGATTTTAAGTAATTGATTTTCTAGAATTTTGTTAATATATTTTGTTGCCGTAGTTTTTGAATTTTGTTATATTATTTCGCTTTTGTTGAACATGGTTGACCATATTTAAATGTAAAATAGTTGGTAATAATTAATATAACAGGTTGATTAATTTTAAAATCACAAACTATATACAGATATTTTAAAATAGTATATCATGAGAGAATTAAGGAGAGAGTAGAAAAATAATACTAGAATTGACGAGAGCCTTTAAAATTCTTTCGTTTTATTGATATCTAATTATATATATATATATATATATATATATATACATATATATATATATGTATATGTATATGTATGTATGTATGTAGTGAAATCCAAATTGTGATTCTTGGGTTATAGTTCCCTCATTTCTCCTTTTCTCTCACAACATTATATACTGTCCACTTCGTATAATTATTTTGTTACGTAGTACTATTATTTATCCTTTTGTATATTATAAAACTTTCATTCTTTCATGTACATATCAATACTTATTTAACCATTCAAATAAAAGCTAATCCACTAAAATTAAATCTAATTTTCGCCATTAATAAAATAATCTATTGTATTACATAAAAAGTTCGGTACCTTTATCAAGCGAAGTAATAAACTACTGTCACTTGGATTTATTTCAGTATAAATTTAATTATTTAACTAATTTAAATATTTAGACCTAAATGAAAATAGTATGATAGCACCCATGAGAACTTTGTAAATGATCGCAAATATTAAAAAAACGCAGGTAAATATTAGAAAAACGCAGGTATTTTGATTGCAAACTCATGAAATGAGCTAATAAAACATTGTAAATCTTAATTAAAATGATTGCTTACAACATTTGAAAAAAAAATATTAGAAATAAAGAGGGTAGGATAACTTCAAGAATTAATTATAGGTATGGAAAATTTCTCTGCCTTATTATTTCTTATTTATTAGATAATGTACCGTGATAAATGAATTGTAAATTTTTGTATATAATTTTTGTTGTGTTATTAATATATTTTATTCGGATCAAGAAATAATTATTATTTTTCCATTCTTATCAATAAAAATGTGTTACTCATGTTAAAATGGTTATTTTGAGGATTTGTTAAACAAATTAATGAATATTAGCTAATTGATTTTATTTGAATAGTTTAGATTTAAGACATTTAATTAGCTTAAATGTCTGAACATAATGATTTATGAATGGTTGCCAAGTCCCTAGAATTGAGAGATGATGGAATAAAAGTCCATCCCAAAATAATTACGAAAATTTGGTCCCTATTTTTAGTTTTTGATTAATTTGTGTTACTTTTGCCCCTGATTTCAATGTTGGGCCGACTAAAAGGGGACAACTTGGTAAAAAAATAACGAAACAGGGACCTAATTTATATGAGTTTATTAGTAGGGAATTTTTGTGCATGTACTTTGAGAATATGGACCTTTGGTCCAAAACCCCATGATTTAAATAGTTTAAATTTAAAAATCCAATTAATATAAATACATGTGGATATAATTGAAACTAACTAGAAACAATAGAGTAGAATTTATTAGCTAGAGAAATTAGAAAATATAAGTATCTGAATGTAAAATGGTTGGTTATGATTAATAAAACAATGTGACTAATTTTAAAAGTCCCAAACTTTATAAAGATATTTTAAAATAAAATATAAGGAGAGAATTAAGGAGATTGGAGAAACATGCTAAAATTAATTAGAGCCTTTAATTTAAAATTTAATCAGAGCCTTTAATTTAAAATTCTTTCACGATATCATGATTCAGTGGATATATTTAATAGATAAAATTAATAGCGAGTTGTGACTCTTGGCTTCCAATTTCTTTATTTTTTTTCCTTTTCTCTCGTAACGTTATAAGTTGCCCACTTCATACACTTATATTTTAATATATTATTGTTATTTGCCTTTCTATATACGTAAAAACTTTGTCCCATCATGTATATATCGCTACTTATTTAACCCCTTAAATAAAAGGTAACTAAATTTAGTTTTCTCAACCAGGGTAATGAATTATTCTATTACAGAAAATGTTCAAATTCTAGAGTACTAATATATTATTAATTTTCCATAAAGAATATTGATATTAAATTAGTAATTAAGGCTATATGCATCTCTTAGCTATATTAATATCGAATTAGCAATTAAAGCTACTATTAATTCAAGGAAGGAGTTGGCATCCATTCCTTGAATCCTCAAAAGCCTCTTTACATGATTAAAAAATGAAACTTAATCCAAATTGATCATTTTTTATGTTTTTGCTTCTTACTGAAATCACTTAAGGTGCTTTCATATATTTAGTTTTAATCCGGATTGTGTTTTACACTCTAAATAATGTAAATATGTTACTTTTCGTTCTAAAATTGATTATTATGGAACTTGACTCATTTCTTTGTGTTTAATTATATTATTTAATACTACCATTTTCATATCTAAATTGTTGTAGGTTTGAGATTAGAATAATGGAACCGATGAACCGAAGAATTGAAAGATTAAATTGAAGATGGTTTTATTTTGTCGTAATCTATCTCTATTTCTTCGCTTTTTAAGTTTTTATTGAAAAATTAAAAATTATTTTATTATTTAGCACTGTTTTTTGTCGATTGCCTTCAATTTATTTAATTCTACTTCTAATTTTAGTTTTACATTCTAAATAATATAAATGCATCGAGTTTTTCTTTCTTAATTTAACAAGCATAGAATAATTTTTAGCTCATTTCTTTGTGTTCAATTTTTTTTATTCAGGATTGAAATTTTTATTGGTAGTGAATTAATTATAGGTTTTCAATTGAATTAGTAAGGAAAAACATTTAGTTTCCATCAAATATTAGTATATTTTAATGTTTTATTTAATAACGCCTACTTTCTTAGACTAGGTATATAAGAAGGTCGTCACCACCCCTTCCCTTTTAATTCAGGCCTTCATAGAGACACTTTTCGATCCTGAAATTTTCTATTCATTTAAGGTATTATTATATGCCTTCGCAAATAGCAAGACCCTAAAGTGCGGCTGCCAAGGATCAAATCATATCCCTCTACCGAGGAGCTAGAACTCATTGCCAATCGCATTAGAGCTGCAAATTTTACTTTTTTTCCAATGATTAACTTTACTTGTAGTCACATGTAAAATCTCATTCTTCTACAAAGAGTACCAACATTAATATAACAATTATTGCTGTATGCATCTCTTAATTGTAAATCAAATGAGCACTTAATCATTTTCTAAGTTTTCAAATCTCACTAAAATAGCTTAAAATCTTTTCGTTTAGTTCTAATTCTAATTTAAGATTTACATTAAGAGACATGTAAATGTGTTGACTTTTTCATTCGAATTTTGATTTGAGTTTTACAATCTGAATATATGTTATTATGCATCTCTTAGAAACAAATTACAAAAATAGTATAACATATATGATTCACAAAATAAATTTATTTAATATAGATTTACATCATAGATATTCTTGAATATGTCACATGAATTACCATTACTTCTCAAACATTCATCAATTTTAAAACTAATTTCTTACGTGGATTATAACGACTCATAATTTTCGATAATTAAATTAATTTATTAAATAAGTTTTGGAATTTAATGTTATGAAAAAAATTTAAAATTTTAAGATTTACTACTGAGAAAAATAACTAGAATGTAATTTAATAATATGATTTAATGTAATCGATAACTGTTTTAATGTAATTTTAATTGATTGAAATGATTGTAAAGTTAAGTTGGAAATTGTAAATAAGAAAATAAACCAATAATAAAAAGGGAAATTATACGTAATTAATTGAAATTGGGTAATGTAGAATGGTTAATCAGTTTGTGAATTTATTAGTTTGGCTTGTAAACAATGAGCATAGAAATGTGTCTGAATTGCTAAGTCGTAACATGGTCTAATTATAAAATCACTAACTAATCCATTGAAATTTAATTGTAAACTAATTGCATTTAATCTATTTAAATATTGCAGTTAATATGAATTAAAAGGATAACTGTAGAATTTTAATGTAATAAGTGGCAAACCAATGTTAATTATATCCATAAAGTAATAATGGAGCGAATAATAAGATAAAAAATCAAATAAATGGATTTGTTGGAATTTAAAATAATAATTAATGAATTTATTGCAATTAAAATTGAATGACATAATTAGTGCAGTATCTAAATATTGAATTGGACATGGAAATTTATTTTAAAAGTCTATAAATTACTAGGTAATCAAAAATGATAAAATTTGTTAGTTGCAAAATTTGAATTTGAAAAGTGGTAAAATCAATTTAATAATAATTTATGTAATTAACATGAAAATAGTCGTTTTGGCCACTCTCTTGAATTCCGATGAAACTAGTTTTATCAGATCCGTAATGGTGAATTATTGTATGATTTCAAGTTTCGCAGCGATCAGACTTGTCATTTTATCGTACAGGCTTGAAATGCTTAGAAATCAATTTATTTAATTCAATTTGAAATAAGCTGATTTTAAAAGCTCACTTTTTCATACAATGGAATTAGGACTTGAAACATGTTTCATTGTACTTAAAAATATCGAAAACATTCCCTTCCGACTCCTAACTACATTCCCTTCTATTTCACCTATTTTGATATATGGAATGACCCAGTTTCATATAAGAAGCAGAGTAGGCTTTTTTGATCGTTATTGTCGTTTCAAACCAATATGATATGTTCATTCATTTTATCGGGCCTTGTCTATATAAATAGACTTTGTTTCTCAACCCTAGCAGTCTTTCAATTTATTCTATACACTGGATATACACAATCATCATGTCCCAGATATACAACAATATAATACGCAGATACACTCCATACGTTCTTGCCATCCAGCACGCCTCCTGAGCTCTAGAACATCCTTACCTGAAAATCTGTAATACTCGGTCTGACCCGAGCATTACATCAAAGTAACCCGAGCATTACATCCTTTTTTGTAGCGCCTATTTGCCGCCACCGAAAAGTTTTTCTCCTCCATGATACTTTTTTATGGCGTTATCTAAATTTTTTGTAGCGCCTGTTTAACGCCACCGAAAGGGTTTTCTCCTCCACGTTACCTTTTCATGGCGTTATATACATTTTTTGTAGCTCTTAATAAATGCCAGCATAAGTGTGCTTGAGTTTTAATCACTATTTTGTAGCGCTTAATAAACGCCAGCATAAGTGTACTTGAGTTTTTAATCACTCTTTTGTAGCGACATTTTAACGCTATCAAAATAAATAATATCCAGTAGCGTTTGTTTCCCTCCACCTGCTACTCCAGATTTACCATTGATCTAGCATGCAACTATATAATAACAGAATACGCAAGCACATACACTTTTGAACACAGTATATTAAACAACTACAAAATACGTATACACACTGAAGATCCACAAGATACATAGACATTCATACATCCACATACATAGGTGTCGACAAAAAGCTACCCGTACACATACACAACCAAACTACCATAAGTGTTATAACCAAACTACCATAAGTGTCATAACCGTACATATACATCTGAAATAAACGTCTGAAATAACCAAAGTACCGAGCAAAACCTGAACCACCATAAAAACCTGAACTACCTGTCATTGCTGATGTCTTCAAAACCTGAACCACCTGTAAACAAAGAACCGAACAAAAGAGTGAGAAAACAAAACCTAAACTTAAAACTGCATCACTAACGTTCCACCACAATCCATACATAACTCCTCACCATCAATTATACTAAAGTAATATCTGAATAAATATACAGACATATGTATTTTAAAAATATAAATTACTAAAACTTGCATAGATAAATAGGGATGTACCTACGCATAAAAGAAATGAAATCAATTCTACAAAATGGACAAGATATGATATAGTAAGAGTATTGTAACAGTGTAACGGTCAATTAAACAAGTCTAAAACACCAAAAAGCACAACAATACACCCCATGCACGTGAGATACACAACAACAAAACTTAAACTCAAATATATGAAGACAACACACAAACACACACAACATCCATTCAATATAAACACAACAGTTCTTACAATACATAACACTATATATATATAGACACACAGACACAAATGCACTCACGCATAAACATATAGCATTTGAATGCACACACACAACACAATGCAGAACACACATTGCTTAATCATGGTTACATGGCCTTAAATGATAGTTAACTGCTTAAGACAAGGTTTATATATATAAAAAATTAATTAGTGAATAATATGGCACATCCAACACTTCTAGTTATAACTAGGAATTTACTTGCTATAAGTTTCTCGCTACTTTATGCTAATGTACCGTAATAAAATTATTCGTGCTAGATACTGTGTTAAAATTATCATCTGTTTACTCAGTAGTATGATATTGAGTAAACAGATGATAATTTGAACACAATCACACTCACACACACATAGTTGGGTAAGCACACATCCTCATAAACACACTAGTGCATATATACAAAATCGCGCACGCACCTACAGGTTACACACATACAAATTAATCAACACACACGCTCATATGTACACACAAAAACACAGATCGTACGTAAGAACACATATACTCCAGGCAACACACATCTATATGCACACCAATACAAAACACTAAAACACACACACACTCTCTTCATGCACATAGAAATTCAAGGCAGTAGCAACACATATACCTAGCAGGCTAGCATGCACATACTCTCAAACACCATAGTACTTGGGAAAACACAAAACAAAAGCAGCTTGCCATAGGTTTGTGAGTGGTAACACTCACCTGTAAATCACGTTCCACTCTGTCTCCTTCCACTGTTTTTCTTATCTTAGATTACGCACGCGACACAGGGCCCAAAACCTAGTAATGCGATAGATGGACTTGTGCCAGAAAAGCCTAAGAGTGTCTTAATGAACATGCTCGAATATCAGAATTTATAATAATTTCTTGGATTTTATTTTTAATTTAGAAAATGACAATAATAGGTTTTAATTAATTCCAGAAGAAGAACGAGTGAATCCTGTTAAAGTGAATATGCGTGAGATATTTTATATGATAGAGAAAGTTCTTAAGTAGATATGATATTGCATCACTAACATTCCACCACAATCCATACATAACTCCTCACCAATCACAATCATTCAATCACAATTCGAATATAACACCCCTACTTATGTACTTTTATCAGTTTACCAAAAATCTATCTGCACTTTAGCTGCTAGCATTCCTAATGTATATATAAATTTTTTTTATATACCTTTCATTTTGACTTAATAATGATTTTTTCCATTGGCCAAGCTATGGGAACGCCAAAGCAATCATCCATGCACGTCAGACCCGATGTTGGTCTCCATATCTATGCATCTAGAACTATCACCAGTTCAATCCAAACTTTTACAGCATTACGTCCCAGTGGACGACAATGGACCATCGTTATCGGATCAGTTGATGCAATACTTCCTTCCGCCACTACGTCTGCTCCACCCAAATCGATCAACTGGCATTTGGCATCCTTTTGCATGGTTGCAATTGGCTGAAAGAAAAGAGATTATTATGCACAATGTATACATGCACATTAAATAAACTTTCATACACAGTTAACTTCTTCAAATTTGAAAATTAATACTTACATTTTGCGATTTATTCATGACCATATGTGCGGATTTCATGGGAGAATTCACAACATTTTCAGTATCATCACGACTCTCATCTAGTTTTTCTTGATCAGCTTCTACTTTTGAACTTGGCCATGCTATTTTCATACCAACTGCATCTCCAATGCACGACATATCAGATGTGGGTCGCCACAAATAAGCATCTTTATTTACTACTTTGTCCACCCAAATCACAACAGCAGACGGACCGAGTGAAATACCATTAACAGTATATTTTGGATCAGTGGCATGGATTCTTCCTTCGGCAATTACACCTTCACCCTCAGTCCAACCGTAAATCTTGCAAGTGTCTTCGATGATGCTGGTACTCTAAAAATGAGAAGTGAAATTCAAGACTTTAGTATGCTATACAAAAACAACGAATATGTGTTAAATTTTTATCCAGATGGGGGGTGTGCTCGCTGCATGTTAGACATCAATAAGCTCGCAGCATATTACACTAATATACTTAACATGAAAAAAATTACCGTACTGGCTGCACTACAGTTCAACCGTGTTCGCAGCGGGACCTTGATGCAAACTGATGGCCAAGCAACTACCTTATTCTTAGCGTCTGCTAAGACTGCCATTTCAGGTGTAGGCCTCTATAAATAAGTATCTGCTTTATCCACTGAATATATAACAACGCTCCCGGCATTTGGTCCCAGACGAATGCCATTGACAACGTCATCTGGGTCCATGGACAACAGCCTCCCATGGGCAACAACTCCAGAGGTTCCATCCCAATTCAACAGCAAACATACTTCGTCGTCGCTCTACAATTAATCAACCGAAAATTAAATCAATTACTGGATTAAAAAATTAAAATATAAATTTCATTTATTGAGTAATATAAATATTATTTTTACCGAATCAGGTGAGTTCCTTCTCGAACTTTCTTTACCCTGCAGCGAAGCACGAATATAAATTAATATTTTACGAATATAAATTAATTTTCAAAAATTTACCTTCTGGTCCATCAGAGTCTGTATCATTCCCTTCAATTCTGTTATTTCCTCTCGACACCGAGACACTTGTTTATCTTTGGACTGGGCCAAAGCTAGCTTGGTTAAAGTGCAACCCCTACCCAATGCCCTTAAACGTCCCGGTTTATCTTGTCCCAGTACATGTACAAGAGCATCTTTTCCAATATTAGTCTGTGACGAGCTGGATTGGGATAGGCTACCATATTTTTTGATCTCCTCCTATATAAATAAATACACATAGATAATGTACAATGGTAAAAATATCATAGTTTTAAAAAAAAAATACCAATAAAATTAAAAACAATTTTACAATAGTATTCCTAACTTCCATGTTCACTGGTTCACCAGTTTTTTTAATGTGAGATCTAATCCACACATCAGCTCTACTTATGGACGAAGGATCTACACTTTCTTTTTTCTAAAATTAGAATAACATTAAATTAGTAAACTGACAGGTATAAAATAATGTTAAATAATGCTATAGTTAATTAACTTACCATGTCTTCGGTCTTTCTAGCCATTCCCCTACGACCGGTTGTATGCGGAATTTGTGTGTACCTAAGGGCTGAATATTTCTCACTTTTTTGCTGAAAATGTTGAAAGATGCTAGAATTTAACAACCAAAATCATAAAAAAAGAACTATCTAATATTTATAATGCAGGGTAAATATGTATGGTGAGGATTGCAATTTATTTGAAAATCAATTCATCATGGTCATATACTTATTTGGTATTATTAGTGCTGGATAACTCAGTGACATATACAGCATTCCATATCTACTAATAATATTTACAGATTGAACTAACTTGCAAAGTGTTTTTTTTTACTTCATTTAAAATGTTCCTGTGCTTGTCATAACGCATTCGTATTTTGTACTGTCATAGGTTCCTGCAGCTAATACCTAAACAGGAACCCTCAGCATCCACCAACACTTGGACTTCACTTCTAAAGAAATTTATCGATTGCTAACTACATAGATGGATTTGCAGAAGCATGCCAGACGAGTTCAGTAGGAATGATTTACCTTGAACTTCGGACTTGTTTTCGCCTTCACAAACTTCCTCCAATCGGTTATGCTTTTTATGTTCGTAGGTTTCATTTTAAGTCTTTCCTCATCGTTCTCCGCTTTTTGCAAATTTCGAACCAATTTGCTTTCTGACGATCTCCAAAGTACTCCCATTTGTTGAAATATAGCTTTTCTTTGCCATTCCTCTTCCAATTTAAATCTAATCTGCAACAATACATCAAAACATGATATTAGTAATATTTATTTAATTTAAATACGAATGACAGGTAGATGGCAATTTCAATTTATAATTGGCAAGACCATGAAATATTAGAAGTCATTTTCAAAACACATTAGAGTCTGAATGTTAAATAATAGATGCCTGCTTCATACCAGAACCGACTGCCACAAAACTTCTTTTAAGTCATCACTAATATTCCTCCAATCATCAATGGTGTATGGAACCTGCTCCCGCACAAGCGGTCCAAGAAAAGAGGATAAAAATACCGACCCTTGCCCTACTGGTATACCTAGATCATTGAACTCAACTTCAATTCGATCCTGACTGCATGACGGGAGTCCTTTTGCTTTTGCTGGACCTCTACCGCCTCTTTTCCGAGATGTACTTCCGATTTCAGCTTCACTTTGTTTCCCAATTTCCAGCTCGACATCAGCAGTTTGTTCAGGACGGGTTTCATTTTCTGAGCGGAGTCCTTCATTTGGGTCAGAGGGGATATCATCTAGTGGTTGTTCGTCTTCTTCATTGTGAACAGTGGCTTGCTTCTTAGCATTGTCTGGTTGTTCTTCTATTTCATTTATACTAGCTGGAACTTTACGTTTTCGCTTTGACTGTTTGTTCTTACCTTTGACTGCTTGTTCTTCAGCCTTTCTCTGCAAGCGGGTACGTACAGATGTTGTAGACATATTTTTCTGCAAGTGACAGAAAACACAGTATAAACCAATAAGCACATGTAAATAATAAGCAACGATAAATATTAACAAACAACACTTAAATATCATCAACATGTAGCTGAAAAGAGATGTGGCAGTTTGCATACCAAACAAGCAGGCCTAAAAGCCTTGAGATGATGAATAGATTTGCAATTTTATGAGAAAATGTACATGTAATGCAAACAGAATTGATAAGAACACTACTCATTATCAAGCAATATATGCAAACAGAATTGATAAGAACATATAATGCTTTGTCTCTGGAAGTATACAAAGATCAAAACACAAAGAACAAAAATTGAATGGTACATGCATTTGCAATGGATTAGAAAATTAAATGGTACAATCACTAAAGAAAATCAATACAAGTTCAATGAAATTTCCAAATAGCCCGGATTTAATATATAAGTTCAACCATCACTAAAGCAAATGAACAACTATGCTCAAGTAGAACATATAATCTACTCAATTATGCCCTCGCAATCCTCTCTAACATAGCAAACATCTTCATCATCCGCTTCAGTTATTTCATCTTCCACCACTTGAATATCTTCCTCGATGCAATCGTGCTCCTCTATATCATCAAAACTTCTTGATGGTGCTTTCATTACAACGTACCAATTAGAAACATCGTTCTCTCTTGAATAAAATACTTGTTTTGCTTGAGATGCAAGTATGTATGGGTCTCGTGAAAATGATGCTTGATGTAAATTAACAAGAGTGAACCCATCATCATCAACTTTTACTCCATTTCCTTTATACGTCCAACGACACTTGAAAACTGGAATATAAAACAAATGATAATCTAATAAAATTATATCTGTCAATATTCCATAATAAGTGACCACATCAACCACTTGGGACATATCTTTAGCACTTGCTCTACACATAGTAGTTGCATCAAAAGTCACCCCACAATTCTGAGTTTCTCTCCCTAAATCTTTTACATGAAAACGTTGCTCGTTGATGATATATCCTTTGAAAGACATGGCATCATCCTTCGGACCATAAGCAATCCATTTTAACATGTCATTATGATCCTTGGAGGTAATAGGTATCTACAACAAATTTCATTTAGCATGTAAATTTATATAGTAATATTGATAGTTGAATGAGAATATATTTGAAATCTAACTAACCTTCCTTTTAATCCAATCGACAAAACTTTTTGTATGTGTTTCCCAAAGTAAGGTCGCATTTTTTGTCATGCGTTGGTCTGAATTTTCTAATTCCTCCAAATGCAAACTAGTATTGAACAATTGATTATAAGTTATATATATCATTGCGAACACATTAAAATATTTAAAACAATATAACATAAACTTACTCTATAAACAGTTCCACCACGGCCATATTCATTAACACAGCTAAATGAGCACTTTCTTTCTCATTAACTAGCAATTTAATTATCTTCGATACTGAAATTGGACGTCCCTCTAATATTCTACTACTTTCATAATCTTCATTTCGAGCTCCTTTCTCCTCTATATGTCCTGATTTCTTCAAAAATTCATTGAAAAACAACATGCATTCTGTTGCAAGATACGATTCTGCAATACATCCCTCTGGTCGTGCATAGTTTCTGACATAATCTTTGAGTGTCTTCATATATCTTTCGAATGGGTACATCCATCGAAAATGAATAGGCCCACACATTTGTGCTTCTTTTCCAAGATAAATGGATAAGTGTATCATTATATCAAAGAAAGATAGTGGAAAAAAAATTTCAAGCTCACATAAAACGTCAATAATTTCAACATTGATTTGTTCTACCTTCTCTCTATCAAGAACACGTTGACATAATTTGTTGAAAAAAGAACATAAGCGAATTATCGCTTTTCTTGCTTTCTTTGCCATGAACCCTCTCGTTGCTACTGGCAATAAATGTTGCATTAATACATGGTAATCATGTGACTTCAATCCACTAATTTTGCAATCCGACAACGAAATCCGATTTTTTTAAATTTGAACAGTAGCCATCCGGTCCTTTGAAATCATACAGTCTTTTGCAGAATATTTTTCTCTCGGATTTTGACAACATATATGGAGCCGGTGGAAGATATGTTTTATTCCCACGAGGTTGTGCATGAATCTCACTTCGAATTCCCCAATCCTCTAAATTCTTTCCACAGTTGGTTCCATCTTTGGATTTATTTCCATGCAACATTGTGCCCAATAGGCTTTCACCAATGTTCTTCTCCACATGCATCACATCTAAATTGTGACGTAATGGAAGTTCCTATGAAAACCAAAAAAATAATGCATTATTGGGTTTTTCTTGTATTAAAACAATGAAAAGGAAATAAATTAACCACTAACCTCCCAATAAGGCAAATCAAAGAAAATTGATCGTTTTTTCCACCTTGATAGCTCTACTTCTGTAGAACTGTTAGTATCATCATATTCATCTTCTTTATCATAGACATGCTTTCTCTTCTTACTTTTCTCCTCTATTCCTTTTCCAAAATCATTTGGATAATCCTTCAACAATGCATAGATGTTTCTCCCAGAAAGCATTCTGTTTGCGCCAAAATCGGTCACAAACACCCAATATCACGAAAGCACCCGTTTACGTACTCAACTTGATAATAATCAACACAGAACTCAGCAACAATCAATATAGAATTCAGCTCTAAGTAATAAATCACAGTAATTCACAAGCAACAATCACAAACACAGGATTTATAGTGGTTCGGCGTTCGTGCCTACGTCCACTTTGAAGGGTTTCTCTTTATTGCTTTGCTCGATTCAATCGATTACAATGGGTTACAGCTGACAATTGCTTTGAAATCTGAATACAACAACGATTCTGATAGTTAAACTTGAATCCGGCAGAGTCTTGGCGTTCAATGGCAGAAGTTCTCCGAAGATCCCCTTTCTGAAGGCTTCAGGGTGCTATTTATAGGCGTTGGAGGCCCAGATCTTGCTGAAACTTCGTGAGACTCCTTCTGGCACGTGAGTGGGCCCACGCGACCGACCCCACCAAGTTTCGTCTCGATCTGACATCGGTTCGAAGTGATTTCGAACCCATCTAGAAATGGTCCAATCGAGCTGAAACTTGGCAGGAACAATCTTTACCTCATATGGAAACTACTGTGAAAATTTGGTTGCATTTGGATTTGTGGTTAAGGAGATATGCTCGGTTCGAAATTAGCATTTTCGGTTGGCTGGGTCGTTCGAACCCATGATTTCGAACCCATCATTTCGAATCCATCAGTGCACGTGGGCTTGCAGTGACGTGGCGCGCATTCCTCGAATCGATCCTAACTTATCTCCGAATGGACCGCTTCCACTCCGTGAACTACGGCGAACACGTCATCCAAACCGATTGACTCGGTGGATTCGAAATAGGAAGTATTCCTGGTTTCGAACGTGACTGATTCGAATCCAGGAATCCTTATGGGTTCGAACTTGATCGGTTCGAACTGGGTCACTCGATGGGTTCGAAGTGAGGATGCGAGGCCGAGTGAAGTCATGGATTCGAAGGTAGGCCACTGTGGTGGATTCGAAGGCGATGGAGTCGAGGTAGGTGCTAGCTGATGGGTTCGAACGTGGCTTGGGTTCGAACTTCATGGCTTCGAACGTGGATGGGTTCGAACTAGGTGGGTTCGAAGGAGAGGGCGTAGATGGTTTCGAACAGGATGGGTTCGAAAAGGATGGGTTCGAACTTCATGGTTTCGAACCAGACAATGACTATTTCTCTTCACACTGAATCCATCAACTCGGATTGACTTGAAACTTGAAATGATGGCTCCAACAACCTTTCTTGTCGTGTCCTATCAA
The DNA here is from genome assembly GCA_030765085.1 of Allium cepa. Taxonomy (NCBI): domain Eukaryota; kingdom Viridiplantae; phylum Streptophyta; class Magnoliopsida; order Asparagales; family Amaryllidaceae; genus Allium; species Allium cepa. Next base: position 312,530,745 of record CM060942.1, on the reverse strand, counting down.
TTGTGGCCTGATCCGGACTCGGGCAAAATCCATCGATATCCATAGCTAAGTGAAGTATAACCAATCTCTGAGATGAACTGTTTCCCGTTTTCGACCAATCCTTTGGTATCACGGCTTTGCCAAAAAGCGGGATAACACATTCTAGGAGCACCATCTGTCTCTACGGTATTATCAAACAATGCCTTTTGTTTCCTCCGTGAATCTGAAGGAGGTAGAAATCTTCTATGACCCATGTAGGCGAACTTTCGACTATGTTTCAACCAACGAGAATGGGTATTGACACCACATAATGGGCAAGCTTTTTGCCCTTTCACACGACATCTAGCAAGATTTCCATAAGCCGGAAAATCATTAATCGTCCGTAACAAAATTGCATTCTGATTGAATCCAGCAACTATATTTCGAACTCAACATCGAAAATGGATTGAATCCATATGTAGCAAGACCAAGCCTAAGATTGCGTGGATCAGATGAAAAAGATTTATACTTTTCATCCACCATTTTCCATGTCATAGAATCCACGGGATGACGCATTTTTCCATCGTTACTTTTATTATTAAAATGCCATCTTAATTCTTCAGCCATCTTTTGAGATCTATACATTCGTCTAAACCTCGGAATAATTGGAAAATATCTCAATACTTTAACTGGAACACCTTGTATAACCTCTTCAATATCTTGATTTTTCTTCCATCTCGAGGAACCACATTTTGGAAAACTTTCTAAATTTTTTGTATTCTTTTCTGAAAAGGCAACAATCATTCTCACAAGCATGTATCTTTTCAAAACCCATGTCGAATGCTTTAAGAAATTTCTTGACTTCATATAAGGTTTTGGGAAGCACGTTATCCTTCGGTAGAAATAGATGTTGCACAGCTAAAAGCTTATCAAAACCACTATCGGACAAGCCAGTCTCGCATTTAAGATTATACAAGACGGTGATGGCAGATAATTTTGTGTGATCTGTGCAACCAGGATATAATGGAGTTTCTGCATCTTCCAAGTTCTTGACTAACTCATCCTCTTTTCTTCGAGAATCAACATCGTCTTTATCATCATCAAAAAAATCTTGATTAAAAAAATCTTCATCTTCATAGTGAATCATCTTGAATAGTTCATATACGTCAAACGTATTTGTTTTATTCTCTACATTTATCTCTTCACCATGGTTAAACCATACACCGTCAATGTATTTAGGATCCATTCCTTTTATAATTAAATGTTCAACGATGATTTGGTCATCATGACGACTGAGATTCCGACAATCCTTGCAAGGGCATAAAATTTTTTCTACACTTCTTACATTCCTCTTTGCAGCATGCACGAAATTCATTGCTCCTTGTCGATATTCTATACTAGTTCTATGAAAAAGGTAAAAAAAAAGTGAGCTTTAGTATTAGATTATATGTTCTAATTCTCAAAATACATATTAAGTTAATCATGGTTTTAGCACCTGTTTAAAAAAACCCAGCCTTTTTCCATTATCGACATTTGAAGGCAAATAAGTTTCCAATCTTTGACGTATAAATTGGTTATCTGTTGTATCAAAAAAATAACTAGACATTGAAGTACAAATACTTGTAGCACTACTGCATATAACCATGATGGTTTAGTAGACAAAGGCAAAGAATACTTTTCCAAAAATATAAATTTTACACTTATATTTTGCATTTAACCTCAGATTTACATGTATTTATAATTAGTCCATGCATAACACCACACTCCTACCCACACATAACTGACCAAGTCACAACCCTCCAAACTGCTGCATAACAGTTACAGCTATCTGCCCCTCCTTTGTCAATCCATCCACAAACGATCCACTTCAACAAACAACATTCCAGTCACTCCACTTCAACAAAACTTTTGCAAATCTCTGCACTTCACCATTACACACAGACCACTGACCAAACTTCCTCCCACCTATCACCAACAAACGCCGGTGCATTTTCGCTGCCACACATTGCTGCAACTTTCAAAAAACGCAGCAACCTCTCATCACCATACTACTCAATTCTCCTATTTTACCACTTCTCACAACATTGTTTAATTCAACCACTTCCATAAATATACTTCAACACTGCAATCACTCCCCCACTCCACTGTTAAACAATTCATTCACTCCTCACAACAACACAGTTTCATACCAGCCTATAACAATACCCACTTTCATCTCATACACACCACATTCATTCATATCACCAAAGACAATATCCACTTGTCTACATTCCTGTAGCCTGCTTCAATAACCATTCTACAACCTACTGACTACTGCATTGATACAACCAACTGCACCATATTCACACACTACAACAGTGACCACTCCAACTACAAACCCCAAGCAATCACAGATCATCCTCCTTCCCATTTCTCCAACCTGCAACCTGTTCGCAACCGCACTTCATACTACAACTCAACAAAACATCAACAACCCAGCCTCCGTAGCAAACTACCAGAGACTCACGCAACATTCATCAACTTGCCCTCTGACATTCTACCACTCCTTACGAACACATACTTACATCCTTCCCCCAGCCTCGCCCCCTCTTACCAAACCAACCGTCAACTTCATCGCCTCCTCTTCACTACCTCACATCCACACAACTGACATATTTCCAGTGCCTGCCACTCCACAAAAGATTATTTATGCTCCAACATTTACCACTCTCAACCATCCAGCCAGCCAATACCCAATCGCAAACAAAACCGCGACCTCCATCAATGCTACTTGAACCCACCAAATTCCCGAAACACGCAACCTCAACCTCCTCTCAACAAGAAACCATTGATTCACTGAACCACTTCAACAGAACATTCATATGCTCAAAGAAATCAAAGCAGATATCCCAACAGATCATTGCAATTAGGGTTAAATCAACCATTTCAGTAATAGTTAGGAAAAAATACGAAAATAAGATGCATTCAAATTCATATAAAAGCCAAATAGAATCACAAATTCGATTTAATAGATTCATACCTAAATATACCTAATCGATTTAAAAGATTCATACCTAATTATACCTAGATCTGCTAGCTGCCGCGACTCGATGTTGAGTAAGAGGGAAACGACGGAGTTGACGATGATACTTGAGTGCGATGAAAATTTAACACGATTAAAAGGGGAAATTTTTTTTCTGAAGAAGAAAGCAAATTAGGGACGAGAATTTTGTTAAGTACGAGAGTAAAATGATAGGTTATGTTTATTTAGTTCACGCGAACTCTTTTTTTTAGAAGCGGGAAACGTGAATTATTTTTTGCCACGTTTATATTATTTGGTAATCTATTTTTTGTTGCATTTACAATAAAACGCCACCGATTTTTGCAACTATAAATGGTTTTTCTTGTAGTGAACCCTTAGATCCAATGTTCGTCCGGTTGCATTTGCAAAGAGATTGCATCTTCATTTTTAGGCTGATAATACTGAAATCCCCAGTTCAGTCGACTGAATTCTCTGTTTAGTCGACTGAACCTGGAAAAAGAATGTTTCCAGGCATGATTCAGTCGACCAAATCTCTGTTTAGTCGACTGAATCTGGAACCCGAAAGTTTTCAGGCAGAATTCAGTCAACTGAAAGTCTCTGTTCTGTCAACTGAATTTGCTATTCAGTCGACTAAAATCTCTGTTCAGTCGACTGAACTTGGAAACAGATAGTTTCCAGGCAGAATTCAGTCAACTGAAAATCTCTATTTAGTCAACTGAATTTGCTGTTTAGTCAACTGAAATCTCTGTTTATTCAACTGAATTTGCTTTTTTGGCCCACTTTGCCTTTTGGGATTGAATTTCCAATTTGAATCGATTCGTGATGATCCTATTTGTTGTTATCATTTATTTTGACTTCGTTGATTCCTTTTTAATTTCAATCCACGGGTTTTTTATAAAATAATCTTTTAAATCATATTAAAAGCTTGCTTCTCTAATTTATAAATCCTATTTAAAACACACATAATTTCGCACTTCGAGCGAAGTGGAAAGGAGAATAAATGGTTAGGTAAAACACGGACCATAATCCATGTGTTTATCTTTCCGATTAATCCCCGACCTATTCGATTGATTGTTTTGACCTTTTGGTCTCGTTTACTGATGAGATGAGGTAAACTTTGTACTGTTTTGAGTGTGAAATTAACTAACGGATAGTAAACCGTTTAGTGCGAACGAGTGGTTATGGGACTCACGTTACCACTTTTCGGATTCCATTTCGAGAGTTGTGACACATTCTGCCAGTTAGTGGTGTCCAGTACTGGGCCTTCGGACCTTCACCACTACGGTTTGTTGCCTTTGGGATAGTGTCTTCGGACAGTCTCCTTCAAGTTTGTTGCCTTCGTGTATGTTAACTTCGGGTTTGTACTTTCGGGTTTGTGCCTTCAGGTTTGTTGCCCTATTGTATCGCTTTCGGAGTTGGTCTTTATGAGCCGCTCGAGTGATATTTGGGTTTGGAGTCTTCGGGCTTATGGATCCTTGTTTATACAGTACTGAGCTCGAGCAATCTTTTGTTTTCGTTGATATGTATATTCCCTAGGCATCGCTCTTCGGTGTTGGTCTTTTTGAGCCGCACGATATATCGTTGTTACCTTGTGGAACTTGTGTTACTTTCATTGGTATTTGTTATTGCCTTTTTGGCTTGTTTTGGGATATTTATATCCGTTTTTTATTTGAATTGCCAATGAGATGAGGCTTGTTCTGTTATGATTCATCTTTTGTTAGATTTATGTGTTATCTCTTGTAGAGATATTTGTTATACTTTATGACCTTGCAGGTTATTGTTGTTCAGTTTATCTAACTGATTTGTTTAGCTAGACTGACCCGTGTATTTCATACTCGGGTCAGACCGAGTTGTTTCAGGTTAGGTGCTTTTGGACTTAGCCTATTATGCTTCCGCATGGACTATTCAGCTTGTTCCTTTTTGTTATAGTTTTTGTGTAGTCCTCTTTGTTGTAACTCTGATATATGTATTCTTTTGGATTCATCTGTATATTGTGGTTTGTTATACCACTTGACGTGTATCAGTTTGTAATCTCTGTTATGTATCAATATATGTGTATACGATGATCTACTATTCTGTGATGTATATTACATTTGAGTTGTTATATTCTGTTCTGATAGATTCTCCAACCACCTATGGTTTTTTTTAAGTATTCATTGGGTATGTCGACCTGCTTGGTATGTCTATTGTCGATGTATTCAATAGATAGTGTTGGGCGGATTCTCGCCCAGAAGGCCACGAGACCATGAAGCGTCATGTCCCATGCACATTTGAAACCAACAGGCACAGTAGGCGTCATCTCCTTGCACTCAAGTGCTCATGTCCATTCGGAACCTCCTTGTACCATGGTCCATTCGGCATCCATGAACCCAAGTTCATTCGGCGTCCATGCCCTCAACTTCATTCGGCTCTCTCCTCTCATGTCCATTCGGCACCAGCTCAACACCGGACCACACAATGCCGGTCCAATACTCCACATCTCCACCGGACCACACAATGCCGGTCCAAGCTACAACTCCCACTCCACTACCGGATCAACCCCCTACCGAGCCAACCTCATTCGGTCCCCCACTCCATTCGGCAAGGCACAACCACCATTCCATTCGGCATGAACCATGGCCGAACCAACTCCACTGCCACTCCAACACCACCACCGGACCAAGGGATGAAGTCACAATGAAGTCACCATCACCAGTCCAAGCTCCATGCCGAATGAAGCCTCGCCAAACCAGAATGCTACCAGGCCAGATTGGTCCAGCCCAGGCCCGCTGGCAGCCATATACTTCCAAGACCCCTGCCCCCTACCTCATTCTATAAATAGAGGGGCAGGGGTACAACAATGGCAGACAAGTTTGGGAGCTCAAGCAAGGAAGGAACTTTCAAACTACTTTCATATACTTGTATATGAAGCATTGTACTTGTAATCCGAAAGAAAGAAGATAATAACATATAAAGTGGACGTAGGCATATTCCGGCCGAACCACTATAAATCTGCGTGTCTTTTACATTTCAGCCCCTACTTCTTTTATATTTACATACTCATCTAAAATCATTGAAAATCACATATAATCAACTAAATAATACGACTTGGAGGTGTTTGTCCATTTTTTGTGCAAACATTTTTGGTGCTTTCACTGAGAATAGAACTCAAGCTTCATCTTCTCCCACTCAACCTTCTTCCTAACAACATCGCTCGTTGCTTAGAAATCATGCCTTCCAAACAGAGAAGGGATGTTAACAAAGGAAAGAACATCGCAACTAGCAGCCTTCCAGATCCAGCAATCGCAGATCAGCCCGCTTCAACAGCAGTACCAGATGAAAATCAGGAAAATCCAACTGGTCCCGCAACGGAGCAACCAATCACTAGGGCAGATCTGGACAGGGTTGTGACTGAAGTAACTAACCGCTTCACATCCCAACAAGAAGCTTTGGTGGACCAACTCATGTCACGCTTAAGGGATGCTGAAGAGTCCAACCACAACACTGAATCATGGGGTGAGTCCCAATCCGGAGGATCTCGGAGGCAACAAAGGTCTTCCCTCTTCGAAGAAGCTATCAACAGGAACAACAATGATAGGGGCCGCGCCCGGACCCAGCCCGAATTCCGACTCGAGGAAGCCCTTGGAACCGAACCCAGCGGGGGAGGCACCAGGCGAGGGTCGGATGTAGCTGAGCCAGTCATGCCACCTAATCATAGAAACCCCGCTGAACGGAGCCGAGCTAGAACCCAGCCCGAAGTTGACCCCATGGATGTGCTCGAAACAGAACCCCACAGGGGAAGATCAAGGCAGGGGGCAACTGTAGCTGGTCCTAGCGTGCATCCGAGCAGCCAAAGACAACCACTGGATAATGCTAGAAGTGATAGACTGTACCATCCCTACAGGTCATCTGGACGAGATAGATTCCGCAGGGAAGAACCAAGCTCATTTTTGTCCGCTCCAAGTTCTGACGAACGAATGGCACGATTATTCAGAGAATGTGTCCAACGGGAGCAAAGGGACCGGGGAATAGGCGCTAGGGTCACCAGTCCCTTTACCCGAAATATCGAAACTGCCATCACTCCCCGGGAATGGAAAATGCCAACCATGGAACCTTACAAAGGAACTTCCGACCCCATCGTACACTTGCAGAGATACACCCAGCATATGCTCATGAGTGGAGCAACAGAAGGAGTATTATGTAAATGCTTTCCGCTATTCCTAGCAGATCTAGCTACCTCCTGGTTCTGCCATCTACCCCAAGGATCCATCAGCTCATGGGAGATGTTGAAAGAAAGGTTTATTAGCCAGTTCCACATCCATGTGGAACAACCCAAGGATGCTTATTCTCTATCCAATGTCAAACAAAAATCCGGAGAGACGCTGCAACAATATCTAACACGGTTCAACGCCACAGCGGCAGCGGTTCAAGATGCCGATGAAAAACTCACTCTAATGGCCCTCTGTAGTGGTGTACATCCAGACACCAAGTTTGCCAGAAGATTAACTAAGGAAAAACCAGCTACCTTGCCTGATTTCTTCCACGAAGCTGGAAAGTATATGAGACTTGAAGACGCTGCTACGGAGAGGCAGTCAGGGCAACAAGGCAAGATAGTTCAGGACAAGGTTCCCACAGCAGCTAAGGACGTTCGAAGAAATGAATCTAGAGACAATGCTGGGGGCAGAAAGGTCGAAAAGCGCCAATATCGACCAGGACCGAGATTTGACTCCTACACTCCTTTGAACGACACAATCGAAAATATCTTCCTAGCCACTCAGGGCGAACTAGGATACAAGCGCCCCCCGCACAAGAAAGAATCAGATAACGCACTCAAGTCCGGAAAGTTCTGTCGCTTCCACGAATCCCACGGACATGACACCAATGAATGCCACCATCTTCGGGACTTGATCGAAGAACACATTAGAAGAAGAAGACTGGAACGCTATGTGAAGGGTCAGAACAGGACTCCAACTCCAGCCAATGAGAACTCAAAGCAACCCCTCCCAGAGGTAGGCGGAGGGAATCGCAACAATCACAACACCAGTGGCTCTAGTCAAGAGAAGATAGTGGTCCTTACCATCTCAGGAGGACCACACATCGCCGACAGAAGTTGGGCAGATATGGAAAGGTACGGCAAGTCGCTTAGAAATGCAGAAGGCTATGTTAACTCCATCACGGAAGAACGCCACCCGAAACGAAAAGAGAACGACGACATCATATTCAGTAGGCGTGATTTGGAAGGAAGACAGTACCCACATATGGATCCCACGGTCATCTCTGCCTGGTTCGGTCCAGCTAAAGTTTTTCGGATTCTAATAGACACAGGAAGCTCCGTAAATATCCTATTCAAACATGCTTTCGACAAAATGAAGTTATCAATGAAGGATGTATCCCCCTGTGACAAACCACTGCACGGTTTCACTGGAGATGCAAAAATGCCCCTCGGGCAACTTGACCTCTTCGTCGAAATAGGAAGTCATCCCCGCTCCGTTGTGCGAAAACAAACGTTCGTACTAATAGAAAACCACTCGACTTACAACGCCTTCTTGGGAAGACCAGCCTTGTCTGACTTCCAGATTGTATTAGCCCCCTGGTGCCTGAAAATGAAATTTCCAACAGACAACGGAGTAGGAGAAGTTGAAGGGGATCAAGATGCTGCCCGAGACTGCTACGTAACTGAACTTCGCAATAACCGCAGAAAGAATAAAGGAAAAGATGCAGAGACTACTCTCTGCATGAAAAGCTTGGAGGCATAGCAACTAAAGAAAGCCCCTCCTCTTCGATACACAAGCGATCCCTTCAATGAACTAGACCCCAGGGATAAAGAGGAGGAGGCTACCGCCGAGCCTGCAGAGGCTATGGAATTCGTATCTGTAGACAAGCACGATTCAAGTAAACTATTAAAAGTCGGATCTCAGCTAAAAACGGAGTTGAAAAATCAACTCATTGACTTTCTCCGCCACAACTTAGATGTATTTGCGTGGACCCATGCCGATATGACAGGAATCTCCCCCGACATAGCATGCCACATGCTGAACATCGATCCCACCAAGGTACCAGTAAAGCAGAAAAAGAGGAGCATGGGGGCAGAGCGATCGACAGCCCTTGATGAGGAAGTAAAGAATCTACTTGCTAATGGCTTCATACGGGAAGCCATCTACCCAGAATGGATCGCTAACCCAGTGCTAGTAAAAAAGGCCATGGAAAGTGGCGAACATGTGTTGACTTCTCCAATCTGAATGACGCTTGCCCAAAAGATTGCTTCCCACTTCCCCGAATTGACCAACTTGTGGATAGCACAGCCGGACACGAACTCCTATCTTTTATGGATGCATACTCCGGATATAACCAGATTCCCATGCATGCTCCTGATCAAGACCACACTAGCTTCATCACCGACCGCGGACTATATTGTTACAAAGTCATGCCTTTTGGACTCAAAAATGCTGGAGCTACCTATCAGCGCCTCGTCAACAAGATGTTCGCGGAACTAATAGGACGAACTATGGAAGTGTATGTGGATGACATGTTGGTAAAGTCCAGGAAAGCCGACGACCATGTAAGCCACCTGGGCGAGATGTTTCAAGTACTTCGCCGATATGGAATGAAGCTGAATCCTCTAAAGTGCTCCTTCGGAGTATCTTCGGGAAAATTCTTAGGATTTATCGTCCACGCCAGAGGAATCGAAGCAAACCCTGAACAAATCCGGGCTCTAAAAGAAATAAGGATACCCTCCACTCGAAAAGAAATGCAGAGCCTAAACGGAAAGGTGGCCGCCCTAAGCAGATTCATTTCCAAGGCAACTGACAAGTGTGTCCCTTTCTTCGAAGCTCTCAAGAAAGACAAAGGGAGATTCGAGTGGACCGATGAATGCTTAAAAGCCTTCCTCAACCTAATCGAACACCTTCAGAGACCACCAGTACTCTCAACTCCAAATGAAGGTGAAGTGTTATACCTATACCTCGCTGTATCATCTCATGCTCTAAGCGCCGCCTTGGTAAGAGAAGAAGACCGCACACAACGCCCGGTTTACTTTGTAAGTAAGAGATTTACAGGGGCAGAGGCCAGATATCCTAAACTAGAGAAATTAGCATATTGTTTATTGATCGCGTCACGAAAACTGCGACACTACTTCCAGTCTCACTCCATCAGGGTTCTAACCGATCAACCGCTAAGACAAGTGCTCCATCGTCCTGACACTTCTGGGCGACTCCTCAAATGGTGCATCGAACTAAGTCAGTATGATATCACCTACCATCCTCGCACCGCTATCAAAGGACAAGCTATGGCCGATTTCATTGCCGAATTCACTACCAACGAAGGCAAGGAACAATCCGAAGTAGCAAAAAACATCAAGTGGAACCTCTTTGTAGATGGAGCATCGAACGAACAAGGCTCGGGGGCAGGTATTGTGATCATCACCCCCAGGGGAAGAAAGTTGTACTACGCATTAAGGTTGGAGTTCACGGCCACCAACAACGATGCTGAATATGAGGCAGTAATAGCGGGATTGGAGCTTGCCCTAGAAATTGGAATCAATTCCTTATGTCTTCATAGTGATTCTCAGCTTATCGTAAACCAGGTACTAGGAGAATTCCAGACTCGAGGAGAACGACTCACAGCATACCTAAAGAAAACCAAACTGCTGCTCGATCAATTGGACCACTATCTAATCAAACACATTCCTCGAGAAGAGAACCAAGAGGCAGATGAACTTGCAAAGCAAGCTAGTATGAAGAATAGCACCATTTCCGGAGCATTAGCCATCTCAAGGAAGCTAGCCCCAAGTTTCGAACAAGTGAATCTGATAACTGCAATCGAAGAAGGAACCTGGATGACTCCTATCCGGAAATATTTGCAAGATGGCACACTACCCGACAGGCGTGACGAAGCCAAGAGGATCTTGAGAAAAGTTCCCCACTACACAATACAAGAAGGCATCCTCTATCGGCGTGGCTTCTCTAGCCCCTTATTGAGATGCGTCGCCGGAAGGGAAGCCAAGGAGATCTTATCAAACATCCATCAGGGAGGATGCGGAGATCACACTGGAGGGCAGACTTTGGCAAGGAAGATACTCCGATATGGATATTACTGGCCCACACTAAACAAAGATGCCCTAGACTTCGTCAAGAAATGCGACAGATGTCAGAAGTTCGCCAAGATTCCTCGACTACCCACAAACGAAATTACTCAAATGACCAGCCCTTGGCCCTTTGCTGTATGGGGAATTGACTTAATTGGCGAACTGCCAACGGGCCGAGGCGGATCCAAATATGCTATAGTGGCAGTCGATTATTTCACCAAATGGGTACCGAGTCCCACTCAAGATCATATCAGACAACGGACTCCAGTTTGACAGCGAAGAATTTGCCGACTGGTGCCAAGAGCATGGAATTCGTAAAAGCTTCTCATCAGTAGCTTATCCTCAGGCAAACGGACAAGTTGAAGCCATCAACAAAATTCTCAAAACCCTAATCAAGAAGAAACTTGAAAAGTCAAAAGGCGCTTGGGTGGACGAACTTCCTACGGCACTATGGGCGTACCGCACATCTTTCAGAACATCAACGGGACATACTCCTTTCTCTTTGGCATATGGATCGGAGGCAATGCTCCCAGTTGAGACTATTGTGCCTTCCCACCGTAGGATCCACTACAACCCAGAGGAAAACGAAGAACTCCTCCTCATGTCTTTGGATCTGATTGAGGAAAGGAGAAACGATGCAGCACTCAAAGCAGCAGCTCACAAACAAAAAGTGGCAGCACTATACAATTCCAAAGTCAAGCATCGCAGCTTACAAGAAGGAGATCTTGTCCTCAGGCGAATCTTTCCGCGCCCCGGGGCACTGGACCCCATCTGGGATGGACCATATGTAATTCACAAAGACCTCCACAATGGAGCTTACATTTTGTCAACAGTGGACGGAGAGGTGTTCCAGAGGGCATGGAACATCCGACACCTCCGTCGATACTTTTCTTAACTTGTACCGCCCATATGAAGTGAATTAACAAAGAGAATCAGTGGACGTAGGCATTTTCGTGCCGAACCACTTTAAAAAATCTTGTCTCTTTTTAACTTGTTCCTTTATGTCTTGGCTACTTGTTAAGCGTTATCCCTTTTTGTTGAACAAAATTCTATGGCATCTCCACTCAAGACGCACCGCGGCCTCATCTGGACTAGGCCTAACAGGTACGCTACGATTCTATGCACTCGCCAATGAGACTCTTTTGCCCCAGCATCCCTCTGCTGCGGGTTAACTCATTGCGCGCCTGCCCTCAAAGCCAACTGTAATGAGCCGATTATAAGTCATCATAAAGGCCGACTATAGCCGATGGCAGCTCATTACGGCGTTCGGCTCGTCGGTAACTGTGAACCTACTTTAAGCCCCAACATAAGGTGTGGCCAGCCAGGGGTAGTTCACGGCCAACGGCACCCACGCTAGCCGGCCACGGTAAATCGAATAATACCCACGATTACGGACCATAATGGTTCGGGTAGTTACCGTGCGCGATCTCGGCTCCGATGTGTCTTAAGTGCGGCTGTGGTAAAAAAGAAAACTCCCCGCGGAGGCGTAAGATGGGTGACAAATGTCTCCAAGACCCACAGCTAGGGAAAGTGACTACAAAACCCGTTTGCCACGAACTTAAGCACATCGACGGCCTTCCGTGACTGGAAGTTTTACTTTTACTATATTTCCATTTCATTTAAATATTTTTCTCCTATCCTGTATAACAAACTCTAAAGTACAGGAAACCAAATAGGAAGCATTCACTCATGAGGCTCTAAGCCTGCGTGCTGGGTAGCAGGGCGCTCGGCTATACCCGTGAACAGTTACACAAGACACTCAAAGCTACCACCTGCGAATAAAACATAAAGGGCGGTACTCTCTTCTCTTGTACATAAATGCGTAACTATAACTTATTCATACACTGACATTGCGAAACGTGAAATTATATTTCAAGCAAAAACTTAACATCAAACACAAGTGGAATCACAGGCATATACATAATTATACTTCTCACACAGCACATAAAGATAGCAACAACATTTAAACATGACAAAATCAGCTTATATTATAAGATCACACGAAGTTATTCTTTGCAAATAATTTTATTACAGTTGCATATCAAAGACTAACATGAACAGTGATAAAAAAGAAACAAAAAGATGGCAGATGCATCCACACTCCATCACCAACTCCCCCAGCCTACTTAGCCGCAGGATCGGAGCCCCCAGCATGTGGATCTGAAGTCCCACCTGTCCAGATCAGAAGAGGAATTCATTAAACGAACGATCAAGTTGTGAAAACACGAAAAGAAAAGAAAGGGAAAAGAATAACTCACCAGCATCCGCCGCTTGATCCTCATCATCCAACTGCACGCCCGCTTCCTCTGCAGCGAGTAGCCGCATCCCCTCCTTCACCGCCGCTTGCTCCTCCTTTGAGAACTGAGCAGTAACCACACTCAAGTTGAAAGCCTCTCCGCCTTCCTTACCCGCATTCACCCTGGCCTCCTCTAAAGCCTGGAGATACACCTTGGCCATGACCCGAGGGTAATCGTCCATCCAAGACAAGCCGCCCTCCTTCCAAGTGTGGAAGTACATATCCTGCAACATCTCATCCATCATCCCCTCGTTTTCCTCAAACTCCCTCACCCGGGCCTCGGAAGCTTGCAACTTGGTGATGGCGACGTCCCTCTCTGATTGGTATCTCAAGCAGTCAGCCTGGAGTGACCTCCTCATTTCCTCTTCCTTCGACTTGAGGGACCTCCTCATCTCCTCCATCTCCTCCTTCAACTCGGCCTGAGCCATCTCCGCAGCCTCGAGCCTCCCTGACAACTCCTCTACCCGCTCGAGATCCGCATTTCGAACCTCATCCACCGTTGCGATAGCTATGTTGATCCGTTCCCTGCAAGCGACCTCCATCTTCCGTAATTCCGCCCTACTGGCCTTCTCCATGGTCTCTTTCAGACGCTTGGAGGCTTCCTCATGCTGGGAAATCTGGATGGCTTGGTCGGCGAGTTGCTTGGCCTGATCGGCAACCTTTAACCTCAACCGAATGTTAGCACTCCCGATCTCTTCCCCGGCCTTGACCAACTTAGCATGATGCTCCATTAACTTCTTGGTCTCTGCGGCCACCTGGTCGATATTAGCCTTGGCCTCATCCCCCATGGTGACTACCCGTGTAGTAAGTAAATCAAGATCTAAAGATTTGGCCTCGTCCAGCACTCTTACCATGGGGTTGCGGGGAAGGAGGTGCTCGCCCGTGGTCTCATCGAATGAAATGTCCCGAAAACTTGGGTCTAAATCAGGATGACCGGCAAAAGGGTCACGAGGCACGGGGCGAGGCACATCGGGACGCCTTATATGAATGACAGTAGAACTCTTGGAAGGAGGAGGAGGGGGGCAGGGCTCCGTGCTCTCCTCCGTAGTATCACGAGGAGGCTGAGTAGGGGGAGGCAGAGTAGGAAGCTACGAAGCAGAAGAAGACTCAAATAAGGAACGGCTCCGCTTTCTTTTCTGAATACCCTCTTCGATGACCCCAAGAAGAGGGCGGTAACTGACTACATCCCCAGGGCGATCAGTAGAAGGTTTCGCGGAAGCTCTCCTCGACTTAAATTGTTCAAGGCGGTGTCGAACATCCGACGTTTTACCCGCCTGGCCTACCCCTGGAATAAAGAACAAGTGTTACGAACATACAATAATCCGCAATTCAAAGAATATGCTAAGTTAAAAAGAAAGAAAAGTGAGGAAACACATCTATTATACAAACCCGGCGAAGGAGTGGGATACTGCAATAAGTCCTGGATCTCATTCCAGGACGGAAGTGAACCGTAAAAAATTTCTAAGTCCCTATCGAAAATGGAATCGGCAGAAGACAAAAGTTCACCTTGCATCGCCGGAGTCACCCTAGCTGAAGCCACAGCTTTGCCGGTTTCCTTTGCCTTCTCCGTTTCTTTCTCCTTTCACTTCTCCGTTTCCGACTCTCCCTCCGACTCCCCGAAGGCCCGACGGAGAGCCTCATCCAGTTCGAGGTCTTGTTCAGAGGTTAGAGCAGCAACACCACTACCACCTTGACCATCGCCATCTCCTCCACCCTCCGACCCTTCTCCAACTTCGCCTCCTTCCTCCTCTTCTACACCTTCCTCCTCCGGGACAGTCGGGCAAGTACTTGGAGAAGGGCCATCGGACTTCTTCAGTTTCTTCCCCCCGACCGCAGGACGCGCTGCGAAAGGCTCCCTCTTACCGCTCTTTACCGTAGCCCCCTCCTTAGCTTTAGCAGCCCTCTCCTCAGCCGTATCCCTTTGCTTAACCACGGACTGGCGCGGTAAGATCAAATTATACTCCAAGAGGGTTGCGTTCCTGATCAAGAAAGAGGCCGACCGGTCCCGTGCCGGAATAGCCTTTAGTTCAGCAGCCATTCGCACTAAGGAATCGTCCTCCACGACTGCAATACCACCTGTCGCTAGCCAGAAATAGAAGCATGTCAGAAAAAAAAAACACTACAGTCAAAACACATGAAAAATATAAATGAAATCAATCTTACAGCCGGAAGTGAAAAGGCGGAAAGAAACAGCATCGTCCTTGACGAAGAACCACTCTTTCTTGAACATGGTGAACTTGGAATACAAGTCCAGGACTGGTTTGAAGGGCACGGCCGCTTCCAAGCTAATATACGGAGACCCCTTCTTATAGCCTCTCAGGTTGTACAAATATCGAATTTCTCGGTTAGAAGGAGGACGCCCGTACCTCCTCTGGAAGATAACAAAGAGGCTCACCAGGATGGCGTAAGAGTTAGGCTGAAGCTGGAAGGGAGCCACCTTCAAGTATGTGGTGAAGCTTACTATCCAAGCGTTGATAGGAGGAATGGCCCCACACATGCAATGATATCGGCTATAGGCAAAATACCCCTCGGGAGGGTTGTACGGCATGACACCAGCCTCCGGCAGTAACATAAGCGCTCTGTCAATCCCGAAGGAACGGGATATGACATCAAGTTGCTCCTCTTTCAGAGAGCTAGGATAGCAATCAGGAGGGGAGACGAGAAGCTCCTAGGGACCATACCCATCGACTAGTGACCTCGGAGCGGGTCCGTGCTGTGCTGGATCTGGCTGAGCTGGGGGCACGGCAGAAGTTTCTCCGCTATCCCTGGATTTCTTCTTGCCCGATCGAGTTTCAACTTTGCGAGACATTTATCTGCATACACAAAAGTAAAAAGCATGATGTTAGAACGACAGTATAAACAAACAAGCATACATAAGTCCAGAGTTCCACTCAAAGTCCAGACACAAAGTTCGTTCGGCACTGGAGGTTCAAGACCATTCGGCACTAGGGTCTTACGTTCATTCGGCAGTACAAGTTCATTCGGCAATGGGATCTAACTTCCATTCGGCAATGGAATCTGAGGTTCATTCGGCAAAACGAAGCTTCCGTGCCCATTCGGCATAAGCCCATTCGGTTATAGAGTTCATTCGGTAAAAGAGTATATACCTGGTTCGGCGAATATCTGATTCGGCAAATATTTGGTTCGGTGGACTTTTGATTCGGCTTCCTCTTGTTCGGTAGAGAAAAACTAAGGGGGGTGTAGCCTCTATATATAGGCGAGCTCTGGAATACCGGACGAGAACCTACTGCCGGACCAACCCCATGCCGAACGAGAACCTATCACCGGGCCAACAACAACCGGACCAACAACAACCGGACCAACTATGTACCGAATGGAACCTTCCATACCAAACCAACCTCCAAACGAATAAGAATATATGCCTACTCGCAACCGAATGAAACTGTCTCTACCAGCAGAAACCAGAAACAGGGGGCATGTAGGGCGCCTCACTCAGATAAGTCCCGAACTCCAGATCTTACTAATAAAATAAAGAATATGATAACAATGGATAAGTCGTGAATCTCTCACTAACATGGGTTAATCATTCACACGTGCACGCGACCACGAACGGTCCATAGGCACACTCTGAATGGCTATTAACCCTATCACCGTGAGAATTTACACTTTGACATCCCTTTTTAAGCTCACCGGTTAAAAGGATCCTTGATTCTGATAATTATGAAATGGCTAAGCTACTTACACATGTACGGGGTTGAGAACAATCCTTAGGCATGCTCTGAGCCGGCGATGAACCACCTTAACAAACGATCCAGGAACCCACTCGAACGTGAACCTGGCATCGATAATGCTAAGCCCCCTCGGGGCACACTTACTCACCCCGAACGGCACAGTTCACTTCATCTCGAATATTTCGATCATGAACGGCCGTTATTCGAAATCACACTAAAACTGTAAATTCCTTTGCAGGACATTAACAGAATACGAACGTCCAATCACTGGCGTTACAAAGCCAATCTTCCTGACACAAGAAAAACAAAGCGCGGCACATGCAAGCACGCGCCCCACTTTGGGGGGCAAATGTTGGGCGGATTCTCGCCCAGAAGGCCACGAGACCATGAAGCGTCATGTCCCATGCACATTTGAAACCAACAGGCACAGTAGGCGTCATCTCCTTGCACTCAAGTGCTCATGTCCATTCGGAACCTCCTTGTACCATGGTCCATTCGGCATCCATGAACCCAAGTTCATTCGGCGTCCATGCCCTCAACTTCATTCGGCTCTCTCCTCTCATGTCCATTCGGCACCAGCTCAACACCGGACCACACAATGCCGGTCCAATACTCCACATCTCCACCGGACCAAACAATGCCGGTCCAAGCTACAACTCCCACTCCACTACCGGATCAACCCCCTACCGAGCCAACCTCATTCGGTCCCCCACTCCATTCGGCAAGGCACAACCACCATTCCATTCGGCATGAACCATGGCCGAACCAACTCCACTGCCACTCCAACACCACCACCGGACCAAGGGATGAAGTCACCATGAAGTCACCATCACCAGTCCAAGCTCCATGCCGAATGAAGCCTCGCCAAACCAGAATGCTACCAGGCCAGATTGGTCCAGCCCAGGCCCGCTGGCAGCCATATACTTCCAAGACCCCTGCCCCCTACCTCATTCTATAAATAGAGGGGCAGGGGTACAACAATGGCAGACAAGTTTGGGAGCTCAAGCAAGGAAGGAACTTTCAAACTACTTTCATATACTTGTATATGAAGCATTGTACTTGTAATCCGAAAGAAAGAAGATAATAACATATAAAGTGGACGTAGGCATATTCCGGCCGAACCACTATAAATCTGCGTGTCTTTTACATTTCAGCCCCTACTTCTTTTATATTTACATACTCATCTAAAATCATTGAAAATCACATATAATCAACTAAATAATACGACTTGGAGGTGTTTGTCCATTTTTTGTGCAAACAGATAGTTAGAGAAAGGCTATAGATGGTCGCTCCTAACCAGCCTTATTCTCTGTGTTAGTTGACGGCATTACCCTATAGTGTCCTTGGCTAGCGTGGGTATAGAGGTGGGGCGTCACAGCTTGATATCAGAGCTGAGTTCAGAACAAAATTGATAAACACAGAATAGAAGCACATATTACGATACATCAAAGTGTAATAAGTGATACAAATCTTTGAATCATCTTACCTCTATTCCTTTTTTTGCCTTTGGTGGTAGATAGAAATTGGGAATACGTCTAGGAATGCATTTTATTCCGTAGTATTCCACAATTGTATTAATGACATCTACCTTGTGAATAATATTGTTCTTATCTTAACTTTCAGCGTACGGCTGAAAGAGGCAGAGGACGACGTTCAGATGCTAGGCAATCCAGTGGTTGACATCCAGATGACGTTTATATGTCTGCTGATCAGTTTTTGGAATTGTTTAGGAGCACTCAGCCTCCAGTTCCTCCTCGAGTATCTCCACCTTGCAAGTCTGCCTTTCCACGTCAGTGCAGTGATTTTTCTCATCTTGGGGGAAAGCCGTTTAAGGGCTCCGAGTCTGTTCTTGAAGTCCAAGCTTGGCTTCGCACATGCGAGCGTATTTTCTCTCGCATGGATCTTTCTGATCATGATAGAGTTCTTGTAACTTCTAGCTTATTACAAGAGCGTGCTCTTGATTGGTATGAGCTTCTTATAGCCGAAATTGATGAGTCTACTCTTTCTTGGACTCGGTTTCGGGGACGATTTGAACTCAAGTTCGTTCCTGAATCCGAAAAAGTTTTATTGACCCGTCGCTTCCTTGAGTTGAAGCAAAGGAAATCTTCTGCTTCTGAGTATGTTGCATCATTCGAGGCTTTATCTAAGTATGGTCTTGAATTCATTAGCACTTCTTATAAGAAGAATTTGAAGTTTGTCTCCTCTTAAGAAATATCGTAAGAAGTCTTTGTTGCTCCAGCTTAAGCTCTCTTTTGAGGAGTTGGTTGATTCTGCACTTCATCTTGAAACCGTCGAGAAGGAGTGTGATAGTGGTGAGGATGTTGAGGTTTCCAAGAACCCTAATAAGAAGCAGTTTCCATTTCATAAACATAGGTCTTTTCCTTCCAAGAAGAAGAAGACTGATAGTTCTAGCTCCCAGACTCAGCCTTTTGGAACACCTTTCGTTCGGAAGTGTTTCAATTGTGGTTCTCCGGATCATATGATTCGAGCTAGTTCCAAGCCTCTTTTCTATCGCTATTGCAAGAAGGAAGGTCATCATGTTTCCACTTGCCCTACTGTTCCGGCTGGTGCCAAGTCTAGCAAGCTTTATGCTGCTAAGGCTTCTGAAGGTCCTTCTCAACCCAAAGGTATATCTCCATCTATTTTGGAAGGTTCTATTTTTTTCATAACCATAGTATTCAAGTTCTTTTCGATACGGATGCATCACATTCTTTCGTATCGCAAAAGCTCGTTGATGATTTATCCTTGGATGTTTCTTGTTCGGTTACGTCTTTAAGGATTGCGAATCCTATTGGAGGATCCGCGACCCTTAGTATGCTTTGTGATGATGTTGAGAATGTTTTATGTGGCTTTTCTTTTCGTGCGAATCTGCACGTTATTTCTTGTCTGGGATTTGATATGATTTTTTGGGAATGGACAGGCTAGTGAGATATGATGCCAGGATTATTTGTTCGGAGAGAATTTTGTATCTTCGACATCCAGATTCATTTACTCAGCTATCACTTGATCTTCAGAATGTGGATAATTCCGAAATGGCTTTATATTCTCTTGACTCGCGAGATGATGATGATATATCTCGTAATCCTATTGCTTGTGACTTTTCTGATATTTTTGAACCTGTTTCAGGTTTGCCACCCAAGCGGGCAATTGAGTTCCTCATTGATCTCATTTCAGGCGTGCAGCCAGTTAGTCGTCCTCCCACGAGGATGTCTACAAAGGAAAATGAGGAACTCAAGAAGCAGCTTTTAGAGCTTGAGTCCAAGCAGTTGATTCAGTCCAATTTTTCTCCATGGGGATCCGCGGTCGTCTTCGTGAAGAAGTCTGATGGAACTCTTAGGCTTTGCATTGACTATCGTAAACTTAACGAGTTAACCATCAGGAATAGGTATCCATTGCCTAGGATCGGTGATATGTTTGATCTATTGAGTGGTGCTAAGGTCTTTTCTCAGCTCGACCTTGCCACGGGTTTTCATCAGTTACGAGTCGCGGAGGATAGCATACCTCTTACCGCTTTCCACACTTGTTATGGTTCTTTTGATTGGCTCGTTATGCCGTTCGGTTTGACGAACGCTCCTGCTTTCTTTGTTGATCTCATGAATCGAGTATTCCGGGAATAAGCAAGAAAACAAGCTACGGCTTTCGTGCCTGACGTAAAGACAGAATCAATAAGCTTAGTCGCTGTTAGGTCGCAATTAATATACTGGTCAAATTAATATACTGGATTTCTCCGAGGCGGGAATCATCCTTTGCTTCTAGTTGGCTAGCCTTTGATTCTTGGGAAAGTCGCTATCGATAGATAGTCTGCAGAAAAGAAGCCTAAGTGGAGTCATTAGAAAACTACGGACGACCGATCCAGTATATTAATTGGTGCGTAGCGAAGAGGTGACAAGAGGCGACCAACGGGTGTCTAATCATGAGGGTAGTATTTTATCATCTCGATAAGTTCGTCCTTGTGTTCATTGATGATATCCTTATTTATTTTAAGTCTGAAGTTGAGCATGCTAATCACTTGAGAATTGTCTTGAGTACCCTCCGTCATCATCAGCTTAGAGCCAAATTCTCCAAATGCCACTTTTGGGAGAATAAGGTTAAGTTCTTAGGCCATGTTGTATCTTCCGATGGCATTTCTGTCGATCCCTCGAAGATCAAAGCCATCCAGAATTGGAAGAGGCCTGAGAATGTGCATGAGATTCGTAGTTTCCTTGGATTGGCGGGTTATTACCGTCGGTTCATTAAGGATTTTTCCCGTGTTGTGCTTCCTCTCACCAGCCTTACCCGGTAAGGCATTCGTTTTATTTGGTCAGACAAGTGTGAAGCTTCCTTCCTGACATTAAAGGAACTTCTCACTAATGCTCCTATTTTGGTGGTTCCCGAGGGGAATCATGATCTTGTTGTCTACACCGATGCGCGTGGTAGTGGTCTCGGTGCTGTTCTTATGCAGAAGGATCGGGTAGTTGCTTATGCTTCTAGGCAACTGCGTCCGAATGAAGTTCGCTATGCCACTCATGATCTTGAGTTAGCCGCCATTGTCTTTGCCTTGAAGATTGGCGACACCATTTATTGGGCAAGCGCTTCATTCTCTTTACCGATCATAAATCCTTGAAGTATTTGTTCACTCAGAAGGAACTCAATATAAGGCAACAACGTTGGCTTGAGTTTCTTGCTTCTTATGACTTTGATATCCAGTATACCCCTGGAAAGGGTAATCGTGTTGCTGATGCGCTTAGTCGTAAACATTCGACTGTTGTTTCTATGATGCTTGCCGAATGCGATATTCTTAAGACTCTATCTTTTTGTGAAATTCGTGATCGAGGTTCATCTTCTGATTCTCCTATTCTATTACTTAGTTTGGGAGCTCGACCCATTTTGTTGGATCGTATTGCCGATGCTCAGCGGCGTGATCCTGATTTTTTGCATCTTATTCAGCTTTGTGAGTCTGGATCCTGTAATGAGGCATTGCGGGATTTCAGCATTGAATCTCATGGGTGTCTTCCTAAGAAGAACCGTCTTTTTGTGCCTTCTGATTTTGCGCATAGGCATGACATTCTTGATGATTGTCACCGTTCTAAGTATACCATTCACCCTGGTAATAGTAAGATATATGCCGATATGCATCGTCTTTATTATTGGGAAGGCATGAAACGCGATGTGGTGAGTTATGTGAGTAATTGCATAACTTGTCAGCGTATTAAGGCCGAACATCAGCGTCCTTCGGGTCTTCTTCAGCCTCTAAAGATTCCATTGTGGAAATGGGATCAGATTTATATGGATTTCATTGACGGCCTACCTCGTTCGAGATCAGGCCATTCTAGCATCTGGGTTATTGTTGATCGCCTCACTAAGTCTGCTCATTTTATTCCTCTTAAGTCTAATAGGACTGCTTCTCATTTGGCCAAGTTGTATGTCAAGGAAATCGTGAGACTTCACGGTGTTCCTAGTTCAATTGTGAGTGTCCATGATCCTTTGTTCAGGAGTCATTTTTGGCAGAGTCTTCAGCAAGCTTTGGGAACAAAGCTTAATTTTAGCACAGCTTATCATCCGCAGTCTGACGGACAGACTGAACGGGTGAATCGTATCTTGGATGATCTTCTCCGTATTTGTATTTTTGATTTGGTGGTAGTTGGGATGATCATCTACCTCTTGTAGAGTTCTCCTACAACAATAGTTTTCATTCTAGTATTGGTATGGCTCCTTTCGAAGCTTTATATGGAAGACTATGTCGATCACCTTCTTGTTGGTTGGAATCTGGGGAGAAGCTTATTCTTAGCCCAGATTTTGTTCGTGACTCTTATAAGAAGATTGATCTTATTCGGTTGAGAATGAAAGAGGCACATAGCCGCCAGAAATCCTACGCGGACAACCGTAGGAAGCCTCTCGAATTCTCGATTGGTGATCTTGTCTTTATTCGTGTTTCTCCTTTGAAGGGGGTTATGCGTTTCAGTACGACTGGGAAATTGGCTCCTCGCTTTATAGGACCATTTTCTATTACTGAACGTATTGGCCCTATGACTTATAGAGTTTCACTTCCTGCTCATTTATCTGGCATTCATGACGTGTTTCACGTCTCTCAACTTCGGAAGTGTCTTCGAGAGTCGGATTCTGTTATCGACTCTCCTGATTTGCAAGAACTTGATATCTCACCGGACTTATCTATTGTACAACAGCCTATTCGCGTACTTGACACGGAGGTGTAACACCTTCGGAACAAAGACGTGCCGCTCGTTAAAGTTCAATGGTCCGCTAACCCCAACAACTGTACTTGGGAAACCAAAGAGTTTATCGAGCGATCTTATCCGGATTTTCTATCTTGGCTTAGGAACGGTGAGAATATCTTTTCATCTCAAGCTTATTTCCTTTTCTTTTTGGGATGATGTATGTATGTAGTTGTTACAAATATCGTCTCTGGGAATTGCAGGGATGCAATTTTGTAAGGAGAGGAGATCTGTAACAACCCGCATATTTAACGATTATATATTTAAATGTTTTATTTAAATATAGCGTCGTTAGTTGGATTTTTGGGTCCGAAATTTTACTTTTTGCAAACGGTTGAATTGGGGCTCGATACCACTTCCATTGAGTCCAAAATGGCGTTTGCGATCTTTTTGAGTATAAACTTTGATATGTTTGGAGTAAGTTGAATTTTGCTACTTTTTCTAGTTGGGTTTAGGTTTGGGTTCAACCCACTAGCCAACTAAATACCCTAACTCAGTCCCTCTCCTTCCATTCACTCATTTTCACTTCTAAACTCAAGCTAAAAACTGAAAATGGGGAAAAGGAAGAGGAATTAGAAATTCCAAGCCCTAGTTTACTTGCAAACTTGAATTCTTGCTCCAAAATCAAAGAGAAGCTGTTGGTAAGCCTTCTCTTCATCTTCTCCAACTCTTTCTCTCTCTTTAGTTTCAGAAATTCCTAAACTTAAACTTAGGAAATACTTATTTTGATCTTAGATTGAAGCTTGTTGGGTTGAAGTAGAGATTGGTTGGTCTTCTCCTTGTATTTGAGCTCCTTCTTCTTTGTTTTGGGTTAAAGGTGAGATTTTTATCTCACATTTATGACTATAATTATATTTGGTTGTTAGGTATGAATTCCTAACACTTATTCTTGTGCATTTGCTTTTGGTTTGGGTTGAATTGGTGAATATTCCAATTTGTAGTGTTTTGGGTTCAAATCTTTAAAAATCCTAACTTTGATGTTTTGGTGATGCATTGAGGAGCATATAGGGCCGGGTTACCGATTGGCATAAACCCTTAGAGCCAATGTTCCTCCGGTTGCATTTGCAAAGAGATTGCATCTTCATTTTTAGGCTGAAAATACTGAAATCCCCAGTTCGGTCGACTGAATTCTCTGTTTAGTCGAATGAACCTGGAAACAGAATGTTTCCAGACATGATTCAGTCGACTGAATTCTCTGTTTAGTCGACTGAATCTTGAACCCAAAAGTTTCCGGGCAGAATTCAGTCAACTGAAAATCTCTGTTCAGTCAATTGAATTTTCTATTCAGTCGACTGAAATCTCTGTTCAGTCGACTGAACCTGGAAACAGAAAGTTTCCAGGCAGAATTCAGTCAACTGAAAATCTCTGTTCAGTCAACTGAATTTGCTGTTTCGTCAACTGAAATCTCTGTTTAGTCAACTGAATTTGCTTTTTCAGCCCACTTTGCCTTTTGGGATTGAATTTCCAATTTGAATCGATTCGTGATGATCCTATTTGTTGTTATCATTTATTTTGACTTTGATGATTCCTTTTTAATTTCAATCCATGGATTTTTATAAAATAATCTTTTAAATTGTATTAAAAGCTTGCTTCTCTAATTTATAAATCCTATTTAAAACACACAAAATTTCGCACTTCGAGCGAAGTGGAAAGTAGATTAAATGGTTAGGTAAAACACAGACCATGAATCCGTGCGTTTATCTTTCCGATTAATCCCCGACCTATTCGATTGATTGTTTTGATCTTTTGGTCTGGTTTACTGATGAGGTGAGGTAAACTTTGTACTGCTTTGAGTGTGAAATTAACTAACGGATAGTAAACCGTTTAGTGCGAACGAGTGGTTATAGGATTCACGTTACCACTTTTCGAATTCCTTTTCGAGAGTTGTGACACATTCTGCCAGTTAGTGGTGTCCAGTACTGGGCCTTCAAACCTTGACCACTACGGTTTGTTGCCTTTGAGATAGTGTCTTCGGACTGTCTCCTTTAGGTTTGTTGCCTTTGGGTATGTTGCCTTCGGGTTTGTACCTTCGGGTTTGTGCCTTCGGGTTTGTTGCCCTATTGTATTGCTTTCAGAGTTGGTCTTTATGAGCCGCTCGAGTGATATTTGGGTTTGGAGCCTTCGGGCTTATGGATCCTTGTTTATACAGTACCGAGCTCGAGCAATCTTTTGTTTTCGTTGATGTGTATATTCCCTAAGTATCGCTTTTCGGTGTTGGTCTTTTTGAGCCGCACGATATATCATTGTTACCTTGTGGAACTTGTGTTACCTTCATTGGTAATTGTTATTGCCTTTTTGGCTTGTTTTGGGATATTCATATCCTTTGCTTATTTGAATTTCCAATGAGATGAAGTTTGTTATGTTATGATTCATCTTTTGTTAGATGATTGTGTTATCTCTTGTAGAGATATTTGTTATACTTTGTGACGTTGCAGATTATTATTGTTCAGTTTATCTAATTGATTTGTTTAGCTACACTGACCCGCGTATTTCATACTCGGGTCAGACTGAGTTGTTTCAGGTTAGGTGCTTTTGGACTTAGCCTATTCTACTTCCGCATGGACTATTCAGCTTGTTCCTTTTTGTTATAGTTTTTGTGTAGTCCTTTTTGTTGTAACTCTGATATATGTATTCTTTTGGATTCATCTGTATATTGTGGTTTGCTATACCACTTGACGTGTATCAGTTTGTAATCTCCGTTATGTATCAATATATGTGTATATGATGATCTACTGTTCTGTGATGTATATTACATTTGAGTTGTTATATTCTGTTCTAATAGATTCTCCAATCACCTATGGTTTTGTTTTAAGTATTCATTGGGTATGTCGACCTGCTTGGTATGTCTATTGTCGATGTATTCAATAGATAGTTAGAGCAGGGCTATAGATGGTCGCTCCTAACCAGCCTTATTCTCCTTGTTAGTTGACGGCATTACCCTGTAGTGTCCTTGGCTAGCATGGGTATAGAGGTGGGGCGTCACATAGAGTTTTAAACGAGCTGGGTCACATATTAGGATTTGCGCGTGAAGATTATTTAGGTGTTATATTATTTTGTTATATCATTTATTTTTCTAATTTAAATCGTCTAACTTCTAACTAGCATATTTTTTCATACCAGGTCGGATTCACGTGTGGTTTTCCCCTTTGCGATCGTATCCGAATTTCAGACATTATGGAACTAGTTTGGATGAATTTTGAGGCTGTTCGATTTTGGGCTATTTTTAGATTTTTAAAATCGACGAAAAATCAAATGTGAGTGTTTTAACCGACTCATGATTACTAAATAGTCTTATGATAGTTAAACTAAATTTATGACATGATTAGATATTAATTAATTGTCGTTTGATATATTTAAATTGTCATTACAGTTAAATATGACTCTTATTGAATTAAATCATCTTTTAATTTAATATTGAATTTTTATTTTTCCAGCTAATACCTGTTATTGATAATCAACCAATTGTTGTTATTTATTGGTTGGTCTGCGTGATGATTGCAATGGATGTTTAATTGTTGATATTGGATGACCAGATGTTATGTTATTTTACATATATTGATATCACATTGCAAGTTCCTTTAGTTATTGATAGAAAAATCCCTATGGGTTGAAATGATACATCCCCGAATGATCTGATAGATCAGGAAGAAATCATTATCGGTTGAAATGATAAACTTAAGCGTTTAATGGATTTGAAGTTAAATATGGGATTGCGGGTTGAAATGATATATACCCATAAATTTTAAATTTATTGTGGGTTGAAATGATATATATCCATATCACTAGGCCATATGATAGAAAATTATATATGGATACGAGATTGGTTAAATTAAATGAATTTAAGAAATTAAATTTTTAAATCCAGTTAAATGATATTTTGAAATAAAAATTTGATTTATAGAAACTGAATTATTTTTTTAAATTCAAGCTTTAATTGTTGAAAATTGGAATTAGTTTAAATGAAATGTTCAAGAATTTAAATTGAAATTTTAAAGTTGGATTTGAAGTATGTATGAAATTTATCGAAATTGAGTTATTGAAATATTTGAATATTTAAACTTGAAATCTACTAGATATGAAATATTTTAAATTTATAGCTCGAACATGGATTTGAAATCGATATTGATTAAATGGTTTTAAATGAGAATTTGAATCGAACGACAAAATTGAGTTTGTTGATTTGAAAGATGGACATGGTCCAGATGTGTTGACATGAAAGGAATTGTTTAATTTGATATTAAATTCAAAATAATTATTTTAATAAAAGTTGTTTAAAGATATATCATTTTAAAATTCTGATTTAATATTAAATATATAAATTATTCTATGATCAAACCATTTTATATTAAACTAATTAAACTATATTTAATCTATTTTAAACTACTTTAAACCATTTAATCTATTTTAAACCATTTTAATCTATTTTAAACCATTTTAATCTATTTTAAACTATTTTAATACTTTATTTTACTGTAGACGCTATTGTGATACCACATTGTACTATGTATGCAGATAGTTTAACAGATCCCTAAAAGATGGTGTTAGTCCCGGAGAAGATGGTTTTGATGACAATAACCTTAGAATAAGATTATAAAATATAAATAATAACATTATAGTCTAGATATATATGTATATGCAAGATTTAACCATGTAGGCACCAAGATTGAAGACTGTAGAGTATAGAGATTCAAGACTGAAGATATCAAGATTGAAGACTCATGAGTATCAAGATTTAAGAGTTCAAGATTTCAATATAAGTAATTTAGTTAGGAATTTTGTTAAAACTCCTAAAAAAGCATTGGCACCTTAAAATCCATTTTATTCGTGGAATGGAATCCACTCGAGCCCGTTAAAGGGATGGAACCCTAAGTAGGATCGAACCTACGAAAAATCTAGTGGAACATTATTTTGTATCCACCACTACAAGAAAAACCATTTATAGTTGCAAAAATCGGTGGCGTTTTATTGTACATGTAGCAAAAAATAGATTACCAAATAATATAAACGTGGCAAAAAATAATTCACGTTTCCCGCTTCTAAAAAAAAGAGTTCGCGCGAACTAAATAAACGTAACCTATCATTTTACTCTCGTACTTAACAAAATTCTCGTCCCTAATTTGCTTTCTTCTTCAGAAAAAAATTTCCCCTTTTAATCGTGTTAAATTTTTATCGCACTCAAGTATCATCGTCAACTCCGTCGTTTCCCCCTTACTCAACATCGAGTTGCGGCAGCCATCAGATTTAGGTATAATTAGGTATGAATCTTTTAAATCGATTAGGTATATTTAGGTATGAATCTGTTAAATCGACTTTGTGATTATATTTGGATTTTATATGAATTTGAATGCATCTTATTTTCGTATTTTTTCCTAAACTATTACTGAAATGGTTGATTTAACCCTAATTGTAATGATCTGTTGGGATATCTGCTTTGATTTCTTTGAGTATACAAATGTTCTGTTGAAGTGGTTCAGTGAATCAATGGTTGCTTGCTGAGAGGAGGTTGAGGTTGCGTGTTTCGGGAATTTGGTGGGTTTAAGTAGCATTGATGGAGGTCGCGGTTTTGTTTGCGATTGGGTATTGGCTCGGTGGATGGTTGAGAGTGGTAAATGTTGGAGCATAAATAGTCTTTTGTGGAGTGGCAGGCACTGGAAATATGTCAGTTGTGTGGATGTGAGGTAGTGAAGAGGACGCGGTGAAGTTGACGGTTGGTTTGGTAAGAGGGGGCGAGGCTGGGGGAAGGATGTGAGTATGTGTTCGTAAGTAGTGGTAGAATGTCAGAGGGCAAGTTGATGAATGTTGCGTGAGTCTCTGGTAGTTTGCTGCGGAGGCTGGGTTGTTGATGTTTTGTTGAGTTGTAGTATGAAGTGCGGTTGCGAACAGGTTGCAGGTTGGAGAAATGGGAAGGAGGATGGTCTGTGGTTGCTTGGGGTTTGTAGTTGGAGTGGTCACTGTTGTAGTGTGTGAATATGGTGCAGTTGGTTGTATCAATGCAGTAGTCAGTAGGTTGTAGAATGGTTATTGAAGCAGGCTACAGGAATGTAGACAAGTGGATATTGTCTTTGGTGATATGAATGAATGTGGTGTGTATGAGATGAAAGTGGGTATTGTTATAGGCTGGTATGAAACTGTGTTGTTGTGAGGAGTGAATGAATTGTTTAACAGTGGAGTGGGGGAGTGATTACAGTGTTGAAGTATATTTATGGAAGTGGTTGAATTAAACAATGTTATGAGAAGTGGTAAAATAGGAGAATTGAGTAGTATGGTGATGAGAGGTTGCTGCGTTTTTTGAAAGTTGCAGCAATGTGTGGCAGCGAAAATGCACCGGCGTTTGTTGGTGATAGGTGGGAGGAAGTTTGGTCAGTGGCCTGTGTGTAATGGTGAAGTGCAGAGATTTGCAAAAGTTTTGTTGAAGTGGAGTGACTGGAATGTTGTTTGTTGAAGTGGAGCGTTTGTGGATGGATTGACAAAGGAGGGGCAGATAGCTGTAACTGTTATGCAGCAGTTTGGAGGGTTGTGACTTGGTCAGTTATGTGTGGGTAGGAGTGTGGTGTTATGCATGGACTAATTATAAATACATGTAAATCTGAGGTTAAATGCAAAATATAAGTGTAAAATTTATATTTTTGGAAAAGTATTCTTTGCCTTTGTCTACTAAACCACCATGGTTATATGAAGTAGTGCTACAAGTATTTGTACTTCAACGTCTAGTTATTTTTTTGATTACAACAGACAACCAATTTATACGTCAAAGATTGGAAACTTATGCCTTCAAATGTCGACAATGGAAAAAGGCTGGGTTTTTTTAAACAGGTGCTAAAACCATGATTAACTTAATATGTATTTTGAGAATTAGAACATATAATCTAATACTAATGCTCACTTTTTTTTTTTTACTTTTTTCATAGAACTTGTATAGAATACCGACAAGGAGCAATGAATTTCGTGCATGCTGCAAAGAGGAATGTAAGAAGTGTAGAAAAAATTTTATGCCCTTGCAAGGATTGCCGGAATCTTAGTCGTCATGATGACCAAATCATCGTTGAACATTTAATTATAAAAGGAATGGATCCTAAATACATTGACGGTGTATGGTTTAACCATGGTGAAGAGATAAATGTAGAGAATAAAACAAATACGTTTGACGTATATGAACTATTCAAGATGACTCACTATGAAGATGAAGATTTTTTGAATCAAGATTTTTGTGATGATGATAAAGACGATGTTGATTCTCGAAGAAAAGAGGATGAGTTTGTCAAGAACTTGGAAGATGCAGAAACTCCATTATATCCTGGTTGCACAGATCACACAAAATTATCTGCCATCACCGTCTTGTATAATCTTAAATGCGAGACTGGCTTGTCCGATTGTGGTTTTGATAAGCTTTTAGCTGTGCAACATCTATTTCTGCCGAAGGATAACGTGCTTCCCAAAACCTTATATGAAGTCAAGAAATTTCTTAAAGCATTCGACATGGGTTTTGAAAAGATACATGCTTGTGAGAATGATTGTTGCCTTTTCAGAAAAGAATACAAAAATTTAGAAAGTTGTCCAAAATGTGGTTCCTCGAGATGGAAGAAAAATCAAGATATTGAGAGGTTATACAAGGTGTTCCAGTTAAAGTATTGAGATATTTCCCAATTATTCCGAGGTTTAGACGAATGTATAGATCTCAAAAGATGGCTGAAGAATTAAGATGGCATTTTAATAATAAAAGTAACGATGGAAAAATGCGTCATCCCGTGGATTATATGACATGGAAAATGCTGGATGGAAAGTATAAATCTTTTTCATCTGATCCACGCAATCTTAGGCTTGGTCTTGCTACAGATGGATTCAATCCATTTTCCATGTTGAGTTCGAAATATAGTTGCTGGCCGGTAATGCTTGTGACATACAATCTCTCGCCTATGTTGTGTATGAAGAAAGAAAATATTATGTTAACTTTACTTATTCCAGGCCCGAAGCAACCCGGGAATGATATTGATGTATATTTGGCTCCTTTGGTGGAAGACTTGCATCACTTGTGGTCTAATGGAGTTGCTGCTTATGATGCATTTAGTAAAACTTTATTTAAACTGAATGCAATTTTGTTATGGACGATTAATGATTTTCCGGCTTATGGAAATCTTGCTGGATGTCGTGTGAAGGGCAAAAATCTTGCCCATTATGTGGTGTCAATACCCATTCTCGTTGGTTGAAACATAGTCGAAAGTTCGCCTACATGGGTCATAGAAGATTTCTACCTCCTTCAGATTCACGGAGGAAACAAAAGGCATTGTTTGATAATACTGTAGAGACAGATGGTGCTCCTAGAATGCTTTCTGGGAGAAACATCTATGCATTATTGAAGGATTATCCAAATGATTTTGGAAAAGGAATAGAGGAGAAAAGTAAGAAGAGAAAGCATGTCTATGATAAAGAAGATGAATATGATGATACTAACAGTTCTACAGAAGTAGAGCTATCAAGGTGGAAAAAACGATCAATTTTCTTTGATTTGCCTTATTGGGAGGTTAGTGGTTAATTTATTTATTTTTCATTGTTTTAATACAAGAAAAACCCAATAATGCATTATTGTTTTGGTTTTCATAGGAACTTCCATTACGTCACAATTTAGATGTGATGCATGTGGAGAAGAACATTGGTGAAAGCCTATTGGGCACAATGTTGCATGGAAATAAATCCAAAGATGGAACCAACTGCAGAAAGGATTTAGAGTATTGGGGAATTCGAAGTGAGCTTCATACACAACCTCGTGGGAATAAAACATATCTTCCACCGGCTCCATATATGTTGTCAAAATCCGAGAGAAAAATATTTTGCAAAAGATTGTATGATTTCAAAGGACCGGATGGCTACTGTTCAAATTTAAAAAATCGGATTTCATTGTCGGATTGCAAAATTAGTGGATTGAAGTCACATGATTACCATGTATTAATGCAACATTTATTGCCAGTAGCATCGAGAGGGTTCATGGCAAAGAAGGCAAGAAAAGCGATAATTCGCTTATGTTCTTTTTTCAACAAATTATGTCAACGTGTTCTTGATAGAGAGAAGGTAGAACAAATCAATATTGAAATTATTGACCTTTTACGTGAGCTTGAATTTTTTTTTCCACCATCTTTCTTTGATATAATGATTCCATTCATCTTGGAAAGAAGCACAAATGTGTGGACCTATTCATTTTTGATGGATGTACCCATTCGAAAGACATATGAAGACACTCAAAGATTATGTCAGAAACTATGCACGACCAGAGGGATGTATTGCAGAATCGTATCTTGCAACAGAATGCATGTTGTTTTTCAATGAATTTTTGAAGAAATCAGGACATATAGAGGAGAAAGGAGCTCGAAATGAAGATTATGAAAGTAGTAGAATATTAGAGGGACGTCCAATTTCAGCATCGAAGACAATTAAATTGCCAGGTCATGAGAACGAAAGTGCTCATTTAGCTGTGTTAATGAATATGGCCGTGGTGGAACCGTTTATAGAGTAAGTTTATGTTATATTGTTTTAAATATTTTGATGTGTTCGCAATGGTATATATAACTTATAATCAATTGTTCAATACTAGTTTGCATTTGGAGGAATTAGAAAATTCAGACCAACGCATGACAAAAAATGCGACCTTACTTTGGGAAACACATACAAAAAGTTTTGTCGATTGGATTAAAAGGAAGGTTAGTTAGATTTCAAATATATTCTCATTCAACTATCAATATTACTATATAAATTTGCATGCTAAATGAAATTTGTTGTAGATACCTATTACCTCCAAGGATCATAATGACATGTTAAAATGGATTGCTTATGGTCCGAAGGATGATGCCATGTCTTTCAAACGATATATCATCAACGAGCAACGTTTTCATGTAAAAGATTTAGGGAGAGAAACTCAGAATTGTGGGGTGACTTTTGATGCAACTACTATGTGTAGAGCAAGTGCTAAAGATATGTCCCAAGTGGTTGATGTGGTCACTTATTATGGAATATTGACAGATATAATTTTATTAGATTATCATTTGTTTTATATTCCAGTTTTCAAGTGTCGTTGGACGTATAAAGGAAATGGAGTAAAAGTTGATGATGATGGGTTCACTCTTGTTAATTTACATCAAGCATCATTTTCACGAGACCCATACATACTTGCATCTCAAGCAAAACAAGTATTTTATTCAAGAGAGAACGATGTTTCTAATTGGTACGTTGTAATGAAAGCACCATCAAGAAGTTTTAATGATATAGAGGAGCACGATTGCATCGAGGAAGATATTCAAGTGGTGGAAGATGAAATAACTGAAGCGGATGATGAAGATGTTTGCTGTGTTAGAGAGGATTGCGAGGGCATAATTGAGTAGATTATATGTTCCACTTGAGCATAGTTGTTCATTTGCTTTAGTGATGGTTGAACTTATATATTAAATCCGGGGAACTTGTATTGATTTTCTTTAGTGATTGTACCATTTAATTTTCTAATCCATTGCAAATGCATGTACCATTCAATTTTTGTTCTTTGTGTTTTGATCTTTGTATACTTCCAGAGACAAAGCATTATATGTTCTTATCAATTCTGTTTGCATATATTGCTTGATAATGAGTAGTTTTCTTATCAATTCTGTTTGCATTACATGTACATTTTCTCATAAAATTACAAATCTGTTCATCATCTCAAGGCTTTTAGGCCTGCTTGTTTGGTATGCAAACTGCCACATCTCTTTTCAGCTACATGTTGATGATATTTAAGTGTTGTTTGTTAATATTTATCGCTGCTTATTGTTTACATGTGCTTATTGGTTTATACTGTGTTTTCTGTCACTTGCAGAAAAATATGTCTACAACATCTGTACGTACCCGCTTGCAGAGAAAGGCTGAAGAACAAGCAGTCAAAGGTAAGAACAAACAGTCAAAGCGAAAACGTAAAGTTCCAGCTAGTATAAATGAAATAGAAGAACAACCAGACAATGCTAAGAAGCAAGCCACTTTTCACAATGAAGAAGACGAACAACCACTAGATGATATCCCCTCTGACCCAAATGAAGGACTCCGCTCCGAAAATGAAACCCGTCCTGAACAAACTGCTGATGCCGAGCTGGAAATTGGGAAACAAAGTGAAGCTGAAATCGGAAGTACATCTCGGAAAAGAGGCGGTAGAGGTTCAGCAAAAGCAAAAAGACTCCCGTCATGCAGTCAGGATCGAATTGAAGTTGAATTCAATGATCTAGGTATACCAGTAGGGCAAGGGTCGGTATATTTATCCTCTTTTCTTGGACTGCTTGTGCGGGAGCAGGTTCCATACGCCATTGATGATTGGAGGAATATTAGTGATGACTTAAAAGAAGTTTTGTGGCAGTCGGTTCTGGTATGAAGCAGACATACATTCCGACTCTAATGTGTTTTGAAAATGACTTCTAATATTGCATGGTCTTGCCAATTATAAATTGAAATTGCCATCTACCTGTCAGTCATATTTAAATTAAATAAATTTTACTAATATCATGTTTTGATGTATTGTTGCAGATTAGATTTAAATTGGAAGAGGAATGGCAAAGAAAAGCTATATTTCAACAAATGGGAGTACTTTGGAGATCGTCAAAAATCAAATTGGTTCGAAATTTGCAAAAAGCGGAGAACGATGAGGAAAGACTTAAAATGAAACCTACGAACATAAAAAGCATAACCGATTGGAGGAAGTTTGTAAAGGCGAAAACAAGTCCGGAGTTTAAGGTAAATCATTCCTACTGAACTCGTCTGGCATGTTTCTGCAAATCCATCTACGTAGTTAGCAACCGATAAATTTATTTAGAAGTGAAGTCCAAGTGTTGGTGGATGCTGAGGGTTCCTGTTTAGGTATTAACTGCAGGAACCTATGACAGTACAAAATACAAATGCGTTATGACAAGCAGAGGAACATTTTAAATGAAGTAAAAAAAACACTTTGCAAGTTAGTTCAATCTGTAAATATTATTAGTAGATATGGAATGCTGTATATGTCACTGAGTTATCCAGCACTAATAATACCAAATAAGTATATGACCATGATGAATTGATTTTCAAATAAATTGCAATCCTCACCATACATATTTACCTTGCATTATAAATATTAGATAGTTCTTTTTTTATGATTTTGGTTGTTAAATTCTGGCATCTTTCAATATTTTCAGCAAAAAAGTGAGAAATATTCAGCCCTTAGGTACACACAAATTCCGCATACAACCGGTCGTAGGGGAATGGCTAGAAAGACCGAAGACATGGTAAGTTAATTAACTATAGCATTATTTAACATTATTTTATACCTGTCAGTATATTAATTTAATGTTATTCTATTTTTAGAAAAAAGAAACTGTGGATCCATCGTCCATAAGTAGAGCTGATGTGTGGATTAGATCTCACATTAAAAAAACTGGTGAACCAGTGAACATGGAAGCTAGGAATACTATTGTAAAATTATTTTTAATTTTATTGGTATTTTTTTTGAAACTATGATATTTTTACCATTGTTCATTAACTATGTGTATTTATTTTATAGGAGGAGATCAAAAATTATGGTAGCCTATCCCAATCCGGCTCGTCACAGACTGATATTGGAAAAGATGCTCTTGTACATGTACTGGGACAAGATAAACCGGGACGGTTAAGGGCATTGGGTAGGGGTTGCATTTTAACCAAGCTAGCTTTGGCCCAGTCCAAAGATAAACAAGTGTCTCGGTGTCGAGAGGAAATAGCAGAATTGAAGGGAATGATACAGACTCTGATGGACCAGAAGGTAAATTATTGGAAATTAAAAATATTAATTTATTTCGTGCTTCGCTGCAGGGTAAAGAAAGTTCGAGAAGGAACTCACCTGATTCGGTAAAAATAATATTTATATTACTCAATAAATGAAATTTATATTTTAATTTTTAATCCAGTAATTGATTTAATTTTCAGTTGATTAATTGTAGAGCGACGACGAAGTATGTTTGCTGTTGAATTGGGATGGAACCTCTGGAGTTGTTGCCCATGGAAGGTTGTTGTCCATGGACCCAGATGACGTTGTCAATGGCATTCATCTGGGACCAAATGCCGGGAGCGTTGTTATAGATTCAGTGGATAAAGAAAATACTTATTTATGGAGGCCTACACCTGAAATGGCAGTCTTAGCAGACTCTAAGAATAAGGTAGTTGCTTGGCCATCAGTTTGCATCAAGGTCCCGCTGCGAACACGGTTGAACTGTAGTGCAGCCAGTAGGGTAATTTTTTTCACGTTAAGTATATTAGTGTAATATGCTGCGAGCTTATTGATGTCTAAAATGCAGCAAGCACACCCCCCATCTGAATAAAAATTTAGCACATATTCGTTGATTTTGTATAGCATACTAAAGTCTTGAATTTCACTTCTCATTTTTAGAGTACCAGCATCATCGAAGACAGTTGCAAGATTTACGGTTGGACTGAGGGTGAAGGTGTAATTGCCGAAGGAAGAATCCATGCCACTGATCCAAAATATACTGTTAATGGTATTCCACTCGGTCCGTCTGCTGTTGTGATTTGGGTGGACAAAGTAGTAAATAAAGATGCTTATTTGTGGCGACCCACATCTGATATGTCGTGCATTGGAGATGCAGTTGGTATGAAAATGGCATGGCCAAGTTCAAAAGTAGAAGCTGATCAAGAAAAACTAGATGAGAGTCGTGATGATACTGAAAATGTTGTGAATTCTCCCATGAAATCTGCACATATGGTCATGAATAAATCGCAAAATGTAAGTATTAATTTTCAAATTTGAAGAAGTTAACTGTGTATGAAAGTTTATTTAATGTGCATGTATGCATTGTGCATAATAATCTCTTTTCTTTTAGCCAATTGCAACCATGCAAAAGGATGCCAAATGCCAGTTGATCGATTTGGGTGGAGCAGACGTAGTGGCGGAAGGAAGTATTGCATCAACTGATCCGATAACGATGGTCTATTGTCGTCCACTGGGACGTAATGCTGTAAAAGTTTGGATTGAACTGGTGATAGTTCCAGATGCAGAGATATGGAGACCAACATCGGGTCTGACGTGCATGGATGATTGCTTTGGTGTTCCCATAGCTTGGCCAATGGAAAAAATCATTATTAAGTCAAAATGAAAGGTATATAATTTTTTTTATATATACATTAGGAATGCTAGCAGTTAAAGTGCAGATAGATTTTTGGTAAACTGATAAAAGTACATAAGTAGGGGTGTTATATTCGAATTGTGATTGAATGATTGTGATTGGTGAGGAGTTATGTATGGATTGTGGTGGAATGTTAGTGATGCAATATCATATCTACTTAAGAACTTTCTCTATCATATAAAATATCTCACGCATATTCACTTTAACAGGATTCACTCATTCTTCTTCTGGAATTAATTAAAACCTATTATTGTCATTTTCTAAATTAAAAATAAAATCCAAGAAATTATTATAAATTCTGATATTCGAGCATGTTCATTAAGACACTCTTAGGCTTTTCTGGCAGAAGTCCATCTATCGCATTACTAGGTTTTGGGCCCTGTGTCGCGTGCGTAATCTAAGATAAGAAAAACAGTGGAAGGAGACAGAGTGGAACGTGATTTACAGGTGAGTGTTACCACTCACAAACCTATGGCAAGCT
Source organism: Allium cepa (assembly GCA_030765085.1). NCBI lineage: Eukaryota > Viridiplantae > Streptophyta > Magnoliopsida > Asparagales > Amaryllidaceae > Allium > Allium cepa. Next base: position 312,492,872 of record CM060942.1, on the reverse strand, counting down.
GCTTTTGTTTTGTGTTTTCCCAAGTACTATGGTGTTTGAGAGTGTGTGCATGCTAGCCTGCTAGGTATATGTGTTGCTACTGCCTTGAATTTCTATGTGCGTGAAGAGAGTGTGTGTGTGTTTTAGTGTTTTGTATTGGTGTGCATATAGGTGTGTGTTGCCTGGAGTATATGTGTTCTTACGTACGATCTGTGTTTTTGTGTGTACATATGAGCGTGTGTGTTGATTAATTTGTATGTGTGTAACCTGTAGGTGCGTGCGCGATTTTGTATATTTGCGCTAGTGTGTTTATGAGGATGTGTGCTTACCCAACTGTGTGTGTGTGAGTGTGACTGTGTTCAAATTATCATCTGTTAACTCAATATCATACTACTGAGTAAGCAGATGATAATTTTAACACAGTATCTAGCACGAGTAATTTTATTACGGTACATTAGCATAAAGTAGCGAGAAACTTATAGCAAGTAAATTCCTACTTATAACTAGAAGTGTTGGATGTGCCATATTATTCACTAATTAATTTTTTATATATATAAACCTTGTCTTAAGCGGTTAACTATCATTTAAGGCCATGTAACCATGATTAAGCAATGTGTGTTCTGCATTGTGTTGTGTGTGTGCATTCAAATGCTATATGTTTATGCGTGACTGCATTTGTGTCTGTGTGTCTATATATATAGTGTTATGTATTGTAAGAACTGTTATGTTTATATTGAATGGATGTTGTGTGTGTTTGTGTGTTGTCTTCATATATTTCAGTTTCAGTTTTGTTGTTGTGTATCTCACGTGCATGGGGTGTATTGTTGTTCTTTTTGATGTTTTAGACTTGTTTAATTGACCGTTACACTGTTACAATACTCTTACTATATCATATCTTGTCCATTTTGTAGATTGATTTCATTTCTTTTATGCGTAGGTACATCCCTATTTATCTATGCAAGTTTTAGTAATTTATATTTTTAAAATACATATGTCTGTATATTTTTTCAGATATTACTTTAGTATAATTGATGGTGAGGAGTTATGTATGGATTGTGGTGGAACGTTAGTGATGCAGTTTTAAGTTTAGGTTTTGTTTTCTCACTCTTTTGTTCTGTTCTTTGTTTACAGGTAGTTCATGTTTTGAAGACATCAGCAATGACAGGTAGTTCAGGTTTTTATGGTGGTTCAGGTTTTGCTCGGTACTTTGGTTATTTCAGACATTTATTTCAGATGTATATGTACGGTTATGACACTTATGGTAGTTTGGTTATAACACTTATGGTAGTTTGGTTGTGTATGTGTACGGGTAGCTTTTTGTCGACACCTATGTATGTGGATGTATGAATGTCTATGTATCTTGTGGATCTTCAGTCTGTATACGTATTTTGTAGTTGTTTAATATACTGTGTTCAAAAGTGTATGTGCTTGCGTATTCTGTTATTATATAATTGCATGCTAGATCAATGGTAAATCTGGAGTAGCAGGTGGAGGGAAACAAACGCTACTGGATATTATTTATTTTGGTAGCGTTAAAATGTCGCTACAAAAGAGTGATTAAAAACTCAAGTACACTTATGCTGGCGTTTATTAAGCGCTACAAAATAGTGATTAAAACTCAAGCACACTTATGCTGGCGTTTATTAAGCGCTACAAAAAATGTATATAACGCCATGAAAAGGTAACGTGGAGGAGAAAACCCTTTCGGTGGCGTTAAACAGGCGCTACAAAAAATTTAGATAACGCCATCAAAAAGTATCATGGAGGAGAAAACCTTTTCGGTGGCGGCAAATAGGCGCTACGAAAAAGGAATTCTATGGCGTTATAAAAACACTATCAAAAAAAATTTGGTAGCGTTTACAAAAGTGCAACTAATACTCGAGGATTTTTAGTGGCATGTTTTTTCGTAACGATTATCGAAACGCCACTAAAAATACTTTGTGGCGGTTTTTGCGCGCTACAAAAAATCAGTTTTCTTGTAGTGCACCAACTTTTATTCAAATGTTTTTACAAAATTATATCTTGTTTTCAAAATGATTTCAAAATCTTCCATTTAAAAGAACCAAAAACATCTATCCTGGTTTTAAAATACTTTTAGCCTCAAAATAATCTTTATCTTCAAAATCAAATTATCCTTGGTTTTAAACTATCTTTTAATTATAATATATTTAACTTTCAATATTTATACTTAGATTTAAATATATAGAACATTGTTAAATATACCAAAATATCATTCTCTATAATTGTTTATATATTTTAACTATAGTTAAGTATATTATAAAGTTTAAAAATAATTTTAATACAAGATAGAAGTTATTTTCAAAGAAAAAAAAATTATCAAAAATCACTTAGGCTTGTCGACAACCCCAAGATACCCTTGTTGACAAGGTGGCAGTTTATTTCAAAATTTGAATTTCAAAGGAAGTATCTATTAGTCATATCCTTTCACGAATGGACATGGCTATTGTTCTACTATAAATAAGGGCTGTTTTAAACGAATTCGTATTCATATTTTCTCTGATTTCACTCCTCTTCTTCTTCCACATTTTTTTATATATATTTTTACCATTACTCTGCGAAATCACCATTGAATCTAACTAGATAATTTCTGGTTTGATTCTCTATCACTATCTCAACAAGATCTCAGTGCGATTCAGAGTTATAGGCTTCTTTGTAATTAATCAGGCAAGAAAAGGTGTGACTGTAGCCTGTGAAATCAATCAAGCGAGAAAAGGTGTGACTGTAGCCTGTGAAATCAATTGGGTGAACTTGTTGCCCGTAAAATCAAGTATCTCTACCTAGAGGATTGTGAATCTGGAGTGGTGTACCTCGTGGCCTTGAAATCGAGGGTGTAATTGTAAAAATTGATTTTGAAAGGAAATCCGTACTTGTGTATGGGACTAGATGTAGGGTAACTCCGAACCAGTATAAAATCCGGTGTGTTCTTTCCTTCATTGCTTTTGCTTAATTTCTATATCTTTCTTTGATTCTGTGATCATATCTGTGTCTAAATATTACATACGTTTGTGTTCAAATTAATATAAACTCAAAAAGATTTAGAAATACTGCATATATTTTATAAAATTATTAACACTATTTTCGTATGAATATGTCACAGAATCATCATGATATTGTTGTTTAAAACTATATTTAGTTCTTTTGAAAAGTCACTTGATTCTTTAAAAAGTCATGTTGTTTTGCAGGAGAAGAGTTATGTCTAATGACCGTTGGTTAAAAGATATCAGTTAATCATTCATCGATCAAGAAGAACAAACAGAAATATAATGGAAATCGACAAATAAATGGGTACGAGATAAATACAAATCTTTTGATTCTCATCCACAACTTGATATGATACTGTACTTCTCTCCATCTACTTCGCAATGTCACTGGTTTCGTGCGAATCCGTCAAAAAATGACCAAGTTATGGTCAAATGAAGTTTTGGTGAACAAAGAGAATAAAAAGCAAAACTGTCAATGGTATTCTTCAAATTGCATTTAGATATTTGAGTATTTTGTTCCTACTTCTTATCAAGATTACTTCTTGTTCTCATGGCCGATTTGATGGGTGGATCATCAAATTCCGATCAAAACTGAGTGAGATATGACAGTTTGAAGCTGGCTATCCAAAACTTAAAACTATGTACGGGGTTTCCTGCATTTCTCCTACTGTTCGACATGTTGCACCACAATACTCTCCAAATTCATCACCAAACTATTACAGGGTCATAGCCTTTACTTTCCTCTTTGATTTGCAGCTGGTTTCATCCAATTTCGTTAAGAAACAAAGGAGATATGCCTTCTAGAAGTTTGATAGTAAATAAAAAAGGGAAGAAGAAGAAGAGAAACTTTTATGAAAAGTGGTGACTGTTGGGCCTATTCACAGCGGTTGAAGTATCCATTCATTCAAAATTTAAATTCAAAGTTTTCGTGCCAAGTTAGTCAATCTACTAAATCATCTGCATCTTTCTCATACGGTCTTCAAATCTAGTAAATGAACATATTGCGCTGATCAAAAAAACAAGCCCGTCACAATAGAACAGATCTTGTCGTCAAATTTTGAAAGATATAAATGTATGGTTCACGATAATGGAAGAACAACAAAGTTAGAAAGATGGAGTGGAAAAATTGGTACGCTTTACTATTGTTTAATCTTTATTATTGCATTTAGGAATATATATTTATGCAATTAGTTAGGTATATAAATTGATCTCTTTTATAAGTTTTGATATTTTTTCCACATATCGACACATCATAGTATAAATATCGATATACCAGTCTAGTTTCTTTTAAAGTCTTTTAAAATGTGTTTTCTTTCAAATAAAATCATATTACTAATTTATTACAACTAAACTAAGTAGAAAAGCATACCTTCATTCGTGATTTCAGCTTTTCTATCGTTGTTTTTACTTCTCGTACTCTATTTCTTTTAAGATACTAATTTTATGTCTTTAAGAATTTAATAAAATGAATTTAGAATGTTAGAATAAGGCTCTATCTAAAGATTTCTTCAATTAGTCGGATTTCTCCACATCATATGAACCTTGTCATATAAGTAAATAGTGACATACATGCAAAATGACACGGGTCATTACACTTGTTCTTTAATAGAAGTATTTTTACATGCATAATGCCAAGTGTCTGTACACATGTCTTTTCATTATTATTTTTTGTATTTTTAAAGTACTTTAATTATATCAACTACTATAAATAAATTAGGTCAAAAATCAATTATTTACAGCAAAATCATGTTAAAAACAGGCCTAGAACTTTAGATAGCATTTATGAAATGCTGTCTTTGCTTCTGTTATGTTGCAAATACGTTTTTATAGCATTTCTGTGCTTTGAAACGTAGTATTTTTTCAGAAACCTTTCATAGCATTTGGAAAATTAATTAAAATTAATGTTTAAATATTTTTTAGTAAAATTTTAAAAGAAGGAGGCCTTAACATAACACATGTTCATTTTAGTTTTTCAATTTTTGTTATTTTTAATATTTCGTTATGATTTTTTTAAAAGCTGTTTAAACATGTTTCTAAATATTTTAATTAATAATTTGATATGAAGGTTTTAATTAGTAAGTTAAGTTTTTTTTTATAAATATGGAAGTTTGGATTCTTAAAAATTAATCAACCAAGTTAAAAAAAATTATTTTAAACAAATTAAATAACTAGGGTATTAATTTTTATAAAAATCATATTTGATCATATATATAGTTTAAATCCATATTTCTTAGCAATTTGATTTTGATATTGAGTTTGATCATTATCTTTCATAAGTATGTTATAGTTTTAATATCATTTATTACCTTATTTTGCATATTATCTCATGCCACATTGCATATGTCATACATTTCATACTGCATTACAAACTACATATTGCATACATGTATATACATAACGAGTGTATTTTATTTAGGAGGAATTTGTAGTATTGTCTTATAATATAGGATTATTAGTTTTTGATTTGTTTGGTATGTTTTGATTGACTTGTTTGACTTAATTAACTTGATTGACTTGTTTGACTTGACTGACTTGTTTGACTTAATTGACTTGATTGATTTTTTTGATTTGTTTGAATTTTTTGACATGATTGGATTTTATGAGCATGTTGATTGGATTGTTTGAAATATACTTATACATATTTTTGTATTTAATAATTATAATCTAATTATGTTCATGTCTTTCACATTTCATTTACTATACTTTGTTCTAGTATTAGTTTAAGGGGGAGATTTTTATTTTTATGGTTTTAGGATGGTTTTTGTTGATGACAAAGGGGGAGAATTATAAAATAGGGGGAGTTTTTAGGATTGAAGTAATATTTTATATACGAAGGTTGTCATCATCAAAAAGGTGGAGATTATTAGTCCCGTAGAAGATGATTTTGATGACAACAACCTTAGAATAAGATTATAAAATATAAATACTAACATTATAGTTTAGATATATATGTATATGTATGATTTAACCATGGAGGTACCGAGAATGAAGACTGTACAATATAGAGATTCAAGACTGAAGATATCAAGATTGAAAACTCATGAGTATCAAGATTATCAAGAGTTCAAGATTTCAACATAAATAATTTAGTTAGGAATTTTGTTAAAACTCCTAGAAAAGCACTGGCATCTTAAAATCCATTTTATTCGTGGAATGGAATCCACTTCGAGCCTGTTAAAGGGATGAAACCCTAAGTAGGATGGAATCTACGAAAAATCTAGTATAACAATGTTTTGTATCCACTAACTTTTATTCAAATATTTCTATAAAATTATATCTTGTTTTCAACATGATTTCAAAATCTTCCTTTTAAAAGAATCAAAAACTTTTATCCTGGTTTTAAAATACTTTTAGCCTCAAAATAATCTTTATCTTCAAAATCAAATTATCCTTGGTTTTAAACTCTTTTAATTATAATATATTTAACTTTTAATATTTATACTTAGATTTAAATATATAGAAAATTTTTAAATATACCAAAATATTATTCTCTATACTTATTTTTGTATTTTAACTACAGTTAAGTATATTTATAAAGTTTAATAATAGTTTTGATACAAGATAGAAGTTATTTTCAAAGAAAGACAAATTATCAAAAATCACTTAGGCTTGTCGACAACCCCAAGATACCCTTGTCGACAAGGTGGCAGTTTATTTCAAAAATTTGAATTTGAAAGGAAGCGTCTATTCGTCATATCCTTTCACAATGGAAATGGCTATTGTTCTACTATTAATAGGGTCTGTTTTAAATGAACTTATATTCATATTTTCTATGATTTCACTCCTCTTCTTTTTCCACATTTCTTTATATATATTTTTACTCTACCGAAATCACCATTGAATCGAACTAGATCATTTCTGGTTTGATTCTCTATCACTATCTCAAAAAGATCTCAGCGCTATTCAGAGTTATAGGCTTCTTTGTAATTAATCAAGTGAGAAAAGGTGTGATTGTAGCCTGTCAAATCAATCAAGCGAGAAAAGGTGTGATTGTAGCCTGTGAAATCAATTGGGTGGACTTGTTTCCCGTAAAATCAAGTATCTCTACCTAGAGGATTGTGAATCTGGAGTAGTGTAACTCATGGCCTTGAAATCGAGGGTGTAATTGTAAAAATTGATTTCGAAAGGAAATCCATACTTGTGTGCGGGACTGGATGTAGGATAACTCCGAACTAGTATAAAATCCGGTGTGTTCTTTCCTTTATTGCTTTTACGTTATTTCTGCATCTGCATTTGATTCTGTGATCATATCCGTGTCTGAATATTGCATACATTTGTGTTCAAATTAATATAAATTCAATAAGATTTAGTAATTCCTTTAAACACTATTCACCCCGTATATTTTTAATTCTATCCTTAAGATCCGTAATCCACATTTCTCACAGATGGAATATGATGATCGAGATTTCGAACACTCGAAAATCAACACTAATAAGTCCACTATATCTCATGCCAAAAAATCGAATGCCAGAAATCTCGATTATTAAGGGAAAAGTAAAAGAAAGATAGAAGAAGAAATAGAAACAACAATATAGAATCACACAATCGTAGCGGAACCAAGCATAATATAAATCAATAGATCTTGTGCAGAGGAAAAACTGTAATTGCTAATATGAATACCAATCATTAGAGTACAACAGTCCTCACAAGTGCTAAATATACAACCTACATTACACAGTGGAATATTATCAAGTACGTGTAATGCGTCTTCATCATCCAGCTCATCTCCTGAGCTCCATAGCATCTTAACCTTAATCCGTAATATTCGTTTGGACCCGAGCATTAAAATAAATAACACCCAAGTTAGTCTGGAAAACCAGCATGAGAAACACACTTAATTTGAATTATTAAAGTTATCAAAATCATTTGAAAAACAAAGGTATCTCGTAAGACCACGCCACACATAAACACGACAAGTTTTTACCTTACGATAACCAAAATATCTTATATCAAAATCATTTGATATTATTATAGTGTCTATAGAAAATAAATAGAAAATAGTCGAAATTCTTGCATCTCACATATCAGCATAGTTGGGCACAATCAAAACCATATGACGCTTATTGGAGAATGGATTCTATAGAATGACGAGGTACTGGCATACACCTATCACGGTACACGTCTGGAAAAATATACCGAGGACCTCGCCACGATCCCCTACAACACAAGACCGACCCTATCACTAACCATGATGGAATCGAACATGTTATCACCCCGAGTATTTCCACCCTTATCGAGTGCTCTTTTGCATGAACCACCGTATCCATAATATATAATATATTTGAGGGTATCTAGAAGGTGTAAACATACACTAATTGGATGCGACCCACTTAGCCTTGCTGCATCTTCCTTGATTTTCAGTCTTTTCGGTTGATGAGGCTTGAGGCTACGATTACCTTTCAAGAACAATTTCACTTAGAATGTTCATCGACCTCCAATGATGATGTTCTGATATCATTTGTCCATACAATTTATCCTAGGTCTAGACAAACCGAATCACCATCTTCACCATCTTCATGATATCCATTCGTAACGCTCAAATCATATCGAAGCAGTTTTTAGGTAATTAAATCCGATCTCGGTTTCTTTGAAACGATCAATGAAATTGGCCACTACTTGATGGTTGGTTATTTAACTATCAATATAACATCCATAAACGGCCACTAGGCCCATATTATAATTTTTTTAGAAATCTATTTTCAAAATATCTTTATAATATATATATTCAAATCCCTTCCAAATTTTCAATATTTGAGATAACTCAAATACTTATATCCATATCAGAATATTTCAAACCATCTCTTGTTACAACACTTAGAAAAAAATATTTAAAAATATATTTTTCTAAACTACTTACTTCCCAACATTTAGGAAAGTTCCATTTATTTCTCTTTTCTCAAAACCTTCATAATTTATATTGTAAATTCCGTAACTCATTTGTAGGAAATTCTGTAAGTTTTGGGGTTCCTTAATTAAATCTCATTATTCCTACGTTTATACATATCACCGAAATAAGTACGTTCAAAGACCCTTTCTTTCGAAAAATATTTCAAGACTTTTTAAAATAGATGTGGAAAGCACCATGTGGTATCAACCATTGATTCACAGCTCGATGAGCACGTCTCTATCTTAGAGAAATCCAAACTTAATTGCAGGCAATCTCTGTGTAGCAACCATGGTTTTGAGATTACCTATATATATATATTAAATTGTAATGGAGGTTATAATTTAATATTGTGAATTAAAATATGATTGGAGATTTTAAATTATTAATTTGGAATAAGCAATGAACTTTGTAAATAAAATGGAAAAAATATAGTTTGGAACTTTGTTTTGTCTAATTGAGAATAAATATGGGATTAAGTATTGATTAGATAAGTATTTGGGTTACTAAATTGAAATATTGGGTATTTATTAGTTTGGAGCTAATAAATTAATCAGGTGATGTATTTCATCGTTAAATTGTTGAAATAAATCTAAAGTAATGAAAATAAAGTTTTAAAACTTTATTTTGAGAATTTGAGTAGAAAATTATCAAATTTCTATTTTATTTGGGTAGATACAACAATGTTGGAAAACATTGTCAATATTAATCTTTTATTGAACTCAAAATGAGAAATATGAAGATATTATGTGTTTTATTAAAACAAAATATGAAATATCTTTTGAAAATAATATTTTGATGATTAAAAGTGTTAAGATGAATTATGGTAATTTATTTGACAAGAAAACAACTTTTGTACAAATTGTTGGAGTGAAAATAGTGTTTTGTAATAAAATTGTGTAAATTGTGAGATATAGGTAAAATAAGGTTTTAATTATAAAAATAACATTTTATTGTCGAAATTTTTTTTAGTTTCTTTTAACAAATATTTTTTTTACATACAAATGGGTGGTATATATTTTTATTGGCTTTAAAAGGTGAAAATATAAACACATATTGATTAAATAGGTTAAGTAATGCACGTCACTTAAGATTTTCTCTAAGTATTTTATCTTGGGCTTGATAGGGTTAGGAGTAGGATCCAAATCCCATTATCCGGAAACTTCTATAGGGAGAAAAGAGACTGTACATACTTTTTTAATTGTCTCTACTTCTCAAATCAACTTCATAGTAAAAGAAAATAGAAATTCATGGCTTCCTCTAACTAAAATTTAATTTCCACACAAAAAAATTGCTGCAAATTCAAAAAGAGAATCAATTAGATAAATATTATACAAAGTAATCCAAACCAATTCTAAATCAATTTCATCAAAATCTTTGAGCATGAGATGAATTGTCTGTAACTTTTTTTTATTTGTTCTACATGCTTCTTTCTAGCTTTTACAGTTCCTAGAGCATCTTTTCTTCACCAAAGATCATAGATTGCTCTTGAATTCTTGCTAATTCGCTAAGGTGAGTTCGAAAATCATAATTGCAAAATAAATCAAGCTTTTCCTATAAAGTCATTTTCTCAGAAATAGTTACCGTATACGTTCTATTCTCTGTTCCTTGTTTCCATGTTTTCTAGTTTTTGGTTGCTACTTTGAGCATCCATAACTCTTTGATTTTCACTTGAATCGCTACCATATCTTTTTCGAACTGTTGTATGGTTGTTAAACTTGTTGCATGTCAAATTTCAGTCCTTAATTCATCTATTTGCTATGTGAAATATTATCTGGAAGTTCAATACGAAGCAAGAATCATCCAAGAAATAAACTTCGTAGCCTGGGTCGATAGGCATATCGACCCAACAGTCTCCAGGTTGACCTGGAGGTCGATCTGACCACTGGCGTGGGTTGGCCCCTGTTGGCCCAGGTACGTGAGACTATTGTTGTAACGACCTGGTATTTTGGGTCGCTAGATGTGAATATTTAATTCATTTTAAATGTTGAATTTGAATTTTGAAATAAAAAGATTTTGGTTAAATTAATAAAATTGGTTAAAGTTTCAAATATGGAAATTTAATTGAAATTTGAATAATAACAATTTAATATTAGAATTGGGATAATTGGTGGTTTTGGGTGTAAATAGGTATAAAAATAGATTCTAAAATTTATTTTAAGTCTATTTGGATTTAAATAATGATGTTGGACTTTTGGATGGAATCAAAAGTCGATAGGTTTAAAATTTAGAATTTTATATTAATTTAATAATATAATAATGTAAATAATCAGATTTTGGTTCGAAATGAATCAGAATGATTTCTAATGTGAATATAAATTCTATACCATTTATAATTAAGTTAGTAAAATTTTAATAGTGAAATTTTAAGTGATTTCGACGATTTTGAAAATCGCTCGAATTAATCGATGAGTTAAAATAGCCTTCTGGGGCACAGCCTCGGAATTCGATGAAACCAGTTCCACTGGATTCGTAATAGTTAGTTATTGTCAGATTTCGATTTTCATAGCAATCGAAGTTGTCGTTTGACCCTGGCAGCTCAAAACGCATAGAAAATACTTTAATCGATTTAATCAAGAATTGATCGTTGATTTCCATAACTCGCGTATATGATTGAAATAGCTTCCGAAACATGTTCCATTGTGTTCGCAACGTAGGTAAAACCTTATAATCGCCGTCGGCACGCATCGTTTGGAGATCGTGTGGAAAAGTTGCTTTAAAATGGATTTAATATTAAAATATTGTTTATATACGTATATATACACACGTTTTAGGCTAAACCCTAGCCCTAATTCACGAGCCGTCGTTGTATATTATTCAATAGCTGTAAACGAACGACTTTTTCCTTCAATATCTCTCTATCCATCGACTTTCTTCGAAATCATCAACTGGAAGATCGGAGAGCTTGACGAGGGCTTTCAATCCATATGGTCGCGATCAAGATTTGAGAATCATGGAGGGCGGTAGGCCGCTGCGTTCATCGCGCGTTCGTTCTCAAATTTCGAGCAATAGGGACAATCGAGCTCGCCTATTCTTGGACCTAGGGTGTAGGAGATGGAGGCGCACGTCTTGGTGGTAGTTGATCATCGTCTAGGCGAGCAACTGGGTCGCGATTTGGGGAAGAATGATGGCATCAATGGGTTCGTTCAACCCTGTAGTTGTACGCGTGAGGAAGAAGCAGTTCGGCCGATGGTTTATTAAAAAAAAAGAGGAAATTTGTTTTAAATATTTATTCAAACTATAAAATTCATATCTTGTGCATATGATATCAGATTTTGACGAAACTGGCGATGCCGGAATCACAAAGACGAGTACTACGCAGTGGAGCAATTCTGGGATCATTCTGACCAAGTAAATTTTTTGGTTAAATCGAACACCGTTCGATTTAATCTAAATTTGAACGCTCGTCAAAAACCTAAGGTGAGTTAATCTCACTCACATCTGGATACCAGTAATTTAAATAGCTAATATTTAAATGTTTGATTGGTTGTTTAACTGAATAAGATAATTATTATCAAATTGAATCGATTTCTATTGGTTGTGCCAATATCTGTGGATGCTGGGAAACAGGTTGGAGGGATCCAACTGGATTCCTCACAAATAGAAATTTTATTTATATTCTGTGATATATCTCGTTGATATCCTATGATAAATTGTTTTAGATCTTGTTATGCTGTGTTTCATTTATATATTGGGATAGATTAAATTGAAAATTAAATTGTGTTGTGCTATGATTAGGTGAATACAACCTGGGAATTTAAATATAAATAAATAAATTGGGTTTAAAGGAAATAAAAGAAGTTCTTAAGTAAAGGAGTTAAAGGAATTAAATTCAAGAAATGGGTTGAAAATTTGAAGTGTTTGAAATTGTGATTTATAAAGGAAATGTGAATTGTTTTAAATTAATAGCAAGAATTATATTTAAAGGATGGGATGTGTATGCTTTGTTGGAAACTAAGCACGTTTTAAAGAAAGATTTTCGAAGTATAAATTGGAAAGTTTTGCAAAGGTGTTTTTATAATATTTTAGAAAAGTATTATTATTTTTAATTGTTTTTAAGTGAAACTAAATATTTGATTAAGTAATTATGGTATTTAATTATTTTTAAAAGTAAGGTAGTATTAAGTTTTTAAAGGGAATTACAGTATAAATATTTGATTTAATAACTTTATTTTAAAATTTAAATTTGGCTTAAATTACTTAGAAAACCTCTATATATTTCCTTAAGTATTATTTTCAATTAAGTAATTTCTAGAAGCTTTATTTTAAATAATTTAAACATATATTTTGAAAATGATTTCCAGGAATTAGCAATATGAGGAGTTTATTTTTAAAGTATGGAAAGGAATTTACGGGATAAATGTAAAATTGAATTGGGGTAAATCGTGTTGGATTGATAAAAAGAATTCTTTGGGTTATCCTAAAATGGAAGTATATTTCTCTGAAAAGCCAAGTACACTTTTAAAGAAGATTTGTGAAAGGGTTAAAAGTTTTGAAATTGTATTAAAGAATGGTTTCAAGAAATTATTTAAGTTGTAAAATTTTTAAAAGTAAACAATTATCAAATTAGTTATAGAAGTAATTATTGTAAAGAGGTAATTAGTATTATGTTTTAAAGAATATTATTAATATTTATACTTGATAAAATGGTCTTATTTGAAAGATAATTAGTTAAAGTTTTATTTGAAAACTTGTATAGGATTTCATCGCTTTATTTTAAAATTTAGTATGACTTAACTTTATTTGGAAGAAAATAGTTTATATTTTATAAAGCAGTTTTATTTGAAATATTTTTAAAGGTATGTATATTTTAAATTAAGTATATAAATGTTTTAATGTATTTTCATGAATAAAGAATTTAATCATTTTAAACTTAAGTATGGGTACTTGGTTTAGAGGAAGTAAAGATTTGGGAATTTACTCCATGGGAAGAGTTGGGTATGAAAACTATTTCAAAAGGGTTTGAAAAAGGAAAATATATCTCGCAAATATTTTTTCGAGGAAAATAAATAATATGGGAAATTATTTATTGTATGATGGATGTTTGTGAATATTAATTGATAGTTAAATCACCGACTATCAATATTGGCCAATGCATTGATTGTTTTGAAGACACCGGGATCGAGATTAATTTCTCGAAAACCACTTTGATCCGGTTTGTACATTTTTGTGGGAAAGTCGAGTTCGGAGTCGAAGATGGAGCTGTAAAGTGCAAGGGCTAGTCGCTACTAATCCTGGGGATATTTCCAAAATGGATGTAGTAGGAGTAGTGCCTTCGGTTCTGTTCGAACCCAGGACGGACTTGTATGGATGAACGCTTTCGGAACATCGTCATGTGGACGATGGGCATTCTGAGTGAAACGTTCTAGAAGGAAATGCTTAGCCTCAAGCCTCATCAACCGGGAATGACTGAAAATCAGGGGTTAGGCAGCAAGGCTAGGTGGGTAGCATCCATTTCAGGGTGAGGTCATCCCTGTCTAGATGTCCCTTTTTATTCGGCTTAGTGGTGCGGTTGCTGATCCCAACTGTGGGGTGATCTTACTCGGGATTATCCAGTAAGGTGTAGTCCCAGCCTTGTGTTATAAGGGATCATGAGTGGTTCTTGGTACACTGATCTAGACCAGGTACTGTGACAGGTGGTATCCCAATGCCTAGTCATTAGTTGGAAATCCATTTTCCGTACGCGCTTTTTACGAGTTTTGTTGTATTACCCACCATTGTGGCTAGTAGCTAGAATTTAACGAATGTAATAATTTGGGCTATTTTATAAGTATTTGTATATTGACCCTATTATAATATCAGAGGATTTTTATGAAAAGTGTTTTAGCTATCGTGAGTTAAAAACCCAACATGTTTATTTGTGGCGTGGTCTTACGAGATGCTTTTGTTTTTAAAAGGATTTTTGAAACTTCATAATAATTTGAGTGTATTTTTATTAGCTAGTATTCTAGACTGACTCGGGTGTTATTTCATTATAAGTCTCGGGTCAGACCGAGTATTATATGTTCAGGATAGGATGCTATGGAGCTCAGGAAAGGAGCTGGAGTCTGAGACACATTATGCGTACTTGTTTATATCCGTTGCTGTGATTGTTTGAGATGTCAGACTGGTAATTGTTGTTTGTTTGAGATACTCTGGTGATATAATGTATAAAACAGATATAGTTTTCACCTTGTGCAAAGAGCTGATATTATATATTATATTCTGTTATGCTGCGATTGTGAGTTCTGATATTGTTTAGTTTCTTCTTTCTTCTACCTTCTTTCTTTTTCCTCAACAATCTGCCTTTTTCGGCACTTGATCATCGGCATATCATACCGTAGGGTATTTCGTGTCGATTTTCGAGGGTCGACAAGGGCGGGTCGTCATAATTGTTCTTTTATCTGAGCCTTTTTTCCTTGTTACTTTACTTATGTCTATGGTTTTTGTGACCAATTCTTATGCAAAGTTTGAGACGATTTTATGATGACTATGGGCTACGATATCCATCAATGGATTCGCCGAGATTCGAAGGAATTTGGAATTTAAAAATTCAATATAAATTTGAATTGAATTCAAGTATCAATTTGGGTAATCTCTTCGTTTTTCCTCGATTTCAAGCACTATTTCTTCCAAATAAATTTTGAGAAAATTTCTCAATTGTTTGGTTTTTTGAAATCTTTATTATAAAACATTTTCAAATTATTGTTAAATTATTTCAATATATTTTCGATATAATCAAGCAGAATTTTTAATAAAATTCTTTAAAATGATTTTAGAAAATTATTGTAAAATTTCATTTTCTCATGTAATTTATTTTATAAATAATATACAATATTTTTATACTTTTCGGACGTATGAGGAAGGAATTAAATGGTTTAGTAAAACCCATGACATGTGACATGTGTGTTTACTTTATTGGCTGATTCCGGACTTGTACGATCGAAACTATCTAGGTTATTGATTTTTGAGTTATTTAGCCAATTTATGGTGGGTTTTTGAGATTATAATCCCTATCTTTAGGAATTATCTTGGAAGGCCATTATTTGGTGGCTTGTGGTTTGATATCTCCTATTTTAGGAGTATGATCTATGAGAACCTGTTATAGTGTTTTACTTGCCAATGAGATGAGGTGAGTCTGAGTTTTCCAAGTTTTGGAATTTTAAGATGATTTCTGTTTTCTACATGTGGCAATGACTAGCGGTTAGTAAACTGTTAAATGCGAACTTGTGGTATGGGATGCACGTTAACACTTTTCGGGTTTCTATCTAGGAGTTGGGACACATTCTGGGATTGCCAATACCATAGATCTTCGGGTAATATGGGATTACGACTTCTGTCGTCTGAGATTTTGGACTTTGGTCGTCTGGGATAGGTACCTAATACATACATACATACATACATACATACATACATACATACATACATACATACATACATACATACATACATACATACATACTAAAGGGAAATGGCACATGCAGCATCGCTTCGACATGCAAATGGGATTTGGCTAATCCGAGGAATTTTTAGGAGTTTTTGATTTCGTTTTCACCAATTTGAGATGATGAATTTATTTATATTCTTGAGTTAGAGAAAGGCATATATATACACTATTTTATGGCGATTTCGATATTGGAATTATAAGTTCTTATTATTTTTCATGAGTTTTGATTTGGAGAGTTTGATGATTTCACATATGGCTTATATATTGATTATGTTCACTTACATTATATAGCCCTTTGAATGTGAAACATCTATGCCTTGTTAAACCTTATCTTGTGATTAACTTTGAATCTTAAGGAATACCTATTCTCAATGGTGTAAATAGACTATTATATATATCATTCCTTTGTCCTTAAAAGAATGTTTCCCCTACGCACATAATTCCTTTATCTTTTATTAGTATCAAGTTCTAGTCAGCCAGACCCGCCTATTTATTACTCGGTTGCGATCGAGTTGCAGGTTGGCTTTTGCCCCTTTACTAGCTTTACCTTTTGGCTTCTTCATCGACTTTGGTTATAGCATAGTCTATGTGTTGCATTCTTTTGTTGGGAACCTTCTAACGTATCTATACTATGGTGGGGATGTATGTGTATATTGTGGTTGAATACCACTTGTGGCATATTGTATGACATTTGATGTAAGTGTATATGTATATTATCTGTGTTTCTATTCTATGACTTGAGATTGTATTGCTAACATATTTTGTTTTTGAATCGATCCTGTGGCCATCACAGTAATGTATTAAAAAGGAATTAGGTATTCCGAATACTTGAAATAAAATGAAAAAAAGGTACCAAAACCAACATACTTAGCTCTTATCTAATGCAAGACTATGATGGTCATCCTTAACCAGCCCTATTCTTCGCATTAGCAGACAGAATTACTATGTAATTTTTTTTGTTAATGTTGGTCTTAGGGTGGGGCGTTACACCCTGCCTCCGATTTTGCCTTGAAAGCAAACCATTACTTTCCATAAACTTTATTTAAAATTATCCCAAACTAATATTTACAAAATTTCTATAACAATTTTTCAAATTTAGGCAAATACTCTTAAATAAAAGTTATTATATAAAACTTTATTAATATTGAATAATTTATCTGTTTAAAATAATAATACAAATTAATTCTGATTTATTAATAAAATTCTAATCATTTTATGAGACTTTTCTATAAAACTTATAATTCATTTTGACTATTTAAAAATACTTAAATAACTAATTTTCTGAAATATTTTTATGTTATAACATTTTTAAATTACCTAGTTTAATAATTAAAATACTCTTTTTAAAATGCACTCAACTTCTCGATAACAATATATTTTTTAGTTCCAATATAGCCAGTCTAATATTTATAAATCTCTCTCAATTTATCACCAATTGTTTTACGTCCCAAGTACATAAATCCCTTTTCACAATTTCTAAAGGAAAATCTATCATTTCTTTTTAACCGATTTACCTATATCATTATAAATCTTTACCATGAATTTATATCTTTAATTTATCAACTGATAACCACTTCACTTTTTTTATAAACATTTTTTTATAAATCTCACAGTTTTTAGCTCCAGTTTATAACGGTTTCACAATCACAACAATTTCTAAATCAAATTCCATTTATAAATCAAATTCCATTTATAAATCAATTTCTTAAGTAACCCAAAACTATATTCCAAAAACAACCAAATCTCGATTTTACTTCTATTTGAAATTTTAAAAAATCTTATTTAAGATCCAGTATAACCAATTTTATATTATTTCCAAAATTCCCCTTTATCCTCCCAATCTGTTGAAAATCTCGATTTTCAAAACTTTATATATTTAAAACAAGTATCACCATGGAATTATTTTTTAAAATCCATATTCCAAACCTCTATCTACCATATTCTGAATTGTTAAGTACAAATTTAATGTCAAACTATTGTTAAGTACAAATTTAAAGTCATGCTATTTATTTTACCCAAATTCAAGTCAAACTATTTAATTTACCCAAATTCATTTCGTTTAATTAATACAAAATTCACTATAAATATTTCACTTCAAAATTTCTTTTTAATTTCTTTTAAATTCATGACATATGTTATTGATATTTAAAAATACCAAAATCTAGATCAAAACGTCCGTAACATCCAATAAATTCAAATCACACTTTAATTTACCACCGATTATTCAAACAGATCATGTATTAATACATATGAAATTTAATTCAACAGAGAATCCCATTGGATCCCACCGACCTGTTTTCCTATAACAACAGATGTTAATATTATATAAAAGTAAAAATTCTACTTCGAGACGGGATATTGCGGTGTATAGGGTCATCCGCTATTATGCGGGGGGTGAAGGGTATCAACCGCTCCAATAGGCGGGAATATCAATCCAATTATGAACATATATACTAATATATATAATAATATCCAAACTGATAATATTATCACACTCAACGAGGCATCATTAATTCATTTTACTGTTTAAAATTAACTAGTAATCCAAAAATGAGTGAGATTAACTAATCTTGATTTTTATTGTCGCTTTCCCGTTCTGGTTTCAATTAAATTCAAACGCGTTTGTGTTCAGCTAAAAATTCTAGAATTTCCAAATTTAACCAAACTGATTCCAAAGCAATGACATTCTTATTACGGACCCAACACGACTGACCGCGTTGGATTCCGATCTAAAATGAATATGATATTCGATTTATAAGTGTAACGACCCAGAATTTTGGTCGTTAGATTTTGAACATTTAATTCATTTAAAATGTTGAACGTGAATTATAATTTGATTTGAAATAAGGAAATTTTGGTTAAATTAAATTTTGGTTAAATTAATAAAATTAATTAAAATTTCGAATATGGTAATTCAATTGAATTTGAATAATAATAATAATTTATTATTTGTAATTGGGATAATTTGTCAATCTGGATGGAAATGGTTTCTAAGATTTATTTTAAGTCTAGTTTGATTTGAATTTTAATATTGGACTTTTGAGTGGAATCAAAGTCGATAAGTTTAAAATTTGGGATTTTATATTAATTTAAAAATGGAATTTAATAATATAATAATGCAAATAATTAGATTTTAATTCGAAATGAATTAGAATAATTTCTAATGTGATTATGAATTCTATATGATTTATAATTAAGTTAGTAAAATTTTAAAAAGTGAAATTTTAAATGATTTCGACGATTCTGAAAATCGCTCGAATTAATCGACGATTTAAAGTAGCCTTCCGGGGGGTAGTCTCGGAATTTGACGAAACTAGTTCATTGGATCTGTAATAATGTATTATTATCGGATTTCAAATTTCGTAGCATTTGGATTTACCGTTTGTCCATATAGGTGAGAAACGCATTGAAATTTAAATCGATAATTTAAGATTGAAAAAGCTATCTTCCACATACAATCAAATTGGGCTTCGAAACATGTTCCATTGCATTCGGAATGTGGGTAAAACCTTATAAACGCCTGGCGGCATGTCTAATTCGGAGTTCATTCGAAAATATGGTAGATTGGTGAAAATTAATAATAACACATTATACTAAAATGTACATATAAGCGTATAAGGGCCGAAACCCTATTTTCTTTCGGCAGCCCCCGTTATCTATTTTAATGGCCGAAAAACACTTGTCTTCTTCCTCATTTTTCTTGAAATCCACTCGTTTATTTCAAAATCCTCCAACTAGAGAATCGAAGAACTCGTCGAGTACTACAGATCCTACGGTGGATTTTCGTTGAAGTGGCTCGGATTCTTCGTAATCGAGCTCCGTTGTCTGCACATTTTTGGGGTTTTCGAGCATGATAGGAGAGATCGGCTTTGCCACCGTTCGTGGTATGAAGGTGTCGTCCGATGGGCTTTCATCTGGTGGTATCGAATCGTCGTGTAGTCAAGTAGAGGAGGAGCGGCGATTAACCCTAGGGGCGGCAATGATAGGCTCTAGCGTGTGTTTTGCAACCTGATCACATGTGCAAAGAAGAAGAGAGCGGGCCTATAATTTTTTTATTTAAAAAAAAAGTTAAATTAAATTATATTCAAAATCTTTAAAACTCCATAACTTGTGCATACTTGGTCAGATTTCGGCAAAATTGGCGTCGCTGGAACCGTAGCAAGGAGATCTACGCTGCAGTTCAGATCTGAGATCGATTGGAGTTCGTGAAGATTTTAGGTTAAATCTAAGACGCTCGATATAGTTTAAAATTGTAACGACTCAACGTTTAAACTCAAGGTGAGTTAATCTCACTCACATCTGGAATGCCAACAGGTTTAAATAGCTAATATTTAAAATGGTTGATTTGTTGTATGTGATAATTATTATCAGATTTGATTGATATTTATTGTCGTGCTAACATCTATGGATGCAGGGAAAAAGGTTGGAGGGATCCATCGGGATTCCTCAAAATAAGAAATTTATTTCATAATTGATGGTGCATTTTATTTATATACTGTGATAGATGAATTTGGGATTTGATTGTGCTGTGTTATGATTGGATAAATTAAAGCTGGGATTTTGAAATATAAATAAAATAAATTGGGATTAAAGGGCAATGAAAAGGAATTTTTAAGGAACGAATTTAAGGAAATTAAATTCAAGAAATTGGTTTAGAATTTGAAATGTTTCGAAACTGCGATTCGAATGGAAACGAGAAACGGAAGTTTATAAACTAGGTTTATAATAAAATGGAATATTTATCCATGGATAATTTTTTGAAAGATAGGTTTTCGGTGGGAATTTCTATAAGAAGTCATAAATTATTTTAAAAATAAGGAAGAGATTATTTTCAAAAGACGGAAGGTGTATTTTCCCTGGGAAGTTATGTATGTCCCCAAAGAAAAGCTTTTGAAATATAAACTAGAAGTTGAAAGATGTTTTTTGGATATTTTGGAAAAATATTATTTTTGATTATTATAAAGAAAATATTTATTTAAATAATTTTGGTATTCAATTAATTAAAGGTGAAGTAGTATAAAGTTTCAAAGGGAAATTTTAATACAAAAATTTGATTTCATAACTTTATTTTAAAAGACAATTTTGGTTTAAGTTACTTAGAAACTCCTCTATATTTCCTTAAGTATTATTTTCATTATGTAATTTCTAGTAGCCTTATTTTAAATATTTTAAGCATATATTTTGGAAGTGATTTTCCATGAGATGGGAATGTGTTTAAAAATAAAAAGGAAATTATTTTTAAAGTGTGGAAAGGAATTTACGGGATTTAAACGTAAATTTAAATTGAGGTAAATCATGTAGGATTTATAAAAAGATTCTTTGGTTTATTCTGAAATGGAAGTGAAGTTCCTTGAAAAGCCAAGTAAATTTCGAACAGATTTTTTTTTAAAGTAAAAATCAAAGTTTTAAACTTATTTTAAAAAGAATGTTTTAAGAAATTATTGTTTAAGTTGTAGAATTTTTAAGAGTAAATATTTAATAAAATAGTTATAGTAGTAATTATTATAGAGAGATTAATTGGTATATGCTTTAAAAGAATATCATTAATATTTATATTTTATAAAGTAGTTTTATTGTAAAGGTAGTTTGGTCAAAGTTTTATATGAAAACTTATATGGGATTTCATAACTTTATTTTAAAATTTAGTATGACTTAACCTTTATTTTGAAGAAAAATGATTTATATTTTATAAAGCTGTTTTATTTGAAACATTTAAAAAGTATGTATATATTTCAAATAAAATATTTAAATAGCTTTAATTTAAATTATTATAAATCTAAAGTATTTGGCTGGATGTTTTCAGTGGAAATCAATATTTGGAAATTTATTCCATAAGGAATGTGTGGTTTGAAACTGTTTTCAAGGGATTGAAAATGGAAATATATCTTGCAAAGATATTTTAAGGATAACAAATAATTTGGGCAATTATTTATTGTTGATGGATGTTTGTGAATGATAATTGATAGTTAAATCACCGACTATCAATACTGGCCAATGTGTTGATCGTTTCGAAGAGACCAGGATCGGGATTAAATTCTTGAAAACCACTTCGATCCGGTTTGTACGTTTTCGTGGGGAAAACGAGTTCGGATTTGAAGATGGAGAAGTGAAGTGCAAGGGCTAATCGCTACAAATCCTGAGGTTGATTCCAAAATGGATGTAGTAGGAGTAGTGCCTTCAGTTCCGTTCGAACCCGGGAGGGACTGGTATGGATGAATGCTTTGAAACATCGTCAGGTGGACGGTGGGCATTCTAAGTGAAATGTTCTAAAAAGGTAACACTTAGCCTCAAGCCTCATCAACCGGGAATGACTGAAAATCAGAGGATATGCAACAAGGCTAAGTGGGTAGCACCCATTAGGGTGAGGTCATCCCTGTCTAAATGTCCCTTTTTACTCGGCTTAGTGGTGCGGTTGCTGATCCCAACCGTGGGGTGATCTTACTCGGGATTATCCGGTAAGGGGTAGTCCCGGCTTATGTTGCAGGGGATTGGGAATAATCCTTGGTACGGTGATCTAGGCTACGTATTGTGATAGGTGGTACCCCGTGCCTAGTCATTAGTTGGAAATCCATTCTCCCTATGCACCTGTACGGTTTTGATTGTGCCCAACTATTGCTGAAACATGAGATGCAAGCATTTCAGCTAGATTCTATTTTACTTTCTATAGACACTATTACAATATCAGATAGATTTGATAAAAAGTGTTTTACCTAACGTAAGGTAAAAACCCGACATGTTTATTTGTAGCGTGGTCTTATAAGATGCTTTTGATTTTAAAGGATTTTGAAACTTTAATAATCAATTTGGGTGAATTTATATCATGCTGGTATTCCAGACTGACTCGGGTGTTATTTTATTGTAATGCTTGGGTCAGACCAAGTATTATAGATTATAGGAAAGGATGTTGCGGAGCTTAGGAGAGGAGATGGAGTCCGAAACGTATTACCGTATTTGTTTATATTCGCTGCTGTGCTTGTTTGAAATTGTCAGGCTGGTAATTGTTGTTTGTATGTGATACTCTGATGATGTAATATATAAACAGATTTAGTTTTCATTTTGTGTAAAGATCTGCTATTGACTATTATATTTTGTTTCGTTGTGATTGTGAGATTCTGTTATTGTTTAGTTCCTTGTTTCTTCTATCTTCTTGCTTTTCCCTCAACAATCTGTCTTTTCCGGCACCCGATTGTCGGCATATTATACTGTAGCATACATTGTGTCGATTTTCGAGGGTCGAGAAGGGCGGGTCGTCTCATTTGGTATTAGAGCTTAGGTTTGCGATAACCTAGGCTTTGGTGGGAAATTACTCATTAGAAATAGAGTCCATAGTACTCTAGAATGAGTTGAGTGTAATAATAGATATGAGAGCGTAGTTGTTAGTGAATATAAAAATTGTTTTTATACTGTGTTGACTTATCGGTTGAGTGTTTATGAATTCTGGCTGGTACGGGAAGTACAACCGTATCGATAGGGGTTTCTAAACTCTTTAACAAGATAAACCAACATAGTATTGTTTTTAAAGTGGGTAAATGAAATAATTTTACCCAAAATTATATTTTGATATAAAAGAAATAATTTTCTGTAATTATTATATATACTTGGATGTTTGGTTGTTAATATTATAATCAAATATAAGAATCTAAAATTTGAAATGGCTATAACCAAATAGGATCCTATAAGTATGATTTATCTAAAAGAAGAAAAACTAAAATTTGTTTTAGACCAGTATTTAAATCCCAGAAATTTTGAAAATCGTTTAAAATGAATTTAAACAAAAAGTTTAGGAATTTAAAATCTTGGGAATGGTGGAAATGTTTTCCAAAAATTTGAAGGAAATAATGGAGTATTATTTTGGGAAATATTTTTGAATGGAAATCGTTTTGAAAGAATTTGTGGAAGTAAGGAAACACTGAACTAACTTCAGTCGTTGGAAAATAATCCTGACGATGATGGCTACATCATAAGAATTTATTTTCTAGTTTATAAAGTGATGGATTGCTTTCGTGGTGATTGGTTATGATATCTGTTTAGACTTGTTTGATATACAAGGTGTTTTAGAAATTTCAAAAGGGAAATTGTTTTGGAAACAACAGGTTGTTTTGGAAATCCGAAAGTTTGATTTGATATACCAAGTGGGTATGTGTTATTTATGATTTCAAAATGGATTTTGAAATAAAACCAGGCAATTGAATCCTGGAAAAGTCTATTTAAATAACGTGTAAAGTTAAAATGAATCAACTATTGAACTTTTAAGGTGAAGTTGATGTAATTAAGAAGGAATTTTGAAATTTTAATCCTGGAATGTAAAATTTTAGTTGAGTGTATGGAAGTGAATAGAATATATTTTAATTTAACTCAGGATAAGTTAAATAATTAAATTGGTTAAAGTTGAAATGTAAAATGATTATAATTGTGGATTATAATTGTGTAATGAAAATTTATACACTTAAGTTATTAAGTGTTATATATAATCTTGAGTCCTGATTATAAAATGTAAATTGGCTCATTTGAGCAATGTAAGATTTTAAGTAAATAGTTAGGGAACTTATGAATAGAGAAATGAATTGTTAAACCAAAATAAAATGGTTGGAATTTTATGGGAAATTCAAAATTAAAATCCAAAATGAAATGTAGAATGAGATAAGGCAAAGTGAAACATAGAAGGATGAATGGACTTAGGTTACTAAATAAGTTTTAAAACTTATATATTAGAAAGTAAAAATTTAAATTGAATGGAGAAATAAAATTGGATCGAATTGGATTTAACTTAAATTAAAAAGGAATTTAGTTGAATTTGAATTGAATTAAAATCAAACTTTAGTGTGTTATGAATAATCTTGAATAGAACTAAATTCTTATTTAAAATAGTAAAGGAAATGGTATGAATTTAAGTTGGCTAAATAAAAGTTGGTTGAACTTGAATTAGAATCGGAAAAGAATTGAATTGAAAAGAAAATTTAATTTAGTTGAAATGATATTGGATGAAATAAATTAAATCCAAAAGAATTTTTGAGGATGAATTTAGTGTAAGCTAAATTAAATGGAAAACGTACTGGAATGAATAAATTTTGGTAGCTTGTTAAAAATTTAAAAAGAAAAATAAAACCCAGTTCTGGTTTAGAATAATTGGAATGGTTATGTTATTAATAAATTAAGAAATTGAATAAGAAGGCGAATAAATTTAAAATGGATTGAGTAAGTAAACAAATTGAATTAAAATTTGCAAATGGATTGGAATTTGATTGGGTAAGAATCAAATTAAAATGAAAATAAAATCGATGTAAGAAGAAATGGAGTTACTTTGGAGTTGAAATAACTTAAGAAATTGTGTAAGGGTTGTTGTCGAGTTTTAAGGGAAGGTTTTGAATAAACCTATATGGATAACCAATTGGAAGTGTAAGAATAGGAATTTAATTTAATAATGGAACAAAAATGAGGATGTTCGGGTTGTAAATAATTTCAAATGGAGTAAAATTAACATAGTTTGAGTTGGAATTAATTTAAAATGGTTATAAACTTAAGTAATTGTTGTTTTCTTGAATGACATCAAATTTGCATTGAGATTAGTCGTTTTGTTGTAAACAAAGCTAATTAATTAAGGAAAGCAAATAAAGTTGGTTTTGAATAAATTGGAATGGGTTGGGATCTAATTAAGTGGTTTTGTGTATAAATGCAAGTGAGTTATAAAAGAAATGCAAATATATCAAATTCAAAATTAAAATTTGCGTGTGAATCCATTTGGAATTGAATTGAAGTAAATTGATGTAAGTAAAACATATGTTAATCATATTGAAGAGAAAATGAATTGGTTGTAGTAAATATGAATTGTAAAAAGTAAACTTGATTGTAAATCATTCAAGTGGAATAAAATGAAGTTTGGATTTGTTAGGGAATTAAAATGGTGATTGAAATCTTGTGATTTCTTATAAAATATGATTGGCATGTAGGATTTTGGGAATTGGTTGGTTGGGATGTATAATTGATGTGTTTGGCTAAGATTAATGAATGGAATGTTGTTAAAAATTCTCATATTATTGAAAACTGATGTGTTTGTTTGAGTAAGTACAGGTACGGGAGGCAATCGATAGAATTGAAGCGCGTAAATGCAATATTATTTAGCCGCTTGCTTTTAAAATGCTAACCTAAGGTACGCCTACGCAATAAAATTGAAAAATGATATATATATTGTGGTATAGTTTATTTTCCGACCGTGTGGGTCAATGTATATATATTTATGTCTATTGTGATATTGTAAAACGCTCTCCGTACAAAGGAGACGCTGTCAAAAATTTTGGGAGTTAGATTTTTTTTGGAAATTTGGAAAATTCTGGGTTAACTAGAAAAGGAATTTTTGAATTAGGTTGAAAACAAGGTTTTTGAGTTAGAAATAAAAGCTAATGGTTTTGGGTTAAGCAAAAATGGTTGAGAAATGAAGGTGAATTATAGCTAAGTAAGTTTTGGGATAAGTAAATGAGTTCGGAAGCATTTTTCTACCTTAACAAATTTCGAGAACGAAATTTTTATGAAGGGGGAGGAATGTAACGACCTAGAATTTTGGTCGTTATATTTTGAATATTTAATTCATTTTAAATGTTGAATGTGAATTATAATTTGATTTGAAATAAGGAAATTCTGGTTAAATTAATAAAATTAGTTAAAATTTCAAATATGGTAATTCAATTGAATTTGAATAATAATAATAATTTATTATTTGTAATTGGGATAATTTGTCAATCTGGATGGAAATGGTTTCTACGATTTATTTTAAGTTTAATTTGATTTGAATTCTAATATTGGACTTTTGAATGGAATCAAAAGTCGATAAGTTTCAAATTTGGGATTTTATATTAATTTAAAAACGGAATTTAATAATATAATGATGCAAATAATCAGATTTTGATTCAAAATGAATTAGAATAATTTCTAATGTGATTATAAATTTTATACGATTTATAATTAAGTTAGTAAAATTTTAAAAAGTGAAATTTTAAATGATTTCGACGATTTTAGAAATCGCTCGAATTAATCGACGAGTTAAAGTAGCCTTCCATGGCACAGTCTCGGAATTCGACGAACCGGTTCCATTGGATCCGTAATAACGTATTATTATCGGATTTCAAATTTCGTAGCGTTTGGAGTTACAGTTTGTCCGTACGGGTAAGAAACGCGTTGAAATTTAAATTTGTAATTTAATATTTTAAATCGATTGAAAAAGCTATCTTCCATATACAATCAAATTGGAATCTGAAACAAGTTCCATTGTGTTCGGAATGCAGGTAAAAGTTTATAAACGCCTGGCGGCATGACTAATTCGGAGTTCGTTCGAAAATATGGTAGATTGGTGAAAATTAATAATAAAATATTATACTAAAACGTATATATAAGCGTATAAGGGCCGAAACCCTATTTTCTTTCGGCAGCCCCCGTTATATATTTTAATGGCCGAAAAACACTTGTCTTATTCCTCCTTTTTCTTGAAATCCACTTGTTTATTTCAAAATCCTCCAACTAGAGAATCGAAGAACTCGTCGAGTACTACAGATCCTACGGTGGATATTCGTTGAAGTGGCTCGAATTCTTCGTAATCGAGCTCCGTTGTCTCCACGTTTTTGTTGTTTTTGAGCATAATAGAAAAGACTGGCTTCGCTGCCGTTCGTGGTATAGAGGTGTCGTGCGATGGGATTTCATCTGGTGGTATCGGATCATTGTGTAGTCAAGCTGTAACAACCCGCATATTTAACGATTTTATATTTAAATGTTTTATTTAAATATGCGTCGTTAGTCGGATTTGGGTCCGAAATGTTACTTTTTGCAAACGACCGAGTTGGAGCTCGAAACTACCTCCATTGGTTCCAAAATGGCGTTTGCGATCTTTTTGAGTATAATCCTTGATATGTTTGGAGTTTGTGAAATTTTGACCCTTTTTCTATTGGGTTTTGGGTTTGGGTTCAGCCCCAATCTCCACTTAACCCTCTAACTCAGCCCCTTCTCTTCATTCATCTTCATTTCATTTTCATTTCTTAAGCTAAAACTGAAAATGGTGGAAGAGAAGAGGAAATAGAAATTGCAAGCCCTAATTCTATTTGCAAACTCCAAATTCTTGCTTGAAAATCATAGAGAAGCCATTGGTAAGCTCCTCTTCATCTTCTCCAACTCTTCTCCTCTTCAATTTCAGAAAATTTCCTAAACATAACTTAGGAAATATGTGTTTTATTCTTAGATTGAAGCTTGTTGAGTTGAAGTAGAGTTTGGTTGGTCTTCTCCTTGTTGTTGAGCTTCTTCTTCTTCTTTGTTTGGGTAAAAGGTGAGTTTTGAGCTCACATCTACTTCTCTTGATTTCATAGATGTTGGGATGCACTTGCTTTTGGTTTGGATTGAATTGGTGAATATCCAAATTTTTAGTGTTTGGGTTCAATTCTTTAAAGATCCCAACTTTGATATTGGAACATGTTTTTGGTAGCGAATCGGAGAGTTAATGGAGCTGGGGTATCTATTGGCTAAGGCTCCTTAACTCCATTGCTCGAACGGTCGCGTTTTGGAAGAACTTGCATTTCATTGAAAAAGGGCAGGAATTGCAAACCTTCAGGTTCGGCCGACTGAGCCCTGTAGCCGGTCGACCGACCTGCTACCTCGAGCCATGTTTTGCTTTTTGCATCTGGCCAGCCGACCGTGCCCTGCAACCGGTCGACCGACCTGCTTATGTTTTGCCTGTTTTGCTTATTTTTGCATATTTTGATTGTATTTTGAAATTTTATCAATTCAAGATTCCTTTTAGTAGTTGTTATTGCATCTTTGACTTTGATAACTTATTTTTAACTTCATTCACGGGTTTTATAAATAATCTCTCTAAATCGTATTAAAAGCTCCCTTCTCCAAATTATAAATTCTATTTATAATGCACGCACACAATTTCGCACTTCGAGCGAAGTGGAAGGTAGATTAAATGGTTAGGTAAAACACGGACCATGAATCCATGCGTTTATCTTTCCGATTAGTCTCCGACCTATTCGATTGATTGTTTTGACCTTTGTGTCTGGTTTACCGATGAGATGAGGTAAACTTTGTATTTCTTTGAGTGTTAAATTAACTAACGGATAGTAAACCGTTTAGTGCGAACGAGTGGTTATGGGACTCACGTTACCACTTTTCGGGTATCTTTTTGAGAGTTATGACACATTCCGCCAGTTAGTGGTGTCCAGTACTGGGTCTCTGACCTTCACCACTACGGTTTGTTGCCTTCGGGTATATGCCTTCGGTTATGTTGCCCTTTAGTATCACTTCCGATGTTGGTCGTTATGAGCCGCATGGGTGATATTGGGTTGCCCTTTAGTATCGCTTTCGATGTTGGTCGTTATGAGCCACATGGGTGATATTGGGTTTGGAGTCTTCGGGCTTATGGATCCTTGCTTATACGGTACTGAGCTCGAGCAATTTTCTGATATTTCATTCATATGTATATTCCCTAGGTATCGCCCTTCGATGTTGGTCGTTATGAGCCGCATGATGCGTAGCGTTTACCTTATGGAACTTGTATACCTTATTGGTATTTGTTATTTGCCTTTTTGGCTTGCTTTGGGATATTTGTATCCTTTGTTTCTATATGTTGCCGATGATACGAGGCTTGTTATCATATGATTCATCTTTTGTTAGATGATTGTGCTATCTCCTTAAGAGATATTTGTTATACTTTGTAACCTTGCAGGTTTATTGTTGTTCAGTTTATCTAACTGATTTGTTTAGCTAGACTGACCCGTGTATTTTATACTCGGGTCAGACCGAGATGTTTCAGGTTAGGTGCTTTTGGTCTTAGCCTATTTTGCTTCAGTATGGACTACTCCGCTAGCTTCTTTTTGTCGTAGCTTTTTGTGTAGTCCCATTTTTGTAGTAACTCTGTTATGTATTCTTTTGACTCGTCTGTATATTGTGGTTTGCTATACCACTTGACATGTATTATTTTGTGTACTCCGTTATGTATCAGTATATGTGTATATGATGATCTACTGTTCTATGATGTATATTACGTTTGAGTTATTATATTCTGTTCTGATAGATCCTTCAACCACCTATGGTTTTGTTTTAAGTATTCATTGGGTATGTCGACCTGCTTGATATTTTTATTGTCGATGTATTCAATAGATAGTTAGAGCAAGGC
The DNA here is from genome assembly GCA_030765085.1 of Allium cepa. NCBI lineage: Eukaryota > Viridiplantae > Streptophyta > Magnoliopsida > Asparagales > Amaryllidaceae > Allium > Allium cepa. Next base: position 312,462,429 of record CM060942.1, on the reverse strand, counting down.
TATATATGGTTGCTCCTAACCAGCCTTATTCTCCGTGTTAGTTGACGGCATTACCCTCTAGCATCCTTGGCTAGCGTGGGTATAGAGGTGGGGCGTCACAGCTTGGTATCAGAGCTTGATTCAAGACAAAATATGATAAACACAGAATAGAGCACATATTATGGTACATCAAAGTGTACAAGTGATACAAATCATAGAATCATCGTGTCTTTCTATTCCTTCTTTTATCAAAGGTTAGATAGAATTTGGGGAATACGTCTAGGAATGCATTTTATTCCGTAGTATTCCGCATTGAATATCTACCTTGTGAGTGATCTTGTTCTTATCTTACTTTCAGCGTATGGCTGGAAGAGGTAGGTGACGACGTTTGGATGCTGGGCAATCCAGTGGCACACATCCGGATGGCGTTTATATGTCTGCCGATCAGTTTTTGGAGTTGTTTAGGAGCACTCAGCCTCCAGTTCCTCCTCGAGTGTCTCCACCTCGCAAGTCTGCCTTTGCACGTCAGTGCAGTGATTTTGCTCATCTTGGAGGAAAGCCGTTTAAAGGCTCTGAGTCTGTTCTTGAAGTCCAAGATTGGTTTCGCACGTGCGAGCGTATCTTCTCTCGCATGAATCTTTCTGACCATGATAGAGTTCTTGTAACCTCTAGTTTATTACAAGAGAGTGCCCTTGATTGGTATGAGCTTCTTGTAGCCGAGATTGATGAGTCTACTCTTTCTTGGACTCAGTTTCGGGAGCGATTTGAACTCAAGTTCGTTCCTGAATCTGAAAAAGTTTTATTGACCCATCGCTTCCTTGAGTTGAAGCAAGGGAAGTCTTCTGTTTCTGAGTATGTTGCATCATTCGAGGCTTTATCTAAGTATGGTCTAGAATTTATTAGCACTTCTTATAAGAAGAATTTGAAGTTCGTCTTTGGTCTTAAGAAATATCTTAAGAAATCTTTGTTGCTCCAACTTAAGCTTTCTTTTGAGGAGTTGGTTGATTCGGCACTTCACCTCGAGACCGTCGAGAAGGAGTGTGATAGTGATGTTGATGTTGAGGTTTCCAAGAACCCCAACAAGAGGCCGTTTCCAATTCAGAAGTCCAGGTCTTTTCCTTTTAAGAAGTAGAAGACTGGTGGTCCTAGCTCTCAGCCTCAGTCTTCCGGAACACCTTTCGTTAGAAAGTGTTTCAATTGTGGTTCTCCGGATCATATTACTCGAGCTTGTCCTAAGTCTCTCTTCTACCATTATTGCAAGAAGGAAGGTCATCATGTTTTAGCTTGCCCTACTGTTCCGGCTAGTGCCAAGTCTAGCAGGCTTTATGCTGCTAAGGCTTCTGAAGGTCCTTCTCAACCCAAAGGTATATCTCCATCTATTTTGGAAGGTTCTATTTTATTTTATGATCATAGTATTCAAGTTCTTTTCGATACGGGTGCTTCACATTCTTTCGTATCAAAGAAGCTCGTTGATGATTTATCTTTGGATGTTTCTTGTTTGGTTACTTCTTTAAGGATTGCGAATCCTATTGGGGGATCCGCGACCCTTAATTTTCTTTGTGATGATGTTGAGATTGTTTTATGTGGTTTTTCTTTTCGTGCGAATCTGCACGTTATTTCTTGTCTGGAATTTGATATGATTTGGGTATGGACTGGCTAGTGAGATATGATGCCAGGATTATTTGTTCAGAGAGAATTTTGTATCTTCGACATCCGGATTCGCCTACTCAGCTATCTCTTATTCTTCGGGATGTGGATAATTCCGAAATGGCTTTATATTCTCTTGATTCGCGAGATGGTGATGATATATCTCGTATTCCTATTGCTTGTGACTTTTCTGATGTTTTTGAACCTGTTTTAGGTTTGCCACCCAAGTGGGCAATTGAGTTCCGCATTGATCTCATTCCAGGCGCGCAGCCAGTTAGTCGTCCTCCCACGAGGATGTCTACAAAGGAAAATGAGGAACTCAATAAGCAGCTTTTAGAGCTTGAGTCCAAGCAGTTGATTCAGTCCATTTTTTCTCCGTGGGGATCCACGGTCGTCTTCTTGAAGAAATCCGATGGAACTCTTAGGCTTTGCATTGACTATCACAAACTTAACGAGTTAACCATCAGGAATAGGTATCCATTACCTAGGATCGATGATATGTTCGATCTATTGAGTGGTGCTAAGGTCTTTTCTCAGCTTGACCTTGCCATAGGTTTTCATCAATTACGAGTCGCGGAGGATAGCATACCTCTTACATCTTTCCGCACTCGATATGGTTCTTTTGAGTGGCTCGTTATGCCTTTCAGTTTGACGAACGCTCCTGCTTTCTTTGTAGATCTCATGAATCGAGTATTCCGAGAATATCTCGATAAGTTCGTCCTTGTCTTCATTGATGATATCCTTATTTATTCTAAGTCTGAAGCCGAGCATGCTAATCACTTGAGAATTGTCTTGAGTACTCTCCGTCATCATCAGCTTAGAGCCAAATTCTCCAAGTGACACTTTTGGGAGAATAGGGTTAAGTTCTTAGGCCATGTTGTATCTTCCGATGGCATTTTTGTCAATCCATCAAAGGTCGAAGCCATCCAGAATTGGAAGAGCCTGAGAATGTGCATGAGATTCGTAGTTTCCCTGGATTGGCGGGTTATTACCGTCAGTTCATTAAGGATTTTTCCTCTGTTGTGCTTCCTCTCACTTGCCTTACTCGGAAAGGCATTCGTTTTGATTGGTCCGACAAGTGTGAAGCTTCCTTTCTGTTATTGAAGGAACTTCTCACTAATGCTCCTATTCTTGTGGTTCCCGAGGGGAATCATGATTTGGTTGTCTACACTGATGCTTGTGGTAGTGGTCTCGGTGCTGTTCTTATGCAGAAGGATCGGGTAGTTGCTTATGCTTCTAGGCAACTGCGTCCGAATGAAGTTCGCTATGCCACTCATGATCTTGAATTAGCCGCCATTGTCTTTGCCTTGAAGATTTGGCGACACTATTTGTTGGGCGAGCGCTTCATTCTCTATACCGATCATAAATCCTTGAAGTATTTATTCACTAAGAAGGAACTCAATATGAGACAATAGCGTTGGCTCGAGTTTCTTGCCTCCTATGACTTTGATATCCAATATACCCCTGGAAAGGGTAATCGTGTTGCTGATGCGCTTAGTCGCAAACATTCGGCTGTTATTTCTATGATGCTTACCGAATGGAATATTCTTGAGACTCTATCTTTTTGTGAAATTTGGGATCGAGATTCATCTTCTGATTCTCCTATTCTATTATTTAGTTTGGGAGCTCGACCTATTTTATTGGATCGTATTGCCGATGCTCAGCGGCGTGATCCTGATTTGTTGCATCTTATTCAGCTTTGTGAGTCTGGATCCTATGATGAGGCGTTGCAGGATTTTAGCATTGATTCTCATGGGTGTCTTCGTAAGAAGAACCGTCTTTTTGTGCCTTCTGATCTTGCACTTAGGCATGACATTCTTGATGATTGTCACCGTTCTAAGTATACCATTCATCCTGGTAGTAGTAAGATGTATGCCGATATGCGTCGTCTTTATTATTGGGAAGGCATGAAGCGCGATGTGGCGGGTTATGTGAGTAATTGCATAACTTGTCAGCGTTTTAAGGCCGAACATCAGCGTCCTTCTGGTCTTCTTCAGCCTCTTGAGATTCCATTGTGGAAATGGTATCAGATTTCTATGGATTTCATTGATGGTCTACCTCGTTCGAGATCAGGCCATTCTAGCATTTGGGTTATTGTTGATCGCCTCACCAAGTCTACTCATTTTGTCCCTTTTAAGTCTAATAGGACAGCTTCGCATTTGGCTAAGTTGTATGTCAAGGAAATCGGGAGACTTCACGGTGTTTCTAGTTCTATTGTGAGTGATCGTGATCCTTTATTCACGAGTCATTTTTGGAAGAGTCTTCAGCAAGCTTTGGGAACAAAGCTTAATTTTAGCACAGCTTATCATCCGCAGTCTGACAGATAGACTGAACGGGTGAATCGTATCTTGGAAGATCTTCTCCGTATTTGTATTTTTGATTTTGGTGGAAGTTGGGAGGATCACCTACCTCTTATAGAATTCTCCTACAACAATAGTTTTCAGTCTAGTATCGGCATGGCTCCTTTCGAAGCCTTATACAGAAGGCCATGTCGATCTCCTTCATGTTGGTTGGAATCTGGAGAGAAGCTTATTCTTGGTCCGGATTTTGTTCGTGATTCTTCCGAGAAGATTGATCTTATCCGGTTGAGAATGAAAGAGGCACAGAGTCGTCAGAAATCCTACACGGACAACCGTAGGAAGCCTTCCGAGTTCTCAGTTGGTGATCTTGTTTTTATTCGTGTTTCTCCTTTGAAGAGGGTGATGTGCTTCAGTACGACTGGGAAATTGGCTCTTCGTTATATAGGACCATTTTCTATTACTGAACGTATTTGCCCTGTGGATTATAGAGTTTCACTTCCTGTTTATTTATCTGGCATTCATGACGTGCTCCACGTCTCGCAACTTCGGAAGTGTCTTCGGGAGTCAGATTCTGTTATTACTTCTCCTGATTTGCAAGAGCTTGAGATCTCACCGGACTTATCTATTGTATAGCAACCAATTCGCGCGCTTGACATGGAGGTGCGACACCTTCGGAACAAGGGCGTGCCGCTCGTTAAAGTTCAATGATCCCTAATCCCAATGATTGTACTTGGGAAACCAGAGAATTTATTGAGCGATCTTATCCGAGTTTTCTATCTTAGCTTGTGAACAGTGAGTATATCCTTTATCTCAAGCTTTTTTTTTTTCTTTTTTTTCCTTTTGAATGTTGTATGTATGTAGTTGTTACAAATATCGTTTCTAGGAATTGCCGGTACGCAATTTTGTAAGGAGGGGAGATCTGTAACAACCCGCATATTTAACGATTTTATATTTAAATGTTTTATTTAAATATGCGTCGTTAGTCGGATTTGGGTCCGAAATGTTACTTTTTGCAAACGACCGAGTTGGAGCTCGAAACTACCTCCATTGGTTCCAAAATGGCGTTTGCGATCTTTTTGAGTATAATCTTTGATATGTTTGGAGTTTGTGAAATTTTGACCCTTTTTCTATTGGGTTTTGGGTTTGGGTTCAGCCCCAATCTCCACTTAACCCTCTAACTCAGCCCCTTCTCTTCATTCATCTTCATTTCATTTTCATTTCTTAAGATAAAACTGAAAATGGTGGAAGAAAAGAGGAAATAGAAATTGCAAGCCCTAATTCTATTTGCAAACTCCAAATTCTTGCTTGAAAATCATAGAGAAGCCATTGGTAAGCTCCTCTTCATCTTCTCCAACTCTTCTCCTCTTCAATTTCAGAAAATTTCCTAAACCTAACTTAGGAAATATGTGTTTTATTCTTAGATTTAAGCTTGTTGAGTTGAAGTAGAGTTTGGTTGGTCTTCTCCTTGTTGTTGAGCTTCTTCTTCTTCTTTGTTTAGGTAAAAGGTGAGTTTTGAGCTCACATCTACTTCTCTTGATTTCATAGATGTTGGGATGCACTTGCTTTTGGTTTGGATTGAATTGGTGAATATCCAAATTTTTAGTGTTTGGGTTCAACTCTTTAAAGATCCCAACTTTGATATTGGAACAAATTTTGTAGCGAATCGGAGAGTTAATGGAGCTGGGGTATCTATTGGCTAAGGCTTCTTAACTCCATTGCTCGAACGGTCGCGTTTTGGAAGAACTTGCATTTCATTGAAAAAGGGCAGGAATTGCAAACCATCAGGTTCGGCCGACCGCGCCCTGTAGCCGGTCGACCGACCTGCTACCCCGAGCCATGTTTTGCTTTCTGCATCTGGCCAGCCGACCGAGCCCTGCAACCGGTCGACCGACCTGCTTATGTTTTGCCTGTTTTGCTTATTTTTGCATATTTTGATTGGATTTCCAAATTTTATCAATTCAAGTTGCTTTTTAGTAGTTGTTATTGCATCTTTGACTTTGATAACTTATTTTTAACTTCATTCACGGGTTTTATAAATAATCTCTCTAAATCGTATTAAAAGCTCCCTTCTCCAAATTATAAATTCTATTTATAATGCACGCACACAATTTCGCACTTCGAGCGAAGTTGAAGGAAGATTAAATGGTTAGGTAAAACACGGATCATGAATCCATGCGTTTATCTTTCCGATTAGTCTCCAACCTATTCGATTGATTGTTTTGACATTTGTGTCTGGTTTACCGATGAGATGAGGTAACTTTGTATTGCTTTGATTGTGAAATTAACTAACGGATAGTAAACCGTTTAGTGCGAACGAGTGGTTATGGGACTCATGTTACCACTTTTCGGATTCCTTTTTGAGAGTTATGACACATTCCGCCAGTTAGTGGTGTCCAGTACTGGGTCTCTGACCTTCACCACTACGGTTTGTTGCCTTCGGGTATGTGCCTTCGGGTTTGCGCCTTCGGGTTTGTTGCCCTTTAGTATCGCTTCCGATGTTGGTCGTTATGAGCCGCATGGGTGATATTGGGTTGCCCTTTAGTATCGCTTCCGATGTTGGTCGTTATGAGCCGCATGGGTGATATTGGGTTTGGAGTCTTCGGGATCATGGATCCTTGTTTATACAGTACTGAGCTCGAGCAATTTTCTGATGTTTCATTCATATGTATATTCCTTAGGTATCGCCCTTCGATGTTGGTCATTATGAGCCGCATGATGCGTAGCGTTTACCTTGTGGAACTTGTATACCTTATTGGTATTAGTTATTTGCCTTTTTGGCTTGCTTTGGGATATTTGTATCCTTTGTTTCTATATGTTGCCGATGATATGAGGCTTGTTATCATATGATTCATCTTTTGTTAGATGATTGTGCTATCTCCTTTAGAGATATTTGTTATACTTTGTAACCTTGCAGGTTTATTGTTGTTCAGTTTATCTAACTGATTTGTTTAGCTAGACTGACCCGTGTATTTTATACTCGGGTTAGACCGAGATGTTTCAGGTTAGGTGCTTTTGGACTTAGCCTATTTTGCTTCCGCATGGACTACTCCGCTAGCTTCTTTTTGTCATAGCTTTTTGTGTAGTCCCTTTTTTTTAGTAACTCTGTTATGTATTTTTTTTGACTCGTCTGTATATTGTGGTTTGCTATACCACTTGACATGTATTATTTTGTGTACTCCGTTATGTATCGGTATATGTGTACATGATGATCTACTGTTCTGTGATGTATGTTACATTTGAGTTGTTATATTCTGTTCTGATAGATCCTTCAACCACCTATGGTTTTGTTTTAAGTATTCATTGGGTATGTCGACCTGCTTGGTATGTCTATTGTCGATGTATTCAATAGATAGTTAGTGCAAGGCTATAAATGGTCGCTCCTAACGAGCCTTATTCTCCGTGTTAGTTAAAGGCATTACCCTGTAGTGTCCTTGGCTAGCGTGGGTATAGAGGTGGGGCGTCACACAAGCAGAGGAGGAGCGGCGATTAACCCTAGGGTTGGCGATGATGGGTTCTTGCGTGCGTTTTGCAACCTGATCGCACGAGCAAATAAGTAGAGAGCGGACCGATTTCTTTTGGGTTTAATTTTTTTCAAAAAAAAGTTAAATTAAATTATATTCAAAATCTTTGAAACTCCATAACTTGTGCATACTTGGTCAGATTTCGACGAAATTGGCGGCGTTGGAACCGCAGCGAGGAATCTACGCTGCAGTTCAGATCTGAGATCGATTGGAGTTCATGAAGATTTTAGGTTAAATCGAAGACGCTCGATTTAATTTAAAATTGAAACGAATCAATGTTTAAACTCAAGGTGAGTTAATTTCACTCACATCTAGAATGCTAGCTAGTTTTAAATAGCTAATATTTAAATGATTGATTGGTTGATTTGTTGTATATGATAATTATTATCAGATTTGATCGATATTTATTGTCGTGCTAACATTTGTGGATGCAGGGAACAGGTTGGAGGGATCCATCATGATTCCTTAAAATGAGAAATTTATTTCATAATTGATGGTGAATTTTATTTATATACTGTGATAGATGAATTTGGAATTTGATTGTGCTATGTTATGATTGGATAAATAAAAGCTGGGATTTAAAAATATAAATAAAATATTTGGGATTAAAGGGTAATGAAAAGGAATTTTTAAGGAATGAATTTAAGGAAATTAAATTCAGGAAATCGGTTTGGAATTTGAAATGTTTTGAAACTACGATTGGAATGGAAATGAGAAACAAAAATTTATAAACTGGGTTTATAAATAAAATGGAATATTTATCAGTGGATAAATTTATGAACGATACGTTTTCGGTGGGAAATTCTATAAGAAGGTATAAATTATTTTAAAAATAAAGAAGATATTATTTTTAAAAGACGGAAGGTGTATTTTCCCTGGGAAGTTATGTATGTTCCCAAAGAAAAGCTTTTAAAATATAAACTAGAAGCTGAAAGATGTTTTTGGATATTTTGGAAATATATTATTTTTAATTATCATAATTATAAAGCAAATGTTTATTTAAGTAATTATAGTATTCAATTAATTTAAAGGTGAAGTAGTATAAAGTTTCAAAGGGAAATTTTAATATAAAAATTTGATTTCATAACTTTATTTTAAAAGGTAATTTTGGTTTAAGTTACTTAGAAACTCCTCAATATTTCCTTAAGTATCATTTTCATTTACGTAATTTCTAGTAGCCTTATTTTAAATATTTTAAGCATATATTTTGAAAGTGATTTTCCAAGAGATGGGAATTTGTGTAAAATCAAACGGAGTTTATTTTTAAAGTGTGGAAAGGAATTTATGGGATTTGAACGTAAATTTGAATTGAGGTAAATCGTATAGGATTTATAAAAAGATTCTTTTGTTTATTCTGAAATGGAAGTGATGTTCCTTGAAAAGCTAAGTAAATTTCAAACAAATTTTTTAAATTAAAAACCAAAGTTTTAAATTTGTTTTTAAAAGAATGTTTTAAGAAGTTATTGTTTAAGTTGTAGAATTTTTAATAGTAAATATTTAATAAATTAGTTATAGTACTAATTATTTTAAAGGGATTAATTTGTATATGCTTTAAAAGAATATCATTAATATCTATATTTTATAAACTAGTTTTATTGTAAAGATAGTTTGGTTAAAGTTTTATATGAAATTGTATAGGATTTCATAACTTTATTTTAAAATTCAGTATAACTTAACCTTTATTTTGAAGAAAAATGGTTTATATTTTATAAAGCAGTTTTATTTGAAACATTTGAAAAGTATGTATATATTTCAAATAAAGTATGTAAATAGCTTTAATTTAAATTATTATAAATCTAAAGTATTTAGCTTGGATTTTTTCAGTGGAAATCAATATTGGAAATTTATTCCATAAGGAGTGTATGGTTTGAAACTTTTTTCAAGGGATTGAAAATGGAAATATATCTTGTAAAGATATTTTAAGGATTATAAATAATTTGGGCAATTATTTGTTGTTGATGAATGTTTGTGAATGTTAATTGATAGTTAAATCACCAACTATCAATACTGGCCAATGCGTTGATCGTTTCGAAGAGACCGGGATCGGGATTAAATTCTCGAAAACCACTTCGATCCGATTTGTACGTTTTCGTGGGGAAAACGAGCTCGGAGTCGAAGATGGAGCAGTGAAGTGCAAGGTCTACTAATCCCGAGGATGATTGCAAAATGGATGTAGTAGGAGTAGTGCCTTCGGTTCCATTTGAACCCGGGACGGACTTATATGGATGAATGCTTTTGGAACATCGTCAGGTGGATGGTGGGCATTCTAAGTGAAACGTTCTAAAAAGGTAACGCTTAGTCTCAAGCCTCATCAACCGGGAATGACTGAAAATCAAGGGATATGCAGCAAGGCTAAGTGTGCAGCACCCATTAGGGTGAGGTCATCCCTGTCTAGATGTCCCTTTTTATTCGGCTTAGTGGTGCGGTTGCTGATCCCAACCGTGGGGTGATCTTACTCGGGATTATCCAGTAAGTGGTAGTCCCGGTCTTGTGTTGCAGGGGATTGGGAGTAATGCTCGGTACGTTAATCTAGGCCACGTACTGTGACAGGTGGTACCCCGCGCCTAGTCATTGTTGGAAATCCATTCTTCTAACGCGCCTGTACGGTTTTGACAGGTGGTACCCCGTGCCTAAGCATTTCAGCTAGATTCTCTTTTACTTTCTATAGACACTATTATAATATCAGACGGATTCGATAAAAGTGTTTTAGCTACCGTAAGGTAAAATCCTGACATGTTTATTTGTGGCGTGGTCTTCCGAGATGCTTTTGATTTCAAAGGATTTTGAAACTTTAATAATCAATTTGGGCGTATTTTTCTCACGCTGGTATTCCAGACTGACTCGGATGTTATTTTATTATAATGCTCGGGTCGAACCGAGTATTATAGATTATAGGAAAGGATGCTGTGGAGATTTGGAGAGGAGCTGGAGTCCGAGACGTATTACCATATTTGTTTATATCCGCTGCTGTGATTGTTTGAATTTGTCAAGCTGGTAATTGTTGTTTGTATGTGATACTCTGATGATGTAATATATAAAACAGATTTAGCTTTCATTTTGTGTAAAGATCTATTATTGACTATTATATTTTGTTCCGCTGTGATTGTGAGATTCTGTTATTGTTTAGTTCCTTCTTCTATCTTCTAACTTCTTTCTTTTCCCTCAACAATCTGTCTTTTCCGCCACCCGATCGTCGGCATATTATACTGTAGCATATATTGTGTCGATTTTCGAGGGTCGAGTAGGGCGGGTCGTCTCAATAAGTTACTAAAGATTTTATTATAAACAATTACATAAACGATTTTTTTAAAAGGAAAGACCGCCCTAGCATATTACCATTCACAAACCTGGGCCGCTAAATTAAAATTTCTTCCACAAAATTTGAAAATGCCGCCTGAACTACAACAACCCCATGGCCGAACTTTGACCATCCTATGCTCTTCCCTCCTTCCATGAAATGCATTGAGACCACCACCATCATTCTGTTCACTGAAAACCCCTCCAACCCATATCACACTCTTCGAATTCGACGCCCTCCATGGCATCATGAACTACTACTGTGAAATGTTCGACCATGCAAGTTTTTCACCCACTAAAATAGGACAGGCCTCCACCAAAATCGCCACCTAGATGTGCCTCTCCATCTTGATCACCACCCCACCCTCCAATCAACAAACCCACTTCGAATCAGACACAAATCCCAACCCTAGCTTTCCATCTTGAGCTAATTTAGATTTTAGAAACAAGTTTGGGATTTTTTTTAATCAAGTATTAATGGAGAAACAAATTTTAGAAGCTTGCCGTTCCTTTTTTTCTTGCTTTCACTGTTCTAATTGCATGCTAATTTAAAGAGTGAAGATATGTGCGTGTTTAGAAAAGAAGAGGATGCAATTTTAGAAAGGAACAATGATTGGTGAAAGAAAGAAAAGGAGCTGACAAGAAGGGTTGACTTAAACAATAAATTAATTAATTTTCAAAATGTCTCCATTTATGGTAACTCAAAATCTCGAACCCCTATCAAGGCGTGCCGCTAGGCGTTTACAATGTTATACCCTATTTCGAGCAAAATGGAAAAGATTTCAAGTCCTAATTCCATCGTATGGAGAAGATAGCATTTTGAACTGATTATTATATTGAATTTTCAATATTAATTTTAACATGTTTATGTCCCGTACGACCAAATGATAACTCCAAACGCTATGAAATTTGAAATCCTATAATAACGCAATGTTACAGACCCAGTGTAACTGGTTTCGTCGAAATCTGTGACTGTGCCGGAAAGACTATTTTATGTGTCAATTCAAACGATTCAAGAAAATCCCAATTATTAGATTATCCAATGAACCATCATATTTGAAATTCAAGTTAAAAATTTAATTTTAAATATTTAAAATTAATTAAATATTCCAATTTCAAATCACCAATATTATGGGTTGTTATATTCCTCTCCCTTTAAAAGAATTTCGTCCCCGAAATTGCCAGGGTAAAAGAATGGTCCAAAACTCCTTTAACTTTCTCAAACCAAATCAGTTTAAACAACTTTCCGAAATCAATTTAGGGAAACCAAATTATCACCTTTACTAATTCCCAAATTAATACATAGATTTCATATAACAATATCTTCTCAATCATTTCAAGTTGTAATCCAAAATCAATTTTTTTTCAGTTATTAAAATTTCCTATCCTTAAATTTTCAAAAAAATTTGCCAGCTCTCTTTTGTGCAGCTAGATCCAAACAACTACAAATCGCCACTACGGGCCCAAATCATCATAAGAAAACATAAGCGATGGGCTCAATTATAAAATCATCCATTTCAAACAACAATTTAAACATATACCATTTTGTTGGGCAACTAATTTTCTCTTGATTTTAAATGCCTGCATCTTATCTACCAATAATATCCAATCATATAATTCAAAATCATTTTATTATTTTGCGTTTTCAATTCTCAATATTTATTTCACCAAAACCCGTACGATGCACATATATCATTCATACACAATGTCAAATCTGATCTCTGACTCGATCACACAATTTTACTTCCAAACTAGTATTGTTCACACGACTCTCTAGTGCGGACTGAGATCTGGTTTCTTGATTAGAAACCGTCATTCTCCTTGCATAGCCATATACTATTATAGAGAATCCCAGAATCAATCAAAAATCGATATCTACCATTCGCCATCGAGCATCGAGTGAAAATCTTTACTCGGATCGATATAAAGTATCTCGAAATTCTTTGCTCGAATCTGGATCAAACTGTCGTGCGAATAAAATAATACACGTATAACCTACGTATTTATTTTCAATTGATTCTTAACTATATAAATTTCTTTTATTCATAATTACTTCATTTACAACCAACTAATCGCAATTATCATACCCATTCACCTATTTACTTAGTATATTTTCTTAATGCCAATTTCACTTAAGAATTTCACCGTCAAATTTTCTTAAGTCAATTATAAACATTTTACACAAAAGTTCTAATGTTTATTATCACTTTACCACTTAGGTTTATATCCATTTATATTCAAATTTAATTTCAATTCTATTTAACTTACTAATTTAAATTATTTGGTCCATTTATTCATTTACTCCAAATCTCAGTAGATTCATTTCCAATAATTATTTCATTTAGCCTACTTAGGCTAAATATTCAAAATTTTATCTTATTTAACTTAAGTTAAATTCCATTCCGAAATCAAATTTCAAATTTTTTTAAATTATCAAACATATTCGTGTTCCATAAAACATTCTAACTAAAAATCCCAGAGTTTAAACAATTTCGTAAATATTTCAAAATCATTTTTTTGAAATCATTTACACACACACAAGATCCTTTGGTATATCAAATTATTCCTTTGAATTTCAAAACAAAACCATTTTTTCCAAAATAAAAACCAATTATAGGAATTCCTCTCTTGGAAACTCGAAAATGAAAGTCGATGATGCTGCAGTCATCACCGACTATTTTCCAGCGACCGAAGTGAGTTCAGTTCTTTTTCCTCTTTTAAAAACCATTTTAAGTATTTCTATTCCAAAAATTACTCTCCAAATAATATCACTATAATTTTTCAAGACTTTGAAATACATTTCAAAAGCAACGGGAATTTAAATTCTGGAATTCCCTGCCTTCAAACCCTTTTAACAATCATTTTTAAATATACCTATATAATTTCATTTCATTTCAAATTATAAATCACATTTGCAAAATCACATTTACATAAATCCATTTCGTTATATTAAATTATTTTCTTAAATATTGACTATAATAACAACTTTCATTCAATCACTACAATAACAAATGATAATAGTTTAATATTATCATTTCCTAACAAACAAGCACACCATATACAACTATAATAATTTATGAAAAATTATTTCTTTCATATATAAAATAATCTGGGTAAAATTATTTCATTTACCTTATTTCAAAACAATACTATAGCGAATTACTCTATACAAGTGTTTAGAGATCCTTATCAATAATGTTAATTACTTATATTGACCTGAATCCATAAACCACTCAATAAATCAACACGATATAAAACAATTTTTTATATCACTAATAAATACTTGCTCAAATCAATTAATACACTCAGACTCATTATAGGGTACTACTAATCCTATCTCTAATGAGTTAGCCCATCAAAGCCAAGATTCTTGCTTAACCTTCGTCTCTGATATCAAGTGTGATGACCATGATTTCGACCCCCAAAAATCAACACAAATACATCCACTATATCTCATGCTAAGAAATAAGACACTGAAAAAACCAATTGTTAGGGGAAAAGAAAAGGAAAGGTAGAAGAAGAAAAAGAAACAATAATAAAATCTCACAATTGCAGCGAAATCAAGTATATATCAATAGATCTTTTGTAGAGAAAAAATTATAACTATTTATATACATACCAATCATCAGAGTACAACAGTCAACAAACCAATACTGGACAATTATAATAACTTGTCCTCAAAAGTGCTGAATATACAGCCCACAATAAACAATGGAATATAATCAAGTTTTTGTAATACGTCTTCGTCATCCAGTTCATCTCCTGAGCTCCATAGCATCCTAAGAGGAATCTGTAATACTCGGTCTGATCCGAGCATTAGAATAAATAACATCAAGTCATTCTAGAAAACCAACGTGAGAAAACACATTCAATTTTAATTATCAAAGTTACAAAAATCCTTTGAAAAACAAAGGTATCTCGTAAAACCACTCCATACATAAACACGACGGGTTTTTACCTTACTAACCAAATTTTTTTATATCAAAATCATCTGATATTATTATAGTGTCTATAGAAAATCAATAAAAAATAGCTGAAATGCTTGCATCTCAGGTTTTAGCATAGTTGGGCACAATCAAAACTGTACGGTGCTTATTGGAGAATGGATTTCATATAATGACAAAGTACTGAGGAACCACCTATCTTGGTGCACGCCTAGAAAAATGTACCGAGGACCTTGCCGGGATCCCCTACAACACAAGACCGTCCCTATCCCTATCCTGGATAGAACGGAATATGTTATCACCCTAGGTGTTCCCACCCTTTTCAAGGGCTCTTTTGCATGCACCACTATATCCATAATATATAATATATCCGAGAATATCTAGAAAGGTGATAACATACCTTAATTGAGTATGACCCACTTAGCCTTGCTATATCTCGTTTGATTTTCAATCATTCCGGTTGACGAGGCTTGACCTTACGATTACCTTTCATGCGACGGCCCGAAATTTTTGAATATCTGAAATTTGAATATTGATTAATTTTAAATATTTGAAAGTTAGTTTAACTTGAATTTCAAATATCACTATTTATTTAGGCAATTAATTTATTGAATTTAACTATTGAAAGTTGGGTAAAATATTGAATCTCCAGTTTTATGCTTGTGAAAAATATTTCAAAGGCTTGAAAAATTTATATTTATAATAACGGAGATAATAGAAGTTTAAAATTTGAATTTTGGAATGTTTTTTTCAGTTTTAAAAATATATAGTTTAAATCGATATTTAAAATAGCCTTCCGAGGTACAGTCTCGGATTTCGTCGAAATTAGTTCCATTGGACCCGCTTATTATCAAATTTCAATTTTCGTAGTGTTTGGAGTTGTCATGTGATCATACGAGTGGTAAATTCGCTGAAGTTTATATCGGAAATTTAAATAAATAACTAGGTTCAAAAAGCTATCCTCTCCATACGGTCGAATTAGGACTCTAAACCTTTTCCATTGCGTTCAGAATAGGGGTATAACATTATAAACGCCTGGCGGCATGCTTCGATAGGAGATCGAGATTGTGAGTTGCGATAATCGAAACAATTTAAATTTAAATTTGAACATAAATAATATAATTAAAATACTACAGCAAACATACAAGTATTCTGCTTTTCAGCACATAGCCTGCCACTTTATACACTTGTGCTACTGCATTAGCACGCGTCCTCTAAAAAAATGACGATGAATATCTCGTTCAAAATAAGAAAATGAATGAAAATCCTTTTTGCTCAAAATAAAAAAACAGTAGCTTCGTCTCTATTCAATAATGGTCGCGTTATTTTTTTAAAAAAAAAACTCAAAATCAAATCGAGTCGTATTCATTCCTATCAACAGAAAGTAAATCGAATTCACGAAACTCTACTCCTCTTCTTAAATTTGAATCCAAGAAATCGATGGAGGCGACGAACATAAGGAGGAGGAGAGACCTAGGGTTTGAGGCAGTGGGGGTCGCGACTAAATCGCATGTGAAGCTCAAGGTTGTGGATGGTCCCGTCATCGATTCGTGGCGTAGCAGTTATGGCCGAAGTGCGTTTCGATTATCGTGAGGTCGAGATAGCAGCGGCTTTGATGTCTGAGAAGACGACACGCGTTCGCAACCGAGGCATTCAGGCAGGCCTGCGGTGAAGTGAGGACATCGGTGGATCGTGGTGGCATGGAGGTCGAGGGTTTAGCGTGGTGAGTCTGTGAAGGTATCTTTATCTTTTTATGTAATTTATATATATTCATATGTACAAAAAAAATTATAGTAAGGTTTTTTTTAGTTAGTTTATCTTATATATTCTGAAAGAAAACTGTCAGTTAGGTCAAAGCTCTATTTTAAAATTATGTATATGTATGAAATAGAAAATATATATAGTTAGATAAGGTTTTAAATCTACAGAGAAAGAAGATTTCGGTTTTTACAATACATATTTTAAGAAAAGTTTTACGGTGAAGTAAACTACTGGCTTTGTTAATTACAGAAAAGAGAAATATATATATATATATATATATATATATATATAGAGTTTTCAAATGAAATAAATATGCGTATTTTAATTTACTCATTATTTTAAATAATGGATTTGGTGAATAAATTGTTAAGTTAACCTATTTAATTTATTCTATTTACTAAAAATATATTAAAGGGAAAATTATTAGTTTAAATTTAAATCACTAGTTAAAAAAATAAAATTATTGGTTAATTAAACTTATCAAATAGGAAAATTAATTTGCTCGACTAATTCTAATATTAATAAAACCTTATAATGTTTGTTACAAGGTTTGAAAATCATAAAAACAAGCTGGAAGGGTAGTAGAATGCAAACAAAAGCAAAGGTGAGATCTTCTCACTCATTTGGTTTGCCTAGTCAATCTAATGAATAAATTTAAATTATTGGATGTGCTTGGATGAATTTAATAATTGAGCTGTTGGCTGATATTATATATAGTAGTATATATATTGGAGTGATTGATTTTTTGCATTACATAGCGGATGAGACCCTACGCGCCCTGCATAATAGGGGATGCCCCCTTATAACACGATATCCTGCCTTAAAGCGGGATTGGTATTCTATATTATTGTGCTAACATCTGTGGATGCAGGGAAACAAGTTGGAGGGATCCAACTGGATTCCTCAAAACGTTGAATTTATTTTTTATATTCAACGATGTGATGTATGTGATAATCTGTCGTGATTATATTGATTATATGGGTATTGGAAACTATTGAAAGCTATGGTTTGGCCGAATATATTTTGGTATTTTAAGATACCAGAAATATAAAATTGGATTTTTGTTGGAAGGAAATTAAAGTAGAGAATTGTAAGTAAAATAAATTTAGAGAATTGGATAAATTAAAAGAAGGAATTTGGAAAGGATAAAGGTTGTTTTTTTGAAATCCTATTGAATAAATTCCAAGTATGGGGAAAGATTTTTAATAAATGGAAATAAATGGATTTTGAGAACTTTAGCGTTGTTTAAAATTAGGATTTTAAATGATTTGGGAGAAATAACGGGAGAATTTTAAAATTTAGTATGAAATTAATATTTCAAATTTTAAATAAGATTTTAAATCTAAATAAAGGAGTGAATATGGAATTAATGGATTTTGAAATAAATTTGGATAAGTAAAGTAACTTATTTTAAAAAGGAGTAAATTTTGGAAATCGATTTGAAAATTGGTTTGAAAATTGATTTAGTATTTGAAACTATGTTTTAAAAGAAAAAAGAGACTACGAAATTTATAAACTGAGAAGTAAGATATTAGGGGATATTTGGAAGTATAAATTCACGATGGGAATTTATAAAGGAACCTGTAATATGTTTAAAAAATAAATAGTGGTTTATTTTTAAAGGTGTGAAAGAAAAGTGTTTTTTCCTTAAAAGCAAAGTAAGTTTTCAAAGCGGATTTTTAAGTATCAGTAGGAAGTTTTAAAGTTGTTTCAAAAAGAATGTTTTTGAGAAATTATTTATTTAAGTTGTTTAGAATTTTAAAGTTAAATATTTATTAAATTAGTTATATTAGTAATTATTTTGAAAGGGCTGATTGGTATTATGATTTAAAAGGATAATTATTGATATTTATATTTTATAAAATAATTTTATTTTAAAGATAGTTTTGATAAAACTTTTATTTGGAAAACATGTATAAAATTTCATTACTTTTATTTTAGGATTGTTTTGGCTTAAATATTACATGAGAAATTACTATAAAATTTCATAACTAGTATTTTAAATAAAATATTTTAAACAGTTTTTATTTTAAATGTTTTAAAGTATATTTTTGGATTAAGTAATTTAAATTATTTTAAAATTTAAAATATTTAGACTTGGTGATTTTTAATGGAAATAAACGATCGAATGAAAACTTATTCTGCACGAGAAAAGGGTGATTTGAAAACTGTTTTAAAGAGTTGAAGGGTAGAAAAAAATAGTTTGTTAATATATTTTTGAAATAAATAATTTGGGAAGTTATTTAAATCTGATGGTTTTTGTGGATGTTATTTGATAGTTAAATAACCGACAATCTGTATTGGCCTTTGAGACGACATTTTAATTTCGATGAGATCGGGATCAGATTCCAAATGTTTATTCGAAAACCACATCGGATCTTAAAGGTGGGTCTTCTGTTTGAATGAATAAAAATGGAAATTTGTGCTCACATGTTTTAAATAAGTGCTCATTATTCGAAAAAGCTGGGGGAGGGCATTAATTCGAAAACCCATTCCGAATAATGATACGACGGAATGGAATTGCATTTGATGATGGTAGTTGAAGACTGGGTATTTTCGAAAACGAAAGGATTGCTTATTGATTGTCTCTGCACCGAGTTTCTAAGGTGTAGAGACTACCATATGTGTTGGAGAGTTCGAATGTGATTAGGGGATATCTGGATTTGCAAGGACTTCTTTCCTTAATTGGACTAAGTGCCTTCGGTTCCATTCAGACCCCGGATGGACTTGTATGGATGAATGTCTGACATTACACTTTGAGATATAAAGCTGGTTTCTATCAAATATATTTCTGTTGGTGGAAGAGAATTTATTCACTTAGCTAACACCCATTTTCTGAGATGTACGAGCTTAGAGGTTATGTAGTTGATAGTATTAGTGATATATTCCCAATTTGGTGATGTGGCATGCTAAGCGTTGAGCATTGGTTGATCGAAGCATGGATTTTGTGTAAAGCGCAGCTTTGTGTGACGAGAGTTCATCGAACCCCACACCTTGGGAAATGGTTAAAATAGGAAGGATGCAACATGATTATGAGGTTCAAGACCCTAAGGGCATGTACATCCCCTTTTGGATAAAATGTGGTATTCTGGTATAGAGCCCAGATATTTTACTTATGTGGATAAAAAGTGGTATTCTGGTATGGATCCTAGATATTTTGCTTATGTGGTTGTTGGAATTTGAAGCGGCCCGGTAAAGGTCGGTTATGACTAGGGGATGGCACACTCATGACAGTTAGTTACCTAGTCACAAAGGTAACCCCGCCTTGTGTTGGCAAATCTCTGGTTAGGTTCTCGGGACGTCCTTCCAGAGGTGTACTGATTCATATAAAAGAAGTTCCTTAGCCTTGACCATTTGTTGGAAATCCAAACAAAGCAATGTGATCCCTTTACGGTTATAGTTGTAGAACCTACCATTTAACATGGTAGCTATAGTAGGCATACTATAATTGTAACATCCCGGAATTTTTAACACGGGATTTGTGAACCTTTAATTCATTTTAAATGTTTAATATAGTTTATAATTTAAATTTTTAAATAAATGACTTTGGTTAAGGTAATAAAATTGGTCAAATTTCAAATACGAAAATTTAAATTGGAATCTGAATAATAATAATTTAATGTTCGAAATTGAGATAAAGGATAATTCAGGATGTAAATAGTGATAAAAATGGTTTTAAAAGTTTATCTTGAGTTATTTGAGTGTAAATAGCATGGTGGAAATTCTAGATGAATTTTGAGGTCAATAAATTAATATTTGGAATTTTATAATAATTTAAAATGAATTTAATATTAGTAAATATTGCAATTAATTCGATTTAAGTCCGGAATGAGCCAAAATGATTTTTTTAATGTGCTTATAAATGTTATATGAATTATTGTTAAGTTAATAAAATTTTAAAAGTGAAAATTTTGAGTGATTTCGATAATTTCGAAAATCGTTGGATTTAATAGACGAGTTAAAATAGCCTTCCGGGGCACACTCTCGGAATTCGACGAAACCAGTTCCATTGGATCCGTAATGGTTAGTTATTATCGGATTTCAATTTTCGTAGCAATCGGAGTTGTCGTTTAACCCCGGCAGCTCGAAACGCATCGAAATCGTTTTAATCGGTTTAATTTTAAATTGATCGTTTAATTCCATAACTCGTACATACGATCGAATTAGCTTACGAAACCTGTTCCATTGTGTCCGGAACGCGGAAAAACCTTAGAATCGCCTATCGGGACATGAGAATTGGAGTTTGTTTGCATATGTGGTTAAATTGAGATATTTGTTGATTAAAATATTATTAAACAATATACATATTAAACTTCACTAAACCCTACTTATATTTTCACCAGCCGCCTCCTTCATTGCTAATGGCCGAAACTCATCAATTTTCGTCTTCAATTTTCAATCAATCTACGCATTTATTCGCGATTCTTCCAACTAGAGAATCAAAGTACTCAACGAGGGCTTCACATCCGTACGGTGAAGTGGCTCGAAACTCGCCGTGGAGGTCAGGATCGGCTCGAGTAGGTCATACGATTGGGCGCGTTTTTTGAGATCTATGGGAATCCGAGCTTAATGAGGTTTGGGCCGTGGATAGAGTATGCTTGGGCGCTCGATTAGGCGGTGTCTGATCGTCGTCTCGACCATCATAGAGAAAGCGGCAATTAGGGTTTTGAGTTTTGGGTGGGTTCGGCCTTGCCTGGAGACGTGCGAACGAGAAGAGGGGGGAGGGAAGAAGGACGGGTCGCGTTTCTTTGGGTATAATAATAATAAAAAAAAATTTGTTTTAAATTCAAATTGAAATTTATAAAATATATAACTATTGCATACGTTATCAGTTTCGGACGAAACTGGAAGCGTTGAAATCGCAGAGTCGAGCATTACGCGATGGTGCAGATCCGGAGTCATTCCGGGCAAGTAGAAATTTGGGTTAAAACGGACACCGTTCGGTTTAATTTGAATTTCGAATGCTCGCCGAAACTCAAGGTGAGTTATTCTCACTCACTTCTGGATACTAGTAAAGTAGACAGCTAGTATTGATTGTTTGTTTGGATGTTTAGTTGAATATGTTAATTATTATCAAATTGAATTGATATATATTTGGTTGTGCTAATATTTGTGGATGCAGGGAAAACAGGTTGGAGGGATCCAACTGGATTCCTCACAATGTAGTATTATTTTTATAATCGATGATGATGCCTGTTTATATATTGTGGATGAAAATTTTGGAATTATCAGTATTGTGATATTGTGGTATAAATTACCAATCCAGAATATTAATTATAAGAAATTTGGAGTTTAATTATAAAGGAATTGAATTGAGTTTCAAAGGAAATTAAGAAAGGTAATAAATAAGGAATTTTAAAAGAATACAACAATTTGGATCTATTGGATAGAAAACTGAAATAAAATTTAATTGGAATAATGCTGAGTAAATTATGAATCCATAATTAATTGTAAATGGATAAATTGAATTTTAGAATAATAAAGGATATTGTTAATTAATGAATTTTTAAGAATTAAAATTTGAAATCTATTTAGAATGGAAATTGAAAATTTGTAAAATCTAGAATGATAAACAAGAGAAATGTTATCAGTTGACACATATGAAAGTAAATTTATGTTATTAAACTATGAAACTAAATTGAAATAAATTGACAGAAATCGTGAGAAGGATTACTGTGATGTTTAAGTGGAAATGAAATTCCTTGGGAAAAACCAAGTTCGAGTTTAAATTGATTTTATAAAAAGGAAGTTTTGAAGTTTAAACTTGTTTAAAAGAGTGTTTGGAAATTATTATTTTTAAAGTAACTATTTATTAATTAGTAATAGTAAAGTAATTATTCTTTTACAAATGGATTTGTTTAAAAAGCTAGTTTTGACCTAAGTATATGGCAATAAGTCTTAATCTTTTTACAATTCTATTTTTAAATATAGTTTAACTAAAACCTTAGTTTAAATCAAGTTATATCCTATAAAATAGTTTCGCTTTAAATATTTTGAAATTATATTTTGAGTAAATAATTAGTAGTAAATTTACCTATCTTAAAGTATATATTTTAAACTAAAATGTTTTAAATTGTTTTTAAATCTAAACTATTTTGAACTTGGATATTTCCAATGGGAATATATGGTAAATGATTTACCTTGTAAAGGAGGAATTTTGGGAAATGTTTTCAAATGAGGTTTGGAAATTGGGTAACATATCTTTTAAAGATATTTGAGGCAAATAAATAATTTGGGAATTATTTATTGTGTGATGGATGCTTATGGATATTAATTGATAGTTAAATCACCGACTATCAATATTGGAAAATGCGTTGATCGTTTCGAAGGGTCCGGGATTGAGATTTATTTCTCGAAAACCACTTCGATCCGATTTGTACGTTTCGTGCGAAAAACGTGTTCGGCGTCGAAGATGGAGCAGTAAAGTGCAAGGGCTAGTCGCTACTAATCCTGAGGATATTTCCAAAATGGATGTAGTAGGAGTAGTGCCTTCGGTTCCGTTCGAACCCGGGACGGACTTGTATGGACGAATGCTTGCGAAACATCGTCAGGTGGACGATGGGCATTCTAAGTGAAAACGTTCTAAAAAGGTAACGTTTAGCCTCAAGCCTCATCAAATGGGAATGACTGAAAATCAGGGGATATGCAGCAAGGTTAGGTGGGTCATGCCCAAGCAGGACAAGATAATTCCCCTGTCTAGATGTCCCTTATTATATTTCGGCTTAGTGGGTGGTTGGTCGCGCCAACCACGGGGTTTATCTTGTTCGGGACTGTTCAGTAAGGAATGGTTCCGGCCTTGTGTTGCAGGGGATGAAGGGAGTAGTCCTCGGTACGGTGATCTAGGCCCCGTACTGTGACAGGTGGTACCCCAGTGCCTAGTCATTGTTGGAAATCCATTTTCCCTACGAGCCTTGTACGAGTTTTGTTTGTATTACCCACTTCGGTGGCTAGTAGCTGGAATTTAATCATGTAACAATTTCGGCTATTTTATAAGTATTTGTAAATAGACCCTATTATAATATCAGAGGATTTCTATAAAAATTGTTTTAGCTATCGTAAGGTAAAAACCCGACATGTTTATTTGTGGCGTGGTCTTACGAGACGCTTTTGTTTTCAAAGGATTTTTGAAACTTTAATAATCAATTTGGATGCATATTTATTATCAGCTGGTATTCCAGACTGACTCGGGTGTTATTTCATTATAATGCTCGGGTCAGACCGAGTATTATTTATACAGGACTTGATGCTTTGGAGCAGGAGAGGAGCTGGAGTCCGAGACGTATTATCTATATATATATATGTATATTCCGCTGCTGTGATTGTGGGGTATGTCTGATTGGTAAATTTGTTGTATGAGATACTCTGATTATTGATGATGTGATATGTAAAACAGATATAGATTTCATTTTGTGTAAAGTTCTATATTTATTATTATAGTTTATTCCGCTGCGACTGTGAGATTCTGATATTGTTTAATTTCTTCTTCTTCTATCTCTTCTTCTTTAACCCTAATGGTTCGTATTTCTGTGCCACTTGAGTTAACAGAGGTAGAATAGTGTTGATTCAAGGGGTACGTATTTGCGGGCTGTCACACTTGGTATCAGAGCTTAGGTTGGCGACAACCTAGGCTTTGGTGGGGTAATTACTCATCTAATAGAGTCGATAGTACTCTATAATGAGCTGAGAGTAATAATAGATATGAGAGCGTACTTGTTAGTGAATATAAAATTGATTTTGTACTGTGTTGACTTATCGGTTGAGTGTTTATGAATTCTGGTCGGTGCGGGAAGTACAACTGTATCGATAGGGGTTTCTAAACTCTTAAACAAGGTAAACCGACATAGTATTGTTTTAAAAGTGGGTAAATGAAATAATTTTACCCAAAATTATATTTTGATATAAAAGAAATGATTTTCTAGCTTATTATATTGGGTGTTTGTTGGTTATTACTACCATAATCAAGTAAGAATCTTGGATTTGATCAAAATTTGAAATGATAAGCTAATAAGAATGTAAAATATTAAAATGATTTATAACCAAATGGGATTAATTAAATAAGTTGTAAATAAGAAGAAGTGAAATTAAAATTTGAATTGAACTAGAATTTAAATCCCGGAAGTTTTGGAAAGGATTTTAAAGGTAATGGAAATAAAAGGGTTTGGGAAATTTAAAATCCTGGGAAGGTTTGAAATGTTTTCCAATGTATTGAAGGTAATGATGAAATATTGTTTTGAGTAATATGTTTTGAATGGGAAACTGTTTTGAAATGAATTTGGGAAAGTAAGAAGCATTGAACTCACTTCAGTCGCTGGAAAATAATCCTGATGATGCTGGCCACATCATTAGAATTCATTTCGAGTTTCTAAAGTGATGGATTGCTTCCCTAGTATTGTTTGGATTTTGGGTATGCTAGTTGTTTGGGAAATCTCAAAGAAGGAAATTTGTTTTGGTATAAACAAATTATTTTGGAAATCTGGTAATTTGATTGATATACCAAATAGGAATATATATTGATTATTATTTCAAAATGATTTTGAAATAAAACCGGGTAATTGAATTCTGAAAAATTCTATTTAAATAAAGAATAAAGTTAAAATGCAACAATTAATGAACTTATTTTAGTAGAACTGATGTTAAGAAGGAAGAAATGAGAATTTTAATCTTGGAATTAAAAATTTAACTTGAGTAATTGGAAGTGAATAATATATATTGAAGTAAATGGAAATTTGAATTAAACCTGGATAAGTAAAATAAATTGGACTTAAAATAAAAATGATTTGAATCAAATTAAAATGTAAGATGACCTTGGAATTATGGGTCATTGTGAAATGAATTGAACTCCTGAGCTATCAGGTGTATGCTTGTAGTTGAAACTATGGATTTGGAATTAGCAAAGAATTAAGGAGTAAGAAGGTTGGTAACCTTAAGAATTCAGTGATATATATATAATTTGAAATTGTGATTATAGGATGTAAATGGATTAAAATGAGCTATGTAAGCTTTTAAAATAAATAAGTTGGAGAACTTATAAATTGAAAGTGAGATTATAATCACAAATGGGAAATAGTTGAATAGTATGGTGAATTTGAGACTTAATCTCAAATGAAATATGAATTGAGATAATGTATAGTGGGATATAAAGAAGTGAATGAACTTCACTTAGTAAACAAGTTTTGAACTTGTATTTGGAGAATTAAAATTGTGAATTTGAAATGGAAGTAAATCTAAATGAAATGGGAAATTAAAATTGAGAAATTGGAATTTAATAAAATCTAAAAGAATTAGCATTAAAGTAAATGGATATAAAGGTGAAATATAAATTGTTTATAATTGCATAAGGAAATCCACATACTTAAGTTATTAAGTGTTATAATTTAAATTTGTGAATGTAAAATGGAAATGAACCTAGATAAGAAATCTAAACTCTTAAATGAAAGTGAAATTGTAATCTATAAATGGAGAGAGTTGAATGGTGTGGCAAATTTAAAATTTGACCATAAATGAAATGTAAAGTGTAATAAAGCAAGTAAGAATTGAAGGTGGACGTACTTAAGTTAGCAAGTAAGTCTTGGACTTATGTATGGACAATGAGAAATCTGTCTCGATAATGAAATTGAAATTTAATTTCAATTGTGTAATAAATAATGTTGAAAGAAATTTAGATTCTATTAAAGAAGTATAAGGAAATAAATATTGGAAGGGTGAATGAATAATGGAATTAGCTATATTAATGATGATTTGAATTGTGAATAACATTCAAATGTGTGAAATAATTTAAATGGTCTCTTTGTGAATAAAATAAACTTAACATGGATTGGATATCTAAACAAAGAGCATAAACTTTGTATGTAAATTGAAATTTGATTTGAATAAGAATCAAATGGAGATAAAATTAATTTGATAAAAAGATAATGGAAATATTGGGAAAGGATTTAAGCAAATTGAAGGTAAAACAAAATAATGGTGAATGGATTTTAAATTAATAACTTCTCCAATGTTTATTTAAAAAATTGAATTGTGAGTGGAATGATATTAATATAAACTTGGATTGGTTAATGAAATAAAATGTAAGGAAATGTAATTTAACCATTGCATTGGAGAGAGAAAAAATGTTTGGGCTGTGAACCTTGTAATGGAGTAAAACTAATATAAATCTAAGTTGAAATTAATTTTAAATGGTTATAAGCTTAAGTGGCAATTGTTTTGCTTAAATGACTTGAATATTTGAATGTATTTAGAATTGAGTTGTTTAAACAACTAAATTGGTTTTGGATAAATTGGAATTTGATTAAGTAAAGTCAAATTAAAATGAAACTAAATTTGGTATGCAAGAAAGAATTGAGATATTATGCAATTGAATTGATTCTTGAATAAAATTGATATGGATTAGAATCCAATTCAAAGAGTTGGTAAATGAATGCAAGTGATTGGGTTTCAAGAAGCAAATGGTATTGATTTTAAATCAATTGGAGTGAATTATCATTTAATAAGCAATGTTTGCATATGAATGGAAATGAGGCCTAAAAGAAATGTGAGTGCTTCAAATTGGAAATAAAATTTGGTTGTAAATCAAATTGGAAATGTAAGTTGTAATAAGAAAAGGTAAGTGAAGCATATGTTAATCATATTTAAATAGAAATGAATTGGTAGAGATAAATATGGATTGTATGTAGTGAACTTGAATTTAAACCATTCAAGTGAAATAAAACAAAGTTGGACTTGAATAGGTAATTTGAAAGGTGATTTAAATCTTTGATTTGTTGGTAAATAGTTAACATTGTTAAAGGTATGAAGTTGCTTGGTTAGGATGTAAAATGGATATGTTGGCTTGCATTTTCATTTGAAATGTTGTTATAATGCTCATATCTGTGAAAACTGATATGTTTGTTGAGTATAGCACAGGTGCGGGAGGCGTTCGAGAGAGTTGGAGCGCATATATGCGATATATTAGCCGCTTGCTTTTAAAAATTTGCTAAAAGGTACGCCTACGCAAATATAATTGGGAAATGATATATATATTGTGTTATATTTTGGTTTCCGGCCGTGTGGGCCGATGTATATATATTTGTGTATCCTGCGATATCGCAGAAGCTCCTCCGTACAGGGGAGACTCTGCCAAAATTTTCCGTAAATTTTGGGAGTTAGAAAATTTTTGGAAATTTTGAAAATTTGAAATTAACTTGAAAGGTTATAAGTCAAAATTAAAGGCTTTAGGGTAAATAAAGCAAATGATTTTAAAATGGAATTGTAACTTTTGGGGAAGTGAATGTAAGCTTTTAACTAAGCAAATGAGGTAAGTAAATGGGTTTGAGAGTATGTTCTACCTTATACAAATTTCGGGGACGAAATTTTTATAAGGGGGAAGGAATGTAACATCCCGGAATTTTTAACACGGGATTTGTGAACCTTTAATTCATTTTAAATGTTTAATATAGTTTATAATTTAAATTTTTAAATAAATGACTTTGGTTAAGGTAATAAAATTGGTCAAATTTCAAATACGAAAATTTAAATTGGAATCTGAATAATAATAATTTAATGTTCGAAATTGAGATAAAGGATAATTCAGGATGTAAATAGTGATAAAAATGGTTTTAAAAGTTTATCTTGAGTTATTTGAGTGTAAATAGCATGGTGGAAATTCTAGATGAATTTTGAGGTCAATAAATTAATATTTGGAATTTTATAATAATTTAAAATGAATTTAATATTAGTAAATATTGCAATTAATTCGATTTAAGTCCGGAATGAGCCAAAATGATTTTTTAATGTGCTTATAAATGTTATATGAATTATTGTTAAGTTAATAAAATTTTAAAAGTGAAAATTTTGAGTGATTTCGATAATTTCGAAAATCGTTGGATTTAATAGACGAGTTAAAATAGCCTTCCGGGGCACAGTCTCGGAATTCGACGAAACCAGTTCCATTGGATCCGTAATGGTTAGTTATTATCGGATTTCAATTTTCGTAGCAATCGGAGTTGTCGTTTAACCCCGGCAGCTCGAAACGCATCGAAATCGTTTTAATCGGTTTAATTTTAAATTGATCGTTTAATTCCATAACTCGTACATACGATCGAATTAGCTTACGAAACCTGTTCCATTGTGTCCGGAACGCGGAAAAACCTTAGAATCGCCTATCGGGACATGAGAATTGGAGTTTGTTTGCATATGTGGTTAAATTGAGATATTTGTTGATTAAAATATTATTAAACAATATACATATTAAACTTCACTAAACCCTACTTATATTTTCACCAGCCGCCTCCTTCATTGCTAATGGCCGAAACTCATCAATTTTCGTCTTCAATTTTCAATCAATCTACGCATTTATTCGCGATTCTTCCAACTAGAGAATCAAAGTACTCGACGAGGGCTTCACATCCGTACGGTGAAGTGGCTCGAAACTCGCCGTGGAGGTCAGGATCGGCTCGAGTAGGTCATACGATTGGGCGCGTTTTTTGAGATCTATGGGAATCCGAGCTTAATGAGGTTTGGGCCGTGGATAGAGTATGCTTGGGCGCTCGATTAGGCGGTGTCTGATCGTCGTCTCGACCATCATAGAGAAAGCGGCAATTAGGGTTTTGAGTTTTGGGTGGGTTCGGCCTTGCCTGGAGACGTGCGAACGAGAAGAGGGGGGAGGGAAGAAGGACGGGTCGCGTTTCTTTGGGTATAATAATAATAATAAAAAAAATTTGTTTTAAATTCAAATTGAAATTTATAAAATATATAACTATTGCATACGTTATCAGTTTCGGACGAAACTGGAAGCGTTGAAATCGCAGAGTCGAGCATTACGCGATGGTGCAGATCCGGAGTCATTCCGGGCAAGTAGAAATTTGGGTGAAAACGGACACCGTTCGGTTTAATTTGAATTTCGAACGCTCGCCGAAACTCAAGGTGAGTTATTCTCACTCACTTCTGGATACTAGTAAAGTAGACAGCTAGTATTGATTGTTTGTTTGGATGTTTAGTTGAATATGTTAATTATTATCAAATTGAATTGATATATATTTGGTTGTGCTAATATTTGTGGATGCAGGGAAAACAGGTTGGAGGGATCCAACTAGATTCCTCACAATGTAGTATTATTTTTATAATCGATGATGATGCCTGTTTATATATTGTGGATGAAAATTTTGGAATTATCAGTATTGTGATATTGTGGTATAAATTACCAATCCAGAATATTAATTATAAGAAATTTGGAGTTTAATTATAAAGGAATTGAATTGAGTTTCAAAGGAAATTAAGAAAGGTAATAAATAAGGAATTTTAAAAGAATACAACAATTTGGATCTATTGGATAGAAAACTGAAATAAAATTTAATTGGAATAATGCTGAGTAAATTATGAATCCATAATTAATTGTAAATGGATAAATTGAATTTTAGAATAATAAAGGATATTGTTAATTAATGAATTTTTAAGAATTAAAATTTGAAATCTATTTAGAATGGAAATTGAAAATTTGTAAAATCTAGAATGATAAACAAGAGAAATGTTATCAGTTGACACATATGAAAGTAAATTTATGTTATTAAACTATGAAACTAAATTGAAATAAATTGACAGAAATCGTGAGAAGGATTACTGTGATGTTTAAGTGGAAATGAAATTCCTTGGGAAAAACCAAGTTCGAGTTTAAATTGATTTTATAAAAAGGAAGTTTTGAAGTTTAAACTTGTTTAAAAGAGTGTTTGGAAATTATTATTTTTAAAGTAACTATTTATTAATTAGTAATAGTAAAGTAATTATTCTTTTACAAATGGATTTGTTTAAAAAGCTAGTTTTGACCTAAGTATATGGCAATAAGTCTTAATCTTTTTACAATTCTATTTTTAAATATAGTTTAACTAAAACCTTAGTTTAAATCAAGTTATATCCTATAAAATAGTTTCGCTTTAAATATTTTGAAATTATATTTTGAGTAAATAATTAGTAGTAAATTTACCTATCTTAAAGTATATATTTTAAACTAAAATGTTTTAAATTGTTTTTAAATCTAAACTATTTTGAACTTGGATATTTCCAATGGGAATATATGGTAAATGATTTACCTTGTAAAGGAGGAATTTTGGGAAATGTTTTCAAATGAGGTTTGGAAATTGGGTAACATATCTTTTAAAGATATTTGAGGCAAATAAATAATTTGGGAATTATTTATTGTGTGATGGATGCTTATGGATATTAATTGATAGTTAAATCACCGACTATCAATATTGGAAAATGCGTTGATCGTTTCGAAGGGTCCGGGATTGAGATTTATTTCTCGAAATCCACTTCGATCCGATTTGTACGTTTCGTGCGAAAAACGTGTTCGGCGTCGAAGATGGAGCAGTAAAGTGCAAGGGCTAGTCGCTACTAATCCTGAGGATATTTCCAAAATGGATGTAGTAGGAGTAGTGCCTTCGGTTCCGTTCGAACCCGGGACGGACTTGTATGGACGAATGCTTGCGAAACATCGTCAGGTGGACGATGGGCATTCTAAGTGAAAACGTTCTAAAAAGGTAACGTTTAGCCTCAAGCCTCATCAAATGAGAATGACTGAAAATCAGGGGATATGCAGCAAGGTTAGGTGGGTCATGCCCAAGCAGGACAAGATAATTCCCCTGTCTAGATGTCCCTTATTATATTTCGGCTTAGTGGGTGGTTGGTCGCGCCAACCACGGGGTTTATCTTGTTCGGGACTGTTCAGTAAGGAATGGTTCCGGCCTTGTGTTGCAGGGGATGAAGGGAGTAGTCCTCGGTACGGTGATCTAGGCCCCGTACTGTGACAGGTGGTACCCCAGTGCCTAATCATTGTTGGAAATCCATTTTCCCTACGAGCCTTGTACGAGTTTTGTTTGTATTACCCACTTCGGTGGCTAGTAGCTGGAATTTAATCATGTAACAATTTCGGCTATTTTATAAGTATTTGTAAATAGACCCTATTATAATATCAGAGGATTTCTATAAAAATTGTTTTAGCTATCATAAGGTAAAAACCCGACATGTTTATTTGTGGCGTGGTCTTACGAGACGCTTTTGTTTTCAAAGGATTTTTGAAACTTTAATAATCAATTTGGATGCATATTTATTATCAGCTGGTATTCCAGACTGACTCGGGTGTTATTTCATTATAATGCTCGGGTCAGACCGAGTATTATTTATACAGGACTTGATGCTTTGGAGCAGGAGAGGAGCTGGAGTCCGAGACGTATTATCTATATATATATGTATATTCCGCTGCTGTGATTGTGGGGTATGTCTGATTGGTAAATTTGTTGTATGAGATACTCTGATTGTTGATGATGTGATATGTAAAACAGATATAGATTTCATTTTGTGTAAAGTTCTATATTTATTATTATAGTTTATTCCGCTGCGACTGTGAGATTCTGATATTGTTTAATTTCTTCTTCTTCTATCTCTTCTTCTTTAACCCTAATGGTTCGTATTTCTGTGCCACTTGAGTTAACAGAGGTAGAATAGTGTTGATTCAAGGGGTACGGATTTGCGGGCTGTCACAATAATGGTACGTATGCTGGTTAAGACTGATATTATACTTGCAAATGTTTTTCCACACTATACACTAATAGTAATATCAAAAGGGATTTCACGTATCAAGCATGTTTGATTACTATAAGGAGAAACCTCCCCCATGTGTGAGATTGCATTTGAGTGTGTGCCGGGAGACCTTATGGTAGTTTCATTTTCCAAAAGCATGAACAGATTTCCTTTTGTACAAATAACCGTTTTAGGTCTCACACTAGTCCCATGACTGACTCAGAGTTTATTATTCCCTTTTCTAAACTCTAGATGCCCCTAATTTTCAACACGAGCAGCCTAGAATAAGGTTATCAGTCGGTTCTGGAGCTAAATCAGGAAAGTATGCTGTGGAGATGAGGAGACAAGCTAGATGGTGAGATGATCACATGTATATGATGTATTATCCGCTGTGTATGGTTTGCTGCAAATTCAATTTCCATGTCGACAAGTTATCATAACTGCCCAGTGTTGTGTTTTTTTGATGTTGTACTCTGATGATGTATAAATATAAAACAACTATAGTTTTCTATTGTATAAGATAAGTCATTTATCTATTTTGTATTGTTCCGCAGCGATTGTGAGACTCTGATATTGTTTTTATTTCTTCTACCTTCTTCTTCTTTATCCCTAACGGTTCATTTTTCTAGTATTCGATTGTTCGGCATTAGATACAGTGGACGTATTGATGTCGATTTTTAGGCGTCAAAAAGTCAGATCGTTACAATTTGGTATGTCACAGTTTATGGCTATGCAAGGAGAATGACGATTTCTGATCAAAAAACTAGATTTGAGTCCGCATTAGGAAGTCGAGTGAACGATACTAGTTTGAAAGTGAAATTTTGTGACTGAGTTAGCGATCGGGTTTAATATTGCGTACGGATGATATAAGTACATCGTACGAATTTGAATGAAATAGATATTGAAACTTTGGTAAACAAATGTGCAAAATGATTTTGAATATTGTAGTTGGATATTATTGCTAGCAGGATATACAGGTGTTTTAAAAGCAAAAGGAAATTTGGATTTTTTATTTCAAAAGATAAATTGAATTTCTCGAAAAAAAGATATGTGTTTAAATTTCTGTATGAAATTTGATGGTTTTTTGATCTAGCCACTAGGCTTTTTGTTTTTCTTTTGAAATCTAGGGGCCCATAGAGGCATTTTGTAGTCGTACCGATCTAGCCGCACAAAGGAGACACTAGCGAAATTTTTCAAAAATTTAGGGAGTTAGAAAAATTTTGAGAAAATTTTGATAATTTAAATTTGGTTATAAATTTAAATTTGAACCGTGGATTAAATAATGCTGTTTGGAAACTATGGAAGATTTTGGAAAGTTAGCTGAAGTGATAATGGGTCTTTAGTAAAAAGATTTGTTTTGGCAAGTTGATAAAACTATTTGGTTTTGGGCAAATGATAAAGAGGTATTGGACCATTTCTCTTAACTAGTAATTTTGAGGACGAAATTCTTTTAAGGGGGAAGAATGTGATGAGCTGGAACTGTTGATATTTGAAATTTGAGTATTTAATTTCAATATTTGAAAGTTATTTTAACTTCAATTTCAAAAATCACTATTTTTTGGCAACTAAATCATTGAATTTAACTATTAAAAGTTGGGTAAAATATTGAATCTTCAGTTTTTTACTTGTTAAAAATATTTTACAGGCTTAGAAAATTTATATTTATAATACCGGAGATAATAAAAGTTTTAAATTTGAATTTGGGAATGTTTTGTTCAGTTTTAAAAATATATAGTTTAAATCGATATTTAAAATTGCCTTCCGGTGCACAGTCTCAGATTTCGACGAAACCAGTTCTACTGGATCCACTGTAGTATATTATTATCGGGTTTCAATTTTCGTAATGTGTGACGACCCGAAATTTTCGAGCATTTAAAATCTGAATATTTAATCGATTTTAAGTATTCAATAGAATAATTTTAACTTGAATTACGAATATCACTACTTATTTGATAATTAACTTATTGAATTAAATAATTTGAAGTTCGGTAAAATGTTGAATCTGGAATTTTAAGCCTATTACAATAATTTGAAGGCTTGTAAAATTTATATTGATAACACAGAGGATAATAGAAGTTGTAAAATTGAAATTAACAGTGGTTTGTTCAGTTTTTAAAATTTTATAGTTTAAATTGAATTTAAAAATAGCCTTCCGAGGTATAGTCTCGGAATTCGATGAAAAATGTTCCGTTGGGTCCATAATATTATTATTATCGGATTTCAAATTTCGTATTGATCAGAGCTAGTGTGTGAGTGTAAGATATATAAACGCGCTGAGAATTTAATTGATAATAATATAATGAAATTTAATTTAATTAGTCAAGCTTCTTGTATACGCCACTTCCCTTAACTCAAAATCGCGTCCATCCTTATTTTTCCGTATCTGCGAAAAAAATTAATTCGATCTAAAAAATAATAATAATGGCCGAATCCCTTTCCTTTCCCTTTCTCATCTTCTTATTTCACCCCTTTCCATAATTGAAGAAGTTCGGTTCATATTAAAAAAGTTAAGATAATGAAATAGTTTCGTTCGAATTCAATAATGGCCGAACTAATTTATTGGTTTCACTCTTCTTGTTAAAGTATTTGAATCCTCCCTCACGAAGTCCAAATCAAACCGCATCTTCTCTTCTTCAGATCCCAAATCGAGATAGATTCGATGTCGAAGGAAATTGAAGCGCGAAGGCTGGAGGGAGGAAGTCGTGACATTCACGACCTGTTGTTGCGACGAGCGATGGTGGAATCAGCGGCAACGTGGAGGAAATCGATGGACGCGGCACTTCGATTTGCGCGAGGCCGGGACAGTTAGCTCGAAGGCGTCGCGAGTTTGAGAGGACCTGAGCACCTCGTGTGTGACTTCATCAGCGGCGACGTGGAGTTGATGGCGTGAGAGGCTAGGGTTTCGCAGTGGGATGAGCCCGGCCAGGCACGTTTTGAATTTCGAGCAGAAGCTCGGTGATAGCGGGTTCCTGTTCGTGTTTGAGGTATTCGTTTTTCTTTCCTCTCGATTTAGCTTGATTTCTCTGAAAGATAATTCAATACATATAAGATAATAAATACAGTAAGATAAAAGTTAAATTATGTTTTAAATTTAATAAATATATATAGATTGTTTTTAAATTTATTTACAGAAGGTAGAAGAGCAGAAATATTTATATTCTTTACTGAAATAAGAAGAAAAAAGAAAGAAATATGCATGTTTTAAAATTGCAATTACATTTGAAATATGTATTGGTGATAAATGGTTTAAGTAACTCATTGAAATTTTTGGTTACTAGAAAATTAGTTATCATAGGAAAATTTATTTTTAATTTTGAATTTACTGGTCTAAATTTAAATATACTAGTTGATTTAAATTTATTTGGAAGGATAATTGATGGGTCGTTTATTTAAGAATGTTAATAAATTGTTTGCTTAATTCAAATATTAATAAATTTATAAATGGGAATATAAATGATCGATTTATTCGAATATTGACAAAAAAATCATTTAAAATTTATACAACGTCAAAATGGCGAAGGAAGCAAGCTAATTTGGATGGATTATAAAACTAAGATCAAAGGTGAGTTAATTTCACTCAGCTAAATTTAAATTTAAATTTAAATGATTAAATTTAAATAATTATTTGAATAACTAAATTGATTGATGTGCTATAGTATGGTATATTTTGGAATTGGTATTTTATATTGTGCTAACGTCTGTGGATGCAAGGAAAACAGGTTGGAGGGATCCAACTAGATCCCTCAACATTTATTTAAATTATTTAATATTCTCTATTATGATTGTTGATATTCTATGATGAATTATGTTGGAACATTAAATGCTTTGGTTTGATTGAATATATCTGGGTATAATGGGCAACCAAAAATATATAAATTGGAGTTTGGAAAGAAAATAAAAGAAGTGAATTTGTAAGTGAAACAATTATATAAAATTTGAATAAATTAAGAATGAATAGAATGAAATGGAAGTGATATCACAATACTGATAAATAACTTCGAGTATATAAGAAAAAGATTTTGAATAAACAGAAAATTAATGAATTGCAAAATCAAGTGATATTATCTTAAAGGAATAAAGAATTATTTTAAAATTCAAAGTTCAAATTTACTTAAAAGGATAAAGAAGTAATTAGAGGAATCTAAAATTTGAATTTTCAGTTAAAAGTATTTTAAATCATAATTAAGGATTTAAATCTGAAATTAATGGATTTTGAAGTAAAGGGGAGTAAATTGGAAATCAATTTGGAAATTAATTCAAATGTTTGAAATTGGTAATTCAAAGAAGAATGTGTAGAGAAGTATATTTCTCTGGATAGCTAAGTACGTTCAAAGTAAATTTTTAAATATAAAGATAAAATGTTTTAATTTCGTTTTAAAAAGCATATTTTAGGAATTTATTATTTATAAATATCAAAATTCTAAAGTAAATATTTTTCAGATCTATTATCATAGTAATTATTTATAAAAAAGTTATTTAATATTTTGTTTTTAAAAGTGAAAACCTAGTTTTATATTTTATAAAGTAACTATATTTTCAAATATTTATATAGTATGTATTTTTAACCCAAATATTGAAGTAGTTTTAACTTAAATATTTTAAAGTATATTTCAAAGTAAGCGTTTTAAATTATTTTAAAAATCTAAAGTTTTGTGCTTGGTGATTCCAGTAGAAATAGAAATACTTGGAATTTATTTTGAGGAAGGAAGATAGTTTGAAAACTGTTTTCAAAAGGGTTTGAAAAGTGAATATATATCTTGTGAAGATATTTTTGAGATAAATAAATAATTTGGGAAATTATTTATTGTTGGATGGCTGTTTGTGAATATTAATTGATAGTTAAATCACTGACTATCAATATTGGACAAGTGCGCTGATCGTTTCGAAGAGACCGGGATCGAGATTTATTTCTCGAAAACCACTTCGATCCGGTTTGTACGTTTTCATGGAAAACGAGTTTGGATTCGAAGATGGTGCAGTGAAGTGCAAGGGCTTGTCGCTACTAATCCTGAGGATATTTCCAAAATGGATGTAGTAGGAATAGTGCCTTTGGTTCCGTTCGAACACGGGACGGACTTGTATGGATAAATGCTTTCGGAACATCGTCAGGTGGACGATGGGAATTCTAAGGGATATGTTCTCAAAAAGTAACTCTTAGCCTCAAGCCTCATCAAATGGGAATGACTGAAAATCAAGGGTTATGCAGCAAGGCTAGGTGGGCAGCACCCAAGCAGGGTGAGGTCATCCTTGTCTAAACGTTCCTTTTTATTTTGGCTTATTGGTGCAGTTGCTGATCCCAACCACGGGTTGATCTCACTCGGGATTATCCAGTAAGGGGTAGTCCCAGTCTTGTGTTGCAGGGGAGCGGGCGTACTCCTCGATACTGTGATCTAAGCCTCGTGTTGTGGCAGGTGGTTCCCCAGTGTCTAGTCATTAGTTGGAAATCCATTCTCCCTACGAGCCTTATACGAGTTTTGTTTGTATTACCCACTCTGTGGCTAGTAGTTGGAATTTAATTGATGTAACAATTTCGGCTATTTTATAAGTATTTATATATAGACCCTATTATAATATCAGAGGATTTCTATAAAAATTGTTTTAGCTATCGTAAGGTAAAAACCCGACATGTTTATTTGTGGCGTGGTCTTACGAGATGTTTTTGTTTTCAAAGGATTTTTGAAACTTTAATAATCAATTGAGTGCGATTTTCTCACGTTGGTATTCCAGACTGAGTCGGGTGTTATTTAACTGTAATGCTCGGGTTAGACCAAGTATTATAGGATACAGGATACGATGTTGTGGAGCTCAGGAGACGAGCTGGATGACGATACGTACTTCCGTACTTATTTATTTATATATTCCGTTGTGTTGTATAGTTGTGTATCCAGTTGTATGATATTCTTGTTGGGTTGTGATTGATGTACTCTGATGATGTAATATATGAACAGATAT
This sequence comes from Allium cepa, assembly GCA_030765085.1. NCBI lineage: Eukaryota > Viridiplantae > Streptophyta > Magnoliopsida > Asparagales > Amaryllidaceae > Allium > Allium cepa. The sequence goes on along the minus strand of CM060942.1, from coordinate 312,424,479 downwards.
ATTTGTTTTGATGTAAAGATATGTTAATATCTATTATATTTTATTCCGCTGCGATGGTTAGATTCTGATGTTTTTTCTATTTTCTTTTTCTACCTCTTCTTCTTTAACCCAAATGGTTCGTATTTCTGTGCAACTTGAGTTGATTGTTGTAGAATAGTGTTGACTCAAGGGGTACGGATTTGCGGGCCGTTACAGTTGGTATCAGAGCCAGGGTGGCGATAACCTTGGCTCTGGTGGGGATTACTCATTAAATAAAGTCCGTAGTACTCTAGAATGAGTTTGAGCGTATTGATAGATATGAGCGTGTATTTGTTAGTGAATATAAAATTGTTTTATATTGTGTTGATTTATCGGTTGAGTGTTTATGGATTCTGGTCGATATATAGGACGCCAAGTTATCGATAGGAGTTTCTAAACTCTTAAACAAGGTAAACTGACATAGTATTGTTTTAAATAGGGTAAATAAAATAATTTTACCCAAAATTATTTTGTATATAAAGGAAATAATTTTTCATAAATTGTTACCATTATATATGGATGCTTGTATGGAAGAAAGTGATAATATTTAATTATTATCATTATTGAATGAGAATTGAATAAGAAATTGAAAATAATAACCAAAGGTTAAGGAATAAATTAATAAAATGAATGATATTTGTAAATGTAATTCATAATTGATTAAGGACTTGAAACCATAATTAAAAACTATGAAATCAATTTGTATACAAATGAAATTTGTAAAGGTAAACTAAATGAAAATTATAGTGTGATTAATAATTAAAATAAAATTCCAAAGTAATGTTTGAATATAAACTTAAAGAGTTTGGAATTTGAAAATTTAGGAATTTAAGTTCCTTTGAATTTGGAAATGATTTTCAAAGGTTGGGAAGAAAACATATATTGAGAAATATTTTTGAATCGGATGTGAAATCTAGAGAGATTTGGAAATTAAAATGTTTGAAGGGTTTTAAAAGAGATAAAAGCATTGAACTCTTTACGGTCGCTGGAAAATAATTCCGATGATGATCGCGACGTCATCGGTGTTCATTGTCGAGTTTCCAAAAGAGGGATTGCTACCAGGATGTTTTGGATAAATGTTTGTTGAAGAAATTTGGTTGATTTTGAAAAATGAAAAGGAATAGTTTGATTAGATATATATGTTTTCAAAATTTAATGTTAAACATAAGTTTAAATTTTTTTTTATCAGGATGGACTAAATAAAACAAAGTTGTAAGATTTAAAATTTGAAAATAACTAAAGGATTTATATGGTATGCAATGAAATGAAATTCAATATTGGATGATGCATGATTTAAATATGTAAAATAAGGTGCAGAATAAGTTCAAATGGACTAAAATAATTAATGTTTGGAAATAAAATTTATTTGGTTGAACGAATTTGTGAATGAACTAATGAATCAACTATTGAACTGATAAAGTAAAGTCGATATTAATAAGAAGAAATTGGAAAATTTTAATCCGGGAATTAAAAATAACTTAAGTGAATGAAAGTGAAGAAAATATATTTGAATTTAACTTGAGATATAAATAAAATTGAAATTAAAAATTGGATATAAAGCTGAAAGGTAAAATGATTATAATTTTGAAATAAAAATTTATACCTTAAGCTAGTAAGTGTTATATGTATAATCTGGAATTTGGTTATAAGATGAAATGACTCAAATGAGAAATATAAGCTCTAATATAAATAAATAAGTTTTGAACTCATATATTGAGAAATAAAATTTAGTTAGATTTGGATTGAATTGAATCAAAGTCAGTTGTGTCATGAATGATATTAATGGAATTAAGTCCCTGCTTAACAAAAAAATTCAAAGAATGGTGTGTAGCTAGATTTAACTGGAGGTAAGCTAAATAAAATTTGGGTTGAAATAAATTCAGTCGAGTTATAGATATTATTGAATGGAATGAAATTCATACTTAAATAAATGAATGTAAATTAAGCAAGTATTGAATTAGAATGAATAAACTTTGGAAGCTTATAAATGAATTGAAAAGCATTGAGAAAAATATATATAATCCCTAGTTAAAGGTAAAATGCGAATATAATTGACTGTAAATAGATGGGGAAGAGTGAATATTAATAAGTGAGTAGTTTATAAAAATTTGAAAAGGGAATAAATAAGCCGGAATAAAAATATTGTATTTTGAGATAAAAATCCAAACTTAGGATATAAAATACGATTGAACCCAAGGAAATTAAATAAAATGATTTTTCAAGATAAATGAAAAAGAAAATCAAGTATGGGATTATAATTGGAAGTGGTGTTGAATGAAAATTGAATTGGATTAAAACGGATATGGTGTGAAATATAAACAAATCCAATTCAAGCATAAATTGAATGGCCTTATTATTAATAAATTCAATAGTGAATTGTTAATGTAAATTAAAATTTAAAATGGATAAAAGAACAAACTAATCGAATAAATTTGTGAAATGGTTGGGATTTGATCAAAGGAAAATCAAATCAAAGATTGTGAATAGGTAATAGAGTTTGGAAATAAAACTTGAGTTGTATGGAATTGGATTAAAATAAAAATGATTTGAGATGGAAATAAATCCAATTCGAGTATGAATAAATTAAAACGAGAATGAACTTAAGTTATGACATGGTAGTGAATTTAAGTAAATTAACTTAAGTTTAAAACTAATAGAAGCATGGGTTGATGTCGAGTATAATAAAAATAGTTTGGAATCAAACTTTTTGGACATGAAAGAAATGCAATGGAAGTTTGTGAATAAATTAAAATGGGATGGGATTAAGTGTAAATTGAGTTGGAATTAATTAAAATGGTTATAAGCTTAAGTAATTATTTATTCACATTAATATTATCAAATTACATTAGTAAATTGGTCATTCGGCGTAAACGGAAGTAAGAAAAACTATATGAATCAATAGTGATTTGATAAATTGATTTTTGCATCAATTGGAATGAATATGAGTCTGTTTTGCTTAGAATGAATTAAATAAAAGCAAGTAAGTTGTAAATCACTTCAACTGAATGGAATGGTTTGAGAATTGATTATAAGCAATTGTAATAAGTGTCGGAACCTTATATATGCTTATGGAAATTATATAACATGCATTATATGTGAAATTTATGTGTTCATGCCAGTATATCACATGCATTTTTACAGGATTGATGTTTTAGCCATTTAAATTTAAGTTAAATGCAATAAACTTCCTATATATAGTACTTATATGTTTAAATTGAGTAAGTACAGCTACAGGGAAGCCGTTTGGCTGGATTTTGGTCACGCTAGTTGCTAAAAATATAAGCCGCTTGCTTAAAATGCTAAATAAGGTACGCCTACGCAATACAAATAGGAAATATGAACTGTTTTTGGTTTTTCCGACCGTGTGGGTCGATGTATATATATTTATATCTTTTGTCAAATTGCAAAAGCTCCTCCGTACAAAGGAGACTCCGCCAAAAATTTTCAAAAATTTTGGAAATTAGAAAAAAAATTTAAAAATTTTTGGGAAAAATTTTAATTAACGACAAAACGATTTCAAACTGCAAATTGAAATAAATTAGTGAATGAAACTGCATTAAAATAATAATATGAATCAGTATAAATGGAAGATAAAATTAAGTGTTCAGAGTTGAAAATAAATTGAATTCATGTGGAAATGAAAGAATAATTTTGAATAGAAATAAATATAAACTAAAGTGGTGAAGTGAAAATAAATAAGGAAGCATATTAAACGCTTAATAAACTTAAGAAAAGAGTGGTGAATTCTAAATGGGAAATTGATATTACAAATATATTCTAAGTTAATATTTAGGATGAATAAATACTGACATTTCATAAGGAAGTCAATAAAATATTTTGAATGTTGTGATTGGATATTATTGCTAAGTGGAATATGCAGGTATTATAAAAGGAAAAGAGAATTGGTTTTGATTTCAAAAGATAAATTTGAATTGCTCGACAAAAAGGTACGTGTTTAAATTTCTGTGAAATTTGATCGGGTTTTTGGAGCTAGCCAATTGGCTTTTTTTTTCTTTTGGAATTTGGGACCCTGTAGAGGCCTTTTGTAGTTGTACCGAGCTAGCCGCATAAAGGAGACGCTGGCGAAATTTTTCGGAAATTTAAGGAGTTAGAAAATTTTTGAGAGAATTTTGGTAATTCAAGATTTGGTTTTAAATTGAAACTTGAATGATTGTGCAAATAGCATAGTTTGCAAATTATGTGTGGGGGGGGAGTTTGAGAAGTTAGTAAGAATAATAATGGGTCTTTTATAAAAAAAAGTTGGTAAGATGTTAAATTGTTGGTTTTGAGAAAAGTAAACGGGTATTGGACCATTCTTCCTAACTAGTAATTTCAGGGACGAAATTCTTTTAAGGGGGGAGGAATGTGACGACCCAAAATTTTTGAGCATTTAAAATCTGAATATTTAATTGATTTTAAGTATTCAATAGAATAATTTTAACTTGAATTACGAATATCACTATTTATTTGATAATTAACTTATTGAATTAAATAATTTGAAGTTCGGTAAAATGTTGAATCAGGAATTTTAAGCCTATTACAATAATTTGAAGGCTTATAAAATTTATATTGATAACACTGAGAATAATAAAAGTTGTAAAATTGAAATTAACAGTGGTTTGTTCAGTTTTTAAAATTTTATAGTTTAAGTTGAATTTAAAAATAGCCTTTCGAAACACAGTCTCGGAATTCGACGAAACAGGTTCCATTGGGTCCGTAATATTGAATTATTATCGGATTTCAAATTTCGTATTGATCGGAGCTAGTGTGTGAGCGTACGATATATAAATGCTCTGAGAATTTAATTGATAATAATCTAATGAAACGTAATTTAATTAGTCAAGCTTCTTGTATACGCCACTTCCCTTAACTTAAAATTGTGTCCATCCTTATTTTTTCGTCTCTGCGAAAAAATCAATTGATCTAAAAAAATATAATAATGACTGAAGCCCTTACCTCTCCCTTTCTCGTCTTCTTTTCACCCCTTTCCATAATTGAAGCAGTTCGATTCATATAAAAAAAGTTAAGATAATGAAATAATTTCATTCGAATTCAATAATGGCCGAACTAATTTATAGGTTTCACGCTTCTTGTTCAAGTATTTGAATCCTCCCTCACGAAATCCAAATCAAACCGCACCTTCCCTTCTTGAGATCCCAAATCGAGATCGATTCGATGTCGAAGGAAATTGAAGCGTGAAGGCTGGAGGGAGGAAGTCACGACGTTCACGACCTGTTGTTGCAACGAGCGATGGTGGAATCAGCGGCAACGTGGAGGAAACCGATGGAGGCGGCACTTCGATTTGCGCGAGGCCGGGGTAGATAGCTCGAAGGCCCCGCGAGTTTGAGAGGACCTGAGCACCTCGTGTGTGACTTCATCAGCGGCGACATGGAGTTGATCGCGCGAGAGGCTAGGGCTTCGCAATGGGATGAGCTCGGCCAGGCACGTTTTGAATTTCGAGCAGAAGCTCGGTGATAGTGGATTCCTGTTCGTGTTTGAGGTATTCGTTTTTCTTTCCCTCTCGATTTTGCTTAATTTCTCCGAAAGATAATTCAATACAGATAAGATAATAAATATAGTAAGATAAAAGTTAAATTATGTTTTAAATTTAATCAATATATATAGATTGTTTTTAAATTTATTTACAGAAGGAAGAAGAGCAGAAATATTTATATTCTTTATTGAAATAAGAAGAAAAAAAAAGAAATATGCATGTTTTAAAATTGCAATTACATTTGAAATAATGTATTGGTGATAAATGGTTTAAGTGACTCATTTAAATTTTTGGTTACTATAAAATTAGTTATCATAGGAAAATTTATTTTTAATTTTGAATTTACTGGTCTAAATTTAAATATACTAGTTGATTTAAATTTATTTGGAAGGATAATTGATGGGTCGTTTATTTAAGAATGTTAATAAATTGTTTGCTTAATTCAAATATTAATAAATTTATAAATGGGAATATAAATGATCGATTTATTCGAATATTAATAAAAAAATCTTTAAAATTTATACATGGTCAAAATGGCGAAGGAAGCAAGCTAATTTGGATGGATTATAAAACTAATATCAAAGGTGAGTTAATCTCACTCAGCTAAATTTAAATTTAAATTTAAATGATTAAATTTAAATAATTGTTTGAATAGTTGAATTGATTGATGTGCTATTAGTATGGTATATTTTGGAATTGGTATTTTATATTGTGCTAACGTCTGTGGATGCAGAGAAAATAGGTTAGAGGGATCCAACTGGATCCCACAACATTTATTTAAATTATTTAATATTCCCTGTTATGATTGTTGATATTCTATAATGAATTATGTTGGAATATTAAATGCTTTGGTTTGATTGAATATATCTGGGTATAATGGGCTACCAAAAATATATGAATTGGATTTTGGAAAGAAAATAAAAGAAGTGAATTTGTAAATGAAATAATTATATAAAATTTGGATAAATTAAGAATGAATAGAATGAAATGGAAGTGATATCACAATACTAATAAATAACTTCGAGTATATAAGAAAAAGATTTTGAATAAACAGAAAATTAATGAATTGCAAAATCAAGTGATAATATCTTAAAGGAATAAATAATTATTTTAAAATTCAAGTTTAAATTTATTTAAAAGGATAAAGAAGTAATTAGAGAAATCTAAAATTTGAATTTTCAGTTAAAAGTATTTTAAATCATAATTAAGGATTTAAATCTGAAATTAATGGATTTTGAAGTAAAGGGGAGTAAATTGGAAATCAATTTGGAAATTGGTTCAAATGTTTGAAATTGGCAATTTAAAGAAGAATGAATAGAGAAGTATATTTCTCTGGATAGCCAAGTACGTTCAAAGTAAATTTTTAAATATAAAGATAAAATGTTTTAATTTCGTTTTAAAAAGCATACTTTAGGAATTTATTATTTCTAAATATCAAAATTCTAAAGTAAATATTTTTCAAATCTATTACCATAGTAATTATTTATAAAAAAGCGACTTAATATTCTGTTTTTAAAAGTGAAAACCTAGTTATTTTATAAAGTAACCATATTTTCAAATATTAATATAGTATGTATTTCTAACCCAACTATTGAAGTAGTTTTAACTTAAATATTTTAGAGTATATTTCAAAATAAGCGTTTTAAATTATTTTAAAAATCTAAAGTTTTGTGCTTGGTGATTCCAGTAGAAATAGAAATTCTTGGAATTTATTCCGAGGAAGGAAGATAGTTTGAAAACTGTTTTTCAAAAGGGTTTGAAAAGTGAATATATATCTTGTGAAGATATTTTTGAGATAAATAAATAATTTAGGAAATTATTTATTGTTGGATAGTTGTTTGTGAATATTAATTGATAGTTAAATCACTGACTATCAATATTGGACAACTGCGCTGATCGTTTCGAAGAGACCGGGATCGAGATTTATTTCTCGAAAATCACTTCGATCCGGTTTGTACGTTTTCGTGGAAAACGAGTTTGGATTCGAAGATGGAGCAGTGAAGTACAAGGGCTAGTCGCTACTAATCCTAAGGATATTTCCAAAATGGATGTAGTAGGAATAGTGCCTTCGGTTTTGTTCGAACCCGGGACGGACTTGTATGGATGAATGCTTTCGGAACATCGTCAGGTGGACGATGGGCATTCTAAGGGATATGTTCTAAAAAGGTAATGCTTAGCCTCAAGCCTCATCAAATAAGAAAGACTGAAAATCAGGGGTTATGCAGCAAGGCTAGGTGGGTAGCACCCAAGTAGGGTGAGCTCATCCCTGTCTAGATGTCTTTTTTTTTATTTCGGCTTATTGGTGCGGTTGCTCATCCCAACCGCGGGGTGATCTTACTTGGGATTATCCAGTAAGGAGTAGTCCCGTCTTGTGTTGCAGGGGAGCGGGCGTACTCCTCGGTACTGTGATCTAAGCCTCGTACTGTGGCAGGTGGTACCCCAGTGCCTAGTCATTAGTTGGAAATCCATTCTCCCTACGAGCCTTGTACGAGTTTTGTTTGTATTACCCACTCTGTGGCTAGCAGCTGGAATTTAATAGATGTAACAATTTCGGCTATTTTATATGTATTTATATATAGACCCTATTATAATATCAGAGGATTTCTATAAAAATTGTTTTAGCTATCGTAAGGTAAAAACCCGACATGTTTATTTGTGGCGTGGTCTTACGAGATGTTTTTGTTTTCAAAGGATTTTTGAAACTTTAATAATCAATTGAGTGTGATTTTCTCACGCTGGTATTCCAGACTGACTCGGGTGTTATTTGACTATAATGCTCGAGTCAGGCCGAGCATTATAGGATCCAGGATATGATGCTGTGGAGCTCAGGAGACGAGCTGGATGACGATACGTATTCCGTACTTGTTTATATATATATTCCGCTGTATTGTATAGTTGTGTATCCAGTTGTATGATATTGATGTTGGGTTGTGATTGATGTACTCTGATGATGTAATATATGAACAGATGTATTTGTTTTCATGTAAAGATATGTTAATATCTATTATATTTTATTCCGTTGCGATGGTTAGATTCTGATGTTGTTTTCTATTTTCTTTTTCTACCTCTTCTTCTTCAACCCAAATGGTTCGTATTTATGTGCAACTTGAGTTGATTGTTGTAGAATAGTGTTGACTCAAGGGGTACGGATTTGCAGGCCGTTACATGGTGTTAGGAGTTGTCTTGCGAACATACGAGTGGAAAACGCGTTGAAATTTATATCGAAAATTTAAATAAATAATTGGGTTCAAAAAGCTATCTTCTCCATACGATCGAATTAGGACTCGAAATATTTTCCATTACGTTTAGAATAGGGTTATACATTATAAACGCCTGGCGGCATGCCTCTATAGGAGATTGAGATTATGAGTTGCGATAATCGAGACGATTTAAATTTGAATTTGAATATAAATAATATAATTAAAATACTGTAGCAAACAAACACATATTCTGCTTTTAACACATAGCCTGCCTCTTCAAACACTTGTCCTACTACATTAGCATGCGTCCTCTAAAACAATGATGATGAATATCTCGTTCAAAATAAGAAAAACGAACGAAAACCCTTTTCGTTCAAAATAAAAAAACACAATAGCTTCGTCTCTATTCAATAATGGCCGTGTTCTTTTTTTTAAAACACGAAATCAAATCGAGTCGTATTCGTTCCTATCAACAGAAAGTAAATTGAATTCACGAACCTGTACTCCTCTTCAATTCGAATCCAAGAAATCGATGGAGGCGATGACCGCAAGGGGGAGAAGCGACCTAGGGTTCGAGGCAATTGAGGTCACGACTAAATCGCGTGCGAAGCTCGGGGTTATGGATGGTCTGGTGGTCAATTCATGGCGTGGCAGTTCTTGTCGATGTGCATGTTGATTATCGTGAGGTCGAGATAGCGGCGGCTTCGATGTCTGAGAAGATGATACGCATTCGCAACCGAGGCGTTCAGGCAGGCCTAAGGTGAAGTGACGACGTCGGTGGATCGTGATGGCATCGAGGTCGAGAGCTTGGCATGATGAGTCTATGAAGGTATCTTTATCTTTTTATTCAATTTATATATATTCATATGTATAGAAAAAAAAATTAAATCACAGTAAGGTATTTTTTATTTATTATTTTATCTTATATATTTTGGAAGAAAACTGTTAGCATGGTCAAAGCTCTATTTCAAAATTATATATATATAGGTCACAAAAAAAAAATATATATAGTTAGATAAGGTTTAAAATCTATAGAGAAAGAAAATTCCTGTTTTTTCAAATATACATATTTTAGGAAAAGTTTTACAGTGAAGTAACCTACTGGTTTTGTTAATTACAGAATATGTATATATATAGTTTCCAAATAAAATAAATATACGTATTTTAATTTACTTGTTATCTTAAATAATGGATTTGGTGAATAAATTGTTAAGTTAACCTATTTAATTTATTCTAATTACTAAATAGATTTTAAAGGGAAAATTATTAGTTTAAATTTAAATCCCTAGTTAAAAAAAATTAAATTATTGGTTAATTAAACTTATCAAATAGGAAAATTAATTTGTTAGACTAATTAGAATATTAATAAAACCTTATAATGTTTGTTACAAGGTATAAAAATCATGAAAATAAGCTAGAAGGGAAATGGATTGCGAACAAAAGCAAAGGTGAGATCTTCTCACTCATTTGGTTTGCCTAGTTAATTTAAATGAATAAATTTAAATTATTGGATGCGCTTGGATGAATTTAATAATTTATCTGTTGGGTGATATTATATATAGTAGTATATATATTGGAGTGGTTGATTGTCTACATTATATAGCGGATGAGACCCTATGCGCCTCCCATAATAGGGGATGACCCCTTATACCGCGACATCTCACCTTGAAGCGGGATTGGTATTTTAAATTGTTGTGCTAACATCTGTGGATGCAGGTAAACAGGTTGGAGGGATCCAACTGGATTCCTCAAAACATTTAATTTAATTTTTATATTCAACGACGTGATGTATGTGATAACCTATGATGATTACATTGATGATATAGGTAATGGAAATTATTGAACGCTATAGTTTGGCCAAATATATTTTGGTATTTTAAGATATCATAAATATAAAATTGGATTTTTTTGGAGGGGAATTAAAGTAAAGAATTTTAAGTAAAATAATTTTAGAAAATTGGATACAATAAAAGATGGAATTTGAAAAGGATAAAGGTTGTTTTTTTGAAATCCTACTGAATAAATTCCAAGTATGGTGAAAAAGGTTTTTAAAAGATGAAAGTAAATAGATTTTGAGAACTTAAGTAGTATTGTTTAAACGTTGAAGAATTTATTTAAAAGTTCGGATTTTAAATGGTTTGGGAGAAATAGAGGAGAATTTTAAAATTTAGTATGAAATTAATATTTCAGATTTTAAATAAGATTTCAAATCTTGATAAAGGAGCGAATATTGAATTAATGGGTTTTGAAATAAATTTGGATAAGTAAAGGAATTTATTTTAAAAGGGAGTAAATTTTGGAAATCAATTTGAAAACTGATTTTGTATTTGAAGCTATGTTTTAAAGGCAAATGGGTCTATGGAATTTATAAATTGGGAAATAAGATATTAGTGGATATTTGGAAGTATAAATTCATGATGGGAATTTATAAAGGAATGGGTAATTTGTTTTAAAAATAAATAGTGTTTTATTTTTAAAGGTGTGAAAGAAAAGTGTATTCCCCTGAAAAGCCAAGTACGTTTTCAAAGCGGGCTTTTAAGTATAAATTGGAAGTTTTAAAGTTGTTTAAAAAAGTACGTTTTTGAGAAATTATTTATTTAAGTTGTTTAGAATTTTAAATTTAATTATTTATTAAATTAGTTATAGTAGTAATTATTTTGAAAGGGCTAATTGGTATTCTAATTTAAAAGGATAATCATTGATATTTACATTTTATAAAATAATTTTATTTTAAAGATAGTTTTGATAAATCTTTTATTTAAAGAACTTGTATAAAATTTCAGAACTTTTATTTTAGGATTGTCTTGGCTTAAGTATTACATGAGAAATTACAATAAAATTTCATAACTAATATTTTGAATAAGGACTTTTAAATAGTTTTTATTTTAAGCATTTTAAAGTATATTTTTGGATTAAGTAATTTAAATTATTTTAAAATTTAAAATATTTAGACTTGGTGATTTACAGTGGAAATAAACAATCGGATGGAAACTTATTCGGCGAGAGAAAAGGGTGATTTGAAAACTGTTTCAAAGAGTTGAAGGGTAGAATAAAATACTTTGCAAAGATAGTTTGAAATCAATAATTTGGGAATAATCTGATGGTTGTATATGGATGTTATTTGATAGTTAAATAACCGACTATCATTATTGGCCTTTGAGACGACATTTTAATTTTGATGAGACCGGGATCGGATTTCAAATGGTTATCCGAAAACCACATCGGATTTTAAAGGTGGATCTTTTGCTTAAAAGACTAAAAATGGAAATTTGTGTTCACATGTTTTAAACAAGCTCTCATTATTCGAAAAAGCAGGGGGAGGGCATTAAGTCGAAAACCCATTATGAATAATGATACGACGGAATGGAATTGCATTTGAAGACCGGGTATTCTCGAAAACAAAAGAATTGCCTGTTGATTGTCTCTGCACCGAATTTCACCGGTATAGAGATTACCCTTTGTGACGGGGAGTCCAGACGTGATTAGGGGATATCCGAATTTTCAAGGGCTTCTTTCCTTAATTGGATGAAGTGCCTTCGGTTCCATTCAGACCCAGGATGGACTTGTATGGATGTATGTCTGATATTACGCTTTGAGATATAAAGCTGGTTCTATCAAATATATTTCTGTTGGTGGCGGAGAATTCATCCTCTTAGCTTAACACCCTTCTCTGAGACGCACGAGCTTAGAGGTTATGTAGTTGATAGTTATTAGTGATATATTCCCAATTTGGTGATGTGGCATGCTAAGTGTTTAGCATTGGTTGATCGAAGCTTATCTTTTGTGTAAAGCATAACTTTGTGGGATGAGACTTCAACAAACCTCATACCTTGGGAAATGGTCGAAATAGGAAGGATGCAACAAGGTTATGGGGTTCACGACCCTTAGGGTATGTACATCCCCTTATGGATAAAAGAGGTATTCTAGTATGGATCCTAGATATTTTACTTATGTGGATAAAAGGGGTATTCTATATGAAGCCCGGATATTTTACTTATGTGGTTGTTGGAATTTCAAACGCCTCGGCAAAGGTTGGTTACGACCAGGGGATGGCATACTCATGATAGTTAGTTACCTAATTAGAGAGGTAACCCGACCTTGTATTGCCAAAGATCCGGTTAGGTTCTCGGGACATCCTTCCAGAGGCGTACCCATTCGGATAAAGGAAGTTCCTTTGCCTTGACCGTTTGTTGGAAACCTAAGCAAAACAATACGAGCCCTTTACGGTTTTAGTTGTAGAACCTTCCATTTAACATGGTAGCTATAGTAGGCATACTGTAATGGTATGTATGCTGGCTAAGATTAATATTATACTTACAAATGTTTTTCCACACTATGCACTAATAACAATATCAAAAGGATTTTCGCATATCAGACATGTTTGACTACTATAAGGAGAAACCTCCCCCATGTGTGCGATTACATTTGAGTGTATGTCGGGAGACCTTATGGTAGTTTCATTTTCCAAAAGCATGAACTGATTCCTTTTTGTACAGATAACTGTTTTTAGATATCACACCAGTCCCATGACTGACTCGGAGTTTATTGTTCCCTTTTCTACACTCTGGGTGCCCTTAATTTTCCACACGAGCAACCCAGAGTCAGGTTATCAATAGGTCTTGGAGCTAAGTCAGGAAAGTATGCTGTGGAGATAAGGATACAAGCTGGATGGCGAGATGTATCACACGTATATGATGTATTATCCACTATGCATGGTTTGCCGCAAATTCAGTTTCCATGTGGACAAGTTATCATAACTGCCCAGTATTGTGTTTTGTTGATGTTGTACTCTGATGATGTGTAAATATATAAAACAACTACAATTTTCTTTTGTATAACAAGTCATTTATCTATTATATGTTGTTCCGCTGCGATTGTAAGACTCTGGTATTGTTTTTATTTCTTCTACCTTCTTCTTCTTTAGCCCCAACGATTCGGTTTTCCGGCATTCGATTGTTCGGCATTAGATATAGTGGACCTATTGATGTCGATTTTCGAGTGTCGAAAAATCTGGTCGTTATAATTTGGTTTGTCATAGTTTATGGCTATGCAAGGAGAATGACGGTTTATGATCAAGAAACCAGATCTGAGTCTGCACTAGGAAGTCGAGTCAATGATACTAGTTCGGAAGTGAAATTGTGTGATCGAGTGAGCGATGAAATTTGATATTGCATACGGATGATATAAGTACATCGCATGGATTTGAATGAAATAGATATTGAAGCTTTGGTAAAGAAATGTGCAAAATGATTTTGTATGTTGTAATTGGATATTATTGTTAGTAGGAGATAGAGGTGTTTTAAAAGTAAAAGGAAATTTGGATTTTTAATTTCAAAAGATAAATTGAATTGCTCGACGAAAAGGAATGTGTTTAAATTTTTATATGAAATTTGATGGTTTTCTAATCTAGCCACTTAGCCTTTTATTTTCTTTTGAAATCTAGTGCCCATAGAGGCATTTTGTAGTCGTACCGATCAAGCCGTGCAAAGGAGACGGTGGCGAAATTTTTTGAAAATTTAGGGAGTTAGAATTTTTTTTTAGAAAATTTTGAAAATTTAAAATTTGGTTTTATATTTAAATTTGAACTATGGAGTAAATAATGCTGTTTGGAAACTATGGAAGATTTTTGAAAGTTAGTTGAAGTGATAATAGGTCTTTAATAAAAAGATTTGTTTTGGCAAGTTGATAAAACTATTTGGTTTTGAGAAAATGATAAACGGGTATTGGACCATTCCTCTTAACTAGCAATTTCGAGGATGAAATTATTTTAAGGGGGCAAGAATGTGATGACCTAAATTTTTTGGATATTTGAAATTTGAATATTTAATTAATTTTAAATATTTGAAAGTTAGTTTAACTTTAATTTCAAACATCACTATTTATTTGGCAATTAAATTATTGAATTTAATTATTAAAAGTTGGGTAAAGTATTGAATCTTTAGTTTTATGCTTGTTAAAAGTATTTCAAAGGCCTCGAAAATTTATATTTATAATACTGGGGATAATAGAAGTTTTAAATTTGAATTGGGGAATGTTTTGTTCAATTTTAAAAATATATAGTTTAAATCGATATTTAAAATAGCCTTCCGGGGCACACCCATGGATTTCGACGAAACCAATTCTATTGGATCCGTAGTAGTATATTAATATCGGATTTCAATTTTCGGAGTGTTTGGAGACGTCTGTGATCATACGAGTGCTAAACGCGCTGAAATTTATATCAAAAATTTAAACAAATATCTGGGTTCAAAAAGCTATCTTCTCCATACGATCGAATTAGGACTCGAAACCATTTGTAACAACCCGCATATTTAATGATTTTATATTAAATATTTTATTTAAATATAGCATCGTTAGTCGAATTTTTGGTCCGAAATGTTACTTTTTGCAAATGGCCAAACTGGAACTTGAAACCATTTCCATTGGTTCCAAAATGGCGTTTGCGACCTTTTTAAGTATAAGATTTGATATGTTTGGAGTAAGTTGAATTTTGCAACCTTTTCTAGTTGGGTTTGGGTTGGGTTCAGCCAATTTGTTAGTTTAATAACCTAATTCATTCCCACTCCTCTCCATTCTCTCATTCTACTCTTCTAAAACTTAAGAAAACTGAAAATGGTGGAAGGGAAGAGGAAAAATAAATTGTAAGCTGTAACATCCCGTATTTTGAAGCCATTGAATTTGAACATTTAATTCATTTTAAATGTTGAATATAGATTATAAATTGAATCTTGAAATAAAATAAGCTATAATTTTTAGTTATAGTAATTCTATTCAATTTCAAATAATTGAGAACAATAATTAAATATTGAATCGGGAATTTTAATTGGTAACTGAATAATACTAATTCAATATTAGAATTGGGGTAATTGGTAATTTCGAGTGTAAATGGAGATAAAATTAGATTCTAAAATTTAATTTAGGTCTAATTGGGTTTGATTTTTAATATTGGACCATTGGAAGAAATTAAAAGTTAATAGCTTGAATTTGGGATTTTATATTAATTTAGTAATAGTATTTGATAATATAAAAATGCAATTAATCGGATTTTGATTCGAAGTAAGTCAAAATGATTGTTAATGTGTTTATAAATGATATATGTTTTATTGTAAACTTAATAAAAAAATTTAAAAGTAAATTTCTAAGCGTTTTCGACAATTTTGAAAATCGCTTGATTTAATAGACGAGTTAAAATAGCCTTCCGGGGCACAGTCTCGGAATTTGACGAAACCAGTTTCATTGGATCCGTAATAGTTAGTTATTATCGGATTTCAATTTTTCGTAGCAATCGGAGTTGTTGTTTGACCGTGGCAGCTCGAAACGCATAGAAATCGATTTAACCGATGTAATTTTAAATTGATCGTTTAATTCCGTAACTCGCGCATACGACCGAATTAGCTTACGAAACCTATTTCATTGCGTCCGGAACGCGGAAAAACCTAGAATCGCCTGTCGGATCGCGAAGTTTGGAGGTCGTTTGTGTAAACGGTTAAATTGAGAAATTTTATTAATTAAATAATATTAACTATTTTATATATTCACGTTAATTATCCAAAACCCTAACATTTTCTCCAGGCCGCCGCTATTCATGTTCATGGCCGAAATCGCTCGTCTCTTTTCCCCCAATTTTCTCACCATCCACGCTTCGATTGAAGAAACTCCCAACTAGGAAGTTGTAGATCGCATCGTCGTCTTCCCATCCAACGGTCGAGATGAGCTATGATTCGTCGATGGCGTCAGATTTTGGTCGCAATTGCTTGCCGTTCGCACGCGTTTTCTGGAGCAACCGAAGGACCGAGCTTCTTGAGGTTTGGGGTGGGGGTCGAGGCGATGGAGGGCTTCACGATGGAGGCGTTGGATCGAAGTCTCGGCGATCGTTGCGGGGTCGTGGTTAAGGTGTTTAGTCGCGTATTGGATTCGGTTTTGAGCTGGAAATCGCGCGTGAGGGAAGAACATAAGGACGGCCTGGATTCGAATTTTGATTGTGCGGCCCTGATTCTGTGGTATAAAAATAAAATTTAATTTAAGCGAATTTGTTTTCAAATTGGTATTTTAACTACAAAAATTCATAACTATTGCGTACGATATCAGATTGAGGCGATTCTGGAAGCGTTGGAATCGCAGAAGCGAGTGCTACGAGATTGTGCAGATTCGGGAACCATTCCGGGCAAGTAGAAATTCGAGTTAAATCGAACGTCGTTCGGTTTAATTTAGATTTCGAACGCTCGCCGAAACTCAAGGTGAGTTAATCTCACTGACATCTGGAATGTTAGCTGATTTAAGTAGTTGATATTTAAATAATTGTGTGATTGATTGAAATGTTTATTTATATCAGCCTGGATTGATATATATTTATAGTGTTGTGCTAATATTTGTGGATGCAGGGAAAACAGGTTGGAGGGATCCAACTGGATTCCTCACATTTTAATAATTATCTTTATAATTGATGTTGTGATCTGTTTTCATATTGTGATTGATAAATCTGAATTTAAATTGTACTGTGATATTGTTGAAATAAATATAAATCCTGAATTTTAATTGTAAATGGGATTAATTGGGGTTTAAGAAAAGAAAGAAATTGTTATATAAAGAATTTAAAGTAATAAAATTTGGGTTTTAAGGAATAAAGAATATGGTTGGATAAACTATAAATTCAGAATTTAATTATAAATGGATAAATTGAGTTCTAGAGAAATAAAAGATATTGTTAAATAATGAATTTCAAAGAATTAAAATTTGAAATCCATTTGAAATGAAAATTGAAAATTGGTAAATCTGGAATGATAAACAAAGAGAAAAGTTATTAGTTGATAAATGGGAAAATAAGATTTATGTTATTAAAATATAAACCTGAATTGAAATAAATTGACAGAAATTGTGAGAAGGATTTCTGTGATGTTTAAGTGGAAATGAGTTCCCTAGGAAAACCAAGTTCGAGTTTAAACTGATTTTATAAAAAGAAAGTTTTAAAAATTCAAACTTGTTTAAAAGTGTGTTTGGAAATTATTATTTTAAAATAATTATTAATAATTAGCAATAGTAAATTTTATAAATACCTTAATAATTATTTTTTTTACAGATGGATTTGTTTAAAAGACTAGTTTTGGACTTAAGTCATTTGAAATGAGTATTTATCTTATTAAAAACACTACTTTTAAATTTTAGTTTATTAAAAACCTTATTTAAAATCAAAGTTTATATCTTAATAAATGGTTTTACTGTACATATTTTGAAATTATATTTTGGGTAAGTAACTAGAAGTGAATTTACGTATTTTAAAGTATATTTCAATATAAAATGTTTTTAACTGTTTTCAAACTAAGTTGTTTTGAACTTGGTTATTTCCAATGGAAATATATGGCAAAGGATTTACCTTGTAAAGGAAGAATTTTGGGAAATTGTTTCAAATGAGTTTTGAAACTTTGGAAATATATCTTGTAAAGATATTGGAGCAAATGAATAATGTGGGAATTATTTATTGTGTGATGGCTGCTTATGGATGTTTATGAACATAAATTGATGGTTAAATCACCGACTATCAATATTGGACAACTGCGTTGATCGTTTCGAAAAGACCGGGATCGAGATTTATTTCTCGAAAACCACTTCGATCCGATTTGTACGTTTCGTGCGAAAAACGTGTTCGGAGTCGAAGATGGAGCAGGGAAGTGCAAGGGCTAGTCGCTACTAATCCTGAGGATATTTCCAAAATGGATGTAGTAGGAGTAGTGCCTTCGGTTCCGTTCTGGGACGGACTTGTATGGACGAATGCTTGCGAAACATTGTCAGGTGGACGATGGGCATTCTAAGTGAAAACGTTCTAAAGGTAACGATTAGCCTCAAGCCTCATCAACCGGGAATGACTGAAAATCAGGCGATATGCAGCAAGGTTAGGTGGGTCATGCCCAAGCAGGACAAGATATTTTCCCTGTCTAGATGTCCCTTATATATATTTCGGCTTAGTGGGTAGTTGGTCGCGCCAACCACGGGGTTTATCTTGTTAGGGACTGTTCAGTAAGGAATGGTTCCGGCCTTGTGTTGCAGGGGTTGAAGGGAGTAATCCTCGGTACAGTGATCTAGGCCCCGTACTGTGACAGGTGGTACCCCAGTGCCTAGTCATTGTTGGAAATCCATTTTCCCTACGAGCCTTGTACGAGTTTTTTTTGTATTACCCACTTTTGTGGCTAGCAGTTGGAATTTAATCATGTAACAATTTCGGCTATTTTATAAGTATTTGTAAATAGACCCTATTATAATATCAGAGGATTTCTATAAAAAGTGTTTTAGCTATCATAAGGTAAAAACCCAACATGTTTATTTGTGGCGTGGTCTTACGAGATGCTTTTGTTTTCAAAGGATTTTTGAAACTTTAATAATCATGTTGGATGCATATTTAGTATCAGCTGGTATTCCAGACTGACTCGGGTGTTATTTCATTATAATGCTCGGGTCAGACCGAGTATTATTTGTACAGGACAGGATGCTATGGAGAAGGAGAGGAGCTGGAGCCCGAGACGTATTATCATATTTATATATATCCGCTGCTATGAATGTATGGTATGTGTGATTGGTAAATGTTGATGTATGAGACACTCTGATGGTATGATGTATAAAATAGTGATAGATTTCATTTTTGTGCAAAGTTATATATTTACTATTATGTTTTATTCCGCAGCGACTGTGAGATTCTGATATTGTTTAGTTCCTTCTTCTTCTATCTCTTCTTCTTTAACCCTAATGGTTCTTATTTCTGTGCCTTTTGAGTCAATAGAGGTAGAATAGTGTTGATTCAAGGGGTACGGATTTGCGGGCTGTCACACTTGGTATCAGAGCTTAGGTTGGCGACAACCTAGGCTTTGGTGGGTAATTACTCATTAATAGAGTCAATAGTACTCTATAATGAGTTGAGAGTAATAATAGATATGAGAGCGTACTTGTTAGTGCATATAAAATTATTTTATACTGTGTTGACTTATCGGTTGAGTGTTTATGAATTCTGGTCGATGCGGGAAGTACAACCGTATCGATAGGGGTTTCTAAACTCTTGAACAAGATAAACCGACATAGTATTGTTTTTAAAGGTGGGTAAATGAAATAATTTTACCCAAAATTATATTTTGATATAAAAGAAATAATTTTCTGAAATTATTATATATTTATATATTTGGATGATTGGTTGTTAATGTCTAAATCAAATAAGAATCTAAAATTTAATCTGGAATTTGAAATAGTTATAATGAAAATAAAATTCTGCAAATATAAATTATATAAAAGAAAGAATAACTAAATTTGAATTAAACCAGAATTTAAATCCCGGAGTTTTGGAAAGGATTTTAAATAAAAATAAGGTTTGGAAATTTAAAATCCTGGGAAAGTTTGAAATGTTTGTTGAGATTTGAAGGTGTTTGAAGGCAATGTTGGAATATTGTTTTGGGAAATATTTTTAAGTGGAAACTGTTTTGAAATGAATTTAGAAAGTAAGAAGCATTGAACTCACTTCAGTCGCTGGAAAATAATCCTGATGATGCTGGCCACATCATTAGAATTCATTTTCGAGTTTCTAAAGTGATGTATTGCTTCCCTAATATTTGGTTATGGTATTGCTTGGATTAGTTGGGTATAACAGTTGTTTTGAACATTCCAAAAATGGGGAAATTTGTTTTGGTATAAACAAATTGTTTTGGAAAAATTTGGAAATTTGATTGATATATCAAATAGGTATATATTTGATATATTTCAAAATGGTTTTGAAATAAAAACCGGGTAAAATGAATTCTGGGAAAATTCTAATTGAATAATGTGTAAAATTAAAATAAATTAACTATTGAATTAATTAAGTGAAGTTGATAATAATAAGAAGGAAAGAATGAAAAATTTAATCTTGAAATTAAATTTAACGTAGGTGAATGGAAGTAAATGAAATTATTGAAATGAATGGAAAGTTGAATTTAACTTGGATAAGTTAAATAAATTGGGTTTAGAATTAAATTTGACTTGGGTTAAATTGAAATGTAAGATGACTTGAAATTGTGAGTCATTGAGAAATGACTTATACCCATAAGCTGTTAAGTATTATACTTATAATATGGAATTGTGAGTTAAAATGTGCAAGGGATTAAGGTGAAAGGAGATTTGTATCCCTAAGAATTTAGTGATACATATATATGTAAAATATGAGATTGTGATTGTAAGATGTAGATGGATTAAAATGAGCTATATGAGCTTTAAAATAAATAAGTTGGAGAACTTATAAATTGAAAGTGAGTTATAATCATAATTTGGAAATAGTTGAATGGTATGGTGAATTCAGACTTAATCTGAAAAGAAATGTAAATTGAGAATTTTAAATTGGATTAAATGTAAATGAATTAAAATTAGATTGAATTGGATTTAACTTCAATCGAATGGAATTGGATTTAATTAAAAGTAAGATTCAATTGTGTTGTGAATAAATATGAATGGAATTAAAACCTAATATGGGTTAGGTTAGAGACTAATTGAATTATAATTAAATGGAATTTGCTTATTATAATGAATATAATTTTGATGATTGATCAAAAAATTGGAAAGTAAATAAAAATCCAATTGTGGCATGGGATTTAAATTTGTGGTGACAAATATTGAAGTGTAGATGAAAAATGGAATTAGATTATAACGGGTGATGGTTTGGATTGTAAATAAATTCAAATGAGTGAACTAATTTAAAATGGTTTCTTTGCTAATAAAATAAGTCTAAAATGGATTTAATAAATAGGCAAAGTGCATTAGAGTTTGTTAATGAATTGGAATTTGATTTGGATGAGAATCAAATGAAAATAAAAATTTTATTTATAAGAAGATAATAGAGATATTGTAAAGAAAGCTTAAGCAAATTAAATAATTGTGGTTAAGCTGAATGTTAAAGCTAGTGGGATTAAAATTTGTAAATGGTTTGATTTGGTAAGAATCAATTAAAATGGAAACAAATTGAGATATTATGGAATTGAAATCATTTAAGAAGATGATGAGATGGTTATTTTTAAGCTCATGGAATAGCTTTAAATGAAATTTGTTTGGGAAAGTAAAATTTTGAATGCAAGCAAATGACTTTTAGGATAGTTATTATGATGAAGAAGGACTATATGAGATGCAAATAAGAATGGAATGACTGATATAACTAAAAATCATAATATCATAATAGTAGTAATAATAATAATAATAAAATAAAATAAATTTAAGATGATTAATAAATTTGGAAGGTGAGAATAAGAATTGATTTAATAATTGAAATGGAATAAGCATGCTTGGATTATGAACCATGCAGAATTTAATAAATTAAAATAAATCTAGACCGGAATTAATGTTAAATGGGTGTAAGCTGAAGTGATGATTAATTGCTTGAATGGCATGAATATTTGCATGTATTTAGAATTTGGTTGTTTAAACAACAAATGAATTGGTTTTGAATAAATTGGAATGGATTGAAATGTTATTAAGTAATTTTTGCATCAGAATGAAAATGAATTATGACAGAAATGAAAATGCTTTAAAATTTAAAATAAAATTGGTTTGTAAATCAATTTGAAATTGAATTGATATCGATTGATGTTAGTGAAGCATATATTAATCATATTGAAATAGAAATGAATTGGTTGTGATTAATATAAATGGTATATAAGGAACCTGAATGTAAATCATTTAAGTGAAATAAATGAAGTTAGTTTGGATGAAATTAGAATGGGTTAAAATCTTAATAAATGGATTTAAGTATAAATGTAAGTGAATCATAATTGCAAATGTTGCAAATTGAAATAAAACTTGATTGTAAAATCTTTTGTGTGCAATAAAATGGAATTTGGTATTAGGAAAGGAACTTGTGCATGTTACAAAATATAGTTTACTTATGGAATCATGCAAATTGTTGATTGGATTATGAAATGGACATGTTTAGCTTGCATTTATATTGGAAATGTTGTAATATGTTCATATCTTTGGAATCTGATATGTTTGTTGAGTAAGTACAGGTATAGAAGGCGTTCGAGAGAGTTGGAGCGCGTATATGCGGTATATTAGCTACTTACTATTAAAATTTGCTAAAAAGGTATGCCTACGCAAATAAAATTGGGAAAATGATATATATATATTGTGATATATTTTGGTTTCCGACCGTGTGGGTCGATGTATATATATTTATCTGTATCGCGATATCGCGAAAGCTCCTCCGTACAAGTGAGGCTCTGCTAAAAGTTTTCGAAAATTTTGGGAGTTAGAAAATTTTTGGGAATTTTGGGAATTTATAATTAACTTGGAAAGTTATAAGTTAAAATTAAAGCTTTAGAATAAGTAAAGCAAATGAGTTTGGGATTAAGCTAAAGGATTTTGGGAGAGTAAATATAAGCTTTTAACTAAGCTAATTGGGTAAGCAAATGGGTTGGAGAGTATTTTCTACCTTAGCAAATTTCGGGGACGAAATTTTTATAAGGGGGGAGTAATGTAACATCCCGTATTTTTAAGCCATTGAATTTGAACATTTAATTCATTTTAAATGTTGAATATGGATTATAAATTGAATCTTGAAATAAAATAAGCTATAATTTTTAGTTATAGTAATTCTATTCAATTTCAAATAATTGAGAACAATAATTAAATATTGAATCGGGAATTTAATTGGTAACTAAATAATACTAATTCAATATTAGAATTGGGGTAATTGGTAATTTCGAATGTAAATGGAGATAAAATTAGATTCTAAAATTTAATTTAGGTCTAATTGGGTTTGAGTTTTAATATTGGACCATTGGAAGAAATTAAAAGTTAATAGCTTGAATTTGGGATTTTATATTAATTTAATAATAGGATTTAATAATATAAAAATGCAATTAATCGGATTTTGATTCGAAGTAAGTCAAAATGATTGTTAATGTGTTTATAAATGATATATGTTTTATCGTAAAGTTAATAAAAAAATTTAAAAGTAAATTTCTAAGCGTTTTCGACAATTTTGAAAATCGCTTGATTTAATAGACGAGTTAAAATAGCCTTCCGGGGCACTGTCTCCGAATTCGACGAAACTAGTTTCATTGGATCCGTAATAGTTAGTTATTATCGGATTTCAATTTTTCGTAGCAATCGGAGTTGTCGTTTGACCGTGGCAGCTCGAAACGCATAGAAATCGATTTAACCGATTTAATTTTAAATTGATCGTTTAATTCCGTAACTCGCGCATACGACCGAATTAGCTTACGAAACCTATTCCATTGTGTTCGGAACGCGGAAAAACCATAGAATCGCCTGTCGGATCGCGAAGTTTGGAGGTCGTTTGTGTAAACGGTTAAATTGAGAAATTTTATTAATTAAATAATATTAACTATTTTATATATTCACGTTAATTATCCAAAACCCTAACATTTTCTCTAGGCCGCCGCTTTTCATGTTCATGGTCTAAATTGCTCGTCTCTTTTCCCCCAATTTTCTCACCATCCACGCTTCGATTGAAGAAACTCCCAACTAGGAAGTTGTAGATCGCCTTGTCGTCTTCCCATCCAACGGTCGAGATGAGATATGATTCGTCGATGGCGTCAGATTTTGGTTGCAATTGCTTGCCGTTCGCACGCATTTTCTGGAGCAACCGAAGGACCGAGCTTCTTGAGATTTGGGGTGGGAGTCGAGGCGATGGAGGGCTTCACGATGGAGGCGTTGGATCGAAGTCTCGGCGATCGTTGCGGGGCCGTGGTTAAGGTGTTTAGTCGCGTATTGGGTTCGGTTTTGAGCTGGAAATCGCGTGTGAGGGAAGAACATAAGGACAGCCTGGATTCGAGTTTTGATTGTGCGGCCCTGATTCTGTGGTATAAAAATAAAATTTAATTTAAGCGAATTTGTTTTCAAATTGGTATTTTAACTTCAAAAATTCATAACTATTGCGTACGATATCAGATTGAGGCAATTCTAGAAGCGTTGGAATCGCAGAAGCGAGTGCTACGAGATTGTGCAGATTCGGGAACCATTACGGGCAAGTAGAAATTCGAGTTAAATCGAACGTCGTTCGGTTTAATTTAGATTTCGAACGCTCGCCGAAACTCAAGGTGAGTTAATCTCACTCACATCTGGAATGTTAGCTGATTTAAGTAGTTGATATTTGAATAATTGTGTGATTGATTGAAATGTTTATTTATATCAGCCTGAATTGATATATATTTATAGTGTTGTGCTAATATTTGTGGATGCAGGGAAAACAGGTTGGAGGGATCCAACTGGATTCCTCACATTTTAATAATTATCTTTACAATTGATGTTGTGATGTGTTTTCATATTGTGATTGATGAATCTGAGTTTAAATTGTACTGTGATATTGTTGAAATAAATATAAATCCTGAATTTTAATTGTAAATGGGATTAATTGGGGTTTAAGAAAATAAAGAAATTGTTATATAAAGAATTTAAAGTAATAAAATTTGGGTTTTAAGGAATAAAGAATATGGTTAGATAAACTATAAATTCAGAATTTAATTATAAATGGATAAATTGAATTCTAGAGAAATAAAAGATATTGTTAAATAATGAATTTCAAAGAATTAAAATTTGAAATCCATTTGAAATGAAAATTGAAAATTGGTAAATCTGGAATGATAAACAAAGAGAAAAGTTATTAGTTGATAAATGGGAAAATAAGATTTATGTTATTAAAATATAAACCTGAATTGAAATAAATTGACAGAAATTGTGAGAAGGATTTCTGTGATGTTTAAGTGGAAATGAGTTCCCTAGGAAAACCAAGTTCGAGTTTAAACTGATTTTATAAAAAGAAAGTTTTAAAAATTCAAACTTGTTTAAAAGTGTGTTTGGAAATTATTATTTTAAAATAATTATTAATAATTAGCAATAGTAAATTTTATAAATACCTTAATAATTATTTTTTTACAGATGGATTTGTTTAAAAGACTAGTTTTGGACTTAAGTCATTTGAAATGAGTATTTATCTTATTAAAAACACTACTTTTAAATTTTAGTTTATTAAAAACCTTATTTAAAATCAAAGTTTATATCTTAATAAATGGTTTTACTGTACATATTTTGAAATTATATTTTGGGTAAGTAACTAGAAGTGAATTTACGTATTTTAAAGTATATTTCAATATAAAATGTTTTTAACTGTTTTCAAACTAAGTTGTTTTGAACTTGGTTATTTCCAATGGAAATATATGGCAAAGGATTTACCTTGTAAAGGAAGAATTTTGGGAAATTTTTTCAAATGAGTTTTGAAACTTTGGAAATATATCTTGTAAAGATATTGGAGCAAATGAATAATGTGGGAATTATTTATTGTGTGATGGATGCTTATGGATGTTTATGAAAATAAATTGATAGTTAAATCACCGACTATCAATATTGGACAACTGCGTTGATCGTTTCGAAGAGACCGGGATCGAGATTTATTTCTCGAAAACCACTTCGATCCGATTTGTACGTTTCGTGCGAAAAACGTGTTCGGAGTCGAAGATGGAGCAGGGAAGTGCAAGGGCTAGTCGCTACTAATCCTGAGGATATTTCCAAAATGGATGTAGTAGGAGTAGTGCCTTCGGTTCCGTTCCGGGACGGACTTGTATGGACGAATGCTTGCGAAACATTGTCAGGTGGACGATGGGCATTCTAAGTGAAAACGTTCTAAAGGTAGCGCTTAGCCTCAAGCCTCATCAACCGGGAATGACTAAAAATCAGGGGATATGCAGCAAGGTTAGGTGGGTCATGCCCAAGCAGGACAAGATATTTCCCCTGTCTAGATGTCCCTTATATATATTTCGGCTTAGTGGGTGGTTGGTCGCGCCAACCACGGGGTTTATCTTGTTCGGGACTGTTCAGTAAGGAATGGTTCCGGCCTTGTGTTGCAGGGGATGAAGGGATTAATCCTCGGTACGGTGATCTAGGCCTCGTACTGTGACAGGTGGTACCCCAGTGCCTAGTCATTGTTGGAAATCCATTTTCCCTACGAGCCTTGTACGAGTTTTGTTTGTTTAACCCACTTTTGTGGCTAGTAGCTGGAATTTAATCATGTAACAATTTCGGCTATTTTATAAGTATTTGTAAATAGACCCTATTATAATATCAGAGGATTTCTATAAAAAGTGTTTTAGCTATCGTAAGGTAAAAACCCGACATGTTTATTTGTGGCGTGGTCTTACGAGATGCTTTTGTTTTCAAAAGATTTTTGAAACTTTAATAATCATGTTGGATGCATATTTAGTATCAGCTGGTATTCCAGACTGACTCGTGTGTTATTTCATTATAATGCTCGGGTCAGACCGAGTATTATTTGTACAGGACAGGATGCTATGGAGCAGGAGAGGAGCTGGAGCCCGAGACGTATTATCATATTTATATATATCCGCTGCTATGATTGTATGGTATGTCTGATTGGTAAATGTTGATGTATGAGACACTCTGATGGTATGATGTATAAAATAGTGATAGATTTCATTTTTGTGTAAAGTTATATATTTACTATTATATTTTATTCCGCAGCGACTGTGAGATTCTTATATTGTTTAGTTCCTTCTTCTTCTATCTCTTCTTCTTTAACCCTAATGGTTCATATTTCTGTGCCTTTTGAGTCAATAGAGGTAGAATAGTGTTGATTCAAGGGGTACGGATTTGCGGGCTGTCACATAAGCCCTAGTTTCTCCTTCCAACATTGAATTCTTGCTCCAAAATCAAAGTGAAGCCATTAGTAAGCTCCTTCTTATCTCCTCTATCTCTTTCTCTCTTCAATCTTAGAAATTCCTAAACCTAACTTAGGAAAATATGTGTTTTATTCTTAGATTGAAGCTTGTAAGAGCTGAAGTGAAGAGTAGTTAGTCTCCTTCTTGTGTTTGAGCATCTTCTTCTTTGTTTTGTGATATAAGGTGAGATTTTTTTATCTCACATCTATGCTTATATATATGTATCTTGGTTAGGTATGAATTCCTAACACTTGTTCATGTTCATTTGCTTTCGATTTGGATTGCTTTGGTGAAATTGCCAAATATTGATTTTTGAAGCCAAATCTATGTAAAACCTTATATGGTTGATGTTTATGTTGTTCGGAGTGTTTGGGTGTGTCGTCAAGGTTGGGTAGTCGTTTTACCTAAGCCCATAATCAACACGCATCCGATTGCTTTCGATTTTTTTGGCCATGGATGGCCTAGGTTCAGGAAATGCCTGACCATCAGGTTTCAGATGTCTGAAACTTCTACTTTAGACGCCTGAATACAGTTCTGGGGAACATTTTTCACCTCAGATTCAGACGTTTGAAATTATATTCCATACGTCTGAATTGGCTAAATTTTGACCAGAAAGGAAATAGGCCAAAATATGTCAATTTCAGACGTCTGGAAGGTTGGATTCAGACGTCTGAATTCTGTTTTGAAAAACAAATTAATTTTCAGATTCAGACGTCTGACTCCCTTCTTTCAGACGTCTGAATATGCTGTTTTTGACAAATTGCCTTATTCGTTGTGTTTTCCAAATTTGATCGATGTATATTGATTCCAATTAGTTGTTATGCATAATTGATCTTGATGATTCCTTTTTGAATTCATTCACGGGTTTTTATAAATGAATTCTTCAAATCGTATTAAAAGTTTGCTTCTCCGATTTATAACTTCTATTTAAAAACACGCACAATTTCGCACTTCGAGCGAAGTGGAAGGGCGATTAAATGGTTGGATAAAACACGGACCATGAATCTGTGCGTTTATTCTTCCGATTAATCCTCGACCTATTCAATTGATCGTTTTGACCTTCGGGTTTGGTTTACCGATGATATGAGGTGAACTTTGTACTGCTTTGAGTGTGAAATTGACTGACGAATAGTAAACCGTTTAGTGTGAACGAGTGGTTATGGGACTCACGTTACCACTTTTCGGATTCCTTTTTGAGAGTTATGACACATTCCACCAGTTAGTGGTGTCCAGTACTAGGCCTCCGGACCTTCACCACTACGGTTTGTTGCCTTCGGGTATGTTGCCTTCGGGTTTGTGCCTTAGGGTTTGTGCCTTAAGGTTTGTGCCTTCGGGTTTGTTGCCCTTTAGTATCGCTTTCGATGTTGTTCGTTATGAGCCGCATGGGTGATATTGGGTTGCCCTTTAGTGTCGCTTCTGATGTCGGTCGTTATGAGCTGCATGGGTGATATTAGGTTTGGAGTCTTCGGGCTCATGGATCCTTGTTTATACAGTACTGAGCTCGAGCAAATTTTATGATGTTTCATTGATATGTATATTCCCTAGGTATCGCCCTTCGGTATTGGTCTTTTTGTGCCGCATGATGAGTAGCGATTACCTTGTGGAACTTGTGTTACCTTCATTGGCATTTGTTATTGCCTTTTGGCTTGCTTTGGGATATTCGTATCCTTTGTTTCTATGAGTTGCCGATGATATGAGGCTTGTTTTGTTATCATATGATTCATCTTTTGTTAGATGATTGTGTTATCTCTTTTAGAGATATTTGTTATACTTTGTAACATTGCAGGTTTAATGTTGTTCAGTTTATCTAACTGATTTGTTTAGCTAGACTGACCCGTGTATTTTATACTCGGGTCAGACCGAGATGTTTCAGGTTAGGTGCTTTTGGACTTAGCCTATTTTGCTTCCGCATGGACTATTCAGCTTGTTCCTTTTTGTTAAAGCTTTTTGCGTGGTCCTTTATTTGTAACTCTGATATATGTATTCTTTTGACTCGTCTGTATATTGTGGTTTTCTATACCACTTGACATGTATTATTTTGTGTACTCTGTTATGTATCAATATACGTGTATATGATGATCTACTGTTCTGTGATGTATATTACATTTGAGTTGTTATATTCTGTTCTGATAGATCCTTCAACCGCTTATGGTTTTGTTTTAAGTATTCATTGGGTATGTCAACCTGCTTGGTATATATATTGTCGATGCATTCAATAGATAGTTAGAGCAAGGCTATAGATGGTCGCTCCTAACCAACCTTACTCTCCGTGTTAGTTGACGGCATTACCCTGTAGTGTCCTTGGCTAGCGTGGGTATAGAGGTAGGGCGTCACAGCGTCGTATCAGAGCTAAGGTTCAGAACAAAATATGATAAACACAGAATAGATGCACATATTACGGTACATCAAAGTGTACAAGTGATACAAATCTTTGAATCATCGTGCCTTTCTATTCCTTCTTTTATCAAAGGTTAGATAGAATTTGGAAATACGTCTAGGAATGCATATTATTCCGTAGTATTCCGTAGTGAGGTATCTACCTTGTGATTAATCTTGTTCTTATCTTACTTCAGCGTATGGCTGGAAGAGGCAGGGGACGACGTTTGGATGCTGGGCAATCCAGTGGTTCACATCCGGATGGCGTTTATATGTCTGCCAATCAGTTTTTGGAATTGTTTAGGAGCACTCAGCCTCCAGTTCCTCCTCGAGTGTCTCCACCTCGCAAGTCTGCCTTCGCATGTCAGTGCAGTGATTTTTCTCATCTTGGAGGAAAGCCGTTTAAAGGCTCCTAGTCTGTTCTTGAAGTCCAAGCTTGGTTTCGCACGTGCGAGCGTATCTTCTCTCGTATGGATCTTTCTGACCATGATAGAGTTCTTGCAACTTCTAGCTTATTACAAAAGCATGCTATTGACTGGTATGAGCTTCTTATAACCGATATTGATGAGTCTACTCTTTCTTGGACTCAGTTTCGGGAGCGATTTGAACTCAAGTTCGTTCCTGAATCTGAAAAAGTTTTATTGACCCGTCGCTTCCTTGATTTGAAGCAAGGGAAATCTTCTGTTTCTGAGTATGTTGAATCATTCGAGGCTTTATCTAAGTATGGTCTTGAATTCATTAGCACTTCGTATAAGAAGAATTTGAAGTTTGTTTCTGGTCTTAGGAAATATCTTAAGAAGTCCTTGTTGCTCCAGCTTATGCTCTCTTTTGAGGAGTTGGTTGATTCGGCACTTCATCTCGAGACCGTCGAGAAGGAGTGTGATAGTGATGTTGATGTTGATGTTGAGGTTTCCAAGAACCCCAACAAGAGGCAGTTTCCATTTCAGAAGTCCAGGTCTTTTCCTTTTAAGAAGAAGAAGACTGGTGGCTCTAGTTCTCAGCCTCGGTCTGTTGGAACACCTTTCATCCGGAAGTGTTTCAATTGTGGTTCTCCGGATTATGTTATTCGAGCTTGTCCTAAGCCTCTCTTCTGCCGTTATTGCAAGAAGGAAGGTCATCATGTTTCTGCTTGCCCTACTGTTCCGGCTGGTGCCAAGTCTGGCAAGCTTTATGCTGCTAAGGCTTCTGAAGGTCCTTCTCAACCCAAAGGTATATCTCCATCTATTTTGTAAGGTTCTATTTTATTTCATGATCGTAGTATACGAGTTCCTTTCGATACGGGTGCTTCACATTTTTTCGTATCGAAAAAGCTCGTGGATGATTTATCTTTGGATGTTTCTTGTTTGGTTACTTCTTTAAGGATTGCGAATCCAATTGGGGGATCCGCGACCCTTAGCTTGTTTTGTGATGATGTTGAGATCGTTTTATATGGCTTTTCTTTTCGTGCGAGTCTGCACGTTATTTCTTGTCTGGATTTGATTTGATTTTGGGTATGGACTGGCTAGTGAGATATGGTGCCAGAATTATTTGTTCAGAGAGAATTATATATCTTCGACATCCGGATTCGCCTACTTTGCTATCTCTTATTCTTCGGGAGTGGATAATTCCGAAATGGCTTTATATTCTTTTGACTCGCGAGATGATGATGATATATCTCGTATTCCTATTGCTTGTGACTTTTCTGATGTTTTTGAGCCTGTCTCGGGTTTGCCACCTAAGCGGGCAATTGAATTCCGCATTGATCTCATTCCAGGCGCGCAGCCAGTTAGTCGTCCTCCCACGAGGATGTCTACAATGGAAAATGAGGAACTCAAGAAGCAACTTTTAGAGCTTGAGTCCAAGCAGTTGATTCAGTCAAGTTTTTCTCCATGGGGATCTGCGTTCGTCTTCGTGAAGAAGTCTGATGGAACTCTTAGGCATTGCATTGATTATCGCAAGCTTAACGAGTTGACCATTAGGAATAGTATCCATTTGCCTAGGATCGATGATATATTCGATCTATTGAGGGGTGCTAAGGTCTTTTCTCAGCTTGACCTTGCCACAGGTTTTCATCAGTTATGAGTCGCGGAGGATAGTATTCCTCTTACCTCTTTCCGCACTCGGTATGGTTCTTTTGAGTGGCTCGTTATGCCGTTCGGTTTGACGAACGCGCCTGCTTTCTTTGTAGATCTCATGAATCGAGTATTCCAGAAATATCTCGATAAGTTCGTCCTTGTCTTCATTGATGATATCCTTATTTATTCTAAGTCTAATGCTGAGCATACAAATCACTTGAGAATTGTCTTGAGTACCCTCCGTCACCATCAGCTTAGAGCCAAATTCTCCAAGTGCCATTTTGGGGAGAATAAGGTTAAGTTCTTAGGCCATGTTGTATCTTCCGATGGCATTTCTGTTGATCCCTCAAAGATTGAAGCCATCTAGAATTGGAAGAGGCCTGAGAATGTGCATGAGATTCGTAGTTTCCTTGGATTGGCGGGTTATTACCGTCGGTTCATCAAGGATTTTTCCCGTGTTGTGCTTCCTCTTACCTGCCTTACTCGGAAAGACATTCGTTTTATTTGGTCCGACAAGTGTGAAGCTTCCTTTCTGACATTGAAGGAACTTCTCACTAATGCTCCTATTCTTGTGGTTCCCGAGGGGAATCATGATCTTGTTGTCTACGTCGATGCTTGTAGTAGTGGTCTCGGTGCCGTTCTTATGCAGAAGGATCGGGTTGTTGCTTATGCTTCTAGGCAACTGCGTCCGAATGAAGTTCGCTATGCCACTCATGATCTTGAATTAGCCGCCATTGTCTTTGCCTTAAAGATTTGGCGACACTATTTATTGGGCGAGCGCTTCATTCTCTATACCAATCATAAATCTTTGAAGTATTTGTTTACTTAGAAGGAACTCAATATGAGACAACAGCGTTGGCTCGAGTTTCTTGCTTTCTATGACTTTGATATCCAGTATACCCCTGGAAAGGGTAATCGTGTTGCTGATGCGCTTAGTCGCAAACATTCAGCTGTTATTTCTATGATGCTTGCCGAATGGGATATTCTTGAGACTCTCTTTTTGTGAAATTCGTCATCGAGCTTTATCTTCTACTTCTCCTATTTTATTATTTAGTTTGGGAGCTCGACCTATTTTGTTGGATCGTATTGCCGATGCTCAGCGGCGTGATCCTGATTTGTTGCATCTTATTCATCTTTGTGAGTCTGGATCCTGTGATGAGGCGTTGCGGGATTTCAGCATTGATTCTCATGGGTGTCTTCGCAAGAGGAACCGTCTTTTTGTGCCTTCTGATTTTGCACTTAGGCATGACATTCTTGATGACTGTCATCGTTCTAAGTATACCATTCATCCTGGTAGTAGTAAGATGTATGCTGATATGCATCGTCTTTATTATTGGGAAGGCATGAAGCGCGATGTGGCGGGTTATGTGAGTAATTGCATAACTTGTCAGCGTATTAAGGCCGAGCATCAACGTCCTTCGGGTCTTCTTCGGCCTCTAGAGATTCCATTGTGGAAATGGGATCAGATTTCTATGGATTTCATTGACGGCCTACCTCGTTCGAGATCGGGCCATTCTAGCATTTGGGTTATTGTTGATCGCCTCACCAAGTCTGCTCATTTTGTCCCTATTAAGTCTAATACGACTGCTTCGCTTTTGGCTAAGTTGTATGTAAAGGAAATCGTGAGACTTCACGGTGTTCCTAGTTCTATTATGAGTGATCGTGATCCTTTATTCACGAGTCATTTTTGAAAGAGTCTTCTGCAAGCTTTGGGAAGAAGCTTAATTTTAGTACAGCTTATCATCCGTAGTCTGACGGACAGACTGAACGGGTGAATCGTATCTTGGAAGATCTTCTCCGTATTTGTATTTTTGATTTCGGTGCTAGTTGGGAGGATCACCTACCTCTTGTAGAGTTCTCCTACAATAATAGGTTTCAATCTAGTATCGGTATGGCTCCTTTCGAAGCTTTATATGGAAGGCCATGTCGATCGCCTTCATGTTGGTTGGAATCTGGGGAGAAGCTTATTCTTGGTCCAGATTTTGTTCGTGATTCTTTCGAGAAGATTGATCTTATCCGGTTGAGAATGAAAGAGGCCCAGAGTCGCCAGAAATCCTATGCGGATAGCCGTAGGAAGCCTCTCGAGTTCTCGATTAGTGATCTTGTCTTTATTCGTGTTTCTCCTTTGAAAGGGGTTATGCATTTCAGTACGACTGGGGAATTGGCTGCTCGCTTTATAGGACCATTTTCTATTACTGAACGTATTGGCCCTATGGCTTATAGAGTTTCGCTTCCTGCTCATTTATCTGGCATTCATGACGTGTTTCACGTCTCTCAACTTCGGAAGTGTCTTCGGGAATCAGATTCTGTTATTGATTCTCCTGATTTGCTTGAGCTTGAGATCTCACCGGACTTATCTATTGTACAGCAGCCTATTCACGTACTTGACACGTATGTGTGACACCTTCAGAACAAGGACGTGCCGCTCATTAAAGTTCAATGGTCCGCTAGTCCCAATGACTGTACTTGGGAAACTAGAGAGTTTATTAAGCGAACTTATCCAGGTTTTCTATCTTTGCTTCGGAACGGTGGGTTTATCTTTTCATCTCAAGCTTATTTTCTTTTCTTTTGAATGTTGTATGTATGTTTTTGTTACAAGTATCGTCTCTAGGAATTGCGGGGACGCAATTTTTGTTAGGAGGGGAGATCTGTAACAACCCGCATATTTAATGATTTTATATTTAAATATTTTATTTAAATATAGCATCGTTAGTCGTATTTTTGGTCCGAAATGTTACTTTTTGCAAATGGCCGAATTGGAACTCGAAACCATTTCCATTAGTTTCAAAATGGCGTTTGCGACCTTTTTAAGTATAAGCTTTGATATGTTTGGAGTAAGTTGAATTTTGCAACTTTTTCTAGTTGGGTTTGGGTTGGGTTCAGCCAATTTGTTAGTTTAATAACCTAACTCAGTCCCTCTCCTCTCCATTCTCTCATTCCACTCTTCTAAAACTTAAGAAAACTGAAAATGGTGGAAGGGAAGAGGAAATAGAAATTGTAAGCCCTAGTTTCTCCTTGCAACATTGAATTCTTGCTCCAAAATCAAAGTGAAGCCATTGGTAAGCTCCTTCTTATCTCCTCTATCTCTCTCTCTCTTCAATCTCAGAAATTCCTAAACCTAACTTAGGAAAATATGTGTTTTATTCTTAGACTGGAGCTTGTAAGAGTTGAAGTGAAGAGTAGTTAGTCTCCTTCTTGTGTTTGAGCATCTTCTTCTTTGTTTTGTGATATAAGGTGAGACTTTTTATCTCACATGTATGCTTATATATACGTATCTTGGTTAGGTATGAATTCCTAACACTTGTTCATGTCATTTGCTTTCGATTTGGATTGCTTTTGTGAAATTGCCCAATATTGATTTTTGAAGCCAAATCTATGTAAAACCGTATATGGTTGATGTTTATGTTGTTCGGAGTGTTTGGGTGTGTCATTAAGGTTGGGTAGTCGTTTGACGTAATCCCATAATCAACACGCATCCGATTGCTTTCGATTTTTTTGGCCATGGATGGCCTAGGTTCAGGGAATGCCTGACCATCAGGTTTCAGACGTCTGAAACTTCTACTTTAGACGTCTGGATATTGTTCTGGGGAACATTTTTCACCTCAGATTCAGACGTCTGAAATTATATTCCAGACGTCTGAATTGGCTAAATTTTGACCAGAAAGGAAATAGGCCAAAAT
Source organism: Allium cepa (assembly GCA_030765085.1). Lineage (NCBI taxonomy): Eukaryota > Viridiplantae > Streptophyta > Magnoliopsida > Asparagales > Amaryllidaceae > Allium > Allium cepa. The sequence continues at coordinate 312,388,968 of CM060942.1, read as the reverse complement.
ATGTCTATTTCGGACGTCTGGAAGGTTGGATTCAGACGTCTGAATTCTGTTTTGAAAAACAAATTAATTTTCAGAATCAGACTTTTGACTCCCTTCTTTCAGACGTCTGAATATGCTGTTCTTGCCAAATTGCCTTATTCGTTGGGTTTTCCAAATTTGATCGATGTATATTGATTCCAATTAGTTGTTATGCATATTTGATCTTGATGATTCCTTTTTGAATTCATTCACGGTTTTTTATAAATGAATTCTTCAAATCGTATTAAAAGTTCGCTTCTCCGATTTATAAATTCTATTTAATACACATGCACAATTTCGCACTTCGAGCGAAGTGGAAGGGTGATTAAATGGTTGGACATAACACGGACCACGAATCTGTGCGTTTATTCTTCCGATTAATCCTCGACCTATTCAACTGATCGTTTTGACCTTCGGGTTTGGTTTACCGATGATATGAGGTGAACTTTGTACTACTTTAGGTGTGAAATTGACTGACGAATAATAAACCGTTTAGTGCGAACGAGTGGTTATGGGACTCACGTTACCACTTTTCGGATTCCTTTTTGAGAGTTATGACACATTCCGCCAGTTAGTGGTGTCCAGTACTGGGCCTCCGGACCTTCACCACTACGGCTTGTTGCCTTCGGGTATGATGCCTTCGGGTATGTTGCCTTCGGGTTTGTGCCTTAGGGTTTGTGCCTTCGGGTTTGTTGCCTTTTAGTATCGCTTCCGATGTTGGTCGTTATGAGCCGCATGGGTGATATTAGGTTGCCCTTTAGTATCGCTCCCGATGTCGGTTGTTATGAGCCGCATGGGTGATATTGGTTTGGAGTCTTCGGGCTCATGGATCCTTGTTTATACAGTACTAAGCTCGAGCAAATTTTATGATGTTTCATTGATATGTATATTCCTTAGGTATCGCCCTTCGGTGTTGGTCTTTTTGAGCCGCATGATGAGTAGCGATTACCTTGTGGAACTTGTGTTACCTTCATTGGTATTTGTTATTGCCTTTTGGCTTGCTTTGGGATATTCTTATCCTTTGTTTCTATGAGTTGCCGATGATATGAGGCTTGTTTTGTTATCATATGATTCATCTTTTATTAGATGATTGTGTTATCTCTTTTAGAGATATTTGTTATACTTTGTAACCTTGCAGGTTTATTGTTGTTCAGTTTATCTAACTGATTTGTTTAGCTAGACTGACCCGTGTATTTTATACTCGGGTCAGACCGAGATGTTTCAGGTTAGGTTCTTTTGGACTTAGCCTATTTTGCTTCCGCATGGACTATTCAGCTTGTTCCTTTTTGTTAAAGCTTTTTGCGTGGTCCTTTATTTGTAACTCTGATATATGTATTCTTTTGACTCGTCTGTATATTGTGGTTTGCTATACCACTTGACATGTATTATTTTGTGTACTTTGTTATGTATCAATATATGTGTATATGATGATCTACTGTTCTGTGATGTATATTACATTTGAGTTTATATATTCTGTTCTGATAGATCCTTCAACCACCTATGGTTTTGTTTTAAGTATTCATTGGGTATGTCGACCTGCTTGGTATGTATATTTTCGATGTATTCAATAGATAGTTAGAGCAAAGCTATAGATGGTCGCTCCTAACCAGCCTTATTCTCCGTGTTAGTTGACGACATTACCCTGTAGTGTCCTTGGCTAGCGTGGGCATAGAGGTGGGGCGTCACACCTTTTCCATTGCGTTTAGAATAGGGGTTTAACATTACAACGCCTGGCGGAACGCGTTGATAGGAGATCGAGATTATGAGTTGCGATAATCGAGACAATTTAAATTTAAATTTAAATTCGAATGTAAATAATATAATTAAAATACTGTAGCAAACAAACACGCATTCTGCTTTTCAACACATAGCCTGCCGCTTCAAACACTTATCCTACTGAATTAGCACGCGCCCTCTAACAAAATAAATGATGATGAATATCTCGTTCAAAATAAGAAAACGAATGAAAATCCTTTTCATTCAAAGTAAAAAAACATAGTAGCTTCGTCTTTATTCAATAATGGCGCATTCTTTTTTTTAAAACTCGATACCAAATTGAGTCATATTCGTTCCAATCAACAGAAAGTAAATTGAATTCACGACTCCCCTTCTTCAATTCGAATCCTAGCAATCGATGGAGGCGACGACCGCAAGGGCGAGAAGCGACCTTGGGTTCGAGGCAGTAGGGGTCGTGGCTAAATCGCGTGCGAAGCTCGGGGTTATGGATGTTCTGGTCGTCGATTCGTGGTGCGGCAGTTCTAGTCGAAGTGCGTGTCGATTATCCTGAGGTCGAGATAGCGGCGGGTTCGATGTCTGGGAAGAAAACATGCATTCGCAACCGAGGCATTCAGGCAGGCCAGTAGTGAAGTGATGACATCGGTGGATCAAGGTGGCATCGAGGTCGAGGGCTTGGCGTGGTGAGTCTATGAAGGTATCTTTATATTTTATTTAATAATGTACAAAAAAAATTAAATTGCAGTAAAGTATTTTTTTTTTTTATTGTTTTATCTTATATATTCTGGTAGAAAACTGTCAATAAGATCAAAGCTCTATTTTAAAATTATATATATATATCTATAGGAAACAGAAAATATATATTGTTAGATAAGTTTTTAATTCTACAGAGAAAGAAAATTTCTGTTTTTATAGATATACATATTTTTGGAGAAATTTTATAGTGAAGTAAACTACTGGTTTTGTTAATTGCAGAAAAGAGAAATATACATATATATATAGTTTCCAAATATAATAAATATACGTATTTTAATTTACTTATTACTTTAAATAATGGATTTGGTGAATACATTGTTAAATTAACCTATTTAATTTATTCTAGTTTCTAAAAAGATTTTAAGGGAAAATTTTTAGTTTAAATTTAAATCACTAGTTAAAAAAATAAAATTATTGGTTAATTAAACTTATCAAATAGGAAAATTGATTTGTTCGACTAATTCAAATACTAATAAAACCTTATAATGTTTGTTACAAGGTTTAAAAATTGTGAAAACATGCTATAAGGGAAATGGATTGCAAACAAAAGAAAAGGTGAGATCTTCTCACTCATTTGGTTTGCCTAGTTAATTTAAATGAATAAATTTAAATTATTGGATGTGCTTGGTTGAATTTAATAATTTGTCTGTTGGGTGATATTATATATAGTAGTGTGTGTGTATATATATATTGGAGTGTTTGATTTTCCGCATTATATAGCGGATGAGACCCTATGCTCTCCGCATAATGGCGGATGACCCCTTATACCGTGATATCCCGCCTTGAAGCAGGATTGGTATTTTAAATTGTTGTGCTAACATCTGTGGATGCAGGGAAACGGGTTGGAGGGATCCAACTGGATTCCTTAAAAAGTTGCATTTATTTTCTATATTCAACAATGTATGCGATAATCTATGATGATTATATTGATTATATGGGTAATGGAAATTATTGAATGCTATGGTTTGGCCGAATATATTTTTGTATTTTAAGATACCAGAAATATAAAATTGGATTTTTTTGGAAGGATATTAGAATAGAGAATTTTAAGTAAAATAATTTTAGAGAATTGGATAAATTAAAAGAAGAAATTTGGAAAGGATAAAGGTTGTTTTTTTGAAATCCTATTGAATAAATTCCAAGTATGGGGAAAAAGATTTTTAATAAATGGATTTTGAGAATCAAAGTAGTATTGTTTAAAAGTTGAAGCATTTATTTAAAAATTCAGATTTTAAATGGTTGGGAGAAATAAAGGGAGAATTTTTAAATTTAGTATGAAATTAATATTTCATATTTTAAATAAGATTTTAAATCTAAATGAAGGAGCGAATATGGAATTAATGGGTTTTGAAATAAATTTGGATGAGTAAAGGAATTTATTTCAAACATGAGTAAATTTTGGAAATCGATTTGAAAATTGATTTAGTATTTGAAACTATGTTTTAAAAGGAAAAATGAGACTATAGAATTTATAAAATGGGAAGTAAGATATCTATGGATATTTAGAAGTATAAATTCACGATGGTAATTTATAAAGGAATTGGTAATTTGTTTTAAAAATAAATAGGAGTTTAATTTTAAAGGTGTGAAAGAAAAGTGTATTCCCCTGAAAAGCCAAATGCATTTTCAAAGCGGATTTTTAAGTATAGATTGGAAGTTTTAAAGTTGTTTTAAAAAGAATGTTTTTGAGAAATTAGTTATTTAAGTTGTTTAGAATTTTAAAGTTAAATATCTATTAAATTAGTTATAGTAGTAATTATTTTGAAAGGGCTAATTGGTATTATGATTTAAAAGGATAATTATTGATATTTATATTTTATAAAGTAATTTTATTTTAAAGATAGTTTTGCTAAATGTTTTATTTGAAAAACTTGTATAAAATTTCAAAATTTTTATTTTAGGATTGTTTTGGCTTAAGTATTACATGAAAAATTAATATAAAATTTCATAACTAGTATTTTAAATAATGTGTTTTATGTAGTTTTTATTTTAAGTTGTTTTAAAGTATATTTTTGGATTAAGTAATTTAAATTATTTTAAAACTTAAAATATTTAGGCTTGGTGATTTCCAGTGGAAATAAACGATCGGATGGAAACTTATTCTGCGAGAGAAAAGGGTGATTTGAAAACTATATCAAAGAGTTGAAGGGTCGAAAAAAATAGTTTGCAAAGATAATTTGAAATAAATAATTTGGGAAATTATTTAAATCTGATGGTTGTTTATGGATGTTATTTGATAGTTAAATAACTGACTATCAATATTGGCCATTGAGATGGCACTAGAATTTCGATGAGACTAGGATCAGATTCCAAATGATTATCCAAAAACCACATCGGATCTTAAAGGTGGATCTTTTGTTTGAAAGACTAAAAATGAAAATTTGTGTTCACATGTTTTAAATAAGCGCTCATTATTCGAAAAAGCCGGGGAGGGCATTAAGTCGAAAACCCATTTCGAATAATGATACGACGGAATGGAATTGCATTTGAAGACGGTGGTTGAAGACAGGGTATTCTCGAAAACGAAAGGATTGCCTGTTGATTGTCTCTACACCGAGTTTCTCAGGTATAAATATTACCCTATGTGATGGGGAGTCCGAACGTGATTATGGGATATCCGGATTTGCAAGGACTTCTTTCCTTAATTGGACGAAGTATCTTTTGTTTCATTCAGACCCAGGATGGACTTGTATGGATGTATGTATGACATTACACTTTGAGATATAAAGCTGGTTTCTATCAAATATATTTCTGTTGGTGGCAGAGAATTTATTCTCTTATCTTAACACCTTTCTCTTAGACGTATGAGCTCATAGGTTATGTAGTTGATAGTTATTAGCGATATATTGCCAATTTGATGATGTGGCATGCTAAGTGTTGAGCATTGGTTGATCGAAGCATGGCTTTTGGGTAAAGCGTAGTTTTTTGTCACGAGGCTTCATCGAACCTCATGCCCTGGGAAATGGTCAAAACAGGAAGGATGCAGCAAGGTTATAGGGCTCGCGACCCTAAGGGTATGTACATTCCCTTCTGGATAAAAAGCGGTATTCTGGTATGGAGCCTAAATATTTTACTTATGTGGATAAAAAGTGGTATTCTGGTATAGAGCCCAGATATCTTACTTATGTGGTTGTTGGAATTTGAAGCGCCTCGGTAAAGGTCGGTTATGACCAATGGATGCTTACTCGTGATAGTCAGTTACATAGTTACAGAGGTAACCCTGCCTTGTTGAGCAGAGATCCGGTTAGGTTCTCGAGACGTTCATCTAGAGGCATACCCATTCGAATAAAGGAAGTTCCTTAGCCTTGACCGTTTGTTGGAAATCCAAACAAAACAATACGAGCCCTTTATTGTTTTAGTTGTAGAACCTTCCATTTAACATGGTAGCTATAAGAGGCATACTATAACGGTACGTATGCTGGCTAAGACTGATATTATACTTGCAAATGTTTTTCCACACTATGCACTAATAATAATATCAAAAGGATTTTCGCGAATCAAGCATGTTTTACTACTTTAAGGAGAAACCTCCCCATGTGTGCGATTGCATTTGAGTGTGTGCCGGGTGACCTTATGGTAGTTTCATTTTCCAAAAGCATGTAACAATTTTTAGATCTCACACCAGTCCCATGACTGGCTCGGAGTTTATTGTTCCCTTTTCTAAACTCTAAGTGCCCCTCATTTTCCACACGGGCTACTTAGAGTTAGGTTATCAATAGGTTCTGGTGCTAAGTCTGGAAAGTATGCTTTAGAGATCAGGAGACAAGCTAGATGGCAAGATGTATCGTACGTATATGATGTATTATCTACTGTGTATGGTTTGCTGCAAATTCAGTTTCCATGTGGACAAGTTATCATAACTGCCCAGTGTTGTGTTTTGTTGATGTTGTATTCTGGTGATGTCTATATATATAAACTACTATAGTTTTCTTTTGTATAATATAAGTAAGTTATCTATAATATATTGTTCCGCTGCAATTGTGGGACTTTGATATTGTTTTTATTTCTTCTACCTTCTTCTTCTTTAGCCTTAACGGTTCGGTTTTTCGTCATTCGATTGTTCGGCATTAGATACAGTGGATGTATTGATGTCGATTTTCGGGTGTCGGAAAATCGAATCATTACAATTTGGTATTTCATAATTGGTTATCCTGGGAGAATGACGGTTTCTGATCAAGAAACCACATCTGAGTTTGCACTAGGAAATCGGGTGAATGATACTAGTTCTGAAGAGAAATTATGTGATTGAGTGAGCGATTGAATTTGATATTGCGTACCCATGATATAAAGTACATCATACGGATTTGAAAAAAGTAGAAATTGAAACTTTGGCAAAGAAATGTGCAAAATAATTTTGAACGTTGTAATTGGACATTATTGCTAGTAGGATATATAGGTGTATTAAAAGAAAATGGAAATTTGGATTTTTGATTTCAAAAGATAAATTGAATTGCTCGATAAAAAGGTATGCGTTTAAATTTCTATCTGAAATATCATGATTTTCTTATCTAGCCACATGGCCTTTTATTTTCTTTTGAAATCTAAAGGCCCATAAAGGCATTTTGTAGTCATACTGGTCTAGCCGCGCAAAGGAGACGCTGGCGAAATTTTTCGAAAATTTAGGGAGTTAGAAAAATTTTGAGAAAAATTTGCTAATTTAAAATTTGGTTTTAAATTTAAATTTGAACCGTGGAGTAAATAATGCTGTTTGAAAACTATGGAAGATTTTGGAAAGTTAGATGAAGTGATAATGGGTCTTTAATAAAAATATTTGTTTTGGAAAGTTGATAAAACTGTTTGGTTTTGGGAAAATGATAAATGTGTATTAGACCATTCCCCTTAACTAGCAATTTCAGGGACGAAATTATTTTAAGGGGTAAGAATGTGATGACCTAGAATTTTTGGATATTTGAAATTTGAATATTTAATTGATTTTAGATATTTGAAAGTTAGTTTAACTTTAATTTCAAACATCACTATTTATTTAGCAATTAAATTATTCAATTTAACGATTAAAAGTTGGGTAAAGTATTGAATCTTCAGTTTTATGCATGTTAAAAATATTTCAAAGGCCTCGAAAATTTATGTTTATAATACTGGAGATAATAGAAGTTTTAAATTTGAATTTGGGAATGTTTTGTTCAGTTTAAAAAATATATAGTTTAAATCAATATTTAAAATAGCCTTCTGGGGCACAATCTTGGATTCCGACGAAACTAGTTCTATTAGATCCGTGGTAGTATATTACTATTGGATTTCAATTTTCGTAGTGTTTGGAGATGTCGTGTGATCATACGAGTGGTAAACACGCTGAAATTTATATCGAAAATATAAAAAAATAACTTGGTTCAAAAAGCTATCTTCTCCATACGATCGAATTAGGACTCAAAACCATTTCCATTACATTCGGTATAAGGGTATAACATTATAAACGCCTGGCGGCATGCCTTGATAGGAGATTGAGATTGTGAGTTGCAATAATCGAGACGATTTAAATTTTAATTTGAATATAAATAATATAATTAAAATACTGTCGCAAACAGACACGCATTCTGCTTTTAAACACGTAGCCTGCCTCTTCAAACACTTGTCCTACTGCATTAGCACGCGTCCTCCAAAATAATGATGATGAATATCTCGTTCAAAATAAGAAAACAAACGAAAACCCTTTTAGTTCACAATAAAAAAAGCAAGTAGCTTCATCTCTATTCAATAATGGCCGCGTTCTTTTTTTAAAACTCGAAATCAAATCGTGTAACGACCCAGAATTTTCGATCCAAAAAAATTTCAGATAGTTAGGAAAGAAGAAAAGAGAAAGAAGAAGAAACAGTAACAAGTCACAGAAACCTCACATACGCTGCGGATCAAAATATAATATCACATAAATAACAGTTTTACAAAGAAGAATTGTATCAGTACACTTATATTTTTATACATCAAGTTACAACCAATACCAATCACTGGACGGTTTAAAACAACATGTCCTAGTTATACAATAGTATATCACAGCGGAAAATGCTCCATTCATTCCTGCCCTCCAGCTTGCCTCTTGAGCTCCAGAACGTCCTTACCTGAAAGTCTGTAATACTCGGTCTGACCCGAGCATTACATCAAAGTAACACCCGGGTCAGGCTGGAAACCAGCGTGAGTAAACCCATCCAACAATGAATACAAAAGCATACAACTTATATATATAACCTGGGTAACTTGTATCAATTACGAATTCACAATGTTATAGACATTACTTTATTCACTCACAAATTTCTAAGTACCAAAATTTAAATTAAATTGTTTAATTCACTTAAATCATTCCATTCCAGCTTATTGATTTCACATATCAATTCATAAAGAATCGAAGTGGTTTTGGGTACTTACTAATACCGACTCTTGTTCTTCGAATTCAATACCATCTTAACCCAATTTATTCAAGAGAAAATCACCTTTTTACACAGAAATTCATCATCGATAGATAACACATTATCATTGTCCACCCAAAAATATCAAATCACAAAACATTTCATATCGGAGATTTCAATCAATTCAAGGCATTTAATCAACCTTCAATCATCCATAAGCAAAAATTTATTAATCATTTCATCTCTAATTAATTTAAAATAAATTAAATTAATTACCTCATTACTATAAATCCTGCTTATTTAACCATTAATTACAAACCAATTAATTAATCTTCCTTTAATTATTCATCTTAATTAACCATCCTTGATTAATTATTCCCTAAGTACATTAAGTAATTAGCCTTTAATTAATTACAAAAATTAATTATCCTTATCCATTTATAGTAATTAACTTTCTAATTACTTTCATTAATTAATTAACTATATTTAATTACATTAATCCTCAATTAATGACATTGATGATTATTCTATAACCACTTATTATTGATTTATTATTCCTCAATTAATTACATAAATTAAACCTTAATTACTATCATTAATTATATTAGTTAATGATCCTCTAACTACTTCATTAATTACTCTCTTAATTAGTTACATTTAACAAGTAATCACTTTTATTAATTACCTTTAATTAATCACATTTGGTAATTACTATAATAAATAAATTAATTAATTACTCCCTTAATTATCTTTTATTTAATTAATTAAATCCTTAGTCATTAATTTCACTTTAATTACTTTGAATCATGTTAACATTTCTTATTTCCCCTTCTCTTTCAATAACTTATTTACAATTCATTTATATTCCTATTTATTTGAGCTTTGGAAACCTGGTAACAAACTACTTCTAATATCAAAATCAGGTGACAAGTTTATCTTTATACAATTCCATTTATTATAAACTTGTTTTAAATGAAAACCAGACCACACGGTTCCATAGCCTAAATAGAAAAAAAAATCGAAGCCCAAACATTTTACAGTACAATCAGGCCGAAGCCCGTATTGGCTACCCAACTCCAAGTACTTCCATCCTTCTTCCTTACCACCAGATCCTGATCCAAACATCCAAATCACGCTTACCTACGACCTAAAATAGGAAACAAACTTAGAATCGATCGAAAATGATCACCACTTCGAATAAACTCGAGACCTATCGATCACATACTGCCAATCACGAGAAATACTGCTCCATTATTGAGATCACCTGTGCACCGAGTTGAACATGCACGTGCACACTCCTTTCTCTAGCCATCTTATCGTCGCACCATCGCCGATGAGCCACAACTTAGCCCATGATCTAATTTTCCATATTGCCGAAGCCTGTCGCTTTATTGGTCGAAAAACGATCAACGCCTCAAACCTTTAGAATCCAAAAACCCAACTACTTCCACTAGTCAACGAACTGCACTCACCGATCGTCACCGCAAACCACGACTCCACCATCAATCGAAAGCCCTTCCACAACACTACCTTGCTACCAAAAGCCAAGGGTCCCGGCTGCGCATCTCACTCCCTGATGACTCGCGTTCGGCGGCATCCCATTCCTACCTCAAAACCCTACAATCCACTCGATCGTCCAATTCGAACCCAAAACTAAGATTCCACATGGTCGGCCCCTACCTTAAGTCCACCAGCATCTTCTAGAGCCGGCCGAGCCTTTCCACGGCGATGAGTTCGCCAGAATTAATTTTTGAATGGACAAAAATTCATCCCTCAAATTCTCTAAATTTCCAAATCTAAAAATCATCAAATTGATATCAAAAATCAAGTTATCCATATACGAATCCAATTTAAGAATCTATACTTGAAAATTTACAAATTGTGTTTTTGATTTGAATAACCTTCCACTGTAAATTTCCAATTTCCAGTTAAATTACTTAATACTTTTACTTGTTTTCATTTTTAAAACTTGTACGGTTTCAAAACAACAAATTTAAACTACATGAGTTCAAAGAGATCAGGGAAAGAGATATAATTTTTTATTTATTTAATCAATTCTGTAAAAAAAAATTCAGAGCATGTGTAAACCTGGTCAAAGACTTGCATTCCATTTTCTTACATATAAACAAACACACATCATCACAACACAATTTGTCACATGCATCAAGTTAATCATAGAAATTTTAGAACTGTTTTTAGAAGAAAGATTTACTCACCAATTATAGATAGAGAGCAGAGGAACAGATTCTATTTCCAGGCTGATGTTTAATTTGAACTCCTTTCTGTTTTGTTGAATTTGAGTCTATACTTGCTGAGTTGATTCTTGCATGTTTGAAACTTTGAAATTGATTTGATCTTGCTTGCTCATGATTATTGTTGATTTTGCATTTAAAACAAAAATGGATTTGCCTGAATTCTTGCATTTTGTTTTTACTGGATTTGGTTATACAGGTTATTACTCCTGACTTTTCTTAGTCTTTAGGTATGAAGATAGAAAAAGGAAATTTAGAGGAAAGTATATGTTTATATAAGTTTAAATTAGGTTTTATTAAAAATTAAAAGAAAATTAAAATAAAAGTGACACTTGTCTTTTTCCTATTTAATTTGCTAACACCTATTATTTAAGAGATTTATAACTTAACACATGTAAATTTACATGTATTAATTAGTTTTTTTAAATGTTTATAAAAAATTTGTTTCCTAATTTATAAATACATACCTTGATTTATATAAATAACTCTCTTTTTTAAAAAAAGAGAAAAATATAAACAATTTATGTTCTTAATAAAATCAAATAAAATACATTTTAAAACCAAAGTATGATTTAAGATATATATAACTATCTTTTGAATTTCAATTTAAATACAAAAATTTAAATTAAATTTCAAATTCAATTTAAAAAAATCAATTTGATATATATATATATTTTTAAACAAACCCAAATTCAATTGGTATGTAATAATTTCATTAAAATCTAAATATATATATACACAACATATTATTATTATTGTTTCAAAATAACAATTTGTTAATTCTAAATAATTTATAAAGGAGATTATCATAATTAAATTTGCTTAAAATTTCTGGGATATGACAGATACCCTTTATTTTTTTTATTATGAGAATTTATCTGTTTAACATACGAGTCAATATTTAAAAAAATTGATCCGGTTAATCACCAATTATCAGATGCCTTAAAGTTCGGGTTATCACATTCCTTCCCTCTTAGAATCTTTTTGTCCTCGAAAAGAAACGAAGCCAGAATTTATTGCAATACTATTTATCAGAAAAAATTTTCTTTGATCATTTTAAAACACTAATTAAAATTTACATAATATTATAAAATACGTTTTGTGAAAATACTTTTTATAACTTGATGTTTCAACATGTCCATATTTATTCTCATAGAGATTCGGTCATATGTTGATCAGGCGTAGGACTAAAAATCTATAAGTACTTGGTAAACCCGTTTTCAACACCCAGTGAAAATACTTGAAAAATAATTTTATTGAAAATATAGAAATCATTTTTTGAAAATAGAGAGAATATCTTTGGTGAGTAATCTCTTGAAATCATCACCCCATCCATGGTCGCTATTAACCCGATGGTTACGTTGCCATCCCGACAAAATCCATAGATAACTGTAGGCCTCCGCGCCCTTCGATTACACCATGGAACCCGCTACAGATCGCAGCTACAACTGAGGTTACGTTGCTATCACAGCAAAAACCCGCATAACTGTAGGCCTCAGCGCCCTCGAATTTCGCTGCCAAAAGAATGTTCTCCACTCCACTTGACCATAGACCGCAGCCTACCGATGTTACTTTTCCTTCCCGGCAAAATCAAGCGTAGACTGTTGACACTCACCTCCACACGATTTCCGCTGTGGTCCACATAGTAGGTCGCAGCGACATTGAGCTACATTATCGTCACAGCATAACCCAAATGCCTCTGTAGGCATCAGCGCCTTCGACTTTCGCTACCCAATAATCCTCAGGAACTAGTTTGTCCGGACTCCTCACATGATCAACTTTAGAACCTCCCCCTTAGAGGCTCAAGGCAGTACCAACCTATGGTACTCCGGAGAAGTTCATCCCAAGGGAGCGCCTTTTTCTCCAAAGCCATTTTCAAAACACTTTATACTATACACATATAGTATCTTCCAAATCATACACCTGGTATGAATCTCATATAAATCTACTTTCTCAAAATCGATTATCCCAAAATCGATAATTCTCAAATTAGGCTTTCCAAATCCAATACTGATTTTATCCAAAAATCAAAAAGCCTTTGCCAAATTCATAGGTTCCCAAAACATTTTCCAAAATCATTCTCATAAGATTCTTTATACGTATATTAATAGATATATATATCTTCTTAAAACTTTGGATCTCTTCAAACTTGTATAAAAACCCCTTTTATATTTCAAATACTTTCAAAAACCATTTCCTTCTGGCTATAGATTCAACAAGGGGAAATTTATCTTGTACAACAAAGATATATAACTTTGTTCACTCCAAATCAAATATTCAAATTTGACTACTCTATAAAGTCATTAACCATATTACTTACTTCCACATAGTAAATTCTACCATAGAAATATCTAATTTCTATTTTATTTCCTCATATATTTCACAAAATATATTTTCACTTCAAAAACCATTTCACATTTATTATCCACAAACTTCAATATCAATTTCATTCCAATCCATACGATGTATACATATCATGTTTATGCTATACCAATCTGATCGCTCACTCGATCACACAATTTCACTTTCGAACTAGTATCGTCCACCCAACTTCCTAATGTGGACACAAATCTGGTTTCTTGATGAGAAACCATTATTCTCCTTACATAGTCATAACTATGATAGGGAATATGCAGAACTAATCAACAATCCATATCCAGGTTTGCCGTTGAAAATCGAATGAAAAATCCCAACTCGGATCGACATAATTATCTCGAAATTCTATGCTCAAATCTGAATCAAATCACTATGCGAATAGAATAATATGCGTACATCCTACGTATTTGTCTTCATTGATTATTAACCAAATCAATTCTCTTTCTATTCACATTTCCTTTAATTTCTATCCACCTAATCACAATTGTTTCAATTACATTTGGATTATCATTTCAATTCTTTCCTCAAATTGATATTTAATCATAAACAGTTTAAACTCTGTCCAGCTTAATTTTAGAAAATAGCTTGAAAATTTAAAAATAGATAAGTAGTTGAAAAATAATTGTTAGTTTGCAATATGGTTGTAAAATAGTTAACTAATTGTAAAATAGTTGGAAAATAGTTAAATAGTTGGAAAATAGTTAAATAGTTATAGAAATTTTAAATAATTGCAAAATAGTTGAAAATAGTCATTAATTTGTGAAATAGTTGAAAAATAGTAATTAGTTTATAAAATAGTTGCAAAATACTTAAATAATTCCAAAAATATTTGTAAAACAAGTATAAGATAGTTTTAGGTTTTGGAAAGAAAAGTTGATAGAAAATAGTTTGGAAAATAAATTTATATTTAAAATAATTTATTTTGAAAATAGTCCAGAGTCAAACTGTTCAATTCCCAACCTCCATTTCCAACCAATTCAATTTAAATTTCCACTTCCATTTAAATTGACTCAATTTCAATAACTTCAATTTCCATTGAAATTGATTTAACCCCAATTCAAGTTGAATTAATCTTGATTTCCTCCCAAATTCAATTCAAATTTCATTTGAATTTAAAACTATTCAACTTTAATTACAATTCCAAATTATTCAAATCAATTTGGACTAATTTCAAATTGAACCCACTTCAATTTCAAACGTTTCAATTCAAATCCAGTTCAAATTTTCCATTTGAATTTTATACTTATACATCTTCAATCACAATTCCAATTAATTCATATCAAAATCAATTTGAACTAATTTAATTTAAATCTCAATTTTAAACCATCTCGAATTATAAATTAGAGTTAAATTTTTAAATGTTGACTTAATCCTCTAAATCAAATCAACTTATATCTTTAAACCATTTAATTCTGAATCCAAAATTCCATTTTAAACTTATTTCAATGTTCAAATAATAATTCAAATTCTTTTTAAACAACTAAATCTTTGAAATTCAATTTATCATCGAATTTCAATTTTGAAACCAAACCTTCGAACTTTTATCTTAAACATTCAAATTTTAAGTCCAAATTGATTTCATTTTATCTTAATATTGGATATATTACCATGCCCCAATTCTTCATTCTATTAACAAATCCAATTCACAGTTTAAAGATTATTAATAACAATAAGGGATATTATCCAATTATTTTAAAACATCCATCCATTTCCAGATCTCAAACCCATTTTGAGATCACTCAAACTCCCAATTCAAGTCAACCATTTAACTTCCAAAGTTAAATCCCAATTTCATCTTGAAGTTACCAAATCAGGTTGTCCATTCAAACTTATTTAACTTCTTCCAAGTTAAATTCAATTTACTTAATCCAATCAAATTTACAAAATTTGAATTCCCATTCAAATTTTAAACTTTAGATTAATATCCTTCCCACTTAAATTTTAAACCTACTTCACTTTGGGTTTCACATCACATTCCAAGGAAAATATCAAACCATCTTTGATATTATGTATACTCCTTATACATATTATTTCTTTTACACACCTGGTTATTATTAAATTTTAAACCACCTTTGTCTTTAAATTCAAACAAATTCCTTTAAAATTTCAAACAACCCTTGTTTGAAATAGGACCCTTTCATTCAAATATATTAAATAACATCTCTTATTTTAAAACAAGATTATATCCAAAATAGTTTGAATAATATTATTTCCTTTAAAATTTTGAAACCAATTCAAATGTTTAAATTTAGAATTTAGAACTTCACAATTTGAAACCCACTTTAATTTACACCATTTCAAATTTACAAGTTACTCTCTTTAAATGGTTACTTCCTTAAAACATTTTATTATTTATTGGAAAACAATCATCCCATTATTAAACACAATAACCATTTATGATAATGACCAAGATTATTGCAACTGGAATCCAACTCACTATTTTTTTCTTCTGAAAATTCTTCTCCAAACTCAAAATTTTAATTTCAGTTTGAATCCATTTCAAACATGTTCTTTATTCCATTTAAATTTGGTTGTATCTCTATTACCACTTAATTCTTACTATTAATTTTAATTTAATTAATACAACAACCAATTTCCTTAATATAATAGATAATCTATTTCTTAATAAACTTATATAAGATTCATTTACTTTTGAAACCATTTTAAAACCTTTATATACGAAAGTAACAAGTACGCTCTCTTATATTTATACACTAAACTCATTATAGGGTACTATTGACCCTATCCTTCATGAGTATCCCACCAGAGCCAAGCTTCTCGCTTAACCTTTTGCTCTGATACCAAATGTAACAACCCGGAATTTTCGATCCAGAAAATTCCATATAGTTAGGAAAGAAGAAAAGAGAAAGAAGAAGAAACAGTAACAAGTCACAGAAACCTCACATATGCAGCGGATCAAAATATAATATCACATAAATAATAGTTTTACAAAGAAGAATAGTATCAGTACACTTATATTTTTATACATTAGAGTTACAACCAATACCAATCACTGGACGGTTTAAAACAACATGTCCTAGTTATACAATAATATATCACTGCGGAAAATACTCCATTCATTCCTCCCCTCCAGCTCGCCTCCTGAGCTCCAGAACGTCCTTACCTGAAAGTCTGTAATACTCGGTCTGACCCGAGCATTACATCAAAGTAACATCCGGGTCAGGATGGAAACCAGCGTGAGTAAATCCATCCAACATGGAATACAAAAGCATACAACTTATATATATAACCCGGGTAACTTGTATCAATTACAGATTCACAATGTTATAGACATTACTTAATTCACTCACAAATTTCTAAGTACCAAAATTTAAATTAAATAGTTTAATGCACTTAAATCATTCCATTCCAGCTTATTGATTTCACATATCAATTCATAAAGAATCGAAGTGGTTTTGGGTACTTACTAATACCGACTCTTGTTCTTCGAATTCAATACCATCTTAACCAATTTATTTAAGAGAAAATCACCTTTTTACACAACAATTCATCATCGATAGATAACACATTATCATTGTCCACCCAAAACATATCATGTCACAAAACATTTCATATCGGAGATTTCAATCAATTCAAGGCATTTAATCAACCTTCAATCAGCCATAAGCAAAAATTTATTAATCACTTCATCTCTAATTAATTTAAAATAAATTAAATTAATTACCTCATTACTATAAATCCTGCTTATTTATCCATTAATTACAAACCAATTAATTAATCTTCCTCTAATTATTCATCTTAATTAATCATCCTTGATTTAATCATTCTCTAATTACATTAGCCTTTAATTAATTACACAATTTAATTATCCTTATCCATTTACAGCATTTAACTTTTTAATTACTTTCATTAATTAATTAACTATATTTAATTACATTAATCCTCAATTAATGACATTAATTGATTATTCTATAATCACTTATTATTGATTAATT
Source organism: Allium cepa (assembly GCA_030765085.1). Lineage (NCBI taxonomy): Eukaryota > Viridiplantae > Streptophyta > Magnoliopsida > Asparagales > Amaryllidaceae > Allium > Allium cepa. The sequence continues at coordinate 312,371,520 of CM060942.1, read as the reverse complement.
ATTCCTCAATTAATTACATAAATTAAACCTTGATTACTATCATTAATTATATTAATTAATGATCCTCTAACTACTTCATTAATTACCCTCTTAATTAATTACATTTAACAAGTAATCACTTTTATTAATTACCTTTACTTAATCGCATTTGGTAATTACCATAATAAATAAATTAATTAAATACTCCCTTAATTATCTTTTATTTAATTAATTAAACCCTTAGTCATTAATTTCACTTTAATTACTTTGAATCATGTTAACGTTTTTTATTTCCCCTTCTCTTTCAATAACTTATTTACAATTTATTTATATTCCTATTATTTGGGCCTTGGAAACCTGGTAACAAACTACTTCTAATATCAAAATATGGTTATGAGTTTATCTTTATACAATTCCCTTTATTTTAAACTTGTTTTAAATGAAAACCAGACCACACGGTTCCAAAGCCTAAAATAGAAAAAAAAAAACAAAATCGAAGCCCAAACATTTTACAGTACAATCGGGCCGAAGCCCATATTGGCTACCCAACTCCAAATACTTCCCTCCTTCCTTACCACCAGATCCTGATCCAAACATCCAAATCACGCTTACCTACGACCGAAAATAGGAAATAAACTTCGAATCGATCGAAAATTATCACCACTTCGAATAAACTAGAGACCCATCGATCACATACTACCAATCATGAGAAATACTGCTCCATTATTAAGATCACCTTTGCACCGAGTTGAACGTTGTGACGCCCCACCTCTATACCCACGCTAGCCAAGAACACTACGGTGTAGTGCTGTCAACTAGCACGGAGAATAAGGCTGTTGAGGAGCGGCCATCAATAGTTGGTCTTACACTAGTATTGGTTATCTCGATAGGAGTGATATATATATTCTTTCATTTTTCATCTCTGGTTTATTTTCTCCCATCGAAATACCCCAATTCCAGTATAAAACGAACTACGATGGTTCATAATAGTTTAGAACATTAAATATAAAATAACAACACAGATAATATAAATGCGGAACACAGATGAAACAGAAAGTCTCATATATATATAATAACTGATGTCAGTTACAATACATTCACACGGTACATATGATACAACTACAACAGTCGACTCAGGAAGTTACATATACAAGTACATTAACGTATATGATATACATGAATACATATCTTCCTATACAATCATACAGATCACTACAAATAACGACGACTACTCCAAAAGATATGAAAGAACTTCATAGCTCTAGCAGCAACCCAAAGCAGAATATCTACAACCTGAAATACTCGGTCTGACCCGAGTATTAAATTCAAAAGAAAATAATACTCGGGTCAGTCTAATTCAAACTCAGTTATTAGTGCACAGAAGCAATAATAATCAAATAATGAATAGACGACAGTAATTAAACCAAATCAGTATGCAATTCATAATATTGAATTGAAACGAACAGAACAGTTCAAACCATTGAAATATCAATTAAAATATTAAGATGAGTAGGGCTGCAGTACACGCACGCGTGTACTGCCTCGCCACTACAGCATATGGAATATGCAAAAGGTCAATTAATCAAAACAAGTTAGATATCATAAAACCATACCGTGTGGCTGCAGTTCATGCTTGCGTGCACTGCCCTGCCACTATAGTGACGATGTACCCAATGAATACCGTGTGGCTGCAGTTCACGCTAGCGTGCACTGCCGTGCCACTACAGTGATGATGTACACAAGTGAATGTAAGAATGTACACAAGTGAATGTACATAACCAACTCAAAACAGTCGCAATACGAAGACAGCAAGTAAAACTGCAACGCTCAAAGTAAAAAAACATGGATGCAACTAATTCTAGAGTGAAACTAAGACCATTAACCGGACTTAAGACTACCCTACATAGAGCAATCATATATCGGAACTGGAAACCAGTCGAGAAAGTATACTTTGCACTGTTCAAAGGAATGCATACAGTCATGCAACAGTGAAATGAATCAGTGCAGTGATATGCACATTGCACAGCAATGACACAGTGACAACAAAACAGGTCGAAGTCAGCCCGTGAACAAGAGTCAATTTTACAGTTTCCAGTATATGCAGTAAAGTGGCTGCGACAAAATCAGAGTCGTGAAGAACGAATGCCATGACTCCAGAGAGCATGCGCAAGCGACTCGAAGCAGTGAGTCAAATATAGTACAGTAGTAAAAATGCAGTACAATGCAACACAAAACAACCCCTATGAACATGTACACAAGAAACACAAATCTGGACCAATTTCCATCAAATGAATATGAAACAAAGACCAGGCACCATACAACAGAGGTGGCAACATATAGGTGTGCAAACCAATTTAATGATTCGATCCTGAACCAATGCACATGTAAACGCTTACCTGATGAAACAATGCAAACCAATGAATAAGGGCCGAACAAGGTCAACCCACTTCAACAACAGCTTCAAGTAAGAGTGATGTCACCAGTAAATTACAGTGACCAAATGCAAATGTGTATAGTGCATCAATGCAACGTATCAGACTCAAGCACAAACAAAGGCAGTATAAGTCTAACAGTGCAAAATGGCGGTGGTACAACTAGTGGGGTATACAAGCTACTAAACCCGAAGAAAAATTCAAAGGCAAGCATACACATATGGTTATAGTGAAACCACGATGATGACCAAGGCAACAAGTTCACCTTTAAGTATACGAACCTAAGCCAACAGATGAAATAACAGACCAATAAAGGAATAGCCATGTTCGAAACCCAATACCGAAAACTAAATGATGAATGGGTAGACAAGTGAATGCATCTTGAACCAAGGAGGCACCAGTAACAAATGCATGAAACTGGAAAATGCAATTATCACAATCAAGAACAAAGCACATTGCCGAAGCAACAACAATGGCCAGCAACACTGAAATGGATTGAGCAACTGCTAAAATTAAATATATTGCTTTTTCAACCCAAAATATTTGAATTCAAACAACTGCAGTTCACAGAAATACCCAAGTCACCTACCGTTCGAATTAAGGTGACCAGAAAACAAAATCAATGCCAAACCCAATTATTTTCATAAATCAACAAAGCATCTGAGAATCAAACGGTAATAGCAAGATCCAACAAAATAAAATCAAGCAGCAGCTTTATCAAAAACGAACAAGTTCAATCAATCGAAGCCGTGATGAACTAGCGAAGAAATTCACGAATATGAGCAAGTCAGAAATCATCAAAACATTCGAATTAGATGTGAGTAAACTCACCTTGTCGACGAATTGAAGCATCACGGAGACGCGCGACGCTAGAGTGACGAGAGAGTAAGGTCGGCCACCACAATCCCATGCCCTAATTTGGAGAAGAGGACGAACGAGGCCACCGCCATTTTTATTTCTTCGTTCGGTTTTTTTTTCTTTTTAGGGTTCGTGAATGAATGAAAAAAAATGGATAAGGGGGGATCGGGTTATATGATTGTTGCGACCCAAAAGGAACGGGCCAAAATGAATTTTTAAAGCCCGTTAAAATTCTTAAACAAATTATAATTTGAATTTTAATTCAAATTAAATAACTTCAAATAGGAATTTGCAACAATAGTAATCGTCTAAATGTCGATTATTAATCGATGCAAATACCGGGTTGTTACAGACTCCCCTCCTTAAAGAAATTGCGTCCTCGCAATCTTAAGGAATATATGGACAAAAGGTAACAACCAAAAGAGCATATCATCACAAGATGAAGAAATTCGAAATATGAAGTTCACCATAAAGAGCATGAAGGAGCAAGCCAGAACGTGTTTGCGCAAAGTCAAATCTAGTGAAACTTCAATTTCTTCAATAATACCGGGCTCAAGAATAAAGATCGGAAATCCCAAAGGCATTTCCGTAATTGGAAGACGTGGAAAACGTCATGAATAGCAGAAAATTGAGCCGGTACACTGGCGTAGTACAATATAAACGCCAAAGAAATCTTTTAATTTCATAAAGGAAATTCACAAATTATCAACAAAATCTAATTATCAATAGATAATTCAGAGATCTCAAATCACAAATATTCGATTATCAAAAACGATAATCAAATCAACAAGTATTCGATTATCAAAATCGAAAATCAATCTTAAATCACAAATATTTAATTATCACAAACGACAATTAAATCTCAAATATCTAATTATCAATAGATAATTAGAAACAATAAATATCTGATTATCAAAAACGATAAATCAGAAATCACGAATCAACGATTATTTAATTATCACAATTGATAATCAAATCACAAATATCTAATTATCACAAACGATAATTAGATCTCAAATATCTGATTATCATAAGCGATAATCGGAAACAATAAATATCTGATTATCAAAAACGATAAATCAGAAATCATAAACATCCAATTATCAAAACGATAATTAGAAATTACCACAACGGTAATCAAATTTCAAATTACAAATTTTTCAATTAACGAGTCCGAAATTAACCGAAATAGCAAACGCACATGACTCATAACCACGAGTTTTACTAAATCGTTTAATTCACTTCATCGTTTCCTTGAAAGTGTTAAATTGTGTATTTTAAATAAATAACATTTTACGTTCTCAAACGGACAAGTCCGGAATTAAGCGAATCAGTAAAAGAAAGGGGTCATAGTCCTCGATTTTTCTAAAACGTTTACATCGCTTCCACATTCTTTTGAAAGCGTAAAGTGTAAAAAAGTTTTGAAAACCATTTTTATTTATAAAATTACAATTTACATTCTCAAACGAACAAGTCCGGAATTAAGCGAATCAGCAAAAGAAAGGGATCATAGTCCTCGATTTTACTGAAACGTTTAATTCGCTTCCTCATTCTTTTGAAAGCGCAAATCGTAAAAATTTTGAAAACAATTTTGATTTATATTTTGAAACAATTTTTCTTTAAAATATGTGATTAAAACAACGACATCTGAAGCAACTTCGATAAGTGGATTTTCATTCATCCAAAGAGTCACAAGAATCTTCTCAAAGATAGAAAGGGGTATCATACCCTAAACTTGTATTCATAACAAGTCAATAACATACGAATTCACCAATGCACAAGAATTGATAAAACTTATCAATAGAAATCACGAAAATTGGTGAAGCACAAATTCTAGAAATCCTCACAAGAAATCCAGAAAACACAAGCTAAGAGTATGAGAACTCGAACGCGAGTATGAAAACTCGAACAGGAGTATGAAAACTCGAACAGAGTATGAAAACTCGAACAGAGTATGAAAACTCAAACGGAGTATGAAAACTCGAACAGAGTATGAAAACTCAAACGGAGTATGAAAACTCGAACGCGAGTATGAAAACTCAAACGGAGTATGAAAACTCGAACAGAGTATGAAAACTCGAACGGAGTATGAAAAATCGAACAGAGTATGAAAACTCAAACGGAGTATGAAAACTCGAACGGAGTATGAAAACTCGAACAGAGTATGAAAACTCAAAGGAGAGTATGGAAACTCACCAACACGCGAGCATGAAAATTCATCAACACATGTAACGCAAAGAGAGAACGGGAGCACAGAATCTCACCTACACGTGAGCATGAAAATCACCAACACGGGCAACGCAAAGCAAGAACGGGAGCACGGAATCTCACCTACACGCGAGCATGAAAAATCATCAACACGTGCAACGCAAAGCGAGAACGGGAGCATGGAATCTCACCTACCCGTGAGCATGAAAAATCATCAACACGTGCAACGCAAAGCGAGAACGGGAGCACGGAATCTCACCTACACATGAGCAGGAAAATCACCAACACGTGCAATGCAAAGCGAGAACGGGAGCACAGAATCTCACCTACACGTGAGCATGAAAATCACCAACACGTGCAATGCAAAGCGAGAACGGGAGCACAGAATCTCACCTACACGTGAGCATGAAAATCACCAACACGGGCAACGCAAAGCGAGAACGGGAGCACGGAATCTCACCTACACGCGAGCATGAAAAATCATCAACACGTGCAACGCAAAGCGAGAACGGGAGCACGGAATCTCACCTACCCGCGAGCATGAAAAATCATCAACACGTGCAACGCATAACGAGACGCTATCTCATGGTTGCAAGCCATTAATTTTGACACACGAATGGCCCGAAGACCGTGGGGCGCTACCCCACATGTGTGAGTCGAAATCACACAGATTGAGGTCCAGACTAACCAAAAAAAATCAAAAGAGGTATGTGTGAGTGGAATCACACAAGTGGTGTCTAGTCTAACCTCACAATCAAAAGAAAAGTATGTGTGAATGAAATCACACAAGTGGTGTCTAGACAATCCTCAAAGCCCAAGAGATATGTGTGAGACGAAATCACACCGATGAGGCCTAGTCTAACCGTAAAAATGATCGTCATGATCAACGAGAAGTGTCAATTACACTAAGTCAGTAAATGTAAAAGTTTAGCATCATGTCCCATAACCACTTACTTAACTTAAATATTTACGAACAAACTGTAAATTTTCACTAATAAAATTTGTCACTAGAGGTTCAATCAAACAAGTCCAACAATTAACCGACGAAGTAAACGCAAGCGTTTCATACCACTTGTTTTACTAAGCCGTTTAATTAGATTTCTCATACGAGTGAAATAAAGATTTGTATATACTAATAGATTGGAAAACAGTTTCAAAAACGAGTTTGGTATTGAAAATAGAGTTGAAAACATTTTGATAAAAGAGTTTTTGATATTTACTACTAGTATTGAAACCTTTATATTTTTAAAGTGACAAATCACAAAAATGATTGTAGAAACAATCAATCACAAGAATTCACATACGAAGACGTGAATAGAATCCAAAGAAATCGATACCGAATTCATCGAAAGGTATGTTCACAAAAATCCCGAAGAAAAGGTCATCAAAGTTGCTAATAAATGATAGCAACAAATCGGGAAATAATCAAGAATCGATTAAATTCGAAAACCAAATCAATTCACTAAGATTCACATTCGAAGACGTGAATAAAATACAAGGAATTCGATTCCAAATCCATCAAAGTAGGAATACCCAAAATTCCTGAAATAGAAGTTATCAAAGTCGACAAAGGTGATAACAACTAACCGGAAAAGAAGAACCGATCAACAATTGAAAAAACAAAGCAGAACGAGTATAAATGCTTGAATGACTTTAGCAAAAGTAAAAGTCAAGTCAACGTCGATATCGACAAGGCAAAGACCAAGACAATTTCTTTTATACCAAAGAAATTTTAAAACTATCAGAGAGAGGCACATGAAAACCAACAAACCATGGATAAACAGACAGAGTCGACAATTGGAATGCAATTTGTCTCAAAGATTGATACCCAAAACCCAATTGTATGGAAACTGCATTAAGTACACGAATCAGAGATAAGAATGCATATATATAGCAGTTCGAATAAACAATGCGAGTTCAAATCGAAGTGGGTACTAGTTGCAGCAATATGCAACTTGGTAGAGCATATATACACTGATACTTAGAAGTGTAAACTCAAGTGAGCAAGTGCGATAGAGAATAGCAGCAATGCTCACGAATAAGCATTAGGAATTCATTCCTAACAATCAAAGATGATCTTAAGACAAAGATGTGAAATAAAACATCGACAAATAGTTGTAACACATGTACTATCTAAGTTCTGTTTTATATTTGTTCTAAACCCCAGGCTCTGATACCAAGCTGTGACGCCCCACCTCTATACCCACGCTAGCCAAGAACACTACGGTGTAGTGCTGTCAACTAGCACGGAGAATAAGGCTGTTGAGGAGCGGCCATCAATAGTTGGCCTTACACTAGTATTGGTTATCTCGATAGGAGTGATATATATATATTCTTTCATTTTTCATCTCTGGTTTATTTTCTCCCATCGAAATACCCCAATTCCAGTATAAAACGAACTACGATGGTTCATAATAGTTTAGAACATTAAATATAAAATAACAACACAGATAATATAAATGCGGAACACAGATGAAATAGAAAGTCTCATATATATATAATAACTGATGTCAGTTACAATACATTCACACGGTACATATGATACAACTACAACAGTCGACTCAGGAAGTTACATATACAAGTACATTAACGTATATGATATACATGAATACATATCTTCCTATACAATCATACAGATCACTACAAATAACGACGACTACTCCAAAAGATATGAAAGAACTTCATAGCTCTAGCAGCAACCCAAAGCAGAATATCTACAACCTGAAATACTCGGTCTGACCCGAGTATTAAATTCAAAAGAAAATAATACTCGGGTCAGTCTAATTCAAACTCAGTTATTAGTGCACAGAAGCAATAATAATCAAATAATGAATAGACGACAGTAATTAAACCAAATCAGTATGCAATTCATAATATTGAATTGAAACGAACAGAACAGTTCAAACCATTGAAATATCAATTAAAATATTAAGATGAGTAGGGCTGCAGTACACGCACGCGTGTACTGCCTCGCCACTACAGCATATGGAATATGCAAAAGGTCAATTAATCAAAACAAGTTAGATATCATAAAACCATACCGTGTGGCTGCAGTTCACGCTTGCGTGCACTGCTCTGCCACTATAGTGACGATGTACCCAATGAATACCGTGTGGCTGCAGTTCACGCTTGCGTGCACTGCCGTGCCACTACAGTGATGATGTACACAAGTGAATGTAAGAATGTACACAAGTGAATGTACATAACCAACTCAAAACAGTCGCAATACGAAGACAGCAAGTAAAACTGCAACGCTCAAAGTAAAAAAAACATGGATGCAACTAATTCTAGAGTGAAACTAAGACCATTAACCGGACTTAAGACTACTCTACATAGAGCAATCATATATCGGAACTGGAAACCAGTCGAGAAAGTATACTTTGCACTGTTCAAAGGAATGCATACAGTCATGCAACAGTGAAATGAATCAGTGCAGTGATATGCACATTGCACAGCAATGACACAGTGACAACAAAACAGGTCGAAGTCAGCCCGTGAACAAGAGTCAATTTTACAGTTTCCAGTATATGCAGTAAAGTGGCTGCGACAAAATCAGAGTCGTGAAGAACGAATGCCATGACTCTAGAGAGCATGCGCAAGCGACTCGAAGCAGTGAGTCAAATATAGTACAGTAGTAAAAATGCAGTATAATGCAACACAAAACAACCCCTATGAACATGTACACAAGAAACACAAATCTGGACCAATTTCCATCAAATGAATATGAAACAAAGACCAGGCACCATACAACAGAGGTGGCAACATATAGGTGTGCAAACCAATTTAATGATTCGATCCTGAACCAATGCACATGTAAACGCTTACCTGATGAAACAATGCAAACCAATGAATAAGGGCCGAACAAGGTCAACCCACTTCAACAACAGCTTCAAGTAAGAGTGATGTCACCAGTAAATTACAGTGACCAAATGCAAATGTGTATAGTGCATCAATGCAACGTATCAGACTCAAGCACAAACAAAGGCAGTATAAGTCTAACAGTGCAAAATGGCGGTGGTACAACTAGTGGGGTATACAAGCTACTAAACCCGAAGAAAAATTCAAAGGCAAGCATACACATATGGTTATAGTGAAACCACGATGATGAACAAGGCAACAAGTTCAACTTTAAGTATACGAACCTAAGCCAACAGATGAAATAACAGACCAATAAAGGAATAGCCATGTTCGAAACCCAATACCGAAAACTAAATGATGAATGGGTAGACAAGTGAATGCATCTTGAACCAAGGAGGCACCAGTAACAAATGCATGAAACTGGAAAATGCAATTATCACAATCAAGAACAAAGCACATTGCCGAAGCAACAACAATGGCCAGCAACACTGAAATGGATTGAGCAAGTGCTAAAATTAAATATATTGCTTTTTCAACCCAAAATATTTGAATTCAAACAACTGCAGTTCACAGAAATACCCAAGTCACCTACCGTTCGAATTAAGGTGACCAGAAAACCAAATCAATGCCAAACCCAATTATTTTCATAAATCAACAAAGCATCTGAGAATCAAACGGTAATAGCAAGATCCAACAAAATAAAATCAAGCAGCAGCTTTATCAAAAACGAACAAGTTCAATCAATCGAAGCCGTGATGAACTAGCGAAGAAATTCACGAATATGAGCAAGTCAGAAATCATCAAAACATTCGAATTAGATGTGAGTAAACTCACCTTGTCAACGAATTGAAGCATCACGGAGACGCGCGACGCTAGAGCGACGAGAGAGTAAGGTCGGCCACCACAATCCCATGCCCTAATTTGGAGAAGAGGATGAACGAGGCCACCGCCATTTTTATTTCTTCGTTCGGTTTTTTTTTCTTTTTAGGGTTCGTGAATGAATGAAAAAAAATGGATAAGGGGGGATCGGGTTATATGATTGTTGCGACCCAAAAGGAACGAGCCAAAATGAATTTTTAAAGCCCGTTAAAATTCTTAAACAAATTATAATTTGAATTTTAATTCAAATTAAATAACTTCAAATAGGAATTTGCAACAATAGTAATCGTCTAAATGTCGATTATTAATCGATGCAAATACCGGGTTGTTACAAACGTGCACGTGCAAACTCCTTTCTCTGGCCATCTTATCATCGCACCATCGCCGATGAGCCACAACTTTGCCCCTGATCCAATTTTCCATATTGCTGAAGCCTGTCGCTTTATTGATCGAAAATCGATCAACGCCTCAAACCTTCAGAATCCAAAAACCCACTACTTCCACTAGTCGATGAACTGCATTCACCGATCGTCATCGTAAACCACGACTCCACCATCGATCGAACGCCCTTCTACAACACTACCTTATTGCCAAAAGCCATGAGTCCCGGCTGCGCATCTCACTCCCTGATGACTCGCGTTCTCCGGCATCCCATTCGCACCTCAAAACCCTACAATCCACTCGATCATCCAATTCCAACCCAAAACTAAGATTCCACCATGGTCGGCCCCTACCTTAAGTCCGCCAGCATCTTCCAGAGTCGGCCGAACCTTTCCACGGCGATGAGATCGCCAGAATTAATTTTTGAATGAAAAAAATTCATCCCTCAAATTCTCTAAATTTCCAAATCTAAAAATCATCATATTGATATCAAAAATCAAGTTATCCATATACGAATCCAATTTAAGAATCAATATTTGAAAATTTACAAATTGTGTTTTTGATTTGAATAAGCTTCCACTATAAATTTCTAATTTCCAGTTAAATTGCTTAATACTTTTACTTGTTTTTTAAAAACTTGTATGGTGTCAAAACACAAATTTCCTTTAAACAACATGAGTTCAAAGAGACCAGGGAAAGAGATATAATTTTTTTTATTTAATCAATTCTGTGAATTTTTTCAGAGCATGTGTAAACCTGGTCACAGACATGCATTCCATTTTCTTACATATAAACAAACACATATGATCACACCACAATTTGTCACATGCATCAAGTTAATCATAGAAATTTTAGAATTGTTTTTAGAAGAAAGATTTACTCACCAATTATAGACAGAGAGCAGAGGAACAAATTCTGTTTACAGGCTGCTGTTTAATTTGAACTCCTTTTTGTTTTGTTGAATTTGAATCTATACTTGCTGAGTTGATTCTTACACGTTTGAAACTTTGAAATTGATTTGATCTTGCTTGCTGATGATTATAGTTGATTTTGCATTTAAAACAAAAATGGATTTGCCTGAATTCTTGCATTTTGTTTTTACTGGATTTTGTTTTACAGGTTATTTCTCCTGACTTTTCTTAGTCTTTAGATATGAAGATAGAAAAAGGAAATGAAGACGAAAGTATATGTTTATATAAGTTTAAATTAGGTTTTATTAAAAATTAAAATAAAATTAAAATAAAAGTGACAATTGTCTTTTTCCTATTTAATTTGCTAATACATGTTATTTAAGAGATTTATAACTTAACACATGTAAATTTTCATGTAATAATTAGTTTTTTTAAATGTTTATAACCCCTTTAAAATTTGTTTCCTAATTTATAAATACATAACTTGATTTATATAAATAATTCTCTTTTTTTAAAAAAGAGAAAAATATAAATAATTTATGTTCTTAATAAAATCAAATAAAATACATTTTAAAACCAAAGTATGATTTAAGATATATATAAATATCTTTTGAATTTCAATTCAAATATACAAATTCAAATTAAATTTCAAATTCAATTTGAAAAAAATCAATTTGATATATATATTTTTAAACAAACCCAAATTCAATTGGTATGTAATAATTTCATTAAAATCTAAATATATATGTATGCACAACATATTATTATTATTGTTTCAAAATAACAATTTGTCAGTTCTAAATAATTTATAAAGGAGATTATAATAATTAAATTTTCTTAAAATTTTTAGGATATCATAGATACCCTTTATTATTTTTCTCTTTTATTATCAGAATTTATTTGTTTAACATACAAATCAATATTTAAAAAAAAATTAATCCGGTTAATCACCAATTATCAGATACCCTAAAATTCGTGTTATCACAAATCGAGTCGTACGTTCCTATCAACCGAAAGTAAATCGAATTCACGAACATCTACTCCTCTTTTTCAATTCCAATCCAAGCAATCGATGGAGGCGACGACCGCAAGGGGAAGGAGCGACCTAGGTGTGAGAAATGCAGATAACGGATCTTAAGGCGAGAGTAAACACTAGAGGGGGGTTGAATAGTGTTTTAAGGAATTACTAAATCTTTTTGAGTTTATGTTAATTTGAACACAAATGTATGCAATATTCAGACACAGATATGATCACAGAATCAAACACAATTGCATAAATAAAGTAAAAGCAATAAAGGAAAGAACATACCGAATTTTATTCTGGTTCGGAGTTAGCCGACATCCAGCCCCGCACACAAGTACGGATTTTCTTTCAAAAGTAATTGTACGATTACACCCTCGATTTTAAGGCCATGAGGTACACCACTCAAGATTCACAATTCTTTGGGTAGAAATATTTGATTTTAAAGGCAACAAGTTTACCCAATTGATTTCACAGGCTACAATCACACCTTTTCTCACTTGATTGATTTCATAGGCTACAATCACACATTTTCTCGTTTAGTTTATTACAAAGAAGCCTATAACTTTGAATAGCACCGAGATCTTATTGAAACAGTGATAGAGAATCAAACCAGAGATGATCTAGTTAGATTCAATGGTGATTTGGGCAGAGTAATTGTAACAACCCAAGTTTTAGTGATTACTTGTAAGCATTAAATTATAACGACAGTTATAATTTAATACTGAGAATCAAAAATAATTTTGAGAATTCAATTGTTTATTTTGAATGAACAATGAATTTTGGGAATAAAAAGAGAAAATAACGTTCTGTAACTTTATTATAGTGGTTTGAGTTAATAATAAGTGGAAGATGGTTTTTATTTAGTGATAGTTCAATAATTTTATTAATTATTGTGATTTGCTTCTTTTAATAAAAAAAAAATTAAAACGAGTATTTGATTTTTTTTAAAGATTGTTATATTAAATAAAAAGGTGAAATTAGGTTTAAAAATACGATTTGGTCATAAAATTGAGTTAAAATGATCGGTTACATTTTGTTACACAAGAAGATTATTTTTGTGTAATTTTTGGGATTAAAAATAGTGGTTTATGTAATTATAAGTATAATTGGCTACTTATTTAAAAAGTAGGATTTTTAATAATAGAAATATTTTTATAACCAAATTTATCCTTTTATTAAGTACAAAATACTTTAGTTAACATGTAAACAAGGTTTCATAATTTTATCATGTGAAAACTTTGAAAATTTTGATGTTTGTTTAAAAACATAAGAGTTCACTTGTGTATTAAGTGAAAAATGAATTAATTTAGGCTATTTCTTTTATTAATGGGTCTTAAGCCCATCTAGTCACTAGTCTGTAGAAAGAAATGAGGAATATCTCATCTTCCTTCTACGTACAGTTCAGATAGTGAGAAACCTGAGAAACCCAATTTCTCTTGCAAACCCTGACCAAAAATCATCAAATCAAACTCAAATCTTGTGTTTTTTTAAACAAAATTGAAGCTAAATCAACAGGTAATCAAAATCTAAAACCATTTATTCATCAAAAATCAAGTTTTGAAAGTGTTTCTCTGTTAGCAGTCCTTGTTCTTCTTGCATGTCCTTGTTTCAAGTTTATACTAGTTAATTGAAGCTTCCTCCTTCTTAAAGCTTGTCTAATTCAGCACAAATTCCAGTTATATTTTCTCTACAGCAAGGTGAGTATCAAAACTCATAATTTTCTAGCTTTGATTGAGATTTCAAGGTAGAAATCTCAATTTCGTTTAGTGCATTTCATTTGTGAATCACTGTCAGTAAATTGTGCATATCTTTTTCATTTTAAATCGGAATTCGATTTTCTTTGAAGTTCTGGAAAGCCTGAAAAGAATGTGACAACTTTATTGTCGAAAACATTCGAAAATTTTGAGCATAGATAGTTGAAAAACCCAAAACAATCACGCCGCTCTGTCACTGTAAAATTATGATTTTCTGTGCTAAGTGCTGTTGGAAATTTAAATATATCTTTTTCGTTTGAAGTCGGAATTTGACGATTCTTGATTCACCTGAAAGATTAGACTATATGCTACAATTTTCATGTTTTGAGTGTTGTCAAATTTTGATGTTTACATGGTCGAAAGTTCATTTTAGTATCGCTGTCTCGAAACTAAAACAACAGCTGTAGTGAAATTCATATCTGAAATTTGTTTTGGCCATATCTTTCATGTTTCTTATCCAAATTTAATAATTCAAGATGATCCAGAAAGCTTAGACTTTGCGCTAGAAGTTTTATGTTTTGATTTTTTTTGAAATTTCGAAGTTAGCTTGGTCAAAACTATATTTGTTTGTTGCTGTCTCGAGAGCAAAACGACAGCATAAACAATCATTGAACTGAGAATTGTATTGGCTTATTTTTGCTCTCATTCTTATTCGATTCCGATGTTGTTTTTGAGATGTTTTGAGAGCTATGATGCCTATCAATAGGCTAGCTATATTTAGAAAATTTGAAACGCAAATTTAAATAGAATTTGAATTGACTTTGGGTTAAATTTGAATTGAATTCGTATTGAATTCAAGTTATCGGTCTTGAGTAATCTCTCTTGTTTTTCATTATATTCGAGCATGATTTTCATTAAACCATTTTGAAGTGATTTTTGAAATAAATGGACATTTTAAATTATTATTACATTGTACTTTAAAATTATTTTTCTAATATAAAATCTATTTATTTCCTATAATAAAGAAATTTTCAATATTGGTTTTATTAATATTTTCGGGAAAATGTTTTAAAATCTTGTTTTCTTAAATAAATTATTTTATATATAAAATACACACTTTTATACTATTCGAAAGTATGAGAAAGAGAATTAAACGATTTAGTAAAACACGTGGTGTGGGACATGTGCGTTCACTATTTTGGTTAATTCCGGACTTGTACTATCGAAGCTATTTGAGATTATTGATTCTGAGATATTCTTCCATTTTATGGCGTACTTTGAGTTTTATAATTCCTATATATTGGACTTATTTAAGATGGCCAATATTTGACAAGTATTATGGTCTGAGATCTCCTATGTAATAGTATGGTCGATGAGAACCATCACGATGTTTTATTTACTTGTCAATGATGTAAGGCAAGTCTTGAGTATATGATTTCATATTTTGAGATTTATGGTTTATGAGGAACCATCACGATGTCTTCACTTGTCGATGAAATGAGACAAGTTACGGTGTTATTCAATACTTGTCGATGAGATGAGACGAGTATGATGTCTCTTTATCACTCGCCAATGAGATGAGGCGAGATATGATTTTATGAGTTTTATGATGTTCCTAGTGTGGCACCGACTAGCGGCTAGTAAATCGCTAAGTGTGAACGAGTGGTATGGGACACACGTTAACAATTTTCGGATTCCTATCCGTGAGTTTGTGACGCATTCACGATGTTTACCTAACAGAACTGCTTTGAGAGGTGTCAGCGACCTTGTCATGAGGACGAACTGCTTAGGGAGGTGTTAGCGACCTTGTTAGGGCTGACAAAATAGCTTAGAGAGGTGTCAGCGACCTTGTCATGAGGACTAACTGCTTAAGGAGTTGTTAGCGACCTTGTTAGGGCTGACAAAATAGCTTGGAGAGGTGTCAGCGACCTTGTCATGAGGACAAACTGCTTAGTGAGGTGTTAGCGACCTTTTTACGGCTGACAAAATAGCTTGGAGAGGTGTCAGCGACCTTGTCATGAGGATGAACTTCTTTGAGAGGTGTTAGCGACCTCGTCAGAGGCTTCGGCCATCTGAGAATGGCATGTGCAGCATCGCTATGATGACCCGGAATTTTAAAGCAATATCAATGTAATAATCTGTAATAAAGATTAAATTGATTTGATAATATTTGTAATAAGATTTGAATTAATTTAATAATTCAATAAAATAAATAGTTAATTGATAGATTTTATCTTTTTAAATCTAATATTTGTTTTATATTTATAATATATATAGAGTATTTTATATATTGTAAATAGGTATTGTTTTAAATGAATCCTGTTTTCTATAAAATTTATATCTTTAGTAAAATTGGAAATTATGATTTTATTTAAAAGTTAAACCTTTTCAAAAGCTATTTAAAAAAATGAATATGGTTTTAAATACATAAGAAAGATATTTAAAATGATTTAAAATATGTGTAACTCAAGTTTAAATTTAAATAAATAACAATAAGGTTATTTTGATTTTCTTTTAAATACAATGTGATAAAATAAATAATTTATTAATATGAAGATAATTTCTTTTATAAGTTATTTATGGTTACTAAATATTGTTATTTCTAAAAATATAATAATACATTGTTTTAAACAAATAAATTTGTAATAAAATTATTGTTTTTCAGAATTCAAATTTGTAAGTGTGTTTGTAAAATAAACTATACTTCAAAATTTATTTTTGAACATGAATTCAAAGTTTTAAAATCTAAAGTATAATTGTTTATATTTTATTTTGATTTTGAATCATTTGTATAATTTTAATATTTATTCATTTTAAAATTTTTGTACATGTAAATAAATACATGATTAACTAATACAAGCTTACATTTATCCTATATTAAAATTTAACAAAATACTAATTAACATTTAATTATAACTAATTAATACTTATGACAAATGTAAACAACTTACAAATTAAATGAGCATGTGTTAATTAATAAGTATACTTACTTGACAAATGTTGCATTGTGAAACAAGTGTCAAAAACTTAATTTATCATTTTCTTTTGTTTTTATTTTTGAATAATTTCAGTTTATATAAAACTTTTCTTCCCTCATCAAATTTTCTTCTTCTAAAAATAAAGAAATCTGAAGACAAACAACTTAAGGAAAAAATATAACAAACACTTCTATTCAACAACAAAATTCCTGAAATCATTTTCAAATCTACTTCACAAACCTGCATTTATTTAAAAATCTAGAATGCATCTGAGATGCAGACAATGGCAGTTCAAAAGAACCCTGCATTTCAGTTGAAAACAAACATACATGCATTATTTCAAAATCTGGAAATCATCAAGCCAGCATCTTTTCAACTAAAGCAAGTCAGTTACAAAGCAATTCGCAGCATGCATACAGTTTTAAGTAAGGAACAATTCAAGATTTAAAGAAATGAAGCATGCAAGGTTTATAAATCAACAACAAAAGCACAAGTCTTATTCTTTCAAATTCACTGCTCTGCACATCAAGAAAAGGTGAGTAACATTTCCTGTTTACTTTAAATTAATATAAAAATTGGTTGCATGCTTATGTTGTTGAAGTGAATTTGTATGATGAAGTACGGTGTGTATATATGAATGATTGATATGCATGCTTGTACATAGGTTTATTCCCTGTTTATAGTTCCAGTTCCCTGTTTTGTTTTAAATTCATTCATTCTGGAACCAATTGATATTAAGACTTAATTATCAAACTAAAGTTGTTTGATTTACCATGAATTAATGTTTAAACTTATTAAAGTTAAATTTCAAATCTGAGTGTCTTTTTTTTAAAAAAAAAAAAGAGAACGACAGTGTTGATATACAATGTGAAATCTCAAACTATGTAAATTATTGATTCAGTAATATAGAATGGAAACACAAAGCAAAACATGAATTTCAATACTAAAATCAAAATTTATAGATTTGGAAGAAGGGAGCAGTTCTGTGTTGAACATAAAATGGAAATAGGGGACTTTTGGGTGATCTCTGCAAATGGAAGGGTCGGGATTCATCTTGTGGATAGAGGAGTAGTAAAGGAAGCCTAGAAAAATCAGTGAAAGTGATGCAGATCACCATAGAAGCAGTGGTGACAGTTTAATTTCTGTAGCCCTAGTTTTTGATAAGGTTAGTAAATTGATTTCTCGTCTTCTACAAGCGTTCGAGTGCAGTGAGGGTTTGAGGGAAGATGGCTTGTCTGTATAGGAGGTCGTTGTCGTTCAGGTGGACAGAAGGTGGAGGATGAGGCGGTTTA
This sequence comes from Allium cepa, assembly GCA_030765085.1. Classification (NCBI taxonomy): domain Eukaryota; kingdom Viridiplantae; phylum Streptophyta; class Magnoliopsida; order Asparagales; family Amaryllidaceae; genus Allium; species Allium cepa. The sequence continues at coordinate 312,353,026 of CM060942.1, read as the reverse complement.
CAGGTTTGGGGTATAACCTGTTTTACTCTGTTCCAGGTTTGGGAAATAGAAGTCGACATCAAATTCGTGTTTTGGGAGGAGGATCTGATGGTGATGGTTGGTCGTGAGGTTGATCATCGTTGTAGGGAAGCCACCAGAAGTGGTTGGTGATGGCTGGAGGCACGGTGCACGTGCACCGTGCAAAATCTTTGAGCCTGTTGATTGCTGGATATAGGAGTGTTTGAACTCGAAGTGTAACTCGGGTACTTTTGTATTTTGCTCGAAGAAATGGCCTGTCTGACTCGAAGCATTTTGAGATGGGCTCGGGTAACTGTAATATTACAATTTCCTGAAGAAACTGTCTGCAGTTTTTAAAAATTTAAATCAAAAGTTTAAGTGAAGTTAAGTTTTTAAATCTGAGTTAGGTTTAAAGCTAGTTGTATTATAGATTCAAATGATTTTGAATCTTATAAGTTTTAGAAATTTAAAAGAGGTTTTCAGTTTTTAAAAATAAAAAAAATATAGGAAATTGACAGTTTTCTGGAAATTTTTAATTTCACTTTAAATTTGAAAGCTAATTTTAAATTAGCAGTTTAAATTCAAATCTAAGTCCAGATTTCTTAAGGATTTTTAAATCTTCAAGTTTTTAAAATGAATTTGTATTTTTAAATAAGGAGTTTAAAATTAAGGTGTAAAGCAAGAGTAAATTCAAGTTTAAATTCAAAACAATTTAAATAAAGAACGGTTTCAAGTATATTGAATTTAAAATCTGATATTTAAATAAGTAAATTTTTTTTTAATGATTTTCAAACAAGTTTAAATTTAAATTGTTTAATTAGGAGTAAATTGTTTCAAATAAATATTTTTAAACTTGATTTCCCTTTTGAAATAATAATGTATTTTAAACTTAGTTTTAATTAAATTAAGTATATTAAGACTTATCTTATATAAGTTTTAATCATAAGTTTTAAATGTTATTAATATTTATTCGAAAAAGAAACATAAATGAATTTAAGTTGGATAATACTTTAATAAATATCATTTTTGAAATTTAGATTCAAAAATGGAATTTGAATTTAAACTTTAAATTGCAATATTCTAAGTACACTTGATACTTATATAACTATTAATGAGGAATGGTTTATCTTAAATTATTAAGATATTAAATAATTAAATAAATAAGAAAATGAAGAGTAACTTATTTATTTAATTTATTTAATTAATAATTGGGATTAATTTAAATTAGAATTAATTAAGAAGTAATTAACGAATAAATAATGGTTAATGATGGTCATTAACTAAAGTTTATTTAGTAATTAATTAATATGATTAATTTTCAATAATTAATTTAATTAATTAATTAATGTTAATAAATTGTGAAATTTATTTAAGTTAATTACTTAAATGAAAGTAATTAAGACATTAATTACTTAATGTAATTAATGAATTTATTGAGATTGGTTTAGATTAATTAATTAAGTTTAATTAATTTTAAACATGAGATTTGATAATAATTACCTGATGTAATTAATGAAGTGAGATTACTTAGTGAAGTAATTAAAGATAGTTACTGAATGTAATTAATAAATGATATTGAGATTGTGAAAATTATTGTATAATTAATCAAGTGAGTAATTAAAGAAATTAATTAAGGAATAATTAATTTGATAAGTAATTAAGGGTAGTTAATTACAGAATGAGATTAATCAAAGGTGATTAATAATTATGGATTAAGTGAGATTAATTACTAAAAGTAATTAATTTAATGAAGATATTAATTAAGAGTCATTAACTAATATAATTAATGATGTGATTAAGATTGATTAATTAAAAATAATTAATCAATAATAAATGATTTAGTATAATTAATTAATTGTAATTAATTAAGGTTAAATGTAATTAATTATAGTTAATTAATTAATGAAGTAATTAAAGGTTAATTACTGTAATTGGTTTAGAGTAATTAATTTTGTGGAATTAATTAAAGTATAATTAATCAGGAATTGATTAATTAAGATGATAAATTAGAGGTTAATCAATTAATTAATTTGTAATAATTAATGATGATATAAGCAAGATTTATATTGTGTGAATAATTAATTTAATTCATTTTAAATTAGTTAAAGATGATGTAATTAATTTAATTCATTTTAAGTTAATTATAAAAAGTATGTTTATAGATCATTGCTTATGAATGGTTGTTATTGGTTGTCTTGAATGGTTTGAATCTCAGAAATGAGATTAGTAATGTTGTTTGATATGGATGCATTGGTTGCATTGTGATATTGATATGGTTTATCTTTTAATAGTGATAATGTGGATCATCAGTGGTTTTATAATGATAATTATCTGTTGGGAATCTATGAGTTATCTATCTGTGTGTATATAGATAATGTTATTATACTGTTTTAAACTCTAAAACAACTTGGACCTAAAAGACACGCTTTGGATTTCGATGAGACCGGAATCGGGTTTCCATTTTGGATATCCGAAAACCACATCGATCCAAATTAACGATAAGTCGTGAATCTTATGTGAAGAGTGAAGACTCGAGGTGTAAGGGCTATACGTCAGTATAACTCTGTGGGTGATTCCGTAATGAGTTGACGGAATAGTACTTATAAATTCGAGATGGAGATTCAGAGTGCAAGGGTTATCGTCGTTAACTCTGTGGGTGATTCCGTAAAAAGTGTCGAGATAATGCCTTCGGTTTCGTTCGAACCCGGAACGAACTTGTATGGATTGAATGCTTTCAGAACATCGTCAGGTGGACGATGCGCATTCTAAGATAATATGTCCACTAAAGGTAATCGTAGCCTCAAGCCTCATCAACAGGGAATGGCTAAAACAGGGGAGGTGCAGGAAGGCTTCGTGGGTAGCTCCCACTGGAGAGCAAGACTGATCCCTGTCTAGAGGTCCCTTTTTATTCGGCTTAGTGGGCAGTTGTTAGTGCACACCAACTGCGGGATTGTCTTGTTCGGAACTATTCAGTAAGGAATGGGTCCGGCCTTGTGTTGCAGGGGAGTGGGAGTACTCCTCGGTACGTTGATCTAGGCCACGTACTGTGACGGGTGGTACCCCGGTAGCCCTGCCATTGTATGGAACCCAAAATCCAATAAGTGCCAACGGTTTTGATTGTATTACTCACTTTTGTGGCTAGTAACTGGAATTTAATCATGTAACAATTTCGGCTATTTCATATTTACTTGAAAACCCTAGATCCTATTATAATATCACTGGATTTCGTATTAAATGTTTTGGTTAGCGTAAGGTAAAAACTTTTCCATGTTTATGTGTGGGAAGTCTTACGTGATACCTTTCTTTTCAAAAGGTTTTTTGAAAATTAAGCAACTTTAACCTGTTACTCACACCAGATCCTTGTCTGACCCGGAGTTTATTTTTGTTTTCCATAAACTCTTGGGTACTCAAATTTTTACGAGTAGCCAAGGGTTTCAGGTTAGCTTTGATGAATATTGGAGGAGCAATGGAGCAGGAGGCTTCTGCGTTAGATATTAGTATTCCGCTGTGTGTCTCTGTATTGTCCCTGGATTGTATTATGTTGTAAATACTAGACAGGTGTTTATAACTGTCTAGTATATGTTTTATATCTGTGTACTCTAATAGTGGTTGTAAACTATGTAGTACTTTATGTTATTAATATAATTTATTCGTTCCGCTGTTTAGATTCTGATGTGTTGTTTCTTCTTCTTCTCTTTCTTTCTCTTTTCTATCTCTTTCTTTTCTTATTAGAGATGCGACTTCCTGGAGTGTGGAAGTTGGGTCGTTACAGGTGGTATCAGAGCATTAGGTTGAGTGAATACCTAGGCTCTATAGTGGTGTCTATTTTGAGAGAGCGTATTTGTAATTTTAAATATAGTTATATATATTTATCTATTTCTACCTATCTATTGGGTTACCTTTTCGGGTTTTCTAATATAGGCTATAAAGGTAGATAAGGTAGTAGTATTTGTAACACGATTACTACCATTGGTTGGAGTCTGATGTTGAGGTTGGAAGTTTATCTGTCGAGACTGTAGACCTAATACCGTCTCGAATAAGTTTTGTTATGTTGAAGTATTTCATCGATCTATGAAAGAAACCTGTTAAGGTTTGGAGTCATCTTTGAATTACAAAGTTTGGTGAGTAGAGTTTGGATCTCTCGATTTGGCGGAAGTAAGTGATGGTATCGTGATACCTCAGGAAGTTGTAACTGCGTGATGAGATGCAGTGACTGGGATTGTTTCTGAAGATGTTTTCTTTGGAACAAGTTTGGGAAGAGAGTCTGCTTCGATGTTATAGCTGAAGACAACAAGTTGTTGTGGGGTTTCTGTCTGCTTTGAAGTCCGAGTTTCTCGAGGAGTTTGGATTAAGAAGTTTGGCATTAGTGTCAGCAGTGCAGCTCGGAGTGTTCTGTGAGCCGACAGGGATGTCTTAGCTGTGTAGTTTTCTGGAAACGGAGTTCTGAAGCTGATGAGTGAATCCGTTTCTTCAATGGATTGACTAGACCAGTGTAAGCTGTTCTGTTTGGTAAAGAGAGAACAGTTTTCTTTGGAAACCTATCTGGACTGATCACAAAAGTGACTTGCGATTGTTTGAATATTCTCTTGGATTATTGGAGATTTTATGGGTGTCTTCTGGGAAGACAGAGGTTTGTCCATCTCTGGAGGTTGAGTTTTCTTATCGACTAGAATTCTAGGAGTGGAACCGGTGGTTCTGTTTAATTGGAAAATGATTCTTAGAGATGGATTTTGATGAAGTAACTCAGTTTTGGAGGAATTTCTGAGTTTTCTTTATGGATCTGTAGAACCATATTTCTGGAAGGTGATGTCCAGTTGGTGCTTGTGTTCTTCGACAGCATTTTCTTATCTACTTCGGATCAGAGTGGTACAACGGAAGCTATTTGGAGGTGTCTCTGATTGTCTTTTCCGGATCTGGAGAAGTTTGTAGTCTTCTGCTATTTATGGAATAGGATTGTGTTTTGGTTTTGGATTGATCTTGAGGAGATCATTATGTTGGGTTGTTTATGGTTTTGCTTGTTTCTAGAGAAACCAGCAAGGGTTAAGCTGATCAGTTTAGATGTTGGCAGCCAAGGATTTGTTTGAAGGCTTTTGTGGATAAGGGACAGAGAAATTTGGAATTCGAAGTTGGAGACTTCGTTGTTGTTGGAGTTTTCTCTGATTATGAAGCTATAAGTTTTGAATAAGACTGGAAAGCTAGCTCAGTGATGTTTGGATCTTTTATCTGTGTTTTGGTTGGATTGGTGTTTGGTTTTTCAGGATTGAATTGTCAGTTTGGATAACTGGAATTCGATGAGTTTCACGTATCTCTGAGGGAGTATGTGTATGGTCTATCTCTGGTTTTGGAACCAGTAGTTTTAGAGGTTTGGTTGTTGAATCAGACTCGTCTGTAGTCTGATATGTTATCTAGTTCTGTAGATATAGATAAATAAGAGCTCTGTAGTTTAATAGTATTGATTGTTTGGAATCTATAGAGCGAGTATCCCGATATTTATACCGGGAAACTCGTGAAAGTTTTATCCAGAATTTCTCTGGATAATTAGATTTGTTTGATTGGTTGAATTGATTGCTATGGTTGTTAGCATATCATTGGTATATGCTTGTGTTTTAAAATTTAATCTATAAATAGATTATTAAATTACGTTTGTTTTAAATTTCGGGGACGAAATTCTTTTAAGGGGGGAGGAATGTGATGACCCGGAATTTTAAGCAATATCAATTTAATAATCTGTAATAAAGATTAAATTGATTTGATAATATTTGTAATAAGATTTGAATTAATTTAATAATTCAATAAAATAAATAGTTAATTGATAGATTTTATCTTTTTAAATCTAATATTTGTTTTATATTTATAATATATATAAAGTATTGTATATATTGTACATAGTTATTGGTTCAAATGAATCCTGTTTTCTATAAAATTTATATCTTTTGTAAAATTAGAAATTATGATTTTATTTAAAAGTTAAACCTTTTTAAAAGTTATTTAAAAAAATGAATATGGTTTTAAATACATAAGAAAGATATTTAAAATGATTTAAAATATGTGTAACTCAAGTTTAAATTTAAATAAATAACATTAAGGTTATTTTGATTTTCTTTTAAATACAATGTGATAAAATAAATAATTTATTAATATGAAGATAATTTCTTTTATAAGCTATTTATGGTTACTAAATATTGTTATTTCTAAAAATGTAATAATACATTGTTTTAAACAAATAAATTTGTAATAAAATTATTGTTTTTCAGAATTCAAATTTTTAAGTGTGTTTGTAAAATAAACTAGATTTCAAAATTTATTTTTGAACATGAATTCAAAGTTTTAAAATCTAAAGTATAATTGTTTATATTTTATTTTGATTTTGAATCATTTGTATAAGTTTAATATTTATTCATTTTAAAATTTTTGTACATGTAAATAAATACATGATTAACTAATACAAGCTTACATTTATCCTATATTAACATTTAAAAAAATACTAATTAACATTTAATTATAACTAATTAATACTTGTGACAAATGTAAACAACTTACAAATTAAATGAGCATGTGTTAATTAATAAATATACTTACTTGACAAATGTTGCATTGTGAAACAAGTGTCAAAAACTTAATTTATCATTTTCTTTTGTTTTTATTTCTGAATAATTTCAGTTTATATAAAACTTTTCTTCCCTGATCAAATTTTCTTCTTCTAAAAATAAAGAAATCTGAAGACAAACAACTTAAGGAAAAAATATAACAAACACTTCCATTCAACAACAAAATTCCTGAAATCATTTTCAAATCTACTTCACAAACCTGCATTTATTTAAAAATCTGGAATGCATTTGAGATGCAGAAAACTGCAATTCAAAAGAACCCTGCATTTCAGTTGAAAACAAACATACATGCAATATTTCAAAATCTGGAAATCATCAAGCCAACATCTTTTCAACTAAAGCAAGTCAGTTACAAAGCAATTTGCAGCATGCATACAGTTTTAAGTAAGGAACAATTCAAGATTTAAAGAAATGAAGCATGCAAGGTTTATAAATCAACAATAAAAGCACAAGTCTTATTCTTTCAAATTCACTGCTCTGCACATCAAGAAAAGGCGAGTAACATTTTCCTGTTTACTTTAAATTAATATAAAAATTGGTTGCATGCTTATGTTGTTGAAGTGAATTTGTATGATGAAGTATGGTGTGTATATATGAATGATTGATATGCATGCTTGTACATAGGATTATTCCCCGTTTATAGTTCCAGTTCCCTGTTTTGTTTTAAATTCATTCATTCTGGAACCAACTGATGTTAAGACTTAATTATCAAACTAAAGTTGTTTGATTTACCATGAATTAATGTTTAAACTTATTAAAGTTAAATTTCAAATCTGAGTGTTTTTTTAAAAAAAGAAGAAGAAGAGAACAACAGTGTTGATGTACAATGTGAAATCTCAAACTATGTAAATTATGGATTCAGTAATATAGAATGGAAACACAAAGCAAAACATGAATTTCAATACTAAAATCAAAATTTTTAGATTGGGAAGAAGGGAGCAGTTCTGTGTTGAACATAAAATGGAAATAGGGGACTTTTGGGTGATCTCTGCAAATGGAAGGGTCGGGATTCATCTTGTGGATAGAGGAGAAGTAAAGGAAGCCTAGAAAAATCAGTGAAAGTGATGCAGATCACCATAGAAGCAGTGGTGACAGTTTAATTTCTGTAGCCCTAGTTTTTGATAAGGTTAGTAAATTGATTTCTCGTCTTCTACAAGCGTTCGAGTGCAGTGAGGGTTTGAGGGAAGATGGCTTGTCTGTATAGGAGGTCGTTGCCGTTCAGGTGGACAGAAGATGGAGGATGAGGCGGTTTACAGGTTTGGGGTATAACCTGTTTTACTCTGTTCCAGGTTTGGGATATAGAACTCGACATCAAATTCATGTTTTGGGAGGAGGATCTGATGGTGATGGTTGGTCGTGAGATTGATCATCGTTGTAGGGAAGCCACCAGAAGTGGCTGGTGATGGCTGGAGGCACGGTGCACGTGCACCGTGCAAAATCTTTGAGCCTGTTGATTGCTGGGTATAGGAGTGTTTGAACTCGAAGTGTAACTCGGGTACTTTTGTATTTTGCTCGAAGAAATGGCCTGTCTAACTCGAAGCATTTTGAGATGGGCTTGGGTAACTGTAATATTACAGTTTCCTGAAGAAACTGTCTGCAGTTTTTAAAAATTTAAATCAAAAGTTTAAGTGAAGTTAAGTTTTTAAATCCGAGTTAGGTTTAAAGCTAGTTGTATTATAGATTCAAATGATTTTGAATCTTATAAGTTTTAAAAATTTAAAAGAGGTTTTCGGTTTTTTTTTAAAAAAAAAAAAAAGGAAATTGACAGTTTTCTGGAAATTTTAAATTTCACTTCAAATTTGAAAGCTAATTTTAAATTAGCAGTTTAAATTCAAATCTAAGTCCAGATTTCTTTAGGATTTTTAAATCTTCAAGTTTTTAAAATGAGTTTGTATTTTTAAATAAGGAGTTTAAAATCAAGGTGTAAAGCAAGAGTAAATTCAAGTTTAAATTCAAAACAATTTAAATAAAGAATGGTTTCAAGTATATTGAATTTAAAATCTGATATTTAAATAAGTTAATTTTTTTTGAATGATTTTCAAACAAGTTTAAATTTAAATTGTTTAACTAGGAGTAAATTGTTTAAAACAAATATTTTTAAACTTGATTTCCCTTTTGAAATAATAATGTATTTTAAACTTAGTTTTTAATTAAATTAAGTATATTAAGACTTATCTTATATAATTTTTAATCATAAGTTTTAAATGTTATTTATATTTATTCTAAAAAGAAACATAAATGAATTTAAGTTGGATAATGCTTTAATAAATATCATTTTTGAAATTTAGATTCAAAAATGGAATTTGAATTTAAACTTTAAATTGCAATATTCTAGGTACACTTGATACTTATATAACTATTAATAAGGAATGGTTTATCTTAAATTATTAAGATATTAAATAATTAAATAAATAAGAAAATGAAGAGTAACTTATTTATTTAATTTATTTAATTAATAATTGGGATTAATTTAAATTAGAATTAATTAAGAAGTAATTAACGAATAAATAATGGTTAATGATGGTCATTAACTAAAGTTTATTTAGTAATTAATTAATATGATTAATTTTCAATAATTAATTTAATTAATTAATTAGTGTTAATAAATTGTGAAATTTATTTAAGTTAATTACTTAAATGAAAGTAATTAAGACATTAATTACTTAATGTAATTAATGAAGTTATTGAGATTGGTTTAGATTAATTAATTAAGTTTAATTAATTTTAAACATGAGATTCGATAATAATTACCTGATGTAATTAATGAAGTGAGATTACTCAGTGAAGTAATTAAAGATAGTTACTGAATGTAATTAATAAATGATATTGAGATTGTGAAAATTATTTGGATTAAATTATTTTGTATAATTAATCAAGTGAGTAATTAAAGAAATTAATTAAGGAATAATTAATTTGATAAGTAATTAAGGGTAGTTAATTACAGAATGAGATTAATCAAAGGTGATTAATAATTATGGATTAAGTGAGATTAATTACTGAAGTAATTAATTTAATGAAGAAATTAATTAAGAGTCATTAACTAATATAATTAATGATGTGATTAAGATTGATTAATTAAAAATAAATTAATCAATAATAAATGATTTAGTATAATTAATTAATTGTAATTAATTAAGGTTAAATGTAATTAATTATAGTAAATTAATTAATGAAGTAATTAAAGGTTAATTACTGTAATTGGTTTAGAGTAATTAATTTTATGGAATTAATTAAAGTATAATTAATCAGGAATTGATTAATTAAGATGATAAATTAGAGGTTAATCAATTAATTAATTTGTAATTAATTAATGATGATATAAGCAAGATTTATATTGTGTGAATAATTAATTTAATTCATTTTAAATTAGTTAAAGATGATGTAAGTAATTTAATTCATTTTAAGTTAATTATAAAAAGTATGTTTATAGATTATTGCTTATGAATGGTTGTTATTGGTTGTCTTGAATGGTTTGAATCTCAGAAATGAGATTAGTAATGTTGATTAATATGGATGTATTGGTTGCATTGTGATATTGATATGGAGTATCTTTTAATAGTGATAATGTGGATTATCAGTGGTTTTATAATGATAATTATCTGTTGCGAATCTATGAGTTATCTATCTGTGTGTATATAGATAATGTTATTAAACTGTTTTAAACTCTAAAACAACTTGGACCTAAAAGACACGCTTTGGATTTCGATGAGACCGGGATCCGGTTTCCATTTTGGATATCCGAAAACCACATCGATCCAAATTAACGATAAGTCGTGAATTTTATGTGAAGAGTGAAGACTCGAGGTGTAAGGGCTATACGTCAGTATAACTCTGTGGGTGATTCCGTAATGAGTTGACGGAATATTACTTATAGATTCGAGATGGAGATTCAGAGTGCAAGGGTTATCGTCGTTAACTCTGTGGGTGATTCCGTAAAGAGTGTAACGAGATAATGCCTTCGGTTTCGTTCGAACCCGGAACGAACTTGTATGGATTGAATGCTTTCAAAACATCGTCAGGTGGACGATGAGCATTCTAAGGTAATATGTCCACTAAAGGTAATCGTAGCCTCAAGCCTCATCAACCGGGAATGGCTAAAACAGGGGAGGTGCAGGAAGGCTTCGTGGGTAGCTCCCACTGGAGAGCAAGACTGATCCCTGTCTAGAGGTCCCTTTTTATTCGGCTTAGTGGGCAGTTGTTAGTGCGCACCAACTGCGGGGTTGTCTTGTTCGGAACAATTCAGTAAGGAATGGGTCCGGCCTTGTGTTGCAGGGGAGTGGGAGTACTCCTCGGTACGTTGATCTAGGCCACGTACTGTGACCGGTGGTACCCCGATAGCCCTGCCATTGTATGGAATCCAAAATCCAATAAGTGCCAACGGTTTTGATTGTATTACCCACTTTTGTGGCTAGTAGCTGGAATTTAATCATGTAACAATTTCGGCTATTTCATATTTACTTGAAAACCCTAGACCCTATTATAATATCACTGGATTTCCTATCAAATGTTTTGGTTAGCGTAAGGTAAAAACTTTTCCATGTTTATGTGTGGGAAGTCTTACGTGATACCTTTCTTTTCAAAAGGTTTTTTGAAAATTAAGCAACTTTAACCTGTTACTCACACCAGACCCATGTCTGACCCGGAGTTTATTTTTGTTTTCCATAAATTCTTGGGTACTCAAATTTTTACGAGTAGCCAAGGGATTCAGGTTAGCTTTGATGAATATTGGAGGAGCAATGGAGTAGGAGGATTCTGCGTTAGATATTAGTATTCCGCTGTGTGTCTCTGTATTGTCCCTGGATTGTATTATGTTGTAAAGACTAGATAGGTGTTTATAACTGTCTAGTATATGTTGTATATCCGTGTACTCTGATAGTGGTTGTAAACTATGTAATACTTTATGTTATTAATATAATTTATTCGTTCCGCTGTTTAGATTCTGATGTGTTGTTTCTTCTTCTTCTCTTTCTTTCTCTTTTCTATCTATTTCTTTTCTTATTAGCGATGCGACCTCCTGGAGTGTTGAAGTTGGGTCGTTACAATCGCTTCGGCATGCAAATGGGATTTGGCCAATCTGGGGAATTTTTATAAGTTTATGATTTCGATTTCACCAATTTTGAGATGATGAATTTACTTATAGCCATGAGTTAGAGAAAGGCATATATATATATATATATTGTTTTATGGTGATTTCGATATGGGGATTATAAACTCTTATTGAGTTTCATGAGTTCTGATTTGGAGATTTTTCATCGGCGATTGTTTATATTATTTGAGCGTTATTGCCGAGTTTACCTCTTTTGAGGTCTTTGTATACTTAAATGACATTGTTCACTTAAGTCATGAGTATGTGTTCTTTCTATTGCCTCTTCTCATTTGAGAAGAATCACCACCTTATATCTTATGCTTCATATTATCGTCTATCCTTCTTAAATGATTGTTTTAGCTAGACTGACCCGCGTATTTTATACTCGGGTCAGACCGAGTTGTTTCAGGTTAGCTATCAGTTCAGGACTTAGCTTTGATGCATCTGCTTGGATATCAGCCTAGCACTTTTGTGTAGTTTATATTTCTTTCCGCTTGACTCTGATATGCATTTGATTTGATGTATATGTTATGGTCGAGTACCACCTTTATTGTATTCATATTGTATTGTACTAAACATGTATCGGTGTATATGTATATATATGATGTCGATTACTGTTCTGTGATGTGCTTTACATTTAGTTATTGTATTTTGTTCTGATAGATCCGTCAACCACCTATAGTTTTGGATTAAACATTTACTGTGTATGTCGATCCGTTGAGATAGAAAAGAAAAAAATTATATTGCATTTATCGATGTATTCAGTAGATGTTTAAGACAAAGTTATAGATGGTCGCCCTTAACCAGCCCTATTCTCCGCTTTAGTAGACGGAATTACTCGTTAATTCTCTTTAGTAAGGTGGGTCTCGGGGTGGGGCATTATAGTTTGGTATCTGAGCTGTGGTCAGAACAAAGTAGAATAAACATAGAACAGTATGTATATCACAATACGTCGAAGTGCAATACGAGTGAATCATTGTATTTAATTTGAGCTTGTTTTCGAATCATGCTTTGATTCTTTTCATGTATTAGGATACGTTGAGATGGAATATGTCTAGGAATATGTATATTGTATTCCGTAGTATTCCATAATAGAGTTTGATGTCATATTATCTTAAATAATCTTATTTAGGATTATTGTATTCTTATTTTTGTCGATACGAGTGAGTTCGTATCGATAGAGCTGATTGATTTCTTTGAAGCATTCTTGTTGCATTCCTTTGAGAGTTGTGAATCCTATTAAGGGGTCCACAACGATTGGCTTGTTGTGAGCATTCTGAGTTTTCTATTTGTTGCTGCTTTAGTGAGTATTTGTTTATTACTCACTATATTGAGATGTATTTGATTTGTGATGGATTGACTTATTTGATGTTAAGTCTGATCCTTTTGGTTGTTATAAGATCCTATATTTATTTAGGCATCCTAATTTGATTGGTTTATTATTTCTATCACTTTGGAATGTTAATGATGATTCCGAAGTTTCTGTATTCACTCTTGAGTATCGAGATGTTGATGATACATCTCGAATTCCAATCAATGTGACTCTGTTGATTTCTGTGAGTCTGTTTTGGGTATGACAACCAATCGGGTAATCGAATATTGTATTGACTTCATTCTCGGTTCTTGGCCTGTCAGTCGTCATCACATAAGGATGTCCACTAGGGAAACGAGGTGATTCATTGAATTTATTCGATATTGCCATTCTTATCCCTTTTCATATATCCTTCTTGGATACTCAATTGTTGATATACTGTGTGGTATTACTTCACTTGAAGTATGATGTGTTGTTTGTGCTCTTCTTCTCGTTCGAGAAGATATCTTGTCATTACTCTTATATCTCATAGATTTCGTCTAATCTATTGAGCGGTGCTAAGGTCATTCCTCGGCTTGACGTTACACCAAATTTTCGCGAGCTACGAGTCGTGGAGGATAGCTTTACTCTTAGAGCGTTCCACACTCGTTGTGAGTCTTGTGAGTGGTTCATTATACCATTCGGAATAATGAACACTCCAGTCTATTCCATCAATCTTGAGGATCGAGTATTCTGGGAATAACTCGTGAGTTCTTCTTGTGTTTTTGATTTTTAGAATAAGTAATAAGTTATGCTTTCAAATTTCCAAAATAAAAATAAAAATAAATTTAATTTAAGATATGTTTCTAAGAGGAATCGGTGTATATTTTTGGGAAAAATATATTTTAAGTATTATATATAAGGTATTTCTTTTTTTTTTTAAAAGAATTTTTGTGTTGGTTGTCCGTCTAGTGCTTTAAGAATACTGGTCGATGCGTTTGGCCAACGTTATCGATAGTGATTTCCTAAACGCTGTGATGAGACAGTCAGACATGGTAAATTGAGTTTTAATTAGTAAAGTTTGAGAATAATTAATATAGTGGAGTATTAATTTTATTTTAATTGTTTAATAAAACCATTGAACCATAGTGAGTGTTGGAGGAGTGGCGAGGCAGTTTTGATCGTTTGATCAACTCTGCAGCCAATCGATGGGGTCGTTTACTGTAAATCAATGGTAGGGCAATACCCTTGTATTATGTGAAATTTGAGAAATTGAATATGGTAATTTGGGTAAGTAAAGTGAATAATGCTAATTAAGGGATGTCATAATTAGAAGAAAATAGCATTTGATGTTTTGATTGATAAAATGATGTATTTAAGGTAAAAGAATACATTGGTTTGCAAATTAAATTATTAATTGAATATTTTAGTACAAGTTATTAATGATGACTATAAAAATTTATTTTGATGGATAATCAATAATCATCTCTTGATACTGCAAGAAATTAGTTATCTCTTCGAAAATGAGTTTTCATAATGAATTGTTTTTAAAGCTAGATTTTGTAAAGTAATGAAAATATTTCCACTTAATAAAATGTTTTATGGTGATTACATAAAGTTGATCATAATTTTAAATGTCTTAGATTTCCAGGGAAAAAGAGGATCATTTAATAAATGATTAAAAAAAAATCTTGTTTGAAATTTGTAGTTTGAAATTAAAATGGTTAGGGAGAATTTCAAATTTCAAATTGATTTTAAAAGCTGAAATTTCATTTAGAAAAGTGCTGTACTAAAACAGTGATAACTAGAGACTTATAATTCCAAATAAGCTCAATCTTTTTAAAAAGAAAGAGCTTTTAGTAAGCTATAAAGTTTCTTTGTACCACTTTTAAACATATTGCGTTTTACTGAGTCTAAAATGGATTTGAAAGTGCATAGGCAGTTCTGCCCTATTGAAAAATTCTCTAAGACTTAAGCTGAAAGTAAATTGAATATAACATTCAAATCGTAAATCCGATTTTGATGATCTTTATATCTATGGAAAGCTTAGACTGAGTAGAACAACTTTCACTTTATAAACTTCTTCAGATTTTGTCGTTTTCTTTGTCAAAACAGGTCTTATTTACAGCAGGTCTGAACTGAAATTGATTTATTTCCCCTCAATAGTTAAGTGTAGCAATTCTTATTTATGATCATGAACTAATATCATCTATTTGAGTTAAGTACAGGTGAAAAAGGATGGTTGGGCTATATTTTGACCCAAAAAGATTATATATAAGATTATGCAAACTTGCTTTAAAATGCTAAAAAGAAAGGTATGTTTTCAGATTAAATTTTAAAGTGTTAAATAATGATATATATTGTATTTCCGACCTAATGGTCTATGTATATCATATAAATCATTTTTATAATATTGTGTACGGCCCTCCGTACAAAGGAGACTCCGCCGATTTTTCTGAAAATTTCTAACACTTAGAAAATTTGAGAAACAAATTGAAAAATAATATGTTGCAAACTAGAGTGTACCTGTGGAAGAATTAGAGAATAACAACTTAAACTTTATTTACACTAGTCAAGAGTAATAAATTTACAGTCTAAGTAAGAAGTTTTGAAAAAATTTCAAGTGTTGAAAATTGTGGTTATAACTATAAAGTATCGATCTTTTGGTACTCTAAGAATTTTTGATTGAGAGTATATACATATATTTTAGTTCCTTATGAGTATCTTACTCTTGTGCTATTTTCTAACGACGTGCATTTATGCGGTCGTTCGAGTTTGAAACAACCTTTTGGTTGAACTATCTTGCCTTTTTTTTGTCTATCTTGTATTAGTGTTGTTCCTTCCGTGGTGTCATACGGAAAGGTCATATCGATAACATTTTGTTGGTTAGAGTTCGGGTTGGAGTTGTGCTAAATTCCAACTCTACTCAAGGCGCATTTGAGAAATCTATTTCATTTGAGTAATCTTATATATGTAGTAATTTGTTGAGTTTCTATTTTGAAGGTGAGATGCCTTCGAAATTTTATGTGTTGCTCGGAAAATTCAGTGGTTTGCTAGTCTCGATATTAGCGCTTTGGAAACCATAGAATTAATCGAGCAACCTTATCTTGGTTTTCTATCATCTTGTTTCGAAGGTGAGAAATTTTAAGCTTGAGCCTGTCAATCTTCTTTTGCTTGATGAAATAGTTATGTTGAATGCTGCTCTTTTCTAGAAAATTGCGGGGACGCAATTTTTATAAGAGGGGAGGTCTGTAACAGCCCTGGTTTTAGTGATTACTCGTAAGTTTTAAATTATAACGGTAGTTATAATTTAATACTGAGAATCAAAAATAATTTTGAGAATTTAATTGTTTATTTTGAATGAACAATGAATTTTGGGAATAAAAAGAGAAAATAACATTCTGGAACTTTATTATAGTGGTTTGAGTTAATAATAAGTGGAAGATGGTTTTTATTTGGTGATAGTTCAATAATTTTATTAATTATTGTGATTTGCTTCTTTTAATAAAAAATAATTTCAAAGGAGTATTTGTTTTTTTTAAAGAGTGTTAATTAAATAAAAAGGTGAAATTAGGTTTAAAAATACAATTTGGTCATAAAATTGAGTTAAAATGATCGGTTACATTTTGTTACACAAGAAGATTATTTTTGTGTAATTTTTAGGATTAAAAATAGTGGATTATGTAATTATAAGTATAATTGGCTACTTATTTAAAAATAAGGATTTTTAATAATAGAAATATTTTTATAACCAAATTTATCCTTTTATTAAGTACAAAATACTTTAATTAACATGTAAACAAGGTTTCATAATTTTATCATGTGAAAACTTTGAAACATTTGATGTTCGTTTAAAAACATAAGAGTTCACTAGTGTATTAAGTGAAAATGAATTAATTTAGGCTATTTCTTTTATTAATGGGTCTTAAGCCCATCTAATCACTAGTCTGTAGAAAGAAATGAGGAATATCTCATCTTCCTTCTACGTACAGTTCAGATAGTGAGAAACCTGAAAAACCCAATTTCCCTTGCAAACCCTGACCAAAAATCATCAAATCAAACACAAATCTTGTGTTTTTTTAAATCAAATTGGAGCTAAATCAACAGGTAATCAAAATTTAAAACCATTTATTCATCAAAAATCAAGTTTTGAAAGTGTTCTCTGTTAATAGTCCTTGTTCTTCTTGCATGTCATTGTTTCAAGTTTATACAGGTTAATTGAAGCTTCCTCCTTCTTAAAGCTTGTCTAATTCAACACAAATTCCAGTTATATTTTCTTTACAGCAAGGTGAGTATCAAAACTCACAATTTTCTAGCTTTGATTGAGATTTCAAGGTAGAAATCTCAATTTCGTTTATTGCATTTCATTTGTGAATCACTGTCAGTAAATTGTGCATATCTCTTTCGTTTTAAATCAGAATTCGATTTTATTTGAAGTTCTGGAAAGCCTGAAAAGAATGTGACAACTTTCATGTTAAAAACATTCGAAAATTTTGAGCATTGATAGTCAAGAAACCAAAAACAATCTCGTCGCTTTATCACTGTAAAATTGTGATTTTTTGTGCTAAGTGCTGTTGGAAATTTAAATATATCTTTTTCGTTTGATGTCGGAATTTGATGATTATTGATGCTCCTTAAAGCTTAGATTATATGCTACAATTTTCATGTTTTGAGTCTTGTGAAATTTTGATCTTTACATGGTCGAAAGTTCATTCTAGTATCGCTGTCCCGAAACTAAAACAACAGCTGTAGTGAAATTCATATCTGAAATTTGTTTTGGCCATATCTTTCATGTTTCTTATCCAAATTTAATAATTCAAGATGTTCCAGAAATCTTAGAATTTGTGCGAGAAGTATTATGTTTTGATTTTTTTTGAAATTTCAAAGTTAGCTTGGTCAAAACTATATTTGTTTGTTGGTGTCTCGAGAGCAAAATGACATTGAACTGAGAATTGTATTGGCTTATTTTTGCTCTCATTCTTGTTCGATTCCGATGTTGTTTTTGAGATGTTTTGAGAGCTATGATGCCTATCAATAGACTAGCTATATTTAGAGAATTTGAAACGGAAATTTAAATTGAATTTGTATTGACTTTGGGTTAAATTTGAATTGAATTCGTATTGAATTCAAGTTATCGGTCTTGAGTAATCTCTCTTGTTTTTCATTATTTTCGAGCATGATTTTCATTAAACCATTTTGAAGTGATTTTTGAAATAAATGGAAATTTTAAATTATTATTACATTGTACTTTAAAATTATTTTTCTAATATAAAATCTATTTATTTCCTATAATAAAGAAATTTTAAATATTGGTTTTATTAATATTTTCGGGAAAAAGTTTTAAAAGCTTGTTTTCTCAAATAAATTATTTTATATATAAAATACACACTTTTATACTATTCGAACATATGAGAAAGAGAATTAAAAGATTTAGTAAAACACGTGGTATGGGACATGTGCGTTCACTATTTCGGTTAATTCCGGACTTGTACTATCGAAGCTATTTGAGATTATTGATTCTGAGACATTCTTCCATTTTATGGCGTATTTTGAGTTTTATAATTCCTATATATTGGACTTATTTAAGATGGCCAATATTTGACAAGTATTATGGTTTGAGATCTCCTATGTAAGAGTATGGTCGATGAGAACCATCACGATGTTTTATTTACTTGTCAATGATATAAGGCAAGTCTTGAGTATATGATTTCATATTTTGAGATTTATGGTTTATGAGGAACCATCACGATGTTTTCACTTGTCGATGAAATGAGACAAGTTACGATGTTATTTAATACTTGTCGATGAGATGAGACGATTATGGTGTCTCTTTATCACTCGCCAATGAGATGAGGCGAGATATGATTTTATGAGTATTGTGATGTTCCTAGTGTGGCACCGAATGGCGGCTAGTAAATCGCTAAGTGCGAACGAGTGGTATGGGACACACATTAACACTTTACGGATTCCTATCCGTGAGTTTGTGACACATTCACGATGTTTACCTAACAGAACTGCTTTGAGAGGTGTCAGCGACCTTGTCATGAGGACGAACTGCTTAGGGAGGTGTTAGCGACCTTGTTAGGGCTGACAAAATAGCTTAGAGAGGTGTCAGCGACCTTGTCATGAGGACTAACTGCTTAAGGAGGTGTTAGCGACCTTGTTAGGCTGACAAAGTAGCTTGGAGAGGTGTCAGCGACATTGTCATGAGGACAAACTGCTTAGGGAGGTGTTAGCGACCTTGTTACGGCTGACAAAATAGCTTGGAGAGGTGTCAGCGACCTTGTCATGAGGACGAACTGCTTTGAGAGGTGTTAGGGACCTTGTCAGAGGCTTCGGCCATCTGAGAATGACATGTGCAGCATCGCTTCGGCATGCAAATGGGATTTGGCCAATCTGTGGAATTTTTATAAGTTTATGATTTCGATTTTACCAATTTTGAGATGATGAATTTACTAATAGCCTTGAGTTATAGAAAGGCATATATATATATATATATGTTGTTTTACGGTGATTTCGATATGGGGATTATAAACTCTTATTGAGTTTCATGAGTTTTGATTTGGAGATTTTTCATCGGCGATTGTTTGTATTATTTGAGAGTTATTGTCGAGTTTACCTCTTTTGAGGTCTTTGTATACTTAAATGACAATGTTCACTTAAGTCATGAGTATGTGTTCTTTCTATTGCCTTTTCTCATTTAAGAAGAATCACCACCTTGTATCTTATGCTTCATATTACCTTCTATCCTTCTTAACTAATTGTTTTAGCTAGACTGACCCGCGTATTTTATACTCGGGTCAGACCGAGTTGTTTCAGGTTAGCTATCAGTTCAGGACTTAGCTTTGATGCATCTGCTTGGATATCAGCCTAGCACTTTTGTGTAGTTTATATTTCTTTCCGCTTGACTCTGATATGCATTTGATTTGATGTATATGTTATGGTTGAGTACCACCTTTATTGTATTCATATTGTATTGTACTAAACATGTATCGGTGTATGTGTATATATATGATGTCGATTACTGTTCTGTGATCTGCTTTACATTTAGTTATTGTATTTTGTTTTGATAGATCCGTCAACCACCTATAGTTTTGGATTAAAATTTACTGTGTATGTCGATCCATTGAGATAGAAAAGAAAAAAAATTATATTGCATTTATCGTCGTATTCAGTAGATGTTTAAGACAAAGTTATAGATGGTCACCCTTAACCAGCCATATTCTCCGCTTTAGTAGACGAAATTACTCGTTAATTCTCTTTACTAAGATGGGTCTCGGGGTGGGGTGTTATAGTAATGGTAAAAATATATATAAAGAAATGTGGAAGAAGAAGAGGAGTGAAATCAAAGAAAATATGTATGTAAATTCGTTTAAAACTACCCCTACTTATAGTAAAACAAAGCCATGTCCATTCGTGAAAGGATATGACGAATAGACACTTCTTTGGAAATTTAAAATTTTGAAACAAACTGCCACCTTGTCGACATGGGTATCTAGGGGTTGTCGAAAAATCTATGGTATTTTTGCTGATTTGTTTTTCTTTGAAAATAACTTCTATCTTGTATTAAAACCACTTTTAAACATTATAAATATACTTAACTATAGTTAAAATACATAAGTATAGAGAATAATATTTTGGTATATATATAAAATTTTACTATAATTTTATATTTAAATATAAGTATAAATATTAAAAGTTAAATATATTATAATTAAAAGATAGTTTAAAACCAAGGATAATTTGATTTTGAAGATAAAGATTATTTTGAGGCTATAAGTATTTAAAATCAGGATAGATGATTTTGATTCTTTTAAAAGGAAGGTTTTGAAATCATTTTGAAAACAAGATATAATTTTGTAAAAAGAGTTTGAATAAAAGTTAGGGGATACAAAATAATGTTACACTAGATTTTTCGTAGGTTCCATCCTACTTAGGGTTCCATCCCTTTAACAGGCTCGAAGTGGATTCCATTCCACGAATATATTGGATTTTAAGATGCCAGTGTTTTTCTAGGAGTTTTAACAAAGTTCCTAACTAAATTACAATCTTGAAATTTTGAACCCTTAATAATCTTGATACTCATAAGTCTTCAATCTTGATATCTTGAATCTCTATACTGTATAGTATTCATTCTTGATACGTGCATGGTTAAATCCTGCATATACATATATATCTAAACTATAGTGTTAGTATTTATATTTTATAATCTTAATTCTAAGGTTGTTGTCATCAAAACCATCTCCTCAGGGACAACAATCTCCCCCTTTTGATGATGAAAACCTCTGTTTATAAAATATTACTTCTATCCTAATAACTCCCTATTCATCTATGCCTAACTATCCTACTTTATACTTCTCCCCTTTTGTCATCAACAAAAACTAACTCCAAACTATATAACTCCCCCTTATTCTTGTACTAAAATACCTGCATTAATATAATATTCAATGGAGTATATAATAGATAGATTAGAGATAATTATACCGATAGACATGATTACTAATCAAAGATCATATAAATATCAATGTGTTTTTATACATGGTTTGCACACCAAATATCAATCCACACCAAACCAAACCAAACCAAATCAAATCAAATCAATCCAAGCAATCAATTAAAATCAAACAAAGAAATTAAAAAAAATCAAACATTATGAGGAACTTCCACCCATCCTTCTTCTCCAAATATAGAATCTGCTTTAATGGTGTCTCAATTTTCATTATCATTGGTGAGAGAGACAGGTGGATGTGCTTCATTACCATCTTTGTGCAAGGAGGAAATCATCCATCGTATCGCATCGAAATGCTTTTCTTGCTCCTTGATCATCTGCATTTCACTCAACTCTAAGTGTCGCTAGTTACGAAGAATGAAAGAAAGAATAATCTTAAAAAAATTAAGGGTTTCTTCAAGATTCTCGGTCAAATTATGAATTGGAATGGCCATATTTGAATTTGTGAGAAGAATTAGAGATAAAGTAGATAAAAAATAATTCTGAGTGATGAATTCTAGAAGAAATAGGTATTTATAGGCGTAGAAATTCGTTTGAAATGAATAGACATAAGGTAGCTATTCAATTTCCAAATTTAAAATGAAAAGTCATTTCCGTCCTGTAAATGTCGACATGGTCAAGGTGGGGTTGTCGGCAGGGGTTAGTCAATTTGGATGACTTATTTTGATTTTGTGAATAATTGTGTGTATATATATATTTATATAATATAATAACATTTATTTTGCAGATAGGATAAGCTAGATAACAAAAAATTAATTCAATTTCATTTCATAATAGAACGATACAATGATTAAACATTAAGAACTACACAAACATTCAAATCAAAACAAACTAAAGCTAATACAACAATACATGAAAAGGTAGAACTCGTTAGAGGATGACGAAGATGAAGATAATCCAAGCTTCTTGCTGACTTTGGAGAAAAACTTGTTCATCTTGGATGACATTTTATTCAATTTCTTACTAACGGACCATTTAAGAATCCTTTGATTCTCGACAATGGTCTTTTGATTTTTGAGTAAGGTTTTGTTGGTTGGATTAGGAGGATAGTCAATGCTTTCCAAAGATGTTTCACCTTCTTCTTCTTCTTCTTCTATTTCCATTTCATCTCCTTCTTCTTCCTCTTCCTCCTCTTCCGTCTCCTCATGAGTCAAATGCTCTTCCTTTTCGGCAAGAGTCTCATAAGTTTGAAAAACAAATGCTTTTCATAAGAGAAATGTTTGAGTGATTAAAAATCTTTCTTGAAACAAATTCTTCTCCTTTGAAATCTACTACTCCAAAATAGTTAAAAATCTGAGTGAGATAGATTCCATGATACAAAGTGTTTTCACCCATTTCAAGATTTTTGGGACGAAATTCATCCAAAATAACTTGTGCCCAATTAGTATCATAATTTCCAAAAATAGAAAAAAGTGCTTTGCAAACATTTGAAGTTGGATTGTTAAAACTCCCCGATCTTGGGGTCAAAGTATGTTGTAAAAGAAAGATTAACAATTCTAGCTTTTGGTTGAAAGTTTCAATTTTTGAATTCAAAGTTATCAGCTCCTTTAAAAATGTGATGAAATGTCTCGCGATCATTTCATCGATATTAAAACTAGAAAGATCCATTCCTATACTCTTGCAATTGAGAATGGTACCCAAAAGATCACAATTTAAAGCGATTCTAGTGCATTTGATACTACTACAAATTTAATCATCATTTCCATTATAAAATTCACGGTTGAGATTTGCATAGAAAATTTTAACAAGATTTGGATAACAAACAAAATTATTTTGAAAGCATCAACAAGACTAAGAACTTGATTATTTGCAAAAAGAGAATCGATTTCATAAGTAGAGAAATCTTGAAATAAAGAAAACTTTCCAGGATGGACTTTTCCATAGTTAGCGTAGTTGATATATGCTTTTATAGCCTCCAGATCATTGTAGAGTTGCTCTTTATCTTTCTGGAAATTCTCATTGTGGAAGGGTTTCTTGAAGAAGCCATTAGAGTAGAGAGTAGAGAGCTTGAAATTCTAAGATAAGAGTTTGAATTTGAAAATAAGAGTGAAAAGTTGTTATAAGAGATAGTGAATAAAAAAATTCTCAAAGGACATGTTCTTTGGTCAAAAGGTGACTTTTCAGAGAATTGGATGAAGTGAAAAGATGAAGGGAAATTCAACATTTTGAATTCAAATTTTGAATTTCAAATTTCTGTACCTCTGTCGACAGCTATCTTTGAATTTCCATGATTATTTTTCTTAATTATAATATATATATTTATTATTTTTAGTGTGTATATATTTATATATATCTGGAATATTACTAGAACTATAGTATATTCCAAAAAATATATTATCATACTAAGCATCCAATTCACCAATTCAAACAACACACCAATTCAAAATCAATCAATTAATCAAGCATCCAATTCTAGACATGCAATTTCAACCAATGTATTGTAAACGTGTACCTTTTTCTGAGTCTGTTTCTCTGAATTCATCAGAGTCATGAACTGCTGTGAAACACGTATTTGAATTATCTGTCTTCTGATCATCATCACTTGAAGATGAGTTCGAGTAATCTAGAGTAGCAGTAACATGCGTTTTCGTTTGTGAAATCATTATTTATAGGAATATTTTGCCTGTTTGGATACGGATAGTCTCTTTTGATATGGCCTGGTTCGTCACAGTTGAAATATTTGATATTGTTTTGCACTACATTTTGATTTCCAGAGTTCTTATAGTTGTTTCTCTTGAGATTATTCATCTTTCCGTATTGCAGGAATTTTCAAAAATTCTTGGTCATAAGGGCTATCTCTTCATCATTATCGCTATTTGGGTCTGATCCATCGGTCAATGCATTGAATGCCATTGATTTCTTTTCAGATGCTTTGCTTTCTCTTCTTTCAAACATTTGGACTGCAAATGACGTTAGATTTCCAATTAATTATTTTATCTTTAAGGTACTGACATCATTTGCCTCTTCGATCGCAAGTGTCTTTTGATCCCATTCTGAAGTAAGAGAATTTAAGATTTTATGACTTGATCTTCTTTCGAAAATTCCTTTCCTAAAGATATTAGAGAATGCACAATATTCTGAAATATACTATACATATCTGAAATAGACTCATTAGAATTCATTTTAAATAATTGAAACTGGTTTGTGAGCATGGAAATTTTGGTCTGTTTAACTTTGCTTGTTCCTTCGTGAGTAACTTGCAAATTATTTCAAATCTCATATGCAGATTTACAAACTGAAACTCTATTAAATTCATTTCTATCAAGTGAACAAAACAAAATATTCATAGCTTTAGAATTGTTTTGTGCAATAGTCTTTTTCTCAGCGGTCCACTATGCAAAATCAGTTGCGGGTTCAGAATATTGAGTCTGTGTGATATTTCAAGTGTCTAGTCCTATAGAATGTAAATATATTTTCATCCTCATGCCCAATATGCATAGTTACTGCCATTAAAAAGTGATGGTCTGATAGTCGACTGACCATCTACAAATGAACTAGTGACAAGGATGATAGAACAAGTGTTGGTAGTGTTAACAATACCAGTGTTGGTAGCCATTTTGAAATTTTTTCAAAATTCAGATTATGGAACTTTGAAATCCTTAGTCCGATACCAAATGTGAGAAATGCGGATAACGGATCTTAAGGCTATAGTAAACACTATAGGGGAGGGGGTGAATAGTATTTTAAGGAATTACTAAATCTTTCTGAGTTTATATTAATTTGAACACAAATATATGCAATATTCATACACATATATGATCGCAAAATCAAACACAGATGCAGAAATAAAGTAAAAGAAATAAAGGAAAGAACACATCGGATTTTATACTGGTTCGGAGTTACCCTACATCCAATCCCGCACATAAGTACAGATTTCCTTTAAAAAATTAATTGTACAATTACACACTTGATTTCATGGACATGAGGTACACCACTCCAGATTCACAATCCTCTGGGTAGAGATACTTGATTTTACGAGCAACAAGCTCACCCAACTGATTTCACAGGCTACAATCACACCTTCTCTCGCTTGATTGATTTCACAGGCTACAATCACACCTTTTCTCGTTCAGTTTATTGCGAAGAAGACTATAACTCTGAATAGCACTGAGATCTTGTTGAGACAGTGATAGAGAATCAAACCAGAGATGATCTAGTTAGATTCAATGGTGATTTCGATAGAGTAATGGTAAAAATATATATAGTGAAATGTGAAAGAAGAAGAGCAGTGAAATCAGAGATAATATGTATAAAAATTCGTTTAAAACTGCCCCTATTTATAGAAATACAACAGCCATGTCCATTCGTGAAAGGATATGACGAATAGACACTTCTTTTGAAATTCAAAATTCTGAAACAAACTGCCACCTTGCCATTATGGCTACCTAGGGGTTGTCGACAAGCCTATGGTATTTTTGGTGATTTGTTTTTCGTTGAAAGTAACTTCTATCTTGTATTAAAACAATTTTTAAACTTTACAAATATACTTAATTATAGTTAAAATACATAATTAAGTATAGAAAATAATATTTTGGCATATATAAATTTTTTCTTTAGTTTTATATTTAAATCTAAGTATAAATATTAAAAGTTAAATATATTATAATTAAAAGTTAGTTTAAAACCTAGGATAATTTGATTTTGAAGATAAAGATTATTTTGAGGCTAAAATTATTTAACACTTGGATAGATGTTTTTGATTCTTTTAAAAGGAAGGTTTTGAAATCATTTTGAAAACAAGACATAATTTTGCAAAAACATTTTGAATAAAAGTTAGTGAATACAAAACAATGTTCCACTTGATTTTTTGTAGGTTCCATCCTACATAGAGTTCCATCCCTTTAACGGGCTCGAAGTGGATTCCATTCCACGAATAAATTGGATTTTAAGATGCCAATGCTTTCCTAGGAGTTTTAACAAAATTCGTAACTAAATTACGATATTAAAATCTTGAACTCTTGATAATCTTGATACTCACGAGTCTTCAATCTTGATATCTTGAATCTCTATACTGTACAGTCTTCATTCTTGATAGCTGCATTGTTAATTCCTACATATACATATATACCTAAACTACAATATTAGTATTTATATTTTGTAATCTTATTTTAAGGTTGTTGTCATCAAAACCATCTTCTCAGGGACTAACAATCTCCCCCTTTTGATGATGACAACCTTTATTTATAAAACATTACTTCTATCCTAATAACCCTCCTTTAATCTATGCCTAACAATCCTATTTTATACTTCTCCCCCTTTGTCATCAACAAAAACTAACTCCAAACTATATAACTCCCCCTTATTCTTGTACTAAAATACCAGCACTAATATAATATTCAACGGAGTATATAATATATATATTAAGAGATAATTATACTGATAGACATGATAACTAATCAAAGATCATATAAATATCAATGTGTTTTATACATGTTTTGCATACCAAATATTAATCCACGCCAAACCAAACCAAATCAAATCAAATCAATCCAAGCAATCAATTAAAATCAAACAAAGCAATCAAATAAAATGAAACATCATGAGGAACATCCACCCATCCTTCTTCTCCAAATATAGGGTTTGCTTTAATGGCATCCCAATTTCCATTATCATTGGTGAGAGAGACAGAAGGATGTGCTTCATTATCATCTTTGTGTAGGGAGGAAATCATCCATCGTATCGCACCGAAATGCTTTTCTTGCTTCTTGATCATCTACATTTGAATCAACTCTAAGTGTCGCTGGTTACGGAGAATGAAAGAAAGAATATTATAGAAAGAATTTTGGGTTTCTTCAAGATTCTTGGTCAAATTATGAATTGGATTGGCCATATTTGAGTTTGTGAGAAGAATTAGAGATAAAGTAGATATGGAATAATTTTAACTGATGAATTCTAGAAGAAATAGGTATTTATAGGTGTAGAAATTCGTTTGAAATGAATAGAACTAAGGTAGTTATTCAAATTTCAAATTTAAAATGAAAAGTCATTTCTGATCAGTACATGTCGACATGGTTAACGGGGGGTTGTCGACAGGGGTTAGTCAATTTTGATGACTTATTTTGATTTCGTGAATAATTGTGTGTATATATATTTATACAATATACTAACATTTATTCTGGAGATAGGGTAAGCTAGGTAACGGAAAAGTAATTCAATTTCGTTTCATAATAAAATGATACAATAATTAAACATTAAGAACTACACGAACATTCAAATCAAAACAAACTAAAACTAATACAACAAGACATGAAAAGGTAGAACTAGTTAGAGGATGATGAAGATGAAGATAGTCCAAGATTCTTGATGACTTTGGAGAAAAACTTGTTCATCTTGGATGACATTTTATCTAATTTCTTACTAACGGACTGTTTAAGAATCCGTTGATTCTCGATAATGGTCTTTTGATTTTTGAGTAAGGTTTTGTTGGTTGGATTAGGAGGATAGTCAATGCTTTCCAAAGATGTTTCACCTTTTTCTTCTTCTTCTATATCCATTTCATCCCTTTCTTCTTCTTCCTCCTCCTCTTCCATCTTCTCATGAGCCAAACGCTCTTCCTTTTCAGCAAGAGTCTCATAAGGTTGAAGAACAAATGGAATTTGCTAAGAGGAATGTTTGAGTGATTAAAAACCTTTCTTGAAACAAATTCTTCTCCTTTGAAATCTACGCCAAAATAGTCAAAATTCTGAGTGAGATAGATTCCATGATACAAAACGTTTTCACCCATTTCAAGATTTTTGGGATTAAATTCATCCAAAATAACTTGTGCCCAATTAATACCATGATTTGCAAAAATAGAAAAATGTGCTTTGCAGACTTTTGAAGTTGGATTGTTAAAACTCCCCGATCTTGGGGTCAAAGTATGTTGTAAAAGAAGATTAACAATTCTAGCTTTTGGTTAAAAGTTTCGATTTTTGAATTCAAAAAGTTATCATTCCCTTCAAAGATGCGATGAAATGTATCACGATCATTTTCATCGATATTAAAGCTAGAAAGATCCATTCCCGTGCTCTTGCAATTGAGAATGGTACCCAAAAATCACAATTTAAAACGATTCTAGTGCCTTTGACACTACTCTAAATTTCATCATCATTTCCATTATAAAATCCATGGTTGAGATTTGCATAGAAAATTTTAACAAGATTTGGATAACAAAAAAATCATTTTGAGAAGCATCAACAAGACTAAGAACTTGATTATTTGCAAAAAGAGAATTGATTTCATAAGTAGAGAAATCTTGAAATAAAGCAAACTTTCCGGGTGGACATTTCCATAGTTAGCATAGTTGATATATGCTTTTATATCCTCCGAATCATCGTAGAGTTTCTCTTTTATCTTTCTGGAAATTCTTATTGTGGAAGGGCTGCTTGAAGAAGCCATTACAATAGAGAGTAGAGAGCTTGAAATTTTGAGATAATAGTTTGAATTTGAAAATGAGAGTGAAAAGTTGTGATAAGAGATAGTGACCAAATAGATTCTCAAAGGACATGTTCTCTGGTCAAAAGGTGACTTTTCAGAGAATTGAATGAAGTGAAAAGATGGAGGGAAATTCAACATTTTGAATTCAATTTTTGAATTTCAATTTTCTGTACCTCTATCGACAACATGATGGGGACCTTGTCGACAGGTGTCTTTGAATTTCCATGATTATTTTTCTTAATTATTCTAATATATATATATATATATATATATATTATTTTTAATGTATATATATATATATATATCTGGAATATTACTAAAATTATAGTATATTCCAAAAAATATATTATGATACTATAAAAAAATAAAAATAAAATAATTAGTAAAATAATAGTAAAAATAATAAAAATAAATATTTTAAAATTCAAACAGTGCACCAATTCAAAATCAATCAAGCATCTGATTCTAAGCGTGCAATTTCAGCCACTGTATTGTAAACGTGTACCTTTTTTGAGTCCTTTTCTCTAAATTCGTTGGAGTCATGAACTGTCGTGAAACACATATTTGAATTATCTGTCTTCTGATCATCATCGCTTGAAGATTAGCCCGAGTCATCTAGAGTAGCAGTAAATGCACGTTTTTGTTTCTTTGTGAAATCATTGTTTATAGGAAGATTTTGCCTATCTACATACGGGCAGTCTCTTTTGACATGGCCTGGTTCGTCGCAGTTGAAACATTTGATATCGTTTGGCACTACATTTTGATTTTCAGAGTACTTATAGTTGTTTCTCTTGAGATTATCCATCTTTCTGTATTTCAGGAATTTTCGAAAATTCTTGGTCATAAGGGATATCTCTTCATCATTATCGCTGTTTGAGTCTGATCCATTGGTCAATGCATTGAGCGCCATTGATTTCTTTTCAGATGCTTTGCTTTCTCTTCTTTCAATCATTTGGACCTCAAACGACATTAGATTTCCAATTAATTCTTTTATTTTTAAGGTACTGATGTCATTTGCCTCGTCGATTGCAAGTGTCTTTTGATCCCATTCTTGGGTAAGAGAATTTAAAATTTTTCTGACTTGATCTTCTTTCGAAAATTCCTTTCTTAAAGGTATTAGAGAATGCATAATATTCTGAAATCTACTATAGATATCTGAAATAGACTCATTAGAATTCATTTTAAATAATTGGAACTGATTGGTGAGCATGGAAATTTTGGTCTGTTTAACTTTGCTTGTTCCTTCGTGAGTAACTTGTAAAGTTTTCCAGATCTCATATGCAGAATTACAATCTGACACTTTATTAAATTCATTTCTATCAAGTGAACATAACAAAATATTCATAGCTTTAGAATTGTTTTGTGCAACAGTTTCTTGCTCAGCAGTCCATTGTGCAAAATCAGTTGGGGTTCAGAATATTCAGTCTGTGTGATATTCCAAGTGTCCAGTCCTATAGATTGTAAATATATTTTCATCCTACATGCCCAATATGCATAGTTACCGCCATTAAAAAGTGGTGGTCTGACCCTCTACAAATGAACTATTGACAGGGATAATAGAACAAGTGTTAACAGTACCAGTGTTGGTAGCCATTTTAAAAATTTTCAAAATTCAGATTATGAAACTTTGAAATCCTTGCTCCGATACCAAATATGAGAAATGCGAATAACAGATCTTAAGGCTAGAGTAAACACCAGAGGGGGGTGAATTTTGTTTTAAGGAATTACTAAATCTTTTTGAGTTTACGTTAATTTGAACACAAATGTATGCAATATTCAGATACAGATATGATCACAGAATCAAAAACAGATGCAGAAATAAAGTAAAAGCAATAACGGAAAGAACACACTGGATATTATACTGGTTGGGAGT
This sequence comes from Allium cepa, assembly GCA_030765085.1. Lineage (NCBI taxonomy): Eukaryota > Viridiplantae > Streptophyta > Magnoliopsida > Asparagales > Amaryllidaceae > Allium > Allium cepa. Next base: position 312,322,246 of record CM060942.1, on the reverse strand, counting down.
CACCCTACATCCAGTCCCGCACACAAGTACGAATTTCCTTTCAAAAGCAATTGTATAATTACACCCTCGATTTCAAGGCCATGAGGTACACCACTCGAGATTCAAAATCCTCTAAATAGAGATACTTGATTTTATAGGTAACAAGTTCGCCAAATTGATTTCATAGGCTGCAATCACAATTTTTCTCGCTTGATTGATTTCACATGCTACAAGCACACCTTTTCTCGTTTAGTTTATTACAAAGAAACCTATAACTCTGAATAGCACTGTGATCTTGTTGAGATAGTGATAGAGAATCAAAGCGGAGATGATCTAGTCAGATTCAATGGTGCTTTCGGCAAAATAATGGTAAAAATATATATAAAGAAATGTGGAAGAAGAAGAGGAACGAAATCAGAGAAAATATGTATATAAATTCGTTTAAAACTGCCCTTATCAACAACCATGTCCTTTCATGAAAGGATATGATGAATAGACACTTCTTTTGAAATTCAAATTTTTGAAACAAACTGCCACCTTGTCGACATGGGTACCTAGGGGTTGTCGACAAGCCTATGGTATTTTTGGTGATTTGTTTTTCTTCGGAAATAACTTCTATCTTTATTAAAACTATTTTTAAACTTTATAAATATACTTAACTATAGTTAAAAGACATAATAAATATAGAGAATAATATTTTGGTATATATAAAATTTTACTGTAATTAGATATTTAAATCTAAGTATAAATATTAAAAGTTAAATATATTATAATTGAAAGATAATTTAAAACCAAGGATAATTTGATTTTGAAGATAAAGATTATTTTGAGGCTAAAAGTATTTAAAATCAGGATAGATGTTTTTGATTCTTTTAAAAGGAAGGTTTTGAAATCATTTTGAAAACAGGATATAATTTTGTAAAGACATTTTGAATAAAAGTTAGTGGATACAAAATAATGTTCCATTAGATTTTTCGTAGGTTCCATCCTACTTAGGGTTCCAACCCTTTAACAGGCTCGAAGTGGATTCCATTCCACGAATAAATTGGATTTTAAGATGCCAGTGCTTTTCTAGGAGTTTTAAAAAATTCCTAACTAAATTACAATCTTGAAATCTTGAACTTTTGATAATCTTGACACTCATGAGTCTTCAATCTTGATGTCTTGAATCTCTATACTGTAAAGTCTTCATTCTTGATACCTGCATGGTTAAATCCTTCATATACATATATGTCTAAACTATAATGTTAGTAGTTATATTTTATAATCTTATTCTAAGGTTGTTGTCATCAAACCCATCTCCTCAGGGACTAACACTAGGGTTCGAGGCAGTGGGGGTCATGACTAAATCGCGTACGAAGCTCAGGGTTGTGGATGGTCTGGTCATCGATTCATGGCGCGATAGTTCTGGTCGAAGTGCATGTCGATTGTCGTGACGTCAAGATAGCGACGACTTCGATATTTGAGAAGAAGACAGTGTTCGTAACCGAGGCGTTCAGGCAAGCCTACGATGAAGTGGCGACGTCGATGGATCATGGTGGCATCAAGGTCGAGGGCTTGGCGTAGCGAGTCTATGAAGGTATCTTTATCTTTTTATTTAATTTATGTATATTCATGTGTACAGAAAAAATTTAAATTACAGTAAGGTATTTTATTTTTTACCTTTTTATCTTATATATTCTAGAAGAAAATTATCAGTAAGATCAAAGCTCTATTTTAAAATTATACATATATATGAAATAGAAAATACATATAGTTAGATAAGGTTTTAAATCTACAAAGAAAGAAAATTTCTATTTTTACAAATATACATTTTTTAGGAAAAGTTTTAGAGTGAAGTAAACTACTGGTTTTGTTAATTACAGAAAAGAGAAATATATAAACTTTCCAAATAAAATAAATACACGTATTTTAATTTACTTGTTATTTTAAATAATGGATTTGGTGAAAAAATTGTTAAGTTAACCTATTTAATTTATTCTATTTACTAAAAATATTTTAAAGGGAAAATTACTATTTTAAATTTAAATCACTAGTTAAAAAAAATAAAATTATTGGTTACTTAAACTTATCAAATAGGAAAATTAATTTGTTCGACAAATTCAAATACCAATAAAACCTTATAATGTTTGTTACAAGGTTTAAAAGTCGTGAAAACAAATGGAAGGGAAATGGATTCCAAACAAAAGCAAAGGTGAGATCTTCTCACTCATTTGGTTTGCCTAGTTACTTTAAATGAATAAATTTAAATTATTTGACGTGCTTGGATGAATTTAATAATTTATCCGTCGAGTGATATTATATATATATATATATATATATATATATATTAGAGTGATTGACTTTCCGCGTTATATAGCAGATGAGACCCTATGCGCCGCATATAATCGCGGATGACCCCTTACACCGCAATATCCCAGGCACGATTGGTATTTTAAATTGTTGTGCTAACATATGTGGATGCAGGGAAACGGGTTGGAGGGATCCAACTGGATTCCTCAAAATGTTGAATTAATTTTTTATATTCAATAATGTGATGTATGGGATAATCTGTGATGATTATATTGATTATATGGGTAATCGAAATTATTGAATGATATAGTTTGGCCAAATATATTTTGGTATTTTAAGATACCAAAAATAAAAATGGATTTTTTTGGAAGGAAATTAAAGTAGAGAATTTTAAGTAAAATAATTTTAGAGAATTGGATAAATTAAAAGAAGGAATTTGAAAAGGATAAAGGTTGTTTATTTGAAATCCTATTGAATAAATTCCAAGTATGGGGAAAAGGATTTTTAATAAATGGAAATAAATGGATTTTGAGGACTTAAGTAGTATTTTTTAAAAATTGAAGAATTTATTTAAAAATTCAGAATTTAAATGGTTTGGGAGAAATTAAGGGAGAATTTTTAACATTTAGTATGAAAATAAAATTTCAGATATTAAATAAGATTTTAAATCTAAATAAAGGAGCAAATATGGAATTAATGGGTTTTGAAATAAATTTGGATAAGTAAAAGAATTTATATTAAATGAGAGTAAATTTTGGAAATCAATTTGGTATTTGAAACTATGTTTTAAAAGGAAAATGAGATTACGGAATTTATAAACTGGGAAGTAAGATATCACTGGATATTTAGAAGTATAAATTCACAATGGGAATTTGTAAAGGAATGGGTAATTTATTTTGAAAATAAATTGTGGTTTATTTTTAAATGTGTGGAAGAAAAGTGTTTATGCCTGAAAAGCCAAGTACGTTTTCAAAGCAGTTGTTAAGTATAAGTTGGAAGTTTTAAAGTTGTTTTAAAAAGAATGTTTTTGAGAAATTATTTATTTAAGTTGTTTAGAATTCTAAAGTTAAATATTTATTAAATTAGTTATAGTATTAATTATTTTGAAAGGCAAATTGGTATTATCATTTAAAAGGATAATTATTAATATCTATATTTTATAAAGTAATTTTAGTTTAAAGATAGTTTTGCTAAAACTTTTATTTGAAAAACTTGTATAAAATTTCGTAACTTTTATTTTAGGATTGTTTTGGCTTAAGTATTACATGAGAAATTACTATAAAATTTCATAACTAGTATTTTAAATAGAGTGTTTTAAATAGTTTTTATTTTAATTGTTTTAAAGTATATTTTTGGATTAAGTAATTTAAATTACTTTAAAATTTAAAATATTTAAACTTAGGGATTTACCGTGGAAATAAACGATCGGACGGAAACTTATTCCGTGAGAGAAAAGGGTGATTTGAAAACTGTTTCAAAGAGTTGAAGGGTGGAAAAAATAGTTTGCAAAGATATTTGAAATAAATAATTCGGGAAATTATCCAAGTCTGATGGTTGTTTATGGATTTTATTTGATAGTTAAATAACTAACTATCAATATTGGCCTTTGAGACGACATTTGAATTTCGATGAGAGGGCGATCGAATTCCAAATGTTTATCCAAAAATCACATCGGATCTTAAAGGTGGATCTTTTGTTTCAAAGACTAAAAATGGAAATTTGTGTTCACATTAAATAAGTGTTCATTATTCAGAAAAGACAGGGGAGGGCATTAAGTCGAAAACCATTTCGAATAATGATACGAAGGAATGGAATTGCATTTGAAGACAATGGTTGAAGACCGGGTATTTTCGAAAACGAAAGGATTGCCTATTGATTATCTCTGCACCGAGTTGCTTCGGTATATAAGTGCCTTCGGTTCCATTCAGACCCAGGATGGACTTGTATGGATGTATGTCTAACATTATACTTTGAGATATAAAGCTGCTTCTATCAAATATATTTCTGTTGGTGGCGGAGAATTTATTCTCTTAACTTAACACCCTTCTTTGAGACGTACTAGCTCAATGGTTATGTAGTTGGTAGTTATTAGTGATATATTCCAAATTTAGAGACATGGCATGCTAAGTGTTGAGCATTGGTTGATCGAAGCATGGCTTTTGTGTAAAGCGTAGACTTCATCAAACCTCACACCTCGGGAAATGGTCGAAACATGAAGGATGCAGCAAGGTTATAGGGTTCGCGACCCTAAGGTATGTACATTCCCTTCTGGATAAAAAGTGGTGTTCTGGTCTGGAGCCCAGATATTTTACTTACGTGGATAAAAAGTGGTATTCTGGTATGGATCCCAGATATTTTTCTTATGTGGTTGCTGGAATTTTAGGCTCCTCGGTAAAGGTCGGTTACGACTGGGGGATGGCATACTCGTGACAGTTAGTTACCTAGTTGCAAAGGTAACCCGACCTTCTGTTGGTAGAGATTCGGTTAGGTTCTCGGGACGTCCTTCCAGAGGCGTACCCATTCGAATAAAGGAGTTCCTTAGCCTTTACCATTTGTTGGAAATCCAAACAAAACAGTACGACCCCTTTACGGTTTTAGTTGTAGAACCTGCCATTTAACATGGTTGCTATAGTAGGCATACCATAATGGTATATATGCTGGCTAAGATTAATATTATACTTGCAAATGTTTTTCCACACTATGCACTAACAATAATATAAAAAGGATTTTTGCGCATCAAGCATGTTTGACTACTATAAGGAGAAGTCTCCCCTATGTGTGCAATTGCATTTGAATGTGTGCCGGAAGACCTTATGGTAATTTCATTTTCGAAAAGCATGAACGAATTTATTTTTTTACAAATAACTGTTTTTAGATCTCACTCCAGTCCCATGATTGACTCGGAGTTTACTGTTTCCTTTTCTAAATTCTAGTTGCCTATAATTTTCCTTACGTGCAGCCTAGATTCAGGTTATCAGCAGGTTCTGGAGCTAAGTTAGGAAAGTATGCTATGGAGATCAAGAGACAAGCTGGATGGGGAGACGTATCACATATATGATGTATTATCCGCTGTGTATGGTTTGCTGCAAAATCATTTTCCATGTGGGCAAGTTATCATAACTGCCCAGTGTTGTGTTTTGTTGATGTTGTACTCTGATGATGTGTGTGTGTGTGTGTATATATATATATATACATAAAACAACTATAGTTTTCTTTTGTATAAGATAAGTCATTTATCTATTATATATTGTTCCGCTGTGATTGTGAGACTCTGATATTGTTTTTATTTCTTCTACCTTCTTCTTCTTTAGCCCTAGTGGTTTGGTTTTCCAGCATTCGATTATTCGGCATTAGATACAGTGGACTTATTAATGTCGATTTTCGGGCGTCGAAAAATCAGGTCGTTACATTTCAAGAACGACTTCACTTAGAATGCTCATCATCCTCCAATGACGATGTTCTGATAGAATTCGCCCATACAAGTTGTCCTGGGTCTGGATAAACCGAATCACCGTCTTCACCATCTTCATGATATCCATTCGTGACACTCAAATCAAATCGAAGTTGTTTTCGGATAATTAAATTTGATCTCGATCTCTTCGAAATGATCAGCGAAATTGGCCAATACTTGATAGTTGGTTATTTAACAATCAATATAACATCCATAAGCGGTCACTAGGCCCATATAATAATTTTTTTCAAATTTTTTTCAAACTATCTTTATAAGATATATATTCAAATTTCTTCCAAATTTTCAATATTTGAGACAACTCAAATACTTATATCCATATCAGAATATTTCAAATGATCTCTTATTTCAACACTTAGAAAAAATGTTTAAAAATATATTTTTCTAAACCACTTACTTCCCAACACTTAGGAAAGTTCCATTTATTTCTCTTTTCTCAAAACCTTCACAATTTATACTGTAAATTCCTTAACTCGTTTATAACGAATTCTATAAGTTCTGAGGTTCTTTAATTAAATCTCTTTATTCAAAAGTATGTAAGTATCTCACCGAAATAAGTATGTTTTAAAACCCTTCCTTTCAAAAAATGTTTGAAAACTTTTTAAAATAGAGATGGAAAGCACCATGTGGTATCAACCATGGATTCACAAATCGTTGATTACGTATCTATCCTAGAGAAATCCAAAGTTAACATCAGGCAATCTCTGCCTCCAGTTTCGTCATGAAAGTATACCTTTACTTTCCAAAAAATTTATTTAGTAATTATCTCAAATTAATGTTTATAAAGTTTCTATAATAATTTTCCAAGTTTAATTTAGGAAAATATTCTTAAATAAAAGTTATTATATAAAACTATGTTAATATTGAATAATTTATCTTTTTAAATAATAATACCGATTGATTCAAATTTTTTAATGAAATTCTAATCGTATTATAAAACTTGTTTACAAGACTCAAAATTATTTTGACAATTAAAAATATATTTAAATAGCAATTGTTCTGAAATATTTTTATGCTAATTTTTTTTTCAAATTACATAGTTTAATAATTAAAATCCTCTTTTTAAAATGCATCAACTTCACGGTAATAATATATTTTTCAGTTCCAATATAGCCTGTCTAATTTTAAAAATCTCTCTTGGTTTGTCACCCATTAATTTACACCCTGATTACATAAATCCTTTTTAACAATTTCCAAAGGAAAATCTGTCATTTCTTTGTAACCAATTTACCAATCTCATTATAAATTATTACCATGAATTTATATCTTCAATTTTTTTAACTGATAATCATTTCACTTTTCTTTATAAAAATTATTTATAATTCTCACAATTTTCGACTCCAGCTTAAAACGGTTTCACAATCGGATCGATTTCTAAATTAAATTCCATTTATAAATCAATTTCTTTAATAACCTAAAACTATATTCCAAAAATAACCAAATCACGTTTTACTTCTATTTCGAAACTAAAAAAATCTTATCTAAGATCTAGTATTGCTAATTTTATATTTATTTCCAAAATTCCCTTTTATCCTCCCAATCTATTCAAAATATCAATTTTAAAACCTCTTATATTTAAAATAAGAATCACCAAGTAATTTTTATTTAAAATCCATATTCCAAATCTCTATTTACAATATTCCGAAATGGTTAAGTACAAATGTAAAGTCAAACTATTTATTTTACCCAAATTCACTTCTTTTATTAATCCAAAATTCACCATAAATATTTCACTTTCAAATTTCTTTCAAATTCAAACATATATTACTGGTATTTAAAAATACCAAAATCTAGGCCAAAACTACCATAACATCCAAAAAATTCAAATTACACTATAATCTACCATAAATTATTCAAACAGATCATATATCAATATATATGAAATTTAATTCAACATTTTGAGGAATCTAGTTGGATCCCTCTAACCTATTTCTCGGCAACCATAGATGTCAATACAACATAAAAATATCAATCCCCCTTCGAGACCAGATATCGTGGTATATAGGATCATCCGTTATTATGCAGGGTGCGTAGGGTCTCATCTGCTCCAACAGGTGCAAATATCTATCCGACTACTAATATATATACTACTATATATATTGACATCCAAACTGATAATAATTATCAAACTCAACCAGGCATCCAATAATTTATTTTACTGTTTAAAATTAACTAGTAATCCAAAAATGAGTGATATTAACACACCTTGATTTTTATTGTCACTTTCGCATTCTGGTTTCGATTATATCCGAACGCGCTTGAATTCGGCTAAAAATTATGGAAGCTCTAAATTCAACCAAACTCATTCCATATCAAAGATCTCCTTATTACGACCTAACACGGCTGATCCGTGTTAGTTTCTAATCTAAAATGAATGAGATATTCGATTTATAAGTTTCAAACAATATTATTATCAACTATTACATAAACTTAAAAAAAAAAGACAACCCGAGCCCATTACCATTCACAAACCTAGCCCCCAAATAAAAAGAGGTTCTTCCCCAAAATTTGAAAATGCCGCCTAAACCTCGATAACACCACGGCCGCATTTTTGACCGGCCCATGCTCTTCCCTCCTTCCACGAAATTCCTTGGGACCACCACCATCGTTCTTCTCACTGAAACCGCTCCAATCCATACAACAATCTTCGAGTTCGACGCTCTCTAAGGCGTTACGACTTGCTACCATGAAAGGATCAACCACGCCAGTGTTGCACCCCCTAAAATACGACCAACCTCCACCAAAATCGCCATCTAGATGCGCCTCTCCATCTAGACCACAACCCCACCCTCCAAATCGACAAATGCACTTCGAATAAGACATAAATCCCAACCCTAGCTTTTGAACTTAAGCTCGTCTTCGCTGTTGAATACCAGAACAAGGCCGCAACTCTTAAAACTTATTCCAAATTAAAGAGTATGCTAAAAATAGATTTTAGATTTAAGTTTTGGATTTTTTAGACAAGTATTTATGGGGTAATAAATTTTAGAAGCTTTCTATTCCTTTTTATTCTTGCTTTCACTATTCTGGTTGCGTGCTGGTTTAAAGAGTGAAGATATGTATGTGTGTATGTTTAGAAAAGAAGAGGACATGACTTTAGAAAGGAACAATGACTGGTGAAAGAAAGAAAAGGAGCTGACAAGAAGGGTTGACTTGAACAATAAATTAATTAATTTTCAAAATGTCTCGATTTATGGTAACTCAAAATCTCGAACCCCTATCGGGGCGTGCCACTTGACGTTCACAATATTATACCCCTATTCCGAGCAAAATGGAAAAGGTTTTAAGTTCTAATTCAATCATATGGAGAAGATAGCCTTTTGAACCCGATTATTATATTGAATTTTCGATATTAATTTCAACGTGTTTATATCTCGTACGACCAAACGATAACTTCAAATTCTATAAAATATGAAATCCGATAATAGTGCTTTATTATAGATCCAATATAATTAGCTTCATCGAAATCCGAGACTAAGCCCCGGAAGGCTATTTTTATATATTTATCCAAAAGAGATATTTTTAAAATCGAGTAAATCGCTTTTAAATCCAATTTAAAATTATACTTACCTTTATTCTTATAAATAGAAATTCAACAAGCCTTTAAGTTATTTATATCCTGCTTCAAACTCATAATTCAATTATTTAAGCAAATCTTAATTATTAAATTATCCAATAAATCATCATATTTGAAATTCTAGTAAAAATTTACTTTTAAATATTTAAAATCAATTATATATTCCAATTTCAAATAATCAAAATACTAGGTTGTTACATGGAATCCTGTACATCTCTTAAGTTATTGCACTCACGTTAGACATTGGATATGAGATGTCGAACCCTGTAAATATCTCTGACGTCGAACCCTATGAACGTCTCTAACCCCATTACACTCATATTCATTTACTTTGATTTAACTTACATAGGATCTCCTAGTTCTGACTCAAGTGTTTTGTCTTTTCATTATGCTCGGGTCAATCCATGCTTTTCAGTGTATTAGAGACCATTTATCTTTGGAGGATGAAGACCAAGATTTGTATGCTATTTAATATAATTATACTACTCATCATGTTGTTCTGCTGCTTTATTTATTTATTCCTTCTGTATGTACTCCTATTTTATATTGAAAAGTGTAATCAAATGTTATTTGTAAAATAGCTTCATGAACTGTTTATTTGATTATTATATTTTTCATTCCACTATGAGATTCTGTGTTTTGTTTTCTTTCTTTCTTTGTTTTTTTCTTATTCATCCCATAACAGTCCTCCATTTTGAATGGTTTGAACTTGACATGTGTGTCTTCTTTGGTTGATTTAAACCATCCAAAAAGACGGGTCATTACATTTGGCATCAAAGCTAGGTTTAGCGATAACCTTAGCTTTGTGGGGTCTCACTCTCGGTAGTAATACCCTAGAATGAGTCGTTGAGTGTACATATATGAGAAAGCGTATTTGTTAGTGTTACAAAAATGTTTTTATGTTATGTTAATCTATTCTGTTTAGTATTTATATATTCTGGTCGGTACATAGGATACTATAGCATCGATAGGGATTTCTAAACACTGAATAGGGCAGACCGACACAATATTATTTTGAAGTATAGGTTAGTGAAATAATTTTACCTAGCATTATATTTTTTATATAAAAGAATAATTTTTATAAAAGGTATAGTTGGATGTGATATAATGTTTGTTTGGATGAGAAATTTCATAAATCTTGATTGTAAAATAGGATTTACAAGAATGTTAATATGAATTGGAAATTTGAGAACTTGAATTCCGGGGGTTGAATTTGGTTTTCAAAGGATTTTTTGAATATAATAATAGTAGTATTAAGAAGCATTTTCGGATATGTCACGATCGAGATTTTCGACCTCGGAAAATCGATTTCAATACGCCCACTGTAGTACATGCCGAACAATCGAATGCCGGAAATACCAGATCATTAGGGAAAAGAAGACAAAGGTAGAAGAAGAAAATAGAAACAACAACATAGAATCTCACAATCACAGCTGAACGATATATAATAACAATTGGCCTTCATACAAAAAGAAACAATATCTGTTATTTGCATATTGCATCATAAGGGTATAACACATCGATAAGACAATACCGGACGTATATAATAACTTGTCCTCTCAAATGCTAAATTACAGCATACATTACATAGAGGAATAAAAACCAGGTATATGTGATGAGTCTCATCATTCAGCTTGTCTTCTGAGTCCCATAGCATCCTATCTTGTATCTGTAATACTCGGTCTGGCTCGAACATTATATAGAAATCAGCGTGAGAAAACACATTCAAATTAAATTATTAAAGTTATCAAAATCCATTGAAAACAAAAGTATCTCGTAAGACAACCCCACTAATAAACACGATGGGTTTTTACCTTACGATAACTAAAACATTTCATATAAAATCCACTGATATTATGATAGTGTCTAATTACAAATAATTATTCAAATAGCTCAAATTGTTACATTAATTAAATTCTTGCATACTAGGCTCTATAATCAAAACCGTAAAGACACATATTGGAGAATGAATTCCACAAGAATGACTAGGCACTGGGGTATTACCTGTCACAGTACACGTTAGAAACAGCGTACTGAGGACCACGTCGGGATTCCCTGCAACACAAGACTGGACTATCCGTAACTTAGATCGACCAAATATGGTAACACCCCGTGTGTTCCCACCCTTACCGATATCCTTCCATATATCGTAGTAACAATATCCGAGGTTATCTAGAAAGGTGATAAACATACCCTAATTGGGTGCAACCCACTTAGCCTTACTCATTACCCTTGCTTTTCAGTCATTCCCAGTTGATGAAGGTAGAGGCTACGATTACCTTTATAAGGAATTTTCACTTAGAATGCTCATTGTTCTCCAATGACAATGTACTGATAGCATTCATCCATACATGTCCGTTCCTGGTCCAAACAGAACTGAATGCACTACTCCTACTACATCCATTTTGGAATAATCCTTAGGATTAGTAGCGGTTATCCCTTGCATTTCACTGCTCCATCTTCGAATTCATGCTCTTATTACCTCATCAAAAACGTACTCATTGGATCGAAATGGTTTTCGGATAACTTATATGATACTAAAATCTTTGAAACAATGTTCGATATTGTCAGTAAAGTCAACCCCGGTACTTTAGGAAATAAACAGACAAAATAAGATCGGAGATCATCTCCTAACCACTAGGGGATGGAGTTTTTTTATCATCGTTCTAAAATAACGAAATGAGTTTATACATATAGTATAGCATCTCGAACGGTATCCATACCATTTAATTCCTGTAATTCTCCAAGATATTCCCATAGTTATATTTAGGGTCCAGGTTTCATAGTCGGTTATTTAACTATCAAATAAAAAACATTCAACCTAACATTCCATTTTCCACCGAAAGACTACAAATATGCTTTTAATTTAATTTTAATAAATTAAATCTCTTTATCGATCATATATGTAGATATCTTATCGAATTTAGTAAATTCACAAACTGTCTCTTAAAAATATTTGAAACCGTTTTTAAAAATAATGTGGAAAGTACCACTTCAGTATCAACCATGGAATCACAGCTCAATCGTTACACCTCTATATTAAAGAAATCCAAAATTTAACTGCATGCACACACTATCTCTGAATTTGCAATGGCAGTATACCATTACGTTTTGAAAACTTTATTTAAAAATTTTCAAAATAATACTTATAAAGTTTCTACAAAAATTTCGAAGTTAAATTTAGGTGAATACTCTTTAAAATTAAAGTTACTATATAATATTGAATATTGAATAATTTATCCCTTTAAAAAAATAATACCGATTAATCTTTATATAATAAACAATAAACTAACTTGATTAATATTTAAATACGCATTAAACAATTCAAAACAACTAAATAGTTAATTTTTTCTAAACTATTGTTTAAAAACCTTTTAAAATTACCCAGTTAATAATTAAAAATCCTTCTTTTTTAAAACAAACCCAATTCCTTGATAAAATATATTTTTCAATTCCAACATAACCAGTCCAACATTTATTAACGTTTCTTGATTTTTTTTTCCCAATTTGATTTACGTCCCAATTCCGTAAATCTCTTTTCCATCTTTATAAAATAACTTTAATTTTTATTTTTAAAACCGATTTCCCCATCTCATTATAGATCCTCACTGTGAGTTTATGATTTCCATTTATTCACTGATAATCACTTTACTTTATTTATAAACCTTGCTTATAAATTCCATAGCTTAATTTTCCCGTTTACAACGGTTCCACACTACCTAACCAATATTAAATCAATTTCTAATTTGAATTCCATTTTCAAATCAATTTCTTAAATAACTCAACTATTTTCCATTTCTTTTCATCATTTGAAATCTAGTATAACACTTTTGTATTTTATTTTCAAATTTCCTTTTTATTTTCCCAAACTATTTTAAATCTTGGTTTTAAAATCTTTTTACACTTAAACAAAAATCACTTAAGTTTTATTATTTAAAATCATTCTGTTTATATTATTCCAAAATCCATATTACCCATGTTCCAAAATTTATCAGGTACAAATTCTGAAACCAAACTATTCATTTTACCCAAAAATTCATTTCTACTAAAATAATCCAAATTTCGCTATAAATATTTTTACTTCAAATTTTCCTTTTTAATTTCTTTCTATATTTTAACATTTATCATTGGTATTTAAAAATACCAAAATCCAAATAGTAATACCATAGCATCCAATAAATTCAGATTCCACTATAATCTACCACAAATTATTCAAAGTAATCATATATCATTATATAAGAAAATTAAATTCAACATTTTTCAGGAATCCAGTTGGATCCCTCCTACTTGTTTCCTAGCATCCATGGATGTTAATACAATATAAAAATTCTAATCCCACTCTAAGGGGGATATCACGATATATAGGGTCATTCGCTATTATACGGGGGCGCATAGGTTCTCATCCACTATATATATATATATATACATACGCGGAAATATCAATCACTCCAATATATATACTACTATATATAATATCACATCCAATTGATAATAATTTATCAATTCTATCAATCAATAATTAAATTGAATTATTTAAAATTAATTTTGGTATTCCAAAATTGAGTGAGATGATAGCGATTTATTTCAATTAAAATTAAACAAGCGTTTAATTTTAACCAAAATTTTCACTAGCTCTAATCAACTCCAATCCAACTCTAAAATGTAATGCTCGACATTACAGACCCAATGCAATTTGTTTTGTCTGATTTTGACCTTGTATGGAAAAGTTATAACATTTATAAGATATATGATTTTAAAATATAATTCACACATTTCTTTTAAAAATAGAGAAGGCCTATGCCCAAACGAACAAAACCCGGCCCACCTCACTAAATCTTCTTCTTCCATCTACTTTACTTGTACACTAGAAACCCATCCTGTATCCACTATGTGCACGCTTTCACTAACACCCACCACCACTTTGCCATCGACCAAACCGAAAACAAGACCGAACACCACTTCAAAAACTGCATCAACCATATCATTTCATCGAGCTCACACCCTGCGTTCAACTCGTGACCTAGGACACTTTTCGACGTTGCCACAACATGCACGTCACCAAAAGGTGATCGGCCCTCATCAAATTCGGCTCCTAGGTGCAAAACAACCCTATGAATCCAAAAACGAACTCTACTTCGACAATCGCTGCACAAACTTTTCTAAAATCCTAACCCTAGCTACACATCTCCATCGACTTACAATCGAGATAAAAATCATCACCACACCCTACAACTCTTATATCAGATCGAAACCCTCTAGCAAATTTGGTTTTTAAAACTAGTCTGGTGATTTTTATTTGAGTGAATTTGAAGAATTTTATTTTCAAAGTTTCATTTCTTTGCTTTAATTCTAGTTTCTTTGTTCGGCTGTTCTATTAAATGGAAGAAGGAGCATGATTTTTGAAAAGGGAGGTAGCGTGTAGGATGAGTATCTATAGTGACTTGAAGTAAGGGGAGAAAGAAACTGATGGAAATATGTCATTCAACAAATAATTATATTATTTAAATTTCAAATCATCTCAATTGCATGGCTCAAAATCTCGAACCCCTATCGATACATGTAACTAGGCATTTAAAATGTTATACCCCTACTCTGAATGCAATGGAAAAGTTTTCGAGCTCTAACTCGATTGTATGGAGAAGATAGCTTTTTGGACCCAATTATTATATTGAATTTTCGATTAATTTCAGCACGTTTATATCCCGTACGACCAAACGATAACACCAAACGCCACAAAATTTGAAACCTGATAATAATACACTATTACAGATCTAACGGAACTAGATTCGTCGAAATCCAAGGTTGTCAAAATCGAAAGGCTATTTTTAAATGTAAATTTAAACGATATATTTTGAAATTCGAACAAATCAATTATAAATTCCATTTAAAAAGTTTTATTATCTTACTTATTATGAATATAAATTTTATAAGCTTTTGAATTATTTTCTTGACAGCTTAAAACTCCAAATTCAATATTTTAATCGATTTTCAATTATTAAATTCAACAATTAAATTATCAAATAAATAATTATATATGAAATTCAAGTTAAAACTTAAATTTAAAATATTTAAAATCAGTTAATTATTCCAATTTCAAATAACCAAAATTCCGGGTTGTTACATTCCTCCGCCTTATAAGAATTTTGTCCCCGAAATGGCTAAGTAAGATAATTGGTCCAAACCCCTTCACTTTTCCAAAACTAGTCAGTTTAAACAACATTTTCGAAATCAATTTTTTGTAAACACATTATCACCTTTACTTTTTTCCAAATTCATCCATCCATTACAACTAATATTACCCCTCAATCATTCAAATTATAATGTGAAACCAAATTTTAAATTATTACAATTTCCTTCAAAAAATTTCTAACTCCTTAAATTTTCGAACAATTTTGCTAGCGTCTCCTTTGCGCGGCTAGATCCTAAAAGCTACAAAATGCCTCTATGGACCAAATAATTGAAAGAAAATAAAAGGCAAGTGGTTCAGTAACAAAATCATCAAACTTCAACCACAATTTAAATGTGGCCCTTTTTTCTGGGAAATCAAAATTTTACTTTTGAAATCGAAGACATCAATTTAGCCTTTGCTTTTAATTACCTGGACCCTACTTACCAATAGTATCCAATCATACAATTCAAAATCATTTTATTTATTCCTTTTTGAAACTTTCAATATTTTCTTTACTTAAGCCCGTACGATGTATATATACCATCCGTACGCAATATCAAATCTGATCGCTCACTCGATCCCACAATTTCACTTCCGAACTAGTATCGTTCGGACACAGATCTGGTTCTTTGATTAGAAAACGTAATTCTCCTTGCATAGACATAACCATGAGAGAGAGTTCCAGAATCAATAAAAATCCATATCTAGGGTTTACAATTGAAAATCGAGTGAAATATCGTAACTCGTATCGATATACTATCTCATAACGTTAATTACTCATATTGACCAGAATCCATAAGCCACTCAATAGATCAAGCAACACAATATAAAACAGTTTTGTATTCACTAACAAATACACGCTCATATCTATTAATACACTTAAACTCATTTTAAGGTTCTACTAACCCTATGTCTGATGAGTAATCCCCACTAGAGCCAAGGTTCTCGCTTAATCTTCAACTCTAATACCAAGTTTCATGACCGAGATTTTCGATTTCCAAAAATCGACATCAATACGTCCACTGTATTACATGCCGAACAATCGAATGCCGAAAATACTAGATCGTTGGAGAAAAGAAGAAAAAGGTAGAAGAAGAAAATATAAACAACATAGAATCTCATAAACATAGCAGAACAATATATAACAACAAGAACTGGTCTTCATACAAAAAGAAACTATATCTGTTATTTAAATATTACATCATCAGAGTACAACACATCAATAACACAATACTGGAAAATTATAATAACTTGTCCTCTCAAATGCTGAATATACAGCCTACAATACATAGCAGAATAAATACCAAGTACGTTTGATACGTCTCGTCATCCAGCTCATCTCTTGAGCTCCATAGCACCTTATCCTGTATCTGTAATACTCGGTCTGACCCGAGCATTATAATAAAATAACTCCCAAGTAAGTCTGGAAATTAATGTGAGAAAACACACTCAAATTGAATTATTAAAGTTATCAAAATCCTTTGAAAAACAAAATTTTCTTCTAAGATCACACCACAAATAAACACTACGTGTTTTACCCTACTTTAACCAAAACGTTTCTTATCGAATCCATTGATATTATGATAGTGTCTAAGTACATGTACCTATTCAAATAGCTGAAATTGTTACATTAATTAAATTCTAGTATACTGGGCTCTACAATCAAAATCGTAAAGGCACATATTGGAGAATGGATTTCATACGAAGTACTAGGCATTGAGGTATCACCTGTCACAGTACACGTCTAGAAATAGCGTACCGAGGACCATACCAGGATCCCCTACAACACAAGATTGGACTATCCCTAATCTGGATAGACCGAATATGCTATTACCCTGAGTGTTCCCACCCTTTCCAATCTCCTTCCATGTATCGCAGCAATAATATCCAAGGTTATCTTCAAAGGTCATAAACTGTGATGCCCCACCTCTGTACTTGTGACGACCCGGAATTTTAAAGCAATATCAATTTAATAATCCGAGTTAAAAATTAAATTGATTTGATAATCTTTATAATAAGATTTGAATTAATTTAATAATCCAATTAAAATAAATAGTTAATTGATAGATTTTATCTTTTAAAATCCAAATAACTGTTTTATATTTATAATATATATAGAATATTGTATATATTGTTAATGGGTATTATTTTAAATTTAATTAATAAATAAATCCTGTTTCTATAAAAGATTTATATCTTTAGTAAAATTGGGAATTTTATTTTTATTTAAAAGTTAAACTTTTAAAAAGTTTATTTAATAAATAAATATGTTTTTAAATACATAAGACAAATACTGAAATGATTTAAAAATGTTTAACTTAAGTTTAAAATTTAAATAAATAGTAATAAGGTTATTTTGATTTTCTTTTAAACATAGTTAGATAGAATATATAATTTATTAATAAGAAGGCAATTTCTTTTATAAATTATTTATAGTTATTAAATGTTGTTATTTTTTAATATAATAATACATTGTTTTAAGAAATAATTTTTTAATAAAAATAATTGTTTTTCAAAATTTAATTGTGTAGTTATATTTGTAAATAAACTTGATTTCAAAATTTAATTTGAACTTGAATTCAAAGCTTTTAAAATCTAAAGTATAAATGTTTTAATTTGTTTTGATTTTGAAATATCTGTATAAGTTTATAAATAAAATTTGATTTATTCATTTTAAAATTTATCTACATGTTAACTAATTTATTAAACATAAGTTTACATCCATCTTATAATAACGTACTAAATAAATACTAATTAACTTTTAAATAAATAATAATTAAACTTTTAATTAAATACTAATTACTTTTATAAGACAAGTGTAACATCTTAAGGTCTTACATAACAATTGTTAAATGATAAAATAAAGTTTTGACAAATGTTACATTGTGAGACAAGTGTCAAAATTTAATTTAGCATTTTCTTTTGTTTTTATTTTTAATAATTTCAGTTCATATAAAACTTCTCTCCCTTATTTTTTTTCTTCTTCTAAAAAATCTAAAGAAAAGCAAATCTAAAATAAAATAAAACACTTCCATTCAAAAATATAAATCTGTAAACATCTTCAACTCTGAAAATCCACTTCACAGACCTGAAATTTCCTCAAATCCAATCTGAAACAAAAGCCTCAGTTCAAACCTGCACATTGTAAATCATTATCCTTGTACAATTGCAAAGTAAATCTGTCACCATTTTAAAATCTTAAGCCTGCATGCAAACCACTTGTTTTCAAATCAAAACAAAGCATGCTTGCATTTTTCAAAATCTGCTCACAAGCAAGCACCTGCATCAATAGCCTGCACATTTTCAAGTTGAAAAAGCAAATTTTGTTTGAGCCTGCATTTCAAAAATCTGGAGTGTCCGCATGCAAGTGAAATCTAGAGAAAACGCAAACACAGGATTTAAAGTTTCGAAATTGAGCAGAGCAAAAGGAGTTTCCCAGTTTTAAAAAAAAGCACAAGTCTTTTTCAAATTCACTGCTCTGCCCATCAAATTAAAGTGAGAAACTTCTCTGTTTTCTTAAAGTTTAAATTTATAAATAAGTTGCATGATTAAATCTCTGTGATAAAATGCGTTGAATGCATATTTGAATGAAATATGTTGTGGCTATAATATGCTTGTGATTCCCAAAAGTACTCTCTGTTTTTTTATAGATCATATGTTCAGGTTTTGTTTTAAAATCAAAATCTATAGATTTGTGGCTCTGATTAAACTTAGATTAAAGTCAAACTTGTTTGTTTATGTTAAACTTTAGTTTAAGATTTTAGTTAAGTTAAAATGACTTATATCATCTCTGTAAACCAAAAATTGACTGATTAAGTTTAGAAATGGAAAATTCATACTGAATAAATTATAAATTCAGTATTATGAATTGAATACCAAGATCAAAACATGATTTTTGGAATAAAAATTAGGATTTCTAGTTAAGGGGTTTGGGTGCAGTTTTCTGTCGAACAGAAAAGGGAAATGTGGTGATTTCTGATGATCTAACGACTTGGGGACATCGGGATTCTTCTTGTGGGTAGGGGAGTTATCAATGTAGCTGAGAAAATTGAGTGATGGAGATGCAAATCACTAGGGAGGCGGTGATGTTGATTTTCTATCTGTAGCCCTAGTTTTGTTTGGACATTTTGTTGTGGTCGATACAACCTTCAAGGATGATCGAGTGTCATGGGCCTTTGGGAGATGGTAGTTTGGGTGACGATGAAGTTGTGGTCGGGGTTACAAGGCTTATGATGGTCGGAGGATGGGTGTTGAAGAGATGACAGGTTTTGGTGGAGTTTTCCCTTTCTGTTTCCAGGTTTTTGGAATGTAACTCGAATTCAAATTCGAGTTGAATAGGAGCGAGGTGATTGTAGTATTGGACTGAGGGGATGGTCGTTGATGATTGGAGGTCAACGGAGAAGGAGGATGATGGCCGGAGGCACGGTGCATGTGCACCGTGCAATTTTTTTGTCTGATGTTTTTCTGGGTATTGAAGTACTTTTGAACTCGAAGTATAACTCGAGTATTTCTGTGCCTTGCTCGAAGAAATGGGTCTGATGACTCGGAGTACTTTTATGCTTGCACGTGTAATTTGCAATATTACAGTTTTCTGTAAAAAAAATGTCTGAAGGTTTTAAATTTAGATCAAATTTAAAATGAATAAGCTGTATTGATAAGATTTAAACAAGTTTAAATCTGCAGTATGAATTAAGTTTCAAAGAGTTTGAAATCTTATATGTTTTCAAATTTGAAAGTGGCTTTCAGTTTAAAAAAAGAAAAGCAGAAGAACGTGACAGTTTCTTTCTGGAAATTGAATTCATTTTGAAAATCTAAAACTAATTTAAAAACAGCAGTTTGAATTTCAAATTTAAGTTCAGGTTTTCTTAAGATCTTTAAATCTTCAGGTTTTTAAAAAATGAATTTGTATTCTTAAATAAGGAGTTTTAAAATCAAGGTGTAAAGCAAGAGTTTAATTCAAGATTAAATTCAAATGATTAAATAAGGAATGGTTCAAATGTATTGAATTTAAATCTGGATATTTGAATAAATTTTAGAATTTGAATGTTTTCAAACAAGTTAAAATTTAAATTGTTTATTAGAAGTAAATTTGTCTTCAAACAAATATTTAAATTTGATTTTCCTTTTGAATGAAGTCATTTATAAAAGATTTATAAAAGAAAGTTAAATGATTTGTTAACTGGAATTTGAAATTTAAATGGTAATGTACTTTAAACTAAATTTCAAATGAAATTAAGAAAATTAGTTAAAGACTTATCTTATTTAAGTTTTAAATTAAAAAGTAATAAATGTTATTTACATTTATTTGAAAGGATTTTAAATGAAATCTAAATTTGGTTTATACTTAAATAAATGTCATTTTGAATTTTAGATTCAAAATGGAATTTGAATTTAAATTTAAAAATGCAATGTTCTAAGTACACTTTAATATTAATAAAAATTATTAATAGGGAATGGTTTATCTTAGAAATTATTAAGGTGTTAAAATAATTAAATAAATAAGATAAATAAGGAATTACTTATTTATTTAATTTATAATTAATAATTTGGATTAATTTAAATTAGAGATTAACTAAGAAGTAATTAAAGAAAAGTAATTAAAGAGTTAATGGTTAATGATGGTCATTAATTTAAGATAATTTAACAATTAATTAATATGATTAATTTTTAATAATTAATTAGATTAATTAATTAATGATAATAAATTGTGAAATTTATCTAAGTTTAATTACTTAAATAAAAGTAATTAAGACATTAATTACTTAATGTAACTAATGGAGTTTATTGAGGTTGGATTAAATTAATTAATTAAATTTAATTAATTTTAAATATAGAATTGGATAATAATTACTTTATGTAAATAATGAAATAGAATTACTCGGTGAAGTAATTAAAGATAATTACAGGATGTAATTAGTGATGATGTTGGGATTGTAAAAATAATTTAGATTAAATTATTTTATATAATTAATCAAGGGATTAATTAAAGAAATCAATTAAGGAATAATTAATTTGATAAGTAATTAAGGGTAGTTAATTGTAGAATGAGATTAATCAAAGGTGATTAATAATTATGGTTTAAGTGAGATTAATTACTGAAAGTAATTAATTTAATTGAGTAATTAATTTAAATAAAATTAAGGATCATTAATTAATATAATTAATGAAGTAATTAAGATTGGTTAATTAAGATTAATTGATCATTAATTAGTAATTAAGGGTAATTAATTAATTATAATTAATTAAGGTTTAATGTAATTAATTATAGTTAACTAATTAATGAAGTTATTAAAGGTTAATTACTGTATTTAGTTTAGAATAATTAATTTTATGAGATTAATTGAAGTATAAATAATCAGGATTGATTAAATAAGATGATAAATTATAGGTTAGTTAATGAATTAAATTGTAATTAATTAATGGTGATGTAAGCAAGATTTATATTGTGTAAGTAATTAATTTAATTCATTTTAAATTAATTAAAGATGATGTAATTAATTTAATTCATTTTAAATTAATTAAAGATAGTATGATTATAGATCATTGCTTATGAATGGTTGTTATTGGTTGCCTTAAATGGTTTGGAAATCTCAACTATGAGATTAGAAATGTTGATTGATATGGATGCATTGAATGCATTGTGATGATGATAATGTGGATTATCTGTGGTTATGATAATGATAAATATCTGTTGTGAATTTGTAAATTATCTATTTGTGTGTATATAGATAATGTAATTGAATTATTTTAAACTCTAAAACAACTTGGACCAAAAAGACACGCTTTGGATTTCGATGAGACCGGGTCGGGTTTCCATATTTGGATATCCGAAAACCACATCGATCCAAATTAACGATAGGTCGTGAATCTTATGTGAAGAGTGAAGACTCGAGGTGTAAGGACTATTAGTCAGTATAACTCTTAGGGTGATTCCGTGATGAGTTTGACGGAAATAGTACTTATAGGCTCGAGATGGAGATTCAGAGTGCAAGGGTTATCGTCGTTAACTCTGAGGGTGATTCCAAAATGAGTGTAACGAGATAATGCCTACAGTTTCGTTTGAACCCAGAACGAACTTGTATGGATTGAATGCTTTCAGAACATCGTAAGGTGGATGATGAGCATTCTAAGAGATGTGTTATATAAAGGTAATCGTAGCCTCAAGCCTCATCAACCGGGAATGGCTAAAACAAGGGAGGTGCAGCAAGGCTTCTTGGGTAGCTCCCACTGGAGAGCAAGATTTTCCCCTGTCTAGAGGTCCCTTTTTATTTGGCTTAGTGGGCGGTTGGAATTGCACACCAACTGCGGGGTTTTCTTGTTCGGAACTGTTCAGTAAGGAATGGGTCCGGCCTTGTGTTGCAGGGGAGCGGGCGTACTCCTCGGTACGTTGATCTAGGCCACGTACTGTGACGGACGGTACCCCAGTAGCCCTGCCACTGTTGGAATCCAAAATCCAATAAGTGCCAACGGTTTTGATTGTATTACCCACTTTTGTGGCTAGTAGTTGGAATTTAATAATGTAACAATTTCGGCTATTTCATATTCACTTGAAAACCCTAGACCTATTATAATATCACTGGATTTCCTATCAAATGTTTTCGTTAGCATAAGGTTAAAACTTTTCCATGGTTATGTGTGGGAAGTCTTATGTGATACCTTTCTTTTCAAAAGATTTTTTGAAAGTTAAGAAACTTTAACCTGTTACTCACACCAGACCCATGTCTGACCTGGAGTTTATTCTTTGTTTTCTTAAACTCTCGGGTACTCAAATTTTTACGAGTAGCCAAGGGATTCAGGTTGGTTTTGACGAATTATGGAGGAGCAATGGAGCAGGAGGCTTCTGCGTTAGATATATAGTATTCCGCTGTGTTTGGTATCTCTGTGTTGTCTTTGAGTTGTAATGTGTTGTAAATACTAAACAGGTGTTTATAACTGTCTAGTATGTGTTGTATTATCTGTGTACTCTGATAGTGGTTGTAAACTATGTAATATTTTATGTTATTAATATAATTTATTCGTTCCGCTGTTTAGATTCTGATGTGTTGTTTCTTCTTTCTTCTCTTTCTTTCTCTTTTCTATCCCTTTCTTTCTTATTAGCGATGCGACTTTTTGGTGTTTTGGATGTTGGGTCGTTACAGTGGTATCAGAGCATTAGGTTGAGTGAATACCTAGGCTCTAGAGTGGTGTCTATCTTGAGAGAGCGTATTTGTTATTTTATATATAATTATATATATTTATCTATTTCTACCTATCTTTTGGATTGCCTGTTCGGGTTTTTCCAATATAAGATATAAAGGAAGGTGAGGTAGTGATGTGTGTAACGCGATTACTACCATTGGTTGAAGTTTGTATGTTCGAGGTTGGAAGTATATTTTTCGAGACTGCAGACCTAATACAGTCTCGAGTAAGTTTTGTTGTGTTGAAGTATTTCATCGATCTCTGAAGGAAACCTATTACGGTTCGGAGACATCTTTGAAGTGCAGAGTTTGGTGAGTAGAGTTTGATCTGTTCGATCGGTCTGAAGCAAGTGATGGTATCTTCATACTTCAGAAAGATGTAACTGTGTGATGAGATGCAGTGACTATGGATGTGTCCGAAGATATTCCTTTGGAACAAGTTTGGGAAGTGAGTCTGCTTCGATATTGTGGCTGGATTTAGCAGGATGTTGATTGTTTCTGTTTGCTTTGAAATCCGAGTTTCTCGAAGAGCTTTGGATTAGGAAGTTTTGGCTTTGATGTCAGCAGTGTAGCTCGAAGTGTTCTGTGAGCCGACAGAGAGGTCTTAGCTGAGTAGTTTTTCTAAAGATGGAGTTCAGAAGCTGTTGAGTGAATCCGTTTCTTCAATGGATTGATTTGACCAGTGTAAGCTATTCTGCTTAGTAAAGAGAGAACAGTTTTTCTTTGGAAATTTATCTGGGTTGATCGCAAAAGTGACTTGCGATTGTTTGAGAATTCTCTTGGATTGTCAGAAATTTTTCTAGATGTCTTCTGGGAAAGATAGAAGTTCGTCCGCATTTGGAGATTGAGTTTTCATATCGACTAGTATACCAGGAGGGGAACCGGCGGTTCTGTTTAGATGGAGAATAATTCCTAGAGATGGAGTTTGATGAAGCAACTCAGATTTTTGGAGGGATTTTTGAGTTTTCTTTATGGATCTATAGAACTATATTTCTGGGAAGTGATGTCCAGTTTGTGCTCGTGTTTATCATTAGCATTTTCTTATCTACTCCGGATCAGAGTTTTGCAGCGGAAACAGTTTGGAAGTGTTTCTGATTATCTTTTCCGGATTATGAGAAGTTTATTGTGTCTTCTGTTGTTATGGAGTAGAATTGTGTTTTTGGTTCTGATTGATCTTAAGGAGATCATTGTGTTGGGTTGTTTTTGGTTCTGATTGTTTCTAGGGGAATCAGCAAGGGATTGAGCTGATCAGTTTGGATGTTGGCAGCCAGAATTTTCCGAAGACTTTTGTGGATAAGGGGCGGAGGAATTTGGAATTCGAAGTTGGAGACTTCGTTTTCATTGGAGTTTTCTTTGATTTAGGAGCTATAAGTTTTGGTAAGTCTGGAAAGCTGACTCAGAGCTGTTTGGATCTTTTCTCTGTTTTGGTTGGATCAGTGTTTGGTTTTCAGGATTGAATTGCCAGTTTGGACAACTGGGATTCGATGAGTTTCACGTATCTCTAAGAGAGTACGTATATGGTCTATCTCTGGTTTTAGAACCAGCAGTTATAGAGGTTGGTTGTTGAATCAGACTCGTCTGTAGTCTGATATGCTGTCTAGTTCTGTAGATCTAGATGAATAGGAGCTCTGTAGCTTAATAGTATTGATTGTTTGGAATCTATAGAGCAAGTATCCCAATATTTATACCGGGGAAACACGTGGAAGTTCTATCCAGAATTTTTCTGGATAATTAGATTTGTTTGATTGGGTGAATTGGTTGCTATAGTTGTTAGCATATCATTGGTATATGCTTGTGTTTTAAAATTAAATCTTTAAAATAGATTATTAAATTACCTTTGTTTTAAATTTTGGGGACGAAATTCTTTTAAGAGGGAAGGAATGTGATGACCCGGAATTTTAAAGCAATATCAATTTAATAATCTGAGTTAAAAATTAAATTGATTTGATAATCTTTGTAATAAGATTTGAATTAATTTAATAATCCAATTAAAATAAATAGTTAATTGATAGATTTTACCTTTTAAAATCTATATAATTGTTTTATATTTATAATATATATAGAATATTGTATATATTGTTAATGGGTATTGTTTTAAATTTAATTAATAAATAAATCCTGTTTCTATAAAAGATTTATATCTTTAGTAAAATTGGGATTTTTATTTTTATTTAAAAGTTAAACTTTTAAAAAGGTTATTTAATAAATAAATATGTTTTTAAATACATAAGACAAATATTGGAATGATATAGAAAATGTTTAACTCAAGTTTAAAATTTAAATAAATAGTAATAAGGTTATTTTGATTTTCTTTTAAATATAGTTGGATAAAATAAACAATTTATTAATAAGAAGGCAATTTCTTTTATAAATTATTTATAGTTATTAAATGTTGTTATTTTTTAATATAATAATACATTGTTTTAAGAAATAAATTTTTAATAAAAATAATTGTTTTTCAAAATTTAATTGTGTAGTTATATTTGTAAATAAACTTGATTTCGAAATTTAATTTGAACTAGAATTCAAAGCTTTTAAAAACTAAAGTATAAATGTTTTAATTTGTTTTGATTTTGAAATATTTGTATAAGTTTATAAATAAAATTTAATTTATTCATTTTAAAATTTATCTACATGTTAACTAATTTATTAAACATAAGTTTACATCCATCTTATAATAACATACTAAATAAATACTAATTAACTTTTAAATAAATACTAATTAAACTTTTATTAAATACTAATTACTTTTATAAGACAAGTGTAACATCTTAAGGTCTTACATAACACTTGTTAAATGATAAAATAAAGTTTTGACAAATGTTACATTGTGAGACAAGTGTCAAAATTTAATTTAGCATTTTCTTTTGTTTTTATTTTTAGTAATTTCAGTTCATATAAAACTTCTTTCCCTTATTTTCTTTTCTTCTTCTAAAAAATCTGAATAAAAGCAGATCTAAAATAAAATAAAACACTTCCATTCAAAAACATAAATTTGTAAACATCTTCAACTCTAAAAATCCACTTCATAGACCTGAAATTTCCTCAAATCCAATCTGAAACAAAAGACTTAGTTCAAACCTGCACATTGTAAATCATTATCCCTGTACAATTGCAAAGTAAATCTGTTACCATTTTAAAATATTAAGCCTGCATGCGAACCACTTGTTTTCAAATCAAAACAAAGCATGCTTGCATTTTTCAAAATCTGAAATCTGCTCACAAGCAAGCACCTGCATCAATAGCCTGCACATTTTCAAGTTGAAAAAGCAAATTTTGTTTGAGCCTGCATTTCAAAAATCTGGAGTGTCTGCATGCAAGTGAAATCTAGAGCAAACGCAAACACAGGATTTAAAGTTTCGAAATTAAGCAGAGCAAAAGGAGTTTCCCAGTTTCAAAAAAAAAGCACAAGCCTTTTTCAAATTCACTGCTCTGCCCATCAAATTAAAGTGAGTAACTTCTTTGTTTTCTTAAAGTTTAAATTTATAAATAAGTTGCATGATTAAATCTCTGTGATAAAATGCGTTGAATGCATATTTAAATGAAACATGCTGTGGCTATAATATGCTTGTGATTCCCAAAAGTACTCTCTGTTTTTTTATAGATCATATGTTCAGGTTTTGTTTTAAAATCAAAATCTATAAATTTGTGGCTCTTATTAAACTTAGATTAAAATCAAACTTGTTTGTTTATGTTAAACTTTAGTTTAAGATTTTAGTTAAGTTAAAATGACTTATATCATCTCTGTAAACCAAAAATTGACCGATTAAGTTTAGAAATGTGAAAATTCATATTGAATAAATTATAAATTCAGTACTATGAATTGAATACCAAGATCAAAACATGATTTTTATAATAAAAATTAGGATTTCTAGTTAAGGGGTTTGGGTGCAGTTTTCTGTTGAACAAAAAAGGGAAATGTGGTGATTTCTGATGATCTAACGATTTGGGGATATCGGGATTCTTCTTGTGGGTAGGGGAGTTGTCAGTGTAGCTGAGAAAATTGAGTGATGGTGATGCAAATCACCTGGGAGGCGGTGATGTTGATTTTCTACCTGTAGCCCTAGTTTTGTTTGGACATTTTGTTGTGGTCGATACAACCTTCAAGGATGACCGAGTGTCATTGGCCTTTGGGAGATGGTAGTTTGGGTGATGATGAAGTTGTGGTCGTTACAAGGCTTATGATGGTCGGAGGATGGGTGTTGAAGAGATGACAGGTTTTGGTGGAGTTTTCCCTTTCTGTTTCCAGGTTTTGGGAATGCAACTCGAATTCAAATTCGAGTTGAATAGGAGCGAGGTGATTGTAGTATTGGACTGAGGGGATGATCGTTGATGATTGGAGGTCGCCGGAGAAGGAGGATGATGGCCGGAGGCACAGTGCACGTGCACCATGCAATTTTTTTTTGTCTGATGTTTTTCTGGGTATTGAAGTACTTTTGAACTCGAAGTATAACTCGAGTATTTCTGTGTCTTGCTCGAAGAAATGGGTCTGATGACTCGTAATATTTTTATGCTGGCTCGGGTAATTTGCAATATTACAGTTTTCTGTAAAAAAAACTGTCTGAAGGTTTTAAATTTGTATCAAATTTAAAATGAATAAGCTGTATTGATAAGATTTAAACGAGTTTAAATCTGCAGTATGAATTATAGTTTCAAAGAGTTTGAAATCTTATAAGTTTTCAAATTTGAAAGTGGCTTTCAGTTTAAAAAAGAAGAAGAAGAACCTGACAGTTTCTTTCTGGAAATTGAATTCATTTTGAAAATCTGAAACTAATTTAAAAACAGCAGTTTGAATTTCAAATTTAAGTTCAGGTTTTCTTAAGATCTTTAAATCTTCAGGTTTTTAAAAAATGAATTTGTATTCTTAAATAAGGAGTTTTAAAATCAAGGTGTAAAGCAGGAGTTTAATTCAAGATTAAATTCAAATGATTAAATAAGGAATGGTTCAAATATATTGAATTTAAATCTGGATATTTGAATAAATTTTAGAATTTGAATGTTTTCAAACAAGTTCAAATTTAAATTATTTATTAGAAGTAAATTTGTTTTCAAACAAATATTAAAATTTTATTTTCCTTTTGAATGAAGTCATTTATAAATGATTTATAAAATAAAGTTAAATGATTTGTTAACTGGAATTTGAAATTTAAATGGTAATGTGCTTTAAACTAAATTTCAAATGAAATTAAGCAAATTAGTTAAAGACTTATCTTATTTAAGTTTTAAATTAAAAAGTAATAAATGTTATTTACATTAATTTTAAAGGATTTTAAATGAAATCAAAATTTGGTTTATACTTAAATAAATATCATTTTGAATTTTAGATTCAAAAATGGAATTTGAATTTAAATTTAAAAATGCATTGTTCTAAGTACACTTTAATATGAATAAAATTATTAATAAGGAATGGTTTATCTTAGAAATTATTAAGGTGTTAAAATAATTAAATAAATAAGATAATTAAGGAATGACTTATTTATTTAATTTATAATTTATAATTTGGATTAATTTAAATTAGAGATTAATTAAGAAGTGATTAAAGAAAAGTAATTAAAGAGTTAATGGTTAATGATGGTCATTAATTTAAGATAATTTAACAATTAATTAATATGATTAATTTTTAATAATTAATTAGATTCATTAATTAATGATAATAAATTGTGAAATTTATCTAAGTTTAATTACTTAAATAAAAGTAATTAAGACATTAATTACTTAATGTAACTAATGGGGTTTATTGAGGTTGATTAAATTAATTAATTAAGTTTAATTAATTTTAAATATAGAATTGGATAATAATTACTTTATGTAAATAATGAAGTCGAATTACTCAGTGAAGTAATTAAAGATGATTACAGGATGTAATTAGTGGATGATGTTGGGATTGTAAAAATAATTTAGATTAAATTATTTTGTATAATTAATCAAGGGATTAATTAAAGAAATTAATTAAGGAATAATTAATTTGATAAGTAATTAAGGGTAGTTAATTATAGAACGAGATTAATTAAAGGTGATTAATAATTATGGTTTAAGTGAGATTAATTACTGAAAGTAATTAATTTAATTGAGTAATTAATTTAAATAAAATTAAGGATCATTGATTAATATAATTAATGAAGTAATTAAGATTGGTTAATTAAGATTAATTGACCATTAATAAGTAATTAAAGGTAATTAATTAATTATAATTAATTAAGGTTTAATGTAATTAATTATAGCTAACTAATTAATGATGTAATTAAAGGTTAATTACTGTATTTAATTTAGAATAATTAATTTTATGAGATTAATTGAAGTATAAATAATCAGGATTGATTAATTAAGATGATAAATTACGGGTTAGTTAATTAATTAAATTGTAATAAATTAATGATGATGTAAGCAAGATTTATGTTGTGCAAGTAATTAATTTAATTCATTTTAAATCAATTAAACATGATGTAATTAATTTAATTCATTTTAAATTAATTAAAGATAGTATGATTATAGATCATTGCTTATGAATGGTTGTTATTGGTTGCCTTGAATGGTTTGGAAATCTCAACTATGAGATTAGAAATGTTGATTGACATGGATGCATTGATTGCATTGTGATGATGATAATGTGGATTATCTGTGGTTATGATAATGATAATTATCTGTTGTGAATTTGTAAATAATCTATCTGTGTGTATATAGATAATGTAATTGAATTGTTTTAAACTCTAAAACAACTTGGACCTAAAAGACACGCTTTGGATTTCGATGAGACCGGGATCATGTTTCCATATTTGGATATCCGAAAACCACATCGATCCAAATTAACGATCACGTCGTGAATCTTATGCAAAGAGTGAAGACTCGAGGTGTAAGGACTATTAGTTAGTATAACTCTAAGGGTGATTCCGTGATGAGTTTGACGGAAATAGTACTTATAGGCTCGAGATGGAGATTCAGAGTGCAAGGGTTATCGTCGTTAACTATGTGGGTGATTCCAAAATGAGTGTAACGAGATAATGCCTTCGGTTTCGTTCGAACACGGAACGAACTTGTATGGATTGAATGCTTTCAGAACATCGTTAGTTGGACGATGAGCATTTTAAGAGACATGTTCTATAAAGGTAATCGTAGCCTCAAGCCCCATCAACCGGGAATGGCTAAAACAGGGGAGGTGCAGCAAGGCTTCGTGGGTAGCCCCCACTGGAGAGCAAGATTTTCCCTTGTCTAGAGTTCCCTTTTTATTCGGCTTAGTGGGCGATTGGAATTGCGCACCAACTGCGGGGTTTTTTGTGTGGGTATCCATGTTTATGTATAGGAAGTCTTATGTGATACCTTTCTTTTCAAAAGATTTTTTGAAAGTTAAGCAACTTTAACCTGTTACTCACACCAGCCCCATGTCTGACCTGGAGTTTATTCTTTGTTTTCTTAAACTCTTGGGTACTCAAATTTTTACGAGTAGCCAAGGGATTCAGGTTGGTTTTGACGAATTATGGAGGAGTAATGGAGCAGGAGGCTTCTGCGTTAGATATATAGTATTCCGTTGTGTTTGGTATCTCTGTGTTGTCTTTGAGTTGTAATGTGTTGTAAATACTAGACAGGTGTTTATAACTGTCTAGTATGTGTTGTATTATCTGCGTACTCTAATAGTGGTTGTAAACTATGTAATATTTTATGTTATTAATATAATTTATTCGTTCCGCTGTTTAGATTTTGATGTGTTGTTTCTTCTTTCTTCTCTTTCTTTCTCTTTTCTATCCCTTTTTTTCTTACTAGCGGTGCGACTTTTTGGTGTTTTGGAAGTCGGGTTGTTACAATACTCACACTAGCCAAGGAAACTACGGGGTAATGCGGTCGACTAGCACGAAGAATAAGACTGTTGAGGAGCGACTATCCATGTAATTGCTTTCTGCGAGTACCAATATGCCAGATAGAAGGTCACGAATTTCGTTTATAGAGAAATCAGACATATTAAGTAAAAACTCACAGCTACTACACAGTGGCTATAAGGTCTTCGAAAACAAATATAAAATGAGCCTAACATAAATCAGTCACAGATATTCATATCACTAAGGCAAAAATAGATATGAATATAACACCTAAAGTGTACATCAAATAGTGGTCATATAAGATCCACTAACCACAAAAGAATAGGTACAAGTGCTAGATAAAGTAATATGTATATATCAACGAGTCTCTATCCCGAATGTATATAACAAAAACTACTAAGCTAAGTAGTTAGCCCAAAAGTTAGATGTAAGATCATGATAAGAAGTCAAGCAGAAGCACCTGAAATACTTCGGTCTAACCCGAGTATTATTTAAGAAGAAAATAGTAAACGAATCAGTCTAGCTATAAATATCATATAAAATAAGATAGGATAAGAGATATGACAAAAATGTATGATAACAATAATGTCATACTGTGTCAAGTATACATTAAATAACAAAAAAAACCATACAATACCTCAAGAATCTCAAACACCAAAAAGAATGTCACATTCTTTAACCAAACCACAAATATTGACAAAACATATCAATGCTAATTGTAAAAATTGGTGAAACACAAATTCTGGAAATCATCAATTAGTAATGTAGAAATCACAAAGGGGAGGCCTATCACAAACGGGAGCATGAAAACTCACCAAAGCATATCACAAACGAGTCGCTATCCCATAAACAAAAAAAACGATGCACCTAAATAGATACGCCCATGCACAGTCAAACATCGACACACCTAGAAAATACGCCCTATGCATTAACGAACATCGACGAACCTGGAAAGATATGCTCCATCCATAAACGAACATTGAATCGCCTAAAAAGATACGCCCCATGCATAAACGAACATCGACGCACCTAGAAAGATAAGCCCCATGCATAAATGGACATCGACACACCTAGAAAGATACGCCACATGCAAAGTCTAACATCGACGCATCTAGAAAGGTAGCCTCATACACTGACATCTCGAGCTGATTGCTCCACGAATGGTCCAAGGACCATGGGTTGCTAGCCCATAAAAATGAGATGAAGCTCTATGAAATCGAGTATAGTCCCCCACGTGGACAATAAAACATCGCATATCGCTAGTCTAAACTATAAAATGATCATCATTAATCAATAAGAAGTGTGAATGACACTAAGCTAGTAAATAAACAAGTTTAGCTTCATGTCCCATAACTACTGGCTTAACCTAAATATTTATGAACAAATTATAGATTTCCACTTGAAAAATGTCACGAGATTTCAATCAAACAAGTCCAAGAACTAACCGACAAAGAAAACGCAAGCGTTTTATACCATTGTTTTGCTAAGCCGTTTAATTAGATCCTCATACGAATGAGGTAATGTTTGTATATACTAATTGATTAGAAAAGGGATTTGAAAACTAGTTCGGTATTAAAAATAACGTTGGAATCAATTTTGTGAAAGAGTTTGAATATTTACTACTAGTATAGAAACCTTTGTAGTTTAAAGTGAAAAATCACAGAAAACGATTGTAAAAAAATCGATCATCGAAAATTCACATTCGAAGACGTGAATCAAATCCAATGAAATCGATACCAAATACATCAAAATGGATATTTCCAAAAATCCATAAAAAGAAGTCACCGAAGTCGATAAAAGTGATAATTACTAATCAGATCAACAAAAATCGATAAACATTGAAAACTCACTCAAAAATAGGCAAATAGGCAAAACCGAACAGTTCTAGGCATTTGAGAGTTAATCCAGACGTCTAGAATTGGGTTTTGGAAATAATTTAGAAAACCCCCAGACGTCTGAAATTACAAAGCTGATCTTTGAGCCCTAACCAGACGTCAGAACCAATAAATCAAACGTCTGTAATTTATCTCTGTCATTTTATTTTCTGCATTTGTTATAAAATTTCTCCAAGTACCATAACCAGATGTCTGAAATTACCAGCCAGACGTCTGGTTGGTTCAGCTGGGCAGAAATAAGCGTAGGCCAATGATGACCAAATCGATTCGGAAGTGATCGGACGAGCGACCAAGACAGGGAATTTATGCCAAGCGAAAAACCAACCTTATAAACTCTTTGATACACCCCAAATAACATGTCCAAACATCCAAGATAGGATCTTTAATGATTTTGACTTTAAAACTCCAAAATTTGGAAAATTCACCAAATCAATTCAAATCAAAAGCAAATGAACATGAAAAATGTTAGGAATTCGTACCTAACAACAATGAAAGCTATAGACATAGATGTGAGATCAAGAACTCACCTCTAAACTCAAAAATAACGGATGAGAAGCTTTGAAACAAAACAAGACCAATTCCTCTTCCATACACCTTAAGACTTTTCAATCTATTATCAAAGAAGAAGTTTTTCCTAAGTTAGGTTATAGGAATTTCTAGAAATTGAAGTGAGATTGAGATAAAGAAGATGAAAAGGATGCTTACCTAAGCTTCTCTTTGATTTGGAGCTAGAACTTGAATTTTCTAGCAAAACTATGGATTAGGCATTTCTAATCTCCTATTCTTTCCCCTATTTTTACTTTAGCTTGAGAGTTAGGAAATAGTAGAATGAATGGAGAGGAGTTAAGGAGGATGATAAGGATATTAGAAGATTTAGTGGGCTAAAACCAAAATCCAAAGCCCAATAGAAAAATAGCGAAATTCCACTCAACTCCAAACATATCGATGCTTATGCTCAAAAAGGTCTCAAACGCCATTTTGAACTCAATGGAAGCAGTGTCGAGTCCTAATTCGATA
Organism: Allium cepa; assembly: GCA_030765085.1. Lineage (NCBI taxonomy): Eukaryota > Viridiplantae > Streptophyta > Magnoliopsida > Asparagales > Amaryllidaceae > Allium > Allium cepa. The sequence continues at coordinate 312,287,863 of CM060942.1, read as the reverse complement.
GTTTACAAAAAGTAGCATTTTGGACTTTAATCCGATGAATGATGCTATATTTAAATAAAATATTTAATTATATAATCGTAAATTATGTGGTTTATTACATAAACATAACCTAATTTGGTGCGAACCACTTTGCCTTGCTCATTTCCCTTGCTTTTCATTCATTCTCGGTTGATGAGGCTAGAGGCTACGTTTACTTTATAAGGAATTTTCACTTAGAATGCTCATTATCCTCCAACGACAATGCACTGATAGAATTCATCCATACAAGTCCGTTCCGGGTCTAAACGAAAACGAAGGCACTACTTCTACTACATCATTTTAGAATCATCCTCAGGATTAGTAGCTGTTAGCCCTTGCACTTCTCTGCTCCATCTTCGATTCTATGCTCTTGTATCCTCATCGAAAACGTACTCATTGGATTGAAGTGGTTTTTGGATAACTTATCTGATCATGGACTCCTCGAAACAACGTTCATTATTTTCGGTAAATTCAACCCTGGTTCTTTAAGAAATAAACTGATGAAATAAGATCAGAGACCACCACCTAACCGTTAGTGGACGAATTTCTTTACTATCATCCTAGAAGAACGAATGAGTTTATACGTACAGTATGACACCTCTAAAGGTATCCATACCATGCAATTCCCGTATGCCTCCTAGATATTTCCAGAGTTATATTTTGGGTGCAGATTTGATTGTCGGTTATTGAACTATCAAATAAAAAACATTCAACCAAACATTCCATTTTCCATTGAAAGACTCCAAATCTCCTTTCAATTTGGTTTTAATAAATTAAATCTCTTTATCCAATATATATGTACTAACCTTATCAAATTTAGTAAATTCATAAAATATTTCTCAAAAATATTTGGACCCTTTTTAAAGTAATATGGAAAGTACCACTTCAGTATCAACTATGGATTCACAACTCAATGGTTACGTCTTTGTCCTAGAGAATTCTAAAACTTAACTGCAAGCACTCAGTGCCTATGTTTCTCCATGCAATTATACCATTACTATTCAAAAACTTTATTTAAAAATTTTCAGAATAATACTTATAAAGCTTCTATAAAAATTTCCAAGTTAAATTTAGGCGAATAGTCTTTAAAATACAAGTTATTATATAATATTGAATATTAGATAATTTATCCCTTTAAAACAATAATATCGATTAATCTTTAAATAATAATTAGCTTACAGTAAACTAAGTTGATTAATATTTTAATATACTTTATAGAAGTTAAAATAACTAAATAGCAATTTTTTTCTGAACTATTCTTTAAACACCTTTTAAAATTGCCCAGTTAATAATTAAAAATATTCTTTTCAAAACAAACCCAACCCCTCGATAAAATATATTTTTCAATTCCAATGTAACCAGTCCAACAATTATAAATCTTACTCAGTTTATTCCTAATTTGACTTACTCCCAATTCCGTAAACCTCCTTTCCATATTTCCAAAATTAAATTTATCATTTATTTTTAAAAATAATTTCCCAATCTCATTATAAATCCTCAACGTGGTTTACAATTTTAATTTATTCATTGATAGTCACTTTACTTTATTAATAAAACTTGTTTATAAATTCCATAACTCCATTTTCCCGTTTACAACGGTTCCACACTACTTAACCGGTTTTAAATCAATTCCTAATTTGAATTCCATTTTCAAATATATTTCTTAAATAACTCAACTATATTCCACTTCTTTCCATTATTTAAAATCTGGTATAAGACATTAATATTTAATTTTCAAATTTCCTTTTTATTCTCCCAAACTATTTCAAATCTCAGTTTTAATATATTTTCACACTTAAACAAAAATCATGTAAATTTTATTATTTAAAATCCTTTTGTTTATATTATTCCAAAATTCTTATTACCCATGTTCCAAAATTGATTAAGTACAAATTCTAAAACCAAACTATTCATTCTACCAAAATTCATTTCTTTTAACAAATCCAAATTTCACTATAAATATTTTTACTTCATGTTACTTCCTCTTTTCCAGCGACCTAAAGATGGACGACCTAACAGCTTAAGATTCTCAGCGAATTAGAGAGTTGACCGACTTAAGGCTGAACAGTTGCCGACCTAACACTTTAACAGGCTAAGAAGGATGCCGACCTAATACTTTAAGAAGGATGCCGACCTAATACTTTAAAAAGGTTACTGACCTAACAAGTTTGAGAGGCATACCGACCTAACAGGCTTGAGAGGAATGCCGATCTAAGGACTAAGGGGATACCGTACTAAGACCCACAAGGTTACCGACCTAACGCTTTAACAAGGTTGCCGACCTAAGTTAGCTACCGACCTAAGATAGCTACCGACCTATGATCTATGATAAGTCGTTCACGACCCAAGCAAAGGAAGGCAAGTTCAATGCAGCTACTTGGCATAGTGACCTTTTAACTCGTACACGATCCAGGACTTACCAGTTAAGCCGTGACTTGCGACTTGCCAGTTAACTCGTTCATGACTCACGACCTAGCTTGAGTCATCCACGACCTAAAGCTACTAAATGTAAGCCCGATGCCATACCATTGATACAAAGCTATGATGACTCGGGGGCGACTTGGGACTTATACAAACGGGCCTGCGTGAAACCAAGGAGGGGCCAGATGAGTCGGCCACGACTTACCTTAGACCGGTCATGACTTACGACCCAAGGGGAAAATCTTCCTATAAATACCAACCTACCTCAAACATGAAAGGGACTTTTGGCCGACCTCTTTAAGCGCCGATCCTTTGCTGAATTCTCGACTCACTCGACACTTCAAGTACGAAAGGCATCTCAACTAACTTCGAGAGGAAATCTAATGAAATCTACATGGATTTAAAGAATTCTTCTGCATCAAAGTTCTAGTTGTTTGTCTCTTCGGAATTGTAATTGAAGATTGTTGTAAAGTTGTAATCGATTCAGTAATAAAGAGAATTAAAGTGGACGTAGGCTTACCCTAAGCCGAACCACTATAAAAACTGTTGTTTTGTTTTTTCTGCTTTCTCTGCAATTTCTCTACTTGTTTTAGTTCCCGTATTCACGGGTGGTGCTTTCGCTCAACTTCAATCTACACCGGGGTGTTAGCGTCTGATTTTTATGTTAACATTTTTGGTGCTTTCACTGAGAATTGAACTCAGGAAACTTCCACTATTGCTCCGCGAAGGATAGTTGAAAGGATTTCTTTTAAAACCAGACGTTTATTGGAAATAATGGCTCCTGGGAGAAAACGAAGTTCTGTAAGATCCGACAATGTTCAAGAGAATACTGCTGCCTCTCCTCCTTCAAGTCAAGCAGCTCCAATTGTTGAAGTTACACGAGCAGAATTGGACGCCGTAGTTTTGGGGTTGAATCAACAATTGAATGCTTAGAATGCGCAGTTGGAGGCTCAGAATGCCCAGAACGCCCTGATCTTAAGTAAGTTGAACGATCTACTTGGGGCAAACCGTCAACCGGTTAATAATGATGGGAACCCTACTGTGGGAGTTCAGGATGTTGAAGGGAACGTTTCTCAAAGAGCCGCAGACCCTGTAGAAAGGACTCCTCCTCAAGCTGGAGGATCAAGGCCGCAGCCGACCCTCCGTGAACGATTGTCAAGACAGAATTCAGAGAGAATGGCTGATGTGTGCCCTTCAGAGCCTCTAAATGATGAAGAGTATTTTTCGGGTATGGTTCGTCAAATCATGAAGGAAAATATGCGAAGAGATGAAGATGAGAAAGAGTGGGATTTTGCTCCAAGCAAAACTCCATTTACTGAAAAGATCTTGAAAGCGGAGTTCCCAAGGAAATTCGTTCCCCCTACTATTCCAGCTTACAAGGGGACGAGTGATCCTAACGAGTTTCTGTATAAGTACGACTGGCATATGACTGGTGCCAGGGTGTCGGACGAAATTAAATGTCGATATTTCCCGGTATATCTCGAAGGTGTGGCTCTATTGTGGTTTACAAAGTTGCCGGTCAGGTCGATCGATCAGTTCTCCAATTTGACCAGGAAATTCAAGGAGCAGTTTCGACTGTATGCTTCTAACGCAAAGGATATAATGTCACTGTCAAGTCTAGAGCAAAATCCGGGAGAATCCATCAGGTCATTTTTGAATCGTTTTAACATAGCTTTGGCCGAGGTAGATAATGCTGAGCCACGCATGGTCCTAACATACTTTATGAGGGCGATTGACAAATCGAGTGAATTTGGAAAATGGTTGAAAATGAAAGAACCAAACCCACTTGACAAATTCTACAAGAAAGCGGATGAATTCGTGCGCTTGGAGAGCCTCCAAACACCGGCTAAGGTGGTATCAGCGGAAGCCGGGAACAATGGTGCTGCTTCGAATAAGAAAGAACCTAACACTCAGAAAAGGAGAAATGATGGTGGAAAGAAACAAGGATATGCTAAGAAAGGCCGTCCTTTCAATTTCACACCCTTGACCGATACCCCTGAGAACATCTTTTTTGCGACCAAAGATGATGTCAATTATCCGACACCACCTAAAATGAGAGTTGGGATTATGATGGAAAAAAGTGGAAGGTTCTCCCGATTCCACAACCAACCCGGCCATGATACCAACGAATGCCGTCAGTTGAAAGAGGTAATTGATCTACTTTTGAAAGAGAACAAGCTCCAGCAGTATGTGAAAAGAAATAGAAATGCCACAACCTCATCGACTCAAGGACAGCAAGTTCCCACTCATCGTCCTGGTTCAAGTGAGAAGACCGTAGAGCATGAATCAGAAAGGCCTGTCATCAATATAATAACTGGAGGACCTCACCCAGCAGGCAAAAGCTGGGGCGAGATGGAAAGGTATGCCCGGGCCTTGAGGCATTTACCAGATGAAGAGAATGTTTTTGTTTTAGAGAATGATGCGCCTTTAAAGCAACAAAAGACTTCCACAGATGATATTGTGTTCAGTGCCAGGGATTCTTTAGGTATCGAGGCTCCGACCATAGATCCTTTGGTCATATCCGCTGGTATTGGGCCGGCGACTGTGAGAAGAGTTCTAGTTGATTGTGGAGCTTCATGCATCATCCTCTTCAAGAAGACCTTTGATCAAATGAAAATTCCAATGGCTGATGTTCAAGCTTCATCACTTAAGATCGCTGGGTTTGCTGGAGAACCCAAGCAGCCGATTGGGACCATAGATTTGTTTGTTGAACTTGGAAAGGGATTGAGGAAGGTGGCTCGAAAGAAAACCTTTATAATTGTTGAAGAATCTTTGCCTACAATGCCTTTTTAGGCCGACCAACTCTTGCTGCGTTCAAAGCTGTTCTTGCCCCATGGTGTCTGACTCTAAAATTCCCCACAGATAACGGAGTTGGTGTGATTAAGGGAGACCAAGATGCGGGGCGAGAATGTTACTTTGCAGAGTTACGAGAATCAAGGAAAAGAGAAATGGGAAAAGGTGCGGCGGCTCCAGTCTGCATCAAAGAACCAACCTTGTAGCAATTACAAGGTGGACCCTGCACTGGTGAATGTAGTGCGGCACGAAGAGAGATGGATCCAAGGAAAGCCAGTGCAGGGGAGAATAGGGTAGTACCAGTAGAGGTAACAGTGCCGGTGCCCGTTGACCCAAAGGATCCGAACAAAGTGCTTAATGTGGGTTCACAACTCAATACAACAGTTCAGAATGTTCTGATTTCATTTTTGAAGGCTAATTTGAATGTGTTCGCTTGGAATCATGCTGACATATGTGGAATATCCCCAGAGATTGCAGTACACACTTTGAACATTGATCCAAAGTTTACGCCTGTGAAACAGAAGAGAAGAACCCAGGGTCCTGAGAGAACGGCAGCGTTAAAAGAAGAAGTGGATCGGCTCATGGAGAATGGTTTCATTAGAGAATCTACTTATCCAAATTGGGTATCCAATCCAGTGCTGGTTAAAAAGGCTAACGGAAAGTGGAGAGTGTGCATTGATTTTTCAGATCTGAACAAAGCCTGCCCCAAAGACTGTTTCACGCTGCCCAGGATCGATCAGTTGGTGGATGGGACGGCAGGACATGAATTGTTATCTTTTATGGATGCATACTCCGGATATAACCAGATTATGATGCATGAGCCAGATCAAGAGGATACGAGCTTCATTACAGATGTTGGACTCTACTGCTACAAGGTGATGCCTTTTGGACTCAAGAATGCAGGGGCAACTTATCAAAGGCTTGTTAATGCCATGTTTAAACCACAGATTGGCAAGACGATGGAAGTTTATGTTGATGATATGCTAGTAAAGTCTAAGAAAGCAGTGGACCACATGGATCACCTGGCGGAGATGTTTGCAGTACTCCGTAAATACAGAATGAAGCTTAATCCCCTGAAATGTTCATTTGGAGTGGAGTCTGGAAAGTTTTTGGGTTTCATTGTGAGCGCTAGGGGCATTGAAGCCAATCCAGCTCAAATCACTGCCCTGAGGGAAGTCAAGGCTCCTAGAACGAAGAAGGAATTGTAAAGTCTCAATAGAAAGGTTGCTGCTTTGAGTCGGTTCATTTCAAATGCTACTGACAAATGCATTCCATTCTTTGATGCTCTGAAGAAAGGAAGAAAAAACTTTGAGTGGACTCCTGAATGTCAAAAAGCATTTGACGAGTTGGTTCGTCATATGGAAGTGCCTCCGGTACTTTCAAAGCCTGACAATGGTGAAGATCTCTTCATATATTTGGCAATTTCGTCTCATGCTTTCAGTGCAGTGTTGGTACGGGAAGACGCAAGGATTCAACGCCCAGTCTATTACATCAGCAAAAATTCACTGGGGCAGAGATGAACTATTCAAGATTGGAAAAGCTCGCCTATTGTTTGTTGATCGCATCAAGAAAGTTGAGGCCGTATTTCCAAGCTCATCCCATCAAAGTCCTCACCGATCAACCTCTAAAGCAAGTCCTATTCCGTCCTGAGACTTTGGGCCGTCTTTTGAAATGGAATATTGAACTCAGCCAATATGACATCACTTACCATCCCCGAGAAGCAATCAATGGACAAGCTTTGGCAGATTTCATCGCAGAATGTACAGATAAAGGTGATAGTGAGGAAGAAGTCACTGATAGCGTCCCAATCCAATGGAAATTGTATGTCGATGGCGCAAGGAATGATTACTGTTCCGGAGCAGGGGTTGTCCTTGAAACCCCAGAAGGGTGATCGCTATGTTATGCGCTGAGACTAGAATTCCCTTCGACAAACAATGAAGCTGAATATGAAGCTCTCATCGCTGGTTTAAGGATCGCTAAAGAACTAAACATCAAGGCATTGCAGATCTTCAGTGATTCTCAACTTATTGTTTGCCAAGTCAAGAAGGAATTTCAAGCTAAAGGAGGGAATCTACCCGCCTATCTTTCAAAAGCCTGGGAGCTCCTTCAAGATTTTGACCGTTATTCAATAAACTATATACCCCGAGAAGAAAACATGAAGGCGGATTCTCTCGCAAAGTATTCAAGTACTGGTGAAGCTCAACTATTATGATTAGTTCCCGTCGAAGTCTTGTCAGCTCCGAGCACAGATGAAATGGATGTTGATTGGATTATGAATGTATCCCAAGGTCAAGAATCAGGGATGACTCCGATACTTGAATATTTGCTCAATGGTTCTTTGCCAGAAAGTTCAAAAGCACGACAAAAGCTGATGAGGAAAGCCTCCAGATATATAGTTCAAGATGGTCATTTGTATAGACAAGGATTTTCAATGCCATTACTTCGATGCGTGACAAAGGAAGAAGCAAAGACAATTCTGACTGAAGTACATGGAGGAGAATGTGGGGATCATATAGGCGGTCAAACTTTAGCAACGAAAATCCTCCGTTACAGATACTTTTGGCCAGAAATGAATCAGGATGCCGCTGACTATTCCCGAAAGTGTGATAAATGCCAGAGATTCGCTAAAATTCCTAGGGCACCTTCCACTGAGCTAACACAAATGGTCAGTCCATGGCCGTTTGCTATCTGGGGAATAGATCTCACTGGGCCTTTGCCGACTGCCAAATCGGGAATTAAATATGTTATCGTTGCTGTTGATTACTTCACTAAATTGGCTGAAGCCGAACCATTGGCTACTATTACCTCTAAGAAAATGATAAGTTTTGTGACTAAAAATATCATTTGCAGGTATGGTGTGCCTCGGAAGATAATCACAGACAATGGTATTCAGTTTGAAAGTGAGGAGTTCCAAGATTTCTGCAAACGATTCAAGATCCGAAAAAGCTTCTCAGCAGTGGCCCATTCGTAGGCAAACGGGCAAGTGGAAGCAGTAAACAAAATCATCAAATCAACCATCAAAAAGCAGCTGGAAGAAGCAAAAGGTGGTTGGGTCGATAAGTTACCGCTTGCACTATGGGCATACAGAACCACCCACAAAACTGCGACTGGGCATACTCCATTTTCATTGGCATACAGATCGAAAGCGATGATTCCAGTGGAAACTGAAGTCCCCTCACACAGAAGGATCCATTTTGATAAAAATGAGAACGAAAAATTGCAATTGGAAGCACTTGACCTCCTCGATGAAAGAAGAGAAGAGGCTAGACTTAGAATTGCAGCTCACCAGCAAAAAAATAGCTAGGCACTTCAATTCCAAAGTTCGTCAGCACAGCTTTGAAGTTGGGGACTTGGTCCTGAAGAGAATTATGACAGCCATAGGTGTGTTTGGGCCAAACTGGGAAGGGCCATATGTTATAGGCACGAAACTCCTTGATGGCACATTCAAACTCACAACTGTCGAAGGAGAACCAATCCCAAGAGCTTGGAATAGCAATCATTTGCGTCCCTATTTTACTTGAAAGCATTGCTGAAATGTTGTAAAAGAATTATGAATATATGATTCTTGTATTGAAAGAAATTGTAAAGCAAGTGAATAATGAAAAGCTATAAAGTGGATGTAGGCCCAGTTTTTGGCCGAACCACTATAAATCTTGTGTTCTCTACTATTATAAACTGCTTTGTTTTATTTCGACATATAAAATACGTTAATTGTGTTACTAAAATGTCGATTTAATAATGCAGGCCATAAAAACAAAGCTTACCCGTCACAAGACCAAGCGATCTCCGACATCACCCAGCAAGCAAATGCTAAACCATCCAAAATTTCCATACTCAAATCCTACAAAAGAAGTGCTTCGAACAAAAGTTAGCGATGTGGATGGAAGTGGACCATTTCTAACTAACTGCAAATGTTTGAACAAACAAACAACCGGTTAAATAGCCTGTGTCCACCACCAACTCGCTTAACCATGAAGTATATTTCTTTGGATAAGGAAAATTATTGGCAACTAAAAAAGGAAGACACTTGCAAAAGATAACGGGGATCGTCGACATGAATAGATGGCAAAGAGACATGGACGAGCAGGCATCAAACAGCAAAAGACCTCTTCTGAGGCACAAGCCCTCTTCAGAGGCACAACTCTTCGGAGGATAAAGACCTCGAGCGGGCCTAGCCAGAAAAAGAGAGATCTTTCTCGATACAAAGTTGCGGACTGATCGGTCGATACACTCCCGTGAATCCGTCCAACCAAGAGAAAAAAACTCCAAACTTCCAGGCAAAAGCCCTACTCAGAGGCACACGTTTCACCGAGATTGAAATAAAACTTTCAAGTGTTGAAACGTGAAAAGCCCTCTTCGGAGGCCCATTTCACCACAGTTGAAATGCTCAAAGACCTCGAGCGGGCAAAACCAGAAAAAGAGAGATCTTTCTCGATACAAAGTTGCGGACTGATCGGTCGATACACTCCCGTGAATCCGTCCAACCGAGAGAAAGAAACTCCAAACTTCCAGGCAAAACCCTACTCAGAGGCACACATTTCACCGTGAACGGTCGATACACTCCCGTGAGATGAAATGTGAAAAGCCCTCTTCGGAGGCCCGCTTTCCCAGCGAACAGGGAAAAATAAAAGCCTCTCCCAAGGGGCAGAAACAAAAGACCTCTTCCCAGAGGCACAATCACACAAAAAAGACCTCTTCCAGAGGCACAATCACACAAAAAAGCCCCTTCCCAGGGGCATAATCAAACAGAAAGACCCCTTCCCAGGGGCACAATCAAACAGAAAAATCTCTTCCCAGAGGTGCAATCAAACAGAAAGACCTCTTCGGAGGCACACGTTTCACCGAGATTGAAATAAAACTTCCAAGTGTTGAAACGTGGAAAGCCCTCCTCGGAGGCACAACTCTTCGGAGGCACACGTTTCACCGAGATTGAAATAAAACCTCCAAGTGTTGAAACGTGAAAAAGCTCTCCTTAGAGGTACAACTTTTCAAAGAAGCATTTCACCAGAAATGCAAAGCAAAGATCAAAAGCCCTCCGCCGAGGCGCAATATAAAAAAAAAAGAGAAAAGAAGCCCTCTTAATGGCACACTTTAGCTTTCAAAGGAAGACTGGTTCTTCTATTCTTGAAAATACTCTTCCTCAAAAAGAAGTTAAAGTTCCCTTCAGAGGCCCGCTTTATCACATAGGAGAATTCACTTGATTAAAATGTGTGAAAGCACAAAAGAAAAGTGATATCTTCAAAGGATGAAGCGTAGAAACTCATATGGAGTGAACTGTACTCTATTTTGAGCAGAATAGTGTTCCTCCAAGAATGGAATAGTTATTCTCCAAAAAATAAGAGTGCAAGTTCCCTCAAAATATAAAATATTGCAACAAGCTTATGGTATAGGGGCAACATGGTATAGCTACATTGGTAAAAATTACGCTCGAGCAACATACCACAAGCTCACTGCAATATCATATAAAGAAACTTGTACAAAAATGGATAGTAAATGCATTCTCAAACACAAACAGAAGTTTGTACAAACAAAAAGAATCATTTTATTTAATACTGTCAAAATTTTGTACAGGTACAAGTATAACAAGAAAAAGAAAAGCGAAGGCCGGTATCCGCACAATCTCCGGCCATTACATGCAAAAAGCAAAAAGTAAAGATAAATCGAAGCAGGACCCCTTACTTCTTCCTGCCACCACCCTTAGAGCCTTCACCTGACCTAATAGGCAGCTTTTCAGGACGGCTTGGGAGAGTCAGGGATGAAGGAGAGAGGGCTACTGCCGGATCAACTTTCGTTTCCTCTTCAGAAACAAGAATGTCTTTCCTTCTCTTCTTGGAAGTGGCACGCTTCCTCCTTCTCCTTGAAGAAGACTCACTTCCCGGAGTAACAAGAGCAGATAATTTTATGTTATCAGAAATGGTTCGCTCCGGAGACTCATTGCCTTCTCCAAGCCCTTCTCCCCCGTGTTCTTGAGAAGCAATAGGATCATCTAGGCCATGAAGAGCCTCTATTTGCTCCTCTTGCGACCCGGGTTGAGAGGCGGATGGAGGAGTGACCTGGAGAGGCGGAGAGGGAATAATTGAAGGAAGAGGAGTCTGAACGATGCTCGACACTTTCTCTACAGAAGAAAAGAAGTAAAAGTCCGTAAAGAGAGGAGATAAAGGCTCATTGAGGTTCAGGAAATAGTCAAGAAGCTCATCGAACTCATAAGAAGTAAATGAGCAGTCTACTTGGGCAAGATTAACAGTAGAGTTACCTGGAGAAGTCGGCTTCCTGATATCAACCTCATAAGCCTGTGCTTCTGCACTCTCTTCGCCTTTGTCTCCACCTTGTGTACTCGTAATCTCAGTTGTAACTTTGACCAGGGATGGAGAATGAGAACTGGAGCCGACGATGTCGATTTCGACAGAAGGAGAAGGCTGGACTGGAATAGTCAAAGTAGTTTTTCCTAAACGTTCCCCTTCGGCCATCTCGGCTCTTAATTTTGCAAGTTGTTCTTTTCCCTTGGCGAGAGCGGCGCGAGCATCGTCATCCAAATAATGCACCTCAAGAGCTGATTCGGCATAGCCAGCACCTTTGCCACCAAGCATGTCAAGCGCGGCCTCCCACACTTCAGCCAGAGTAATTTCATACTTGGGGCATAGAAAGGCAAGACTACCACGCCCCAAGACGCTGTGCAGGTAGAAGTCAAATAGTGTCGAGCTGATGCTGGTCTTCGTTGCCTCATGAGATTCTTCAGCTGCAATTTTACCAGCAACGGCTTCATCACGCTCTCTTTCGGCTTCGGAGAGTTGAAGCTTAAGCATTTCGGTCTCTGCCTCTTGAGAGTCAGTTTTCTTCCGAAGCTCTACGATATCAGCAACATAGCCCTCATTGATTCTTTTTTGTACTTTGAGCCTGTCTTCGGCGTCTTTTTGGCCGGCATGAGAATCTCTCACTTGTTTCTGGAGCACCTCTTCTTTTTGAGTGTAAGAAGTAGAAGAAGTGGCGAGTTCTTCTTTAAGTTTCTCGACCTTCGCCTCAAGCTCTTCATTATAAGTAGTAATGCTCCTCATCTCGGTATCATGCTGCTCAAGAACCTTCTGCCATTCAGCTTTGTCATTCTCCATAGTAAGCATGGCCTCAAGATTCGCACGGTTTACCCTTTGAAGCTCGTCAACAAGCTTTTGCCAGTTCGACATCCTTTCAATATCAAGCCTGACGGCATCAAGATTTCGCAGCATGGCAGGCTTGTCAATAGGGACCAAGTCAAGGTCGAACCGCACTCCCTTTAGGCACCAGTACGGGAACCGGCTTTGTAGAGTAGCCGGGCCTGATCCAACTTGGAATTTAGGCCTGCTGATTATTGTTTGAATGTCTGTCTTCCCGAGAGCAGGCGAGCCAGAAGGAATGTCAAGTGAGACGGGTGCAGTGACCTTTTCGGGAGTTGTAGAAGCATGCTTCTCACTGTGCCGGGCACGCTTGCTTAGGTCCTCAACCATATGGCTTTTCCCTCGATCATCATGCGACTTTCTCTTGTGCGAGTCGTCACCTCTCTGGGAAGAATCATGGTGCTCCTCCCTTTCTTTTCTCTCATAATGCTCTTCTTGAGCCCTCCTCTCCTGAGCCGTCCAAGCGGCTCTCTCTTCGTCGGTTTCTCTATGAATGGGAAGGTAGCGCCTATAATCATACTGATTACGCCTCCCGTAGCGCTGAAAGTCGTCATAGTAAGAGCCGCTGCGTCCCATCGGAGAATCTGAAATAAAAAAGACAAGTCTTAAAAGTCTTCAGAAAAAAGAAGTGTAACTTTAGAATCTTCAAAGTATAAAGAGTTAGATGCTTGAAAGTGCCAAAAGATTCTAAGTGTGTGTGATGTGCAAACTACACGCATCAAACTACGAACCACTCTTTGATTGCGGAGTAATCATAGGGGTAGTAATCAACGCCAACACTTGGGTTGACGGAGCTTGTTGCAAAGAAGAAGTCGCTTCCACTACTTAAGAAGAAACCCTAGAAGTCGCAGGGTCGTCTTTAAAAAGCTCTTGTGAGGTGACAAAGAGATCGCTCAACCCTTCGAAAGTGTCGTCCCCGCTCTGCCTGACAGGGCTTGTTTTCCCGGCTTCTTCGCCGGACTTCTGTGAACGTTGGGGAGATCCCTGAGGCTCTTCTTCCTCAATGACTGGGGCAAGTGCGGATTTACTAGACGACCCCGCAGTATCGACAGTGGTAGAGCACTTCACCAGAGAAGCTTCGGAGGCAATTTCTTTTGGTAAAGGTTCGTCAGCGGAAACTGGGGCATCTAATGCTTTAGGCGGAGAGTCTGGAACCTCATGGGGGTGTGTAGAGCGAGAAGCGTGAAAAAGTCCATATTGATGCAAAAATTCATCCCTCAACAAAAATTTTATACTTCTCTCTTCTGCGGCCACAGCACTTAATCTTTCAAAAACTTGCTTATGGCTTGGATCTCTAGAAGGGAGAGGAAGTGCTGAAAAGAGCAAAGAATGAAATTAACAGCTGGTAGTTCGGATCTCGAAAAAGTTTGGAAATGGAGAAAATAGAAACAGGTAATCTTACTCCTACTCTCCAGATGGCATAAAACTCTGGAGGGCAGCGAGCAAAGAAAAACTGGTTCAAAAATCCATGAACACTTTCTGTAAGATCAGAAATAAGCTTGCGGTTTCTAGCACTTCCCACAACAATGAGGGAAGGATGGTCTTTACTCTTTGCAAACGAGCATAAGTAGCGAATTTCTTCAAAACTTGGCAAGCGATCAAGAGTTCTCCTAAACAAAACACACAACCCCATCAAAAAGGCGTAGCCATTAGGATGAAGTTGGAATGGAGAGATTGTCAACCGAAGGAGAAGGGTTCAGAGGAAGTCGTTAAAAGGAGGAATCGCCCCGCTTAAGCACATTTGACGATTGACTGCGACAAAACCATGAGGAGGACTGTCGGCGGTATCATTTGGTCCGGGTAGTAGAGCATCATTTTCAGCAAAGCCAACTAAGTTCGTAGCTGAATAAACGCTCTCGGAGTTAAGATAGTCGAAGTTCTCTCTGGAGGGTTCTCTACGGGAATAGCTATCGGAAAGGTCTCTTCAGCTTGAGCTACCCCTTCTTCTTCTTGATGGGAAGTCATTCTACACAAACAACTGGATATTCAAACATGAAGGTGCACGTTTCCTAAAGTGTGTTGAGTGTTGTGTAAAATCAATCAAGCAATAAGCAAATGTAACTGGAATAAAAACTAGCAAATATCTGTCAGTTGTAAAGTCCAGGGTTCATTGTTTTAATATGCAAGTGTAATGTTGATGCAAACAAATCAGTTCAAGTTAGCGATGCTTTGCATTAATACTTCACTTTAGTTGATTGATTCACAACATTTCATACAGTGTATTTAAGTTGATTAATTTATGTCGACTAATCTGTCATTTGATGTGGGCAGTCAATGGCAGTATATTCGCCTTGGTTTTTTTTTATTGTTGTTTTCAGCAGGTTGTTAGCCTATGAGTCAATGTGGTCTGTGAAATAAGGCAACAAAGTTAATACAATCTAGGATTTAAGCAGTGCAGTCCAGTAGATTAAGTTAAGAATTCAAATTGGAACTATGCTTTCAAGTGAGAACTCGATTTGGGCATCCAAGTGTTAACTCGGCGGCGACCCAAGGAATCTCTCGCAAATTAAGATTAAGTTTCTGATTCTTTAGATCGGTGGCTCTTTAAGTTGTAAAAAGTTGGAAGGGTAAAGGCTCCGGTTCAAAAAGTGGTGTGAAATTCCCCAAGGATTAACTCGGCCACGATTTAAGAGTTAACTCGGCCATGGTTTAAGGGTTGGATCGGCAGAAGATTAGGTCGGCAGTTTCCCCCAAGGGTTAACTCGGCCACGACTTAAGGTTTAGGTCGCGTCAAGCTAGATCGGCCAGAGGGTTAGGTCACCCAAAATCACTGGGTCGCGTCCAAGGCAGTATCTCACTCTACTCAACCCGATAACCCGTTAACTTCCAGTAACAACAGAATCTACCATCTTCTCAAGAGAAACCCAAAAACTGATCCAAATCACCACAGAACTACCATAAACCTAGCACAATGCTATAATCCTATGAATCGCAGTGACGACATTGCCAATAACGATTGAAATCAATCGCAACTTAACTCGAGAGCCGTGCAAGGCGTGCAAGGGTGATTTGGGGTCAGAAGGTAAAGGTTCGTGCTTCAATAATAGTCGCGATTGAATAAGGGACCAAATTCACTTACGTGGGATAATAGTAAGATGAATTATTGGTCAATTAACTTGGATTCGCCTTTGGGAACTCGAAAAGTCTCTAATGGCAGGAAAGGATGTGGGAGCAGTTGATGGGGAGGAAGAAAACGAGCTAACGCTTATATAGGGCAGAAGCAAATAGATGTGCAGATTAGCCATCTCTTAGGTCGCCCGCGACTTAGTCAAGTTTGGTCGAAGCACACGACCTAGGCGTGTACTTCGAGGGGCAAGTGTTACTTCCTCTTTTCTAGCGACCTAAAGATGGATGACCTAACTGCTTAAGATTCTCAGCGAATTAGAGAGTTGACCGACTTAAGGCTGAACAGTTGCCGACCTAACACTTTAACAGGCTAAGAAGGATGCCGACCTACTACTTTAAGAAGGATGCCGACCTAATACTTTAAAAAGGTTACCGACCTAACAAGTTTAAGAGGCATACCGACCTAACACGCTTGAGAGGAATCCCGACCTAAGGACTAAGGGGAAACCGACCTAAGACCCACAAGGTTACCGACCTAACGCTTTAACAAGGTTGCCGACCTAAGTTAGCTACCGACCTAAGATAGCTACCGACCTATGATCTATGATAAGTCGTTCACGACCCAAGTAAAGGAAGGCAAGTTCAATGCAGCTACTTGGCACAGTGACCTCTTAACTCGTACACGATCCAGGACTTACTAGTTAAGCCGTGACTTGCGACTTGCCAGTTAACTCGTTCACGACTCACGACCTAGCTTGAGTCGTCCACGACCTAAAGCTACTAAATGTAAGCCCGATGTCGTACCATTGATACAAAGCTATGATGACTCGGTGGCGACCTGGGACTTGTACAAACCGGCCTGTGTGAAACCAATGAGGGGCCAGATGAGTCGGCCACGACTTACCTTAGACCGGTCACGACTTACGACCCAAGGGGAAAATCTTCCTATAAATACCAACCTACCTCAAACATGAAAGGGACTTTTGGCCGACCTCTTTAAGCGCCGATGCTCTACTGAATTCTCGACTCACTCGACACTTCAAGTATGAAAGGAATCTCAACTAACTTCGAGAGGAAATCTAACGCAATCTACATGGATTTAAAGAATTCTTCTGCATCAAAATTCTAGTTGTTTGTCTCATCGGAATTGTAATTGAAGATTGTTGTAAAGTTGTAATCGATTCAGTAATAAAGAGAATTAATGTGGACGTAGGCTTACCCTAAGCCTAACCACTATAAAAACTGTTGTTTTGTTTTTTCAGCTTTCTCTGCGATTTCTCTACTTGTTTTTAGTTCCCGTATTCACGGGTGGTGCTTTCACTCAACTTCAATCTACACCGGGGTGTTAGCGTCTGATTTTTACGTTAACACTTCAAATTTTCCTCTCTTTTTAAAATTTAAACATTTATCATTGGCATTCAAAAATACCAAAATCCAACTTGTAGTGCCATAGTACCAGTAAATTCAGATTCCACTATAATCTATCACAGATTATTCAAATTAATCATATATCGTTATATATAAAAATTAAATTCAACATTTTTGAGGAACCCAGCTGGATCCTTCTAACCTGTTTTCCTACATCAATATATTTTAATAGAATATAAAAATACCAATTCCACTTCAAGGGGGATATCGTGGTATATAGGGTCATCCGCTATTATGCGCAGCACATAGGGTTTCATCCGCTATATATATATGCGCAAATATCAATCACTCTAATATATATACTACTATATATAATATCACATCCAACTGATATTTATTTATCAATTCTATCAATTAATCAATAATTAAATTTAACTATTTTGAAATTAATTACGGTTATCCAAAATTAAGTGACATTAACTCACTTTGCTTGCAATCATTGCGATAACGATTTATTTCAATTAAAATTAAATAAGCGTTTAATTTTAACCAAAATTTTTACTAGCTCCAACAAACTCCAATCCGGCTCTAAAATGTAGGTTTAATAGTACAGACCTAACGCAATTTGTTTCATCTGATTTCGACCTTGTATGGAAAAGTTATAGCGTTTATAAGATATACAATTTTAAAATTTAATTTACACATTTTTTTTTTTAAAATAGAGAAGGCCCATACCCAAAGGAACATAACCCAGCCCACCTTCCCAAATTTTCTTTTTCCTTCTACCCTGCTTGTACATGAGAAATCCACCCCCTACCCACTGTGTGCATGCTTTCACTGACACCCACCACCACTTCGCCATTGACCAAACTGGAAATACGAACAAACTCCACTTTAAAAAGCGCACCCTCATATCAATTTCCTCGAGCTCGCACCCCACGTTCAACTTATGACCTGGCACATTCTTCGATGTCGTCACAACATGTGCGTCACCAAAAGGTGATCAGCGTACATCAAATTCGGCACCTAGGTGCAAAACAACCCTACGGATCCAAAAACGAATCCTACTTCGGCAGTCACTGCATGAACTTTACTAAAATACAAACCCTAGCTATACAGCTACATCGACTTATCGTCGAGATAAAAATCATCGCTGCGCCCTACAACTTTTATATCAGATCGAAACCCTCTAGCAAACTTGATTTTGGAAACAAGTCTTGTAATTTTTAACTGAGTGAATTTGAAGAATTCATTTTCAAAGTTTCATTTCTTTGCTTTTATTCTAGTTTCATTGTTCGGCTGTAACTGTTTAAATGGAGAAGGGAGCGCGATTTTTGAAAAAGAAGGTAGCATGTAGGATGAGTATCTGTAGTGGCTTGAAGTGAGAGGAGAAAGAAACTAATGGAAATATGGTCAATCAATAAATAGTTATATTATTTAAAGTTTAAATTGTCTCGATTACACTACTTAAATCTCAAACTCCTATCGAGGCATGCCGCTAGGCATCAATTATGTTATACCCCTATTTCGAATGCAATGGAAAAGTTTTCGAGTCCTACTTCAATCGTATGGAGAAGATTACTTTTTTGGACCCATTCATTATATTGAATTTTGATATAAATTTCAGCGCATTTATATCCCACATGACTAAACGATAACTCCAAATGTTAGGAATTTGAATTCCGATAATAATACACCATTACGGGTCCAATGGAACATGTTTCATCGAAATCAGAGACCGTGTCTCGGAAGGCTATTTTTAAATGTAAATTTAAACAATATATTTTTAAAATTGAACAAATCACTTTTAAATTCCATTTAAAAAGTTTTATTATCTTCCTCATTATAGATATAAATTTCATAAGCCATTGAATTATTTTTTTAACAAGCTTAAAACTCCAGATTTAATATTTAATTAATTTTCAATTATTAAATTATCAAATAAATAGTTATATTTGACATTCAAGTTAAAAATTAATTTTAATATTTAAAATCAATTAAATGTTCAAATTTCAAATAACCAAAATTCCGGGTCATTACAGAATAAATATATTTTCAATGTAATTGGAAAGAGGGGGAATTAATTTGAAGGACAGAAATTTATATATTTTTAGCCTCAAAGGCACGACCATAATATTTTAACCACAAGGAAAAACATTCCCCTAAAAATTAATCATAAGGACAAACATTCCTCCAAAATTATTTATAAGGACAAACATTTTTCCAAAACTGCTACCGAACTAAAAACTAATAACAAAAACTGCTATAGGTAACTACAAACTGATACCTAAAAATTGCTATCAATAACTAAAAACTAATACCTTAAGAAAGTTATCCTTTAAGCAAAAATACTGAAGGTCTATCCTTGAGGCTAAAATGCTGAGAAATTTTGTCCTTGGCAATAATTACTTGTTTGAAAGAAATGCTTTAAAGGGATTTTTAAAGGAAACAAGTTCTGTGCTCTCCTCTCTCTCGTTGGAAAATAATTTCGGTGATGAGTGCTTGCACCATCGACATTCATTTTCGAGTTTGAAAGTGAAAAGACCACTATAATAGTTTTACTACATAGTTTTAATAAAAAATCTTAAACTTTAGTTTCTAAATATGATTGTACATATATAAGTTATGAGAGTGTGTGTTTGTATATATATATATATTAAACGATTTGAAAGGAAACCCAGTGTTTAGTTCTTCTTTAGTTCTGTAAATTAGAAATTTAAATTATTGTGATGAAATTAAATTTTTAACTATTTTAATAATTGGATGCTTCTAAAATGAAAATAAGAAATTAGGTGCTAAGTGATAAATGATATATATAAGAAATTAGAAATTTTTAACTTGTAAATATGAAAATCAAGTACATGTAATTATAGATTTGTTAACTAAAATGAATAAGATAAACTTGTGTAACATTTAATTACGTTCTTAAAAACTCATATATACATACATATATATATATAACTTACCAGAAATGTTTAAAAAATTGTAATGTTAAATAAAAATATGTGATAGAATATTATACAAGTAAAACATAAATAATGAAAGCGTTCATTGGAATTATTTCTATAAATAAGAATTCTGATGTTATAAAAATGTTATAAACTTAACTTAATACTTTGAAATGCTACTAATTGAATTTAATGGAAAGGTGAATACTGTAAGTAAATGATTATAAACTTAAATTGAAGGTTTGAAGCTATTTATATTTGAATTGAATAGTATAAGTGAGTACTATATCAATTAAATGATTATAACTTCTGAAAAGTTGACGTGGTCCAGAAGTAGATTTCATATTCAACAATACCATATGTGAAAGAAATAAAAGTGAAAAAGAAATAACCTATTAACGATGTATTAAATTTATAAAGAGATGCGACGACCCGGAATTTTCTAGCAATATCAATTTAATAATCTGCATTAAATATTAAATTGATTTGATATACTTTTGTTAATTAAATCTGAATTGATGCTTTTCTTTTAATAAATATTTAATTGGTAAATGATATCTGTTAAATTTAATTGTTTGCTTTCTATTTATATATGTATATATTTGTATACATTGTAAATAGATGAATTTGTTTTAAAATTTAATTAATAAAATATGTTTAAATACTAATATATATTTTAGTGAATTATAAATTGTGTTTTATTTAATATAAACATTTTAAAGCTAAATAAATAAATAGTTTGAAAACTTATTTTAACTTAAGTTTAAATTTAAATTATTAACAAAATGATTTGTTTACTTTTCTTTTTAGTATGGTTTGATTTAAAATATGAATTTAAAATGATATATGAGTTTTCATATAATTTTGTCAATCAATACATTAACATACATTAATAAATATGTAGCTTATAATAAAAAGATAATTTATTCTATTTATCATTTCAAATTGATCATGTGTTTTATAATATAAATAAGTAAGAATGTGTGTGTATATATATATATATAGGGATGCAAGATTTTAAGTAATAGGTTAAACATAGAAATAAAATAAAATATACATAAAGCTATAAATTAGAAGTTACCATACTATATATAATAAGTTAAATAAGTAATAATCATATTGGAAAAATTTATATAATATTCACAAACATTTACAAATTTACAATAACTGGTCAATAACACAACTAAACACAAGTCAACAATTAATCTTGAAACAAATAATTTTCAAGTTGTAAACTAGACAAATAAAAATGCCTGTAAAAGTTACGAATCAAAGTCATGTGACATATGCTAGAAACAAATGAATTATTAAGGGTGTAAACCAACATAAACAAACTGTAGTATGTAAATATATGTATATGTTTAAAAGACATTGAGTAACAATAATGTGTGCAGGCCAAAAAAAAAGACTAGATAAGATAAAACACATGACAGTAATAAATAAAAACAAACTGCATATATTTGTGAAGCTTGTGTAGGAAGATAGTATTAAATATCTTTAAGCTAATAAACAAAACTAATTAATGTAAAAACCTTTTTAGTACATTAAGTATTCCTATCAGCCACCATTAATAAAAATATTTCTGGTGTAAATCTGTACAATACAAGATTGTATGCAATACTGTCACTATTTCTTGAAACATAATTATAACCCTGCCTCTTTTCTTTTTCTATATGTTAGCTTCATATCAGTTTGAACTAAGTAGAAACTAAAGTAAACTTCATTTCAAACTAAAACATGAAAGTAAAACAATTTCAAACTTAACAAAATTCAGGAAGAAAGCAAAAAGGAAGTTTACAGTTGTTTCATTATCAAAAGTATCTCTGTTCTACTCTGCAGATTGGTGAGTAACTTCTTTTTAAAAGCTTAAGAAAATTTTAATTTGTTGCTTGTGAAAAATTTCTGAGATGAAGTTTTAAGTATGTGTATATATATTTGAAAATGCATGTGTATATGGATGGATAGATAATTGCTGTAGTTAAACTTGTTTTTGCCTGTTTAGTTTCAGGCTTGGCTTCTAAACAAGGCATCTAATTCCTTTTGATCTGTTGGCTGTTAGTTGATAGAATTTAAACGAGACTCATTTGTTTAACTTTAAGATTTAAGTTTAAAGTTTATTTAATTTAAAATATAAGAAAAATTTATCTGGAAACCAAAATATAACTGACAGTGTTTATATATGTCTGCTTTCTGTTACTCTGTAAACAGAACTTCACCTTCAAAAATCATTTGCTTCTTCTCTGATTGATGAATGGACTTAAGATTTGAATAAAAGATGTTTGTAACATTAAGATCTAAGTTTAACAATTTAGTTAAGATATAAACATCTTAAAACTTTGTCTCTGGAAACCAATCTCTGAGCAAACTCAACATTTGACAAAATTCAACCTCCACCGATCATTGGTTCAGGATCATGGATCGAATAGTTGAACCAAACTATGATTTTTAAAATTAATAAGGGAATTTTTAATGTAAGGATTGAGGTGCACTTCGTGTTCTTCTATTTTAGGCATTTTAAGTTGCCATGGTCGATCAAGTGAATTTGGGGGGTTGAGCTTCGGTCTGTGGGTAGAGGAGGTTGCCGTGGGGTTGGGAAAAATAGGGGATGGATGAGAAAATGGTGGTGGAAGCATCGGTATGAGATTCAAGTTTTTTAACCTAAATTTAACTGTACTTGAAATTTCTAGCACCGTGGCTAGCACAGGCGACCAAGTGTCGCGTGTTTTTGCAGGGAGGTAGGGGAGAGATGGTCGATGTGATGACCAAAGTTTGGTGGCCTCCGGTGGTGGGACCACCGCGTGCGTGGCGGTGACAGGTTGGGAGGGAAGGGGATGAAGTATTTTCCAGGTTTGTTCTCGTCTCAATTTCGCGCATGGGCCTGTGAATCTCGAAGCTGTGCTGTTGTTTCCTCGGGGGAAACTCGTGGGTTACTCGAAGTAACAAGTGAGTGGGGGTCGGCTTTTTGGTATTCAGTTTTTTTTAAAACCTGTAGCTGTTTTTTTTTTTTTTTTACAGTTTTGAACACTTGGTTTAAAATGTAATCAAGGTTGAAACTAGCTCTAACTCAAGTTTAAATAGTGAATATAAGTTAGTTTGAAAGAGAGTTAGAAATAGCAAGGTTTTCAAAGTTTAAATTATCTGAATAATTTAAAAGTGTTTAAAAATTAAAGTATTTCAAAACTAAAATTAAGTTCAAATGGAATTTAAACTGTTAAGGAAAATTGAATCAAGTTAACTCGAAAATTAAGATCAGGACTTGGACTTGAATTCAAGATTTGAAAATAAATTAATTTAAATTTATTCAAATAAGTTTAAGTGCAATTGAACATGTAAGTTTACAAAGAGTTTTGAAAAAAAATAAAATAATAAATTTGTTTTAAAACTTTATTAATGATAAATTGGTTTTTAATGAGAAAGTAAATCGAGATAAATGTTTTAAACATATTGGAATTGAAAACATAATCAATAATAAGAATGATTTACTTTAATTCATGAAGTTTTAGAATTTTATATACATTAATCTTTAAGTTGATTAGGTAAGAATAATTAATGGTTGAAATTAATTAAACTAGTAATTATAGTGTAAAAGTAGTAATTAAAGTTAATTAATAAATTAATTAACTAATATGTGATTTAGAACTATAAATTTGATTTTAAATTAATAATGGTTAATTAACTTATAATTAATAATTAATATAAGTTGATTATGAAAAAAAAAGAAATAATTAAATAATTATTAGTGAAATTCATTAACCAGATTGTGTTGTAATTAATTAATATGATTGATTTTGTAATAAATTAATTAGATTAATTAATTCAATAGTTTAATTATAAATTATTTATTGAAAAGTAATTAAGAAATTAATTACTTATAATTGTGCACATTGATTTAATTTGAGTTAATTAATTTAGTTTAATTAACTGATATTTTGGAATTGAATTACTTAGAGAAGTAATTGAAGAATAATTAAGGGATGTAATTAACTGGATAATATTGTTAATGGAAGTAATTGAGAATATCATTACTTAAAAATAAATCAAGAGATTAATTGAGCTTGATACTGAGAAGTAATTAATTTAGAATGATTAATTACTGAATATATTAATCAAGAGGATTAATATTTGAAATTTGAAGGTATGTATTAACAAATGAAAATGCAAATTAGAAATCATTAATTAAAATGATTAATGATGTGAATTAGAGAAATTGATTTATTTGAGAATAATAAATCAACAAGATAATTAAATGGAAATAAATCAATATAAGTGTAATTAATAGAGCATAATTACTCAGAATAGTAATTAGATGATAATTACTTGATGAGACTCATTCAAGATGATTTGTAAATGAAGTAATGTGAGTAATTTCTTTTGTAATTAATCAAAGGATTAATTTATGGGAATAATTAATCATGGATTGATTAATAAGTAATTAAGGATAGTTAATTACTGGATTGTTACTAATCAAGGGGTGATTAATAATTATGTTTAAGTTAAGATTAATCACTTAATTAATTTAAATAAGTAATTGAATATAAATTGAAGATCATTAATTACTATAATTAATGATGTAATTAAGAATTGTTTAATTAAGGAATAATTAATAGGAAAGTAATTAAATGTTAAATTGCTATGAATGATTTATAATAATTCATTTTAATTAAACAAAGACTAAATTATACTTGTAACTAGAGAATGATTTAGTAATTTGATTTATAATCAATTATTGATTATGAGAGCAGGATTTGTGGAATGAGAAATTAATTTAATTTATTTTAAATTAATTAAAAATGGAAGTAGTTAATTTAATTCATTTTAAATTAACTATAGCTTATGATTCATAAATCATTGCTTATGGATGATATGGATATTTCACTGATTGATTGTAATCTCAGGAATGAGATGAGTAATATCTATGTGATTTGGATGTATAGTTTAAGTATGATAATGTTTGATTATCTGTTTGGATGATGATATTAGTTATCTGTTTATTATGATGATATTGTGATTATCTATTATGAGATGTGAATTATCTATCTGTGCATATTGATGATATTGAATTCACTTTTAAGACTAAATAGACAACTTGGCCCTAAAAGACACGCTTTGGATTTCGATGAGACCGGGATCGGGTTTTCCGCATTAGGAATATCCGAAAACCACATCGTTTCCAAACTACGATAGGTCGTGAATTTGAAGTGAAGATGATGATTCAGAATGCAAGGGTTATCGTCGTTAACTCTGAGGGTGATTCCAAAATGAGTGTAACGAGATAATGCCTTCGGTTTCGTTCGAACCCGGAACGAACTTGTATGGATTGAATGCTTTCAACACATCGTCAGGCGGACGATGAGCATTCTAAGAAATATGTTCTATAAAGGTAATTGTAACCTCAAGCCTCATCAACCGGGAATGGCTAAAACAGGGGAGGTGCAGCAAGGTTAGGTAGGTCATGCCCAAGCAGGACAAGGATATTCCCCTTTCTAGATGTCCCTTTTTATTCGGCTTAGTGGGCGGTTGGTCTGCAGCCAACTGCGGGGTGTATCTTGTTCGGGACTGTTCAGTAAGGAATGGTTCCGGCCTTGTGTTGCAGGGGATAAAGGGAGTAATCCTCGGTACGGTGATCTAGGCCCCGTACTGTGACGGGCGGTACCCTAGTAGCCCTGCCATTGTATGGAATCCAAAAATCCAATAAGTGCCTACGGTTTTAATTGTATTACCCACTTTTGTGGCTAGTAGCTGGAATTTAATAGATGTAACAATTTCGGCTATTTTCTATTTACTTGAAAACCCTAGACCTATTATAATATCACAGAATTTCCTATCAAATGTTTTGGTTAGCGTAAGGTAAAAACTTTTCCATGTTTATGTGTGGGGAGTCTTACGTGATACCTTTTGTTTTCAAAGGATTTTTCAAAATTAAGAAACTTTAACCTGTTACTCATACCAGACCCATGTCTGACCCGAAGTTTATTTTTGTTTTTCATAAACTCTCGGGTACCCAAATTTTTACGGGTAGCCAAGGGATTCAGGTTTAGCTTTGACGAATTCTGGAGGAGCAATGGAGCAGGAGGCTTCAGCGTTATAGATATATATATATATATAGTTCCGCTGTGTGGTATCTCTGTGATGTATTGTGTATTGAGTTGTATTAACTAGACAGGTGTTTATAACTGTCTATTATGTGATGTACTATATGTATCACTCTGATTTATGTTATATATTATGTGATTAATATATTTTATTCGTTCCGCTGTGAGATTCTGATATTGTTGTTCTTTCTTCTCTGTCTTTTCTATTTTCTCACCTCTTTCTTTCTTATTAACGATGCTTCTTCCTGGGAGTAGGAAGTGGGGTCGTTACAGTGGTATCAGAGCGCTAGGTTGAGTGAATACCTAGGCTCTTAAGTGATTTCTTTCCTGAGAGAGCGTATTTGTAATTTTAATCTATATATATATATATTTATTTATTTATTTATTTTCTATCTATTTGTTGGATTACCAGTTCGGGTTTTCCAACATAAGTATAAGGATAGATTGAGTAGTGGTGTGTGTAACACGACTACCTGTGGTTAGAAGTATATTTGGCGAGATTGTAGACCTAATACCGTCTCGAGTAAATTTGTGGTGTAAGGATTTCACCTAATCTCTTGAGGAAACCTGATAGGATTTGAAGTCCATTTTGTTGTATAAGAGTGGATGAGTAGATTTGGATTGTGTGAATGAGCAGAAGCTTGAATATTATCTTGGTAACTCAAGAAGTAGTGGTTGTGTGTTGAGATGCAGTAGCGATGGATTGTTTCCGAAGAAGTTCTCAAAGATCTTTGGATAAGGAAGTATGTCTGCATCAGTTCTGAGGTTGAGTTTAGTTGAATGTTGTGATTGGCTTTGAGGCCTGAGTTTTCCGAGGAATTTTGGGTTATGGAGTTTTGGCATCAGTAGCAGTGTTGCAGCTCAGATAGTTCTGCCGGCACGCGAGGAAGTCATTTGTCAGCAGTTCTTTAGAAGTGAAGTCCAGAAGCAGTTTTGTGAATCCATTTCTTCAATGGATTGGCTGGATAAGTTTAAGTTATTCAGATTGGTAAGGAGAGTACAGTTTTCTTTGGATATTAGCTTGGATTGATTGCAAAAGTGACTTGCGATAGTTGAGTATTCTCTGGGATGGCAGGAATTCTTCTGGATATCTTTGAAAAAGTCGGTGGTTTGTCTTAGCATCTGAGGAGTTGAGTTTGGTATCGACTGGATTTCAGAAATAATACCGATGGTTCAGCTTAGCAATAGAATGGTTTCTAGAGTGAGGAATTAATATAGCAGCTCAAGTTTTGGAGGGATTTCTGAGTTCTATTTTGGATCTGCTGGATCATATTTTTGTAATGTGTTGTCCAGTTATGTTTATATGCATCATTAGCATTTTCATCTACTCTGGATCAGAGTTGAGCAGCGGAAGCAGTTGGGAGTACATTTGTTTTTCTTTTCTGGGAAAGAGAGGATGTTTTCTACTGATGATAGTAGAGGTTGAGTTCTTGATTTTGGTTGGTTTTGAGGAAATTATTCTACTGGATTTTTTTTTTTGATTCAGATTGTTTTAGGAGTTATCAGTGAAGGTCGAGCTGATCAGTAAGTTGAAGGCAGCTCTGGATTGTCAGAAGTATTTGGTGGATAAGTGACGGAGGAATTTGGATTTGGGAGTCGGAGATTTGATTTTGGAAGAATTTTCTCTGATTCGAGGAGTTCTATAGATTAGCAGTATAGACTATTTAGATTCTATAGATTGAGTATTCCGGTATTATACTGGGAAACTCTAGGGAGCTCTATCCAGAATTTTGTCTGGATAGTTAGCATTGTTGATTGAGTGAATTGGATGTGATGATTGTTAGCATGTGATTGATATATGCTTATGGTTTAAAATTAAATTAAAATCTTAAATATATATTATTAAATTACCTTTGCTTTTAAATTTCGGGGACGAAATTCTTTTAAGGGGGGAGGAATGTGACGACCTGGAATTTTCTAGCAATATCAATTTAATAATCTGCATTAAATATTAAATTGACTTGATATACTTTTGTTAATTAAATCTGAATCGATGCTTTTCTTTTAATAAATATTTAATTGGTAAATGATATCTGTTAAATTTAATTGTTTGCTTTCTATTTATATATGTATATATTTGTATACATTGTAAATAGATGAATTTGTTTTAAAATTTAATTAATAAAATATGTTTAAAAACTAATATATATTTTAGTGAATTATAAATTGTGTTTTATTTAATATAAACATTTTAAAGCAAAATAAATAAATAGTTTGAAAACTTATTTTAACTTAAGTTTAAATCTAAATTATTAACAAAATGATTTGTTTACTTTTCTTTTTAGTATGGTTTGATTTAAAATATGAATTTAAAATGATATATGAGTTTTCATATAATTTTGTCAATCAATACATTAACATACATTAATAAATATGTAGCTTATAATAAAAAGATAATTTATTCTATTTATCAATTCAAATTGATCATGTGTTTTATAATATAAAGTAAGAATGTGTATATATATATATAGGGATGCAAGATTTTAAGTAATAGGTTAAACATAGAAATAAAATAAAATATACATAAAGCTATAAATTAGAAGTTAACATACTATATATAATAAGTTAAATAAGTAATAATCATATTGGAAAAATTTATATAACATTCACAAACATTTACAAATTTACAATAACTGGTCAATAACACAACTAAACACAAGTCAACAATTAATCTTGAAACAAATAATTTTCAAGTTGTAAACTAGACAAATAAAAATGCCTGTAAAAGTTAAGAATCAAAGTCATGTGACATATGCTAGAAACAAATGAATTATTAAGGGTGTAAACCAACATAAACAAACTGTAGTATGTAAATATATGTATATGTTTAAAAGACATTGAGTAACAATAATGTGTGCAGGCCAAAAAAAAAAGACTAGATAAGATAAAACACATGACAGTAATAAATAAAAACAAACTGCATATATTTGTGATGCTTGTGTAGGAAGATAGTATTAAATATCTTTAAGCTAACAAACAAAACTAATTAATGTAAAAACCTTTTTAGTACATTAAGTATTCCTATCAGCCACCATTAATAAAAATATCTCTGGTGTAAATCTGTACAATACAAGATTGTATGCAATACTGTCACTATTTCTTGAAACATAATTATAACCCTGCCTCTTTTCTTTTTCTATATGTTAGCTTCATATCAGTTCGAACTAAGTAGAAACTAAAGTAAACTTCATTTCAAACTAAAACATGAAAGTAAAACAATTTCAAACTTAACAAAATTCAGGAAGAAAGCAAAAAGGAAGTTTACAGTTGTTTCATTATCAAAAGTATCTCTGTTCTACTCTGCAGATTGGTGAGTAACTTCTTTTTAAAAGCTTAAGAAAATTTTAATTTGTTGCTTGTGAAAAATTTCTGAGATGAAGTTTTAAGTATGTGTATATATATTTGAAAATGCATGTGTATATGGATGGATAGATAATTGCTGTAGTTAAACTTGTTTTTGCCTGTTTAGTTTCAGGCTTGGCTAAACAAGGTATCTAATTCCTTTTGATCTGTTGGCTGTTAGTTGATAGAATTTAAACGAGACTCATTTGTTTAACCTTAAGATTTAAGTTTAAAGTTTATTTAATTTAAAATATAAGAAAAATTTATCTGGAAACCAAAATATAACTGACAGTGTTTATATATGTCTGCTTTCTGTTACTCTGTAAACAGAACCTCACCTTCAAAAATCATTTGCTTCTTCTCTGATTGATGAATGGACTTAAGATTTGAATAAAAGATGTTTGTAACATTAAGATCTAAGTTTAACAATTTAGTTAAGATATAAACATCTTAAAACTTTGTCTCTGGAAACCAATCTCTGAGCAAACTCAACATTTGACAAAATTCAACCTCCACCGATCATTGGTTCAGGATCATGGATCGAATAGTTGAACCAAACTATGATTTTTAAAATTAATAAGGGAATTTTTAATGTAAGGATTGAGGTGCACTTCGTGTTCTTCTATTTTAGGCATTTTAAGTTGCCATGGTCGATCAAGTGAATTTGGGGGGTTGAGCTTCGGTCTGTGGGTAGAGGAGGTTGTCGTGGGGTTGGGAAAAATAGGGGATGGATGAGAAAATGGTCGTGGAAGCATCGGTATGAGATTCAAGTTTTTTAACCTAAATTTAACTGTGCTTGAAATTTCTAGCACCGCGGCTAGCACAGGCGACCGAGTGTCGCGTGTTTTTGCAGGGAGGTAGGGGAGAGATGGTCGATGTGATGACCGAAGTTTGGTGGCCTCCGGTGGTGGGACCACCGCGTGCGTGGCGGTGACAGGTTGGGAGGGAAGGGGATGAAGTATTTTCCAGGTTTGTTCTCGTCTCAATTTCGCGCGTGGGCCTGTGAATCTCGAAGCTGTGCTGTTGTTTCCTCGGGGGAAACTCGTGGGTTACTCGAAGTAATAAGTGAGGGGGGTCGGCTTTTTGGTATTCAGTTTTTTTTTAAAACCTGTAGCTGTTTTTTTTTTACAGTTTTGAACACTTGGTTTAAAATGTAATCAAGGTTGAAACTAGCTCTAACTCAAGTTTAAATAGTGAATATAAGTTAGTTTGAAAGAGAGATAGAAATAATAAGGTTTTCAAAGTTTAAATTATTTGAATAATTTAAAAGTGTTTAAAAATTAAAGTATTTCAAAACTAAAATTAAGTTCAAATGGAATTTAAACTGTTAAGGAAAATTGAATCAAGTTAACTCGAAAATTAAGATCAGGACTTGGACTTGAATTCTAGATTTGAAAATAAATTAAAGTTTTATAATTTAAATTTATTCAAATAAGTTTAAGTGCAATTGAACATGTAAGTTTACAAAGAGTTTTGAAAAAAAATAAATAAATTTGTTTTAAAACTTTATTAATGATAAATTGGTTTTTAATGAGAATGTAAATCGAGATAAATGTTTTAAACATATTGGAATTGAAAACATAATCAATAATAAGATTGATTTACTTTAATTCATGAAGTTTTAGAATTTTATATACATTAATCTTTAAGTTGATTAGGTAAGAATAATTAATGGTTGAAATTAATTAAACTAGTAATTATAGTGTAAAAGTAGTAATTAAAGTTAATTAATAAATTAATTAACTAATATGTGATTTAGAACTATAAATTTGATTTTAAATTAATAATGGTTAATTAACTTATAATTAATAATTAATATAAGTTGATTATGAAAAAAAAAGAAATAATTAAATATTATTAGTGAAATTCATTAACCAGATTGTGTTGTAATTAATTAATATGATTGATTTTGTAATAAATTAATTAGATTAATTAATTCAATAGTTTAATTATAAATTATTTATTGAAAAGTAATTAAGAAATTAATTACTTATAATTGTGTACATTGATTTAATTTGAGTTAATTAATTTAGTTTAATTAACTGATATTTTGGAATTGAATTACTTAGAGAAGTAATTGAAGAATAATTACGGGATGTAATTAACTGGATAATATTGTTAATGGAAGTAATTGAGAATATCATTACTTAAAAATAAATCAAGAGATTAATTGAGCTTGATATTGAGAAGTAATTAATTTAGAATGATTAATTACTGAATACATTAATCAAGAGGATTAATATTTGAAATTTGAAGGTATGTATTAACAAATGAAAATGTAAATTAGAAATCATTAATTAAAATGATTAATGATGTGAATTAGAGAAATTGATTTATTTGAGAATAATAAATCAACAAGATAATTAAATGGAAATAAATCAATATAAGTGTAATTAATAGAGCATAATTACTCAGAATAGTAATTAGATGATAATTACTTGATGAGACTCATTCAAGATGATTTGTAAATGAAGTAATGTGAGTAATTTCTTTTGTAATTAATCAAAGGATTAATTTATGGGAATAATTAATCATGGATTGATTAATAAGTAATTAAGGATAGTTAATTACTGGATTGTTACTAATCACGGGGTGATTAATAATTATGTTTAAGTTAAGATTAATCACTTAATTAATTTAAATAAGTAATTGAATATAAATTGAAGATCATTAATTACTATAATTAATGATGTAATTAAGAATTGTTTAATTAAGGAATAATTAATAGGAAAGTAATTAAATGTTAAAATGCTATGAATGATTTATAATAATTCATTTTAATTAAACAAAGACTAAATTATTCTTGTAATTAGAGAATGATTTAGTAATTTGATTTATAATCAATTATTGATTATGATAGCAGGATTTGTGGAATGAGAAATTAATTTAATTTATTTTGAATTAATTAAAAATGGAAGTAGTTAATTTAATTCATTTTAAATTAACTATAGCTTATGATTCATAAATCATTGCTTATGGATGATATGGATATTTCGCTGATTGATTGTAATCTCAGGAATGAGATGAGTAATATCTATGTGATTTGGATGTATAGTTTAAGTATGATAATGTTTGATTATCTGTTTGGATGATGATATTAGTTATCTGTTTATTATGATGATATTGTGATTATCTATTATGAGATGTGAATTATCTATCTGTGCATATTGATGATATTGAATTCACTGTTAAGACTAAATAGACAACTTGGCCCTAAAAGACACGCTTTGGATTTCGATGAGACCGGGATCGGGTTTTCCGCATTAGGAATATACGAAAACCACATCGTTTCCAAACTACGATAGGTCGTGAATTTGAAGTGAAGATGATGATTCAGAATGCAAGGGTTATCGTCGTTAACTCTGAGGGTGATTCCAAAATGAGTGTAACGAGATAATGCCTTCGGTTTCGTTCGAACCCGGAACGAACTTGTATAGATTGAATGCTTTCAACACATCGTCAGGCGGACGATGAGCATTCTAAGAAATATGTTCTATAAAGGTAATGATAACCTCAAGCCTCATCAACGGGGAATGGCTAAAACAGGGGAGGTGCAGCAAGGTTAGGTGAGTCATGCCCAAGAAGGACAAGAATATTCCCCTGTCTAGATGTCCCTTTTTATTCGGCTTAGTGGGCGGTTGGTCTGCAGCCAACTGCGGGGTGTATCTTGTTCGGGACTGTTCAGTAAGGAATGGTTCCGGCCTTGTGCTGCAGGGGATGAAGGGAGTAATCCTCGGTACGGTGATCTAGGCCCCGTACTGTGACGGGCGGTACCCCAGTAGCCCTGCCATTGTATGGAATCCAAAAATCCAATAAGTGCCTACGGTTTTGATTGTATTACCCACTTTTGTGGCTAGTAGCTGGAATTTAATAGATGTAACAATTTCGGCTATTTTCTATTTACTTGAAAACCCTAGACCTATTATAATATCACAGAATTTCCTATCAAATGTTTTGGTTAGCGTAAGGTAAAAACTTTTCCATGTTTATGTGTGGGGAGTCTTACGTGATACCTTTTGTTTTCAAAGGATTTTTCAAAATTAAGCAACTTTAACCTGTTACTCATACCAGACCCATGTCTGACCCGAAGTTTATATTTGTTTTTCATAAACTCTCGGGTACCCAAATTTTTATGGGTAGCCAAGGGATTCAGGTTTAGCTTTGACGAATTCTGGAGGAGCAATGTAGCAGGAGGCTTCAGCGTTATAGATATATATATATATATATATATATATATATATATATATAGTTCCGCTGTGTGGTATCTCTGTGATGTATTGTGTATTGAGTTGTATTAACTAGACAGGTGTTTATAACTGTCTAGTATGTGATGTACTATATGTATCACTCTGATTTATGTTATATATTATGTGATTAATATATTTTATTCGTTCCGCTGTGAGATTCTGATATTGTTGTTCTTTCTTCTCTGTCTTTTCTATTTTCTCACATCTTTCTTTCTTATTAACGATGCTTCTTCCTAGGAGTAGGAAGTGGGGTCGTTACAAGAGATTTACAAAATATTTTAAGAAATGATTATGGATGATCTAAATTATTGAATGGAAATAACTTGTGTAAACAAACAGATGTAAAAAAATGGAAAATGGCATTGTATGAAAGAATAGGAAATGAATTTTATAAGTAATGGATGTAAATTAATGAAAATAAACATTGTATGAATGAATGAAACTAAAGAACAATAAATTATGTAAAAGGAGACTAATAAGAATAACTTAAATGATATTTGAAGCTATTTTTTGTTTTGGCTTATGGGATGGTTGGGAAAGGATACTTCTAATTGTATAAAGATGTATAAATAATCTATTAAGTTTTATAAGACTATTGATGGTATGACATACTTTGTAGTTTATTTATCATCTTATACAAAAAAAAGTTTCTGAATCCGATTAAACCAGTTGTTTTGGTTGCTATGGACGGACGGTTGATTACCTTTATTGCATGTGATGATAGTATGGCTAGTTTGCAGATGGCTTTTGTTATGTTTTGGTGATTTATTTTTTATGAACTGAAACAATTTAAATATTTATTTCATACACAATTCTCACACTTTTGGATTACATAAGTGAAATAAAGGTTTATGGAAGCAATAACTGCTATTTTTGGTTTCATAAATAAGCATTGTTTGACCGACAAATAGGTACGTTTTCGAATTACGGTGTTATAGCAATATTTTATTGTTTTTCCATGGTTTAAGATATTTTATTTTTGAAATATGATATATATGATTATTATTGATATTATTATTTCTTCCGTACCTCTTTGTAAAAAGGAGACTCTATCGAAATTTTCCATGAATTTTGGACTTAGAAATATTTTGTGAAAGTAAAGATTTTCTCAAACTTTTATTTACTTGAATATGAAATGATTTAATTGTTTATAAATTTATATATTTTATTTAAATTATTTAATTGTGTAAATTAATTGTTTATAAATTTAATACTTTGAACATAATATTTTAATTCCCTCCTTCCCTTGTTGCGAAGAAAAGTTTTGAGTAGGGGAAAGTGTAACGACACATAATTTTCTATAATTAAATTTATTTATTAAATAATTTTTGGAATTGAAGGTTGTGAAATTTTTTAAAAATTTAAGATTTAATGGGAAAAATAACTAGAATATAATTTAATAATGTGATTTAATGTAATCGATAATCATTTTAATGTAATTTCAATTAATTGTAAAGTTAAGTTTGGAAATTTGAAATAAAAAAATAAAAAAAATGTCGTAATCAAAAGGAAATTATACGTAATTAATTGAAATTGGGTATTATAGAATGGTTAATGAATATGTGAATTTATTAGCTAGGCTTGTAAACAATAAACATAGAAATATGTCTGCGTTGTTTGTAACAATGGTTTAATTATATATTCACTATTTAATGTGTTGAAATTTAATTGGAAATCAATTGCAATTAATCAATTTAAATATTACAGTTAATATGAATTAAAAGATAACTATAGAATTTTGAAGTAATAAGTGGCAAACTAATGTTAATTATATCTATAAACTAAAAATAGAGTGAATAATAAGATGAAAAATCAAATAAATGAATTTATTGGAATTTAAAATAATAATTAATGAATTTATTGCAACTAAAATTGAATGCCGTAGTTGATGCAGTATTTGAATATTGAATTGGGCATGGAAATTTATGTTAAATGAATATAAATTACTAAGTAACCAAAAAGGATAAAGTTTGTTAGTAACTACAAAAAATAACAAGTTCATAATGTACAGTTATTCATGCCACAATATATTGAGTCATTTATTATATTATCATATAACTACAAGCTAAAGGATATGTTTACACAAATTACTTCTTTGAAGTTAATCACATTGTAATATTAGTGTCAATATGATTAGGAATTTATTTTCCTTTATTTTTGCAGGAGTAATTAGATTTACTAATACATTGGTAACATAAAATCATCAATTGTTTGGCAAAATCTATTGTAGGTTAAATGAACTATTGTTTTCCTCAACGTTCGTATTCAATGTTACTTTTATTTGACTTTTGTTCTATTCATACATTATGATTTTCGTTTATCTATTTTACTTTGTAGGGTAAGAATTGTCTATTAACACATAAATACCAAATAATCTTAAAAAAATTTATAAGTGGAAAAGTATATACTTTTTCCATTCTTAGACATAAGTATATAAGAAATTCAAGTTCTAAAAAATATGTGATAAAAAAATATTTAAAAAATAAATTATATAATGTTTTAGGACAAATATAGTTTACAAGTAGCTCATTTATTTGGGCTTTAGTAGATAACTTTAGGTTTTTTTTTAAAAATTAATCGCAAATAATTACTTTAAACTTATACTTCTTATTTGAATGTTTTATATTATATTACTTAATATAAGCTTATTTTTTCTAAATCTAATATTATTCATCTCATTTAACCTAAGGTTTAATATATTTTTCTACTATGTTATTTCATTGAGCACAAAATATTCATAAGCAATGCATAACTTCCGTTGTATGCATGACCATCACCAATTTTTAGAAACCTAACAAAAATATAAGGTAATTTACTTCATACAAAATGTGTTTGATGTTATATTAGTTTGAGTTTCTGTAGTTTAGATGTTTATAGATAATTATGGATTAGAAATGTACTTATTAATAATGTTTATAAGTATAGCATTTAAAACTAAAAGAATCTTATCAAACTTTATTTTCATTCACTTTATAAAGGAATTGTTTACTTTTTATTCACAATAGTTTCAGTTTGGACTAATGAAGTACCCAATAGTAGTTAATTCTTTCTGATTGAATCTAATGAGTGGACCAACTACATAGTCATTCATTTTAATGCTTAAATTGGATTGCATATTATTTCAATATTCTATTTGATTTTGCAATGGACCAAAATTTATTTTAGTCTTGCATAATTACATATTTTTCTAGGAATGATTTCGCTAAATCATATTGTGTGATTTTTATTAATAGTTTTTACATATTTTATTATGAAGTAGGATCATGCTCAAGAAGTTATGAAAATTAAAGAAGAAAGATGCAAGGCTTAGGATTCAAGTTTATGTGGAAACCTAATATAGTAAAGGTGTATGATGAGTACTACTAAGATGCACTTTGATTTTCTTCTAAGTTTCTATGGAAAGATAGTATAGTAAAGGTGTACGATGAGCACTAGAAATATAAAATTGTTAGTTAACAGTTTAAGGCGCTACTAAGACGCGCTTTGATTTTCTTCTATTATTGTCGTATCTAAAAAGTACCAATTGTTATAATATATGTAAATATATAAGTGAATATGCTTTTGCATTTTTCTATTAGTCCCACATCATGGGATATGTTCCATCTCATGCTCCAATGCCTATATATAAAGGAGCCTGTGTAATGTAATTATATGAATCAATCTGATATAACCAATCTCTGAATGAATAAAATATCTCCATTCTTTTACTCTAATGGCTTCTGCTCTTATTTCTTTATAACATATTCTTCTTTGTTTATCAGCACGATCTCCACAAAAGTTTTTTTTCTTCAGATCTACAATTGTGATAATTTATGAACTCAAATCTATTCTTCTCCAGATCTAATTAAAGATCTCAAAACGGTAAGTTATTTTTCTAATACGATTGATCTAATCTTCCAATTTTTTTATATATCTCATTCTATTCTAGATCTACTTCTTCAGATCTAAATCTATTGTCTTATTTTTTAGACTTTATTATACTAGTCTTAAAATTTTATTTCTTATATAGATCTAAACTTTGAGATCTAATTCTTATTTTGTTGGTGTTGGGCGAATTCTCACCCAGAAGCTCTCGAGACCAAGAAGTCACAGTTTTACCCGAGCTCGCTGTTGGGCGAATTCTCACCCAGAAGATCTAGGGACCAGGAAGTCACAATTTCACCCAGGCTCGCAGCCTCCACTTCGTTCGACAGCCAAGGAGCTCAACACTAACCTAGAAGTCCATCCAAAATTCTCAGTATAGAAGCTCATTCGGCCCCATGCACGCTCGGCCCCCTGCCCATTCGGCCCCCTGCTCATTCGGTTTCCACCTCATTCGGCCTCCTTCCCATTCGGCCTCCCTCCATTCGGCCATACTTGCCCGGACACACCCCCTCTGCACAGCCGGTCCAGACAAGCACCGGACCAAGGCCCAGTCTCCATCGCCGAATCAACCTACGACCGGACCAAGGTTGTCACCGAACCAACCCTCTCTTTTACACAAGCCGGTCCAAACAACCACCGGATGCACGCCTTACACCGGACCACACCACCACCGGTCCATGCTCCATGCCGAATGAGACCTCGCCGAACCAGACAACTGCCAGTCCAGATTGCTTCAGCCCGGGCCCACTAGCAGCTATATACAACCAAGACCCCTGCCCCCTACCTCATTCTATAAATAGAGGGGCAGGGGTACAACAATGGCAGACAAGTTTGAGAGCTCAAGCAAGGAAGGAACTTTTCAAACTACTTTCATATACTGATATACGAAGCATTGTACATGTAATCTGAAAGAAAGAAGATAATAACATATAAAGTGGACGTAGGCACATTCTGGCCGAACCACTATAAATCTGTGTGTCTTTTACATTTCAGCCCCTACTTCTTTCATATTTACATACTCATCTAAAATCACTGAAAATCACATATAATCAACTAAATAATACG
Source organism: Allium cepa (assembly GCA_030765085.1). Lineage (NCBI taxonomy): Eukaryota > Viridiplantae > Streptophyta > Magnoliopsida > Asparagales > Amaryllidaceae > Allium > Allium cepa. The sequence goes on along the minus strand of CM060942.1, from coordinate 312,249,491 downwards.
ACTTGGAGGTGTTTGTCCATTTTTCGTGCAAACATTTTTGGTGCTTTCATTGAGAGCTGAACTCAGACTTCATCTTCAGAACTCAACCTTCTTCCTAACAACATCACTCGTTGCTTAGAAATCATGCCTTCCAAACAAAGAAGGGATGTTAACAAAGGAAAGAACATCGCAACTAGCAGCCTTCCAGATCCGGCAATCACAGATCAGCCCACTTCAACAGCTGTGCCAGATGAAAATCAGGAAAACCCAACTGGTCCCGCAACGGAACAACCAATCACTAGGGCAGATCTGGACAGGGTTGTGACTGAAGTAACTAACCGCTTCACATCCCAACAAGAAACTTTGGTGGACCAACTCATGACACGCTTAAGGGATGCTGAAGAGTCCAACCGCAACACTGAATCATGGGGTGAATCCCAATCCGGAGGATCCCGGAGGCAACAAAGGTCTTCACTCTTCGAACAAGCTGTCAACAGGAAAAACGATGATAGGGGCCGCGCCCGGACTCAGCCCGAATTCCGACTCGAGGAAGCCCTTGGAACCGAACCTAGCGGGGGAGGCACCAGGCGAGGGTCGGATGTAGCTGAGCCAGTCATGCCACCTAATCATAGAAACCCTGCTGAACGGAGCCGAGCTAGAACCCAGCCCGAAGTTGACCCCATGGATGTGCTCGAAACAGAACCCCACAGGGGAAGATCAAGGCAGGGGGCAACTGTAGCTGGTCCTAGCGTGCCTCCAAGCAGCCAAAGACAACCACTGGATAATGCTAGAGGTGATAGACTGTACCATCCCTACAGGACATCTGGACGAGATAGATCCCGCAGGGAAGAACCAAGCTCATTTTTGTCCGCTCCAAGTTCTGACGAACGAATGGCACGATTATTCAGAGAATGTGTCCAACGGGAGCAAAGGGACCGGGGAATAGGCGCTAGGGTCACCAGTCCCTTTACCCGAAATATCGAAACTGCCATCACTCCCCGGGAATGGAAAATGCCAACCATGGAACCTTACAAAGGAACTTCCGACCCCATCGTACACCTGCAGAGATACACCCAGCATATGCTCATGAGTGGAGCAACAGAAGGAGTATTATGTAAATGCTTTCCGCTATTCCTATCAGATCTAGCTACCTCCTGGTTCTGCCATCTACCCCAAGGATCCATCAGCTCATGGGAGATGTTAAAAGAAAGGTTTATTAGCCAGTTCCGCATCCATGTGGAACAACCCAAGGATGCTTATTCTCTATCCCATGTCAAACAGAAATCCGGAGAGACGCTACAACAATATCTAACACGGTTCAACGCCGCAGCGGCAGCAGTTCAAGATGCCGATGAAAAACTCACTCTAATGGCCCTCTGTAGTGGTGTACATCCAGACACCAAGTTTGCCAGAAGATTAACTAAGGAAAAACCAGCTACCTTGCCTGATTTCTTCCATGAAGCTGGAAAGTATATGAGACTTGAAGACGCTGCTACGGAGAGGCAGTCAGGGCAACAAGGCAAGATAGTTCAGGACAAGGTTCCCACTGCAGCTAAGGACGCTCGAAGAAATGAATCTAGAGACAATGCTGGGGGCAGGAAGGTTGAGAAGCGCCAATATCGACCAGGGCCAAGATTTGACTCCTACACTCCTTTGAATGAAACAATCGAAAACATCTACCTAGCCACTCAGGGCGAACTCGGATACAAGCGCCCCCCGCACAAGAAAGAATCAGATAACGCACTCAAGTCCGGAAAGTTCTGTCGCTTCCACGAATCCCACGGACATGACACCAATGAATGCCACCATCTTCGGGACTTGATCGAAGAACACATTAGAAGAAGAAGACTGGAACGTTATGTGAAAGGTCAGAACAGGACTCCAACTCCTGCCAATGAGAACTCAAAGCAACCCCTCCCAGAAGTAGGCGGAGGGAATCGCAACAATCACAACACCAGTGGCTCTAGTCAAGAGAAGATAGTGGTCCTTACCATCTCAGGAGGACCACACATCGCCGACAGAAGTTGGGCAGAGATGGAAAGGTACGGCAAGTCGCTTAGAAATGCCGAAGGATATGTTAACTCCATTACGGAGGAACGCCACCCGAAACGAAAAGAAAACAATGACATTGTATTCAGTAGGCATGATTTGGAAGGAAGACAGTACCCACATATGGATCCCATGGTCATCTCTGCCTGGTTTGGTCCAGCTAAAGTTTTTCGGATTCTGATAGACACGGGAAGCTCCGTTAATATCCTGTTCAAACATGCTTTCGACAAAATGAAGTTATCAATGAAGGATGTATCCCCCTGTGGCAAACCACTGCACGGTTTCACTGGAGATGCAAAGATGCCTCTCGGGCAACTTGACCTCTTCGTCGAAATAGGAAGTCATCCCCGCTCCGTTGTGCGAAAACAAACGTTCGTACTAATAGAAAACCACTCGGCTTACAACGCTTTCTTGGGAAGACCAGCCTTGTCTGACTTTCAGATTGTATTAGCCCCCTGGTGCCTGAAAATGAAATTTCCAACAGACAACGGAGTAGGAGAAGTAGAAGGAGATCAAGATGCTGCCCGAGACTGCTACGTAACTGAACTTCGCAATAACCGCAGAAAGAATAAAGGAAAAGATGCAGAGACTACTCTCTGCATGAAAAGCTTGGAGGCATAGCAACTAAAGAAAGCCCCTCCTCTTCGATACACAAGCGATCCCTTCAATGAACTAGACCCCAGGGATAAAGAGGAGGAGGCTACCGCCGAGCCTGCAGAGGCTATGGAATTCGTATCGGTAGATAAGCATGATTCAAGTAGACTATTAAAAATCGGATCTCAGCTGGAAACGGAATTGAAGGATCAACTCATTGACTTTCTCCGCCACAACTTAGATGTATTTGCGTGGACTCATGCCGATATGACAGGAATCTCCCCAGACATAGCATGCCACATGTTGAACATCGATCCCACCAAGGTACCAGTAAAGCAGAAAAAGAGGAGCATGGGGGCAGAGTGATCGGCAGCCCTTGATGAGGAAGTAAAGAATCTACTTGCTAATGGCTTCATACGGGAAGCCATCTACCCAGAATGGATCGCTAACCCAGTGCTAGTAAAAAAGGCCAATGGAAAGTGGCGAACATGTATTGACTTCTCCAATCTGAATGACGCTTGCCCGAAAGACTGCTTCCCACTTCCTCGAATTGACCAACTCGTAGACAGCACAGCTGGGCACGACCTCCTATCTTTTATGGATGCATACTCCGGATATAACCAGATCCCCATGCACGCCCCCGATCAGGACCACACTAGCTTCATCACCGACCGCGGATTATATTGTTACAAAGTAATGCCTTTTGGACTCAAAAATGCTGGAGCTACCTATCAACGCCTCGTCAACAAAATGTTCGCTGAGTTGATAGGACAAACTATGGAGGTATATGTGGATGACATGTTGGTAAAGTCCAAGAAAGCCAACGACCATGTAAGCCATCTGGACGGTACATTTCAGGTACTTCGCCGGTATGGAATGAAGCTGAATCCTCTAAAGTGCTCCTTCGGAGTATCATCGGGAAAATTCTTAGGATTCATCGTCCACGCCAGAGGAATCGAAGCAAACCCTGAACAAATCCGGGCTTTAAAAGAAATAAGGATACCTTCCACTCGAAAAGAAATGCAGAGCCTAAACGGAAAGGTGGCCGCCCTAAGCAGATTCATTTCCAAGGCAACTGACAAGTGTGTCCCTTTCTTCGAAGCACTCAAGAAAGACAAAGGGAGGTTCGAGTGGACCGACGAATGCTTAAAAGCCTTCCTCAACCTAATCAAACACCTTCAGAGACCACCAGTACTCTCAACTCCAAATGAAGGTGAAGTGTTGTACCTATACCTCGCTGTATCATCTCATGCTCTAAGCGCCGCCTTGGTAAGAGAAGAAGACCGCACACAACGCCCGGTTTACTTTGTAAGCAAGAGATTTACAGGGGCAGAAGCCAAATATCCTAAACTTGAGAAGTTAGCATATTGTTTATTGATCGCGTCACGAAAACTGCGACACTACTTCCAGTCTCACTCCATCAGGGTTCTAACCGATCAACCACTAAGACAAGTGCTCCATCGTCCTGACACTTCTGGGCGACTCCTCAAATGGTGCATCGAACTAAGTCAGTATGATGTCACCTACCATCCCCGCACCGCTATCAAAGGACAAGCCATGGCTGATTTCATTGCCGAATTCACTACCAACGAAGGCAAGGAACAATCCGAAGTAGCAAAAAACATCAAATGGAACCTCTTTGTAGACGGAGCATCAAACGAACAAGGCTCGGGGGCAGGTATTGTGATCATCACCCCCAAGGGAAGAAAGTTGTACTATGCATTAAGATTGGAGTTCACGGCCACTAACAACGATGCTGAATATGAAGCAGTAATAGCGGGATTGGAACTGGCCCTAGAAATTGGAATCAATTCCTTATGTATTCATAGTGATTCTCAGCTTATCGTAAACCAGGTACTAGGAGAATTCCAGACTCGAGGAGAACGGCTCACAGCATACCTAAAGAAAACCAGACTGCTGCTCGATCGATTGGACCATTATCTAATCAAACACATTCCTCGAGAAGAAAACCAAGAGGCAGATGAACTTGCAAAGCAAGCTAGTATGAAGGACAGCACCATTCCCGGAGCACTAGCAATCTCAAGGCAGCTAGCCCCGAGTTTCGAACAAGCGAATCTGATAACTGCAATCGAAGAAGGAACCTGGATGACTCCTATCCGGAAATATTTGCAAGATGGCATACTACCCGACAGGCGTGACGAAGCCAAGAAGATCTTGAGGAAAGTTCCCCACTACACAATACAAGAAGGCATCCTCTACCGGCGTGGCTTCTCTAGCCCCCTATTAAGATGCGTCGCCGGAAGGGAAGCCAAGGAGATATTAACAAACATCCATCAGGGAGGATGCGGAGATCACACTGGAGGACAGACTTTGGCAAGAAAGATACTCCGATATGGATATTACTGGCCCACACTAAACAAAGATGCCCTAGACTTCGTTAAGAAATGCGACAGATGTCAGAAGTTCGTCAAGATCCCTCGACTACCCACAAACGAAATTACTCAAATGACCAGCCCTTGGCCCTTTGCTGTATGGGGAGTTGACTTAATTGGCGAACTGCCAACGGGCCGAGGCGGAGCCAAATATGCTATAGTGGCAGTCGATTATTTCACCAAATGGGTGGAAGCGGAACCTTTAAATAAAATATCTTCAGCAAAAGTTATCAACTTCTTGATCAAAAACATTCTGTGCAGGTATGGAGTCCCCCTCAAGATCGTATCAGACAACGGGCTCCAATTTGACAGCGAAGAATTTGCCGACTGGTGCCAAGAGCATGGAATTCATAAAAGCTTCTCATCAGTAGCTTACCCTCAGGCAAACGGACAAGTTTAAGCTGTCAACAAAATTCTCAAAACCCTAATCAAGAAGAAACTTGAAAAGTCAAAAGGCGCTTGGGTGGACGAACTTCCTACGGCACTATGGGCATACCGCACATCTTTCAGAACATCAACGGGACATACTCCTTTCTCTTTGGCATATGGATCGGAGGCAATGCTCCCAGTTGAGACTGTTGTGCCTTCTCACCGTAGGATCCACTACAACCCAGAAGAAAACGAAGAACTCCTCCTCATGTCTTTGGATCTGATTGAGGAAAGGAGGAACCATGCAGCACTCAAAGCAGCAGCTCACAAACAAAAAGTGGCAGCACTATACAATTCCAAAGTCAAGCATCGCAGCTTACAAGAAGGAGATCTTGTCCTCAGGCGAATCTTTCCGCGCCCCGGGGCACTGGACCCCATCTGGGACGGACCATATGTAATTCACAAAGATCTCCACAACGGAGCTTACATTTTGTCAACAGTGGACGGAGAGGTATTCCAGAGGGCATGGAACATCCGACACCTCCGTCGATACTTTTCTTAACTTGTACTGCCCATATGAAGTGAATTAACAAAGAGAATCAGTGGACGTAGGCATTTTCGTGCCGAACCACTTTAAAAAATCTTGTCTCTTTTTAACTTGTTCCTTTATGTCTTGGCTACTTGTTAAGTTTTATCCCTTTCCGTTGAACAAAATCCTATGGCATCTCCACTCAAGACGCACCGCGGCCTCATCTGGACTAGGCCTAACAGGTACGCTACGATTCTATGCACTCGCCAATGAGACTCTTTTGCTCCAGCATCCCTCTGCTGCGGGTTAACTCATTGCGCGCCTGCCCTCAAAGCCAACTGTAATGAGCCGATTATAAGTCATCATAAAGGCCGACTATAGCCGATGGCAGCTCATTACGGCGTTCGGCTCGCCGGTAACTGTGAACCTACTTTAAGCCCCAACATAAGGTGTGGCCAGCCAGGGGTAGTTCACGGCCAACGGCACCCACGCTAGCCGGCCACGGTAAATCGAATAATACCCACGATTACGGACCATAATGGTTCGGGTAGTTACCGTGCGCGATCTCGGCTCCGATGTGTCTTAAGTGCGGCTGTGGTAAAAAAGAAAACTCCCCGCGGAGGCGTAAGATGGGTGACAAATGTCTCCAAGACCCACAGCTAGGGAAAGTGACTACAAAACCCGTTTGCCACGAACTTAAGCACATCGACGGCCTTCCGTGACTGGAAGTTTTACTTTTACTATATTTCCATTTCACTTAAATATTTTTCTCCTATCCTGTATAACAAACTCTAAAGTACAGGAAACCAAATAGGAAGCATTCACTCATGAGGCTCCAAGCCTGCGTGCTGGGTGGCAGGGCGCTCAGCTATACCCGTGAACAATTACACAAGACACTCAAAGCTACCGCCTGCGAATAAAGCATAAAGGGCGGTACTCTCTTCTCTTGTACATAAATGCGTAACTATAGCTTATTCATACACTGACATTGCAAAACGTGAAATTATATTTCAAGCAAAAACTTAACATCAAACACAACTGGAATCACAGGCATATACATAATTATACTTCTCACACAGCACATAAAGATAGCAACAACATTTAAACATGACAAAATCAGCTTATATTATAAGATCACACGAAGTTATTCTTTGCAAATAATTTTATTACAGTTGCATATCAAAGACTAACATGAACAGTGATAAAAAAGAAACAAAAAGATGGCAGATGCATCCACACTCCATCACCAACTCCCCCAGCCTACTTAGCCGCAGGATCAGAGCCCCCAGCATGTGGATCTGAAGTCCCACCTGTCCAGATCAGAGGAGGAATTCATTAAACGAACGATCAAGTTATGAAAACACGGAAAGAAAAGAAAGGGAAAAGAATAACTCACCAGCATCCGCCGCTCGATCCTCATCATCCAACTGCACGCCCGCTTCCTCTGCAGCGAGTAGCCGCATCCCCTCCTTCACCGCCGCTTGCTCCTCCTTTGAGAACTGAGCAGTAACCGCACTCAAGTTGAAAGCCTCTCCGCCTTCCTTACCCGCATTCACCCTGGCCTCCTCTAAAGCCTGGAGATACACCTTGGCCATGACCCGAGGGTAATCGTCCATCCAAGACAAGCCGCCCTCCTTCCAAGTGTGGAAGTACATATCCTGCAACATCTCATCCATCATCCCCTCGTTTTCCTCAAACTCCCTCACCCGGGCCTCGGAAGCTTGCAACTTGGCGACGGCGACGTCCCTCTCCGACTGGTATCTCAAGCAGTCAGCCTGGAGTGACCTCCTCATTTCCTCTTCCTTCAACCTGAGGGACCTCCTCATCTCCTCCATCTCCTCCTTCAACTCGGCCTGAGCCTTCTCCGCAGCCTCGAGCCTCCCTGACAACTCCTCTACCCGCTCGAGATCCGCATTTCGAACCTCATCCACCGTTGCGATAGCTATGTTAATCCGCTCCCTGCAAGCGACCTCCATCTTCCGTAATTCCGCCCTACTGGCCTTCTCCATGGTCTCTTTCAGACGCTTGGAGGCTTCCTCATGCTGGGAAATCTGGATGGCTTGGTCGGCGAGCGGCTTGGCCTGATCGGCAACCTTTAACCTCAACCGAATGTTAGCACTCCCGATCTCTTCCCCGGCCTTGACCAACTTAGCATGATGCTCCATTAACTTCTTGGTCTCTGCGGCCACCCGGTCGATATTAGCCTTGGCCTCATCCCCCATGGTGACTACCCGTGTAGTAAGTAAATCAAGATCTAAAGATTTGGCCTCGTCCAGCACCCTTACCATGGGGTTGCGGGGAAGGAGGTGTTCGCCCGTGGTCTCATCGAATGAAATGTCCCGTAAGCTTGGGTCTAAATCAGGATGGCCAGCAAAAGGGTCACGAGGCACGGGGCGAGGCGCATCTGGACGCCTTATATGAATGACAGTAGGACTCTTGGAAGGAGGAGGAGGGGGGCCGGGCTCCGTGCTCTCCTCCGTAGTATCACGAGGAGGCTGAGTAGGAAGCTGCGAAGCAGAAGAAGACTCAAATAGGGAACGACTCCGCTTCCTTTTCTGAATGCCCTCTTCGATGACCCCAAGAAGGGGGCGATAACTGACTACATCCCCAGTGCGATCAGTAGAAGGTTTCGCGGAGGCTCTCCTCGACTTAAATTGTTCAAGGCGGTGTCGAACATCCGACGTTTTAACCGCCTGGCCTGCCCCTGGAATAAAGAACAAGTGTTACGAACATACGATGATCCGCAATTCAAAAAATGTGCTAAGTTAAAGAGAAAGAAAAGTGAGAGGACACATCTATTATACAAACCCGGCGGAGGAGTCGGATACTGCAATAAGTCCTGGATCTCATTCCAGGACGGAAGTGAACCGTAAAAAATTTCTAAGTCCCTATCGAAAATGGAATCGGCAGAAGACAAAAGTTCACCTTGCATCGCCGGAGTCACCCTAGCTGAGGAACCCTTAGAGGATGGGTCAGTGCCAGCCACAGCTTTGCCGGTTTCCTTTGCCTTCTCCGTTTCCTTCTCCTTTTCCTTCTCCGTTTCCGACTCTCCCTCCGACTCCCCGAAGGCCCGACGGAGAGCCTCATCCAGTTCGAGGTCTTGCTCAGAGGTTAGAGCAGCAACCCCACTACCACCTTGACCATCGCCATCTCCTCCACCCCCCGACCCTTCTCCAACTTTGCCTCCTTCTTCCTCTTCTACACCTTCCTCCTCCGGGACAGTCGGGCAAGTACTTGGAGAAGGGCCATCGGACTTCTTCAGTTTCTTCCCCCCGACCACGGGACGCTCTGCGAAAGGCTCCCTCTTACCGCTCTTTACTGTAGCCCCCTCCTTAGCTTTAGCAGCCCTCTCCTCAGCCGTATCCCTTTGCTTAACTACGGACTGGCGCGGTAAGATCAAGTTATACTCCAAGAGGGTTGCGTTCCTGATCAAGAAAGAGGCCGACCGGTCCCGTGCCGGAATAGCCTTTAATTCAGCAGCCATTCGCACTAAGGAATCGTCCTCCACGACTGCAGTACCACCTGTCGCTAGCCAGAAATAGAAGCATGTCAGAAAAAGCACTACAGTCAAAACACATGAAAAATATAAATGAAATCAATCTTACAGCCGGAAGTGAAAAGGCGGAAAGAAACAGCATCGTCCTTGACGAAGAACCACTCCTTCTTGAACATGGTGAACTTGGAATACAAGTCCAGAACTGGTTTGAAGGGTACGGCCGCCTCCAGACTAATATACGGAGACCCCTTCTTATAGCCTCTCAGGTTGTACAAGTATCGGATTTCCCGGTTAGAAGGAGGACGCCCGTACCTCCTCTGGAAGATAACAAAGAGGCTCACCAGGATAGCATATGAGTTAGGCTGAAGCTGGAAGGGAGCCACCTTCAAATATGTGGTGAAGCTTACTATCCAAGCGTTGATAGGGGGGATAGCGCCGCACATGCAATGGTATCTGCTAAAAGCGAAGTAGCCCTCGGGAGGATTATATGGCATCACTCCATCTCCCGGCAGCAGCATAAGAGCCCTATCTATCCCGAAGGAACGGGATATGACGTCAAGTTGCTCCTCCTTTAGGGAGCTAGGAAAGCAATCCGGGGGAGAGACCAAAAGTTCCTGTGGACCATATCCGTCCACTAGAGACCTCGGAATAGGTCGGTGTTGCCCGGATCCTGGTTGGACTGGGGGCAAGGAAGAAGAAGGCTCTCCTGTGCCTCTAGACTTCTTTCTATCCGATCGTGTTTCCGCTTTGCGAGACATTTTCTGCAACACAAGGAAAGCAAGGCATTAGAACAGGGAACATAGAAAAGTAAACAAACAAGTGCGTGCAAGTGTGGGATTTCATTCGCAAACTAAAGTTTTCAAGGTCATCGTGTTCATTCGGTTTCCATCTCATTCGGTCATCAAGTTCATTCGGTCATCATGTTCATTCGGTTTTCCATCTCATTCGGTCATCATGTTCATTCGGTGGTACTGTATCAGGGGCATTCGGTACGCAAGGCATTCGGCCCCAAGGCCGTAGTCCCATTCGGTGAAACGAAGACGTACGTGTGTATTCGGCAATAAGTGTATACCTGGTCCGGTATAAGGTTGGTTCGGCAAAACACTTGGTTCGGCAAAACACTTGGTTCGGCAAAACACTTGGTTCGGCAATAGATTGATTCGGCGCTTGTTGGTTCGGTGAAGAAAAACAAGGGGGGTACGGCCTCTATATATAGGCGAACTCACAACCACCGAACCAAACAATTCGCCCAACCGGACCAATAATACCGGACCACCAGAAGCCGAATGAGAATAGCCGGACCAACCAAGAACCGAATGGAACTCTCTCTCTACCGTCCAAGACCAGGAACTAGTGGCGTGCAAAGCGCCTCCCTCAGATAAGTACCGAACTCCAGAACTAACTAATAAAATAAGATTATGATAACGATGAATAAGTCGTAAAATGCTCACCGACGTGGATTAAATCGTTTACACGTGTACGCGACCTCGAATGGTCCACAGGCACGCTCTGAATGGTTATTAACCCTACCATCGTGGGAATTTACACTTTGACACGCATTCTTAAGCCCATCGGTCATATGGATATTTGATAATTATTATGAAATGGCTAAGCTACTTACACATGTACGGGGTCGCGAACGATCCCTAGGCATGCTCTGAGCTGGCGATAAACCACCTTGGCAAACGACCCAGGAACCCACTCTAACGTAAACCTGGCATCGACGATGCTAAGCCCCTTCGGGGCACACTTGCTCGTCCCGAGCGACACAGTTCACTTCATCTCAAATATTCCAACCACGAACGGTCGTTATTTGAAACCACACTAAAACTGTAAATTCCTTTGCAGGACATCCGCAGGATACGAACGTCCAGCCCATGGCGTTACGAAACAAGCCTTTCTATCACCAGGAAACAAAGCGCGACACGTGCAAGCACGTGCCCCACTTTGGGGGGCAAATGTTGGGCGAATTCTCACCCAGAAGCTCTCGAGACCAAGAAGTCACAGTTTTACCCGAGCTCGCTGTTGGGCGAATTCTCACCCAGAAGATCTAGGGACCAGGAAGTCACAATTTCACCCAGGCTCGCAGCCTCCACTTCGTTCGACAGCCAAGGAGCTCAACACTAACCTAGAAGTCCATCCAAAATTCTCAGTATAGAAGCTCATTCGGCCCCATGCACGCTCGGCCCCCTGCCCATTCGGCCCCCTGCTCATTCGGTTTCCACCTCATTCGGCCTCCTTCCCATTCGGCCTCCCTCCATTCGGCCATACTTGCCCGGACACACCCCCTCTGCACAGCCGGTCCAGACAAGCACCGGACCAAGGCCCAGTCTCCATCGCCGAATCAACCTACGACCGGACCAAGGTTGTCACCGAACCAACCCTCTCTTTTACACAAGCCGGTCCAAACAACCACCGGATGCACGCCTTACACCGGACCACACCACCACCGGTCCATGCTCCATGCCGAATGAGACCTCGCCGAACCAGACAACTGCCAGTCCAGATTGCTTCAGCCCGGGCCCACTAGCAGCTATATACAACCAAGACCCCTGCCCCCTACCTCATTCTATAAATAGAGGGGCAGGGGTACAACAATGGCAGACAAGTTTGAGAGCTCAAGCAAGGAAGGAACTTTTCAAACTACTTTCATATACTGATATACGAAGCATTGTACCTGTAATCTGAAAGAAAGAAGATAATAACATATAAAGTGGACGTAGGCACATTCTGGCCGAACCACTATAAATCTGTGTGTCTTTTACATTTCAGCCCCTACTTCTTTCATATTTACATACTCATCTAAAATCACTGAAAATCACATATAATCAACTAAATAATACGACTTGGAGGTGTTTGTCCATTTTTCGTGCAAACAGTTGGTTATTATATTTCAGATCTAATTTTTTTGTTGTTGCTATTTTTCTGATAATATTATATTGTAGATCTCAATATCATACTTATTTTTATGCTTTTGAGTTCATTTATTTTGAAATGCAAGTTTGAACTTGACAAAATTTTGATATTGTTGATTAAAGCAAATTTTTTGACATGGATTTGAGAAATCAAACATGGTTGGTAAATGGGGTTTTCATTTTGAAAACCTTTTAATTTGATTTAGATTTGAATGCAGACTTTGGAAATTATTTTGATATATGATTTATATTTCCAGAAGAAATATTTTATTGTTTCTAAGAGAAACAAATATAAATATAATACGTATCTAGAAGATCGTATTAAGTGAATGGAAATATTAGTAAAAGCTTACATGATAAGCTTAATATCTTCCAATGTTTCCTTTAAGAAAAAAGGGAAAAGGAAATAATAATTGAGAACCTGCAGTTTTCATAAATCAGTAAATTACAAGTTTTCTCAAAATAAAGAACCAGAAGTTCTAACTAAAAAAAAGGATTATATATCAAAACTCAAATATGTAAATTTGAGATGTGAAACTTTGAATTATTAGAAAATCTAATTCAGATTATGGTAAATTTCAATTGCAATCAAACCTGAAGTTTGATAATGAAAATCAAGCTGTACCATTTAGGATCTAAAATACTAAACAAATACTTTTTTTTAAAGTAAAATTGGAACCTGAAGTTCTAAAAACATTTTCCAATGGTATTAACTACTAAATCAAATAAATATATAGAAACTTGTTCACTCCAGAAGTAGTGAAAATAATATATTAAAAAAAAAAGGTCTCCAGAAGAGATTTGTTGATATATTTGCTGCTTTTACTAAACCAAATAAATACGTAGAGATATATATACTCTCCTACTCTCTTTCTTTTTAATTAAAAATAAACTGTTCTAATAGAAAGTTTATTTCTTAATTTTTTTCTTCCTTCTTCCATGCATCCAATCGCTCTTCAAAAGGTAAAATATAATAGATCAAATATAATAGATTTGAAATAATCTTAATTTCCTAAATTTCTAAAATAACTTGTGTTGATTTGAAGATTTACATGTTTGTTTTGATATATTTGGTAAAGAATTACGAAGTTAGTTTTCTTATGAAAATAATAATGATTTGGATCTGAGATTTATAGTTATTTATGATTATGAATGATATGGATAGATCTGAGATAATTTTGTTAATTTAGAAATTCTGATTATTGGGAAATAAAGTTTCGCTTTAAGATATTTATTTTATTTTTATTATTGAGTAATATTGAACCTATATTTGAGATGAAATTGTGTTACTTTGAGTACTGTTTGTTCAATTAGTTCATATATTTATAATGAAATTATTTTGCTATGACAGTAGTTATATCCTAAACCACATAAAGGTTAATTGTAGTTATTTTTATCACAAATGAATTAATTGCAAGTGTTATAGTAATAAATTAAATCATTTATTGTCATAAATGCATTAAATGCATTGATTATTGTAAATTAAATGACGTTGTATGTTTGTGTTTGGAATAAGAATAGACGTATGATTTACTATTTGATGTATTTATTTTGACAAGTAATGTGTGTTGTAACGGAAAAAATAGGTTTAACAACAACTTGAAGTTGTGCAAAGGAATTATTTTAATAGAAGTTGTATAACTCAAAGTCCAAGGCCTGAAGTCTGGAATTACGAAAAGAATTTCAGACAAACTTTACAAGCTCGAATTTTTGTCAGTATTTTTTTTTTAATCTGTCAAAATGTACAAGCTTCTAAAAAAAAGGCAGTTTACACAAAATTTTAGAACCCGAAGTTCATAATAAATTAGTGAACTTGAAGTTCATGAATTAGAAGCCCGAAGCTCTATTGAAATTGTGTAAAATGATAAGGTTGTACTTCTTGAACAAGTTAAAGGAAAATAATATATTATCATATGAGATAATAATGCTGCATTCAAGAGATTACAAAAATATCCAAATGAGTTATACCTTACCTTATATCTTCATACTTATATTATATTAACCAAATATCCTGAAGATATTATGTTATATGATGTATCAAACATCATTGGATGTGTGTGTATTAATCTCTTGAAAAGATGTTTTAGAGATTTATTTATATTTATATTGCAAAATATAACATCCCAGAAGAGATGTTATAGAAATTTTATTTTTGTTACATTGCAATTCCTTAAAAGGAAATACTATATTCCCCGAAGGAATAATGATATAAATATTTTTGAGTAATAACAATAATTTATCGGAAAAAAAATGATATTGTATACCAATGTTACACTCCAGAAGTAGTGGTTTTATCTTTCGCATCTTACTTTCATTTGGTGCATCTAATTTTGTTACTGTATTTAAAGTCTAATATGTCATTTCAAAGATAGTTACAACAAAAAAAAATTCCAGTAGGGATGTTTTATGTTATTGTAAAGGTAGTAATTATGTAATTTCTACAAATAGAAACATTGTACATTGATATGACATTCCAATAGTACATATATATCTCTAGAAGAGATAAATTCACTCCAGAAGTAGTGATAATAAAATATCCCTAAAAGAGACTAATAAATTAGGAAATGATAACATATCTCTAAAAGAGATTTGCTTATATGTTTGGTAATTTTATTAAACCAAATAAATGCATAGGAATTTGATTATAAAGGATCCTAATTTAGCTTAGATTAGATCCTAAAAGTTTGAGAACTATACATACGGTTCTGAGGAAATCTGTATCTGTAACATTTCAAGTATCCAGAAGATACTATTATTATTTGTGCTGTAATTTTTTTTACAGAACTCTCAATAGAGATGTGTAGAAATGTCTGTACACAATTAAAATTATTCCTTGATAAGTAATCATAATTAGGTTCAAAAATGATATTTGAGATATAACTGAGGAATAAACTTAACAATTTGAAGTTTTGTGTATATTTTATTCGAACCAGAAGTTCGATATGGTTTCAAACCAAATGTTTTGAAAATTATCAAGCTGTTTTGACAGGTTTGCATTGACATTGATTTATAAATAGAAATTAATAGTTTGGATCCTTGTAATAGTTTGTTCTAAAAATCACTAATTCAAATGAGAAAGAATATGAAAATTTTATAATATATATGTGATACGTGGACGCACGTATACATCCATATATGTAAATATTTAGCTAACAACCTGAAGTTTGTTATAAGCTCATCTTATAGATCATGCATAGACAATATTTAGTGATTTAAAATTCAATCAACATAAATGTTGAATGACCTGAAGTCATGTATGTATTCAAATGATCTACACAATAAGTAAATTCCTTCAATTGCTTAGATCAATGAATGAGAACAAACTCTAATAATCAATATCAATTGAATGCATCTTACAAAAGAATTATCCTCCTATTATTAATATGTATGATGTATTTGCTAGTAGCAATATCATAATGGATCAAAATAAGAATCCAAAGAAGATTATTATTTAATGTGACAATGTTTGTCAACATTGAGGGGGAGGATAAAGGGATACAAGTTCATTTTGATCATCAGTGTTAAATATTTATTAAAATATACAATGATGCAAAATATTATCAATATTATCCCTAGTAGACTTTCTCCAATATAGATTTGAATCCCTGAAGGATCAAAATTTGTAGACCACATCTGAAATATGGTTCAAAAGTCAGTTCAAAATATTTTTGGAGTTAGTAATAAAGATGCCAAATAAAGGAGGTGGGTGTTCTTGAAGAAACACTTAAGCATGCTCTGAAAGAGATCCATGACATGATTCTCAAATAACCCTAGAAGTGGGTTAGGTACCTAAAACATAATTAAAGAGATCTCAATAATTCATGTCTAGAACTGACAAGGAATAATCATCGATGATAAATTTGCAAATAATAAAGCGCTTATATTTATAAATAGATTAAGAATCTTGAATTAGGGGAAAACATGACTGGCCATCATGAATTCCTTAATAGTAGAGAAATATGGACATGTAGTCCGCAAAGTACCGAAAGTACTTGAAATGCTTAATATACCCTGAAGGTATAAATGTGGTTTAAAATCATATTATATAATGAAAGTATACAAATTCGTGAAGAATATAAATAACTTTCATTGTTATAAAGAATGCAAAGAACAAGAAGAGTAAATTTCAACCTACTTTTAAGTATTGTTGTAATGAAAATCTTGATATAATTCATGATGAGTAGATTACTTCCTATTTTTAAGTATCGTTGTAATGAAACTCTTAATATCCATTGAAGTGATTATTGCGATATGCAAATACTTATTAAAGTATACGAATTTCTGAAGAATATATATAACTTTTGTAGCATGAAGTATAGATTACAAATTTCTTCTAAGTATTGTTGTAATGAAAATCTTGATACATCAAGATGAGTAGATTACTTCCTGCTTTCTAGTAATGTTATAATGAAATTTTTAATATTCATGAAAGATGTATAGTTGCAATGCGCAAAACTAATTTGAAGCATAAAAATGAAAGCACATGAAGTGTTTTTCATAAATGTAGCATACAAATGCATAAAATGCAAACCATATTTGGAAGAAACAATCTTAGAAAATTTGATTGTATCAAAGAAAACTATTACTAAATTGTATTATGAATGAGATACATATTTATGGATCCAGAAGTATCTATAACCAATTTAAGTTTTCGAAAGACGAATATGAATTCAGAGGAAAAATTAAAATCAGGGGGAGAATTCATAAGTATTTTATAATGCACTCTTTTTCCTTAACTAAGATTTTTCCCACTGGGTTTTTATTAGTAAGGTTTTAACGAGGCATTATCTTGATCTAGAAGTATCAACTCCCTAGTAACATTTGAAATAAGCTATAATGTACTCTTTTTCCTTATTTAAGTTTTTTCCCACTGGGTTTTTCTTATTAAGGTTTTAATGAGGCATTATCTTGATCTAGAAGAATCAAACGTCTTTTCAAGAAATAACATCTCAAATATGTTATTTAAGTTAAAATATATTTTTATCCTTGACTAAGGTTTTTCCCATCGGGTTTTCCTTTGTAAGGTTTTTACTGACGTATTAAATTGATCCAGAAGTATCGAACTCTATCTGATGCAGTAAATTATTGAAATATGACATACTATATTGTACTCTTTTTCCTTCACTAAGATTTTTCCCATAGGGTTTTACTTAGTAAGGTTTTAATGAGGCATTAGTTTGATCCAGAAGTATCAAGCTTTATTTAAGAAATAAGAAAATAAATTATGTCATTGTACTCTTTTTTCTTCACTAAGATTTTTCCAATTGGGTTTTTCTTAGTAAGGTTTTAATGAGGCATTATTTTGATCCTGGAGTATCAAACTCTTATAAGGAATATCATTTTTAGTATGATATTTATGATTTCACAAGTTGCGCTCTTTTCCTCGTTCAAGGTTTTTTTCCCACTGGGTTTTTCTAATAGAGGTTTTTAATGAGGCAACAGACAATATCTATATCAACTGAATGGATGTATGAAAGCAAGATAATAATGATGGGGAGCAATTGTTATGGACGTTTTAAAAGAAACAATTTCTAGCAACCATATGAGCATCCAAGATTTTGAAGACGCATATTCAAGGGGGAGTGTTATAATATATGTAAATATATAAGTGAATATGCTTTTGCGTTTTTCTATTAGTCCCACATCATGGGATATGTTCCATCTCATGCTCCAATGCCTATATATAAAGGAGCCTGTGTAATGTAATTATATGAATCAATCTGATATAACCAATCTCTAAATGAATAAAATATCTCCATTCTTTTACTCTAATGGCTTCTGCTCTTATTTCTTTATAACATATTCTTCTTTGTTTATAACACCAATATATTATTTATTATACTTCATAATAGCATAATGGTGCTTTTTGGACCACAATTATGTATATTTATTGTTTAAAAATTTACCAATGGTCCATAAATAAATAGTTGAATAAACTAAAGACCGGTTCTATTCAAATACCAAAAATTACTAAATATATGCCTGTATTTACAAAATTAAATCTGGGAAAACTTCTCCTTCTTCTTCATTACAAAATAAATATTTATTTTTGTAGTTCACTAAAATAAAATCTTATGTTATATAAAAACAAAAACAAACGTTAATACATTTAATTATGAATTTACTACAAGTTTGAAATAGAAAATAATAAAAGAGATAATAATTTTATTATCTTTTCATTGCCTTATTGTTTTTCTTTAATATCAATAAAATTAAGATAAGGATTTTTGAAATAGGTACTGTTAATTCTCTAATTATGTAGCGACACAAATTAAAAGACATGAAAATTAACCTAGACATATAGGTTGAATTTGTTATGTTAAATTCTTATTTGAAAACTTTGTTTTAAATAGAAAAATTGAAGAGTAAGGTAAGGAGGTTAATCTCAATGACATGGATAGTATTGTAATTTTTATGGTGTAGGTAAAGTAAGAATTGTGTATAATAATTTTTTAAGTTGTGTGTTGTGTGTATAGTGCTTCTTAGTGTTTGAATAAAATTTACCTAAACTAAATTCATCTTCGCAATTAATTCATTGAATTGCCAATGAGCTAGAATCTTAAGAAGACGCTTCAAAGAACAATATATGTAGTTTTGTAAAAGAAAATTAATATAATTATTTATATTTTCTAAAATTTAAAAAATTTCAGTAGTGCATTAATTTTTCTTGTCGCCTTCACAAAATGTTACTCCTAAAAAGATTTTTATTATTTCATATTTATATGTAGACAAAATAATTGTTAGCAAATCATTTTTAGAAACTTAAACAAAAATTGGTGAGTGGT
The DNA here is from genome assembly GCA_030765085.1 of Allium cepa. Classification (NCBI taxonomy): domain Eukaryota; kingdom Viridiplantae; phylum Streptophyta; class Magnoliopsida; order Asparagales; family Amaryllidaceae; genus Allium; species Allium cepa. Next base: position 312,230,382 of record CM060942.1, on the reverse strand, counting down.
GTCAATATTATATCGAGCCTTGTTGAATTTCACTAACAAAATTCTAATAGTCGATGGAAAATCTGCTTGTGAATTTCAATTGGTAAAATTATGTTTTACCATCTTTTAGTTGATTATTAAATGATGCAATATAATCGAGGTTTTGAAAAGAGTACATTTTAAATTATCCATTTGAATTGCAATGGTACTAATAGGAACAAAAGGACCATCTTTGTTAATACACATAATTTATGCGTGTTTTAAAAAATTAACGGATGAACTAACTACCATGTTTGAAGGCAAAATGGCGACATAATCTCCTTTATGTTCTCATTTTAAAAAATAATATGAAGTATGACTCATTTTATGCTTTTAGTAAAACCCAATATTCTTAAATTATGTTAGTTGGTTTTTAACCAAGCAAAAGTCAACGAAAATTAAAATGTTGAGACGAAGACAAAACAACGTATAATCTAGAAGACACACTCAAATGAACTAAGGGAATAGCTAATGAAAATTTTGGTCCAAAATACCTAAGGTTATAAGTTGGTACCGACATAAACCCTATAACTCGGTACCACGTTATAACGCCCCATAGTTAGCCTCTCAAACTTCACACAAGGTATTCTCTTTCACTTCTATGCATACCCAGGAGATTTCAAAAAGTTCTAAGTGATCCATCTTAAGGATATAAGAATTAGTTTAATTGAACTGCAGAATAAGCCAAGTTATGAAGGAACAATCTTAAAACAGGTCAACAATCTACGAAAACACAAGGTGCACCCTGAAATAAGGTAAGAAGCATAACTAAAAAGAAAGCACATTTACCCTTAAGTGATAACTCAGTACTGAGTTATAGCTTAACTTACATACCCCTAAATTTTTTCATACTACTTCGGCTTGATATTTGGACCTCCCTAGAAGCGGGCTTCTTACCCATGACTGCAATCCTTATAAATACAAACCATATAGCAACCAAAATAGGATCTGGTTTTTTCCATTACTATGCATAATTTTTTCCACTCCTTCATCTTATTTGTTCAAGAATTGTCACCAAGGCAGCTACTTTGGGCAATCCTAAGACTTATAATATGTCTAACCCATGTACTTGTGACTTATTCTTTTTCAAGCCTCTTAGACTCTCAAATAAACCATAGATCTATAAGTAACAAATCCATAAAGTCAGATTGTCGAACCATTATAAAATCTCATGTCTGTCTATTTATTTCAATGATTTTTCCTTTTATTTCAACTACTATTCTTGGGTGTTATTCCATTTTTAGCATCAATACTTTGTTGCTTGCATTGAGAAAAATTAATCAATTTTTTGGTCTAGCTCTCTACTTTGGATTGCATAAGGTCTAGAAGACAGATCCAAAAAGTTTATTTGAAGAAATTGATGTTTTGCTATTCCAATGGCTCCAATGAAAGGAAAATCAGCATCAGAAAGATTTGCAGCAGCAACAGTTGGTGGTGGTGAAGCAAACACACATTAAACGAAATTAAATAATGGAAATCTACTGCTGAGATCTTCTAATCAGCAGGAAGTTATCACTAAGGAAGTGCTTAATCAGATTATCAATGATCTAAACTAGAAATTTACTGATTGTTAGAAAGCTATCATAGATAATATGGATGTGTTGCTAATTTTACAAATGCCAACAACAAGAATAACCAGAAGGGAGACCTCTCCTGCAATAGAATAAGAAAATTCCTCCATTTTAGATATGAACCAGAAGGATGGACAACAAAGACAGAAGGAAGAAACCGTTGGAGCCGCAGGGGACATTGTAGGATGGAGTAGAGGAGTTCTCCCTATATGGAGATAAGATAGTGCCGATCCAAAACAACTTAGTAGAGCCAAACTTTGAGGCGAACACTCCATAAGAAGATGATGCCATGCTCATTTTATACTTCGAGACAGTATACAACATGATGGTGGGAACTTAGGATTGAATACATGTGTTAATGGACAAAACGCTAGAAATGTGGCTCAAACAACCATGGAAAGACCAACGGCACATGAATGGAACACCACAGTGTTGGTTCTCCCAGCAAATGAAGAACTTAGTTTTAAGTTGGCAAATCAAGATTGTTTGTAGAGTCAAACACTTGAGGCAACCGCTAACAACTGGCCTGCAGATAATTGCACCAGCGAAGAGTACATTGCCGACATGGCCGATTGATGAACGAAAGAGGGAGTAGGAAAAATGAAAACTGGGGTTCTATGCCAAGCCAAACCCCCTTTACAAAAAATGTGTTAAGAGAAGAATATCCTTAAAGATTCACTACGCCGACTGTGCCATCGTATAATGGAATGACGAAACCTAAACAACACTTGTTTAATTAAGAATGGCATATGAATGGAGCAAGATCAAGGGATGATGTCCGTTGTTAGCGTTTCCCTATCTTTTTGGAAGGAGTCACTTCCATGTGGCCAATGAGACTTGCACCGAAGACTATTTCCTCTTTTTATGAGTTGGTAAGAAAGTTTATGGAATAGTTTAGGCTTCACAATGCTCTCCCAAAGGTCGTGATGTCATTATCAGGCTTTTCTCAAGCGCCTAACGAATCACAGAAAGCTTTCTTGAACCAATTTAATGTCATGGTTGCTAGTTCGAGCAATCCAAAGGAAGACATGTTATTTATGGCTCTGGTCTATGCTATTCTTTCGGATACGGATTTTAGAAAATTAATTATGATGTAACAACCAACTACCATGGAAGGATTTCATTGAAAGGCAAACCAATTTCTATGGCTATAAGAAGCAAGTTTGTTCGAAAGCAGAACCATCGATGAGCAACCGAAGGAAGTGATTTAAAGTAATGTTATAGTTAAATAGGATGGAAACATTTCTGTAGCAGCTACAGGAGGTGCAGGAAAGAATGCAAACTGGAAAAGGAGGAATTAGAATTCTAGTAGGCACGACGAAAATGGAAAACATCTGAGGAATCTATGGCCCGAAGATTAAACACCATTGAACGATAGTTTGGACAATTGCTACCATTCTAACTAGGAAATTGAGCAAGATAACAAACCGCCCAAGAGGGGAGCGTTTGAGCAGCAAAAAGAGATCAGGGAAGTTTTGCAGCTTCCACAGGACTCATGGGCATGACATAAATAAGTATCGGCATTTGAAAGACTTGATTGAGGAATTAATAAGGAACAATAGTCTCCATTAGTACATAAAGAAAATACAAAATCCCAATCAACCTGCTAGATAACAAAAATTGAATGCTTGATGAAATACGTTTGGACTCAATGGAGACGGTCTTCATCGAACAGATCAAAGGCAAACAGGAAATTCGTACGCTTCCTCTTTGAATATCGAGATGTTTTGAAATATAATTAAGTGTTATGAATATGATTTTATAACCTTGTTAAGCATCATTTAATAAAATAAGAAACGTGATTTTGAATTTTTTTTACAAAATACATTCTTCTAATGTGACCAAAAATTCGTTTATCGATAAATAACTTTTCGATCGATATGAGATGCTCGAGCTCTTGTTCACTTGACCGATAATAAAATGAAAAAATTAGCAACTTATTAACACATTACCTCTTCATAAAGCTTGGAACATTCCAAAAGCTTCTAAAGGATAAGAAATATTATCATAAGAAGGGTATAAGTGTATTTAGCTTAAAGGAGAAGTGATGGGAGGCGAAGCTTCTGGTATGGTAGGAGGGGGTGAATGCAAGCTTACAGAGAATCGTTCTTGTGATTATACAGGGAGAGCCATATCATAGAGTTAGACTCATAAATTCACAAAGCTTAATTGATAAAAATCAATGGCTTTTTCATCTCTTATGTTCAAATGAAAATTGTTGCAAATCAACTCCAAATCACTTCAAACTTTGCCACAAACTTTAGTACAATATTAGAACACCTTCCACCATGCCAAAACCTGAAGAACCAAAGTCACACTCCCTAAATCTTTAACGGCTATGAGCAATTTGTAGAGGAGGTAGGCAAAAGAGCAAGTGTAATGCAAAGGGGAGGAGGAAGAAGGTGATTGCAAGGTTGGGCTTGAACTTTGTTAGCTTGGATCTTAGTTGTTATTAGGTTGAAGGTGAGTTAACACGCTTCTTTGAAAGAAAATATGACACATATATGTTTGTATTGAATGGTGTTTAAATTGTTTGAATTGTTGTTAACTTATGTTAAAACATTGGCTGTAAAAGTATGTGACATATGTGATCCGTGTACTTGAACAAACTTGGAATGGATTTGAATGGATCTATATGACTTATGACTAGGCCTTGAGCAAAGAACATAGCTTATAGATGGACTTTCATTTAGATCGTACTCGAATTTAAAATTGCACCTATAGCGATAGTCATTATAGAGCAGTTGTTAATTACCTTGTCTTTGGCGATTTCTATGGAACTTTATAGAGAGATCCTCAAGGGATTTTCACCATATTTATAATCATATATACATATATATATGTTTGTTGTTGTTAAAATCTTGAATAGTAGAAAGTTAAGTAATATCTCGAAAAGTAGCCAAAACATCATTAATGCAAAACTGCCTCGTTTAGACTTGATTTTTGGACTTAAAAGGTTTGAAAAGAAATTTAAATTTTATTATTTTGTTTCATTATTTTTACAAGTGCTTACTAACTTTATTAGAGAATTTTAAAAATGGCTTGAGATATTAATGAATTTTCAAGATTCAGTTATGAAATTTTACACAGAGATATTTTGTTAAAAAATATGAAAAAGTGTCGTTTTCAAGTTTTAAGGAAAATTGCAAAGTAGTTATTTTCAAGTAATATTTTGGATAAATATTTTCAAACCTATCAGGAATATTTTCCAAGTATTTTAAGGTATATATAAATGTCTTCAAAAGGGGGTTAGAATTGCTAAATGATCAAATGGTTGACTATTTTATTACTTGTTTGAAAAGTAATTAACCGCGCTTAACACTAAAAGATGACAACGTAAGACTTGTCTATTTGTGAGAGTTAAGATTGATGTCGAGTATCGATGGGGCAATAGAGTTCTAACCTATTGGTTTTCCTCTTGGTAGAGGAATAGTAAGTTGGAAAATGTCAAAAACATGTTAATTGTGTTGATTTCTTCTAGTTTATGGAAATCATTAATACTAGACTTAATACTAAAAGCCGACGAGGTTGACTTATCTATTTGTAAATGAAGTATCTAGGCAAGACTTTGATGCAACCTATGCTCTAACTTACCTGACTTCACACTTGAATGAGGAATAGTTAAGTTGGAATGTTGGAAACCAGTTAAGCGTACAATTCATGATTTGTATAAATAATTGTTTTGACTTAATAACCAATCAACCAATTGTTGAACTTGACTTAATATTGAATGAAGAAGTTATTGAAAGGCTTCATGATTTTATATTAATAGGAACCCCTCGAAGAGGAGTATTTTTACGTAACATCTCTAGCTTTCGCTTACTTCTAAAAGAACTAGAATTAAATTTACAAGAAATTCATTGAACTAGTTTTGAAAAGATGGGAATCGATAAGTGTTTTACTCATCGAATACCATTTCAAAACTATTATACAAGTTATATGTTTTGGAATCAATTATGAAGTGAAATGTTATAGGGTTGAATTATAAATCTTAAGGATATATCCAAGGTAGAGGTCAATGTTAACATTTCAAATGCCGTTATCCGGTAGGACTGTCTATGTTGAGGAGTATTCCAAGAGAGAGGACATCATTAGCATTCATCAGAGGACTTATGTTGGAAACTTAAGTGGAGGTTCGAGATGCTTGAATCCATGTAGCGATTCGTGATCTATTCGAGATGCGGAATCCATTCGAGGTTCATGTTTTGTTCTAGTGACGAAGACATATGCGAAAGATGCTGAACATAATCCCAACATCAGAAATGACCAAAAATAGAGTAGGATGCACAATTTTGGAATAATGACCCATGCCAAGTTATTATCACTCCACATCCAGAGATACTTATCGATTGTTGGCCAGTAGGAGTTGGGTATTGGGTCCACGTTGTTCATGCTTATGTTTGGACATTGGGCCACATGTGTTTACCTAAAGATTTATTTTACCTAGAGATATGTGTTGCTTGAAATTACTCTCTGACCCCTGTGCGGGAGATTGGATTCAGCATCGATCGAAGATTCCACGAAAAAATGGATTATACGACGAACCTTGGCTGTTTTCAATGTAAAGTAAACATGTTGTTGTGTGACCAATGTAAACATCGCAACTATTTCATATGATTTATGTTCTGTATCTTAGATATTATCTATCATATTACTATATTAAACTCAATGAATGGTTGTTTTCTTTGAGGAAAAAACCGTAACGGATCTCAATGGTTACCGTTACCTGTTTCATAAGTTTTTTCACGTTGGTTTACCAAACTGATCAGGGTACTATTTATTATAATGCTGAATCAACCCCATGTATGTTTCCAGATTTAGCCACGAATGCTGTGAAGCCTTTGGAGGGAAGTTGGATTATTAGCTTCTGTAGTATTCTTATTTCCACTACATATTGTATATATCAGCATTGCGAGGACAGGCAGTTATAAATGTATAGGCTGATGATAGTACTTAGGTTTTAGTAAATCTGATATTTCTGTATGTACAGTTACCCTTTGTACTATTCCTTTGATATTATATTTTACAATTCCATTGTGAGATTTTGATGTTTTGTTCGTCCATTCCTGTTCTATTCTTCTTTTCCTTTATTTTATCCTAACTTTTCATCTTTCCAACACTCAGGTTCTTGGCACACGAATACCCAAAATGTATTTAATGTTGACATAAGTGGGTTTAAAAGTCTAGTCGTTACAAGACTAGTGATAAGTACTATAACTAAAGGACGTCAACCCATGTAAAAGAGTTCGGACGAGATAGAGCGAATGAGAATTCTTTAAAGCATGCTCCTGAGAGAAGTTTTTACTGAAGATATAGAAGAGTCAAGCAAGAGAAAATGATAACTGATGATATTTTATTTTGAATTAGGATACTGAAGGTATAGAGGCGCCAACTCTCAACCCAATGGTGATAACCATTAGAATCGGGCTAGCTGTCATGCGTCGTTTATTGATTAATAGTGGAAGTTCAGTTAATACCCTATTTTGAAAAACATTTAATCAAATAAAGATTAGCATGAAGAATGTGACCGCATATAGGATGAAGATTCAGGGTTTTACTGGTAACCCAAAGCAACCCATTCAAACAATTAATTTTCATGAGGAGCTCGAAGAAGGAAAATGAAGGGAGGTACTCATCCATACCTTTGTGCTAGTTGATGAATTCTCCGCTTACAATGCTTTCTTGGCCCTCGCTGACTTGAGACACACTTTGGCTCCATGGTGTTTCACAATGAAATTCGCAATAGAAAATGGGGTTGGAGTAATAGGAGGGGGCTATAGCGTTGGAAGGGAATTCTATGTTGTCGAATTACACAAAGCTAAATGATGTTAACAGAGGAAGAATATGAGGAAATCTGTCTACATTAATGAACCGCAAGCATAGAAACTACAAAACCACCTTGGCTTAGGGACCACAATCGCTTCAATAAGGCTTCAAACACTAAGAAAAAGAGTCCAGAGGAGGAATAGGCAGCATCGGTGGAGTTTAGATGCCTGTCCATATTGACATTGACGATCCAATCCGGTCTTGAAGATAAGGTCATAGCTTGGAATCAAGATGCAAAACTATTTGATAAAAAAATTTCCTACTAACCTATATGTGTTTGCTTGGACGCATTCCAATATGTGTGGGATATCATGGGAGGTAGAATCCAAGGCACTTAAAATCGATCCCAAGTTTGCACCAATAAGGCAGAAGAGACATAGTCTAGGTTCGTAGCGATCCCCAACATCGAAAGAGGAAGTGGACAAGCTATTGGCCAACGGCTTCATTCGCGATGCAATATATCTTCAGTAGGTGTTAAACTTCATGCTAGTTTGATAATTAAACGAGCAACTTCGATTTGAACAAAGCTTGTTCAAAGGTAGAATCAACCAGCTCGTAGATGGAACCGTAAGGGTATGAACTACTTTCATTTATGAATGCCTACTAGGGATACAATCAAATTATGTTGCACGAGCCAGATCAAGGGAACGCCCGCTTCATCACAGATTTAGGGTTGGACTGCTATCATGTAATGATATTTTGTTTGAAAAATGCTAGAGCTACTTACCAAAGATTGGTGAACACAATATTCAAGGATTCAATTGGAAGAACGATGGAAGTATATGTAGATGACATGCTCGTAAAGTCTAGAGTATCTAGAAATTATCTGGGTTATCTCTCAGAGATGTTTGAAATCCTTTAAAGGTATGGAATGAAGTTTATTCCGCTAAATGTTCTTTTGGCATTGCTTTTGGAAAATTTCTTGGTTTTGTAGTAAATGAACAGGGCATCGAGGCTAATTGGGAGAAGATAACAACTTTGCGGAATGTCACTCCCATATAATGAAGAAGGAGTTATAAAGTTTAAATGGAAAGATCGCAATATTGAGTTGATTCATCTCTAGAACGATGGATAAGTGCATTTCGTTCCTCGATGCATTGATGAAGGGTAAGAAGAATTTTGAATGGAATGAAGACTACCAAAGAGATTTCGAGGAAGTACCTCAACATATGGAGATACATTAGTTCTATTCAAACCAGCGGATGGAGAAGATTTATTTTTTTACCTGGCAGTTTCAACCCACGCGTTAAGTGTAGCACTATGCGTGAGGGAGCTTGGATTCAGTGACTAGTTTATTATATCAGCAAATGGTTCGCTGCAGCCAAATGAAATTACCTGAAATTGGAAAGACCGACGTATTGCTTGCTGATAGCGTCAAGAGAGTTGCGGCTATACTTCCAAGCTCATCCAATTAAGATGTTGATAGATCAACCCTTGAAACAAGTAATCTATTAATCCAAGACTTTGGGATGACATCTGAAATGGAACATCGAGTTCGGTCAATACAATGTAATTTATCATCCTCGAAGAGCAGTAATGACAAGCAATTGTTGACTTCATCGTCGAATTCACAATTCAAGACATTAAGAAGGAGGACACTGTGGTCATAGCATTGCAATAGAAGTCGTTATTCTATGGTGCATCTAACAAATTCTGCTGAGGAGCTAGTGTAGCGACCCGCGGTTCCGTACTCCTTGATTTGATAATAATTCTTCCTCGTTTAACCCAAAGTGTACGAAAGAGCGAATTAGTAGGGGTAAAGAAGGAGGTAGAAGAAAAGAAAAACAAAACAATATCAGAATCTCACAATTGCAGCGGAATAATATATAATAGATAACAATAGATTTTTATACTAAAGAATCTGTAACTGGATAATACATTACATCATCAGAGTACATACAAACAACATCCAAATACTGGACAGGTATAACAACTTGTCCTCATCGAAAAGCAGACTATACAGCACATCATAATATATATCAAGTACGTTCGATACATTTCGCCATCCAGCTCGTCTTCCGAGCTCCATAGCATCCCATCCTGTATCCTATAATACTCGGTCTGACCCAAGCATTATAGTGAAATAACACCCGAGTCAGTCTGCAAAACCAGCGTGAGAAAACACACTCCATTGGATTATTAATGTTTTCAAAATCTTTTGAAATCAAAGGTATCTCGTAAGACCACGCCACAAGAAAACATGCCGGGTTTTTACGTTACGATAACCAAAACATTTTTATCAAATCCGTCTGATATTATAATAGTGTCTATAAAAAGTAAAATATAATCTAGCTAAAATGCTTGCACTCACGTTCCAGCAATAGTTGGGCACAATCAAAACCATACATGCGCTTATTGGAGATCGGATTCCATACAATGGCGGGGCTACTGGGGTACCGCCCATCATAGTACCTGATGTAGACCAGAATACCGAGGATCCACCCCGATCCCCTGCAACATAAGACCAGAACTATACTGGATAGTCCAAATAAGATCATCCCGCGGTTAGGACCAGCAACCTACGAAACAGCCAAATAAGAAGGGACGTCTAGACAGGGATGACCCTAACCTAATTGGTTGCTAGCCACATATCCTTGTTGCACCTCTCCTGTTTTAGCCATTCTCGGTTGATGAGGCTCGAGGCTATGCGTTACCTTTTTAGAACACATCTCATTTAGAATGCTCATCAACCTCCTGATGATATTTTGATAGCATTCGTCCATACAAGTCCGTTCCGGGTCTGAACGGAACAGAAGGCACTGCTCTTACTACATCTCTTTTGGAATCACCCACAGGATTAGTAGCAATTAGCCCTTGCACTTCACTGCTTCATCTTCGACTCTAAGCTCTTGTCTTTCTCACGAAACATTCAAATCGGATCGAAGTGGTTTTCAGGAAATTAGTCCTGATCTTGGTCTCTTCGAAATGATCAACGCATTGGCAAATATTGATAGTCGATTATTTAGCTATCATATAACATCCACAAACAACCATCAGGCCTTAATAATTTCCCAAATTATTTATTTCAAAATATCTTCACAAGATATTTTCTACACTTCAACCTTTTGAAAATAGTTTCAAATCATTTTTTCCCTCGCATAATAAATTCCCACCCAATTGGTTTTTTTCCACTGAAAATCACCAAGTGTTAATACTTTAGATTTTTAAATACTTTAAATCACTTTATCCAAAAATATATACCTAATACACTTAAAAATAGAACTACTTAAATAATTTAATTAAAATACTAGTTACGACATTTTATAACAATTTCTCATGTAAAGCTCAGGCCAAACTAATTTTAAAATAAACTACTATAAATACTTAATAACCATCTTTTAAATCAAATACTAGATTAAACCATTAAAATACTTTACATATACAATTAACTTAATAAATATTTACTTTTAAAATTTTAAACCACTAAATAATGATTTCTTCTAAAACATTCTTTTAAAACCACTTTAAAACCTCTAACGTATACTTGGAAGTCTTCCTTTGAAAATATACTTGGATTTCCAAGGAAATACACTTCCCATTCCAATATAACCATCTAATCATTTATAAATCCTTCTTGATTTATCTCAATTCAATTTACGTCTCAACCGGTAAATTTTCCTTTCCACACCTTTAAAAATAAACCACTATTTATTTCTAAAACAATTTACCCATTCCTTTATAAATTCCCACCGTGAATTTACACTTCCATATATCCACTGATATCTTATTTCACTTTATAAACCAAGTTTATAAATTCCTAAGTCTCATCCTCCTTTTAAAACACAGTTTCAAACACTTAATCAATTTTCAAATCGATTTCCAAAATTTACTTTATTTTAAAATAAATTCCTTTACTTACTCAATTTTATTTAAAAACCCATTAATTTTAGATTCTAATTCTTTATTATGATTTAAAATCTTATTTAAATTGAAAATACCAATTTCATACTTTTCCTAAAATTCTTTTTTATCTCTCCCAAACTATTTTAATCCTTGAATTTAAAAATAAATCCTTTATTCCTTTAGAGAATAACACTTAGGCTTAAAAATTCATTTACTTCCTTTTATTTAAAATCTCCTTTTCCATACTCAGAATTTATTTATTAGAATTTAACAAATATCAACTTTTATCCTTTTCTAGTTCATTCTTCTAATTTATCCAAATTCTCTATAATTATTTTACTTAAAAAAATTCTCTCTTTTTTCTCTCCAAAAATCCAATCTATATATTCTTGATAACTCAATATACCCAAATATATTCAATCAAACCGTAGCATCCAATATTTAAATTCCTAACAAAATCAGTAATCTATCACAGATAACCAATGAATCGTATCATAGATTATGAAAACAAATTCATTATTTTGAGAAACCCAGTTAGATCCCTCCAACCTGTTTCCCAACATCCACAGATGTTAGCACAATATAGAATATCAATCCCACTTCGAGGGGGATATCGCGGTATAAAGGTCATCCGCTATTTTGCGCGGCGCATAGGGTCTCACCCGCTAGATAATGCGGCAAATCAATCACCCTGGTACACACACACACACACACACACACACTATTATATCTATTATCACATCCAAACTGATTATCAATTCAAACAACAACCAATAATTTAAATTTAAATATTTGAATTTAAATGGAAATCCAAATGAGTGAGATTAACTCACCCTTGTTTTGTTTGCAATCCTCTTCAATCTTGACTCGTTTCTTCATGATTTTAGACCTTATATAACATTATATAATTCATTAAGATTTATCTTAATTGAAAATCAATCGCCTTTTAAATTATTTAACTGACAAAAATTTAATTTAAACCAATTTTTCCTTTAATAGATTGTCTTCCGTAATTAAAGTAATTGAACAAGTTGATTAAATAAGTAAATCATCGTAATCCATACTTTAAAAACTAAACAGTAGGTTTATAATATATATAGATTTAAAGATCACATTTATGTATAAAATCCCCAACAGTTAAAACCCTATATTTTTTTTTTGAAATCAACTAATTATCCATTTATCAAAATGTATTTAAATTAATCATATTTTAACATATTAATTGAAAAATAAATTATCTTTGATGTTTTATGTATATACATATAGCTGACTAAATTCAACGAATTGTTTATCTCATGCTGTTAATTTACTCTAAATTGAACAATAAAATTATACCTTACTGCTCAATCGAGCATCTACCGCCATCACGAAGTAGCTACTCGCATGTGACTGGAATGACGATGACCCTAAGCCATCGAACTCCACGAGTGCGCTCTGCCTCCTCCACTCGAGTCACCACTCAACGTTGCCGAACCCATCGCATAACAACCCTGTCTCTACCGAAGCCCTACCCTCCATGCAAAATAGTCCCCAATCGAGAGTGTCAGGTCGTTCGTAGCTCCCTTGCCGCTTCCACTTCCACGAGCTCGAGTCGAGGTAGCACTTCCCTCGCATACAGGCGCCTTGCTCTTAACTATGGCTGTCGCGCGCGATCACATTATCGCAACCGCGATTCAAGGCAGAAGGAAGATGAGATCGCGATTTGATTTGGAAATTATTTCATTCCAGTCGCCATCTATTCTTATCTAGGAATGAGATTTCAATGGTTCGTTCGACACTTCATTTCTAGAATTTGATTTTTATTTGAGAAAAATTATTTTCGGTCTTTTTTTATTTCATTTGTTTAAATTGAAATCTACAGATTTGAAGAGAATGGAATGAGCGAGAGAGATTATTTGTTCGACCATATTTTACTTTCTTTTTAAAAAGAAGACGCGTGTTACACCAAGGAGAACATGTGTTCTTAAATTGCCTTGCGTGTCTACATACGCTGCTAAAGTATTCATATGCAATTATATTATTTATTTTTAAATTTAAATTTAAATTCAAATTTAAATCGTCTTCAATTTGAAGCTTAAAATTTTTATATCCTATCGAGGCGTGCCACCAGGCTTTTATAATGTTATACCCCTATTCCGAATGCAATGGAAAAGGTTCTGAGTCCTAAATCGATCATACGGAGAAGATAGCTTTTTCAAACCCAGTTATAATATTAAATTTCGATATAGATTTCAGCACGTTTATCTACTGTACCATCACATGACAACTCCAAATGCTATGAAATTTGAAATCCGGTAATAATACAATATTACGGATCCAATGGAACAAATTTTGTCGAATTCCAAGACTGTGTCTCGAAAGGCTATTTTAAATATCGATTTAAAGGATATATTTTTAAAACCGAACAAATCGCTTTTAAATTCTTCTATTATCTTCAGTATTATTAATATAAATTTTTATAAGCCTTTAAATTATTTTTAACTAGCTTAAAACCAAGATTCACTATTTTAACCAATTTCCAATTATTTAATCCAGTTATTTAATTATCCAAATAAATAGTGATATTTGAAATTCAAGTTAAACTAACTTTAAAATATTCAAAATATATTAAATATTCCAATTTCAGATATCAAAAAATTTCGGGGTATTCACATTCCTCCACCTTAAAAGAATTTCGTCCTCGAAATTATTAGTTAAGAGGAATGGTCCACAACCTGTTCATCATTTTCCCAAAACCAAACAGTTTTAACAACTTCTCAAAACAATCTTTTTATTAAAGACACATTATTACTCTTATTAAATTCCCAAGCTCAACCATAATTTCCGAACAATATTATTTACTCTAAAACTCAAATTTCAAATTTAAATATTTACTCTACAATTCAAATTTTAAATTTAAAACCAAATTTTAAATCTTTGAAATTTTCTCAAAATTTTTCTAAATCCCTAAATTTTTGAAAATTTTTGTCAGCATCTCCTTTGCGCGGTTAGATTTGTACAACTACAAAATGCCTTTACGGGCCCCAGATTTCAAAAGAAAACAAAATGCCAAGTGGCTTGCGCAGAAAACCATCAAATTTCATATGCCAATTTAAATACAAACCTTTCGTCGAGCAAATAAATTTTATCTTTTGAAATCACAAACACCAATTTCCTTTTGCTTTTAAAAAACTTGTGTATCCTACTTAACAATAATGTCCAATCACAGAATTCAAAATAATTTTATATATTTCTTCACAAAAGTTTCAATATCTATTAAATTCAATCCCGTAAGATGCACATATATCATCTGTATGCAATACCAAATTCGATCGCTCAATCGATCACACAATTTCACTTCCATGCTAGTATCGTCCACCCGACTTCTTACTACGGACTCAGATCTGGTTTCTCGATCAAAAATCATCATTCTCCTTGCATAAATGTTCGCTGTGATAGATAATTTCTAGAATCGATCAAAAATCCATATCTAGGGTTCGCCATCGAAAATCAAGTGAAAAATCCCAACTCGGATCAGTATAACTACCTTGAAATTCCATGCTCAAATCTAGATCGAATCGTTATGCGAATAAAATGTTGTACGTACATCCTACATATTTATTCCAATTGATTATTAGCTATATCAATTATCTTTTTATTCACATTTGATTTCCAAACTCCTATTCTCAATTATCCCATTTCACTCTTTGCTTAATCTTCATTCAAATATTAACTTGGAATATTTTTCCGATACCAATTTTTACTTGAGAATTTCACCATCCACCTTCCTTAAGTTTATTATAAATATTCTATATGCTTTAATGTTTATTTTTACTTCACTACTTAAGCTTTATGTATATTTTTATTCAATTTACATTTTCAATTCCTTTTGAATTCAATCTATCTTCAAATTCTGAATATCGAATTTTATTCATCTTATCTCAAACCATACTTAATTAGTCATTTCATTAATTAGTTCCACTTACTAATTTATTTTAAATCTCAAACAATTTTATTTCCAAAATTCTATTATTTTAGTTCATTTCGAACTAATTCTACCACTTTGTTTACTTAACCCAATCCAAATTGAGTTCTAATATTCAGCTTAAATACCATTTACTTACAATTCAAATTAGTTTGTTTCATTCCCACATTAATTTCTAACTTAATGAATTTTTATTTCAAGGACCACTTTACTTCGTCTTCTTATATTTTTTTTATTTAAATTCACCTTTATTTTCCTCGATTCGTTTACACTTCAATTAATTCAAAATTTTAGCCTCTATAAGTTTCCCAACTTATTTACTTTCCATTTGCTAACTTCTTTTAATTTACTTCATTTAATTGGCTTACATTATAACTTATTTCATTTTCTTATTTACCTCAAAAATTTTAACTCTTCTTCAAGTTAAAATTTTCTATTCTATAATATTTCAAATTTTACTAATTATCAAACCCATTTATATTTCCGTTAACATTTTGAATAAGATTCCGAAGTCTTTTAAACAATTACCCAACATTTCAAAATTATTTTAGGAATCAATTATATACATAATTCATTCTCATGTCAAATTATCTGTTGAATTTTAAAACCAAACCCAGTTTTGCAAACAACTCCAATTTAAAACAATTTTGCAGCAATTCCTCTCCTTGAAACTCGAAAATGGACACCGATGATGTCGCGATCATCATCGAATTATTTTCCAACGACCGAAAAGAGTTTAGTGCTTTTTTTCCTTCAAAAATATTTAAAAAATATTTTTAAATTCCAAATATAACCAGATTTCATATCCAATTCAGAAATATTTCCCTAATAATATCACTATTATTTCTCTAAAACCTTTGAAAATCATTTTCAAATCAAAGAAATTTAATTTCTGAAATTTTGAATTCCAAATCCTTTTAATCCCTATTCAAAAATTACTTTGGCATCTTATTTCAATATATAAATCACATTTATGATTCACATTTCAAATTCCATTTTGTTATCTGAATTTATTTCTTAACCCTTGGTAATGATTTCAATTCCTATTTTAAATTTCTACACAACAATGATAATAGTTTGATACTATCATTCCTTAACAACCAAGTAACCATACATTATAAAAATTTACAAAAATTATTTCTTTTATATACAAAAATAATTTGGGAAAAATTATTTCATTTATCCACTTTTAAATAAACAATACGATGTCGGTTTGCCTAGTTTAAGGGTTTAGAAATTACTATCGATATAGTTGTCCAGACTGCACCGACCAGAATTTATAAAACACTCAACCGATAAGTCGACACAATATAAAACAACTTATATTCACTAATAAATACACGCTCATATCTATTTATACACTCAAACTCATTCTAGAGTACCAATGACTCTATTTCTAATGAGTAATCGCCACCCGAGCCAAGGATCTTTCTTAACCATCAGCTTTGATAGCAAATGTAGCGACCCGTAGTTCCATACTCTTTGAGTTGATAATAATTATTCCTCGTTCAACCCAAAGTGTACGAAAGAGCGAATTACTAAGGGTAAAGAAGAAGGAGGTAGAAGAAAAGAAAAACAAAACAATATCATAATCTCACAATCGCAGCGGAATAATTTATAATAGGTAACAACATATTTTTATATAAAAGAATCTGTAACTGAATAATACACTACACCATCAAAACACATACAAACAGCTGGCAAACACTGGACAGTTGTAACAACTTGTCCTCCCCCAAAAGCAGACTATACATCTTATACTGCTCATTGGAATATATATCAAGTACGTGTGATACGCCTCGCCATCCATCTCGTCTCTTAAGCTCCACAGAATCCCATCCTGTATCCTATAATACTCAGTCTGACCTGAGCATTATAGTGAAATAACACCCAAGTCGGTTTGGAAAATCAGCGTGAGTAAACTTACTCTATTGGATTATTAAAGTTTTCAAAATCCTTTGAGATCAAGGGTATCTCGTAAGACCACGCCACAAATAAACATGTCGGGTTTTTACCTTACGATAACCCAAACATTTTTATCAAATTCGTCTGTTATTATAAAGAATCTATAGAAAGTAAAATAGAATATAGCTGAAATGTTTGCTTCTCACGTTCTAGCATTAGTTGGGTACAATCAAAACCGTGCAGGCGCTTATTGGTGATTGAATTCCATACAATGACAGGGCTACTGGGGTACTGCCCGTCGTAGTACCTAGTCTAGATCAGAGTACCGAGGATCCACCCTGATCCCCTACAACACAAGACCAGAGCTACCCCTTACTGGATAGTCCGAATAAAATTACCCCACGGTTGGGATCAGCAACGGTCCACAGAGCTGAATAAAAAGGGACATCTAGGTAGGGATGATCTTACCCTAATTGGTTGCTAGCTACTTAGCCTTGCCGCACCTTCCCTGTTTTAGCAATTTTCGGTTGATGAAGCTCGAGGCTATGCAATACCATTTTAGAACACATTTCACTTAGAATGCTCATCGTCCTCCTAATGATGTTCTGATAGCATTCGTCCATTCAAGTCTGTTCCGTGTCCGAAAGAAACCGAAGGTACTACTCCTACTACATTCATTTTAGAATCACCCTCAGGATTAATAGCGATTAGCCCTTGCACTTCACTTTTCCATCTTCGACTCCAAGCTCTTGTCTTTCTCACGAAACGTTCAAACTAGATTGAAGTGGTTTTTGGAAAATTAATCCTGATCCCGGTCTCTTCGAAACGATCAACGCATTGGCAAATATTGATAGTCGGTTATTTAACTATCATATAACATCTACAAACAACCATCATGCCTTAATAATTTCCTAAATTATTTATTTCAAAATATCTTCACAAGATATTTTCTACACTTAAACCTTTTGAAAATAGTTTCAAATAACTTTTTCTCTCGCATGATAAATTCCCACCCAATTGTTTTATTTCCAGTGAAAATCACCAAGTCTTAATAGTTTAGATTTTTAAATACTTTAATCACTTTATCCAAAAATATAGACCGAAAAAACTTAAAAATAAAACTACTTAAACACTTTATTTAAAATACTAGTTATAAAATTTTATAATAATTTCTCATGTAAAACTTAAGCCAAACTAATTTTAAATTAAACTATTAAATAGAATATAAATATTTAATAGGCTTTTTTTGAATCAAATACTAGATTAAACCTTTAAAATACTTTACTTATATAATTAACTTAATAAATATTTGCTTAAAAAATTTTAAACCACCAAATAATTATTTCTTCTAAAACATTCTTTTTTAAATCACTTTAAAACCTATAATTTATACTTGGAAATCTTCCTTTGAAAATATACTTGGCTTTCTAGGGAAATACACTTCCTATTCCAATATAACCGTCTAATCATTTATAAATCCTTCTTGATTTATCCCAATTTAATTTACATCTCAACCAGTAAATTTTCTTTTCCACGCCTTTAAAAATAAACCACTATTTATTTTTAAAACAATTTACCCATTCCTTTATAAATCCCATCGTGAATTTATACTTCCATATATCCACTGATATCTTATTTCACTTTATAAACCTAGTTTTTAAATTCCATAGTCTCATCCTACTTTCTTAATATGGTTTCAAACACTTAATCAATTTTCAAATCTATTTCCGAAACTTAATTTATTTTTAAATAAATTCCTTTACTTAATTTTATTTCAAAACCCAATAGTTTCAGATTTTACTTCTTTATTATGATTTATAATCCTATTTAAACTAAAAATACCAATTTCATACCTTTTCCAAAATTCTTCTTTATCTCTCCCAAACTATTTTAATCCTTGAATTTAAAAATAAATCCTTTATTCTTTTAAATAATATCACTTAAGCTTAAAAATTCATTTATGCCCATTTATTTAAAATCTCCTTTTCCATATTCAGAATTTATTTATTAGAATTTAAAAAATATCAAATTTTATCCTTTTCTAATTCATTCTTTTAATTTATCCAAATTATCTATAATTATATTATTTAAAAAAAGATCTCTCTTTATTTATCTTCAAAAATCCAATCTATATATTCTTGATAACTCAATATACCCAAATATATTCAATCAAAACATAACATCCAATATTTTCAATTCGCAATAAAATCAATAATCTATCACATATAATCAATGAATCATATCATAGATTACGAAATTTCTTTCATTATTTTGAGGAATCTAGTTGGATCCCTCCAACCTGTTTCCCTGCATCTATAGATGTAGCACCATATAAAATACCAATCCCACTTCGAGGGGAATATCGCGGTATAAAGGGTCATCCCCTATTATGCGGGGCGCATAGTGTCTCATCCGCTATACAATGCAAGAGATCAATCACTCCAATACACACACGCACACACTATTACATATACTATCACATCCAAACTGATTATCAATTCATGCTACAATCAATAATTTAAATTTAACTATTTAAATCTAAATCGAAATCCAAATGAGTGAGATTAATTCACCTTTGTTTTGTTTGCAATCCATTTCAATCTCGACTCGTTTCTTCATAGTTTTAGACCATGTATAACATTATATAATTTATTAATATTTGAATTAATCGAAAAATCAATCGCCTTTTAAATTATTTAACTAGCAAAAAATTTAATTTAAACCAAAATTTCCTTTAATAAATTATCTTTCGTAGTTAAAGTAATTGAACAAGTTGATTAAACAAGTAAATCATCATAATCCATACTTTAAAATTAAACAGTAGGTTTATAATCTATAAAGATTTAAAGATCACATTTATGTATAAAATCCTCAACACTTAAAATCCTGTATAAAGTTTTTTCAAAATCAACTAATTATCCATTTATCAAAATGAATTTAAAATTAATCATATTTTAACATTTTAAATAAAAACTAAATTATCTTTGCTGTTATATATAAACACACACACATACACACACACAGAGCCGACTAAATTCAACAAGTTGTTTATCTCATGCTGTTAATTTACTTTGAATTGAACAATAAAATTACACCTTACAGCTCGATCGAGCATCTGCCTTCATCATGAAGTAGTTGCCTGCATGTGACTTGAATGACGACGACCCTAAGCCATCGAACTCCATGAGCGCACTCTGCCTCCTCCACTCGAGTCACCACAAAGTCGTCGAACCCATCGCGCAACAACCCAGTCTCTACCGAAGCCCTACCCTCCACATGAAATAGCCCCTAATCGAGAGTGTCAGGTCGCGTGCAACTCCTTGCCGCCTCCGCTTCCACGAGCTCGAGTCGAGGTAGCACTTCCCCTGCATGCAGGCGCCTTGCTCTCAAACATGGCTAACGCGCATGATCCTTTATCGCATCCACGATTCAAGGTAGCATGAAGTGAGCTCGCGATTTGATTTGGAAATGATTTCGTCGGTTTCATTTCAGTCGCCATCTATTCTTATCTATGAACGAAATTTTGATAGTTCATTCGGCACTTCATTTCTCGAATTTGATTTTTATTTGAGTAGATTTGTTTTCGATCATTTTTATTTCGTTTGTTTAAATTGAAATCAACTGATTTGATGAGAAGGAAATGAGCAAGGGAGATTATTTATTCGGCCATATTTTATTTTCTTTTAAAAAGAAGATGCATGTTACACCATGGAGAACATGCGTTCTTAAATTGCCTTGCATGTCTGCATAGACTGCTATAGTATTTCAATGCAATTATATTATTTATTTTTAAATTTAAATTCAAATTTAAATCTTCTTCAATTCGAAGCTTAGAATTTTTATATCCTATCGAGGCGTGCCGCCAGACGTTTATAATGTTATACCCCTATTCTAAATGCACTGAAGAAGTTTCCGAGTCCTAATTCGATCGTACAGAGTAGATAGATTTTTTGGACCCAGTTATAATATTAAATTTCGATATAGATTTTAGTACGTTTATCTACTATATGATCACACGAAAACTTCAAATGCTATGAAATTTTAAATCCAATTATAATGCAATATTACAGATCCAATGGAACTTGTTTCGTCAAATTCTGAGACTATGCATTTGAAGGCTATTTTAAATATCTATTTAAACGATATATTTTAAAAAATAAACAAATCGCTTTTAAATTCAAGTTTAAAACTTCTATCATCTTCAGTATTATTAATATAAATTTTTATAAGCCTTTAAATCATTATTAGCCAGCTTAAAATCAAGATTCACTATTTTAACACTACTACAAAACAGGCCATTTGCATCGGTTGTTTACCCCCCTTTTGCATCAATTCAACAACCGATGCATATGCAACTGATGCAACAGGCTTAAGACTTTTGCATCAGTTCTGAAACCGATGCAAAAAGGTCCTTTTTGCATCGGTTGTTACCAACAACTAATGCAAAATATCATGGTTGTTGCTTGAACACAGCCCCCATGTTGCATCGGTTGTAATGAAAACCGATGCAACAAAGGAATTTATTGCATCGGTTGTTGTTGAAAACCGATTCAAACTAATCCCTTTATTGCATCAATTTTTTTATAACAATCGATGCAAACTAATACCTCGGAAACCATTGTTACAATACTCAAACTCTTTCATCAAAAAAAAAAAGAATTTACATTTTCATTTATAATTATATTGACTGTCAAAACCGTTTCTTTACTGCTAACTTTACTGCTACATACCATACCACACTTTCATATTAGTGCAGACATTTTGATTTGCAATCAACCAAGCATACATTTGCTATCAACTGTGCACCATCCTTCACTGCTCCGTGCACTACTCCAATTCTTTGCTGCTGTGTATACAATTCAGTCAACCACTTTGCCCACCAAACAAAACTGTTACACAACTACCATACATAAACTTCAAACCACCTCTACCTATTCATTTCTACAACTTCACAATCCCATATTGCTTCATCCCTTACTCCCTGCACAAACATACTGCACATCAATACCCGGTTGCTTCAATCATCATACGCCTCCTCTCAAATTGATCACCATCTTTTGCAACTGCACACAGTTATTCCAAACAACTTTAATATACACCAATACCACAACACTCTAAACCACATCATCACATTCTTCACTTGCCTACAACAACTTCCATACTTCGTCACACTATCTCCTTACTGCTATAACTACCACATCTCCACAAACAAGCCTACCACTACATCAGACCACTCCACATCCATAAACTTCACGTACATACATTATCACCAAACAAGCTCCACATCACTCCTTCTTGCCATTTAGTCCTATTATTACTATTGTTGTTACAACCATCTACGACTTCCATAC
The DNA here is from genome assembly GCA_030765085.1 of Allium cepa. NCBI lineage: Eukaryota > Viridiplantae > Streptophyta > Magnoliopsida > Asparagales > Amaryllidaceae > Allium > Allium cepa. The sequence goes on along the minus strand of CM060942.1, from coordinate 312,207,904 downwards.
ATCACTGCCTCCTCTACTAACTGTCTGCAGTCTTCAGAACCAACCATATTCACACAACAACTACCCAAAATTTCAACTCCTTACTGTTCTCCATCACGTCCCTTCTACTAAACTGCCAACGATCACAAGCTCTCGATAGCAACCATACATCCCTCTGCCATGACATGATCATACTGTTATATACTTTTGTTTCTGCTAATAGTTCATTCTCCTATACCACATTTCTGCCGCCATACCACTGCCACCCATATCACCAATCAACCATCCACATCCACCTTCAATCACACACCGTAATCAAGAAGCTACTGTCGTACAACGTACCACTGCTGCTACTTCAACAACTTACCAATCCACCTTATATGAATTATTACAACAACCATCCTCGTACAAGCTGCAATCCACAAACAAACTGTTTCATACCGCAAAAATGCAAGCATACTCACCAATCTTAACAACTTCCAAGCTTACATATCACACATTTCCACCTGACAGCAAACCTGTCCACACTGTCATATTTCTGCTATCACCCTGTATATAACTGAATCACTTCATCACACTTGCATTCACTCTAGTCACCTACCTCCTCAACCACCTGACCTCTGAACACTACCATCAACTTTAGACAGAAACAACCCATAACCCATCACCCCTACCATAAACCTTCCCCTACCTCAAACACATACCCACTGTTCATCGTTTGATACCGCTGCTACACCCCTATCTGCCATTTAAAAATCTTCAACAACATTCTCATAAAAACATCAGTACCTTCGAAAATCACTGGCCACTTGCTTTGAACCACAAGACTGTTGCACATCACTTATAAAAACCACCCTCTGCTTACCTGAAACTCTATCATTCCACCACAACAATCAACCTACCTGACTCTGATTACACAATCACATCCCCTTTTCTGCTAACCAACCATCCTCTTCATTACCCAACATACCATCTGCCCATAACCACATCACTACCACAATTCCAATGAATTTCACCACCTGACCATAACAATTCCCATCCAACAATACTATCCACCAATGAAAGTGAGCATCATGCGATCAGGTACAGATAATCTTTGAAATAAGCAAGGTACCCATTCCAGAACCAGTGCCTCCTCCAAGAGAGTGGCACACATGAAATCCTATTTGTTCCAAATAATAACAAATCCAATATTTGAGTCTACAAACTCTTTCATCAAAATTCGTAAAATTGAAGTCTGACACAATTTAGAGAAAAATACAGAGTCGGTATCCAATTTGGTTTCAAAATTATGTTAAATTTCCATGCTATTTTATTGTTAAGAAAATTAGTAGGATATAAGCCATATTATAGTAAATTTATTAACTAACATATAAGAGTACATTACCATTCTTATTAGTCACTTCTGATGTAATGTTAGAAAATTCGCACAGTTTATTATCTCAATTGAGCTTCTTGATGGATTGCACACTGCTATCTGCAGGCACCCAAACAACAGGATCGGCTATAATGTTCCTATGTGACTATTAAGTTGTTCTTAAAAAAATATTTATATAGACTTTTTTGTCATGCATAAGGATATTGTGTCAAATCACTAGCGATAGAAAGAAGTATGAAGGGAAAATGATTCTAACCCCCCGGCAACAATTTGCAAAATGCAGAACAAATGGTGCCTCAGAGAAATATTGTTAAATGCTTTTTTGCTAGCAAGTAGACGAAGCAGAGCAACTAGAGTTGAGCATTCTACATCATTGCCAGTTTTAGCCTCTTCATTTGCCTGACACAAACGCATAACATGCACAGCCAGCTTTACTTCTCCTGTAATCAAATTATAAACCACAAGAGCTGTAAATTTGTTACAAAAATGAAAGATAATGAGGGAATTTCAAACCTATTAAAGACTGTTCTTTCTTTAAAACTCCATAAACAGAGATAAGTTTGCATCAAGTCCTTTGCAATAATATTCAAGATCTAGGAGAACTTTAGTTGCCTCAATCCGAACGTCCCATGATGCTTTTACAGAATTACAAAATGATTTTATTATTTCTAACATGCGCTCGAAATGAATGAATGCTAGTGGGTGTTGAGTAGTGATGTCCACCTCACCCGCTGTTATGTGTATGAAATCGAAATATCTAGCATGCATCCTAAGAGGAGGTTGGAGGAAATGGAGTTAATTAACTAGAGCAAGAAAGTTAGTGTATGAAAAATTGATGGATTATATTTTTCTTACAAATGACACAGAGGAAGACAACTTCAATGTAATCTGTGCTAGGGGGTGAATGCATCTAATGGTAATAATTCCATTGTGACTAGGCACAAGGCTGAAATTTGATGAAAAATAAATAAACCAGAGTTTAGCATGCTATTAAGGTAAAAGCAAGACACATTTTATTCTATAAACTAAAATATACCTGTCAAATTGCATTACATGTTCAATGTGCTTGAGAAGGGATGACAAAAAGGAAACATTCTGGAATAGCACGGAGTGAAAAAAAGTATAAGCATATGCATTAAGAATTCGGTTTTACTCTACCAGTTGGCAAAGGGCATAGCTTGAGTGACAATATTAAGTGTAAACAACAAAAAATCTTAACACCAACTGTTAAACTAAACAATCATAAGAGTACACGAGTAAAAACGAAGTATCAAAATATTGAAGTTGGAAGCAATGCATTCTAACTGAAAGGCTTTTGGTTCATTGCAATGAAAGCACCCAGGCCCGCCTACTTTACGAGGGTTGGGAGGGGTTGCTATGGGGCATCAGATACTTCACTACTATTCCCCTTGATATTAGCAGTAGCATATGCAAAATTAGGTATGCTGTTCCAGAGCTCGATTTCATCTTTCGATTCTTTTTCTCCTTCTGATTCAAGCCAATTGTCTGTTTATATAGAGTAGCAATTTTGATACGACAAGTTCATGTGCGTTTTGTTGTTTTAGTTTTTCGATGGAGGAGGAAACTTATGCGAAATATATATCAGATAGCAGAAATTTCATGTTTTTCAGTTCAGTACAGGTTCTTCAGGCAGAATGCGTTTCACACGGTAATATATCATTAACAATTGGCAATACTTCACAATTTTGCATTATGAACATACTGATGTTGTCCAATGTTATTCAAAAGAACAAAGGGTTTGTTTTTATCATAGGTACATACAACCTACACCAAATAAACAGAGGGTTTGTTTTATTTATACGATAGTTCGTATAAAAGAACAATATGACTATATATGCTTAGAATTTTTCCCTTTTAAATAACCAATTCGAATCAAAATTTGATTTCTATAACCAATTCGAATCAAAATTTGAAAAAGTGCAATTCTCAAATTTCATATCTTACACAATTGAACAAAATATAACAACGAAATTGTTACTTGCTGTTTTGTCGAGCATCTCTCTTCTCAACAACCTTCTTCCCCTTCAAAAGAACCATTGCAGCCATCAACACCTACAGATCGACAAAAGGGTTGTCCCCTTATTTCGATCGATTGAAGAAAATTAAAAAATTACCAAAGTATGTATGAATTCATGAATTTACGAAACAACATCACACTATCATGAAAACTAAAGAGAAATAACTGACCGGCATGTGAAGAAAAACCATGAATTCAGGAATTCTGAAACCAAAGTTGGGAACCAAAGATGGAACTCGATTTGGCCATTATATTCAAATTCATGAATTCATGAAATATGGAGATCATGAAGTCTAGAAATTGTGAAGTTTGGAACTCGAATTCATGAAGTTTGGAATTTTATCTGGCCATCATACTCAAATTCATGAATTTTGAAAGCAACGAATTTCCAATTTCATTGTAAGTGGATTAGGGTTCGGGCTTGGATTCAGAGCTGTGGGAAAGGAGAATGGAGAGGAAGAAAGAGAGGCGGGGAGAGCTCGTGATAGAGGAAATTATTTACGGGGATGGAGCATGGATTAAGATCAGGTTTTGCCGATTTTGGGAAAGATGAAAAGGGGGAGAGGAATTTAGGGTTTTCGAGTGAAGGACAAAAAGAAGAGGTTCGCGGTGAAAATGAGAGGGAGACGGAATAATTTACCGCTAACTTTTCATCCCGGTTTTCAACGTGGGAGTAGTATTTTTGCATCGGTTGTAAATAAAGCTGATGCAACTAACACTATTTGCGTCGGTATATTTTCTTCGGTTGTCGATGATAACCGATGCAAATTGTATTTTTTTACTACCTACTGCTTTCCACATACCAAATACATCGGTTGTTAAAGTGTAATCGATGCAAATACTTCTATTTGCATCGGTTGTTGTAACAACCGATGCAAATGAGGCGAAGCAGCATGCGTATTTTGTAGCAGTGTAACCAATTTCCAATTATTAAATCCAATTATTTAATTATCGAAATAAATAGTGATATTTGAAATTCAAGTTAAACTAACTTTCAAATATTTAAAATAAATTATACATTCCAATTTCAAATATCCAAAAATTCAAGGTCGTCACAGCGGGAGTTATGCTTGAAACCACTGAAGGATTGTCGATCTACTATGCTCTATGGCTAGAATTTCCTGCTACTAACAACGAGCAAAAGAACGGGCCACTAATAGCAGGATTGAAGATTGTGAAGGAATTAGGAATAAAATCGTTGCGTATCTACATAGAATCTTAGCTAGTCATCTGTTAGACGAAAAGAGAATATCAAGCTGAAGGAGCGAATTTCACCCCTTACTTGTCAAAAGCATGGGAACTGCTCAATGGCATTGAACACTGCACTAACTCATATTCCCTGAGAATAAAACATGAAGGTTGATTATTTAGAAAAACTATTCAATTCCAGATACGCACAGTTGCTGGGACTGGTCTTAGTAGAAGTATTATCTATTTTAGTGTAGATCAATTGGATGTCAATTGGTATCAGAAGACCATAAAGAAGAAGAGATGATGCTAATCAAGGACTATTTACTTAGAGGAACGTTCCCAGGGAATCAGAATGAATGAAAAAAGCTCCTTCAGAAGGTGCCATGATTCATAATGCAGAATGGAGTGCTGTACCAAAGAGGCTGCTCCACTCTGTTGCTCAGATGTGTAAGCCAGATGAAGCTAGATTAATCCTCATGGAAATCCATGACGGTAGTTGTAGTGATCACACCATGGGGTGAATGCTGCCAAAAAGGCTCTTCGCTATGGATATTTCTGGGCCGACAATAAACATAGATGCATCAAACTGTACAAGATGGTTTGATTGGTGATAGAGGTTTATAAAGATCCTAATAGCATCGTCTTTGGAAATTATGAAAATGATCAGCACTTGGCCATTTGCGATTTGGGGAATCGATTTAATAGGAGTATTACCAAAGGTAAAAGAAGGATCCAAATACGCTAACATTGTAGTTGATTATTTTAGAAAATAAGCCGAAGCATAACTGTTGCCACTATTACTACTTAAAAAGTGATTAACATTCTAACAAAAAATATTATTATCGGGTTTGGAGTACCATAGAAAATCATCACAAACAAAGGAACTCAATTCAAGAGCACTAAGTTGAAGGACTTCTACAAGCCGAATAGAGAAGAGCTTTTGCACGGTAGCGCATCAGTAGGCATACGGACAAGTAGTGGTAGTAAAAAAATATCAAACCCATCATAAAAAAGAAGCCGATGAAAGCTAAAGGAAATTGGGTCGATGATCTTTTGCTTGCACTATAAGCTTATAGAACGACACATAAATTAGTGAACGAACACCCATAGTTCTCTTTGGCATATGGTTAAGAAGCTATGATACCAGTGGAATTGAAAGTCCCTTCTCATCACATAAGGCATTTCAATCAAAGTGAGAACGAGCAACTACTACTCGAGTCACTCGAACAAATTGATGAGAAATGGGTGGAAGCTGTACTTAGAACTGCTGCTCAACAGAAGAGAGTGGCATTACATTTCAATGCCAATGTTCACAACCACATCTTTAAAGTGGGAGATCTCATCCTGAAATGAATCTTCCAGGGTGTAGGAGCCCTTGGTCCGAACTAGAAAGCACCCAATGTAATCGACTAAATGCTTCGAGACAGAACATTTAAGCAAGCAACAGTTGATGGAATCCCGACTCCATGTGCTTGGAATAATAACTTGCTATGGCACTACAACATTTGATATCTACCTATGTATTTCCTATTTTCACAAATAAGACATCGAGGGACACCATAGGCCTTGTAAACAGACAAGACTTGCCTTTTTCCTTCTACTTCTTCAATAAAGCCAAATTTTTGGACCAATGGAACCGCGTTCTAGTATGCAAATCCTCGGATCAATAGGGAAAATCAATCCAAACCTTCTAAGAATCAATGTTTCTCCAGCAATGTCAGAAATGTTCAAAATCGCCGAGTCAACAGGGAAAATCAACTTAAATTGTTGGACCGATGGGGAAAATTGTTCTGAGCATTCTGAGAGATAATATTTCTCCAACAACATCAAGAACGTTCAAAACCACCAGATCGACAGTGAAAATCAAGCTATGCCTTTTGAGAATTGGCATTACTCCAGCAGCATTAGGAAGTTCCATTTCCCAGTGCACCACACAAAAAGCCGCATGTCACTTCTTGAACCAATGGAACCATGTTCTTATAAGCAATCTCCCTGTCTTTTGTATGCCACACAATAAGCTACATGTCGCTTCATGAACCGACAGAACCGTGTTCTTATAAGCAATCTCCCACTGTGCCACCAAATAAGCTACACGATTGATAAAATACTTCTTAATCCTTGGATAAGAAGTATGGACTCCTAAAATCACCGAGTCAATGGAGAAAATCAACTTAAACCATAGGAACGACATGGAAAATCAATCCCTACTTCATAAGCACAATGCTGCCCTAGCAACACTGGGAAACTTTCTCGTTTTTTATTTATCAGTGTTATCCCGGTAACATAGAAAGACTGACAGATTTTCTAAGATCGTCCTTTCCCCGACACACCAGAAATGTTTTCGATCACATGATAGGTGGAAAATCAATCCAAATTTTCTATAAATCAGCATTGCCTCAGCAGTTTCGTGAAGATTAAAAACCATCGAAAACTTGTGCAAGAATAGCTCAATCCTTGGATTTCCTTGGATTTCCATGAATAGCTCAAACCATGGAGGCAACTGAATCTGTGGTCTAGAATACCTAGTCTCTTATCGAATGGTAAAGTCTAAAATTCGAAATAGCCAGCTATATTGGGTGAGGGGAACATATACTAATGCTGAATTTGAAAATAACCACGAAGTTGGATAAATTAAATTCTCCATAGTCTTGCTACGCCGAACGAAGTATTTTGGCACTCATAGTAGAACTAAGTAGAGTAGTATGCTGAATAACTACAACTCACACTATTTACATGCATATGTTATGGTAAATATACACATTACATCACACAAAACAATAGTATATAATATGGAAATTGCAGAACTGGCAATCATATTATTAACACATACAGTCGTACACATATAGTCACAATAAATAACTACAGGAAAAGTACACAAGAGAGATTTTAACAAAAACACAAATCTCTCATTATCTATATCGTTCACATAGAGGACAGATAGTGTGTGCCATAACTATTGAATATCGGCTAATTTAAGACCAAAAAAGAAAAAGGTACAGAGTCCATCAATGCTAAAAATACACTAGAAATCGCAAATGCTCCACTCCACCAACACTTGAACGCATCACCACTTCTTACCTCCACACCGAGGGATGATCTTCATTTTCTTTTATCCTTTCTTCTTTCCGGAAAGAGTCTGGCCATCAGAACAAGTAGACCCTTCTTCGACGCTAGAATCCACTGTATAGATCTGTAACATCTCCTATCTTGAGGCCCAAAGCTAAGTGCTATAGGTGTTGTAGTCATCTATAATATTAACTTACATAGACAAAGTACGGTAATGTCAATGGTATCAAAAGCACATGGATATGAAATGAAGTCACATATTTCAAAAAAACTTTTCTGATTACATTTTACAAAATCATGTTTCATATCCAATCACATGATCCCAAATGTTTCCCAGATCGAATAGAATTATTAAAAAATACACCAAGGAAGACATATGAAGATGTCCCCTTGGATGATAAGAGTAATGAATAGACAAAAACTATCTTAATACATCACGTTGGAAATAAAACATAAACAACCCCTAAATAGCCAACATCAACCTCCTACTCATTTCTGAAAGCTTTATTCGTCTACCTACTGAAACTAGTAAATCCTCAACTCTCAACTAACTCAAATCAATTATGAGAATCCAAGAGTTTAAGGGGAAAACATAAACTTTGAGTCAGACATAAAGCTGGTGTGAATAATACTATACATCTCGGTTATTTGATATTAAGTAAGACCACGTCACTTAGCGAAACAAGTTTCCCCTCACTAATATCCCTTTTCAAAACATGTATTTTGCAAATTAAAATCCTGCAACCTAACTAGTTAAAGCAAAAATAGAAATATCATGTATGCATACAAATTGGGTAACAAATGGACTATCTATCCGAACAACATAGTTTTGTTTGGCTAACTACTTATCTTTGGCTGATTCGGGCCTACGAGACAAAATAAACAGTTAATTTAACTTCTATTAGACATGCTTCTGGACGGTCTGTCCCTAATTTACTTCTTCTAAGATGAACTAAATCTAATGGTTTTACGAGCTTGCTAATAAACTATCTATACTCTGTATATTCATTTTTGTGTGTAACATCATTTTAATCCCACCTATGACAAAGTTCTACACAGTGGAATTTTAGATTTATATTAGCTAGGGGCTATTAGCTAAAGTATAGGGCGTGATCCCATACCAATCCCATCTGATATTCTAGTATCTGAGTCATTTACTTAGGGTCAATGACCCCATCAAAATTTTCCTTGAAAACATTTCTTTTCAAATTGATTTAACCATTTAAATCATACTTAAACAAGGAAAATATACTCCATGCTTTACTCAAATCACTTTTCCATGTTATATATATATATACTTTGCACAAAGCATTATTGATGAACACATTTGACACCCTTGTTTAAATGTTGTACAAAACTCTTTTCGAAACCATTGAAAGTACCTCTTTTGATACAAGAAACCTACTTTAGATTATAACCCTAGGCTGAAGGGCCAAAATATACGATCTAAAGCCCTTTACAATAAATCATCTGAAAACGTTGAAAACATCTCTTTCGAAAGCTTTATAAAACCTTAGACACCCACTTCTAAAATACTTTAGACATACCTTTCAAAAGTATTGGAATCTTCCATTAAAACCTTAGAAAAACATGGGGGAGTCAACCCTTCAGAACCTTTATCTTATACCTTTGTAAAGCATTAAGTCCTTTATATAAGTCAAATCTTTCGGAAGTATTTAGGTTTATGTAAAAACATATGGAACGACCTTTTGAAACCATTTAAAATCTTTCCTTTCCAAACCTTTGTGTTTAACTTTCAATATAACAAAGTATCTTGAAATAACTAAGTCGTAAGCAAACTTTCGAAAGCAATTTCCTTATTAAGAAGTAGATGGTGTCAAAACCAGTCCCTTTGAAAGCAATGAAGAAGCGACTAAGATTTTAAAATAGAGAAACCCTTTCGAAAGCATTGCTTCGAAAGGTAGGATGCGGCAGCAAAGGCTTTGGACCCCTTCAAAAGCTTCTTCATAAAGCAGAAGGTACAACCTCCTTCGAAACCATTCCATAAAACCATTTGACCAAGTCGAAAGCTACCTAAGTCAAAAGCATTCTTTTCGAAAGCAAAGCAGGTACTTTTCCTTTTAAATGCAAAAGAAGGTTTCGACCCCCTTGAGAAATCCTATTTCAACTCTATACCTTTCGCCTATCTTCAAACCACTACGTACCACATATTTGATACCATGTTTATTGGTTTCGAATTGGTTAGAGGTGGAAGTACCAAGTCGAAAGGTTCTGCCAAAAGTTGCGAAACAGCAATAACATGGTAAAATTGATTATTAAATTTAAAAGATGATTCTTTTCAACTAACATACTTTGTTTGTTAACATATGATTGGTTGCTGATTTCTTTTCCAAGATCTTTTCCAAAAGTGCTGCCGAATTTTCAGAAGTAATTAATTTAAAATGTTTACAAAATGCCCCATTTCCATGTATAAATATATAAAACATTCAAGTCCCATACAATAAATAATTTTATGTACATATTGAAGTTCTTAGGTAAATTCTATAAAAATTCCCATAAATCATTTCTAATATGTTTTCTAACATATTTAAACTTCAGACCCAAAACATATATAAAATAGCCGTAACTAATTTTTAAACCTAATCAATTAGTTTCTTCACTAGAATAATTATAAATCTACATTAGTTTAGTAACTTGTGAACTTTGAAACCTATCTCCAAATTATTGTTTCTGAATTTATATAAAAACCGTAAGGTAATTGGATATCATTTAATAGGGTTTCACATTCAAATTTATCATAAATTCCATATGAAATAGGATAAATCATTAACAAGCATATATATCCACTTTAATGATTAAAACATGACAAACATTTGCAAAATAATTCGAGTCCCTATCTAAAACCTAAAATAAGATAGGATGACATGTAACCTATTATTCACCTTTAGCTTGTGATTGATGAGTTAGGATTTGATCTTGGATTAATTTGCTTAAGCTTCCTTCTTTTAGATTCTTGCTTATCTTTCTCTTTCTTTTTCCATAATGGTGATCGGCCTTTCTACTAGTTGATTTTGTTTTAAACATGAAATGAAAGTGTACGAGGGTTTAGGGTATAAGGCTATAACTTATTCCTACTCTTCCCCTCATCTACTACCCTAACGTATTTTATTTCATTTTCCTTTAGTTAATTTGTTTAAGTTGGCACGACTACCACTTATTTACACAAATCTCAACTCTTTAACTATTTCATTATTTCATTTAATTTAGCTAATTAAGTGTCTTGAATAATGTTAATCAAAATTAGGGTCGTTACAGACTCCCTTCCTTAAAGAGTTTCGTCCTCGAAATTATGATAAGGTACTCAACGAATCAATCAAAAGTATAAAATATACCATGAAACAAATCAGGATGAGCGCCTCTAATTCTGCTCTTAGTTTTTCAAGTATAGTCTCTCTCATTATTGCTCCATTAGACTTTAACTAATTTGGCTATTTTGTTCCTTAGCCTCTTCTCATCTCTCGCAACTATACGAACTGGCTTCGTGACGATAGTCAAATTCAGTTTCACTACTAGGTCCTCTAATATAGTCGGTGCTATAGTAGTCTTCAGATCTCGAACACACTTTCTTAGATGAGAAACATGAAAAAATCATGGAATCCTACCTAGCTATTCAGTCACTCTACTCTCTATGCGAGCTTCCTAATCCTCTTTACAATAAATGGTCCTACAAATCTTGGTACCAACTTCCCAAACTTTTCGAAACGAATTACACCTTTCATCGGTGAAAACTTAATGAATACATGATCCCCTACTGAGAACTCTAAGTCTTTCTTTCTCCTATCAGCATAACTTATCTGTCTAGACCGCGCTTCCTTCATTCTCGCTCTTATTAACTCAATCTTCTCTATAGCTTCTCTAACCAAATTTGGACCAAGAACCAACATATCCCCGATCTCCAACCAATAAATTGGATATTTGCATGACCTTCCATATAAAGCTTCAAAGGGTTCCATCCCTATACTAGCCTGATAACAATTGTTATATGAAAATTCAACTAAGTGTAGATGGTCTTCCCAAGATCCTCTGAAATATAGCACATAAGCTTGTAACAAATCTTCTAAGATTTTATTTACTCTTTCTATTTGCCCATCTGTCTACGAATGGTAAGCGGTACTCATCTTGAGTTTTGTACCTAAAATATCCTATAGACTCTTCCTGAATTTGCTAGTGAATAAGGAATCTCAATCACTTACTATAATACTAGAAATTCTATGAAGTCCGACTATATTCTTCATGAATAACTTAGCTAAAACATGTACCGTTCTAGCTGACTTGAGTGGTATGAAATGGAAACTCTCGGTCAACCTGTACACTATGACCCATATACTTTCATTTTCTCTATTAAACTTTGGTGATTCGTCTATAAAATCCATTAAGATAGCATTACACTTCCAAACTAGAACATCTGAAGGCTGATGTAACCCAATCCGTTTTCGATGTTTGGCTTTCACCTGTTGACAGTTTACACACTGCTTCACCCATAAGCCTACATCCTTCTTTGTACCTTCCTACAAGAAACTTCTCTTCATGTCCTAATACATCTTAATTCTTCTCGGATGAATAGTAAACTTTGAACAATGACATTCTTAAAGAACTTCCTTCCTAATGCTTCCTATGTTCAGAATGCATAACCTTCCTTTCTTCCTCAACTATCCATTTTGGTCAAGACTCCATCCTTTAAATTTCTGATCCGTTCAACTAGTAATTGATCCTCCTTTAGCTTTGAAGAAACACTTTCGATCATCACTAGTCGAACTTCCAAACATGATAACATAACTGTCTCCTTACTAGATCCAGCTTTAGATCTCCACTTTATTCTGCACATCGTCGGTGCTTCTAAATCTTTTCACTCAGCATCATTTCCAACACTGCATTTAGAGGTTTTCTGCAAAGTGCATCTGCAACTTTGTTGCCTGCTCAATATCAAAGTCTATGTGGCTGAAAAATATAACCACCTAAGCTGTCTCATATTCAACTCCTTCTAAGAGAATAAATACTTCAATGACTTATAATCTGTTCAAATCTCTCTCCCAAAAGGTAATGTCACCACACCTTCAATGCAAAAATTACCATAGCTGATTCCAAATCGCGAGTAGGGTACCTAACCTCATGTGGTCTAAGTTGTCGAGATACATAAGCAATCACTATACCTCTTTGCATTAACAAAGCTCCTATTCCTGTTCCACATGTATTCATGTACAACACTAAGTCCTCCCCTCTGGAATAACTAGATAGCTGCATTAGTAAATAAGTGTTTTGGTTTATGGTATGCCACCTCACGCTTATCGGTCCAAATGAGCTTCACATCCTTTCACTTTAGCTTGGTCATCGGTGCCGCCATCCGCGAGAAATCCTTAATGAACCTCCAAAAATACCGAGCTAATCTAAGAAAACTATTTAACTCTATAACTGTCTTAGGTCTCTTCCAACTATTCATCGCTTTGATCTTAGTCGGATCTATAGACAACCCTCTCTCTGAGAGTACATGACGAAGAAACTTCACTTCCTTCTTACAGAAATGACACTTCGAGAATTTTGCCTTCAGCTGATGCTTACTCAACGTGTCAAGTACCACTCAAGAACTTCATGCTCTCTTTCATCCTTAGATTATATCAAAATATAATCTATGAAAACCAAGACGAACATGTACAAATGCTCTTGGAATGCCTAGTTCATCAAATCTGCAAAGAATGCTGACACGTTAGTTCGCCCAAACGATGTTACTAACCATTTCTACGATCCATATCTGGTTCTAAACACTGTCAAAGGAATACTATCCTCTGCTACTCTAAGCCAATAGAACCTTGTCAACAAATCCAATTGGAAAATACTTTGGCTCCACTCAATTGGTCGAACAAATTGTTAATTCTAGGAAAAAGATATCGATTCTTTATCATCTTTTCATTCAACTTACGATAATCGATACATAACCTCAATGATCCATCCGGTTTCTCGGCAAATACTATGCTGCCCTCATGATGAACTGCTTGGTCTAACAAATTTCTTGCCTTCCAAATCCACCAAATGCATCCTTAACTCCACATCTCGATAGGTGTCATTCTGCTTGAAGGTCTACTCACTGGTTCTACTCCAAGTACCAAATCAACCCGAAACTTAATAGCTTGTTTCTGCGACAATCCAATTACAGGTTCAAAAACATCTTCGAATTCTCTAACAACAAAAACTAGATTCAACTCATCTTTTACCTCCATGATACCCAATAAAGAATTAACCTCACAACTAGGGTTCTATGAAGTATATAATTAGATCACTACAGTTAGGGTGTCTTAGTGATATTTTCCTATCATTGCAATACATCCTAGCATCATTTTTACTTAACCAATCCATGCCCAAAATGATTCCGAACCCTACAAAATCAAACATATGAAAACTGCAAACAAATGTATGACCTAACAAATCAAACTCTACATAGTCACATCTCATTCTAAGATTTGCATACCCTCATATCAGATTTGCAACCCTTAAGAAAGTAACTAGGTATAAGGATTCATGGTTAAGCTTATCTACAAACAACGAGATATAAAAGAATGCAATGCACGGGTATCAAATAGAACGCTAACTGACATACCATGAACCATAAGCATACCTCCCAACGTAGCTTTTCCATTTTCCTTTGCTTTTGGCCTCAAGATAGTTGGCTCCAATGCAAACACTTTGCCATTTCCATCCATGGATGGTTTCTTGCACTGGTTCTTATAATTCTAATTTGATCGCAGTTGAAGCATCTAATATTCTTCTTCCTGATCATCTTCTTTCCATCTCCCGAGTGACATTCATTTGTGAAATTCCCTTTCTTATCACATTTATAGCAGACAACCTCTCCTTTACATTCTTAGCAGCTCCACTCTTCTGAGCTCCTTTCTTATCGAAAAAATTTCTTTTCTGTCTCTGCACTCCCTGAGCTTCCCTGACCTTATTTCTTTCAAGAAAAGTGAGCATCTCTTCATTCCTCAAGGCCATCTCAGCAACAACTTCACATGGTTCCATAATATGCGGTAATTTGCCCTTTGGAAGATCAGGCTTCAACCCCCGAATGGAATCTTCCTCTTAATAACAATGTCAATAGTAGAGTAGTCGTATCTTGCTAGACCCTCAAAACTTGTTGCATACTCTAATATAGTCATGTATCCCTGCTCCAACTTACCAAACTTCCTGAGTAGAGTGGACTTCGCAATCTCTGACGTAAACCTCTTCTCAAACCTCCTTTTGAACTCAACCCAAATCATTGTTGCCTCATTGACTCAATCAGTAACACTGTTCCACCAATACAGTGCAACTCCTTTTAGCTATGTAAAAGCAAGCCTTCTCCTTTTCTCATCACTAAGCCTTAAGTCAGCGGAAATCGTCTTACAATGAAGTAACCAATCCTCCACTTCAATTGCACCATCAGTACCAATGAACGGCTTTCCTCCCTGCCAAGCATAATCTCTACTCAAAATAACATAGTTATTCACCACCAGATCTTCTTAATTTCCTCCTCCAACTACTCTAGCTGACTCTTGCATCATGTTTACAAAGAACTGATATATCGCTCCCATATCAACTTGCAGAACTCTGGCACCCATATTTGCAGCTTGTGCCTGACCTGAGTTCCTTCTGGTATTTGGTTTGGCATTTCCATTGGTTGTGGTGCTTCCCCCTCCAAGGTTAACTCTTCCACTTCTAACATCCATGTCTACATTCGAGTCTTCATAAAATACAGAAGAATGACTTAAGAGAGATAGGAGAATATAGCTAAAAAATGTGCCTATATATAGGAAACACAAGTACTTTACTATGACGTTATCTTATTCCTCGATCTTTTCAATAATTCCTTAGGATTATGTTTTAAAAAAAAATTATGTTCAAAGTTTTCATAAACCTACGCTTTGATACCAAGTTGTAACAACCCCTATCTTGGGCCCAAACCTAAGCGCTACAGATGTTGCAGTCATCTATAGTATTAACTTCCGACGACAAAATACGGCAATGTTAATGGTTTCCATTATATCCAAAGCATATAAATATGAAACATCACAGATTTTGTAACGAACCGTATTTTTAACTATTTCAAGTTATTAAATTTAATATAATTATTAAATAAAATAGGTTAGAAATGAAGATTTAATGACTTGTTAGTGTAGTTTATTGAATATGAACTTGAATAAAATTTTGAATTAACCAATTTCGAAGATTTTGGTAGTAACAAGTATTTAAACGAGTATTATGTATTAATTTGTTAATAACCAACAGTAGGAATTGAATAATAGATGTTGAATTATTTAGAAGAAAATAAAATAATTATTTGATAACTAAAATTTATTTGAAATTTTATACTGAAATTGGATTACTGGAAATTATTTAAATAATTGAATCCAGAATTTAATATGAATGAAAATTATTTCAAAAGTTGATGTAAATTTTATTTAAACAAGAATAAAGGTTGTTAACTTTTAAAATTGAATTTACAGTGATTAAATTAATTTTAGAAATTTCTCCTTTTAATTAGCTGTAAAGTTAGCCATTTTTCCACTGTTTCGGATTCCGATGAAACCAGTTTCGTCGGATCCGTAGTAGCGAGTTATTATATGATTTTAATTTTCATAGCGATCAGACTTATCGTTTGGCTGTCCGAGCTTGAAATGCGTAAAAATTAATTAAAGAAATTTAATTAAAATAATTTGATTATCAAAAGCTATCTTCTGAATATGATGGAATTGGCTCTTGATAGCTATTCAATTGTGTTCTGAATATGGGTATAACTTATAGAATCCCAGGCGACATGCTTCATTTAGAGTTTGGAATTTTCATGGATAAATCGGTTGGAAACTTATATGAGACCGCGTTGTTCTCATTTTCATCAAACCCTAGTTTTACGCAGCCACTCCTCTCATGATTTTAATGGCCAAAATCACCTTATCTCCCTCCCTAATTTTCTCATCACTTACTCAACAAAATCATTCGAACCCAAAAGCGAAAATGTAGAGCTCGACTTGCTCTACACATCATATGGTTCGATCATTGCAAACATGCACAAGATCGCCAGAATGTTAGCTCGAAGGGCACACAGTTCGTGGTTATTTTTGGTAAAATGGTCGCGATAGAGGCGTTGATACTTAGGGTGACAAAGGAGGAGGTTGAGGCGCATCGGATGGCAGGCTTGGATCGACGAACGGTTGTGGGCTGAGGCATATGCATAGGGAGTCGATCGCGATTTGTTATGTTTGGTTCTGCAGCGTGCGAGCAGGATTGATTAACAGGGCTAATGGTATTGATTTCTTTTGTTAATTAAATTGTTTATTATTTTGTTAATTAATTTTAATTATAATTGAATGTTCATTAAGCTATAACTTTTTGTACGAGATGCGACTTGAGTGGACAAGTCATGTTGCGGTCATATCGATGAAGGCTACAAAAAGGAAATAGATTCGTATTTATTTGAAGCTAAAACATTTTCAGTTTTAAATAAAGGTGGGTATTTTAAATGCTCACGAAGTACTAAAATATTTTTGATGTTATTTAAATTGATATCATGAAGTAATTTAATTTTATTGACTGTCATTTAGTAATTTAGTTGTAAATCAATTTGACATATGACTTGAACTGATTGAAAATTAAATTGACAATGAAATTTGAAAATTAAATTAAATTGATAGTTAGAAACCCAGTATTGATAACTAGCTAATTATCATGATATTTGACGGTTTAGATGTTGATTGTGGTGGATGTCTATTGGTTGATGTATTGGATGATTTGGATGTTTATTTATTTGATATATATCATGTTATCACCTAATGTATTATTTGACAACATATGAACTGTTATTTGAATTATTCGAATAAATCAAGACATAGTTTGAAATAATTTGTACCTATGATATTTATTTGGATTGATATGATATATATATATATATATATATATCCATCCTTGGAATTAAAATTGAAATAACTATTCATTTGGCTATAGGATAGAAAATTACGTACGAACACCGGATTAGTTAAATCAAATGGCTTTAAATTTTTGATTTTGAATCTATTTAAATGATTTTGTTTTAAAGAAATACAAATCTAGTTTATAAAGATTGAATCAATTACGAACTCAAGTTTGAAATGTTGAAATGAAATTTATTTAAAAGAAATTGTTTTAAAGAATTTAATTGGAATTCAAAGTCATCATTGAAGTATGACTTGAATTATTGAAATTGAATTGTTTAAAATGATTTGAACTTTTACTGGAACTTCGAAGTTATTTAGGTAAAGGCAATTTAAATGGATATTTCAAATTTGGGCTCGAAATTAAATCAACTCAAAGATTTGAACTTCAAATTTAATATTGAAATTTTAAATTTGGTTCAAATGACTTAAATCTGTAAATTGAAATTGTACTTGGAATTTGTATGAACTGAAATGGTTTAAAATTGAGAACTGAATTGAAATTCAGACTAATGAATTGAATCATGAATTTGACGTCGAAATGAACGTTTCGAAATTGAAATTAATTTGAATTGAAGTTAATTCGAATTGAAAATGGAATCGAATCAATTTGAATAGAATTGAGAACGAAGATTTTTTTTTAAATTGATAGATTTGAAATTGAATCAATTTGATGGAAATTTGGAACTGAGTCCAAATCTGTTGAGTTAGAAAGAGATTGTTTGAGTTGAAATTATTTTCGAAATAAATTGTTTTAATAAATAAATTGTTTAAAAATCTATCTTTTTAAATATTCAAATTATTTTGATTTTCCAAAATATTTTCCTATATAAATCATTTTTAATACCTAAACCATTTTATCAAACAATTTAATTTTTAAACTATTAAAAACTATTCTAACTATATTCTAAAAATTCAAACTGTGCATAGTTGGAAAGTTTATATTTAAATCATTGATCTAAATGCGAAATGGGCTAAAGATGAAGTTATAACCTAAGTTAAAATTCGAAACGATTTTGAAAGCGAAATAAGATATTGAGGTGAAAACGACTTTCAAGTGAAAATTGACATATTTAAAGTAAATATGATATTTTGAAATGAAATGATATTTTTGAAGTAAATATGATGTTTGGACATCAAGTATGAATCGTTTTCGAAATGTAAAAGAACCAACCGTTGTGGAAAATGACGATTAGTTGTTAAAGAGACCGAGGCCTCTTATTGGCATACTCTTTGTTAATATTGGAACCACTTTAACAACTGTATATGCGACAGAAACTCTAGAATGAAGTGGTTGGATTTGGCATACGTTTGATAGATTTGAAGAAAGAGAACGATGATGGATAGACCTTGGCACGCGTGCTAATTTAAAATGACTAAAGCAAGATGGCATGACGAGCGAAGTGGGCTAGCTACCCCTAGCGGAATCCATTCTTCAATTTTCTTCTTGGACTTGGTCTAGACTATTACTTTTGATTTTGGTTACGATTGGTGCACCTTAATTTGGGATGTCGTCCTTTTGACTCGATACGAGATGGATGGACGCGGTTGGCGATCGTGGCTAGGATGCGTTACCACCAGTCCTGCAAGCCGAGTTGGTAGTACCCTACCATGGGCATTGCCTAATGTGCCTTTTCATACTTTTGTCCTTATATGATACCACTGTGAGTTTGGTTTAATGTTGTCGTATCACAGTGTATCCCAATCCCTTGACGTTCTACTAGGGCGTTATATGCAAATTGCATAACAATGCTTAAAAAACGTGTTAAGGGGGATTAATGTAATGCCTTAATGCTAAGAAAAATATTCATTTTATCAATTAGTCATTATATATATAGATTATTCTACTATATATAACTATTTTGATGGATCCTAAAGAGATGGAAAATCCTGTAACGTGAGTTATTACATGCAAGTTAAAGAATGGATATGAGATGTGAAACACAGTAAAAATCTCTGACGCTGTTGTACTCATGTTATATGTGATATCGATTTGACTCACATAAGGACATTAGTCCTGACTTGTGTGTTTTGTCTTTTCATTATGCTCGAGTCAGCCCTAAATTTTAGCGCATTGAGGATATTATTCTGGAGGAGGACGATGAAGATTAGTATATTATTACTAGTATTATTCCCGTACATCATGTTGTTCTGCTACAATGTTGTATTCTGTTATTCTATTGTATATATATAACTGTGATAGATATTGTAAAATTTTAATCCAATGTATAGTATAAACAACTTCACGAAATGTTTATTTGATTATTATATTTTGTCATTCCACTGTGAGATCCTGTGTTTATTTTTTTTCTTTCCTTGTTGAGACTCTTTGGTTATTTTCTTCTTTCCTTATTTTTTTTAAATTAACCCTATTGATTATCTGTATTATGAAATGCTTGAATTGGACATGTGGGGATTATTGTCAATTTAAACCTTCAAAAATGTGGCTCATCACATTTGGTATATGTGATGACCCAGAATTTTTAAGCATTTAAAATTAGAATAATTAAATTAATTTTAAATATTTAAAGGTTATTTTAACTTGAATTCAAATATCACAATTTATTTGATGATTAAATTATTAAATTAAATAGTTTGAAATTGGGTAAAATGTTAAATCTGGAGTTCTAAGCCTGTTAAAAACAATTTGAAGGCTTATAAAATTTATATTGATAGTAGTGAGGATAATAGAAGTTGTAAAATTGAATTTAACACTGATTTGTTCGGTTTTAAAAATATATCGTTTAAATTGAATTTAAAAATAGCCATCCGAGGCACAGTCTCGGAATTCGAGAAACCAGTTCCATTGGGACCGTAATAGGGTTATATTATCGGACTTCAAATTTCGTATTGATAGGAGTTTTTGTGTGAGCATACGAGATATAAACGCGTTGAAAATTTAATTGATAATAATCGATTCGAAAAGCTATCTTCCCCATATGATCAAATTAGGACTCGAAACCTTTTCCATTGCGTTCGAAACTGGGATATTAGAGGAACGCCTAGCGGCACGCCTCAATAGGCAAGTTTTCAGGTTACTTTTATCGGGACATTTGGAATTTAAATAAAAATATTTCTTAATAAACATACTATGCAGCCGCAATTATTTCACATTTGTCGCATCCTTTCATCTGCTATGAGCCACCCTAGCATATGATTTCCGTCGACCTAGTTGTCTCCTCTTCTCGTTTAAAGCACACATCTTCCTTCACTAATCAGAGGAAAAATATAAAAATAAATCATGGCCGAACAAATCCCTCCTCCTCCCTTCCGTTATTCGTTATCGAACCGTTCTTGGCCTTCATTTTCAAATCGTTAACCCTAAAAAAAATGGCACTTGAATTCGATTTTGAAATAGGGAAAGGAATAGGGTATCTCGGTCGCGAGGGAGCACGTAGACGAATTCGTCGGAGGGGTCGTGGCAAATTTCGTGAGTTCATGGCTAGGTCTGGCATCGAGTAGAGCAAAAGGGATGATTGCGATCGGTTGTGAAGGAGGGGATGGCACGAGGAAGCGCCATCATGATGTCGATCTGAGCACGCTCGTGTTAAGGGTTCTTCACGTAAGAGCACCAAGCTCGGCGGCTCGTTTAGGGTTTGGTAGGGCGGTGCAGGGGGGCTCGCGATTTGGAAGGTGAGGTAATTGAACAGTCATTTGGGGAAGAACACTGTTTTAGAACGCTTCAGAGATTCACTGAAGGTGAGGTATATTATCGATTGTTTTATCAATTTAAAAGTTTAATATTAAAAAAAATTGTGCCACAGTAAAGTAATTTCTAATTGTTTGGCTGTTTACAGAAAAGAAAAGAAAAAAAGAGCAATTTCGAATAAATAAAAATATATGCGTGGATAAGATCTGGCAAAGGAAAGGGGAAAATTTTGAAGGGTGAAAGAATTTAGATAAAATAAGATTTTTATGAAATTGATATAGCTTATTGTTAGAAGAATATGGGAATTTTAAAAATGTGTGGAAATTTATATAAAACTTAGATTTTTGAATTTAGATAAACTAAAATTTTAAGTATATGTAGTTCAACAGAGGAATTAGTTTAAAAACTAAAATTTATTGGTTTAAAACAAAAATCACTGGTTAATTAAATTTATCAATGGGATTTAAATTGTTCAATTATTTCGAATATTGATAACTGTATAAATATTTATTCAACGTCTACATCATGGAGAAACAACTCATGGTGGATTGGTTTTGCAAAACAAAAAGTCAAAGGTGAGTTAACCTCGCTCAGCTGAATTTTAATTTTAATTTAATTGGGTAAATTTAAATAATTGATTGATTGATTTGATTGGGTGTGTTATATTATATAGAGTAGTATATACTATATCTTGGAATGTTTGATTTCCCGCTTTATATAGCGGATAAGACCCTATGCACCGCATAATAGCGGATGTTGTTATATTTAATCCCATATACCGCGATATTCCACCTCGAAGTGGAATTGGTATTTTATGTTGTGATAACATCTGTGGATGCAGGAAAAACAGGTTGGAGGGATCCAACTGGATTCCTCAACATTTATTTAAATTATTTAATATTCTCTGTTGTGATTATCTGATAGTCTATGATGAATTATATTGGAATATTGAATACTATGGTTTGATTGAATATATTTTGGTATAACGAGTTACCAAAAATATAGAAAATTAGAGTTTTGGAAAGACAATATAAGAATGGAGTTTTAAGTAAAATAATTATAGCAAATAAATTAAAAATGAATTGAAAAGGAATGGAAGTGATATTAAAATACTAATAAATAATTCTGAGTATGGAAAATAATTTAAAAAAAAAGAAATTAATGAATTGAAACTTAAGTGATATCAATTAAGAAATAAAGAATTATTTTAAAATTCAAAGTTTAAGTTTATTTAAAAGGATAAAGAAGTAATTTGAGAAATCTAACATTGGTATTTTCAGTTAAAAATGTTTTAAATCATAATTAAGGATTTAAATCTGAAGTTAATGGATTTTGAAATAAATGGGGTAAATTGGAAATCAATTTGGAAATTGATTTAAGTGTTTGAAATTGGATATTTGGAAGAATAAATTCAAGGTGGGGATTTGTTAAGGGGAAATGAGAAAATTTGTTAAAAGATAAATAGTGATTTATTTTTAAAGGATGTGAAGAGAAGTGTTTTTCCCTGGATAGCCAAGTACGTTTTCAAAACAAACTTTTAAATATAAGTCAAAAGCTTTAATGTGTTTTAAAAAGTATGTTTTAGAAAATTTATTATTTCTAATCGTTTAAATTCGTAAGTAAATATTTTTCAAATCTATTATCGTAGTAATTATTGAAAAAGTTACTTAGTATTTTGTTTTAAAAAGTGAAAACCTAGTTTTATATTTTATAAGGTAACCTTATTTTCAAATATTCATATAGTATGTATTTTTAACAAATTATTGAAGTAGTTTTTAACTTAAATGTTTTAAAATATATTTCAAAGTAAAGCGTTTTAAATTATTTAAAAAATCTAAAGTTTGTGCTTTGTGGTTTCAGTGGAAATAGAAAATATTTGGAAAATTTATTCAGGAAAAGGAAGATAGTTTGAAACTGTTTTCAAAGGTTGAATTGGAAATATATCTTACGTAGATACTTTGAGAATAATAAATAATTTGGTGAAATTATTTATGGTTGATGGTTGTTTGTGTATATTAATTGATAGTTAAATAACCGACTATCAATATTGGCCAAATGCGCTGATCGTTTCGAAGAGACCGGGATCGAGATTTATTTCTCGAAAAACAACCCGATCTGTTTTATACGTTTTCGTGGAAAACGAGTTAGAAGTTGAAGATGGAGCAGTGAAGTGCAAGGGCTAGTCTCTACTAATCCTGAGGATATTTCCAAAATGGATGTAGTAGGAATAGTGCCTTCGGTTCCGTTCGAACCCGAGATAGACTTTTATTGATGAATGCTCTCGGAACATCGTCAGGTGGACGATGGGCATTCTAAGAGATATGTTCTAAAGGTAACGCTTAGCCTCAAGCCTCAACAACCCGGAATGACTGAAAATCAGGGGTTATGCAGCAAGGCTAGGTGGGTAGCACCCAGTCAGGGTGAGGTCATCCCTGTCTAGATGTCTCTTTTTATTTCGGCTTAGTGGTGCGGTTGGTGATCCCAACCATGGGGTGATCTCACTCGGGATTATCCAGTAAGGGGTAGTCCCGGTCTTGTGTTGCAGGGGGTCGGGAGTGATCCTCGGTACAGTGATTTAGGCCACCTACCGTGACCGGTGGTATCCCAGTGCCTAGTCGTTAGTTGGAAATCCGTTCTTCCTACGCGCCTTTTTCGAGTTTTGATTGTATTACCCACTCTGTGGCTAGTAGCTGGAATTTAATCATGTAACAATTTCGGCTATTTTAATAAGTATTTGTATATAGACTCTATTATAATATCAGACGATTTTATAATAAAGTGTTTTAGCTATCGTAAGGTTAGAACCCGACATGTTTATTTGTGGCGTGGTCTTACGAGATGCTTTTATTTTCAAAAGGATTTTGAAACTTTAATAATCAATTTGAGTGTGATTTCTCACGCTGGTATTCCAGACTGACTCGGGTGTTATTTAACTATAATGCTCGGGTCAGACCGACTATTATAGGATACAGGAAATGATGCAGAGGAGCTCAGGAGTCGAGCTGGATGGCAATACGTACTTCCGTATTTGATTATTATTCCATTGTGTATCCAGTTGTATGTTATTGATGTGGAACTCTGATGATGTACTCTGATGATGTAATGTATAAACAGATAAATATTTGTTTTTGTGTAAAGATCATTTATTATCTATTATACTTTATTCCGCTGCGATGGTTAGATTTTGAAAATTGTTTTCTATTTTCTTCTTCTACCTCTTCTTCTTTAACCCTAATTGTTCGTATTTCTGTTCAACTTGAGTTGATTGATATAGTATAGTGTCGGCTCAAAGGGTACGGATTTGCAGGTCGTTACACTTAGTATCAGAGCATAGGTTGGTGATAACCTTGGCTTTAGTGGGAATTACTCATTAAATAGAGTCCGTAGTACTCTAGAATGAGCTTGAGTGTATTAATAGATATGAGCGCGTATTTGTTAGTGAATATAAAATTTGTTTTATATTGCGTTGATTTATCGGTTGAGTGTTTATAGATTCTGGTCGATATATGAGACGCCATGTCATCGATAGGGAATTCTAAACTCTTGAACAAGATAAACCAACACAGTATTGTTATAACTAGGGTAAATGAAATAATTTTACCCAAAATTATTTTGTATATAAAAGAAATGATTGTTTGTAAATTATTATAGTTATATATGGATGCTTGGTTGTTAGGAATGATAATATTAAATTATTATTATTATTAATGTGTAAAATTGAATAAGAAATTGAAACAATAACCAAAGATTAAGGAATAAATTAATAAATAAATGGGATTTGTATATGTTAATTATAATTGAATAGGGAATTGAAACCCTAACGAAAAACTAAGAATCAAATTCATAAACATGTGAAATCTGTAAATGTAAACTATAAATGTGAATTGTAGTGTGATTAATAATTAGAATTAGATAAATTCCAAAGTAATGTTTGAATATAAATTTAAAGGATTAGGAATTTGAAAATTTGGAAATTTAAATTTCTTTGAAGTTGATAATGATTCTTAAAAATTGGGAAGATAATATATATTGAGAAATATTTTTGAATCGGATTTGAAATCTAGAGAGATTTGGAATTTAAAAATATTTAAAGGGTTTCAAAAGAGATAAAAGCATTGAACTCACTTCAGTCGCTAGGAAATAATCCTGAGGATGATGGCCACATCATCAGTATTCATTTTTGAGTTTCTAAAGTGATGGATTTGCTACCAAGGTAGTTGGTTATGATATTGTTTGGGCTTGTTGTGTATACAAGTTGTTTAGGACTTTCAAAAGGAAATTTTGTTTTGGTAAAACAAGTGTTCGAAATCTAGAGATTTGATTTGATATACCAAGAGGGTATGTGTAGTTATCATTTCAAAATGGTTTTGGAAATGAAACCGGAAAATTGAATTCTACGAAATTCTATTAAAGAATGTGAAAAGTTTGAATGAATCAACTATTGAACTTATAAAGTAAAGATGATTTTAATAAGAAGAAATTGGAAATTTTAATCCGGGAATTAAAATTTAACTAAAGTGAATGAAAGTGAAGAAAATATACTTGAATTTAACTTAAGATAAGTTAAATAAAATTGAAATTGAAATTGAATTAAATTGTATATAAAGTTGAAAGGTAAAATGATTATAATTGTGAAATGAAAATTTACACCTTAAGAGTAAGTGTTATATACATAATCTGAAATTTGGTTATAGGATGAAATGACTCAAATGAGCAATATAAGCTTTTAAATAAATAAATAAGTTTTGAACTCAAATATTGAGAAATAAAATTTAGTTAAATTTGGATTGAATTGAATCAACAGTCAGTTGTGACATGAATGATATTAAATGGAATTAAGTCCTTGCTTAATAAAACTTAAAAGAATGGTATGTAACTAGATTTAACTGAAGTTGAGTTGGAAATAAACTAAACTAAATTTAAATGAATCTAGTCGAATTATAGATAATATTTAATGGAATAAAATTCTACTCAAACAAATAAATGTAAATTAAGTAAGTATTGAACTAGAATAAATAAGCTTCAGAAGCTTATAAAAGAATTGAAAAGCATTGGATACATACATACATACATACATACATACATATATATATATATATATATATATATATATATATTGTAACGACCCTAGATTTTGGCCCTGTTTATTTTAATAAATATTTAATCTGACTAAATAAAATGTGAACTGATTATTTTCAAATAAATATGATTTTGGAATGATTGTCATCTGTTTATATAAATTTGTATTTTTAAAAGGGAATTTGATTCTAAAAATTTAAATAAAATTTCTTAATAATATTTACCTTATATAATTAAATTAAAATACTGTACTTTGTTTACATTTGGAAATATACATATGAATGATAATGTTTAAATTAAAATCTAATTCTAACAATATAAAATATAAATGTAAAATATAAATCAAATATGTGTATATAACTTAATTTAAATAAGTGATAGTAAAGTACAAATATAAATGAACACTAATATAAGTAAGAAATCATTTTGAATATGACTTGAACATTGATAGTCAAATATAAAATACAAATGTAAGATTTAAAATAAGAATTAATTAGTTAAGATTGCATACATCATAACTTAACAATTTGTAAACAAAGCTAAAATAAGAACAAGGTATAAAACACAAAGTATAAGTAAAACCAAATCAAATGTAATGTAAAACCAAACTCTAAATTTTATGTATAACTTATGTAAATTAGAAGTTAACTAAACAAAATATTTTCGTACACAAATTAACAACAACCATATATATATATATATATATGTAT
Organism: Allium cepa; assembly: GCA_030765085.1. Classification (NCBI taxonomy): domain Eukaryota; kingdom Viridiplantae; phylum Streptophyta; class Magnoliopsida; order Asparagales; family Amaryllidaceae; genus Allium; species Allium cepa. Next base: position 312,180,861 of record CM060942.1, on the reverse strand, counting down.
GTATATATATATATATATATATTATTCAAGTTAGAAACAATGAAACAAATTATTTTCACAAGCAAACCAAATGTATAAAAATAAACCTGACACATGTGAAATATTCAATTTGAAAACTAATAACAAGACAAATATCTAACAGTTACTAACTGAATATTTACAAAACCAAGTGTTACCTGCAAAGTACATACTTTCATATAAATATCTACATACAACAAATCTTGATTTTTGATATGCAAACATATTAGGCAAACAAAACATAAATTTCTATCAACTCAGCCAAACATAATTATGATATATACACTAATCAAGGAACCTGACAAATTGTTTTGATACAAGTATTTTCAGTTACAAGCTACTTGCTGAAGTACATAGCCTCATACAAATGTATACAATATCTTCATAGTACAATATAATTATAATTATGTAAACTAATTAAGCAACACAACATTTAATGTTTATCAGTTCAAGCACATATTTTTATCCATTTAACATTTACAAATCTCTATTTTTGCAGTGAATAGATCTGATCAACATATATAAAACAAAGAATAGTATATATATATAGCACATGTTGTCAGTAAGTAGGTAGGTATTATGTATAACCTGTAAATGGTTATGCTAGGCAAGTGATGAAAATTTATGTACTAATAGGATTAAGGTAGACATTAGGTACACAGCATTTAATGTTGTATCATATCAGCCCCATAAGAAAAAAAAATCTTGCCTGATAAAACCAAAATAAGAAAACTACCTGACTAGTTGCTACCTTCCTTCACACACTATATCTTTTATGTATATATGTGAGACATCTTCTATTTTTCAGTTCATTCTGTAACTCATTATTTAAAAAAAAAAGAAGTGAACTCAAATTGAATTCAAACTCAAATGTATATAACTCAAACAAGAACAGATGGGACTGCAGACATCAATTATGCTCTGTTCAACAGCATTTGTTTTCTGGTGAGTAAACATAAACATTCAAGCTTTAGTTTAATTTTAACAGTAAGATGATTTGTGGATTTCATTATGATGTCTGTTTTTTCTCTTGGTATAAATCTGTGCTTATTTGTACACTGTTCTTTGATGATATGTTGTTCATTTCTGATAAGTGATTATAGGGTGAAAACTATTTAATCTTGTATTATTCTCATTTGATCATAGAAAAGCTGTAAATTTTCCAAACAAATAATATACTCGAATTTCAATCAGGGGTCTAAATTTTGTTTTAAACACATCAAGAAGCTATGCTCAGTAAACTAAACTTTTACAGGTAACAAGATTTTGATGATAAATTCATTTGTTTCAAAAATTATAAATCCAAGTTGATAACCTGAATATTCAACGCAAAATAGGATTTTTAAAACAGAAATGGGAATTTCTAGTGTTGAGTGGAAGAAGCAGTTCATGGTTTATCACAATTGGCATTTTCACCCACTACATATTTTTGATCCAATAATAAATGCCCAAATTTGGATTGAAGCAAGCTTAAACATTGATAAGCACGTAAAAATTATCAAGTAATTTTTATATCAAGTGAATCAAGGGATTGGGATTGATTTAGGGTTTTTGTTCAAAATTCTGACCTGCCTGTAAATGCGACGCGTTTGTCATCCATTCGTGATCGAGTTGTTCGAACCTTCGGGGAATGGAAGGTTGGCGTGTTGTCGAGGTGCGGCCAAAAGTTGGGGGCTTTCGGTGGTCACGGCGGCGGTGACGAGGTGATTATGTTGGAGGGGTTCGAGTTCTCTTATGGGTTGAACTGTTGTTTTTTCGTTTCTGCATTTCTGAAGGCGTTTCGACTTTGGGTTTTGGATATGCGAATGGTTTGTGGTGTGTCTGCGACGTGGGTGTTCGCCGGTGGTCCTTGGTGCCTCCGTGCATGTGCCTCCGTGCACGGCGGGGAGGAGAGGACAGCGTCGTGTCAGTGAAGATTCCCGAGACGTGCTCGAACATTTGGGGTGTTTTCTTCGGGTTCGAGTTGAGTGTTGTAGTGCGTGAGTTAGATTCCTGGTGTTGTAGCTTATCACTTAGTTAAAAACTTAAAACTGAAAAAAAAGAGAAGAAGGGGGATGTACAGAGGAGACTCGGGGAAGCTTGGTGAAGGACTCGAAGTTACACGCGGGGTTCCATAGGGGGGGACTCGGGTATCTTTCAACCACAGTTTTTTTTAAAAAAAAAGAAAAAAAAAAAAGAGAATGAAGTTAAGAGTATCAAGTTTTAACAGTTTAAATATTGTAATCCTGAAAGAATGTTTAATAGATTAAATACAAATTTTAAATTATTTGGTTAATACTTAACAATGTGTTTAACAGTTAATTATTATTTTTAGTAATTAAGTTAAATATGAAATGGATTAACATTAAAATTTATAGTTAATACTATTTTCAAAATTTTACAGAAGATTTTAGATGTTTAATTTAGTTGAACAAATTAATATCAATAGAGAAAAAAAAGTAATTAAGAATAATTACTTTACAATTGTAATTAAGGATAAGTATGATTAAGTGATTAATAAAGTGTAATCAACTACTTATGGTAATTAATGAATGAATTAATAGTTAATTTATTAAGTAATCTAATTAAGAATAAATTAATAAATTAACTAAGTAATTAGTGATTAATAATTGGATAATTAAAGAATAGTTAATTAAGTGATTAAGGTTAAACAAATTGATTAAGTGATTGAGTAATTAAGGGAATTAATTACTTATTGTAATTAATAAAGTTTATGATGAATTATTAAGTTAATTAATTAAGTTTAATTAACTTGCATAATTATTGAAGACGTGATAAGCATAAACACTTGGAAAAGTAATTAATGATAATGACTGGATGAAATTGACTGAGGATGATTTAATAGTGAAAGTAATTTGAGTATAATTACTTTGTGCAATTAATCAAGGGATTGATTAAAGGAAATCAGTTGAGGAGTAATTAAGTGATGCGATAAGAGTAATTAAAGGTGGTTAATTACTAAATAGTATTTATCAAGAGTGATTAATAAATATAGTTTATTGAAGATTAATTACTTAAGGTAATTAATTTAATACAGGATGATGAAATTAAAAGGGTAATTAGTAATCATTAATAAAGATAATTAATAATAAGAGCTTAAAGAGTAATTAATTAGTGTAATTAAGAAGTAATGTATTGTAATTGAAGGTTTATTTCTATATTTGGATAAGATAATTAATTTGTGAAAATAATTAAAAGATGATTACTTGAATAAAATTAAATGTTAATTAATCAAGTGTGATTAATTTATTAATTGATTGATAATTGGTTAATTGTTATATAAGCAAGATTTATAACAGTGTAGTAATTAATTTAATTTACTTTAAATTAATTAGAGATGCAAGTAATTAATTTAATTCATTTTAAATTAATTATAGCTGATATGATTGCTTATGTATGGATGGATGATATTATTTAACTGGAATAGTTTGAGATTTCTAGTATAAGATAAATGATGCAGTGTGAAATGTATGCTTGATTGTAGTATGATAATAATATGAATTATCTGTGTGATGATAATATTGCCTATCTGTTTATGGTGATAATGTTGATTATCTATTGTGATATTGTGAATTATCTATCTGTGTGTATATGGATAATTGAATTTTTTTTAAACTTTAAAACAACTTGGCCCTAAAAGACACGTTTTGGATTTCGATGAGACCGGGATCGGGTTTCCACATTTGGACATTCAAAAACCACATCGATCCAAATTAATGATAGGTCGTGAATCTGAAGTGAAGATGAAGATTCAAAATGCAAGGGTTGTCGTCGTTAACTCTGAGGGTGATTCCAAAATGAGTGTAACGAGATAATGCTTCGGTTTCGTTCGAACCCGGAATGAACTTGTATGGATCGAATGCTTTCAGCACATCGTTAGGCAGGCGATGAGCATTCTAAGAAATTTGTTCTCTAAAGGTAATCGTAGCCTCAAGCCTCATCAACCGGGAATGGCTAAAACAGGGGAGGTGCAGCAAGGTTAGGTGGGTATACCCAAGCAGGACAAGATTTTCCCCTGTCTAGATGTCCCTTTTTATTCGTCTTAGTGAGCGGTTGGTCGCGCCAACTACGGGGTTATCTTGTTCGGAACTGTTCAGTAAGGAATGGTTCCGGCCATGTGTTGCAGGGCAGCGGGCGTACTCCTCGGTACGGTGATCTAGGCCCCGTACTGTGACGGGCGGTACCCCAGTAGCCCTGCCATTGTATGAAACCCATTTTCCAATAAGTGCCCACGGTTTTGATTATATTACCCACTTTTGTGGCTAGTAGCTGGAATTTAATAATGTAACAATTTCGGCTATTTTCTATTTACTTGAAAACCCTAGACACTATTATAATATCACAGAATTTCCTATGAAATGTTTTGGTTAGCGTAAGGTAAAAACTTACCCGTATTTATGTGTGGGAAGTCTTACGTGATACCTTTATTTTCAAATGCTTTTCAAAGTTAAACAATTTAAAACCGTTTACTCATACCAGACCCATGTCTGACCCGGAGTTTATATTTTATGTTTTCATAAACTCTTGGGTACTCAAATTTTTAAGAGTAGCCAAGTGATAGGTTCTTGGATTGTTGAGTTCTGGAGGAGCTTGGAGCAGGAGCCCAGACGTATGTAGATATCTATCTAGTTCCGCTGTGTTAGTTAGAGTATGTTATATTTTGAGATATATGTATTGACAGATGTATATAAATTTTTCAAGTGTATAATATTGTATAACTCTGATATATGTAAACTATGTAATTGTTATGTGATGTATTATATTTTATTCCATTCTGCTGTGAGATTCCGTGATTGTTGTTCTTTCTTTCTCTTCCTTTTCTATTTCTACCCCTTTCTTTCTTAATGATGATACGTCTTTCTGGTAGTAGAAGGGCGGGTCGTCACACACACACACACATATATATACATACATACACACACACACACACACACACACACACACACACACATATATATATATATATATAACCCCTAGTTAAAAGTAAAATGTGAATATAATTGATTGTAAATAGATGGGGAAGAATGAATATTAATAAGTGAGTAGCTTATGAAAATTTAAAAGGGGAATAAGTAAGCCAGAATAAAAGTATTGGTATTTTGGAAAAATCCAAACTTGTGATATTAATTAAGATTGAACTCAAGAAAATTAAATAAATTGGTTTTAAAGATAGAAAAAAAAAGAGAAAATCCAACTCAAGCATAAATTGAATAACCTTATTATTAATAAATTCAATAATGAATTGTTAATGTAAATTAAAATTTAAAAATGGATAAAAGAATAAACTAATTTAATAAATTAGTAAAATAGTTGGGATTTGATCAAAGGAAAAATCAAGTCAAAGATTTAAATGGAAGTGGGAGGAATATAATAAACTTAAGTTATTGGGTGAAATAGTTTGAAGAAAATAGGTAACTTAAGTAAAAGGTGAGATGGGTATTTAATATTGGTCGTCGAGTTTGACAAAATGGTTTGGAATCAAACTTTTAAGAAATGAAAGAAAATGCAATGGAATGTTGTAATACGTTAAAATGGGATGGGATTAAGTGTAAATTGAGCTGGAATCAATTTAAATGTTTTTAAAGCTTAAGTAATTATTTATTCACACTAATATTATCGAATTGCATAAGGAAATGGATCGTTTGATGTAAACGAGATTGGATAAAATTCTATGAATTATTAGAAGTGAAATAAGATGATTTTGAAATCAATTGGAATGAATATGAGTTTTTTTGCTTAGAATGAATAAAATATAAACGTGTAAGTTGTAAATCACTTAAACTGAATGAAATAGTTTGGAAATTGGTTGTAAGCAATTGTAATAAGTATCGGAACCTTATATATGCTTATGTAAATTATATAACATGCATTTTATGTGAAATTTATGTGTTAGCTATTGAAAGTAAGTGAAATGTTGATAAATTTCATATATTTAATACTTATATGTTTGAATTGAGTAAGTACAGGTATCGAGAAGCCATTTGGCTGGATTTGATCTTGCAAATTGCTAAATAATAAGCCACTTGCTTAAAAATGCTAAATAAAGGTACGCCTATGCAATAAAAATAGAAAATATGAACTGTTTTTGGTTTTTCCGATCGTGTGGGTCAATGTATATATATTTTTATCTCTTGTCAAATTGCAAAAGCTCCTCCGTACAAAGGAGACTCTGCAAAAAAAATTCGAAAATTTTGGGAGTTAGAATTTTTTTTTGAAAATTTTGGGAAAATTTTAGTTAGCGATAATACAATTCCAAATTGAAAATCGAAATAAATTAGGGATGGAACTACTTTAAAAAAATAATATGAATCAGTATAAATGGAAGATAAAATTAAATGTTCAGATTTGGAAATAAATTAAATTCATATGGAATGGGAGAACCAATTTGAATAGAAATAGATATAAACTAAAGTGGTGAAGTGAAAATAAATAAAGAAGCATATTAAATTCTTATACTAAACTTAAAAAGGGAATGGTAAATTCTTAAATGGAAAATTGATATTGCAAATATATTCTAAGTTAATATTAGAATGAATAAATATTGACTTTTTGTAAGAAAGTCGATATAATCGTTTTTGAATGTTGTGATTGGATATTATTGCTATGTAGGATATACAGGCTGTATGAAGGAAAGGAAAATTGATTTTGATTTCAGAAGATAAATTCGAATTGCTCGGCAAAAAGGTATGTGTAACAGCCCAAATTTTAGCAATATTTTATTCTTTATTTATAGCTCTGGGGTTTTTTTTTCGAAAATTTGATTGTCTAAATGTAACTATAAATAATCACCCAAGATTTTTATTAGTGTGAAAATTCTAAAATTCTTATTTTGGTTAAAACTTAACATTTTTTTTGAAGTTATAAATCTTTAAATTCTTAATTTTTAATCTTTTGGTTTAATTTAATATATTCGTAACAACGTTTATTTCACCTTTTGTTCTTTAAAAAAATTGATTTTATACTTTTAAAATTTTAAAATTTTATATTTTGCTTATATACATTTTTGAAATAAATTTCTTAGTAAATGTGTAAACAAATCATATTTTTATATAAGTAATAAATTTTCAAAACTTTGTGTATAAATAAACAGTTTAATTTCACGTTTAAAAGGCGCGTTATTTGATGGACTAAATAATGTACATATACATATACAAGAAAACGTATAAAATTCAAATCCGTTATTTTCATTTTTTGGACAAAAATCACTGCGTCTGTTGTACGCATTCTAATTTTGTTCACTTTCCTTTTACTCTCCTGATTTAATAGTTACGTTATTTACAAATTTTATAACCGTTCACCTTTTTAATTTCTTGCCGTTGTTCCCATCAACGCGAGCTTTAAATTTTAAACGCATTCAGTATTGTTTAAAAATCTTATTCCAGAATCTAATCTTAGCTGACCATTTCTTCTGCTTTAATTTCGAAACCCATTTGCTTAAAATTTGTTAAAAATCTAGTAACCGTGTATAACAAGAAAAATCAGTGCTCAATCAAAATCGTGGCCTTTTTTTTAAATCAATATCTTATTTCTTTCCTATAACTGCTCATTAAAAATCAACGCTATTTCAATTTCCTTTCCATTTCAAAGCAAGTTGATTTATTGTCGTTCTTTCTTCTCCTTAAATCACGCTACCTCTCGAATCAAACCTACATAACTCACGCAAATATTCAGTTCTCAACAAAATTTTATTTTTCTAACCTTTCCTTTCCTACGCTCCTTGTTTCCACTTCTTTCTTTATGACCATTCATTATATATATACACTACAGCTGGAAAGTTATAAACGTATAAACTTAGAAACGTTTTGTATTTATTAAAAATTTAAAGCTTACCTTTAATTGTGACTTTTCTCTTTCCTTCCATTCAAATTTAAACGCGCGTCAATCAATTGCTTTAATAAATATTACAGAATCAATGCATAGACGTTATCAATTTCATTTTATGGTGGTACGTTTTTATACTTTTCCTACCATTTAAATTTTAAATAATTTGCTTTTATGGGTCAGCTGAATCAAAGCAACGTGACCGTTGCTATTTATTTCTTTTATTAATTACTACAATTATTTTCACCAAATCAAGGGTTGACCGTTACAATCACTTTTATTTATTTATTCACTTAAAATTTTGTTGCTTATTCATTTTCTTCTGTTATATTTGCCTGAAAACATGCGGTTCATCCCTATTTATTTTCGCTTTCACTTCTCTTTTCTCTAGATCTGTTCGTTCCCCTCCTTGCTTTTCTTTGAAAAAAAACCAAACTGAAGCATGCGGCTGTCACCATTATTTGCATCCACCACTCCACCTTTATTCCAAACCTCCTCATCAAATGAAACCCATCACCTCGCCTTTCGGTTGCTTCTGTTTGATCAGTGAGGTATGGACGTGTAAGCACATATATGTTTTGATTTATATTCGTAATTATATGTTTTTTTTGTTTTTTGTTTTGTTAGTTGTGATATACATACTATTTATATAAGTATTGAATACTATTTTTTTCAAAAGTTTATTTTCATAACATGAGAGTGTATATTTATATATAGTTTCTATTTGATCTCCTCATAGCTTATAAGTCATGTTAATATTTTGAATTATGTATGCGACATTTTGAAGGAAACATACTATGAAATAAGTATCTTTCATTTTTAATAAGAATATATATATATATATATATATATATTGTGTTTTATATTTTAATATGGGTCAGCTTCTATTTGTTGATATTAGGTTTCCTATAAGACGGTTATTCGCTTATGTAAATCATATATTTGTTTTGTTACAGTCTATATAGAATACTTTAATATATGTATATTATGCGGTTTGTTACCATATGGGTTTCTATGTGGTACTGACTTATTTAGTTGATGATTGTATATATTTTGTTACAGTGTTATATTTATACTATTTTGGATTTAAGATGATTTTATATATACTCTACTTTATAAATTATTTTAATACACATATATAATTTGGAAATTTATATAGGTTGAATATAATATGTTATTGAATGTAAAAGAATGGATGGATTTAAATTATATATATATATATATATATATCATTTAATATATATATAGAAATAGTTATATATAAAAAAGTTAGCTTTTAGGTATTCATATTTAAACATTTATTTTATCCGTTTGAGAATATATATATACACTAGTTATATAAGTTTAGTATAAAGGTGTTAGTATATATATATATATATATATTATTTTAAGTGTATGTTGATTTTTAAAAAAATGTAAGCTTGATTTATTTACTTATTTATATGTTTGAAAAACATGTAAATTAAATTTGTGATGTTTTAACTTAGAATATAAATTTCATATGTGTATACATAGTTATAGGTGGTTATAAAATTTCGCTTATACCATTTATCTTCATCGTTCCAGTTCTGATCTCATCCGTTTCATCAACTCGAGCCAATCAGCTTTGATCGTTGAATTCGTGCCGATTTTGCTTTGCTTGGATTTGAAATTTAATTTCAGTGTCTGTATCAGTGTGCGTATCCGTGTCTCCTTCTATATTCTCTAGCCTCGTAAGGTGGGCAATCACTCACATTAACGTTTTTTATTTATTAAATTTGATTTTAATTGAAACGACAATTGAAATATACTATCGTAGTTAGTAAATCTGTTATATATGCTATTATCTGTAACTGTTCACCTATGTGATATGACACCATATCCTATTGTTTATATTTTATTTAATTACTAATGATATAAGCTTGCTGTTATATTATTATCATATCTGTTATCACTCTGCAAGTTCCCTGTTAGTATAGAATTCACTATGGGTTGAAATGATATATACCCGAACGGACTTTAGAATAGGAGAAAATCGTTATGGGTTAAAATGATAAACCCAATCGATTTTCATTTGAATTGAATTTGGGATTTCGGGTTGAAATGATATCCACCCGTATATATTTAGTGTACAGATTGAAATGATAAATATCGGTAGCACTTGAAAATATATACCGACACCGTTGGTCCATATATAAATATTTTGAAAATAATTTCTATGATTTTGGGAAGAAATATATGGTCTTAATAAATGTTGATTCTTAAATTATTATATATAAAGGGTAATTATATATATAAATTTAATAATATTTAATTTAATTAAGATTGATATAATACATAAATTATGTTAAATATTTATGTAAATTATATTTCAAATAGATTTTTGCAATAATTGGGATAAATTGAGGTGGGGAGATAAAATTTGGATTTAGCTGAAATGGTATTAAATTAAGAATTTTATTTAGTTAAATCGATTTGAAATTATTGAATGGGAAATTTAAAGGTACGATATTTATAACTGGATTTTTGCTCAAAATAAATTAAATGACTATTTCTAGTATAAATAAATTGAAGGAAATATTTATTTGTTAGAAATTTGAGTTTTATTTTATGGATTTATTTGGTGAATATTTTAAAACTAAATAATAGGACAATAAATTGTTGAATATAAATTCCAACCTTAGTTTTGAAATTATTAAATACTCATGGTTTGAAAAATATTGAATATAACGGGTAATTTGTGATTACAAATCCAAATTTGAGATCGATAAAATTTAAGTGGCTATTTTAGGAATTGAGTTGAATTTAAATAGATAAAATTGAGGTTGAATTTAATTTGAATGGGAAGGTCGTGTTGAATTTGAAAACGATTTGTTAAGTTGAGGAAACTAAAAATATTCTACTCTATAAATATTTATGTATATTTTGGAAAATATATATATGAAATGAAAAGATATTTTTGTTGTGAAGTATAAATTAATTTGAAATGACCTCGGTGTTATAGTGTATATTTCTACCTTATAGATAGTTCCATGGACCCTTAGAGGAGGGTTATCCCAAACGTCCTTTAAGTTAATTATATTTCAGTTGATATTTCACTTGAGTTAGATTTATAGGGATAAGAATGTTAATCCTGACTCGAGTGTTTTGTGTTTTGCTTTACGCTCGGGTCAGTCTGAGTGATACAGCATTTGGGACTCACCTTCGAAGTTGGAGCTTTGCTTGAAGATCCAGCTATCTGTCCTTTCAGTCATCCAGTTGATTGGTTCAGAGAAGTCATCTGCTCGTACTGGAGACTTCACTGCATCTGGGATATTCTGATGTATTTTATTTCTAACTCTGATGTATATAGTAGCTTCATGAACTATTATTCCTTATCTATTCCGCTGCATTTTATTACTCTGTGTCTGTGATCTTTGACTGATTTATTTACTTTATATGTTACGTTTGCCAAATTTAAATTAACGATTCGGTATTTTGAATTATTCGAGTCAGACATGTATGGTTATATTGTCGATTTGGATGGTCCAAAATAGCGGGTTGTTATAGTATGTGTTTGAATTTCTGTATGAAATTTGATTGGGTTTTTGATCGAGCCACTTGGCTTTTGATTTTCTTTTGGAATCTGGGGGCCTGTAGAGGCATTTTGTAGTTGTACCGAGCTAGCCATGCAAAGGAGACGCTGGCGAAATTTTTCTGAAATTTAGGGAGTAAGAAATTTTTTGAGAATATTTGAAAACTTAAACTTAGTTTTGAATTATAATTTGAATGACTGAATAAATAAAGTTGTTTAGAACTAAGGAAGGTTTTGCAAAGTTGGTTGAAGAAATAGTGGGTCTTTAATAAAAGATATGTTATGGCAAGTTGATAAAACTGTTTCGTTTTAGGGAAAAGTAAACGGGTATTGGACCATTCCTCTTAACTAGTAATTTCAGGGATGAAATTCTTTTAAAGGGGAGGAATGTGACGACCCGGAATTTTTAAGCATTTAAAATTGGAATATTTAAATTAATTTTAAATATTTAAAGGTTAATTTTAACTTGAATTCAAATATCACAATTTATTTGATGATTAAATTATTAAATTATATAATTTGAAGTTGGGTAAAGTGTTAAATCTGGAGTTCTAAGCCTGTTATAAATAATTTGAAGGCTTATAAAATTTATATTGATAATAATTAGGATAATAGAAGTTGTAAAATTGAATTTAACATTGATTTGTTCGATTTTAAAAATATATCGTTTAAATTGAATTTAAAAATAGCCATTCGAGGCACAGTCTCGGAATTCGACGAAACCAGTTCCATTAGGTCCACAATAGGGTTATATTATTGGATTTCAAATTTCATATTGATAAGAATTTTTGTGTGAGCGTATGAGATATAAACGTGCTGAAAATTTAATTGATAATAATCGATTCGAAAAGCTATCTTTCCCGTATGATCAAATTAGGACTCAAAAACTTTTCCAGCATTCGGAATAGCGATATAACATTAGGAACGCCTAGAGACAAGCCTCAATAGGAGTTCAAGTTTTTAGGTTGCTTTTATCGGGACGTTTGGAATTTAAATAAAAATATTTCTTAACAAACATACTATGCAGCCGCAATTATTTCATGTCTGTCGCTTCCTTTCATCAGCTATGAGCCACCCTAGCATCTGATTTCCGTCGACCTAGTTGTCTCCTCTTCTCATTTAAAGCACGCATCTTCCTTCACAAATCAAAGGAAAAAAAATATAAATCATGGCCGAACAAATCCCTCCTCTCCCTTTAGTTATTCGATATCGAACCGTTCCTGGCCTTCATTTTCAAATCGTTAACCCCAAAAAAAATGACACTCGAATTCGATTTTGAAATAGGGAAGGGAATCGCGTATCTCATTCGCAAGGGAGCACGTAGGCGAATTCGTCGGAAGAGTCGTGGCGAATTTCGTGAGTTCAAGGCTAGATCTGGCATCGAGCGGAGCAAAAGGGATGACTGCGATCGGTTGTGAAGGAGGGGATGGCACGAGGCAGCGCCGTCACGATGTCGATCTGAGCACGGTCATGTTTGGGGTTCTTCAGGTTAGAGCACGAAGGTCGGGGGCTCGTTTAGGGTTTGGTAGGGCGGTGCAGGGGGGCTCGCGATCTGGTAGGTGAGCTTATTGAGCAAGCATTTGGGGAAGAACACTGTTTTAGAACGCTTCAGAGATTCACCGAAGGTGAGGTATATTATCGATTGTTTTATCAATTTAAAAGTTTAATATTAAAAAAAATTGTGTCACAGTAAAGTAATTTCTAACTATTTTGCTGTTTATAGAAAAGAAAATAAAAAAAAGAGGAATTTTGAATAAATAAAAATGTATATGTGGATAAGATCTTGCAATGGAAAGGGGAAAATTTTAAAGGGTGAAAGAATTTAGATAAAATAAGATTTTTGTGAAATTCATAGCTTATTGTTAGAAGAATATGGGAATTTTAAAAATGTGTGGAAAATTATATAAAACTTAGATTTTTGAATTTAGATAAATTAATATTTTAAGTATATGTTATTTAACAAAGGAATTAGTTTAAAAACTAAAATTTATTGGTTTAAAACAAAAATCATTGGTTAATTAAATTTTTTAATGGGATTTAAATTGTTCAATTATTTCGAATATTGGAAACTATATAAATATTTATTCAAGGTCTACATCATGGAGAAACAACTCATGGTGGATTGGTTTTGCAAAACAAAAACTCAAAGGTGAGTTAATCTCACTCAGCTGAATTCTAATTTTAATTTAATTGGTTAAATTTAAATAATTGATTGATTGATTTGATTGGGTGTGTTATATTATATAGAGTAGTATATACTGTATATTGGATTGTTTGATTTCCCGCATTATATAGCGGATGAGACCTTATGCGCTGCATAATAACGAATGTTGTTATATTTAATCCCATATACCGCGATATCCCACCTCGAAGTGGAATTGGTATTTTATGTCGTGCTAACATCTGTGGATGCAGGAAGAACAGGTTGAAGGGATCCAACTGGATTCCTCAACATTTATTTAAATTATTTAATATTCTCTTCTGTAATTATCTGATATTCTATGATGAATTATTTTGGAATATTGAATGCTATGGTTTGATTGAATATATTTTGGTATAATGAGTTAACAAAAATATATAAAATTGGAGTTTTGGAAAGACAATAAAAGAATGGAGTTTTAAGTAAAAAATAATTGTAGCAAATAAACTAAAAATGAATTGAAAAGGAATGGAAGTGATATTAAAATACTAATAAATAATTCCGAGTACGAAAAATAATTTAAAAAAACAAAAATTAATGAATTGTAAACTTAAGTGATATTAATTAAAGAATAAAGAATTATTTAAAATTCAAAGTTTAAGTTTATTTAAAAGGATAACGAAGTAATTAGAGAAATCTAACATCGGTATTTTCGGTTAAAAATGTTTTAAATCATAATTAAGGATTTAAATCTGAAGTTAATGGATTTTGAAATAAATGGGGTAAATTGGAAATCAATTTGGAAATTTATTTAAGTGTTTGAAATTGGATATTTGGAAGAATAAATTCAAGGTGGGGATTTATTAAGGGAAAATGAGAAAATTTGTTTAAAGATAGATAGTGATTTATTTTTAAAGGATGTGAAGAGAAGTGTTTTTCCCTGGATAGCCAAGTATGTTTTCAAAATAAACTTTTAAATACAAGTCAAAAGATTTAATGTGTTTAAAAAGTATGTTTTAGAAAATTTATTATTTCTACTCATTTAAATTCTTAAGTAAATATTTTTCAAATCTATTATCGTAGTAATTATTGAAAAAGTGACTTGGTATTTTGTTTTAAAAAGTGAAAACCTAGTTTTATATTTTATAAAGTAACCTTATTTTCAAATATTTATATATTATGTATTTTTGACAGGTTATTGAAGTAGTTTTTAACTTAAATGTTTTAAATATATTTTAAAGTAAAGCGTTTTAAATTATTTTAAAAATCTAAAATTTGTGCTTGGTGATTTCAATGGAAATAGAAAATATTTGGAAAATTTATTCTGAAAAAGGAAGATAGTTTGAAACTGTTTTCAAAGGTTGAATTTGAAATATATCTTGCGAAGATATTTTGAGAAAAATAAATAATTTGGTGAAATTATTTATGGTTGATGGTTGTTTGTGAATATTAATTGATAGTTAAATAACTGACTATCAATATTGGCCAAATGCGCTGATTATTTCAAAGAGACCGGGAACGAGATTTATTTCTCGAAAACGACTTCGATCCGGTTTGTTCCTTTTCGTGAAAAACGAGTTCGGAGTCGAAGATGGAGCAGTGAAGTGCAAGGGCTAGTCTCTACTAATCCTGAGGATATTTCCAAAATGGATGTAGTAGGAATAGTGCCCTCGGTTCCATTCGAACCCGGGACGGACTTGTATGGATGAATGCTTTCAGAACATCGTCAGGTGGACGATGGGCATTCTAAGGGATATGTTCTAAAAGGTAACGCTTACCATCAAGCCTCATCAACCGGGAATGATTGGGGATTATGCAGCAAGGCTAAGTGGGTAGCACCCATTCAGGGTGAGGTCATCCTTGTTTAGATGTCCCTTTTTATTTCGGCTTAGTGGTGCGGTTGCGATCCCAACCGTGAGGCGATCTCACTCGGGATTATCCAATAAGGGGCAGTCCCGGTCTTGTGTTGCAGGGGGACGGGAGTGATCCTCGTACAGTGATCTTGGCCACGTACCGTGACAAGAGGTACCCCAGTGCCTAGTCATTAGTTGGAAATCCATTCTCCTGCGCGCCTTTTTCGAGTTTTGTTTGTATTACCCACTCTGTGGCTAGTAGCTGGAATTTAATCATGTAGCAATTTCGGCTATTTTAATAAGTATTTGTATATAGACCTTATTATAATATCAGAGGATTTTATAATAAAATGTTTTTGCTATCGTAAGGTAAAACCCCGACATGTTTATTTGTGGCGTGGTCTTACGAGATGCTTTTGTTTTCAAAAGGATTTTGAAACTTGAATAATCAATTTGAGTGTGATTTCTCACGCAGGTATTCCAGACTGACTCTGGTGTTATTTAACTATAATGCTCGGGTCAGACCGACTATTATAGGATACAGGAAATGATGCTGAGGAGCTCAGGAGTCGAGATGGATGGCGATACGTACTTCCGTATTTGATTATTATTCCATTGTGTATCCAGTTGTATGTTATCGATGTGGAACTCTAATGATGTACTCTGACGATGTAATGTATAAATAGATATATATTTGTTTTTGTGTAAAGATTGTTTATTATCTATTATATTTTATCCCGCTGTGATGGTTAGATTCTGATAATTGTTTTCTATTTTCTTCTTCTACCTCTTCTTCTTTAACCTTAATGGTTCGTATTTCTGTTCAACTTGAGTTGATTGATGTAGTATAGTGTCGGCTCAAAGGGTACGGATTTACAGGTCGTTACACTTGGTATCAGAGCATTGGTTGGTGATAGCCTTGGCTCTGGTGTGAATTACTCATTAAATAGATTCCGTATTACTCTAGAATGAGTTTGAGCATATTAATAGATATGCGCGTATTTGTTAGTGAATATAAAATTTGTTTTATATTGCATTGATTTATCGGTTGAGTGTTTATGGATTCTGGTCGATATATGAGACGCCATGTCATCGATAGCGATTTCTAAACTCTTGAAAAAGATAAACCGACACAGTATTGTTTTAACTAGGGTAAATGAAATAATTTTACCCAAAATTATTTTATATATAAAAGAAATGATTGTTCGTAAATTATTATAGTTATATATGTATGCCTGATTGTTAGGATTGATAATATTAAATTATTATTATTATTGATGTGTAAAATTGAGTAAGAAATTGAAATAATAACCAAAGATTAAGGAATAAATTAATAAATAAATGGGATTTGTTAATGTGAATTATAATTGAATAAGGAATTGAAACCATAATTAAAAACTAAGAAGAAAATTCATATACATGTGAAATTTGTAAATGTAAACTATATATGTGAATTATAGTGTGATTAATAACTAGAATAAGATAAAATTCCAAAGTAATGTTTGAATATAAATTTAAAGGATTTGGAATCTGAAAATTTGGAAATTTAAATTTCTTTGAAGTTGATAATGATTCTCAAAAGTTGGGAAGATAATATATATTGATAAATATTTTTGAATTAGATTTGAAATCTAGAGAGATTTGGAATTTAAAAATATTTGAAGGGTTTTAAAAGTGGTAAAAGCATTGAACTCACTTCAGTCGCTAGGAAATAATCCTGAGGATGATGGTCACATCATCAGTATTCATTTTCGAGTTTCTAAAGTGATGGATTTGCTACCAGGATAGTTGGTTATGATATTGTTTGGGCTTGTTGGGTATACAAGTTGTTTAGGACTTTCAAAAGGAAGTTTTGTTTTGGTAAAAACAAGTGTTTGGAATCTTGAGATTTGATTTGATATACCAAGAGGGTATGTGTAGTTATCATTTCATAATGATTTTGGAAATGAAACCGGACAATTGAATTCTAAGAAATTCTATTTAAAGAATGTGAAAAGTTTGAATGAATCAACTATTGAACTTATAAAGTAAAGTTCATATTAATAAGAAGAAATTGGAATTTTAATCCGGGAATTAAAATTTAACTAAAGTGAATGAAAGTGAAGAAAATGTACTTGAATTTAACTTGAAATAAGTTAAATAAAATTGAAATTGATTTTGAATTAAATTAGATATAAAGTTGAAAGGTAAAATGATTATAATTGTGAAATGAAAATTTACACCTTAAGCTAGAAAGTGTTATATTTATAATCGGAAATTTGGTTATAAGATGAAATGAATCAGATGAGCAATATAAGCTTTTAAATAAATATATAAGTTTTGAACTCATATATTGAGAAATAAAATTTAGTTAAATTTGGATTGAATTGAATCAAAAGTCAGCTGTGTCATGAATGATATTAAATGGAATTAAGTCCTTGCTTAATAAAACTTAAAGAATGGTATGTAGCTTGATGTAACTGAAGTTGAGTTGGAATAAAACTGAATTTAAATGAATCCGGTCGAATTTTAGATAATATTGAATGGAATAAAATTCTACTCAAATAAATAAATGTAAATTAATAAGTATTGAATTAGAATAAATAAGTTAGAATAAATAAGCTTCGGAAGCTTATAAAAGAATTGAAAAACATTGAATATATGTATATATATATATATATATATATATATATATATATATATATATAACCCATAGTTAAAAGTAAAATGTGAATATAATTGGTTGTAAATAGATGGGGAAGAATGAATATTAACAAGTGAGTAGTTTATAAAAATTTAAAAGGGGAATAAGTAAGCCAGAATAAAAGTATTGGTATTTTGGAAAAATCCAAACTTGTGATATTAAGTAAGATTGAACTCAAGAAAATTAAATAAAATGGTTTTAAAGATGGAAAAAAAGAGAAAATCCAACTGAAGCATAAATTGAATGACCTTATTATTACTAAATTCAATAATGATTTGTTAATGTAAATTAAAATTTAAAAATGGATAAAAGAATAAACTAATCGAATAAATTAGTAAAATAGTTGGGATTTGATCAAAGGAAAAATCAAATCAAAGATTTAAATGGAAGTTAGAGGAATAGAGTAAACTTAGGTTATTGGGTGAAATAGTTTGAAGAAAATAAGTAACTTAAGTAAATGGTGAGATGGGTATTTAATATTGGTTGTCGAGTTTGATAAAATGGTTTGGAATCAAACTTTTAAGAAATGAAAGAAAGTGAAATGGAAAGTTGTGAATAAGTTAAAATGGGACGGGATTAAGTGTAAATTGAGTTGGAATCAATTTGAATGGTTATAATGCTTAAGTAAATATTTGTTCACATTAACATTATCGAATTGCATAAGGAAATGGATGTTTGATGTAAACGAGATTGGATAAAATTCTATGAATTATTAGAAGTGAAATAAGATGATTTTGAAATCAATTGGAATTAATATGAGTTTGTTTTGCTTAGAATGAATTAAATATAAACGTGTAAGTTGTAAATCGCTTAAACTGAATGAAATAGTTTGGAAATTGGTTGTAAGCAATTGTTATAAGTATCAGAACGTTATGTATGCTTATGTAAATTATATAACATGCATTTTATGTGAAATTTATGTGTTAGCTATTGAAAGTAAGTGAAATGTTGATAAATTTCATATATTTAATACTTATATGTTTGAATTGAGTAAGTACAGGTACCAGGAAGCCGTTTGGCTGGATTTGATCATGCAAATTGCTATATAATAAACCGCTTGCTTAAAAAATACTAAATAAAGGTATGTCTACGCAATAAAAATAGGAAATATGAACTATTTTCGGTTTTTCCGTCCGTGTGGGTCGATGTATATATATTTTTATCTCTTGTCAAATTACAAAAGCTCCTCCGTACAAAGGAGGCTCCGCCAAAATTTTCCGAAAATTTTGGGAGTTAGAAATTTTTTTGAAATTTTTGGGAAAATTTTAGTTAGCGACAATACGATTCCAAATTGAAAATCGAAATAAGTTGGGGAATGAAACTACTTTAAAATAATAATATGAATCAGTATAAATGGAAGATAAAATTAAATGTTCAGAGTTGGAAATAAATTAAATTCATATGGAATGGGAGAACCAATTTGAATAGAAATAGATATAAATTAAAGTGGTGAAGTGAAAATAAATAAAGAAGCGTATTAAATGCTTATACTAAACTTAAGAAGGGAATGGTAAATTCTTAAATGGGAAATTGAAATTACAAATATATTCTAAGTTAATATTAGAATTAAGAAATATTGACGTTTTGTAAGAAAGTCGATAAAATGTTTTTTGAATGTTGTGATTGGATATTATTGCTATGTAGGATATACAGTTAGTATGAAGGAAAGGAAAATTGATTTTGATTTCAGAAGATAAATTTGAATTGCTTGACAAAATGATATGTGTTTGAATTTCTGTATGAAATTTGATTGGGTTTTTCACGAGCCACTTGGCCTTTTGTTTTCTTTTGGAATCTGGGGGCCCGTAGAGGCATTTTGTAGTTGTACCGAACTAGCTGGGCAAAGGAGACGCTGGCGAATTTTTTTGGAAATTTAGGGAGTTAGTAATTTTTTGAGAAAATTTGAAAACTTAAACTTAGTTTTGAATTATATTTTGAATGACTGAATAAATAATGTTGTTCGGAACTATGGAAGGTTTTGCAAAGTTGATTGAAGAAATAGTGGGTCTTTAATAAAAGATATGTTATGGCAAGTTGATAAAACTGTTTGGTTTTGGGGAAAAGTAAACGGCTATTGGACCATTCCTTAACTAGTAATTTCAGGGACGAAATTCTTTTAAGGGGGGAGGAATGTGACGACCCGGAATTTTTAAACATTCAAAATTGGAATATTTAAATTAATTTTAAATATTTAAAGGTTAATTTTAACTAGAATTCAAATATCACAATTTATATGATGATTAAATTATTAAATTAAATAATTTGAAGTTGGGTAAAATGTTAAATCTGGAGTTCTAAGCCTGTTAAAAATAATTTGAAGGCTTATTATATTGATATTACTAAGGATAATAGAAGTTGTAAAATTGAATTTAAAACTGATTTGTTCGGTTTTAAAAATATATCATTTAAATTGAATTTAAAAATAGCCATACGAGGCACGGTCTCGGAATTCGACGAAACCAGTTCCGTTCGGTCCGTAATAGGGTTATATTATCGAATTTCAAATTTCATATTAATAAGAGTTGTTGTGTGAGCGTATGAGATATAAACGCGCTGAAAATTTAATTGATAATAATCGATTCGAAAAGCAATCTTCCCCATATTATCAAATTTGGACTCTAAACCATTTCCATTGCGTTCGGAATAGGGATATAATGTTAGGAATGCCTAGCGGCACGCCTCAATAGGAGTTCAAGTTTTTAGGTTGCTTTTATCGAGACGTTTGGAATTTAAATAAAAATATTTCTTACTAAACATACTATGCAGCCACAATTATTTCACATCTGTCGCTTCCTTTCATCAACTATGAGCCACCCTAGCATCTGATTTCCGTCGACATAGTTGTCTCCTCTTCTCGTTTAAAGCACGCATCTTCCTTCACTAATCAGAGGAAAAAAATATAAATCATGTCCAAACAAATCCCTTCTCCTCCCTTCAGTTATTCGATATCGAACCGTTCTTGGCCTTCATTTTCAAATCGCTAACCCCAAAAAAATGGCGCTCGAATTCGGTTTTGAAATAGGGAAGGGAATCACGTATCTCAGTCGCGAGGGAGCACGTTGGCGAATTCATCGGAGGGGTCGTGGCCAATTTTGTGAGTTCAAGGCTAGGTCTGGCATCGAGCAGAGCAAAAGGGATGATTGCGATCGGTTGTGAAGGAGGGGATGGCATGAGGCAGCGCCGTCGCGATGTCGATCCGAGCACGCTCGTGTTAGGGGTTCTTCAGGTTAGAGCACCAAGGTCGGCGGCTCGTTTAGGGTTTGGTAGGGCGGTGAGCGGGGCTTGCGATTTGGAAGGTGAGGTTATTGAACAGTCATTTGGGAAAGAACGCTTCAGAGATTCACTGAAGGTGAGGTATATTATTGATTGTTTTATCAATTTAAAAGTTTAATATTAGGAAAAAATGAGTCACAGTAAAGTAATTTCTAATTGTTTGGCTGTTTATAGAAAAGAAAAAAAAGAGGAATTTTAAATAAATAAAAATATATGTGTGGATAAGATCTTGCAAAGGAAAAGGGAAAATTTTAAAGGGTGAAAGAATTTTGATAAAATAAGATTTTTAAGAAATTCATATAGCTTACTGTTAGAAGAATATGGAAATTTTAAAAATGTGTGGAAAATTATATAAAATTAGATTTTTGAATTTAGATAAATTAAAATTTTAAGTATATGTAGTTTAACATGTTTAAAAACTAAAATTTATTGGTTTAAAACAAAAATCATTGGTTAATTAAATTTATTAATGGGATTTAAATTGTTCCATTATTTCGAATATTGATAACTGTATAAATATTTATTCAAGGTCTACATCATGGAGAAACAACTCATGGTGGATTGGTTTTGCAAAACAAAAAGTCAAAGGTGAGTTAATCTCACTCAGCAGAATTTTAATTTTAATTTAATTGGTTAAATTTAAATAATATATTGATTGATTTGATTGGGCGTGTTATATTATATAGTGTAGTATATACTATATCTTGGAAGGTTTGATTTCCCGCATTATATAGCGGATAAGACCCTATGCGCCGCATAATAGCGGATGTTGTTATATTTAATCCCATATACCGCGATATTCCACCTCGAAGTGGAATTGGTATTTTATGTTGTGCTAACATCTGTGGATGCAGGAAAAATAGGTTGGAGGGATCCAACTGGATTTCTCAACATTTATTTGAATTATCTAATATTCTCCGCTGTGATTATCTGATATTCTATGATGAATTATATTAGAATATTGAATGTTATGGTTTGATTGAATATATTTTGGTATAACGAGTTACCAAAAATATATAAAATTAGAGTTTTGACAAGACAATAAAAGAATGGAGTTTTAAGTAAAATAATTATAGCAAATGAATTAAAAATGAATTGAAAACGAATGGAAGTGATATTAAAATACTAATAAATAATTCCGAGTATGGAAAATAATTTTAAAAAACCCAGAAATTAATGAATTGTAAACTTAAGTGATATCAATTAAAAAATAAAGAATTATTTTAAAATTCAAAGTCTATGTTTATTTAAAAGGATAAAGAAGTAATTTGAGAAATCTAACATTGGTATTTTCAGTTAAAAATGTTTTAAATCATAATTAAGGATTTAAATCTGAAGTTAATGGATTTTGAAATAAATGGGGTAAATTGGAAATCAATTTGGAAATTGATTTAAGTGTTTGAAATTGGATATTTGGAAGAATAAATTCAAGGTGGGGATTTATTAAGGGGAAAGGAGAAAATTTGTTTAAAGATAAATAGTGATTTATTTTTAAAGGATGTGAAGAGAAGTGTTTTTCCCTGGATAGCCAAGTACGTTTTCAAAATAAACTTTTTAATATAAGTCAAAAGCTTTAATGTGTTTTAAAAAGTATGTTTTAGAAAATTTATTATTTCTAATCGTTTAAATTCTTAGGTAAATATTTTTCAAATCTATTATCGTAGTAATTATTGAAAAAGTGACTTAGTATTTTGTTTTAAAAAGTGAAAACCTTGTTTTATATTTTGTAAAGTAACCTTATTTTCAAATATTCATATAGTATGTATTTTTAACAAATTATTGAAGTAGTTTTTAATTAAAATGTTTTAATATATATTTCAAAGTAAAGCGTTTTAAATTATTTTAAAAATCTAAAGTTTGTGCTTGGTGATTTCAGTGGAAATAGAAAATAGTTGAAAAAATTATTCTGAAAAAGGAAGATAGTTTGAAACTGTTTTCAAAGGTTGAATTGGAAATATATCTTGCAAAGATATTTTGAGAATAATAAATAATTTGGTGAAATTATTTATGGTTGATGGTTGTTTGTGAATATTAAATGATAGTTAAATAACCGACTATCAATATTAGCCAAATGCGTCGATCGTTTCGAAGAAACCGGGATCGAGATTTATTTCTCGAAAACCACTTCGATCCGGTTTGTACGTTTTCATGGAAAACGAGTTCGGAGTCGAAGATGGAGCAGTAAAGTGCAAGGGCTAGTCGCTACTAATCCTGAGGATATTTTCAAAATAGATGTAGTAGGAATAGTGCCTTCGGTTCCGTTTGAACCTGGGACGGACTTGTATGGATGAATGCTTTTGGAACATCGTCAGGTGGACGATGGGCATTCTAAGGGATATGTTTTAAAAGGTAATGCTTAGCCTCAAGCCTCATCAACCGGGAATGACTGAAAATCAAGGGATATGCGGCAAGGCTAGGTGGGTAGCACCCATTCAGGGGGAGGTCATCCCTGCCTAGATGTCCCTTTTTATTTTGGCTTAGTGGTGCGGTTGCTGATCCCAACATTGGGGTGATCTCACTCAGGATTATCCAGAAAGGGGTAATCCCAGTCTTGTGTTGCAGGGGATCGGGAGTGATCCTCGGTACAGTGATTTAGGCCACGTACAGTGACAGGTGGTACCCCGGTGCCTAGTCATTAGTTGGTAATCCATTCTCCCTACGCGCCTTTTTCGAGTTTTGTTTGTATTTCCCACTCTGTGGCTAGTAGATGGAATTTAATCATGTAACAATTTCAGCTATTTTAATAAGTATTTGTATATAGACCCTATTATAATATTAGAGGATTTTATAATAAAGTGTTTTAGCTATCATAAGGTAAAACCCGACATGTTTATTTGTGGCGTGGTCTTACGAGATGCTTTTGTTTTCAAAAGGATTTTGAAGCTTTAATAATCAATTTGAGTGTGATTCCTCACGAAGGTATTCCATACTGACTCAGGTGTTATTTAACTATAATGCTCGGGTCAGATCGAGTATTATAAGATACAGGAAATGATGCTGAGGAGCTTAGGAGTCGAGCTGGATGGCGATACGTACTTCCGTATTTGATTATTATTTCGCTGTGTATCCAGTTATATGTTATTGATGTGGAACTCTGATGATGTACTCTCATGATGGAATGTATAAACAGAAATATATTTGCTTTTTTTTGTGAAAAGATCATTTATTATCTATTGTATTTTATTCCACTGCGATGGTTAGATTCTGATAATTGTTTTCTATTTTCTTCTTCTGCCTCTTCTTCTTTAACCCTAATGGTTCGTATTTTTGTTCAACTTGAGTTGATTGATGTAATATAGTGTCGACTCAAGGGGTACGGATTTGTGGGTCGTTACAGTTTTGAAGCTTTCATGTAGCGATAAACATAGCTTTATGGGGTATGACCCATTAGAGATAGGGTAGCAATACCCTAAAATGAGTTGTTTGAGCATGTGTGTGTGTTTGTATGAGAGTGCATATTTGTTAGTGTTATAAATTGTTTTATATTTTTTTCTATTTGTTGTGTTTTTTATGAATTCTGATTGGTGCGTGGGACGCCATGTTATCGATAACGGTTTTTAAACACTTAAACGAGGCAAGTCGATATAATATTTTTTAAAATCAGTAAATGAATTTTTTTTACCTAAATTATATATATATGTGTGTGTGTGTGTGTATAATGATAACTTTCATAATCCTGAATGATTATTAATGTCCGTTGAATGTTAGGAGATGATATATTTTAGTTGTCATCGATTACTATTTGAATTAAAATAAATTGAATATTTTGTAAACACTATTTCACAAAAGGGTTCGATAATTAAATGGATTTGAAATTTTATGTAACGACCCACCTTTCATTCCACAGAAAAACACATCATCATTAAGAAGGGGATAGAAAAGAGAAAGATAGGAAAGAAAGAACTAAACAATATCCGAATCTCACAACGGAATGGATAAATTATATTAATCACATAGTTATTACTTGGTACACAACATTTGATAGAGACACACAGCTTTATATCACAACATATTAGACAGTTATAAAATATCATACAACTCAAGGTATAACATGGAGATTAACACAGCGGAACCACCATATCTATATACGATGAAGCCTCCTGCTCCATATCCCCTCCAGAATTCATCAAAGCAAACTTGAATCGCTTGGCTACTCGTAAAAATTTGAGTACCCAAGAGTTTAAGAAAATAGAAAATAAACTCTAGGTCAGACATGGGTCTGGTGTGAGTACACAAGTTAAAGTTGTTTAACTTTGAAAATCATTTGAAAACAAAGGTATCTCCTAAGACCACGCCACAAATAAACATGTTTGGTTTTTACCTTACGATAACCAAAACATTTGATAGGAAATCCGGTGATATTATAATAGTGTCTAGGGTTTTCAAGTAAAATACAGAAATAGTTGGAATGCTTACACCTCACATTCCAACATAGTTGGGCACAATCAAAATGTACTGCACTTATTTGAGGTTGGATTCCATACAATGGCAGGGCTACTAGGGTACCGCCCGTCACAGTACATGGCCTAGATCACTGTACCTGGGATCCACCCTGATCCTTTGCAACACAAGGCCGGAACCATTCCTTACTGGATAATTCCGAATAAGACAACCCCGCAGTTGCCGTGAACAACTACCCAGACAACCAAAAAAAGGGACCTCTAGACAACGTAATCTTATCCTACTTGGGTGCTACCCACTTAGATTTGCTGCATCTTCCCTATTTTAGCCATTCCCGACTGATGAGGCTTAAGGTTACGATTACCTTTTTAGAACACATATCTTAGAATGATTATCGTCCTCCAATGACGATGTACTGAAAGCATTCAATCCATACAAGTTCATTCCGGGATCGAACGAAACCGAAGGCACTATCTCGTTACTCACATTTTGGAATCATCCTCAGAGTTAATGATAATAGCCCTTGTACTCTGAGTCTTCACCTCGAATCTGAAAGCTCTATCTCCGTTATACTCGTTTTGGAATCACCCTCAGAGTTTTAATGACAAATAGCCCTTACACTTCGTGTCTTTATCATGAACTTCACGTGAGATTTCACGACCTATCGTTTAATTAGGATCGATGTGGATTTTGGATATCCAATTCGGGATCTGATTCTAGTTTCACCGACATCCAAAATGCAGTTTTAATGTCCAAGTTATTTAAGTTTAAAATAATTAAGTTTATTATTTAGAATAACAGATTCACATAGATAGGTAATTCACATTATCATAGGTAGATAATCCATATTATCACAAGTCAACCAAAGCACTCATATCACAGAGCAACCACATCACATATCAGAGATACTACATAATCCAAGGCATTCAATATCATTCAATCATCCATAAGCAAGATTGACCAATTCCAAATTAATTTAATTAAATTAATTACTAACTTTGACCGCTTAGATTACCTTTAACTTAACATTAATTAATTACAAACCAATTAATTAATCGTCTTTTAATTATCATCTTAATTAATCATCCTTGATTATTTTAAATTACATTAAGTAATTAGCCTTTAATTAATTACATAAATTAATTATCCTTTAACCATTCACGGTAATTAATCTTTAATTACTCTCTCATTAATTAATTATAATTAATTACATTGATCCTTAATTAATTAATAAATTATTCTATAATCACTTACATTGATTAATTATCTTTTAATTAATCATATTCATTAATTTACCAACCCTTTAATTAATTACCTTATTTAATCAATCCTTTAGTCACTAAAACAAAGTAATTAATCCTTAGTTACTTCCATTATTTAATTAAATATAATTAATTACATTAATTAATGATCCTTAATTCATTACTTTAGTTAATCACTTACTTTAGTTAATCATTCCTTAATTAATCACATTCATTAATTATCCTTAAATTACTCCTCTTAATCAACCAACCCTTTAATTAATTACCTTAATTAATCAACCCTTTAATTACGTACATTAAATAATTAATCCTTAATTACTTCCATTAATTAATTATCTATAATTAATTACATTAATTACTGATCCTTAGCTAATTACATTAAGTGATCAACCTTTAATTAATTTCACTAATTACTTATCCTTAATAAATCAAAACCCTAATTAATTAAAGATAAATTATTTATCTTCATTACTTACTTAATTACATCATTAAGCTTCATTAAAAAAATTTAGGAACTAATTACATAATTAATCTAGCATATAATTACTTTTAAACAAAAAAATTTAAACATTTACTTTGACATTTAAATTTTTTGAAACTTGTATAAAAATTATTAAATACTTTACTTTGGAAACAAAATTAACACTTATACTATATTTGAAAATTTTCTCTTGAAAACTTCCATTTTATTGCTTTTTAAAGCTAGTTAATATATTTTGAAACTAGACTTACCTTTTCCTTTGAAATCATATACATTTAAAACACACTTTTAAAAACTTAGTAACAATTCTTTTGAAAAATAAAACATTTTAAAACTTGTCCAAACATTTTTCTTTAAAAAAAAGGTTCATATTTTTACTTCCGTTTTAAACCCTGGTAACTTAAACACTACTAAACCCGGGCCCACACTCGAGATCTTAAGCAAAAACCCGAGCAAGATGAAAAAAAATCAAACACATTCTCAAGCACAACACGAGTCACACACGTTCTCTTCTGCTTCGAGTCGAATACGAGAATGCTTCGAGAAAATTCCCGTGCTGACTCTTCTTCTCCACCCAATCAATCCCAGGCACATAAAATTACACCGTGCACTTGCACGATCTCTCCGACCTCAAAGATCAACGTCGTGACCCTCGACAAGTGAACGTCGACCTCACCGACCTACTCGATTATCCAGATCGACGAATTTACCTATGAATTGAAATCAAACATCCTCTATAAAAACTAGAACTAAATCGCCTTGATAAAACCATCGACTGAATTTGGAAATCGAACCCTAATTCGACGCTGCCTGGCCACCATAGCCATTGATAAATCCTTTCTCTCTTTTTCCATAGATCCCCTACCTACCAGCCTCTTTCAGAAACAAGCACGGCGACCATCCCTCCATCGTTTATCTGAATTCGATGAAATTGCCAAATCCGACCATATTAATATATCTCATCATATACTTACCTAAAAATCATGATCTTTCTACCTAGATTTGTCACTTTGCACTAAGTACCAGATTATATAATCAAAAAATTGGAATTAGCTTGATCGATTTCTAACCCATTTTTGATTTCCAATGTTATTTATAAATTTTTAAAGTAATCGCTAAATATAAATTCTTGAACCCATTTTTAGAATTGATATTACATTGTTATAAACATTTTTCATTTAGGAATCAAAGCCTAAAAACAGTTGCATAAAGAGAATTTGAAATTTGAGTTGTTCTTGAGTATGTAGTTTATGAACAGAGTTAAATATATTAACACATAGTTATATTCACAAACATATAATGCAATTCAAACTATAATCCTATTCAAATCATCCATGAAATCCATACTTACATTATTACTTTCCAGATTTGACGCATGCATTACAATATTCACCCATTTTAAGCTTTTAAAAGAAACATGTTACTCAGTAGATAACAGGGAATAGAGGTTTATATTTGATCTAGAACTGATCTTTGCTTGCTGTTGAAATTTGAAATCTTTTCATTGTTAAGTTGAATTCGTACCTTGGAGTGTTAAAGCTTTAATCCTTGATCTTGAATCAGGTTACAGATTTTTTGAATTCGTGATGTGATTTTTTTTTAGTTTTGAAAAGATGAGGAGAAAAGGATCGAGGAAGAAAAGAATTCAAATGAAACCAGATTTTCTCTCTAAAACACTTTATTTATAAAATTTTAATTAATAAAGAAAAATTGTTGCCACTTGTTTAATTGCATGCCACATTAGTTACAAATGTATTTGCATGAGTTTATATTTTTACAAATGTTTAGGACAAGAGTTTTATGTTTAAACCCTTACTTTAAAAAGAAATTATGTTTTTATATGTATGTAATATGAATTTATGTTTATGTTTATTTATATATACTTACGTTTTTAAATAAATTAATGTACTATACGTTTATTTGTTTTTATATGTTTACAAACTATTCTTAGTTCATAAGATATTTAGAAAGAAAGTGTAACAACCCGCATATTTATCGAGTTTGTATTTAAATATTTTATTTAAATATTAACTCGTTAATCGGATTTTGGTCCGAAAAGCTACTTTTTGCAAACGGTCAAATTAGGACTCGAGACCACTTCCATTGAGTTCGAAATGTTGTTTACAATTTTTTAAGTATAAACATCGATAGGTTTGGAGTTAGTGAAATTTCACTAACTTTTCCCGCTTTGGACTTTGGGTTAGTTTAGCCTATTAAGCCCAAGTTCCAACCCTCTTCTCCTCACTCTTCATAAATTTCCTAACTAATCAAGCTTTGGCATTAATGGTGGAGGGAATGGGAAATTAAAACTCCAAGCATAAATTCAATTGCAAATCCAACATTCAACTCCAAATTCAAGTAGAAGATATTGGATTCAAGCTTTGGATTGCTTCTCCTTGCTTTCAAGCTTCATCTTCATAAACTTTAGTGCAAAGGTGAGATTTTTGTCTCACAAATCTAGTCTATAACTATATTGGACTGTTGGGAATGATTCCCTATCACTTTTGCATGCACATTTGCATTTGGTTTGGATTGGATTGGCGAAAAACTCCAATTTTTAGCATTTTGGTGAATTTTCTGCACTTAGGTCGTTCTGGCCATTTTTAGGTCGTTCGGAGTTAAGTCGTTCGTCCATGGGTCGTGAGTCGTTCACGAGTTAACTTTAGGTCGTTCTGGAAGAATTGGCACTTCGGAATTAGGTCGCTCGCGAGTTAAGCCTTAAGTCGTAGGTCGCTCACGAGTTTGGCCTTAAGCCGTAGGTCGCTCGCGAGTTAAGCTTTAAGTTTTAGGTCGTTTCCGACCTATAATCTCTAGGCAAACGTTAAGTCGCTCGCCCTGGTTTATCTCGTAGGTCGTCTCCGACCTAAGCTCCAGATAAGTCGTTCGAGTTAGGTCGTTGGACCATTTACCTTAGGTCGCTCGTCCACTAAGTCGGCCTGGTTTATCTCGTAGGTCGTCTCCGACCTAAGCTCCAGATAAGTCGTTCGAGTTAGGTCGTTGGACCATTTACCTTAGGTCGCTCGTCCACTAAGTCGGCCTGGTTTATCTCGTAGGTCGTCTCCGACCTAAGCTCCAGATAAGTCGTTCGAGTTAGGTCGTTGGACCATTTACCTTAGGTCGCTCGTCCACTAAGTCGGCCTGGTTTATCTCGTAGGTCGTCTCCGACCTAAGCTCCAGATAAGTCGTTCGAGTTAGGTCGTTGGACCATTTACCTTAGGTCGCTCGTCCACCAAGTCGGCCTGGTTTATCTCGTAGGTCGTCTCCGACCTAAGCTCCAGATAAGTCGTTCGAGTTAGGTCGTTGGACCATTTACCTTAGGTCGCTCGACTCTGTTAAGTCGGCCATGTTGGGTCGTGAGTCATCGTTAGGTCGCGAACACCTCTAGGTCGCAACCACTAAGTCGCTTGACCCCTTAGACCCCTAGGTCGCAGCCGTTAGGTCGTATGACCCTTGAGTCGTTAGGTCGTTGCCCCCGCACCCCCACCTTGGGGGGTTGCCACCCCCTGGACCCCCCTCCGTAGGGGATCTTATCTGAAAAACATTGAGCTGATTTCCTTGGATTTTATTCGCATCTCCGTATGCGATCTTTGTGACTGATTGTTTCTACACTTGCTTATGTGTTTTGTCACTTTATAATACAAAGGTTTCAATACTAGTAGTAAATATCAAAACTCTTTTAACAAACAATTTCAACTCTATTTTTAATAACAAAGCTCTTTTCTTAAACCGTTTTCCAATCTATTAGTATATACAAGCCTTTACCTCACTCGGATGAGAAATCTAATTAAACGACTTAGTAAAACAAGTGGTATGAAACGCTTGCATTCACTTCGTCGGTTAATTCTTGGACTTGTTCGATTGAACCTCTTGTGACAATTTTATTAGTGAAGATTTACAGTTTGTTCGTAAATATTTAAGTTAAGCAAGTGGTTATGGGACATGAAGCTAAACTTCTATATTTACTAGCTTAGTGTAATTGACACTTCTCGTTGATCTTGATGATCGCTTTATGAATTAGACTAGCAATTGCGCGATGTCTCTTTCATTGCAAGGTTAGACTAGACACCACTTGTGTGATTCCATTCACACATACCTTTCTGCTTTTTGGTTAGTCTTGACCTCAATCTGTGTGATTCCACTCACACATGTGGGGTAGCTCCCCATGGTCTTCGGACCGTCATGTGATAGGCCTCTTTCCCTTTTTATGATTTCTGGATTTCTCGTGTTGATTTCTGGAATTTATGTCATTGACTTGTTATGAGTACAAGTTTAGGGTATGATGCCCTCTTCGAATCTTTGAGAAGATTCTTGTGATATTGATTATCTCTTATTGATTGATCTTCTGTTGATCATTATTTACATACTTATAGTGGTATGTCGTTATGGATATTTATGTTTATGCCATATCTTTTATGTTATATCATGTCATCTGATATTTATAGCTAGACTGATCCGTTTATTATTTTCTTAAATAATACTCGGGTCAGACCGAGATGTTACAGGTGCTTCTGCTTGACTTCTTCCCAGGGATTCATCACTCTGACTTTTGGCTAACTGTTTAGATTAGCAGTTTTTGTTGTATACACTTGAGATATAGACTCATAGTTGTATTCTTTTGTATAGCACGTGTTGCTATTCTTTTGTATTATCGTGGATCTTACTGACCACTACTCTGATGTACACTTTCATGTGTTAGTTATATATTCATATCTTCTTCCGCCTTTGTGATATGGATATCTGTGACTGATTTGTGATATGATTATTTCTATGTTTGTTTCCGAAGATTATTTATAGCCACCGTGTGATAAGCAATTACATGGATGGTCGCTCCTCAACAGCCTTATTCTCCGTGCTAGTTGACAGCACTACTCCGGAGTGTTCTTGGCTAGCGTGGGTATAGAGGTGGGGCGTCACAGAAAGTATAATTAAACCTTTATATATTTATAAACCATTTTAGTTTAAGTAATTTTAAAAGAAAGAAAAATAAAACTTTTATTAAATCTTATTTAAGCTATCACATTTTAAAATAATTTTTTATCTTATCTATTGAAAATATAGAATTTAATTTTAAACAGCTTTTGAAAGGTATTGTATTAAATTCAAACATAATTTTTCAAATCACAATATATACTTACATATATAATTTGAAAACATGCCTTTTATTAAATTCAAACCAAAGCTTTCCATTCACAATGTATATATATATATATATGTGTGTGTGTGTGTATATATACACACACACATTATAGTTAGAAAACATTTTTATTAGTTTTGGACGATAAATTTTTACCAATTAAATATTATTATCCTTTGAAAAGATTAATTTATCCAAATTAAATATTATTATCTTTCAAAAGAAAAAAAATTACCAATTAAAATAAATATAAAAGAAGATTATTAAACCAATATTGCATATTATAAATAGTTATAAATGAAGATTGTCAAATTGCTATTGCCCAAAATTTCGGGTTATCACATTCCTCCCTCCTTAAAAGAATCTCGTCCTCGAAACTTAAAAGCAAAGATAATTTAATAATCCAGCAAAGATTTTAAATTTTCAAATTGCAAAACAAAGCATACATCAATCATACACTAACTACCATAGCAACCAATTTATTTACAAACAAATTTAACAATTCAGGATAGGATTTCCTAATACTATCTAGAGCTTCCCGGGTACTGTCACCGGGATCCTCGCTCTACTGAACCCCAACATTAACTAGCTACACCACTCGGATCTTGAGCTCCTTCTTATCCACATCTATAATCCGAACTGGATGTCAGACCATAGAAAAGTCCAACTCAACTTTCAAAACCTCCTGAACTGCTGATTCTAAAACCAATGATGGATCGTACACGTACTCCCTCAGAGATACATGAAATACATTGCGAATCCCATCCATTTGAACTGGCCATTCAATCCTATAGACCAAAGAACTTATCCTTTCGAGAACATAGGAAAGAAATCCAATATACCTCAGAGCTAGCTTTCCAGTCTTACCAAATCTTATTACTCCTTTGACCGGAATAAACCTCAACCAAAAACAAAGTCTCCAACTTCGAATTCCAAATTCCTTCATCGCTTATACATAAAATTCATCTGGCGGTCCTGGGCTGCCTTCATCCTTTCCAGATCAGCTCAACCTAAGTCGATGCCTCTCAAAACAAATCTTGACCAAGAGCAAGACGATCTCCGAATTTTACCCAACAAAATGATCTCTTAAGATCTATCGAATAATCCAAAACACAAGCTCTACTCCAAAAACATCTATAGACTTCAAACTTACTTTTCCTATTCGCAATAACCAAAAAGGTGCACTTGACAAC
Source organism: Allium cepa (assembly GCA_030765085.1). Taxonomy (NCBI): domain Eukaryota; kingdom Viridiplantae; phylum Streptophyta; class Magnoliopsida; order Asparagales; family Amaryllidaceae; genus Allium; species Allium cepa. The sequence goes on along the minus strand of CM060942.1, from coordinate 312,147,049 downwards.
TTGGCTTCCAAAACTCAAAAAACTTCCTATAGGAGTCTGTAGTTGCTTCCACTCTTGCGCAGCTGCTACCTCGCTTCCGCTGTGCAACTCTGATCTGAAGTAGATGAAAATGCCATCGATGAGCACGAGCACAGACTTGTTTAATACATCCTGGAAGACATGGTTCAATAAATTCACAAAGAGACAGCAAAGAAGTTCTATGGAATCCTAAGCTGCTTCACCAAATCCTTTTTCTAGGGGCCATCCTTCTACTTAGCTGAACCACCGGTATAGCTCCAAGAACCAAGTCGATATGGAAACTGAATGTCTCAATGCTAAGGCAAATCTTGACCTCTCTAGAAGCATCTGGAAAATCGCTGGCAACTTCTATAGCTCCAACTTCTTCTTGAGACGCTTGATCCCATGCATAAGATTACCCAAGAGAACACTCAACCATCGCAAGTCATTTTTGCGATCCTTACCCAAATCAATTTCTAAATTATTGTTCTCTCTTCACTAATCAGAAAAGCTTATGCCTTTCTAACCGATCCATCGAAGAAATGGGACCACTCTGCTGCTTCTGAATTCCACCTCTACTGCTAAGCTAAATGATCTTCCTACTGGCACACAAAACACCACCGAGCTGCAAAGCTGCCATAGATGCCAAAGACTTCTTGTCCATAAGCTCTTCGATCCTCAAAGCCATATCAACTGATTCCATAAAGAGCCTTTGAGATGGTAATACATCTTCTTAAGAAACTCAAGCCCTAAACCATGCCCAAACACTTCGTTGAACTTAGACTCATCTCCGATACAAACAAAACTCCCTATACAGTCGTGTCTTCCCTGCGGTAGGTAAAACTGCTCCTCAAAAGCATGCACCAAAAGAAAACACCTTTGGAAACATCCATGGTCACTGCGTCTCATCATGCAGCTTCTCCTTCTTGAAGTTGTCAAGATGCCATCACTCGCTTCTGCTCATCCGACAGATCCAAACTCTTGAAAATCCAATCACACGAGCGCAACCAAGCTTGCACTCCAAAGATGAACTCCATACTTTTAAAGGACTTCCCTCTGAGATTGGTGAAATCCTTACACCATGTTGCAAAGCTCACTCGAGGTGGTATTGGGCCTACAGTCTCGGTAGATACTCTTCTAACCTCAACATTCGGGCCTCTTCCAATAGTAATAGTCATGCTACACACACCACTACCCCTCCAACGTCTAGAACTCATATTGGAAAACCCGAACAGTTAACCCAACAAATTTGGTAGTTATAGATATTTATATATAAAAATACAAGTACGCTCTCTCAATAGATATCACTTCAAAGCCTAAGTATTCTCTCAACCTAGAGCTTTGATATTAATGTAACGACCTGCCTTTCATTCCACTAAAGACGCGTCATCATTAAGAAAGAAAGGGGTAGAAAAGAGAAAGATAGGAAAGAAAGAACAAAAAAATATCAGAATCTCACAGTGGAGCGAATAAATTAAATTAATCACACAGTTATTACTTAGTATACAACAATTGACAGAGATACAGAACTTTATATCACAGCACATTAGACAGTTATAAAAACCTGTCTATCATACAACTCAAGGTATGACACATAGATTAACACAGCGGAACCATATCAATATACGCTAAAGACTCCTGCTCCATATCTTCTCCAGAATTCGTCAAAGCAAACTTGAATCCCGTGGCTGCTCATAAAAATTTGAGTACTCAAGAGTTTAAGAGAACAGAAAATAAACTTTGAGTCAGACATGGGTCTTGTGTGAGTAAACGAGTTAAGGTTGTTTAACTTTGAAAATCATTTGAAAACAAAGGTATCTCGTAAGACCACGCCACAAACAAACATGTCGGGTTTTTACCTTATGATAACCAAAACATTTGATAGGAAATCCAGTGATACTATAATAGTGTTTAGGGTTTTCAAATAAAATACAGAAATAGCTGGCATGCTTACATCTCATGTTCCAACATAGTTGGGCACAATCAAAACGTACGACACTTATTGGAGATTGGATTCCATACAATGGCAGGGCTACTCGGGTACCGCCCATCATAGTACGTGGCCTAGATCACCATACCGAGGATCCACCCTGATCCCCTACAACACAAGGCCAGAACCATCCCTTACTGGATGATTCCAAATAAGACAAACCCACAGTCGCCGCAAACAACTGCCTACACAGCCGAAAAAAGGGGCCTCTAGACAGGGGAAATCTTATCCTACTTAGGTGCTACCCACTTAGCCTTGCTGCACCTCCCCTGCTTTAGCCATTCCCAGTTGATGAGGCTTAATGCTACGATTACCTTTTAAGAATGTGTATCTTAGAATTTTCATTATCTTCCAATGGCGATGTTCTGAAAACATTCAATCCATACAAGTTCGTTCCGAGTTCGAACGAAACCGAACGCACTATCTCGTTGCACTCATTTTGGAATCACACTTAGAGTTAACGATAATAGCCCTTGCACTCTGAATATTAACCTCGAATCTATAAACACTATCTCCGTTATACTCGTTTGGGAATCACCCTCGGAGTTTTAATGACAAATAGCCCTTACACTTCGAGTATTCATCTTGAACTTCACATGAGATTTTATGACCTATCATTTAATTTGGATCAATGTGGTTTTTGGATATCCAATTCGAAATCCGATCCCGGTCTCACCAACATCCAAAAAGCCATTTTAATGTCCAAGTTGTTTAAGTTTAAAACAATTAAATTTATTATTTTGAATAACAGATTCACACAGATTGGTAATTCACATCATCACAGATAGATAATCTGTATTATCACAATTCAACCAAAGCATCTCTTATCACAGAGCAGCCATATCACATACCAGAGTCACTACATAATCCAAGGCATTCAATATCATTCAATCATCCGTAAGCAAGATTGATCAGTTCCTAATTAATTTAATTAAATTAATTACTAACTTAAACCATTTAGATTACCTTTAACTTAACATTAATTAATTACAAACCAATTAATTAATTAATAATTTTTTTAATTATCATCTTAATTAGTCATCCTTGGTTAATTTTAATTACATTAAGTAGTTAGCCTTTAATTAATTACATAAATTAATTATCCTTTAAATATTCACAGTAATTAATCTTTAATTACTCTCTCATTAATTAATTAACTATAATTAATTACATCGATCCTTAATTAACTAATTAATTATTCTATAATCACTTACATTGATTAATTATCTTTTAATTAATTACATTCATTGATTTACTAACCCTTTAATTAATTACCTTAATTAATCAACCCTTTAATTAATTACACTAAGTAATTAATCCTTAATTACTTCCATTAATTAATTATCTATAATTAGTTACATTAATTAATCCTTAATTAATTTCATTAATTAATCACTTACATTAATTAATCATTCTTCAATTAATCACATTCATTAATTATCCTAAAATTACTTATCTTAATCAACTAACCTTTAATTAATTACTTTAATTAATGAACCCATTAGTTACTTACACTAAGTAATTAATCCTTAATTACTTCCATTAGTTAATTAACTATAATTAATTACATTAATTAATAATCCTTAATTAATTACATTAAGTGATTAACCTTTAATTAATTTCACTAATTAATTATCCTTAATAAATCACAACCCTAATTAATTAAAGATAAATTCTTTACCTTCATTAATTACTTAATTACATCATTGAACTTCATTAAAAAAACATTTAGGAACTAATTACATAATTAATCTAGCATATAATTACTTTTAAACAAAAAAATTTAAACGTTTACTTTGACATTTTAAATTTTTGAAACTTGTATAAAACTTGTTAAATACTTTACTTTGGAAACTAAATTCACACTAATACTATATTTGAAAACTTTCTCTTGAAAACTTCCATTTTATTGCTTTTAAAAGCTAGTTATATATTTTGAAACTAGATTTACTTTTTCCTTGAAATCATTTTCATTTAAAATACACTTTTAAATACTTAGTAACATTTCTTCTGAAAACTAAAACATTTTAAAACTTTAAAACTTGTCCAAACATTTTTCTATATGGTAACTTAAACAATGCTATACCTGAGCCCACACTTGAGATCTTGAGCAAAAACTCAAGCAAGATTAACAAAAACTCAAACACATTCCCGAGCGCAACACGAGTCACTCGGGTTCTCTTCTGCTAAGAGTCGAACACGAGAATACTTCGAGAAAATTCCCGAGCCGACTCTTCTTCTCCACCCAATCAATCACAGATAGATAAAAGTGCACCGTGCACGTGCTCAATCTCTCCGACCTCCAATGTTCAACGTCATGACCCTCGACAAGTCAACGTCGACCTCGTCGACCTACTCGATCATCCAGATTGAAGAATTTACCTATGAATCAAAATCGAGCATCCCCTGCAAAAACTGGAACTAAAACACGATCTAAAAAAATCCTCGCCAACGACGAACTCCTTCACCAGAACTCACATCTCTCCGACCAGAGAACATTACAGACCCACGCGACGTTCCCCCCTCGCGATCACCTCCGGCCTCCTCATGGCGATGAAATCGCCTTGATAAAACCATCGATCCAACCTGGAAATCGAACCCTAGTTAGATGCTGCATGGACACCATGGTCGTTGATAAAACCTTTCCCTAATTTTCTAGAGATCCCCCGCCTACTAACCTCTTCTAGAAACAAGCATGGCGACCATTCCTTCACTGTTTGTCGGAATTCGACGAAATTGCCAAATCCAACCATCTCAATATAACTCACCATATACTTACCTAAAATCATGATTTTTCTACCTAAATTCATCACTTTGCACTACATATCAGATTATATATGCAAAAATTGAAATCAACCTGATCGATTTCTAACCCTTTTGTGATTTCCACTATTATTTAAAAAAAATTAAAGTAATTTCTAAATATATGTAACGACCCTAGATTTTAATTTAATTTAAATTGATAATTAAATGAATTTTTGAATAAAATTGTAAGATAAATTGATTTAAATGGAAGCGAGTTTCCCCGATTCGACTACAAAATATATAAAGTCATATGGATTTGACAATTTGTATATATGTGAATATATATTTAAATTAGATTTGAAATAAAATCTTAAATAAATGGTTTTAAAAATAAATATAGAGATATATATGTATATGCATTAGATATGAATTGTAAATGAATGGTTTAATAATAATTGATAATAATAAGTATTATAATTGATGGTTAATAATAATTTGAATTTATAAATTTAATATAAAACAATAAATATTTAAAGTAAAATAAACAATTTAAGTTAAAATAAAAGAGGAATAAAAATAAGACAATGGAACAAAAGAAATGATAAAACAAAGTAAAGTAACAAAACAAATGCAAAGTACTTAGACAGACAAAGGCAAGTGAAAGAACATAGACAAAGCAAAAATAAAATAAAAGAAGATGTACCAGGTTTGTATAAATAAAGAGTGTAGCCTGTAATATAGTGATGCAAAGGCAAGAATAAACAAAGCAAATATATACGTTGGTTTATAAAAGAAAACAGTGAAAATATATTTATATCTATAAACAAGACAGATGATAATCAATGCTACTACCTCTAGCACACAAGAAATAGGTGTGCAGGCAAAAGAAAATAGAACTTGCAAAGGAAACATCATATCAGCCACCAACATGTACAATACTGCATGGTCAACAAACAAAGCGAAGTATATATTTTTACATAAGTAATAAAGCAATGTAAAGCTTCAACATTAAGCAAAGATCTAAAATGCAGGTGTAAAACTTCACAAAAAAAAAATAATAATAATAATAAAATCTGCACCAGCAAAGCATAGAAAGATCACTGCCTATTGTACAAGTAATAATATAAACCAATGCAAAGCAATTAATGCAACACAAGAAAAGTATGCAGCTTGTAAATATGTATGTGTAGTAGTAGGGCTAGAACAAGAAAAATATACACGAGATGTACTTGAAAAATAAATAAGAAACTGATGTGTAAACATGTAATGAGATCAAGGCATTTAATGCCATCATCTCAGCACAAAGGAATGTCCTTCAATATGCAGAAAAAAAAATATATTCTGATCAAAGAAAGAAAATATTGTACTTGTGTATGAATCACCTATACAAATATATTATCCTCTAGCTTCTCTTATACATCAACTTTCTTATCTTCGTTTGTTTAAACTTAACTCAGCAAGCCTGAGGAAAAGGAAAATAAAAACATTTCAAACTTGAGAAAATACAATGCAAATTAGTTCAAACATTATGTATCAAACAGCAAAACAATACAACATGGAATACAAACTAATGTCATCTCAGCCCATGATACAAACATCTCAGCCATACCCTATTGAATAAACAAATAAACATCACTTTGTACAAAAAGAACATGCTATCCCTGTTGACGCAGCGGATTAATCAAACAAAACTTCAATCGGTGAAATGTAGCAATCGGTGAGTTGAAGATACCAAAATGCCCAAGTTCGTTGATCCAAAGATACCGAACTCTAGCTATCTCAAACACGTTGATAGCGCACTATACCGTGTTTAAAGATCTACGATTCTTCGCACGTTGATCTAGCACACTAGATTCCGTGAATCGGCTTCTACGATCGTTGAATCGAGCGCACTCGATTAACCGAAAGAGGAGATAGGAGATTACACTCAACTACCAATTGGTATGAAAGCACAAAGCGAACAAAAGAGAATTTTATTCCAAAATCAACAACTACTCAAATGTACAACACACGCCCCTATTTATAGAGTTTTCGACCCAGTCCCTAAGTCGGCAACCGACCTACGACTCAACTTAAGTCGTGATCGACTAAACACAAAGCGACTCAACCCCCTTTCCCATACAGCACATGCAACGACTCAAATATGGCCGACTTAACCAAGTACGACCTAACATACAACATACGACTCAACTTATTTACATACATGACCGATTCAAGTTATTGCCGACTCAATATCTTACCGACCTACGACTCATTTATGCTGCAACTTACCGACTTATCTTAAGTCGTAGCTCGTTAGCTCGGCACAACTGTCCCTCTGGTCTCCAATTAGCTCGGTCCCGACTCAGCCCTTCTTCATTAACTCGCACCTTTTCCATACATGATTCCTTAGGTCGGAAACGACTTATAGGTGAATCGTTGAGTCGTGTACGACTCATCAAGCTCCGATACCAATTCAGTCGTAACTTCTTCCCCTGTGGTCTGTTAGGTCGGGCCCGATCCAAGCACCTAACCCGTAGCCGACTTAAAGCTTCACTAACTCGTAACTCTTTCTCCTTAGGTCGGAACTGACCTAGCTTAGCCTGTGTTCGACCTAAGCCTTGTGCTTCCATAGGTCGTGCTGCATCATCCTCCCCTGGTTGAGAAAAATTCGTCCTCGAATTTGTAACTTTTTCCTCATCAGACTGTTCATCTCCGTAATATGGCACCAGATGCTTAATATTGAATACGTCAGAAGTGTAAATATCCTCCGTCAGCTTCAACTTATAAGCATTGTCATTAATTCGCTTCACAACTTCGACAGGACCAATTTTTCTGGCTTTCAACTTATTATATGCGCCCACTGGAATTCGGTCTTTTGTCAACACTGCATAAACCAAATCGCCTTTGTTAAATTCAACATTTCGTCGTTTCAAATCTGCAGACTTCTTATACTTCTCATTCGATTTCTCCAATCGTTCCTGAACGATTTTATGACATTCAGTCAACTCATCAACAAAATCAACAGCTCGTTTAACTGTTTCCTTCGCCTGTGGTACTACTGCCAAATCCAACGGTCCCCTGGGTAAATTTGAATAAACAATCTGAAATGGACTGAATCCCGTGCTACGATTCACTGCATGATTATGTGCAAATTCAGCTTGGCATAACTTCATGTCCCAACTTCTCAAATTATCCTGTACAAGACATCGCAACAAATTTCCCAATGACCTGTTAACAACTTCTGTCTGTCCATCAGTTTGTGGATGATAGGCACTACTAAATTTCAGCTTCGTTCCCACCATCTTCCACAAACTCAACCAAAAATGACTCAGAAAACGAGTATCTCGATCAGAAACAATAGATTCTGGTAAACCATGCAATCGATATACCTCCTTAAAGAATAACTGTGCCACTCGAACTGCATCCGCTGTCTTCTTACAGGCAATAAAATGTGCCATCTTCGAAAACCTGTCCACTACAACAAATGTCGAATCATTTCCCCTTTGAGTTCGAGGCAAACCCAAAACGAAATCCATGCTAATATCAACCCATGGCTTAGATGGTACTGGTAATGGCATATACAACCCTGCATTCGTTGCTGTTCCCTTTGACACCTGACAAATATGGCATCTCTCCACAAATCTTTCCACTTCTTTTCTCATCGACGGCCAAAAGTAAAATTGTGAAATCAATTGCAAAGTACGATCACGGCCCACATGCCCTTCCTCGTGTAACTCTTTGACAATTTTCAACCTCAAGCTACAGTCTGGAATACACAAACGATTCCCTTTAAACAGAAAACCATCAACCAACGTAAATTCATCGGTACTCTCACCCTTCACTTTCTCAACATATTTCACAAAATAAGGATCTTCATTAATCATCTCCGGCAACATCTCAAAACCCGTCACTTCAACTTTCATTGTCGTTAATAAATGACTCCTCCTACTCAAAGCATCAGCTACCCGATTTGTCACCCCTGATTTATGTTTGACAACAAAAGTAAACTGCTGTAAATATGCTATCCACGATGCATGTCTCGCTGAAATCTTTTCCTGCCCCTGTAAATGTTTCAATGCTTCATGATCTGTATAAAGGACAAATTCCTTCTGAAATAGATAGTGTCTCCAATGCTTAACAGCTTGTACAACAGCATAAAATTCAACGTCATATGTACTGTATCTCATCTTTGCCCCTGACAACTTTTCGCTGAAATAAGCAACTGGCTTCCATTCTGACTCAGAACTCCTCCAATACCAACCTTCGAAGCATCAGTATGCAATTCAAACAATAACTGAAAATTAGGTAGAACAAGAATTGGTGCAGACGTCAACAATTCCTTGATCTTCTCAAAGGCAACCCCCGCTTCTTCTGACCATACAAATTGTTTACCCTTCATGCAATCAGTCACTGGAGCCATCACGCTACTGAAGTGTGGAATGAATCTTCGGTAGAATGACGCTAGCCCATGAAAACTTCTCACTTCCGTAATCGTCTTTGGCTGTGGCCAATTCCTGACTGCTTCAACTTTACTCTGGTCAACTTGAATACCTTCTCCTGAAACAACATAACCCCGGAATAAAACACTGTGCGTCATAAACACACATTTCTTCGTAGCAGCATAAAATTGTTCCTCACGAAGAATAATCAATACTTCCCTCAAATGTAGAACATGCTCCTCCATACTTCTGCTGTAAATCAGAATATCATCGAAATAAACCACCACGAACTTCCCAAGGAATGGTCTAAAGATTTGATTCATCACCCGCATGAATGTACTAGGTGCATTTGACAAACCAAATGGCATAACCAACCATTCGTATAACCCTTCTCTCGTCTTGAAAGCTGTCTTCCATTCGTCTCCAGGTCTGATTCGAATTTGATGATAACCACTCTTCAAATCAATCTTCGAAAATATAGTTGCCCCACTTAATTGATCTAACAAGTCATCCAACCTCGGCATAGGAAATCTATAACGAACAGTGATCTTATTCAATGCTCTACTGTCTGTGCACATTCTCCATGTTCCATCCTTCTTTGGCACCAACAATGCTGGCACTGCACAAGGACTCAAGCTTTCCTGAACACGTCCCTGTTCCAACAACTCTTCCACTTGCCTTCGTAACTCCTCATGTTCCTTCGGACTCATTCGATAATGTGGTCGATGTGGTAACACTGCTCCCGGAACAAGATCAATTTGATGTTGAATGTCTCTAAGTGGCGGTAACTCCTTAGGCAACTCCTCTGGAAAGACATCTTCGAATTCTTTCAAAATTGGCTTTGCTGCTTCTGGAATTTCAACTTCTTCACTACTCTCTCTCCCAATCAATAAAAACACTTCAGGTTCTTCCTCCACTTCCTTGACAAACTCCTTCAAAGTCAACAGAGTTTTCAATTCTTCAATCTCTTCTAGCTTGCTCTCCTTCTGTTGCTGTCTCTTGGGAACCAAAGTGATTTTAGTACCCTCGAACATGAAACTGTAACTATTGGCACGACCGTCATGTTGAACTGCTCTATCAAACTGCCATGGTCTGCCCAACAACAGATGACAAACATCCATATCCACAACATCACACCAAATTTCATCTTTGTATTTCTTCCCAATAGAAAAATTAACACAAGCTCTTCGACACACTTTCACTTCACCACCCTTCCTTAACCATGCTAGCTTATACGGTTTAGGATGCTTCTCAGTCTTCAAGTTCAATTTCCTCACTGCTTCTGTAGAAATAATATTATCACAACTCCCAGCATCAATAACGAACTTGCAAACTTTTCCCAAAATAGTGCATGTCGACTGAAAAATATTGCTTCTCAACCAACTACAATCCTCCTCTTGCTTTGGTGTAAGACATGACCTCCTCAACATAAGATTACAACCTTCACCTCCGAACAATTCTTCTTCCTCCTCAACATAAGGTGTATTTGAACATTCTGCCTCCTCACCATCATCCTCCTCAACTTCTGCAACCATGGTTCTCTTCTTCGGCTTCGGACATTCGTTGCTTTTGTGACCCAACTCCTGACAATTATAACACTTGAGCCCACTGCTAACCTTCGCCTTCTCAGCCTCCTTCACCACTGGCTTTGAAACAGGTTTAGGAACATTAGAACTTCCACCAACACCCATTGCTTGATTATTGGAATTAGTAAACACACCTCCTCCACGCCTTCCTTGTTTCTCCCAAGCCAACGCTTTCTGATGTGCCTCTGCAACTGATCTAGGATCAAACATATTAACCATATCCTGGATCTGCATTCTCAATCCCCCAATGAATCTAGCAGTTAGCTGTTCTTCCGTTTCCATAATATCATTCCTGGCAATGAGTTGGTAAAATTCATCAGCATAATCACTAACAGACTTTGTCCCTTGCCTCAGATTCTGCAACCTCTGGTACATAAGTGATTGGTAGTTGTAAGGTAAGAAAGTAGATCTCATCAACTTCTTCATCTTATCCCACGATTCTATCTTTGACTTCCCCATTCTCTCCCTGGTTAGTTTAGTTTGCTGCCACCACGCCAAAGCTCTCCCCCTCAACCTAGTAGCAACCAACTTCACCCTTCTATGCTCAGGAACCTCCTTGAAATCAAAGATCTCTTCAACATTAGATAACCAATCAAGAAATTCTTCAGCTACCATCCCTCCTTTAAATTCGGGAATTTCCATCTTCATACCCGATTCCCATCGACGATCCTCTTCAACATCCCGATTAGAATTTCGAACTTGGTCTCGATCTCGATAATGAATACTAGCTCTATCACCTTCTTCAACAAAATCAAAGGTACGCCTACATCGATCTCGACCATTATCATCCCTTCGCTCATGCATGCTTCTTTGACTATGTCTCTCTTCATCTCTATATGCTTCATTGTCAAATTCACGTTGACTTCTTCCCTCTTCATGTGCATAGTCATGATGATCTCTTCGTGATGATATTGATGTTTCTCTTCTATCTCTACATGAATGTGGTGATACCCTCCTCGCTTCCGTAACCGATGGCGAAACTCGGTTTCCTCCATGGTTCGAGTTTGGTGATCTCCTCCTTTGATTCAAATCATTCATCAATTTCTCCAATTTTCCAATGCCTTCATCAAATTTTTCATTAATACGTTGTTCCATAAGCTCGGCTTCTTCTCTACGATACAAAGCTTCAACGTTTTGATGACGATTAACTCTCCTTGGTGGCATGATTGAAAAAACTTCTCAAACTTCAACAATTCAAACACAACTTCAAAGCTTTCAACAATACAACAAAAACTTCAAGTTACGGCTCAACAATTTGTCTCGGCCTCCACTTGTCTCGGCAATGTGAAACGGCTCAAGTGAGGTCGGCTCCAATTCAAGCACAAGGCACGGTTCAACACTTCTTTAGCTCGACACAAGCTTCTAATGATCCTCCCTAGGCTCGGCTACTTCACAAGTATACACGGCCCCACACTTCAAATCTTGGCGCGCAAAACTCCAAGACAAAATCTAAACAATATCCAACTCCTCGATCCAAAATGAAATGGATCAAACACTCCAGACTTGATGCAACTTCAATATGAACACGATGAACAACTTCAAACTTCAAAAACTTGGCTCTAAGAATCAACTTAGCTATGATTGGCTAAGTATGGCTCCGATACCAAAACTGACGCAGCGGATTAATCAAACAAAACTTCAATCGGTGAAATGTAGCAATCGGTGAGTTGAAGATACCAAAATGCCCAAGTTCGTTGATCCAAAGATACCGAACTCTAGCTATCTCAAACACGTTGATAGCGCACTATACCGTGTTTAAAGATCTACGATTCTTCGCACGTTGATCTAGCGCACTAGATTCCGTGAATCGGCTTCTACGATCGTTGAATCGAGCGCACTCGATTAACCGAAAGAGGAGATAGGAGATTACACTCAACTACCAATTGGTATGAAAGCACAAAGCTAACAAAAGAGAATTTTATTCCAAAATCAACAACTACTCAAATGTACAACACACGCCCCTATTTATAGAGTTTTCGACCCAGTCCCTAAGTCGGCAACCGACCTACGACTCAACTTAAGTCGTGACCGACTTAACACAAAGCGACTCAACCCCCTTTTCCATACAGCACATGCAACGACTCAAATATGGCCGACTTAACCAAGTACGACCTAACATACAACATACGACTCAACTTATTTACATACATGACCGATTCAAGTTATTGCCGACTCAACATCTTACCGACCTACGACTCATTTATGCTGCAACTTACCAACTTATCTTAAGTCGTAGCTCGTTAGCTCGGCACAACTGTCCCTCTGGTCTCCAATTAGCTCGGTCCCGACTCAGCCCTTCTTCATTAACTCGCACCCTTTCCATACATGATTCCTTAGGTCGGAAACGACTTATAGGTGAATCGTTGAGTCGTGTACGACTCATCAAGCTCCGATACCAATTCATTCGTAACTTCTTCCCCTGTGGTCTGTTAGGTCGGGCCCGATCCAAGCACCTAACCCGTAGCCGACTTAAAGCTTCACTAACTCGTAACTCTTTCTCCTTAGGTCGGAACTGACCTAGCTTAGCCTGTGTTCGACCTAAGCCTTGTGCTTCCATAGGTCGTGCTGCATCACCTGTACAAAGTGATGTCCCTGTAAACTTACTCTTCATATAGCATTCTTCATCTCAGTTCGTTCCTTAAAAGAAAAAAAGAATCAAGTAGAAACTGAAGTATCATCTTGTACTTAAATAAATTCCAAAAGAAAAAAAAAGCTCCAGTTACAACTAAACAAGAATCAAAACCTGGAAGCTTTAAAACAATTCAAAGCAGAATAAACAGATTCAAAATCTGGAAGTCCAACTTCAGAAGCAACGCAAACAAACTGAAACCAAACATTATAGAGGGGGACTTCACTTCACCTTGCAAGTTCGATCAGTTTCATTAAGCTGGCTCTGTTCTTCTTCCTTAAAAGTGAGTAACTTCAATTTAAGATGCTTAAGTATATTTATATACTATTGATTGATTTATGCCTGAACTAAATATGAAAATGTGTTTATATACTGAAGAATGATTGTGTGTTTATGAAATGATGCCTGCATGTTATAGCATGTAATACACCTCTGTACTTAAATTTTCAAGTTCATGTTTGCTTCAAAAAATTATTTTCTCTCGATCTAAGCATAAGTTGGATACAGGAATTAAATAAAACTTGGTTGTTTTATTATAAGCTTTAGTTTAAGATTGCATTTAAGCTAAAGCAATTTAGTATTGCTCTGGGAATAAAAATTTAAACAGGTAACTCAAGTTTCTGTAAAAATTCAAACACTTTACTTTACGAATTCAGTTATGAAAATGGAATCCCTATACTTTAACATGAATTTCAAAGTTACAATCATACTTTTTAGAATTGGGATCATAGAGTAGTTTGGGTTTGTCTGATTTGTACATTTCGAGTCGCTATGGGCAATAGCGTTGACCGGAGAGGTTGGGACTGGGGCTGGAGACGTGGGGCGATCAAGGAGTAGGGGAAAAATGTCGCGAAGGTCGGCAGTTGAACGTGGCGACGGCGGCGTAAGGTTTAACTCTGTAAACCTAAATTTTTAGTTAAGGGGAAATTCGAGTACCACGGCCTCATTCGAACATCGAGTTGCTCGCGCCTTTGGTTGATGGAAGCTGGGGCGTAGGCGAAGGTCTGGGCGGAGGTGCGGCGCGTTCTGGTGGTCAAAATTTCGAAGGCGACGTGTGACAGGTTTGGGGTTTTGCGTCTTGCTCGTTTCCAGGTGTTGTTTTCTGGTATTTGTATCGAGCTTGAATGCTCGATTTTGTTCAGATGATTTGATCATCGATCTAATGATCGGAATGGGTCTGAGGGAAGATCGCCGATGAGGGAGGGTGGTCAACGTTGGCTGGAGGTGGCTCTGGTAGAGATGCACGTGCACGGTGCACTTGTATGTCAGGGTGATTTTGTTGTTTGGGAAGAAAGTTGTGAAACTGGGTATTTTGTGAAACTGGGATTAAACAGGGTTTGTGATTCGAGTTTTTACTCGAGTGATCTCATGTCCTACTTGAAGTTTTGAGGTGTGGAACTCAAGCAAATTAATGAAGCTTGAGTTGGTTGTTTTGCTACAGGTTTTAGTTTTAAACCTGGCAGTGTTTTTTAAATTTAAACAGAAATTAAAAGTTGAAAGCCAAATTTAAACTCTTATATAATTTCTTTATAAAGATATTATGTTTTACAACATTTAATTTTTTTTTTTAAAAAAAGTTTAACTTGGTTTAAATTTGTTAATGGTTGAATTTGTAATTATTTCAAATCTTTGATTTGAAATAAAATTCAAATTTGAATTTGAAAATAAATGTTTTCAAATGTGTTTGAAAGTGATAATTAAATCATTTATAGAAAAATTATGTTTTATCTCAAAGGATAATTAAGAGTTAATGACTTATAGTTCATTAAAATTTTAAGTAAATAAAGATTCAAAAATTTGTAATTCGTTAATTTTGAAATTAATTAGAAGTTTAAATTTATAAATTAAGGTTTAAGTTAATTTATTAAGAGATAGTAAATGTGTAATCATAGAGTTCCAAATTATGTTACAGGATTTCCAATTGAAATGAAAATGGAAAATTTATGATTAGAAATTTATTAATTGTAATTTAGAACTAATTAAATTGCAATTAACACCTAATTAATTCAATAATTAGGATAGATTAATGGATTATTAATGGTTAGTCAATTTTTATAAATAATGATTAAATTTAATTTATCAAGTGATTAGGACATAATTACATTTAATATTATTAAATGTTAATTTATTTATAAAGGGAATTAATTACTTAAAGATAATTATTTAACGAAACTAATTAAGATTTAAAGGATTATGTAATTAACTTAAAGTTAATTTAATTAATTGATTAACTAAGAATAATAAATTAAGATAATTGATAAATTAATTTATATCAAATGACTCGTAATTAGTAAATCAGAGATTTGATAATTAAGTCATAAGTAATTTATTTATTTAGAAATAAATTGAATTAATTAGGAGTAATTAATTAATTTATCCTGCTTAAAATTGAATTGATTAGGATTAAACGATTAATTAATCCTGCTTATAAATGACTATTGAATACTTGACTTACTCATGAATGAGTGTATTGTATGAGATGCCTTGAATTGATTTTCCTATCTGATCTGTGATATTTTGTTCTGTGAATTGAGCTGTGTATTATCTATGAATCTGTGAATGTACGATAAGCATTATAGTTTATATTGCTTATCAACTATATTTCTGTGTTTTAATCTGTGATGATTGAATGATGTTGCACTATTGTGTTAAACCCCTTGACCATACTTATACACACACAAATATGGATTTCATGAGGAAATCGATTAAGTCACAGATTTTTGAAAATAGTTTTGTATTTGAATTTTTAAATTCAAATGTTTTGAAAATGGATTGGGTTTGAAGTGAAAAGCTTTTGAAATGGAATTTCAAAGATGGAAATTTATTTTGAATAACTGGATTAAGTGTTGGAATTTAAATACTTTGATTTAAATTTGAATTCAATATTGCAATTGAATTCTATAATTTGAAAACTAGGGAGTAAAGATATTATACTAGTTATATATGAGTTAAACCATTTTATTATTTTTGGGAATTTGAATTAACCCAAAGATTGTAACTTGTATAAATGAAATAGAATTTTTCCGAAATAAGACTATTGTTTCTAAATAATAAAAAGCTTTCATGGGAGAAATGAAATTCAAATTATAAAAAAAGGGATTTCAAGTTTAAACTGAAAAAGTCTTCCAAGTTATAGATAAATATCTGGAAATGAATTTTGAAAGAGAATATTTGGGAACGAACTTTGAAAGATGTAAGTTAAATCTTAATTTAAAGATTTAATGAATTAAATCCAATTTATTTGGAATTGTTTTGAAATCCAGGAATGAATCTCTGAGAAACTAGGCGATCTTCATGAAATAAATCATTTGTTTAAAAGATTAGAAATGGTAATTGATTTAAACCATTTGAAAGAAAGTTTGAATTATTAAGTTGCTACTTAATTGAAATCCCATATCCATATGCTTTAAATATTTTCGATCACTATTCGGGTTAGCCGAGAAAGGACCTTTGGGTCGTATAACCCATTCTGAATATGTGATTCGACGTTTATGGATAGCATTTGAAGACCGATGGTGAAGACCGGGTATTTGCGAAAGCGATAGGATGACCTATCGATTGTTTCTGCACCGAGTCGCGCCGGTATAGAGACTCCCTAAGTGATGGGAAATCCGATCGGGATTGTGAATATCCGGATTGCAAGGACTTCTTTGTAAGTGCCTTCGGTTCTGTTCGAGCCCGGAACAGACTTGTATGGATTGTATGTCTGACATTACAATTGAGATATAAAGCTGATTTCTTTCAAATATATTTCTGTTGGTGGCGGAGAATTTATTCTCTTAGCTTAACACCCTTCTCTGAGACGTACGAGCTCAGAGGTTATGTAGTTGAATGTTATTAGCGATATATTCCCAATTTGGTAATGTGACATGCTGAGTGTTGCTGTGAAATGATCATTGTGTTGATCATTTGTGATAGGATCATTTGTTTGATCGTTTATCTTTGTGATCATTTCTATGATCATTTGTTGACCCAAAGCATGGCTTTTGTATAAAGTGTGTCTTTGTGGACGTGACTTCGTTGAGCCTCACACCCCGTAATGGTCAAAACAGGAAAGATGCGGCAAGGTTATGAGGGGTAGCTCCCTTTAGGGTATGTGCATTTCCTTCTGGAAAGGGTGGTATCATGGTATGGAGCCCAGATACTTACTCATGTTGAAACACTTTATTTATGATTGTGTGAATTGATTACGAGCGCTCGGTTAAAGGTCCCAAAGGACCGGGGGATGACATACTCGTGTCAGTAGTTACCCAATTAGGGGTAACCCGGCCTTGTGTTGGCAGAGATCCGGTTTGGTTCTCGGGGACGTCCTTCCAGAGGCGTTCTCATGTGGCAATGGGAAGTTCCTTGGCCTGACCATTCGTTGGAAATCCAATTCCCAATAAGAAACCCTGTACGGTTTTAGTTGTAGAACCTGCCATTTACTTATGGTGGTCACCACTGTTTAGATGGTAGCTATAGTAGGCATAGTTCGAAATGTCTATGCTGGCTAAGATCTATATCTTTACTTTCGAAATAATTTTTCCTACACTATGCACTAGTAATAATATCAAATGTTTTTTTAATGCGTATCAAGCATCTTTGACTATCATAAGGAGAAATCTCCTCCGATTCTGCGTTTGCATTGTGTGTGTGTGCAGGAGGCCTTATGGTAGTCTCATTTTTAAAAAGCATTGCGAATTGACTTTGAAAATATTTTGTTGAATGTTTTAAAAGATAAACTGTTTTTGTTGCTCACACCAGTCCCATGACTGATCCGGAGTTTATTGTTTCTTTCCTAAACTCTGGGTGCTCATTATTTTCTACACGAGCAGTCTAGAGTTGGGTTTTTCAGATAGTCAGGTTTAGTAGATTATCTGGAGTTAGTTCAGTCTTTGGATCACACCAGTCTTGCTTGTCTTGGTGCATCGTTATTGGGAGTTCGAGCTATTGCTGGACTGGTTCTTGGAGATGGAGTTGCAGTTCTCGGAGTTCTCTTTTGAAGACTATCTTAGAGTTATATTGTTCCGCTGCTAGATGTTATCTATTTTTCTTCTCCGCTGCTATTTTATTGTATCATATCTCTGATGTATATTGATATCTATTGGATCATCTGTTGTATCAGATATTGTATCAAAGCTGTATATCAATGTATTATTCATTTATTCCACTGTGTTGTTTACTTAATGTTGTTATAAGCTCCGGTGAATCGGATTTGAATGGTCGAATCTATGACATTCGAATACGATATGAAGTATGGATGTCGATTTTCGAGCGGGCAAAATTCGAAACGTTACAATATAAATTCTTGAATCCATTTCTAGAATTGATATTACATTGTTATAAACATTTTTCATCAAGGAATCAAAGCCTAAAAAGAATTGCATAAAAAGAATTTGAAATTTGAGTTGTTCTTGAGTCTGTAGTTTATGAACAGAGTTAAATATATTAACATACAGATATATTCACAAACATATAATGCAATTCAAACTATAATCCTGTTTAAATCATTCATGAAATCCATACTTAAATTATTACCTTCCAGATTTAACATATGCATTACAATATTCATCCATTTTAAGCTTTTAAAAGAAATATGTTTACTCACCAGACCACAGGGAATAGAGGTTTATATTTGATCTGGAATCGATCTTTACTTGCTGTTGAAATTTGAAATCTTTGTATTGCTAAGTTGAATTTGTATCTTGGTGTGTTGAAGATTTAATCCTTGATCTTGAATCAGGCTACAGATTTGTTGAATTTGTGATTTGATTTTTTTCTTTAGTTTTGAAAAGATGAGGAGAAAAGGATCGAAAAAGAAAAGAATTCAACTAAAACCAGATTTTCTCTCTAAAACACTTTATTTATAAACTTCTAATTGATAAAAAAAATTGTTGCCACTTGTTTTATTGCTGCCACATTAGTTACAAATGTATTTGCGTGAGTTTATATTTTTACAAATGTTCAAAACAAGAATTTATGTTTAAACCCTTACATTAAAAAGAAATTATGTTTTTTATATGTATGTAATATGAATTTATGTTTATATTTATTTGTATATACTTATGCTTTTAAATAAATTAATGTATTATATGTTTATTTTTTTATATGTTTACAAATTATTCTTAGTTTACAAGATATTCAAAAAGAAAGCATAATTAAACCATTATATATATTTATAAACCATTTTAGTGTAAGTAATTTTAAAAGAAACCAAAATGAAACTTATATTAAATATTATTTATCCTATCACATTTTAAAATAAACTTTTATCTTATGTATTGAAAATATAGAATTTAATTTTAAATAGCTTTTGAACGGTATCGTATTAAATTAAAAAATAATTTTCCAAATCACAATATATATTTACATATATAATTTGAAAACATATCTTTTATTATATTCAAACCAAAGCTCTCCATTCACAATTTATATACATATATATAAATTATAATTAGTAAACATTTTTATTAGTTTTGAAAGATAAATTCTTACAAATTAAATATTATTATCCTTTGAAAAGATTACTTTTGCCAAATTAAATATTATTATCTTTGTAAAGAATAAAATTTAACAAATTAAAATAAATATAAAAGAAGATTATTAAACCAATATTGCATATTATAAATAGTTATAGATTATCAAATTGCTATTGCCCAAAATTCTGGGTTATCACATCTTATTACAATAAGAATTATTTGAAATAACAAAGATATAAATTAATCTAATATTTTCATAATGAGATAATGAAATTATATAAGTATCTTTATAATATAGCTTATAAATAGAAAGGATTTAAAAGCTAAGAATTTTAGATTTTAAATCCCGTCGCTTTCAAATTTTTTTCAAAGCCTTCTAAATTAATAATATTATTGTTTGAAAGTTTTTTTTTCTAGAAATATATTTTGTAAATATTCTTGAAAGAAATAAAAGCATTGAACTCGCTTTAGTCGCTGGGAAAAATTTTAAGGATAACTGTAGCATTGTCAGTGTTTATTTTTGAGTTTTCGAGTGAGAATTGCTACCATTTTTTTATTTCTGGTTATAACAAGTTCGACTCTAGGAAAAAAAATTCCAAGTATGATTTGATAAATATATGAAAATAGTTTTGAATTTATAAACTGAAAATGGTATAGATAAGAAATAAGTCTATAACTTATGAATTTGAATAGGGAAGTATGACCAAATTTTAAGAACGGTTAAACAATTTGGTTAAGAAAACAAAAGAAAATTTGAATTTGAGATAAAAAATAAAGGAATTAACCTAAGAAATGTTAAATAAATCGAGTTAGTGAAATGAAGTAAATAAAATCAATGAAAGTGAATTGTATTTGAAATGAATTCGGTAAAATAATAAAATGAAATTTTAAGTGAATAAGTTTGTATAACTTATAGATTTGAGAAATATTAAGCTAAAAACAAATTTTAAATTTGTTTAATGTGAATGATAAGAAAAGGAAAATTTTAATTAAATAAAGTCGTATAAATCGAGCAATGAATTAAATGATATAAGTTTAACTTAACAAAGTCTAAATGAATTTAATTGGATTTGAATGGAACTGTATGAATTAGTAAAGTGAATTAATTCCACTTAAGTTATAAAATGAATTATAAGATGAATACAAACTTGAATTATAAATTGAAATGCGATTTGGGAATGGAAGAATTGAATGTGATTAAACGAGCATAAGTAAAATTAGAGTGAGCAATTAAATTTGATTTAAACCGAATGTAAATAAATTAAATGCAAGTGAGTGAGTTTTAATAAATTGAATGGTCACTAATTGAATATGAAATAATTTAATGGAATGAATTAAAGGATGAAACTTAACTTAAGAAAAGATGAATGAAATTTATTGTGATAAAAAGAAAAATTTATTAATATGAATTTGAGTTATAAAATAAAATTTACTTAAGTAAAGTTAATTATATGAATTGGTAAAATGAAATATTAACTTAAGTTATGGTGTAATAATAAACATGAGTTGCGTTTTATAAAATGTTAATAATAAAACTAGATGGTTTTATGAAATGGTTTATAAATGATATTAGTATTAAAAAGAACATACTAAGTGGTATTGAAATAAAGTTTAACTTTAATAAGGTTAAATGGAATGATTTATAAAATGATCCAGAAATGAATCGATAAGATATATGTTAAATAAAAAAGTGAAGTAATTGAAATTGAATAAATTGAATGCAAATGGAATATAGGTGAATAAATTGAAAGTGAACCAATTAAATGTTAATAAATCTAAAGTAAACCAATTAAATGTTAATAAAGAATGAATGTTAATAAAAAAATGAACTGTATAAATTAACTATGGGCATTGATAATGAATTCATATCGTTATGAATTAATTAGATTACTATTATTGGTTGAATGGTTTCTTTGGTGTAAATCATTATTATTACTATTTTTGATTGGATATGATTGTTGTGTATTTATGCTTGCGCTTATGATTTAGATTTATAATTCATGTTATATAGTTCTATTAAACTCATACATGTTTCTATATGTTTTATATGCAACTAATATTCTAAATTGAGTTGAAATAGGTACATAAGGAGATCGTTTGCACGTATATGCGGATTTGATTTGATTTTGCTTGCTTAATATGAGCGTATTAGCTTGTGCTAATAATAATAATTTACATATCTCGTATTACATATCCATTTGTATAATTTTTTCTATGAGATGCCTTATCATTGAGATGTGATGTATATTTGGTTATATATCTATATTATAAATATTTAGAGCCGCGCAAAGCAGATGCTGCCGAAATTTTCTATAAATCCAGTTGTTAGAAAATTTTGAGATGTTAAAATTTATTAACTTGTTTTATAAATAAGTTATAATTTCCATAAGGCTAATATTGGAGTAGCGTAGCGGGAGTGTAGTAAAGGTTTTCAAATATGATTTTAATGTTTTGTGAATTGATTATTTCGAATAAATATATCAAACATTAGATTGCTTACTTAATTCCTTTTCGAAGACGAAAAGTCTTGAGTAGGGTAGAATGTAACGGCATGTATTTTAAATTATTTTAAATTGGTATTTAATATAATTATTGAATAAGAATGGTTAGAAATAAAAATTTAATGATTTATTGTGATGACCCGCACTTCAACCTCCGAAAATCGACATCCAATACATCTTCCGTATTCAAATGCCATAGATTCAAATGTTGGAGTCTGGTTCGTGACACATTAGATGATAACAATGCAATGGAAACAAAATGACTATTATTCAAACACTTCATGGATTACAAAATTCTGACAACAAGTTCTCAACATCGTCAGAGTCATATAAAATACACAACAACGGAATACGACATAACAGCGTAAAAATAATATCAATTGGTCTTCCAAGAGAGAGTCCAACATACTGCATCTTCATTTCCAAAGCTCCGAAGCAAAAAGCTCACAACCAAAAGCTTCCAAACCAAAGACTTCCAAAACCACATCTACTCTCTGAATTAGCTCCGAACCTACTGATAACTGACACTAGGCTACCCGTGTGGAAAAATAGAGGCACCTAGAGTTTAGAAAAGGGAACAATAAACTTCGAGTCAGTCGTGGGACTAGCGTGAGAAACATAAAAACATTTATTTGCATAAAAAGAAATCCATTCATGCTTTTTGGATAATGAAACTACCATAAGGTTTCCCGGGAAACACTCAAATGCAATCGCATGCATGGGGGAGGTTTCTCCTTATAGTAGTCAAACAAGATTGATACGCGAAAATCCTTTTGATATTATTATTAGTGCATAGTGTGGAAAAACATTTTTGCAAGTATAATATTAATCTTAGCAAGCATACATACCATTATCGTAAAGGCATGTATTGTTTTGTTTGGATTTCCAACAAATGGCCAAGGCTAAGGAACTTCTTCTATCTGAATGGGTACGCCTCTTGAAGGATGCCCCCAGAACCTAACTGGATCTTTACCAACACAAGGTCGGGTTACCTCTATAAATAGGTAACTAACTATCATGAGTATGCCATCTCCCTGTCGTAACCAATCATTATCGAGGCGCCTCAAATTCCAACAACCATGTAAGTAAAATATTTAGGCTCCATACGAGAATACCACTTTTTATCCAGAAGGAAATGCACATACCCTTAGGGTCGCGAACCTCATATCCTTGCTGCATCCTTCCTGTTTCGACCATTTACCGGGGTGTGAGGTTTGATGAAGTCTCGTCCCACAAAGCTACACTTTACACAAAAACCATGCTTCGATCAACTAATGCTCAACACATAGCATGACACATTACTAAATTAGGAATATGTCACTAATTACTTTCAACTACACAACCTCTGAGCTCGTATGTCTCAGAGAAGGTGTTAAGCTAAGAGAATAAATTCTCCGCAACCAAACGGAAATGTATTTGATAGAAACTAGCCTTATATCTCAAAGTGTAATGTCAGTCATACATCCATACAAGTCCATCCTGAGTTTGAATGGAACCGAAGGCACTTCGTCCAATTAAGGAAAGAAGTCCTTGCAAATCCGAATATCCCCAATCTCTCCGGACTCCCCATCACATAGGGTAATCTCTATACCGGAGCAACTCGGTGCAGAGACAATCAACAGGAAATCCTTTCATTCTCGAAAATATCCAGTCTTCAACACCGTCATCAAATGAAATTCCATTTCGTCGTATCATTATTTAGAATAGGTTTTACGACTTAATGCCCTCCCTCCACCTTTACGAATAATGAGCGATTATTTTAAAAACACGTGGATACAAATTTCCGTTTTTATTCTTTTAAAAGATCCATCTTTAAGATCCGATGTCATTTTCGGATAACCATTTGGAATCTGATCCCAGTCTCATCGAAATTCAAATGTCATCTTAAACGCCAAGTTGTTTAAATAAACAATTTTAATTCAATTCAGAAGTTCACATACGCACAACAATTCATCAAAGATAAATAACTTACATTTATCACGGCTCATACCAAAGCAATTCATATCATAGAATATTAACACACTAGTGATATCAATCAATCCAAGCATTTAATATAATTAATCATCCATAAGCAAGATCAATTGATCACATAATTTATAATTAATTTAATTTAAACCAAATAAATTAATTACTTACGAATAAATTACCTAATCCTGCTTAATTAACGTTAATTAATTACAAACCATTAGTCATTATTTAAATTAATTAATGATTAATTAATCATTCTTAATTACTTACATTAATTAATTATCCTACTAATTAATTACACTTTAATTTTTAATTAATTATCCTTTAATCATTAATTAATTAACCTTTAATTAATAATTAATTAACCTTTAATTATTAATTAATTAACCTTTAATTATTTAATTATCCTTTAATTACTTACATTAAGTAATTATCCTTTAATTAATTAATTATCCTTTAATTACTTACATTAATTTATTAACCTTTAATTAATTAATTATCCTTTAATTACTTACATTAATTAATTAACCTTTTAATTAATTAATTATCCTTTAATCATTAATTAATTAACCATTAATTATTAATTAATTAATTAACTAATTATTCTTTATTTACTTACATTAAGTAATTATCCTTTAAGTAATTATCCTTTAATTACTTAAATTAATTAATTAATCCTTAATTATATAAGTCCTTAATTAATCTAAGATAAACCATTTACCTTAATTAATTACTTAATTACCATTTACATCTTATTTAAATCAAATGCTTGAAATCAATTTATTATTAACATACGAAATTACTTGAGACCCTTAATTAATTTAAGTTAGTACACTTATCTTAATCTTCTACTTAATCCAATCATTACTTAATTTCATTTGAAAATACTTATGGATTAATGTATTATTAACTTAATACATAATTATTCCAAAACCAAATAAATTAACTTTTAACAACATTTAGTCTTTTAAAATTTAATCTTTGAAACTTGTTTGAAAATAACCTTGATAAATACATTTTGCTTTGAAAATTTGTTTAATGTTTAGCTTTGAAAACTTTGTTTAACAAATTTGCTTTTACACTTGCATTTGCTTTTTTTTCTTTAAAACTTGTTATTTTCTTTTATTCTTAAACTTTGTTATCTTTTTCTAAAAAAAAAAATCAAAGCCCATAGAAATAATACCCGAGCCAAACTACAAAATTCTCGAGCAACAACCCAAGCCACTTCTCTTTTTTTTTCTTTTTAAACTTTATTTTGTTTTAAAATTTAGAAATTTTGTATAGTTAAAACACTTGCGAAGAATCCTGGTACTTGCTCGAAGCCTACCCCGAGCCATCTCCTCTCTTCCCTAAGCACTTTCTGTTGACAACACCCTATACACACACAGAAGCATATGCACGTGCACACATGGTCGGAGCATCTCCGACCATCGCCTCTGCCACCATCGAATTGACTTCGACAAGCTCGATCGCTCCCACTACCTAAAAACCCGGTACTACACCAAAATCGACATCGAGCGAACCCATCACCCACTGGAACGAATACAATCACCAAAAACCTCCACGCCTCGCCACCTCCAACCACCGAAGTTTCACAAACCTCGCCTGAAACTTCGCCATAGACCCACGCTTTCCCTTGCTACTGCAAAGTCTGATACATCGTTGACGTCTCATGGCCTTGGAATTCGACATCGACCCAACCTGTGCCCTAAACCCTACAAAAAAGTCGTTCGACTACCACGATGATCGATAAATGCCGACACCATTTTTTCCAAGACCTTAGACCTCCGAGCTTCCTCTTGCAGCGATCCCGACCTCCCTAAAACCTCCAGTAGCCAGAAATTACCACGATTTCAACTTCCGTTCAACCCAAGTGTTCTCTCCAAATATAAAACTAAAAATCTTGAATTTACTTTTAAAATTCATGGTTTTCGAAAATGAATTAATTATATAAGTGAAAATTGAAACCATGGCATTCGAATTTCGACATGTTTTTGAGTTTTACAACATTTCTTCTTTTCCAGTTGAAACTATCTTCTAATTTTACTTAAAAATATTTTTAACACTTAGATCTTGTTAATTCAAACACTTTTTGTTTGAACATCAATGCCTAAAAAATGATTAGGGGGCTAGATTTCGAATTTTGAATGAGTTTTAAAACCTATAAAGTAAGAACCAAGCAACATTCTTGTATCAGGCATGCACACACATAATCCACATATATATTATTTTTTTAAAATATAGAGTTTTTTTTTAAATCCAATTTATTTTTAAGATATTTATTTTGAACTTCAAATAAAAATTCTATCTACAATACATACATACGTACATACATACATACATACATACACATATATATATATATAAAACAAACACATATCTTATTTGTGTTGGAAAATTTCAAATTAATTCAAATAGTTTATACTAATTACTAAATTAAATTTGGCTTTAAAACGGGATCGTTACAAATCCCCTTAAGAAAATTTTGTCCCTGAAATTGATAGACAGGGAGACAAACAAAAAAACATAGGAACACATAAAAAGATAGAGAAATGGCTTACCAGATCAAGCCGAAATATCCATTCTACATTTGGCTTACTAAATCAGTATACCCTCAATAAATATGAGAACGTACTTATTAAATACTTCATGAAATACTCGGGCCATCAGGTCTATGAAATATGCACGGGCATTGGTTATTCCGAAGGGCATAACTAACCATTCGTAGAATTTATCAGGACCTCTAAAAGCAGTCAAATGAATACAATTTTCTGCAATTCTCAACTGATGGAATACTTGGGCTAGGTCCATCTTGGAAAAAAATCGAGCACCATGCAATTGATCGAACATGTCATCGATTCGGGGAAAAGGTAGTTTATTCTTAAGGGTTAACTTATTAAGATCATGATAATCTAAGCACAATCTCAAAGATCCATTGGAATTGGCTACAAATACTACAGCTGAACCGCAACTGGAATGACTGGGTCGTATAAATCCTTTCTCTAGTAAATCTTGAGTTTGCTTAAATAGCTTTACTCTTTCCCTTGGTGCCATCCTATGACTTGCATGCACCACTGGAGGGGCATTGGGAACCAAGTAGATTCAAAATTCGATTTCCCTATGCGGAGTAAAGACTTAACTTCTTCAAATACATCAGGAAATTCTTGAACATGTACGGATTTCATATCGGGTCGGAATACCCTAAATTATACATTAGCTTGTCCATCTTCGGACTTAGATCCTCACAAGAAATCACAACAAAATTCCTAAGTTTGGTTTTAACCGAAATCATTCTATTGATACAATCTAGCTTCATATTTTGTTAACCAATTCATTCCAAGTAAAATCTCAAATTCATTAAAGTCAAGAACGAAAAGGATGATAGGAAACTGACGATGAGAATACGAAATAGAAACCTTTCTACAACGTAAACAATGTTTCACAGGGCCTTCTACCAGGTTCTTCACACAAATAGGTTCGTCTACAAATTCAGGTTCAAGATTTAACTCTTCTACGTTTGCTGGGAATAGAACTATGCATAGCTCCAGTATCGAATAGAACTCTAAAAATTTATCATAAATAAGAAGATTACCTTCCAAAACTCCTTTCCATTTATCAGCTCTTGAGGTTGAAGGTTCATCCTTGATTGCACATACCTTTGTTACTTGGGCCTGCTTCATTATCGGGCATTCTTTAACCATATGTCCTGGCTTATGGCAATAATAGCATTCCCTGGCTTCTTCTCCTGACTTCATAGGTTGATCCTTCTTCCCTTGCTCCTTGGGCTTCTTGCAACTATTTGAGTAGTGACCTTTCTCCAAACAGTTGAAACATGTAACATTCTTCGCCTTGTTCTCCTGAGTATCCTTCTTTTCTATACCTTGCCAAGGCTTCTTTCCTCTAAACTTTCTCTTCTTCCAATTTGGATTACTTCCGCTTCCTTTTTCTTCTGGAATCTCTTGTTTATCTAAGGTGGCATATTTATATCACATACCTACCAAATCAGCAAAAGACTCCTTCACATGGCTTGTTATCCTTTAGTGAAACTTCTTTTTCATCCCTTTAATAAATCTCTCATTCTTCTTAAGAGGGGTATTCACCAATTCAGGTCCAAATCGGGATAAGTCATTAAACTTATTTAGGTATTCTTCAAAAGATAGATTTCCTTCCTTTAAATCGGTAAATCTTGGTACATCTTGGAAATCCCAGCGGAAGGTATATAACTCTGCTCACATACTTGCTTGAATCTACCCCATGTAAACTCATCTTTCGATTCGGCCGAAGTAATGGTCTCCCACCATACCAAAGCTTCTTCCTAGAGCTGCCAGGAAGCCATCAACCTCTTTTTGATCATCATCCAATTTCAAACCTTTACAAATCCTCTCACAAGATTGAATCCAAGCTTGTGCTTCTATAATAGTCTCCGTGTCTTTAAATGGTTTCGCTCCAAGTCTTGAGAAATTCTGATATAACTCTGCCAGATTTGGCTAGGTTGGATATCAAGAGCTGCTCCTTCCATGACTGTTGTTGCAGGGTCTCAACCATTTGTAGTGGTACTCCCCTTTCCTCTTCTTGCACTCATTCTCACTATCTATGAATAGTAAGAAAAATGACTGAGGCATACAGACATGATATCTTAGGGAATATACTCATTTTAGGGCATTTCTAAACCTATCTCTAATGATTCACCTAATGAGTTATACTCTAAATCTAAAGTTCTTACTCAACCTTTAGCTCTGATACCAGATGTGATGACCTGCACTTCAACCTTCGAAAATCGGCATCCAATACCTCACCCATATTAAAATGGTGGAGATTCAAATGTTGGAGTCCGGTTCGCTGGATTCATAACACATTAGATGATAACAACGCAATGGAAACAAAATGACTATCATTCAAATACTTCATGGATTACAACATTCTGACCAAGTTATCAACATCATCAGAACCATATAAAATATACAACTGCGGAATACAACATAACAGCGGAAGAATAATATCAACATGGTCTTCCAAGAGAGAGTCCAATATACTGCATCTTCATTTCCAAAGCTCCAAAGAAAAAGGCTCAAAACCAAAAGCTTCCAAACCAAAGACTTCCAAAACCACATCTACTCTCTGAGTGTGCTCCGGAACCTACTGATAACCTGACTCTAGGCTGCCCGTATGGAAAATTAGGAGCACCCAATGTTTAGAAAAGGGAACAGTAAGCTCCGAGTCAGTCATGGGAATGGTGTGAGAAACATAAAAATCTTTATTCGTACAAAAAGAAATCCATTCATGCCTTTTGGAAAATGAAACTACCATAAGTTCTTCCGGCACACACTCAAATGCAATTGCACACATGTGGGAGGTTTCTCCTTATAGTAGTCAAACATGCTTGATACACATAAATCGTTTTGATACTATTATTAGTGCATAGTGTGGAAAAACATTTTTGCAATTATAATACTAATCTTAGCTATCATACGTACCATTAAAGTATGCCTACTATAGTTATCATGTTAAATGGCAGGTTCTACAACTAAAATCGTAAAGGGCTCATATTGTTTTGTTTGGATTTCCAACAAATCGCCAAGGCTAAGGAACTTCCTTTATCCGAATGGGTACGCCTCTGGAAGGACGTCCTGAGAACCAAATCGGATCTCTGCCAACACAAGGCCGGTTTACCTTTGTAACTCGGTAATTAATTGTCACGAGTATACCATCCCCCTGTCGTAACCGACTTTTATTGGGGCGCCTCAAATTTCAGTAACCACATAAGTAAAATATCTAGACTCCATACCAAAATAAAAATTTTTATCCAGAAATAAATGTACAAATCCTTAGGGTCGCGAACCCCATAACCTTGCTGCATCCTTGCTGTATCGTCCATTTCGCGGTGTGTGAGGTTCGATGAAGTCTCGTCCCACAAAAAGCCATGCTTCACACAAAAGCCATGCTTCGATCAACCAATGCTTAACACTTAGCATGCCACATTACCAAATTCGGAATATATCACTAATAACTATCAACTACATAACCTCTGAGCTCATACATCTCAAGGTGTTAAGCTAAGGGAATAAATTCTTCGCCACCAAACAGAAATGTATTTGACAGAAATCTTTATATGTAAAAGTGTAACGTCAGACATACATCCATACAAGTCCATCTTGGGTCTGAATGTAACCGAAGGCACTTCGTCCAATTAAGGAAAGAAGCCTTTGCAAATCCGGATATCCCTAATCTCGTCCAGACTCCCCATCACATAGGGTAATCTCTATAGCGGAGTAACTCGGTGCAGAGACAATCAACAGGAAATTCTTTCATTCTCGAAAATATCCGGTCTACAACACCATCTTCAAATGCAATTCCATTTTGTTGTATCATTATTCGAAATGGGTTTTACGACTTAATGTCCTCCTCGGTCATTCCCAATAAGGAGCGCTTATTTTAAAAACATGTGGATATAAATTCCATTTTTAATCTTTTAAAAGATCCACCTTTTAGATCCGATATGGTTTTCGGATAAACATTTGGAACCCGATCCCCGTCTCATCGAAATTCAAATAGCGTCTTAAAGGCCAAGTTGTTTAAGTAAACAATTTTAATTCAATTCAGAAGTTCACATTCAGATAACAATTCATCACAGATAAATAACTTACATTTATCACAGCTCAAACCGAAGCAATTCAAACCATAGAATATTGACATACTAGAGATATCAATAAATCCAAGCATTCAGTATAATTAAACATCCATAAGCAAGATTAATTGATCACATAATTTATAATTAATTTAATTTAAACCAAATAAATTAATTACTTATGAATAAATAACCTAACCCTGCTTAATTAACATTAATTAATTACAAACCATTAGTTATTTTTTAAATTAATTAATGAAATTAATTAATCGTTCTTAATTACTTACATTAATTAATTATCCTAATGATTAGTTACACTTTAATTTTTAATTAATTATCCTTTAATCATTAATTAATTAACCTTTAATTACTAATTAATTAACCTTTAATTACTAATTAATTAACTTTTAATTATTAATTAATTAACCTTAAATTATTTAATTATCCTTCAATTACTTACATTAAGTAATTATCCTTTAAGTAATTAATTATCCCTTAATTACTTAATTAATTTTAATTAATTAATTAACCTTTAATTACTTACATTTATTAATTAAACTCTAATTAATTAATTATCCTTTAATTATTAATGAATTAACCTTTAATTATCAATTAATTAATTACTTTAATTACTTACATTTAAGTAAATACCCTTTAAGTAATTATCCTTTAATTACTTAAGTTAATTAATTAATCCTTAATTACATAAGTCTGTAATTAATCTAAGACAAACCATTTACCTTAATTAAGTACTTAATTACCATATAAATCTTATTTAAATCAAGTGCTTGAAATTAATTTATTATTAACATACAAAATTAATTGAGACCCTTAATTAATTTAAGTTAATACACTTATCTTAGTCATCTACTTAATCCAATCACAATTAATTCCATTTGAAAATACTTATAGATTAATTTATTATTAACTTAATATATAATTATTCCAAAACCAAATCAATTAACTTTTAACAACATTTAATCTTTAAAAATTTAATCATTGAAACTTGTTTGAAAATAACGTTGATAAATACTTTTTGCTTTGTAAATTTGTTTAATGTTTAGCTTTGAAAACTTTGTTTAACAAATTTGCTTTTACACTTGCATTTGCTTGTTGCTTTAAAACTTGTTATTTTATTTTATTCTTAAACTTTGTTATTTTTTTTTTAAAAAAGAAACCCGAGCACATAGCAAAATACCCGAGCCAGACTACAAAATTCCCGAGCAACAACCCGAGCAACTTCTCTTTTTTTTTCTTTTTCAACTTTGTTTTGTTATAAAATATAAAAACTATTGTACAGTTAAAACACTCACGAAAATCCCGGTACGGACCCAAAGCGTACCCCGAGCCATCCCTTCTCTTCCCGTGTCCCTTCTGCTTACAACACACATGACTATGTGCACGGGCACACATGGTCGGAGCATCTTCGACCATCGCCTCTTCCACCAACGATCTAGTTTGACAAGCTCGACTGCTCCCACTACCCAGAAACTTGGTATCACATCAAAATCGAAATCAAGTGAACCCTTCACATATTGGATCGAATACGATCACCAAAAACCTCCATATCGCCAACGTTAACTACCGAAGTTTCTCAAACCTCACCAGAAACTTCGCCGTAGACCCACACACCTATTTCCCTTGCTGCTACCAAGTCCAATACATCGTCGACGTTGCATGGACCTCGAATTCAACATCGACCCAACTTGTGCCATAAACCCTACAACGATGCAGTTCGACCACCACGGTGATCGATAAATGCCGACACCATTTTTTCCAAGACCCTAGACCTCCGAGCTTCCTCTAGTAGAAATCCCGACCTCCCTAAAACCTCCAGTCACTAAAAATTACCACGATTTCAACTTCTGTTCATCCCGAGAATTCTCTCCAAATACAAAACTAACAATCTTGAATTTACTTTTAAAAATCATGGTTTTCGAAAATGAATTAAATTATATAAGTGAAACTAGAAACCATAGCATTCGAATTTCGACATGTTTTTTAGTTTTACTGCATTTCTTCTTTTCCAATTAAAATTATCTTCTAATTTTACTTAAAAATATTTTCAACACTTAGATCTTGTTAATTCAAACACTTTTTGTTTGGACATCAAAGCCTAAAAAAGGATTAGGGGATTAGATTTTGAATTTTGAATGAGTGTTGAAACCTGTAAAGTAAGAGCAGAGCAATATTTTTGTACACAGGCATGCACACACAAAATCTACATAATTTTTTTTAAATATGGAGTTTTTGTTAAATCCAATTTATTTTTAAGATATCTATTTGGAATTTCAAATCAAAATTCTATCAACAATCTATACATGTATAAATAAAACAATCACATGTCTTATTTGTTTTGAAAAATTTCAAATTAATTCACAAATTAATTCAAAAAAATTATATTAATTACTAAATTAAATTTGAATTGAAAATGGGATTGTAACATTTATTATTGTAGTTTATTGAATATGAACTTGAATAACATTTTGAAATAACCAATTTTGAAGATTTTGGCAATAACAAATATTGAAATAAACTTTATGTATCAAATGTGTTTATAAGCAATAAATGGAATTGACTAATAAATTATGGATTATTTAGATGAAAAAAAATAATTATTTGATAACTAAAATTCATTTAAAATCTGATATTGGAATTTATCAAAACTGGATTATTAGAAATTATTTAAACAATTGAATCCTAAATTTAATATGAATGAAAATGATTTTAAAAGTTTATTTAAATTTTATTTAAACAAGATTGAAGGTTGTTAACTTTTAAAATTGAATTTAAAGTGGTTAAATTGATTTTGGAAATTTCTCTTTTTAATTAACGTGTAAAAATAGCCATTCTTACCACTGTCTCATATTCCGACGAAACTAGTTTCATCGCATTCATAGTAGTGAGTTATTCAAGGATTTGAAGTTTCGCAGCGATCGGACTTATCATTTGGCCGTGCGAGCTTGAAGCACGTAGAAGTTAATTAAAGGAATTTAATTAAATAATTTGATTTTGAAAATTTATCTTCTGAATATGATGGAATTGGTTCCCGACACCTATTCCATTATGTTCAGAGTAGAGGTATAACATATGAAACGCTAGGCGGCACACTTCGTTTTGAGTTTGGAATTTTCATGGAAAAATTGGGTAGGAAACTTCTATAAGACCGTCTTGTTTTCATTTTCGTCAAACCCTAATTTTACACAGCCGCTCCTCTAACGATTTCAATGGCCAAAATCGCCTTATCTTCCTCCATCATTTTCTTATCATCCACTCAATGAAATTGTTCGACCCCAAAAGGGAAAATGAAGAACTCAATGAGCTTTACACATCATGTGGTTGGATCATCACAAAAATGCACGAGAGCAACAAAATGTTAGCTCGAAGGCCGCTCGGTTCATGGTTGTTTCTGGCGAAATAGCGGCGACCGATGCGTCGATACTTAGGGCAATGGAGTAGGAGGAGGCTGAGGTGCATCGGATGGCGAGCTAGGATCAACGAATAGTGGCAGGGTGGCACGCGCGCATAGGGGAGTCGGTCGTGATTTGGTGGGTTCAGTTCTGTTGCATGTGAGCGGGATCAATGAACATGGATTAGGGTATTAATTTCTTTTGTTAATTTAATTGTTTATGATTTTGTTAAATAATTTTAATTATAATTGAATACTCAATCTTTTCCATACGAGGTCCGATTTGAGTGAAATAGTTGCTTTACGATCGTATCGACAAGGCTACAACAAGGAATTGGATTCATATTTATTTAAAGCTAAAAAATTTCGGTTTCAAATAATGGTGAATGTTTTAAATGCTCATAAAGTACTAAAATATTACTGATGTTCATTAAATTGATATCATGAAGTAATTTAATTTTACTGATAGTTGTTTGGTAATTTAATTGACATTTAAATTACATATTATTTGAACTGATGGAAATTTAAATTGATGGTTAAACTTGAAATCAAAATGACAATTAAACACCCGATATGATAACTAGTTAATTGTTGTGATATTTGACTGATTAGATGTTGATTGTGATGGATGTAGATTGACTTATGTATTGGATGATTTGGATGTTTATTTATTTGATATATATATATATATATATATATATATATATATATATATATATATATCATGTTGTCGCCCATTGTATTATGTGATAACATATAAACTATTAATTGAATTATTCGAATAATTAAGAAATAGGTTAAAATGATATATACCTATGGCATTTATTTGGATTAAAATCATAAATATCCAACTCTGAAATTAAAATCGAAATAACAATTCAATTGTCCATAGTATAGAAAATTATATATCGACATCGAATTGGTTAAATTAAATGGTTTTAAATTCATGATTTTGAATCTATTTAAGTGATTTTATTTTAAAGAAATAAAAAAACTAATGAAGATTGAATTAGTTAAGGATTTCAGTTTGAAATGTTGAAATTAAATTTAGTTAAAAGAAATTGTTTTAAAGAATTAATTTGGATTTCGAAGAGATGATTGAAATATGACATGAATTATTGAAATTGAATTGTTTAAAAAGATTTGAACTTTTACTTGAACTTCGAAGTTATTTAAGTAAAGGAAATTTAAATCGATATTTCAAACTTGGTATCAAAATAGAACCATGTTAAAGATTTTCACTTTATTGAGTATTGAAGTTTTAAATTTGATTTAAATGACTTAAATCAGTAAGTCGTAATTGTACTTGAATTTATATAAAATGAAATGGCTTAAAAGTGAGAACTGAATTGAAATATAAAACATTGAGTCAAATCATGAATTTGAAGTTAAAACGAACTATTTTAAATTGAAATTAATTTGAATTGAAGTTAAAGCCGAATTTAATTAAAATTGAAATCAAAATTGAAGATTTGAATTGAACTGAGATTGAAGATGATTTTAAGTTGAGAGATGTGAAATTCAATCAATTTGATGGAAATTTGGACTTGGGTCCATATTTGTTGAATTAGAAAAATAGTTTGAGTTGACACTATTTTCAAAATAAATTATTTTAAAATATAAACTGCTTAAAAATCTATCTTTTTAAATATTCAAACTATTTTGATTCTCCATACTATTTTCATATATAAACAATTTTTAATATCTAAACCATTTTATCAAACTATCTTAACTTTTAATTATCTAAAAAATTCAAACTATTTTATTAAAATTCAAACTGTGAGAGGTTGGTAAATCATTTAAATGCAAATTTGGTTAAAAATGAAGTTACAGCCTAAGTTGAATGTGACGACCTACCCTTCTCAACCCTCGAAAATCGACATAAATACACCATTGTATTATATGCCGACGTTCGGGTGCCGAGAAAAGACATATTGTTACCAGAAAGAAAAAGGAGGTAGAAAAAGAAATATAAACAATATCAGAATCTCAGAATCGAGGCGGAGCAATACATAATAGATAAACGACTAATCTTTAAACAAAAGAACTATATCTATTTATAGATTACATCATCAGAGTATAACAAAATCTATAGCACACAACTGGATAGTTATACCGACCTATCCTCACAAAACCGACTATGTAGTTAATCAAACATAGCGGAGTGTACATCAAATACGTGTGATACGTCTCGCGATCCAGCTCGTCTCCGAAGCTCCACAACATCCTTTCCGGTAATCTATAATACTCGGTCTGACCCAAGCATTATAGTTAAATAATACAGTCAGTTTGGAAAACCAATGTGAGAAAACACGCTCAATTGGATTATTAAAGTTTTCAAATCCTTTGAAATCAAAGGTATCTCGTAAGACCACGCCACAAGTAAACATGTCGGGTTTTTACCTTATGATAACCAAAACATTTCTTATCAAATCCTCTGATATTATTATAGTGTTTATATAAAAATACTTATTCAAATAGCCGAAATTTTTACATTCATTAAATTCCAGCAGTACTAGGTTCTACAAACAAAACCGTAAAGGCACATAGGGAGAAGGGATTTCCAACTAATGTCTAGGCACTGGGTACCACCTGTCACGGTGCCTGGTCTATATCAACATACCGAGGATCTACGCTGATCCCCTACAACACAAGACCGGAGCTACCCCATACTGGATAGTCCGAATAAGATTACTCCAATGTTGGGATCAGCAACCGCCCACACCGCCGAATAAAAAGGGACCTCTAGACAGGGATGAACTTACCCTAATTGGGAGCTACCCACTTAGCCTTACTGCATATCCCCTGATTTTTAGTCATTCCTGGTTGATGAGGTTCGAGGCTCAACATTACCTTTTTAGTACATTTTCACTTAGAATGCCCACCATCCTCCTGACGATGTTCTGAAAGCATTCGTCCATACAAGTCCATTCTAGGTTCGAACAGAACTGAAGGCAGTATTCCTACTACATCCATTTTGGAACCACCCTCCGGATTACTAGCGATTAGCCCTTGCAATTCACTGCTCCATCTTCGACTCCAAGCTCTTATCTTCCTCACTAAAACGTTCAAATCACATCGAAGTGGATTTTGGGAAATTAATCTCGATCACGGTCTCTTCGGAACGATCATCATATTGGCCAATATTGACAGTCAGTTATTTAACTATCAAATAACATTCACCAACAACCATCAAATTAAATAATTTTCTAAATTATTTATTAATCCCAAAATATCTTCGCAAGATATATTTCCATTCTTCAACCCTTTGAAAAATAGTTTTCAAATCACTTTTCTCTCTCGCAAGAAATCCCCCCCCCCCCAATTGTTTTATTTCCATTGAAAATTGCCAAGCCTAGATATTTTAGATTTTTAAAATAATTTAAATCATTATATACAAAAATATATATACTTTAAAAAAATTTAAAATAAAAACTATTTTAACCATTTAAAATAAAAGCTATTTAAAACACTTATTTGAAAAATATATACTTTGAACCACTTGAAATAAAACTATTTAAAACACTTTATTAAAAATATATACTTATTTCTTATGTAAAACTTATGACAATCAAATTTAAAAATAAAAGTAATGAAATTCTATACCAAATTTCAGTTAAAAACTTTTGCCAAACTTCCTTTAAATAAAATTATTTTATAAAGTATAAATATTTAATAATTATCTTTTAAATCATAATACTAGTTAAATCTTTAAAATAATTTATTTATATAATTAACTTAATAAATGTTTACATTTAAAAACTGTAGAACTAATTAATAATTTTTTATCAAAAACATTTTTTTAAAGCCAATTAAAAAACTCTAACTTGTACTTTGAAAACTTTCTTTGAAAATATACTTGGCTTTTCAGGGAAATACACTTCCCATTTAAATATAGCCTTCAAATCATTTATAAATCTTTCACGATTTATTCCAATTTAATTTACGTCCCAATTCCATAAATTTCCTTCCCACACTTTTCAAAATAAAACCACCATTTATTTTTAAAACAATTTACTCATCCTTTATAAATTCCCATCGTGAATTTATACTTCTAAATATCCACTGATCTTATTTCACTTCATAAACCCAGTTTATAAATTCTCTTTTTTTTAAACACAGTTCCAAACACTAATCAATTTCTAAATTGATTTCCAAAATTTACACCATTTTAAAAATAAATTCCCTTACTTGCTCAATTTATTTTAAAAACCATCAATTCCATATTCACTTCTATATTTATGATTTATAATCTTATATAAAATCTGAAATATTAATTTTAACTTAATTTTTAAAATTCTTCCTTTATTTCTGCCAAACCATTTTAAATCCTGAATATAAAATAAATTATTCAATATTTAAACAATACTATTTAAGTTCTCAAAATCCATTTATTTCCATTTATTAAAATTCTTTTTCCCCATACTTGGATTTATTCGATAGGATTTTCAAAATCAACCTTTATCCTTTTCCAAATTCCTTCTTAATTTATGCAATTCTCTAAAATTATTTTACTTAAAATTATCTACTTTAATTTCCTTCCAAAAATCCAGTTTTTTTATACTTATGGTATCTTAAAATACCGAAATATATTCGGCTAAACAGTAGCTTTCAATAATTTCAATTACCAATAAAATCAATCATAGTTTATCAATAAATCATATCACAGATTAGGAAATAAATTCAAAATTTTGAAGAATTCAGTTGGATCCCTCCAACCTATTTCTCTGCAACCACAGATGCCAGCACAACAATTTAAAATATCAGTCCTGCTTCAACGCAGGATATCACGATATAAAGGGTCATTCGCTATTATGCGGGACGCATAGGGTCTCATCCGCTATATAATGCGGGAATCAATCACTCCAATACACACACACTACAAAATATAACAGCACATCCAGTCAATTCAAACACTCAACCAATAATTTAAATTTAATTATTTAAATTTAAATGGAATTCCAAATGAGTGAGATTAACTCACCTTTTATTTTTATTTGCAGCCCACTTCTAATTCGGCTTGCTTTTTATTAGATTTTAACCTTGTATAAATATTTATATAGTTTATTAATATTTCAAACAAATCGAACATCCAATTTTCGTTAACAAATTTAATTAACCAATAAGTTTCCTTTAAAAATTCATTAGTAATTAAAATAAATTAAATGCGTAGAGGTATATTTATTTTTTCATTTTGAAATTACATATATATTTATAAAAATAGTCTATACAGATTTTTAAAAAATCTAAACTTTCAAACAATTCAAAATTCCTATATCTTTATTTTTCTCTCAAAATCTTATATATTTATATATATATTTACTATTTTACCTATATATATTCACATTATCCAGTAAGTTAAAGTCTGAATATATTTTTCTTAACCTATGCATATATATTAGAATAAATTAAAAAAACAACACTTCTTAATATCTTACTGTACTATTAATCTATCTGCATCAGTTTTTTATTATTGTTATTTACAAATTCGAAAAAAACATACCCAAAAACAAGAACAGAAATCGCCAATCACATTGAACTTGAACTCGAGTTCGAACCCTAGCCTCGTCGATCCTTGCGCCTACGTTGAACTGCCAACCAGAACATGTCATGACTTCGACCACTCGTGAAAGCATAGCATGCCACTACTATCAACTCTCCTTCTAGAAATCTTGCTGAGAACGACTGTAGCCACTAAGTCGTGGCCCTCAACCGCGATTCACTCGCGATGAAGTTTGAACTGCAGAAAGCTTCGTCGAGGATGAACCCGCGACACGCCCCACAAATCTCCCTCTTTCGCCATTAATTTCCAAACGAACTTTTTTGTCGACCAGATGAGATT
Source organism: Allium cepa (assembly GCA_030765085.1). Lineage (NCBI taxonomy): Eukaryota > Viridiplantae > Streptophyta > Magnoliopsida > Asparagales > Amaryllidaceae > Allium > Allium cepa. The sequence continues at coordinate 312,106,878 of CM060942.1, read as the reverse complement.
TTATTTCAAAGAGAAGGGCTCGGCTCTTCGTTTTATTTTATGTTTCTATTTTTTTAATAATAAGGGAGACGCATGCGAAATATATAGAAAAAAAAACACGGTTTTAATATTTCTCTACGTGTTTGAGCTTGGTACAGTGTTTCGATTATATTATTTGTATTCAAATTTAAATCGTCTAGAAATTGCAACTCAAAATTTTGAACTCCTATCGGGGCGTGCCGCTAGGCGTTTATAATGTTATTCCCTTATTCCGAACGCAAAGGAAAAGGTTTCGAGTCCTAAATCGAACATATAGAGAAGATAGCTTTTTGGACTAAGTTATAATATTCAATTTTTGATAAATTTCAGCGCGTTTACTTACCGTACGACAACTCCAAACACTTCGAAATTTGAAATCCGATAATAATGCAATATTACGGATCCAATGGAATTGGTTTCGTCGAAATCCGAGACTGTGCCTCAGAAGGCTATTTTAAATATCAATATAAATGATAAAGTTTCAAAACTAAGCAAAGCATTTCCATATTCAATTTTAAAAGTTCTATTATCCTCAATATTTTCAATATAAATTTTACAAGCCTTCAAATTATTTTTAACAAGTTTAAAACTCCAGATTTCAAATTCTATCCAACTTCCAATTATTAAATTCAAAAATTAAATTATCCAATAAATATTGATATTTGAAATTCAAGTTAAACTAACATTCAAATATTTAAAATCAATTAAATATTTCAATTTTAAATATCCAGAAATTCCAGATCGTCACTTTCCTCCCCCTTTAAAAGAATTTCGTCCTCGAAATTATTAGTTAAGAGGAATGGTCCAATACCCGTTTACTATTTTCCCTAAACCAAACAGTTTTAACAACTTGCCAAAACAAATTTTTTATAAAACACATTATCACTCTTACTAACTTTCTAAACTCATCTATAGTTCCCAAACAACATTATTTGTTCAGCCATTCAAATGATAGTTCAAATTCAAATTTTAAACTATCAAAATTTCTCAAAATTCTCTAACTCCCTAAATTTTTGAAAAATTTCGCTAGTGTTTCCTTTGTGCGGCTAGCTTAGTACAACTACGAAATGCCTCTACGGGCCCCTAAATTTCAAAAGAAAACAAAATCTGAATTGCTTGATCAGAAAATCATCAAATTTCATACACAAAATTTAAATACATACCTCTTAGTCGGAAATTCAAATTTATCTTCTGAAATCAAAAATCCCAATTTCCTTTTGCTTTTTAAATACCTGTATATTACTAAGCAATAATATACAATTATAGAATCCAACATCATTTTATACATTTCTTTACCATAGTTTCAACATCTATTTCATTCAAGTCCATACGATGTACTTATATCATCCGTACGTAACATCAAATTCGATCACGCACTCGATCACATAATTTCCTTTCCGAATAAGTATCGTTCACCCGACTCTCTAGTGCAGACTCATATATGGTTCCTTATTCAGAAGCCGTCATTATTCTTGGATAGTCCTAAACTATGATAGATAATTTTTAGAATCAATCAAAAATCAATATGGAATATCGAGTGAGAAATCCTAACTCGGATTGATATAACTATCTTGAAATTCTATTCTTGAATCTGAGTCAAACTGTTATGCGAATAGAATAATATACGTACATCTCACATATTTATTTCATTTGATTATTAGCTACATCAATTTTCTTTTCATTCACATATATTTTGATCTCTATTCACTTATCCACACTTATTCCATTTCACAACTTTACCTTACCATTATTCTTAGAATATTTTCCCAATACCAAATTTTACATAAAGATTTCACCTTTATTTTTCTCAAGTTTATAATAGATATTCTTTACAATTTAATATTTATTTTTACTTCATCACTTAAGCTTTCACATCTAATCTCATTTAACTGAATTTCCAATTCCCTTTCTGAATTCAATTCACCTTTTATTTTCAAATATTGAATTCAATTCATTTCAAACCATATTTAATTTGTCGCTTCTTTAATTAGTTCCACTTACTAATTCATTTTAAATTTTGAATTTTTTATTTCCAAACCTTATTTACTTTTAGTCTACCTCGAACCGATTCTTCAATTTTACTTTTCATAACCCAATTTAAATTGAATTTGAGTATTCAGTTCAACTTCTGTTTACTTAGAAATTAAATTAAATATCATTCTAGATTTTCATTTTAATTCACTTATTTGCAAATGTAAATTCATTTGTTCATTCACGCGTTTATTTCCTACTTTATAGATTTTTATTTCAATGTCTATTCCATTAAGCTTACTTAGATTCATTTACTCAAGATTTACTTAATTCAGTTATCTTCCAATTAAATTCAAATTTTAAATTTCTATACGTTTCCCATCTTATTTACGTTTCGCACTTATTTTAATTTAACTCTTCTTCAAGTTAAAATTTTCTATTCTAGAAAACTTCAAATTTTACTAACCCAATTATATTTCTATAAACATTTTAAATAAAATTCCAGAGTTTAAACCATTACTTAAACATTCAAAATCATTTTTATAAATATATACATCCAAATCAATTTGTTTACAAATCAAACCCAATTTTTGCATGAAAACACCAAATTCAAAATATTTTGGCAGCAATTCCTCACTTGGAAACTCGAAGATGAACACCGATGACGTCACGATCATCATCGTAATTATTTTCCAGCGATCGAAATGAGTTTAATGCTTTTACCTCTTTAAAACCCTTCAAATATTTTTAAATTCCAAATATCACCAGATTTCAAATCCAATTCAAAAAATATTTTTCAAATAATATCACTATTATTCTTCCAAACCTTTGAAAATCATTTCAAATCAAAGGAATTTAATCTTCTAAGATTTCAATTCCAAACCCTTTTAGTTCATATTCAAATATTACTCTGGAAATTTTATTTCATTTTCAATTATAGATCACATTTATAATTCACATTTACAAATCTCATTTTGTTATACAAATTTATTCCTTAACCGTTGGATATAATTTTAAACCTAGTTCAATTTTTACACAACAATGATAATAATTTAATATTATCACTGCCCAATAACCAAGTAACCATATACTATAATAATTTACGGATAATTATTTCTTTTATATACAAAAATAATTTGGGTAGAACTAATTAATTTACGCTATTTTAAAACAGTACTATGTCGGATTATCTTTTTTAAGAATTTAGAAACCCCTATCGATGACATGGCGTCCCACATATCGACCAGAATCCATAAACACTCAATCGATAAGTCAACACAATATAAAAACAATTTTATATTCACTAACAAATATGTGCTCATATCTATTAATACACTCAAACTCATTCTTAGAGTACCACTGACTCTATTTCTAATGGGTAGTACCTACCCGAGCCGAGGTTCTTACTTAACCTTCTACTCTGATACCACTGTGACGACCTGCCCTTCTCGACCCTTAAAAATCGACACAAATACACTACTGTATTATATGCCGAAGTTCGAGGGCCGGGAAAAGACAGATTGCTGAGGGAAAGAAATAGGAGATAGAATAAGAAATAGAAACAATATCAGAATCTCACAATCGCAGTGGAATAATATATAACAGATAAATGACTAATCTTTGAACAAAAGAACTATATCTGTTTATAGATTCATCATCAGAGTACAACAAAATCTATAGGACACAACTGGATAGTTATATTAACATGTCCTCACAAAACTTACTATGCAGTTAATCAGACACAGCAGAGTATACATCAAATAAGTGTGATACGTCTCGCCATCCAGCTCGTCTTTGAAGCTCCACAGCATCCTTTCCTGTATTCTATAATACTCTGTCTGACCCGAGCACTATAGTTAAATAATACTCGAGTCAGTTTGAAAAACCAACGTAAGAAAACACACTCAATTGGATTATCAAAGTTTTCAAATTCCTTTGAAATCAAAGGTATCTCGTAAGACCACGCCACAAATAAACATGCTGGGTTTTTACCTTACGATAACCAAAACATTTCTTATCAAATCCCCTTATATTATAATAATGTCTATATAGAAATACTTATTCAAATAGCAGAAATTTTTACATTCATTAAATTCCATCAATACTAGGTTCTACAAACAAAACCGTAAAGGCACGTAGGGAGAATGGATTTCCAACTAATGACTAGGCATTGGGGTACCACCTATCGCGGTACCTGGTCTAGATCAGCATACCGAGGATCCCCCCCGATCCCCTGCAACATAATCCTAGAGGTACCCCTTACTGGATAATCCGAATAAGATCACCCCACGATTGGAATTAGCAACCTCCCATACAACCGAATAAAAAGGGACCTCTAGATAGGGATGACCTTACCCTAATTGGGTGCTACACATATAGCCTTGCTGCATATCCCATGATTTTCATTCTTTCCCGGTTGATGAGGTTCGAGGCTCAACGTTACCTTTTTATAACATTTTCACTTAGAATGCTCACTGTCCTCCCGACGATGTTCTGAGAGCGTTCATCCATACAAGTCCATTCCGGGTTCCAACGAAACCGAAGGCACTATTCCTACTACATCCATTTTCAAATCACCCTCAGGATTAGTAGCGATTACCCTTACACTTCACTACTCCATCTTCGAATCCAAACTCTTGTCTTCCTCACGAAAACGTTCAAATCGGATCGAAGTGGTTTTTGGGAAATTAATCTCGATCACGGTCTTTTCAAGACGATCAGTGCATTGGCCAATATTGATAGTTGGTTATTTAACTATCAAATAACATTCACTAATAACCATCAAATTAAACAATTTTCCAAATTATTTATTAACCTCAAAATATCTTCGCAAGATATATTTCCATTCTTCAACCCTTTGAAAAATAGTTTTAAAATAACTTTTCTCTCTCGGAAGAAAATTCCTACCCAATTGTTTTATTTCCACTGAAAATCGCCAAGCCTTATTATTTTAGGTTTTTAAAATAATGTAAATCACTTTATCCAAAAATATATGTACTTTAAAACGTTTTAAAATAAAAACTATTTTAAACATTTAAAATAAAAACTATTTAAAACACTTATTTAAAAAATATATAGTTTGAAACACTTGAAATAAAACTATTTAAGCATTATTAAAAATATATACTTAATTCTCATGTAAAATTTAAGCCTAACAAATTTAAAAAACAAAAACTATGAAATTTTATACCTAATTTCAAATAATTTTTTTTACCAAACTTCCTTTAAATAAAATTATTTTATAAAATATAAATATTTAATAATTATCTTTTAAATCATAATATTAGTTAAACCTTTAAAATAATTTGCTTATATAATTAAATTGATAAATATTTACTTTTAAAAATTTTAAAACTACCAATTAATAATTTCTATCAAAAACTGTCTTTTAAAGCCACTTTTAAAAACTCTGACTTAAACTTTGAAAACTTTCTTTGAAAATATATTTGGCTTTTCAGGGAAATACACTTCCCATTAAATATAAACATCAAATCGTTTATAAATCCTTCATGATTTATTCCAATTTAATTTATATCCTAATTTTGTAAATTTCCTTCCTACACTTTTAAAAATAAAACCACTATTTATTTTTAAAATAATTTACTCATTCTTCATGAATTTCCACCATGAATTTATACTTTCAAATATCCATTGGTATATTATTTCACTTTATAAACTCAGTTTATAAATTCCATAGTCTCATTCTTTTTTTTAAAACACAGTTCCAAACACTAATCAATTTCTAAATTAATTTCCAAAATTTACACCATTTTAACAATAAATTCCTTTACTCACTCAGTTTATTTTAAAACCCTTCAATTCCATATTCACTTCTATATTTATGATTTAAAATCTTATTTAAAATTTGAAATATTAATTTTTAAAATTTTCCCTTTATTTCTCCCAAACATTTTAAATCCTGAATTTAAAATAAATTCTTTAATATTCAAACAATACTACTTAAGTTCTCAAAATCCATTTATTTCCGTTTACTAAAAAAATTCCCTATACTTGGAATTTATTCGGTAGGATTTCAAAATCAACTTTTATCCTTTTTCAAATTCCTTCTTTAATTTATCCAGTTCTCTAGAATTATTTTACATAAAATTCTCTACTTTAATTTCCTTCCAAAAATCCAATTTTTTATACTTCTGCTATCTTAAAACACCAAAATATATTCGGCTAAACCATAGCATTCAATAATTTCAATTACCAATAAAATCAATCACAGATTATCAATAAATCATATCATGGATTATGAAATAAATTCAAACATTTGAGGAATCCAGTTGGATCCCTCCAACATGTTTCCCCGCATCCATAGATGTTAGCATAACAATTTAAAATACCAATCCCGCTTCAAGGGGGGATATTGCGGTATAAAGGGTCATCTGCTATTATGCGGGGTGCATAGGGTCTCATCCGCTATATAAAATGGAAATCAATCACTTCAATATATATATATATATATATATATATATATATATATATATATATATATATACACACATACATACAACTATATATAACATCACATCCAGTCAATTCAATCATTCAACCAATAATTTAAATTTAATTACTTAAGTTTAAATGGTAAATGGAATTCCAAATGAGTGAGATTAACTCACCTTTGATTTATGTTTCCTATCCATATCCAATCCGGCTTGCTTTCTTTCAGGTTTTGACCTTGTACAAATATTTATAAAGTATATTAATACTTCGAACATATCGAACAATCAATTTTCATTTAACAAATTTAATTAACTAATATTTTTCCTTTAAAAGTTCTTTAGTAACTAAAATAAACTAAATGTGTAGATGTATATTTATTTCTTCATTTTGAAATTACATATATATTTATAAAAATAGTCTATATAGATTGTAAAAAAATCTAAACTTTCAAACACTTCAAAATTCCTATATCTTTTCTCTCTCTCAAAATCTTATATATATATAATGTTTTACCAATATATATATATATATATATATATATATATATATATATTCACATTAACCAGTAAATTAGAGTCTGAATATATCTTTTTTAACCTATGTATATATATTAGATTAAATTCAAAAACAACACTACTTAATATCTTACTGTACTATTAATCTATCCACATCACTTTTCTTATTATTGTTATTAACAAATTAGAAGAAAAAAAACATACCTAAAATCGAGAAACTCGAACTCGAGTTCGAAACCCTAGCCTCGCCGATCCTTACGACTATGTCGAACTGCCAACCATAACATGTCATGACTTTGACCACTCATGAAAGCACAACACGCCATTGCTATTAATGCTCCCTCCATAAATCATGCCGAGAACGACTGTAGCCACTAAGTCGCAGCCCCAATTGCGATTCACTTGCGGTGAAGTTTGAACCGTGAAAGCTTCGTCGAGGATGATCCCGTGACACGCTCCGCAAATCTCCCTCTTTTCTTTGAAGATCGACCCAATGCCGAATGCAAGAGGGAAGAAAAGAACTTCGAATTCGATCTAGGAAAAGAATAGACGAAGCTAGCTCAGCCGCCATTAATTTCCAAACGAACTTTTTTCTTGACCAATTGAGATTTAATTTCAAAGAGGAGGGCTCGACTCTTGATTTTATTTTATATTTCTATTTTTTTAATAAAAAGGTAGACGCATGTGAAATATATAGAAAAAAGAAAACACGTTTGTAACATTTCACTACGTGTCTGAGCTTGGTACAGTGTTTCGATTATATTATTTAAATTCAAATTTAAATCGCCTAGAAATTGCAACTCAAATTTTGAACTCCTATCGAGCCGTGCCACCAGGCGTTATAATGTTATACCCCTATTCCGAATGCAAAGGAAAAGGTTTCGAGTCCTAATTCGAACATATGGAGAAGATAGATTTTTGGACCCAGTTATAATATTAAATTTTCGATAAATTTCAACGCGTACCGTATGACCACATGACAACTCTAATCACTCCGAAATTTGAAATCCGATAATAATACAATATTACGGATCCAATGGAACTGGTTCCTTCAAAATATGAAACTGTGCCTTGGAAGGCTATTTTAAATATCAATTTAAACAATATAATTTCAAAACTGAGCAAAGCATTTCCAAATTCAATTTTAAAAGTTCTATTATCCTTAGTATTATCAATATAATTTTACAAACCTTCAAATTATTTTTAATAGGCTTGAAACTCCAGATTTCATAATCTATCCAACTTCCAATTATAAATTTTCAAAAATTAAACTGTCCAATAAATATTAATATTTGAAATTCAAGTTAAACTAACTTTCAATTAAATATTCAAATTTCAAACATCTAGAAATTCCGAGTCATCACATTGAAATTCGAAATGATTTTGGAAGTGAATTTGAGATATTGAGATGAAAACGACTTTCAAGTGAAAATTGACATATTTGAAGTAAATACGATATTTTGAAATGGAATGATGTTTTTGAAGCGAATATGATATTTTGATATCAAGTATGAATCGTTTTCGAAATGTAAAAGAACCAACCGGTGTGTAAAACAACGTTTGGTTGTTAAAGAAACTAAGTCCGCTCATTGGCATACCCTCTGTCAGTATTGGAACCACTTTTACAACTGTATACGCGAAGGAGTCTATAGAATGATGTGGTTGTATTTAGCACAAGTTTGCTAGGTTTGAAGAAAGAGAATGATGATGGATATACCCTGGCACTTGTGCCAATTTGAAATGACTAGAACAGGACGGATTTTCAAGGACATGTGACGACCCGACTTTCAACGACCAGAAAGTCATGTCATCTTTAAGAAAGAAAGGGATAGAAAAGAGAAAAGAAAGAAAAGAAAGAAGTGACAACATCAGAATCTCAACAGCGAAACGAATAAATTATATTAATAACATAAGTATTACATAGTATACAACAACTATCATAGTTACACAGTCAATACATCACATACTAGACAGTTATAAACACCTGTCTAGTTACTACAACTCAAATACAACATCAACAAAGAAACCACTCAGAGATACCAACACAGTGGAACACTATATATCTACACGCTGAAGCCTCCTGCTCCATTACTCCTCTACAATTCGTCAAAGCTAACCTGAATCCCTTGGCTACTCGTAAAAATTTGAGTACCCAAGATTTTAAGAAAATAGAAATAAACTCCGTGTCAGACATGGGTCTGGTGTGAGTAACAGGTTAAAGTGGCTTTAACTTTTAAAAATCTTTGAAAAGAAAAGGTATCATGTAAGACTTTCTACACATAAACATGAAAAAGTTTTTACCTTACGCTAACCAAAACATTTGATAGGAAATCCAGTGATATTATAAAAGGTCTAGGGTTTTCAAGTAAATAAGAAATAGCCGAAATTGTTACATTATTAAATTCCAGCTACTAGCCACAAAAGTGGGCAATACAATCAAAATCGATGGCACTTATTGGATATTGGATTCCATACAATGGAAGGGCTACCGGGGTATCGCCAGTCACAGTACGGGGGCTAGATCACTGCACCGAGGATCACACCTAATCCCCTGCAACACAAAGCCAGAATCATTCCTTACCGAATAGTTCCGAACAAGACCTCCCCGCAGTTATGATCAGCAACCGCACCACACAGTCGAAATAAAAGGGACATCTAGACAGGGGTAAACCTTGTTCTACTTGGGCATGACCCACTTAGCCTGCTGCACCTCCCCTGGTTTAGACATTCCCGGTTGATGAGGCTTGAGGTTATGTTTACCATTATAGAACACATCAATTAGAATGCTCATCGTCCACCTGATGATGTTCTGAAAGCATTCAATCCATACAAGTTCATTCCGGGTTCGAACGAAACCGAAGGCATTATCTCGTTACACTCATTTTGGAATCACCCTAAGAGTTAACGACGATAACCCTTGCACTCTGAATCTTCATCTTCACTTGAGATTCACGACCTATCATTAATTTGGATCGATGTGGTTTTCGGATATCCAAATATAGAAACCCGATCCCGGTCTCACCGAATCCAAAACGTATCTTTTAAGGTCAAGTTGTTTAAAACTTTAAAACAATCCAATTCATTATCTATATACACTCGAATAGATAATTCACAACAAAACAATAGATAATCAACATTATCATTATAAACCGATAATCCATATTATCATCACAATGCAACCAAAGCATCCATATCACACATCATTACTCATCTCATAGCTGATATTACAAACCATTCAAGGAAACCAATATCAACCATTCATACATAAGCAATGATTTACCTAATCATATCATTTATAATTAATTTAAAATGAATTAAATTAATTACTTCATCTCTAATTAATTTAAAGTGAATTAAATTAATTACGTCATCTTCAATAAATTAAATTAATTACTTCGTCATTTTAAATCATACTTATTTAAACATTAATTGATTACAAATCAATTAATTAAGCACCATCACATTATTCATTTAAATTAATCATCCTAATTAACAATTTTCTAATTACAATAAGTAATTAGCCTTTAAATTAAGTACACAAGTTAATTATACTTAACTCCTTATAATAATTAACTTAATCAATTAATTAACTAAAATTAATTACATTAATCCTTTACTAATTAATTACTTCATTTATTAATTATTCCTTAATTAATCAATTCTAAATATACATCATTAATTTTATTAATTAATGATCAGTAATCAAATTTTTAATTAATCTCTCTATTTTAATTAATTACATTAAGTAATTAATCTTCAATTAAACCACATATATTGATCACCCTTGATTAATAACACCCAGTAATTAACTACCCTTAATTACTTCATTTCAAAAATTAATTACCCTTAATTAATTATCTTAATTAATCCCTTGATTAATTACAAAGTAATTTGATCCAAACCACTTCCATTATTAAACTATCTTTAATTACATCCAAGTAATTACCATTAATTACTTCCCTAAGTAATTACAATTCCATTGATTACATTAAGTAATTATTTATCAAATCATCAAGTGTTTAAATTAATTAAACTTAATTAATTAATCTAAACGAATCATATTAAACTCAATTAATTACGTTAAGTAACTAATTCATTAATTACTTTAATTAAGTAATTAAACTTTAACAATTTCACAAATGAGTATTATTAATTAATTAATCTAATTAATTATTAAAATTAATCATATTAATTAATTTTTAAATAATCTTAGTTAATGACCTTATTAACAATTCTTTAATTTCTTTCGTAAGAGATTGACTTAGATTAACCATTATTAATTACAAATTAATTAATATTTAATTACCAATAAATTAATCTCTAATTATTTAATTAATTAAGTGTTAGTTGTAACTTAATTAATCCTTAATTACTTGTTAATTAATCTTTAATCATTAATTAGAATCTAATTAATAATTCTTAATTACAAATTAATTAACCTTAATTGATTAATCTTAAGTCTTAATTAATCAATTTAAAACTCTTAATACGTAATTAATTGTCCATATCATTAATTAATTAAATAATTATTTACCCATTTAAATTAACTTAAAAAATTTAATGAATCATAAATCATTAAATTTATTTATCTTTAGGATAAACATTTCTTACTTAATCAAAGCATTTAAAACAATTTGCTTTCAAATTTACCTTAAATTTCATTTTAAATTTAAGATTTTAAAAAGAACACAAATTTAACTTAAACAAAGTTTAAAAACAATTCAGAAACTTTTTATCCCACAAGTTAAAGAAACATCCATTTTATAAAAAAATTAAAACCCAATTCATTTTTAGATTCAAATCAAATTTTAAAAATACACTTTAAACATTTCAAGTTAATTAAAACAATTCCAATTTAAAATTTTCCTTTAATTTCAAACTGAAATGCAGATTTAATCTTGATTCCATATTTAACTTAAATCTTTAGAAGCTTTACTTACATTTTAAATCCCCATTTTAAAATTTCAAACCATTTAACCATTTTTAAAGTAGTTAAAGCAATTTAAATTTACAAGCTTTATTTTATTTTAGAAACTCAAATTCAAACTCAAATTCTAGATTTTAAAACTAGATTTAAACTTATTTTAAATCTCTATTTTACGGTTTAAACTTCCAGTTTAAAATTCAAAACCAAATATACCTTTACACTTAAAAGTTGTTAAAACCAAATTTAAATTTCAAATTTAAATCATTTCAAAATAGGATTCAAACTACTTGATTTCAGATTCAAACTCAAGTTTTAAACTTAGTTTAAATTCTTGTTTACATTTTATACTTTACTTTAAAGATATAAAAATAGAACAGGTTTCATTTTTTATTTTTAAACCTGTAAACAACATTACTCGAGCCAACCCTGACATGACTTCGAGACCAAACCTACCTACTTCGAGTTAAAACTCGAATCCCCCAAGATTCACTCGAGTATGCTATAGCTGCTACAATCCCAAACTTCATCAGAAAAATTCACAATACACCGTGCACATGCACGGTGCCTCCGGCCACCCTTGATCAACTTCGCGACCTCCCTACAGTCGATGATCATCATCTCAGATCATCCAAACAACAACCCAATCATCTCATACTCGAAATCAAAATCGATATTAAAATCCCAAACCTGGAACAAGAGCTGGAACAGGAAGTACCCACTTCATCCAAACCTGTCAGTGCCTCCCCTTTGAAGCTCCGACCACCGTTGCCTCTAAAACTCCGACGAAGTCCTCGTCAATCCACCAACTTCCAGTACCCAATATATTGTTGAACTCGATCAACTGCGGAAATCGAACCAAAGCAAAAACTTTAACCCATAAAAACTAGGGTTCCACACTTCAAATCACAACCACCGTCACCAAAATGAAATACACCACAACCAGATAATTTTCCCCTTATCCCTGATCACTCCTCCACCTCCAAGAGGAAATTCAACCCATTCGAACCCATAGATCATCGGTTAAAACCCCAAAAGCAAAATATAATAAATTTTGAACCGCTCTGTAGTTTTAACACTAAAAATTGAAATCTTACATTTAAAAATCATAATTTTGAATGATGTTTCAGATTATAACCCTGAAACATAGAATCAATGTATTTGAAATTTCACTAATTAATGTTTGATCATCTGTTTATAGACTTCAGAAATGATATAGAGTTGTTTTAACTTAAGTAAAGTTTTCAAACTATAGTCTATGATGAAATAAACATAATTTTTTTAAGCCTTAAATCTAAACCAATATTTAATCAAGAGATAATGGTTTTTAAAATCAAACAGAAGCTTGAAATTGAGGAAACAGAAATGTAATAGGTAAACAAGCATGCACACACACACGCACATATATATATATTCATATATACATATACATATACATATACATATACATATACATATACATATACATATACATATACATATACATATACATATACATATACATATACATATACATATACATATACATATACATATACATATACATATACATATACATACATACATATATATATATATATATATATATATATATATATATTCACAGCAAATTCATAATATATATTCATTTCTAATTAAAAAGCATGCAATCAAATTTTCCTACTTAAATTTTTAAAAGTGGATTTACTTGTCTTTTTAATTAAATGCAGAGAGCTTAATCTTGATGATAAAACTGGAAAGCTTTTTCTCTATTTTTCCTGAAAACTTTGCCTTGCTTGTGACTTAAAAACTGAAATGCTTTTTGATTGAGATGATTCAAACTTGGCTACAGGTTGTATGCCTAAACTTTGGTTATTGGTGGATGTAACAACCTGCATATTTAACGATTTTATATTTAAATATTTTATTTAAATATAGCGTCGTTAGTCGGATTTAGGTCCGAAAAGCTACTTTTGGCAAATGGCCGAATTGGAGCTCGAAACCACTTCCATTGGTTCCAAAATGGCGTTTGCGATCTTTTTGAGTATAATCTTTGATATGTTTGGAGTTTATGAATGTTTGCAACTTTTATATTTGGGTTTTGGGTTTTGGGTTTGGGCTCAGCCCATTTGTTAGTTTAAACCTCTAACTCAGCCTACTCTTCATCCATTCACCCTCATTTCATTTCTTAGCTTAAGAAAACTGAAAATGGTGGAGGGGAAGAGGAAATAGAAATTGCAAGCCCTAGTTCCATTTGCAAACTCCAAATTCTTACTTGAAATTCAAAGAGAAGGATAGGTAAGCCTCCTCTTCATCTTCTCCATCTCTTCTCCTCTTCAATTTCAGAAATTCCTAAGCCCTAATTTGGGAAATATATGTTTCGGTTCTTAGATTGAAGATTGTAGAGTTGAAATGAAGAGTGGTTAACCTCCTTCTTGTGTTTGTGCTCTCATCTTTGTTTGTGTGCAAAGAGGTGAGTTTGGAACTCACATCTACTTCTCTTGATTTCATTGATGTTGGGTATGAATTCCTAACACCTTGTTCATATGCACTTGCTTTTAGTTTGGATTGAATTGGTGAATATCCAAATTTTTAGTGTTTGGGTTCAATTCTTTAAAGAACCTAACTTTGATGTTTTAATCATGTTTTTGGAGGTGTATAAAAGAGCCAATAGTATTGGGTTGTCGTATGGCATAAACCCATAGCATCTATCGCTCGTTCGTTTGCAATTCATTTGGATTTTTGCCTTTATGGGATTGGCTAATTTTTGCCTACAGGGGGATTTCAGACGTCTGAACTCTAATTTCAGACGTCTGGTTTCAGAATTCAGACGTCTGGTTTGGAAGTTAAGACGTCTGAAATTGGTCCCTGGAAGACGCAAAAAGGCAGAGACAAAATCCAGACGTCTAGTAGTGGTTCAGACGTCTGGGAGGAATTTCAGACGTCTGAAATGCGATGTTTTGCCTATTTTGGCTAATTTTGAGTTAATTTCCAACTTTTATCGATTCGCGTTGATTCCAAATAGTTGTTATTGCATATTTGACTTTGATGACTTGTTTTTAACTTCATTCACGGGTTTTATAAATAATCTCTCTAAATCGTATTAAAAGCTCCCTAATCCGAGCGAAGTGGAAGGAAGATTAAATGGTTAGGTAAAACACGGACCATGAATCTGTGCGTTTGTCTTCCCGATTAGTCCCCGACCTATTCACTTGATCGTTTTGACCTTCGGGTTTGGTTTATCGATGATATGAGGTAAACTTTGTACTGCTTTGAGTGTGAAAATGACTGACGGATAGTAAACCGTTTAGTGCGAACGAGTGGTTATGGGACATACGTTAACACTTTTCGGATTCCTTTTTGAGAGTTATGACACATTCCGCCAGTTAGTGGTGTCCAGTACTGGGTCTCTGACCTTCACCACTACGGTTTGTTGCCTTCGGGTATGTGCCTTCGGGTTTGTGCCTTCGGGTTTGTTGCCCTTTAGTATCTCTTCCGATGTTGGTCGTTATGAGCCGCATGGGTGATATTGGGTTGCCCTTTAGTATCGCTTCCGATGTTGGTCGTTATGAGCTGCATGGGTGATATTGGGTTTGGAGTCTTCGGGCTCATGGATCCTTGTTTGTACAGTACTGAGCTCGAGCAAATTTTATGATGTTTCATTCATATGTATATTCCCTAGGTATCGCCCTTCGGTGTTGGTCTTTTTGAGCCGCAAGATGCGTAGCGTTTACCTTGTGGAACTTGTATACCTTATGGGTATTTGTTATTTGCCTTTTGGCTTGATTTGGAATAATTGTATCCTTTGTTTATCTATGTCGTCGATGATATGAGGCTTGTTCTATATGATTCATCTTTTGTTGATGATTGTGTTATCTCTTTTAGAGATATTTGTTATGCCTTGAAACCTTGCAGGTTTACTGTTGTTCAGTTTATCTAACTGATTTGTTTACCTAGACTGACCCGTGTATTTTATACTCGGGTCAGACCGAGATGTTTCAAGTTAGGTACTTTGGACTTAGCATGTTTTGCTTCCGCATGGACTACTTCGCTAGCTTCTTTTTGTCATAGCTTTTGTGTAGTCCTATTATGTTGAAACTCTGATATTTATTCTTCTGGATTTGTCTGTATATTGTGGTTGGCTATACCACTTGACATGTATTATTTTGTATACTCTGCTATGTATCGGTATATATGTATATGATGGGTTACTGCTCTATGATGTTTCCTACATTTGAGTTGTTATATTCTGTTCTGATAGATCCTCCAGCCACCTATGGTTTTGTTTTAAGTATTCATTGGATATGTCGATCGGTTTGGTGTGATTATTGTCGACGTATTTAATAGATAGTTAAAGCAAGACTTAGATGGTCGCTCCTATCTAGCCTTATTCTCCGTGTTAGCAGACGGTATTATCTATTAATACTCTTTGCTAGCGTGGGTATAGAGGTGGAGCGCCACAGCGTGGTATCAGAGCTGAGTTCAGAACAAAGTATGATAAACACAGAATAGAAGCACATATTACGATACATCAAAGTGTATAAGTGATACAAATCTTTGAATAATCGTGTCTCTCTATTCCATCAAGGTTAGATAGAATTTGGGAATACGTCTAGGAATGCATTTTTATTCCGTAGTATCCCATATTGTAATATCTACCTTGTGAATATTCTCGTTCTTATCTTACCTTCAGCATATGGCTGGAAGAGGCAGGGGACGACGTTCGGATGCTGGGCAATCCAGTGGCACACATCCGGATGGCGTTTATATGTCTACCGATCAGTTTATGGAGTTGTTTAGGAGCACTCAGCCTCCAGTTCCTCCTCGAGTGTCTCCACCTCGCAAGTCTGCCTTTGCACGTCAGTGCAGTGATTTTGCTCATCTTGGAGGAAAGCCGTTTAAAGGCTCTGAATCCATTCTTGAAGTCCAACTTGGTTTCGCACATGCGAGCGTATCTTCTCTTGTATGGATCTTTCTGACCATGATAGAGTTCTTGTAACTTCTATCTTATTACAAGAGCATGCCCTTGATTGGTATGAGCTTCTTATAGCCGAGATTGATGAGTCTACTCTTTCTTGGACTCAGTTTCGGGAGCGATTTGAACTCAAGTTCATTCCTGAATCTGAAAAAGTTTTATTGACCCGTCGCTTCCTTGAGTTGAAGCAAGGGAAGTCTTCTGTTTCTGAGTATGTTGCATCATTCGATGCTTTATCTAAGTATGGTCGTGAATTTATTAGCACTTCTTATAAGAAGAATTTGAAGTTTGTCTCTGGTCTTAAGAAGTCTTTGTTGCTTCAGCTTAAGCTTTCTTTTGAAGAATTAGTAGATTCGGCACTTCATCTCGAAGCTGTCGAGAAGGAGTGTGATAGTGGTGAGGATGTTGAGGTTTCCAAGAACCCCAACAAGAAGCAGTTTCCGTTTCAGAAGTCCAGGCCTTTTCCTTCTAAGAAGAAGAAGACTAGTAGTTCTAGCTCTCAGCCTCAGTCTTCCGAAACACATTTTATTCGGAAGTGTTTTAATTGTGGCTCTCCGGATCATATTATTCAAGCTTGTCCTAAACCTCTCTTCTATCGCTATTGCAAGAAGGAAGGTCATCATGTTTCAGCTTGCCCTACTGTTCCGGCTGGTGCCAAGTCTAACAGGCTTTATGCTGCTAAGGCTTCTAAAGGTCCTTCTCAGCCCAAAGGTATGTCTCCATCTATTTTGGAAGGTTCTGTTTTATTTCATGATCATAGTATTCAAGTTCTTTTCGATACGGGTGCTTCACATTCTTTCGTATCGAAGAAGCTCGTTGATGATTTATCTTTGGATGTTTCTTGTATGGTTACTTCTTTAAGGATTGCGAATCCTATTGGAGGATCCGCGACCCTTAGTTTGCTTTGTAATGATGTTGAGATTGTTTTATGTGGCTTTTCTTTTCGTGCGAATCTGCACGTTATTTCTTGTCTGGGATTTGATATGATTTTGGGTATGGACTGGCTAGTGAGATATGATGCCAGGATTATTTGTTCAGAGAGAATTATATATCTTCGACATCCGGATTCACCTACTCAGCTATCTCTTGTTCTTCGGGATGTGGATAATTCTGAAATGGCTTTATATTCTCTTGACTCGCGAGATGATGATGATATATCTTGTATTCCTATTGCTTGTTACTTTTCTGATGTTTTTGAGCCTGTATCGGGTTTGCCACCCAAGCGGGCAATTGAGTTCCACATTGATCTCATTCCAGGCACGCAGCCAGTTAGTCGTCCTCCTACGAGGATGTCTACAAGGGAAAATGAGGAACTCAAGAAGCAGCTTTTAGAGCTTGAGTCCAAGCAGTTGATTCAGTCCAGTTTTTCTCCGTGGGGATCCGCGGTCGTCTTCGTGAAGAAATCCGATGGAACTCTTAGGCTTTTCATTGATTATCGCAAACTTAATGAGTTAACCATCAGAAATAGGTATCCATTGCCTAGGATCAATGATATGTTCGATCTATTGAGTGGTGCTAAGGTCTTTTCTCAGATCGACCTTGCCACAGGTTTTCATCAATTACGAGTCGCGAATGATAGCATACCTCTTACAGCTTTCCGCACTCGATATGGTTCTTTTGAGTGGCTCGTTATGCCGTTCGGTTTAACGAATGCTCCTGCTTTCTTTGTAGATTTAATGAATCGAGTATTCCAGGAATATCTCGATAAGTTCGTTCTTGTCTTCATTGATGATATCCTTATTTATTCTTAGTCTGAAGCCGAGCATGCTAATCACTTGAGCATTGTCTTGAGCACTCTCCGTCATCATCATCTTAGAGCCAAATTCTCCAAGTGCCATTTTTGGGAGAATAGGGTTAAGTTCTTAGGCCATGTTGTATCTTCCGATGGCATTTCTGTCCATCCCTCAAAGATCGAAGCCATCCAGAATTGGAAGAGGCCTGAGAATGTGCATGAGATCCGTAGTTTCCTTGGATTGGCGGGTTATTACCGTCGGTTCATCAAGGACTTTTCCTGTGTTGTGCTTCCTCTCACCATCCTTACTCGAAAAGGCATTCGTTTTGATTGGTCCGACAAGTGTGAAGCTTCCTTTCAGACATTGAAGGAACTTCTCACTAATTCTCCTATTCTTGTGGTTCCCAAAGGGAATCATGATCTTGTTGTCTACACCGATGCTTGTGGTAGTGGTCTCGGTGCTGTTCTTATGCAGAAGGATCGGGTAGTTGTGTATGCTTCTAGGAAACTGCGTCCGAATGAAGTTTGCTATGCCACTCATGATCTTGAGTTAGCCGCCATTGTCTTCGCCTTGAAGATTTGGCGACACTACTTATTAGGCGAGCGCTTCATTCCCTATACCGATCATAAATCCTTGAAGTATTTGTTTACTCAGAAGGAACTCAATATGAGGCAACAACGTTGGCTCGAGCTTCTTGCCTCCTATGACTTTGATATCCAGTATACCCCTGGTAAGGGAAATCGTGTTGCAGATGCGCTTAGTCGCGAACATTCGGCTGTTGTTTCTATGATGCTCGCCGAATGGGATGTTCTTGAGACTCTATCTTTTTGTGAAATTCGTGATCGAGGTTCATCTTCTGATTCTCCTATTCTATTATTTAGTTTGGGAGCTCGACCTATTTTATTGGATCGTATTGCCGATGCTCAGCGGCGTGATCCTGATTTGTTGCATCTTATTCAACTTTGTGAGTCTGGATCTTGTGATGAGGCGTTGCAAGATTTCAGCATTGATTCTCATGGGTGTCTTCGTAAGAAGAACCGTCTTTTTGTGCCTTTTGATTTTGCACTTAGGCATGACATTCGAGATGATTGTCACCGTTCTAAGTATACTATTCATCCCGGTAGTAGCAAGATGTATGTCGATATGCGTCGCCTTTATTATTGGGAAGGCTTGAAGCGCGATGTGGCGAGTTATGTGAGTAATTGCATAACTTGTCAGCGTGTTAAGGCCGAACATTAGCGTCCTTCTGGTCTTCTTCAGCCGTTAGAGATTCCATTGTGGAAATGAGATCAGATATCTATGGATTTCATTGACGGCCTACCTCGCTCGAGATCAGGCCATTCTAGCATTTGGATTATTGTTGATCGCCTCACTAAGTCTGCTCATTTTGTCCCTATCAAGTCAAATAGGACTGCTTCGCATTTGGCTAAGTTATATGTCAAGGAAATCGTGAGACTTCACGGTGTTCCTAGTTCTATTGTGAGTGACCATGATCCTTTATTCACGAGTCATTTTTGGAAGAGTCTTCAGCAAGCTTTGGGGATAAAGCTTAATTTTAGCACAGCTTATCATCCGCAGTCTGATGGACAGACTGAACGGGTGAATCGTATCTTGGAAGATCTTCTCCGTATTTGTATTTTTGATTTTGGTGGTAGTTGGGAGGATCATCTACCTCTTGTAGAATTCTCCTACAATAATAGTTTTCAATCTAGTATCGGTATGGCTCCTTTCGAAGCCTTATACGGAAGGCCATGTCGATTACCTTCTTGTTGGTTGAAGTCTAGAGAGAAGCTTATTCTTGACCCAGATTTTGTTCGTGATTCTTCCGAGAAGATTGATATTATTCGATTGAGAATGAAAGAGGCACAAAGTCGCCAGAAATCCTATGCGGACAACCGTAGGAAGCCTCTCGAGTTCTCGATCGGCGATCTTGTTTTTATTCGTGTTTCTCCTTTGAAGGGGGTTATGTGTTTCAGTACGACTGGGAAATTGGCTCCTCGTTATATAGGACCATTTTCTATTACTGAACGTGTTGGCCATGTGGCTTATAGAGTTTCACTTCCTGCTCATTTATCTGGTATTCATGACGTGTTTCACGTCTCGCAACTTCGAAAGTGTCTTTGGGAGTCGGATTCTGTTATTGCTTCTCCTGATTTGAAAGAGCTTGAGATCTCACCGGACTTATCTATTGTTCAGCAGCCTATTCACGTACTTGACACGGAGGTGCGACACCTTCGAAACAAGAACGTGCCGCTCGTTAAAGTTCAATGATCCGTTAATCCCAATGATTGTACTTGGCAAACTAGAGAATTTATTGAGCGATCTTATCCGGGTTTTCTTTCTTCGCTTTGAAACAATGAGTATGTCTTTTCATCTCAAGCTTATTTCCTTTACTTTTGGATGTTGTATGTTTGTAGTTGTTACAAATATCGTCTCTAGGAATTGTGAGGACGCAATTTTGTAAGGAGGGGAGATCTGTAAAAACACGCATATTTAACGATTTTATGTTTAAATATTTTATTTAAATATAGCGTCGTTAGTCGGATTTAGGTCCGAAAAGCTACTTTTTGGAAACGGCCGAATTGGAGCTCGAAACCACTTCCATTGGTTCCAAAATGGCGTTTGCGATCTTTTTGAGTATAATCTTTGATATGTTTGGAGTTTGTGAATTTTTGCAACTTTTCCATTTGGGTTTTAGGTTTGGGCTCAGCCTATTTGTTAGTTTAAACCCCTAACTCAGCCTACTCTTCATCCATTCACCCTCATGTCATTTCTTAGCTTAAGAAAACTGAAAATGGTGGAGGGGAAGAGGAAATAGAAATTGCAAGCCCTAGTTCCATTTGCAAACTCCAAATTCTTGCTTGAAATTCAAAGAGAAGGATAGGTAAGCCTCCTCTTCATCTTCTCCTTCTCATCTCCTCTTCAATTTAAGAAATTTCTAAGCCCTAATTCGGGAAATATATGTTTTGGTTCTTAGATTGAAAATTGTAGAGTTGATATGAAGAGTGGTTAACCTCCTTCTTGTGTTTGTGCTCTCATCTTTGTTTGTGTGCAAAGAGGTGAGTTTTGAACTCACATCTACTTCTCTTGATTTCATTGATGTTGGGTATGAATTCCTAACACCTTGTTCATATGCATTTGCTTTTGGTTTGGATTGAATTGGTGAATATCCAAATTTTTAGTGTTTGGGTTCAATTCTTTAAAGATCCTAACTTTGATGTTTTAATCATGTTTTTGGAGGTGTATAAAAGAGCCAATAGTGCTGGGTTGTCGTATGGCATAAACCATAGCATCTATCGCTCGTTCGTTTGCAATTCATTTGGATTTTTGCCTTTGTGGGATTGGCTAATTTTGGCCTACAGGGGGATTTTGCGACGTCTGAACTCTAATTTCAGACGTCTGGTTTCAGAATTCAGACGTCTGGTTTGGAAATTCAGACGTCTGGAATTGGTCTCTGGAAGACGCAAAAAGGCAGAGACAAAATCCAGACGTCTGGGAATCCATTCAGTCGTCTGGTAGTGGTTCAAACGTCTGGGAGGAATTTCAGACGTCTGAAATGCGCTATTTTGCCTATTTTGGCTAATTTTGAGTTAATTTCCAACTTTTATCTATTCATGTTGATTCCAAATAGTTGTTATTGCATTTTTGACTTTGATGATTTGTTTTTGACTTCATTCACGGGTTTTATAAATAATATCTCTAAATCGTATTAAAAGCTCCCTGCTCCAAATTATAAATTCTATTTATAATGCACACACACACAATTTCGCACTTCGAGCGAAGTGGAAGGAATATTAAATGGTTAGGTAAAACACGGACCATGAATCTGTGCGTTTGTCTTCCCGATTAGTCCCCGACCTATTCAATTGATCGTTTTGACCTTCGGGTTTGGTTTATCGATGATATGAGGTAAACTTTGTACTGCTTTGAGTGTGAAAATGACTGACGGATAGTAAACCGTTTAGTGCGAACGAGTGGTTATGGGACATACGTTAACAGTTTCGGATTCCTTTTTGAGAGTTATGACACATTCCGCCAGTTAGTGGTGTCCAGTACTGGGTCTCTGACCTTCACCACTACGGTTTGTTGCCTTCGGGTATGTGCCTTCGGGTTTGTGCCTTCGGGTTTGTTGCCCTTTAGTATCGCTTCCGATGTTGGTCGTTATGAGCCGCATGGGTGATATTGGGTTGCCCTTTAGTATCGCTTCCGATGTTGGTCGTTATGAGCTGCATGGGTGATATTGGGTTTGGAGTCTTCGGGCTCATGGATCCTTGTTTGTACAGTACTGAGCTCGAGCAAATTTTATGATGTTTCATTCATATGTATATTCCCTAGGTATCGCCCTTCGGTGTTGGTCTTTTTGAGCCGCAAGATGCGTAGCGTTTACCTTGTGGAACTTGTATACCTTATGGGTATTTGTTATTTGCCTTTTGGCTTGGGATAATTGTATCCTTTGTTTATCTGTGTCGCCGATGATATAAGGCTTGTTCTATATGATTCATCTTTTGTTGATGATTGTGTTATCTCTTTTAGAGATATTTGTTATGCCTTGAAACCTTGCAGGTTTATTGTTGTTCAGTTTGTCTAACTGATTTATTTAGCTAGACTGACCTGTGTATTTTATACTCGGGTCAGACCGAGATGTTTCAGGTTAGGTACTTTGGACTTTGCCTGTTTTGCTTCCGCATGGACTACTTCGCTAGCTTTTTTTTGTCATAGCTTTTGTGTAGTCCTATTATGTTGAAACTCTGATATTTATTCTTCTGGATTTGTCTGTATATTGTGGTTGGCTATACCACTTGACATGTATTATTTTGTATACTCTGCTATGTATCGGTATATAAATATATATATATATATATGATGGGTTACTGTTCTGTGATGTTTCCTACATTGGAGTTGTTATATTCTGTTCTGATAGATCCTCCAGCCACCTATGGTTTTGTTTTAAGTATTCATTGGATATGTCGATCGGTTTGGTGTGATTATTGTCGACGTATTTAATAGATAGTTAAAGCAAGACTATAGATGGTCGCTCCTATCCTGCCTTATTCTCCGTGTTAGCAGACGGTATTATCTATTAATACTCTGTACTAGCGTGGTTATAGAGGTGGCGCGTCACAGCGGATTCCAGATTGCAGTTGAACAGAACTATAAGCTTTGATAAAAGAGGTTGTAGGTTTTGATTGATAACAAAGCTTGATACAGATTTGTTTTAAGGAGATTTCAGGTTTTAGTTTTGCATTTGAAAATCTTACAGGCTTGAAGAATCACTGCATATTGGTTTTGAATTTGGTTTCAGGACTGATAATAATGTTTCTGGGTTGCATTTTGATCTGAGATTTGGAAAATTATGGCAGGTTTTGGAATTTGATTTTTCAAGCTTTGTTTTCAATTTTGGTTTGAGAGGAGTTTCAGGTTTGATAAATGATTTCTGGTTTGGTTTGAATTTGAAAATGTGAAATAAACAAAGAAAATGAAAGGAGAAAAGAATATAGGTTTATATAGATTTGAATTAGGATTTATTAAAATTAAAGAAAAATAAAATGGAATTATGACACTTGTCTCAAATATTTACATTTGATAAAATAAAATGTTATTACTTATTTTCATTTGTTTTAAAATTATTTAAAATCATTTTAAATTGAATTTCCTAATTGATGCATATATTTTAAATGCCTTTCTAATATATATACATATAACCTTTTAAAAGAAATAAAATGAAAATCCATTAGATTTTAAATAAAATCACACGAAAATATATATTAAATTCATTTTTAAATGTTAATATAACTTTTATATTTATTTACTATTAAATAAACACTTTCTAACTTTATATAAATAAAGTTCTTTAAAGAAAACAATACAAACCAAATCTTTTTTTTAAATAAAAACTTTATTCATACATTTCATATCAAAGTAAAATAAAATAATTATCTTTAAAAGATTCAAAATCTAAATCCAGGTTCAAATTCAAATTTTACTTTTGAAATCCAATTTAAAAAATTCAACTTAAACATTTACATTTTTAAATAAACACATTACTAAGTTTAGAATTGATTATGCCATTTAAAACTAACTTAATACATATATGTAATTTTAAACAGTACTTATTAAATTTGAAAATAACAAGTCTATTTAAAATCAAATATTAACATACTTTAAATTATTCTTATTTAAAATCAATCTATAACCATAATTAAGATATCATATTATTATCACTTGGTTATTTATTTTTGAAACCATATAGTTATTTATCTTAGCAATTTAAAACCATATAGTTATTTATTAAATAGTTTTTGAAAAGCTTATATAAAAAAACAAATTTCCAATTTACCCAAAATAGTAGAATTAGAAAATAAGATTTATTTATTTATTAAATTTAAAACAAGGCTTATCTATTTACAATATACACATATCCTATATGTATTATAAATAGAAAACAATTTATTTACTTTTGAAAGATAAAAATCTATAAATTAAATATTTATTAAAGTAAGATTATTAAATCAATTCAAATATTATTAACAATAATTATCAAATCAATTTAATTTTAAACACAAATTATTAAATTTATATTGCCAGAAATTTCGGGATATCACATGACAAGTGTACTAGCTACCCTTAGCGTACTATTCGGACAAGTGTATAATTTGAAATGACTAAACCAAGATGCATCTCTATCCTTCGACGTAATATTGGGGCGTTACATGCAAACTATGCGACAATACTTAAAAACGCGTTAAGGTGGTTTAATGTAAAGCCTTAACACTAAGAAAAATATTTATTTTAATTATTAGCCATTATAAATATAGCGTATTCTACTACACATAAATATTTTGATCGATCCTTAAAAGATGGAAAATCCCATAACATCTGTTGAGTCATTTCACGCATGTTATACACTTGATAAGAGATGTGAAACCCCATAAATATCTTTGACGTTATTACACTCATGTTATATTTGATATTGATTTGACTCACATAAGGATATTTTAGTCCTGACTCGAGTGTTTTGTCTTTTCATTATGCTTGGGTCAGCCTTGAGTTTTTAGCGCATTAAGGATATTATTTTGGAGGACGAAGATGAAGATCGGTATATTATTATTATTAGTATTATTCCCTACATCATGTTATTCTACTGCACTGTTGTATTCTATTGTTCTGTTGTTTATATAACTCTGGTAGATGTTGTAAAATTTTAATCAAATGTATAGTATAAAATACATCATCAACTATTTATTTGATTATTATATTTTGTCACTCTGCTACGCGATTCTGTGTTTATTTCATTCTTTCTTTATTTTGCTTAATTAACCCCATTGATTATTTGTGTTTTGGATTGTTTGAATTGGATATGCGTGGATTATTGTTGACTTAACACTTCCAAAATGTGGGTAGTCATAGATTCCAAAAACAACTTCCCTAAATACATTTTACAATATCATATTTCATATCCAATAACATAATCCCAAACATTTCCCAAGCATTGATCTAATAGAATTATTACAAAATACGCCAATAGAGATGTATGAGGCTGCCCCCTTGGATGATCAGAGTATTGAAAAGACAAAAACTGTCTTAATACATTACAGTGGAAATAAAACATTACAACTCCTAAATAGCTAACATCAGCCTCTTGCTCATCTCCGAAAGCTTTTTCGTCCACCTACTAAAACATGTACCCTCAACTCTCAACCTACTCAAATCAATGTTTAGACCTGAGAGTTTGGGGGAAAAACTTAAACTTCGACCTAGACATAAAGCCTGGTGTGAATACTATTATACATCTCTATCATCTGATATTAAGTGGGACTACGCCGCTTAGCGAAATGGATTTCCTCTCACTAATATCTGCTTTTAAAACATATCATTTGCAAATCAAAATCCTTCAACCAAACTGGTTAAAGCAATAATAATAATATCATATATGCATTCAAATTAGGTAATAAATGGACATTATCTGTTCGTACAATATATTTTTGTTTGGTTAACTACTAACTTTTGGCTGACTTGGGCCTACTAGACAAAATAAACGAATAATCTAACTTCTATCAGACACGCTTTTGGACGGTATGTCCCTAACTTACTTCTCCCAGGGTCAACCGATCCTAATGGTTTTGAGGGCTCACCAATAACCTATATATACTCTATATATTCCTTTCTATGTGGAATATCATTTTAGTCTTAATTATGACAAAGCCCTACACATTGGAATTTTTGACTTATATTAGCTAGGGGCTACTAGCTAAAGTATATGGCACGACCACATACTAGTTCCATTTGGTATTCTAATATCCGAGCCATTTACTTAAGGTAAACTACCCCATCAGAATTTTCCTCGAACACATTTCTTTTCAAATTGATTTAACCCTTGAAATCATAATTAAACAAGGAAAATATACTCTTTAATTTACTCAAATCACTTTGCCATGTTATATATATACTTTACACAAAACATTGTCGATGAACATATTTGAAACCAATGTTTAAAAGCAACAAATAACTCCTTTCGAAACCATTGAAAGTACCCCTTCCGATCCAAGTAATATACTTTACTTTATAACCTTAGGTTGAAGGGTCAAAACATACCTTTCGGAACCCTTTACATCTCTTTTGGAAGCTTTACAAAACCATGTTGATGAACATATTTGAAACCCTTGTTTAAAAGCGACAAATAACTCCTTTCTAAACCATTGAAATTACCCCTTTCAATATAAGTAATCTACTTTACATTATAACCTTAGGCCGAAGGGTCAAAGCTTACCTTTCGAAACCCTTCACAATAGATCTTTCAAAAAAATTGGAAACATCTCTTTCAGAAGCTTTACAAAACCTTAGATATCCTCTTATAAAAAAATTTAAATGTTCCTTTCAAAAACATTGGAATCTTCCGTTTAAAACCTTTCAAAAACATTAGAGAATCACCTCTTTGAAACCTATATCTTCTACCTTTCGAAAGCATTAAGTCATTTACATAAATCAAATCTTTTGAAAGAATTGAGGTTCATGTAAAAACACGTTGAACAACCAATCGAAAACATTTAAAACCATTCCTTTCAAAATCTTTGGGTTTAACTTTCAATTAAACAACGGGTCTTAAAATAACTAAGTCGAAAGTGGTCTTTCAAAAGCAATTTCTTAAATAAAGAAGTGGATGGTGTCGATAACAATCCCTTCGAAGGCAATATAGAAGCGGCTTAGATTTTAAAACAGAGAAACCCTTTCAAAAGTATTGCTTCAAAAGATAGGGTGCGACATCAAAGGTTTTAGACTCCTTCAAAAGCTTCTACATAAAATAAAAGGCGAAAGCTCCTTCGAAAATATTCTTTAAAACCATTTAACCTAGTCGAAAGATACCTAAGTCGAAAGCATTATTTTTGAAAGCAAAGCATGCACATTTCCTTTTAAAAGAAAAATAAGGTTTTGACCCCCTTCGAAATCCTTGTTTCAACTCTGTACCTTTCACCTGTCTCCACTCCACTATGTACCAAGTATTGATAACATGTGTATTGGTTTTGAATTGGTTGGAGGTGGAAGTACCTAGTCAAAAGGTGCTGCCGAAAGTGGAGAAATAACAAAAACATGGTAAAACAGATTTTTTAACTTTAAAAAGTAATTCGTTTTTAACTAACCTGCGTTGTTTGTCAACATATGATTGGTTGGTAATTTCTTTTCCAAAATCTTTTCTAAAAGTGTTGCCAAATTTTTAGAATTAAATAATTTAAAATGTTTGCAAAATTCCCCTTATCCAATTATAAATATATAAAACATTTAAGTCTCATACCTTAAATAATTTTATATACCCATTAAAACTCTTAGGAAAATTATACAAAAATTCCCATAAATCTTTTCTAATATGTTTTCTAACATATTTAAATGTCAAACCCAAAACATATATAAAATAGCCGTAATTGATTCTAAACCCAATTAATTATTTTCATCACTAAAAAATTAATAATAAATCCACATTAATTCAGTAAATTGTGAAATATGAAACCCATCTCCAAAATATTATTTTTGGCCTTACATAAAAATCTCAAGGCAGTAGGATGTTGTTTAATGGGGTTTTCATGCTAAAACTTATCACAAATTCTGTATGAAATAGCATAAATCATCAACAAAAATATATATCCATTTTAATGATCAAAACATGGAAAATATTTTCAAAATAATTCAGATTCCAATATAAAACCAAAAACAAGAAAACATGAGATGTGACCAATTATTCACCTTTAGCCTGTGATTAAGGAGTTGGGATTTCATCTTGGATTAAGTTGCTTAAGCTTCCTTCATTTGGATTCTTTCTTATCTTCTCTTACTTTTTCCTTAATGGCGGTCGGCCTCTCTAGTATTTGATTTTGTTTTGAATGTGAAAATGAATGTGTATGAGGGTTTAAGGTATAAGGATATGACTTATTCCTACTTTGCCTCTCATCTGCTACCTTGACTTATTTTATTTCATTTTCCTTTAGTTAATTTGTTTAAGTTGGCACAACTACCCATTATTTACAAAAATATCAATCCCTTAATCATTTCATTTTTTATTTAATTTAACTAATTAAATGTCCTAAATAATTTTAAGCGAATTAGGGTTGTTATAAGATCCACCGGCGGCCACATCTCCAGATTTCGGCTTGTTAGTCTTAATTGTAAATGGGAGAAATTTAGGCTTCGTGATGCTTGGTTCGTTTTCAACTTCGTCTTCTCTTCGGTCTTTTTCGATATCCATTCCACCATCGTCTTTTTACCAATCAGGTCTGACTTACCTGTAATTATCATAGCTTCTTCTTGGGTCATTAAGAGATTTTCTAGATTTTGTAATGCTCCTATCTACATAGAGTCAGGTCCAGGTTTGCAGCTCAAAACAGAAATTGAACCTGAAACTGCTGTAGAGACGTTAGTGGAAGTAGTAAAAGATAGCAACAACTCCTGGCCCTGTATAGCCAAAGGAGGAGGTAGGAGAGGTGGTTGACCTACAAGTTGGGAAACACAATTGTATATTTTAGTAAAGAACTCCAGAGGGAATTGAAGCTTCAGGAGTATTGGAGAAATGAGAGAAATGCCTATACTAGGAGTTCGATCATGAACTTGAACTTTGAAGACCCTTTCACTAATTTCCATTTTAGTGGGTCACTCCATAATTAGGTGAAGATATGGTAATGCAAGGCTTTAGAAGTTGGAAGGACGCAGGCAGTTGCAGACCTAACCCCTATAGAGGCAAGAATGGTAGCTGCTAGCTATTGTGACTTTGGAGCGGATATTCCGCCCTAACTCTAAGAGCTCGGGTGGGCATGAGCCTTATTATAGCTTCAATGTCGGCATTATCCTTCAATTCCTTCTGAATATCACTACAAGCTATGAGAAAGTCTATGTCTTCAAAATTAAGGTAGGCATCCATTAATTCCTCCTCAAAGCACATGTCCCTAACTCGCTTTGACCTAATCAATAATTCATCCCAAATGATGGTGAGATTTTAGGTGTAGTTATCACTAAGCAACATTAAGCTTCCTTTGTTTCATGATGGTGAAATCATAGAAGTGTAGCAAGGTAGCGTCCATCTTGGTCATCATTTCATCATGTTCTTTCTAAAGATCCACAAGTTTCGACCCAGTGACCAAACAAACAATGTCAACTACCTACTTATCGAATTTAATATTTTCCGTCTCCCTGGCCTATTGCATTCTCCTTATGGAGTCGAGTAAGTTCTACGGCTTAATAATAGTCTGATCTTGGGCTTTGATGCCATTTTCTTCCTTAGTGATTCACTTTTCAATTTGAATTACTCCTTATGAACATCTTTGAGTAGCCTTTAATCATAAGAGCACTCTTTCATCTACCGGGTTCGTTTTCTTCAACAACTTGTCACTTGCCGTCTTCCTCTTCAAGTCTGCATTCTATCCTTCTTTAGTGGAAATATTTCGTTATCGGTATCCTTGAGCATTCTGTCATGATCATTTCCTTTTAACTAAAAAGAAGGAATTTGCTAGTAATTGGTGCACTCGCATCAAAAAAAGCTCAGACTAGATATTACCACGCAAACCCAACTTCCAAATCCTTGCAGACTATTTCAAGTTTTTGATGTAGGTCAACTATTTTTGTGGGCTTTATATTCCAATCAAACATAATGTCGTGCAAGAATAGATGTGGGTAAGCAGCCTGAAGCTGGGATGGACTCGGTGGAAATGTGTACTTCTCACCACATTTAGATGAAATAGGAGCAGTAGTCGTATTTATAGCATAGGAGGATGGGATTTCCTACATCGCAATAGTCTAAGCCTCAATGCACGGAAGAGTGATGGATGATGTAGTTTCACAGTGAGCACCTGAGTCCTTGTGGTGCTTGCGAATGTCACCGAGGGCATCGCTTCACCATCCCTTCTTCTCTTCTCCCCTCTCTCAGTTGTCTCTCCCTATGGTGGGTTTCGTCCTTGGCTTCTCTATATATCCTCTTCTTTCTCTCCTTTTTGGTTTTTACGATATGGAAGATGAGCCAGATCTAGAATTCGATCTCTGTATGGAATGTAGTTTTGGTATAGCGGGTTGAGTAGTCCACAACCCACGAAACCTGAAACAAGAAAAGAATGGAATTAATGCTGGAACTTTGAGACATTACTAGATGTGAAAATGTGTGTTCATGATCCTAAAGTGGAGCGCATAGGTCTGGGCAAAGAAAGGTCTATGAAATAAGTATCAATAAATTAATTGGGCCTGCAGAATGATCGAACAATCGAATGGTTCCACCCCGTCAAACTACTAAATAACCGAAAGGAACTACTTTGCTGAATTTGTCAAACATATGAATGGAATTACTTTGATAAATGACTAAATAACTAAATAGCTGAAAGCTAAACAGAACGACCTTGCTGAACAGTTGATGAAATGGCCTGTTTTCCGTACGCTTTGAATCGTCAATAAACCACACATATCCAACTCAAATTGCAAGAATAAGTGGATCACTAAGGGTAGGAAGGAAATAAAGACAGAATAGAATTTCACATGAGCGAAATAACGTATATTATTTCAATAATAATCTTTACAGTGGAAAATTTTAAATACAATATCTAAGTCTAACTTAGATTCAGCTTGGACAATTATAACACCTTCCCTTACAAATGCTGACAACCAACAAAACAAATGCAATAGATGCGTCGGATAATAGAATTCTTTCATACGATGATAAAGATCTCCAGCTCTCCTCTAGAAACTCCAACCGTCTTCAATTAAACCTGAAACTACTCGGATCTGACCCTAGTATTAAAAATACCCGTATCAGGCTTGATAAACCAGCGTGAGATACTCGAAATTTAAAATGACTATATTATTAAAACCAATGAAAAGAAGGGTATCTCATAAGACCATGCCCATACATAAACCCAGATGGGTTTTTACCTTATGATAACCAAAACACTTTATACCAAAATACACTTGATATTATTTTTAACGACTTTCTTTTGAAAACACTTTTCAAATAAACTTTTTCAAATAAGGTATCAATACCCGGACTAAGTCTAAGATAATATATCCTGACTGGGTCAATAGAATATATCAAACATAATATATGATACCAAAAGGGGTAGCTGAAAGTTTGCAAGTTATTATAGCTATTTTGGGAATATAATCAAAACCATAAATCTCGTACTGGGATTGGATTTCCAACATTATAGGAAAAAACTGGATAGATCAATCTTTATCCACGGCTTACGCCCAAGACTCGGACTCCATTATACAACAATACAAATGGCTAAAAGTGGATATAGTCTGTGAAATAACATCGAAGGACTCGGACATAGTGCATCCCTACCATGAGGCCCAGATGTATCTAGTACCCGGGGCTCAGAACATCTAATAACCCAAATCACTACTGTTCGAAATGTGAGCATACATCTGACCACATAGAATCCCATCATATTCGGGTGTGAGGCCCGCGAGGCAACGATTACCTTTCACATGTCAAATATCACTTCTATGAATGCCACACTGCCATTCCTTTGATCATTATATGATTTCAACAAGCATACAACCTCTGAGCATGTATGTCTCAGAGAAGGGTGTTAATATAAGAGAAGTTTCCTTCTCCACGACCAAGCAGATGCATATTTGTAAAAGTCAAACGTTGTGTCTCAGAAATGCAATGTCAAACATTCGTCCATAAAAGTTCGTTCTGGGATTGAACGAAACCGAAAGCACTTTCCTTGGCCATTACTAGGCGAGAAGACCTTGCAATCCAAAAAATCTCCACAACATGAAGACCACTCCTATAAATAACTCTATAATGGGAGCTACCCAGATCATGTTCAACAAGCAGTCCTCATGCGATGAAGATCCACGGTCTTCAATAATCATCATCTTCAACACGTCTTCACTTTCGAACGTATACATTGGTTGGAAGTGGATTTCGGATAGGCAAACTCCATATCCGACTCCGGTTCCTTCGAAGCCAATTTATCGATAAAAAAGATGTTAAGTTAATATGTGGATATCAATCATCAATCAATTGCTTCATCTTTAATATAATCAAATATCTTTCTTGGATATATTCTTTTCCATTTATTCCATTTTCTTTTCAAATGTATATGGAATCATTAAGCCTTATTGATCAAATCATTTGACTTATTTAAACCTTTCTTAAATCCTAGAATAATTCCAAATCATTCTCTCTTTTACTTAGGAATATCATTCCAAATCATTCATTAAATCTTAATCATAGATTTCTCACATTCAAGTTATAACTTTTAACTTAGGGAAAATATTCCCAAAAATTCATTAAATCTTAATCAAAGATTTAATTCTTAACTTCAAATCATATTCCTGCAAATCGAAGATTTTCATAACAGAGCACTACTTCCACTTTAAATATGGTAAATTTCTCCTTCAGGGACTAGTGACAAGTAATCCTACATCATGGAGATCTTTGTCATCAGTGATCGTTGTCTTCAAAACGTTTTATTTCGAAAATTAGTTTGAAGAGGTTTTCAGATAGGAATCACCCAAATCCAATCGTGGTTTTTCAGATAGGAATCACCCAAATCCGATCCTGATTCCTTCATGCTAATCATCGATATAAAGATGTTATGTTCATATGGGGTTTCAGAAATTACTTTGAAGTGGTTTTCGGATAGGAATCACCAAAATCCGCTCCCGGTTCTTCGGATAGGAGTCACCTAAATCCAATCCCGGTTCCTTCATACCAATCATCGAATAAAAGATGTTAAGTGGTTAGTTAGCTTTCAAATAATTTATTTCTTTTCTCTTATCTTGGAAAAACTTAAAATATGATCTTGTAGAGCATCTGGGCTTTCCTTTCGACCTATTCCACCCTTCGCCTAAAAAGAAAAACATAGGCCATGTATGTTCAGGGCATTGGTTGCTCCATCTCTAACCTTAGTTACACACCTTGTTTTATCTTTCTAGATCTCACAGGAGGGACAAATGTGCTAGTCGTTTCCGCATACTCAATTTGTTAATACATTCAATATTCTTCACTTTTTATTTAAGTGGTATAAACAATTTCTCCTAACAATTTGTTCAAACTCTTATTAAAACTTTCAAATCATCTTTACATTCCTTAGTTATTCCGTCAACGACATTCACAAAATATTTAGGAAATAATTGTTAAGTTTAAGCTCATATTCAAAAGGTTATAGAATTCGCAGCATAAAAGTGCTGCGAAAAGTGCTATCTATGCTTATTTGATTTAAACAACTTTTTATTATTTGAAAATTCAAATTTTCCATTCCGAATATCTTCTAAACAATTTTAATAGATTTATCTAATTTATTTCATATTTTTAATCGTTTAAAATATCATTTATAAAAAATCCTTTTTTGGATACCGAACTACAAAACCGTAATGTTTTTACAAAATTGTTTTAAACATATTTCAAAATGTACTTGATGATATCTTGATTTTCTTTCTTCATTGAAAAACTATTATCATTGTGGACCAAAGAATTTTTATTTCGAAGAAATCCGACTTATAATCATTCTCTACGACAATTTGAGTTACACATCGAAATTTACAAATGACCGCTACTCGACGAGCTTGATTTTGACCAATTATGTGAATTACTTCGGAACCTATCCGAAACACTTCAAATTTCTTTTAAACCATAATTAAACTATTTTAACCCATTTAAAACAATATTTTCATCATTTCAATTTCATTTTTCATTTTATTTCATACTATGATATTATATTTATTACAATATCGTTTTCAATCTTTTTAGATATTTTGAAATCTTTAAGAGGCTAAATAATTTCCTTACACATTGTATGGATTTAATTCTCATTTAATTAACTATGCTTACTAACCATTTTCCTTATCATTTATCAAACCAAGTTATCATTCATATCATAAACATATAATCAGCCATAATATCAACCAAGTTATTGTCCATTAAATAATCCGACATATACCAAACTTTTCACATAATTAACTTGAAATAATTTATGGTTCTATTAGTAAATAAGAGTACCGATTAACTTAACCAATTCTTCCTACCACATTCATATGCAACAACACTTCACTTAAACTTTAACTAATCAACTTCTACACCATTTCTTTTGCTTTATGCTATCGACATCTTCTTCCAAACTTACGAAAATCCGATAGAGGTTTCGCAACACCTTGAATTTGCTCCAAGCTCCTTGGAACGAAATCGGTGGCATTTCCTTCTCTTTTTCTTGCTCTGGGGCTTCATGACTTGTCCCATTTTCTCGCATAAGTTCGGCCACACCCTATTCTACCTCTTCCTCCATCATTTCTTCACTTCTTAGATACCAAACCATGTTTTAATGGTATCCTAAGGTCTTTGGCAAAGTTTGGTGGTGTTTGGAGTTGATTTGATATGATTTTGAAAAACTTAATGAGGAAATAAAAGAGAAAAAGTAGCCTGTGATGACCCCCCCCCCCTTTCCACTTCACAAAAAGACGTATCATCAATAAGAAAGAAATAAGTAGAAAAGGAATAGATAGAAAGAAAGAAACAACAACATCAAAATCTCACAGCGGAAACGGAACAAATTATAATATCACCTAATTATACATAGTCATTACATCATATTTACACAGTTATACAACATTATCACATGAGACATTCGTGAAGACCTATCTATCCATTACATCCAAAATACAACAGCCAAAAGACTTCTAAAATAGTGGAAAAAGATAGTTAGATACGTCCGGATTCCTGCTTCAAGCTTCTTCGTCAAGCCAAATTTGATCACTTGGCTACTCATAAAAATTTGAGTACCCAAGAGTTTAAGAAAAACAGAATAAACTTCAGGTCAGATATGGGTCTGGTGTGACTAAATGGTTAATTTTCTTAACTTGAAAAACCTTTTACATAAAAGGCATCTCGTAAGGCTCTTCGCAAATAAACATGGAAAAGTTTTTCCCTTACGATAGCAAAAACATTTGATAGGAAATCCAGTTATATTATAATAATGTCTAGGGTTTTCAAATAAATATTCATATAGCTGAAATTATTACATGATTAAATTCCAGCATACTAGGCACAAAGTGGGTTATACAATCAAAACCATAAAGGGTAGGTAGGGATAATGGATTCCATATAATGGCAGGGCTACTGGGGCACCGCCCGTCATAGTACATGGCCTAGATCACCGTACCGAGGATCCACCCTAATCCCCTGTATTACAAAGCTGGAGCTACACCATACTGGATATTCCGAATAAGACAACCCTACGGTTGTGGCCTACAACCACCCACATAGCCGAATAAAAGGGACCTCTAGACAGGGGAAAATCTTATCCTACTTTGGTGCTACCCACCTAGCCTTGCGCGCACCTCCCCTGTTTTAGCCATTCCCCGTTGATGAGGCTTGAGGCTATGATGACCTCTAGATAACACATCTTGGAATGCTCATCGTCTTCCATGGATGATGGTCTGATAGCATTCATCCATACAAGTTCATTCCGGGTTTGAACGAAACCGAAGGCATTATCTCATTACACTCATTTTGGAATCACGTTCAGAGCTAACGA
The DNA here is from genome assembly GCA_030765085.1 of Allium cepa. Taxonomy (NCBI): domain Eukaryota; kingdom Viridiplantae; phylum Streptophyta; class Magnoliopsida; order Asparagales; family Amaryllidaceae; genus Allium; species Allium cepa. The sequence continues at coordinate 312,070,303 of CM060942.1, read as the reverse complement.
CAATAACCCTTGCACTCTGACACTTCATCTTGAACTTCACTTTGAGATTTCATGACCAATCGTTTAACTTGGATCGATGTGGTTTTCGAATTATCAAATCTGATATCCGATCAGGGTCTCATCGAAATCCAAATGCCCTTTTAAAGGTCGAGTTATTTAAGGTTTAAACAATTCAATTTAATACTGAATTCACACAGCATTTATCACAGATAAATAACATACATTTATCATAGATATATCCAATATCACATCATAGAATATTACAGATTATCAACTATAGATATCAATCAATCCAGACATTCTTTACAGTCAATCATCCATAAGCAAGAATTGTTAATCCATATTATAATTAATTTAATCAACTTAAAATTAATTACTTAAGATTTAATCACTATCTATGCTTAATCGATCATTAATTAATTACAATCATTTAATTAATTAATCATTCCTAAATTACATTATAAATTAATTAACCAATCTTTAATTACTGATTAATTTTCATTTAATTATAAATTAATAAACTTCAATTATTAATTAAAAAACTTAATTGCACTTAATTAATCCTTAATTACCAGTTAATCAATGAAGACCTGATCCGAGAAATCACCCTTCCTTCTCTATTTAAAAATTCAGTTAGTTTGAATTTATAAAACTACAAACACTATTAACACTCGCGTACTACTCGAAGATGAACCGAAGCCGCCAGCCCTTATCCCCGAGTATTCCTTCGAGCCATCCCTCTCTCCTTAACTCACTAACACACAAACCCAAATTGTGAACGTGCACCGATGATCAACATCACCCTGACCTCTGCCGACACCCCTCGCACATCGACGACCGCCAACACCTCTAATTTCGACCACCCAAGCACCAAAACAAACCCTATATCGAAATTGATCAATCTGGCCAAGCCTTGAACCAACCACAAGCCTAAAAACTTCCTCGAACTACCAACACCGACCACCGAAACTTCCAAAACTCCGGCCACACACTCTCCGGCCATCCACGTAGCCTTCCACTGGTTCGATGAGCTCCAATCATCCAGAGACGCCGCAACAACCTAGTTCCATACCTCGACCCATTTTGGTTTTAAACCCTACTCCAACCAATCCTCGACGCCACGGTGACTAAGAAAATGACCCACCATTTTTGCCGAGCTTTCCTTCAACCTGACCTTCTCCAGTAAGTCCTCGACCTTTCCAAGTTCCCCAAAACCAGAAAAACGCCGAAACCCATTTTTGGTCATCTTCGAAATGCTCACTCGATACAACACTATAAATCATGATTTTCTTTTTAAAAATTGTAGTTTCCAGAGTCGATTCAAGTTATATACTTGAAACAGCAAATTAAAATGTTTTATTTTAACATATTCTTAAGTTTTCTACTATTCTTCTTGATTTCTAGAAAATTTTCAAACTTATTTCACATAAATATATTTTTAAAACTTTGATTATGCTTAAACATAGATAACTTGTTTAAATTCTTCAGCCTATAAGAGATTGTATGAAGAGATTTTGGATTTTGATTTTTTTTTTTTAAAACTCTATACTGTTGATACTCGAAGATTTTGATCAATGACAATGTGCTTTAACAAACAAGGAAGAAATATATACAAATGCTAAAGGAAGATCGATGAAGACCAAACAAACTTAAAGTATGTTTTTATATATGTCTTAGTCTAGATGTATTGTTAAAATCTATCCTCAAGAAGCTTGCACGAACTCTAGCAAATTTTTATAAACTTCATTTTTCAATTATCACTATGCATATTTTATAAGTTCAGTCGACTGAACAGGTTCAGTCAGTCGACTGAAACTGGAACAAATTTATACACATGCACAGTTTCAGTCGATTGAATTTCCTACACGGTCGACTAAATTTGCTCCCGAAAATTTTACTTCATATTTTCAGTTGACTGAATTCCCTACTCAGTCGACTGAATTTGAACCTGCGAATTTTCTCTGCAAAGACACCTTCTTCCTCCCAAGAGTTGCAACCATTCATCAATGGAAATGGAAGCATCTCTTGTTTGCAACCTTTGACAACATATGCATCTCTTCTACAAGTATATATACATGATTCTAACATCATTTAACTTACCGAATTCTCTTGCTTTAATCTTACTATTCTCTTGTTCATATTTTCTAGATATTCTCAAAGCAATCACCAATCTATTGCTTGAATCACTATTTTTGTTTATAACATTCTTTTGATTCATAGCAATTCACAATTCCTAAATCTTCACAAACACATTGCATTATCTCGACGATAAGATTATAGGAATATTATACTACATTAGACTCATTAGTGTTGACAAGAACACAACAAGTCGAATATTGTATTTTAGTAATTGAGTTGAAGTCCTCCTTGGTAGTTGAGGCAAGAAATACCGTTCGGTTGTTCGGGTAAGTTGTAAACCTATTCCTCCGGTGAAGTGAGGGTATTAGTTAGTGAAATTCCTAAGTGAAGCTTAGGGACTGGACGTAGGACGAGAGGTCCGAACCAGTATAAAATTCTGGTGTCTCCTTGCATTTACCTACTTTATCTACCTAGACTTTTCAGTTATTCCATATTACACGATCCTACCACATAACCTCCTTCATATACTATGAAACAGAGATATACCCAGGTATGCAAACATGCACACTTCAAACACATACATATGTACAGAGATTACACTTGTGTATACACATGCAAAGCATCATTCATCTCAAAAATTCACAAGCAACAGATTTTTATTTACTTAAGCATTTTAAATAAAATGTTTATTCACCTATTGATGTACATAGAGCTTTTGAAACAGTTTTGAATTTTGAGTATTTGTTACAAACTTTTGAGTTTTTCTTTGCTTTTGAAAATGAGAAGATAGAAAAAGAAATGAAGAGATGAGATATATGAATATATAGAGTTAAATTATAGTTTAAAAATTTAAAGAAAAATAAAATACTGACAGTTGTTAAATTCCTTAATATTTGTCAGTTACATATTTTAATCACATTACACTTCTTATTAAGATGATATATAAACTGACACCTGTCATTATGCAATTTTTAATTATTTTAAAATGTTAATATAATGCTTTTGTATTTGTTTTACTATTTAATAAATACTTTCTTAATTTATATAAATAAAACCCTTTAAAGAAAATAAAATAAAAACCAATTATATTCTAAATAAAATCATATATAATATATTTTTAAATCCAAAATATATTTAAGATATATATCTTTTAAATTTCATATATATATATAAACAAACACCATTAAATTTGTAAATAATAATTCTATTTAAAATCTATTTATATATATAAATAAATAACACGTTATTATTGTTAGAAAATAACAATTTTTCCAATTTTAAATAATTAGTAAAGGAGATTATCACATTTTAAATTGCTTGAAATTCCGGTATATCACATTCCTCCCCCTTAATAGAATTTCGTCTACGAAATTTAAAACAAAAGATAATCCAATTTTTTTTATTTCAACAATCCAAACATACATATCATTCATACACTAACAACCAAACAAATAATTCATCTAAACAAACATTACTAGCTATCTGGACACAATTCCGGATAAGCTTTCCTAAAACTATCCAAAGTTTCTCAGGTACAATCTTTGGATCCTCGCTCCACTGCACCTTGACCAGCTTCACCACCTTGTTCCTGAGATGCCTCTCATCTTAATCAACAATCTGGACTGGATGGCTGAAAAAAGATAAGTCTGATTCGATCTCTAAGTCTTCTTGCATTGCTGCTCCACAACAAGAGATGGATCGTGCACGTATTACCTTAGATGAGATACGTGAAAAACATCGTGAATTCCAACCATACAAACTGGCAATTCAATCTGTGGGTCATAGCTCCAATTCTCTCAAGCACTCGGAACAGACCAATATACCTTGTGGCAAACTCTCGTCTTACCAAATCTTATCGCTCCTATCGGGGAAACTTTGATAAAGACCAAATCTCCAATATCAAATTCCAATTGTCTTCGTCTCTTGTCCGCATATTTCTTCTGGCGATCCTATGCTGCTATCATTCTCTTCTTGATAAGCTCTAACTTCGTAGATGCCTCTCGGATCAAATCTGGACCAAGAATAAGACTGTCATGACCCGAAATCCAGCGTCTAAATCGACATCCATACTTCACCCATATTCGAATGCGTAGATTCATACGTTAAAATTCGATTCGCGCTAGGGCTTATAACACATTAAGTAAAACAACGCAGCGAAAAAAACAATATATCATTGTTACAACTCCATGAATACAACATCTTTAAAACAATGATACAATGAAATGTTCAACATTATCAAAGATACATGACAATAGCGGAAGAACAAAGCAACAGCAGCGGAAAGATAATGTCTTCAATTCTAAGCTCCAAAGACGCCAATCTAATAAGCTCGAACCACCCAAATGCTGAATTGAAGCAACTTGGATCACAATGCAATTGCCAAAATCAAAGACTCCAAAGATCCATATCTACTATCTATTTATAACCTGACTCTAGGTTGCCCATGTGGAAAATTGTAGGCACCTAGAGTTAAAAAGGGAACAATAAACTCCAAGTCAGTCATGGGACTGGTGTGGGCAAACAAAGACAGTTTTATCTTGAACAAAAACAAAAAAAAGAATTTAAAATTGAAATCCACAATGCTTTTCGGGAAATGAAACGACCGTAAGGCCTCCCGGCACACACCCAATGCAATCGCACACTTGGTGGAGATTTCTTCTTATGATAGTCAAACATGCTTGATAAGCAAAATCCTTTTGATATTATTATCAGTGCATAGCATGGAAAACATTTGCAAGTATAATATTAATCTTAGCCAGCATAACCATTATAGTATGCATATTATAGCTATCATGTTAAATGGCAAGTTCTACAAATAAAACTGTACAGGGCGTGTATTGGATGATTGGATTTCCAACAAATGATCAGGCTAAGGAACTTTCTGTGCCAGATGGGTATGACTCTAGAGGGATGCCTCGAGAACCAAACCGAATTTCTGCCAATATAAGGCCGGGTTACCTCTGTAAGTAGGTAATTACTGACATGAGTATGCCATCCCCTCGTCGTCACCGACCTTTATCCGAGGCGCCTCTTAACCAACAACCACAAAGCAAAAGATTTCCAAAACCCACATAAGTTAAGTATCTGGGCGCCATACCATGATACCACTTTTTATCCAGAAGGAAGTGGACATACCCTAAGGGGCGCTACCCCAAATAACCTTGTTGCATCCTTCTTATTTCGACCATTTTCGGTTTATGAGGTTTTGATGAAGTATCATCTCATAAAGATATGCTTTACACAAAAGCCATGCTTTGATAAAGATATGATCAGCAACACTTAGCATGCCACATTACCAAATTAGGAATACATCACTGGTAAATATCAACTACATAATCTCTGAGCTCGTACGTCTTAGAGAAGGGTGTTATGCTACGAGAATAAATTCTCCAAAACCAAACAGAAGTCTATTTGATAGAAACCAGGTTTACATTTCAAAGCATAACGTCAGACACATCCATATAAGTCTGTTCTGGGTTTCGAACAGAACCGAAGGCACTTCAAAAGAAGCCCTTGCAAATTCGGATAAACCCTAATCACATCCGGAGTCCCATCAAAAAAGGTGATCAAATCTCTATACCGGTGTAACGACCCGAAATTTTGACGATATATGTTAATAGATATTTAATCTAAATTAAATCAAATATAAGCTTGTCAACATTTAAATTGATGAGTTATTAAATATTTAACAGTTATATATGTTTATAAAAGGAAATTTTGATTTGAAATTTAAGATTTAAATACTTCAAAACCATTTAAAACAAAATAGGATTTATTCAATAGAATTAAATCAAAGATTCATTATTTGAAATTTGATAAAATACATATGAATACACTTTTAGTTTTTAATATGATAAGTTTTAAAATAAACAAACATGAAATTATTTAACATAAATTTGGTAGTGCAAAACAATATAAGTGTAAACATTCAAAAAAAAAATTAGTATATAACACAAACATACATTACAAATGTAATTAAAGTAACATAAAAATTATAATGTAAATATAAAAAAACAAGTATTTTTAAACAAACAATGATCTACAACATTTAAATTGTGCAACACAACAACCTTAAATAAACTGTTAAAAATCATTTGAACAAGTAAGAAATTTCATATAGAATATAACTAACAAAAAAATAAGTAAACAAAAAAAAAACATGGTAACAATATAATCATATCAGGAAGTATGTCAAATATATAACTTGTATATGCAAGTGCAAAGAAACAAGGCAAGCTACTTAACAAATAAAACATTCAGGCCTTAGGAAATCAGGGTGAACATAAAAATAAAACAAGTTTTCAACTCAAAGATAATAATAAAACAAAAATATAAGGAACACAAATATTATACACAACTATATATATCAATCCAGTAAGTACACAGCCGAGATAGTAATACTGTCTTATACAACAAAGTGAGTAAACAAAAATATCTTTGTACTAATAGAAAACTGTCAGTAAAATTTATTACTTGCTGTCATAATTAATAACATGAACATTAAATAGCATAACATATTGTTTAATTAAGTACACGGCCGAAATCTCTTATATCATTATTTTCTGCAGATTTTTACTAGCCATTAAAAAGAAAGAATGACATGCAGATGGAACTGGCCAGATAAAACCTATTTATGCATCTATATATTCACTTATAACCTTCAGTTTACCCATTAACACTGAACATAAACTTAAACTAAAAGAAAAGAAAAAAGAAAAAAAGAAGTAAAAACTGCAAGTAGAGATATAGAAACAGAAAAGAAGAATAAAGAGGGTTTCAGGAAGGTTCAGTTGCAAGTGTCTTCTTTAACATCTTCTGTTCAATTTGATTAGGTGAGTAAACAAACTATTTTCAACTTTAGTTGTATATTTGTTTATGATATGTGCTTTATACAGTTTAACTCACTGCTCTGTGTATGTTTGTTTGATCTGGAAACTCATATAGCTGTTCTTGATTAATATTTCAAGTTGTTACAAAGTGAAGCAAATAAATTTACAGATCTTATTCATATAACAATTTAAATTTTGTATTGAATAAATTCAAGTTGTTATATGAAAACAAGCCTGCAAACATGTTTAAGATTTAACAGTATGATAATAATACTGTATTTTTTTTCAACTACAGGTAAACAAGAAATCAAAGTTTAAATTCAAATGTTTAAATTTGGAATTTCAATAACATATTTAGAATTCATACAAGTAATTATGATTTTTAACATAAAATTTAGGATTTTTATGCAAAGGTATGAAGAGCAGTTTCGAAATCAAATAAAAATGGGTTTTTGTGAATTGTGGGTAATAGAGTTAACTTTAATTCCTGAAATCTGGCATGAAGCAAGATGAAAGAGATATTAACACTAGAAAAATAGTAATTTATTTTTCGAATTCATATATTTTGTGTTTGAATCACAAGTAGGGTTTAAGCCCAATCTTTTTTGAAGCTCTGTAAAAATGTGATTTCAGCTCAAATAACAAATCGAGTTGGCCGCGACCTTTGGAGGAGCTAGGTGGAGGTGTGAGTGAGGTTCAGGCGAATTTTCATCACCTCTGGTGATGTGTGGTGGCTGCGCGATCAAATTGGCGGTGGGGTTGCTGTCGTTTTATTCGAGTTTTAAGTCATATTTTCATTTTTATCTTAAAATCGAAAACTGGATTTAGGATTCGAGCCTGGGGGTGTTTTGTGATGTGTGAGGATCGCCACGAGTAGCCGATGGCAACGCGAACCACCGTGCACGTGCACGGTGGTGATCAGTGTCGCGTTTGTTTTTGGGTTCTGGGTTATCGCGTGGGTTGATCGAGACATGGGTGAGGATGCTTCGAGTAATTTTTGTGTTTCCTCGAGTCGCGTGCTAGAGAAGTTTCAGCTAAGCGTTTTCAACTTTATATAAAAAAAAAGAAGAAGAAGAAGAGAAGAACTGGAGAGAAGAAGAGAAGGGGAGAGCACGAGTGAGACGTGGGAAACTCGAGTTTTTTCTCGAGTAGGGCACGATGTTGTCTCGGTGCTTTAAAATGGGCATGCACTGATTTTGTACAGGTTTATAACTGGATCAATAAATATTTGATAATTAATTAAGCTAATGTTTTAATTAAAGACTTGATTTAAGTAAATATATATAAAGGAAGAAGTTTGTCAGTAAGTGTTGGAATGTTGATTAAAATTTATGCTTGAATTAATTTAAGCTGGTTTTGAAATAAAGATTTAATCAATCCAAATCTAATGAACATAAGTTTATCATTAAAAAAGTTAATTAGTGAATGAAAGTTAACATACGAGATTAATTAAAGATATCACATTTTAATTAAATTAATAATTAAAGTAATTTGTAATAATTAAATAATTAATTCATTTTAATAATTAATAATTAAGAATAAACTAACTAATTGGGTAATTGAGTAATAGTTAATGAATAGAAGTTAATTAATTAAATAATTAAATAAAGGTTAGATAATTTATAAATTACTAATTAATGAATAGCTAATTAATTAATTAGTCGTTAATCGGCTAATTAATCAGTAATTAATTTACAGAATAAAATAGTTTATACTTAAGCAAATAATTTAGTTAAGTAAAACCAAACTGTTGGTATGCATTGATAATCATGTTTGGTTGACTGTGATATCTGTTGATGATATTTCTGTGATATGTTGATGATATATTATGGATATCCGTGTTAAGTGTATATGATTTATCTGATATATCTGTTATGTTAATTTTCGATATTTAATTAAACTGTTAAGTTAAATAGACAACTTGGCCCTTAAAATGGCGTTTGGATCCGATGAGACCGGGATCGGAAGAATCAATTTTGATTCTCCGAAAACCACATCGATCCAAATTAAACGATAGGTCGTGACTTATCCAATGGTGATCGAGATAGAGTTTCAGAATGCAAGGGTTATCGTCGTTAACTCTGAGGGTGATTCCAAAATGAGTGTAACGAGATAATGCCTTCGGTTTCGTTCGAACCCGGAACGAACTTGTATGGATTGAATGCTTACGACACATCGTCAGGCGGACGATGGGCATTCTAAGTGATTTGTTCAATAAAGGTAATCGTAGCCTCAAGCCTCATCAACCGGGAATGGCTAAAACAGGGGAGATGCAGCAAGGTTAGGTGGGTCATGCCCAAGCAGGACAAGATTTTCCCCTGTCTAGATGTCCCTTTTTATTCGGCTTAATGGGCAGTTGTTGGCCACAACTGCGGGGTTATCTTGTTCGGGACTGTTCAGTAAGGAATGGTTCCGGCCTTGTGTTGCAGGGGATGAAGGGAGTAATCCTCGGTACGGTGATCTAGGCCCCGTACTATGACGGACGGTACCCCAGTAGCCCTGCCATTGTTGGAAATCCATTTACCCTACGAGACCCTACGGTTTTGATTTGTATTACCCACTTTCGTGGCTAGTAGCTGGAATTTAATCATGTAACAATTTCGGCTATTTTCTATTTACTTGAAAACCCTAGACACTATTATAATATCACAAAATTTCCTATAAAATGTTTTGGTTAGCGTAAGGTAAAAACTTACCCGTATTTATTTGTGGGGAGTCTTACGTGATACCTTTATTTTCAAATGATTTTCAAAGTTAAGCAATTTTAACCTGTTTACTCATACCAGACCCATGTCTGACCCGGAGTTTATATTTTGTGTTTTCATAAACTCTTGGGTACTCAAATTTTTACGAGTAGCCAAGTGATAGGTATCTAGAAGTGTTGCTTTTCTGGAGGAGCTATTTTGGAGAGAAGACCAGACGTATGTATCTATATATGTAGTTCCGCTGTGTAGTTAGTGATGCTGTATTTTGGATGTATGTATGGACATGCATGTATATAACAGTCCTGTTACATGATATTGTATGACTCTGATGTATGTATAACTATGTAATAGATATGTGATGTATTATATTTTGTTCCATTCCGCTGTGAGATTCTGATGTTGTTGTTCTTTCTTTCTATTCTTTTCTAATTCTATCCCTTTCTTTCTTAATGATGAAACGTCTTTCTGGGGTTGAGAAAGGCGGGTCGTCACAGTTGGTATCAGAGCGCTAGGTAAAGCGAGTACCTAGGCTCTAGAGCTATAGTTCTCTAGACAGCGCGTATTTGTATTTTCATATAATATTATATATATATATATATATATATATATATCTAAATTGGTTGAGTTACCTGTTCAGGTGACCGAATTAGACTCTATTTGTAAGGACTTGAAGATCTCTTATCTATCCCACAGTTTTTCTTGTGACCCGTATGTGTTGAATTTTGAGGGATTTGATCTTATTTTGGGTATGGATTGGCTGGATAAGTATAAAGCCGTCTTGAATTGTAATGAGAGAATAGTTTCGTTGGAAACTGATCTGGGTAGAATTGCCAGAGCGTCGTGTGATATTTCTGGAATTCATTTGAGCAGTCTTCTGCATGGAATTGAGACATCTGAAGAGAGTGTTGAAGTTATTGATGTGGTTCAGGATTTTGCCGATGTTTTTGAAGAAGTTAAGTGTTTGCCACCACATCGAGAAATAGAGTTCCGTATTGATTTGATTCCAGGAGCTGTGCCAGTAATTCAACCCAGTAGGAGAATGGCTCCCAGGGAAGAGAAGAGTTGATTCAGCAGACGCATGATCTTTTAGAGAAGAGATTGATTAGACCTAGTTTTTCTTGTTGGGGTTCAGCGGCGGTGTTTGTGACCAAACCGGATGGATCACTGAGGTTCTGTGTGGATTATAGAGAATTGAACAAAGTGACTATCCGTAATAAATATCCTCTTCCTCGCATCGATGATCTTTTTGACCAGTTGCATGGTGCTTCTATCTTTTCTCAATTGGATCTAGCTTCAGGTTTCCACCAGTTGAGGGTAGCTGAGGACAGTATTCCCTTGACTGCATTTAGGGGACCGAATTGTTTCTATGAGTGGTTGGTTATGCCGTTCGGATTAACCAACGCTCCTGCTTATTTCGTTGATCTCATGAACCGAGTCTTTAGGGATGTATTGAATAAGTTTGTGCTGGTATTCATTGATGATATCTTGGTCTATTCTAAATCCGAAGAAGAGCACAGGGAACATTTGAGAATTGTATTGGAGACTTTGAGAAAGAATGTGCTGAAGGCGGAGTTTTCGAAGTGTCACTTCTGGAAATCGGAAGTTAAATTTTTAGGGCACATTGTTTCGGGTGAAGGCATTTCTGTAGACCCAGCGAAAGTGGAAACTATTCTGGAATGGAAACAGCCGGAGACACCGACGGAAGTTCGCAGTTTTCTAGGATTGGCTGGCTACTACAGGAGATTTATTAGAGATTATTCCAAGATTTCTTCGCATCTGACTAAGCTGACCAGAAAAGGAGCAAAATTCAAATGGACGCCTCAGTGTGAAGAAGCTTTTCAGGAATTGAAGATAAGGCTCACTAGTGCACCAGTACTTGCTGTTCCGGATGGAAAGAGCAAATTCGAGGTTTACACTGATGCTTGTATTGTTGGTTTGGGAGCAGTTCTGATGCAGAACGGAAGGGTTATTGCGTATGCTGGTCGACAGTTAAAGCCTCATGAGAAAAACTATGCTACGCATGATCTTGAATTGCTTGCCATTGTTTTTGCTCTGAAGATTTGGAGACATTATCTTTTAGGAGAGAAATTTGAATTGTTCACGGATCACAAACCGTTGAAATATTTATTCTCCCAAAAAGACCTTAATCTGAGACATCAGCGGTGGGTTGAATTTCTTGCATCCTATGATCTGGATATTCTGTACACTCCGGGGAAGCGAATGTCGTAGCTGATGCTCTCAGTAGAAATGCAGTTTTATCTCTTCTGGAAGTGGTTCCATCTCTTATTGAAAGAATCTCAAGCAAGCAAGAATCTGATAAGAAGTTGAGGAGGATCATCAAAGGAGTCAGAAGAGGTCAGTGTCCTAGTTTTGACATTGATGACCAAGGAACGCTAAGAATCAATGGGAGAATTTGTGTTCCGAATGACAAGGAGTTGAAGCAGGAAGTTTTATCCGAGAGTCATCGCTCCAAATTGAATATTCATCCTGGAATTTCGAAGATGTATAAGGACATGAGGAGAGCATTCTGGTGGCCGGGTATGAAGAAGGATGTTGCTAGATTTGTGGACAGTTGTGCCATTTGTCAGCAAGTAAAAGGTGATCAATAGAAATCTGCCGGGTTATTGCAACCTTTGGAAATTCCAAATTGGAAATGGGAATGATCTCGATGGATTTTATTGATGGTTTTCCTAGAACCAAGAAAGGAAATGACGGTATATAGGTTATTGTGGATCGTTTAACTAAGAGTGCCCATTTTATACCAGTAAAGGCAACCCGTACTACAGTTTCTTTGGCGGAAATTTTCTTGAAGGAGATAGTTCGATTGCATGGTGTCCCAGTCAGCATAGTAAGTGATCGTGATCCTATTTTCACTAGCAAATTTTGGGAAGCTCTGCAATCAGCGATGGGAACAGATTTGAGATTAAGTACAGCCTACCATCCTCAAACGGACGGACAGACAGAGAGGCTGAATCGTATTCTTGAGGATATGCTACGGGCTTGTGTTTTAGATTTTGGAGGATCTTGGGAGGACCATCTTCATTTAGTGGAATTTTCTTATAATAACAGTTATCAAGCAAGTATTAAGATGGCTCCTTATGAAGCTCTATACGGAAGACCGTGTAGATCTCCATCTTGTTGGATTGAATCGAAGGATCGTCTTGTGCTCGGACCCGATCTTATTCGTGAAGCTTCTGCGAAGGTTGAGCTTATCAAGAAATGGATGAAAGCTACTCAAGATCGTCAGAAGAAATATGCAGATAGAAGACGAAGACCATTGGAATTTGAGATCGGAGACTTGGTTTTTGTTAAAGTTTCCCCAATTAAAGGTGCTATAAGATTCGGAAAGACGGGAAAACTTGCTCCGAGATACATTGGACCATTCCGAGTGTTGGAGAGAATTGGAACTGTGGCCTATAGGATTGAATTACCAGTACGGATGTCTGGGATTCACGATGTGTTTCATGTATCGCATTTGAGGAAATTTGTTCATGATCCCTCACTGGTTATAGAACCGGTAATTCAAGAAGATTTGGAAGTAGAACCCAATTTAACTGTGGTCAGAAATCCAGTTCAGATTGTGGACAAAGACGAGAAGCAACTCAGGAACAAAGTGGTGAAACTCGTTAAGGTGCAATGGAGTGAGGATCCCAGAGATTGTACCTGGGAAACTCTTGATAGTTTTAGGAGTGCTTATCCGGATTTATGTTCGGATAACTAGTGTTGTTTGTTAGAATAGACTATTTGTTTGTTTGCTATTGTATGAATGATATGTATGTTTGGATTGTTAATATAAGAGCTTTTGCATTTACTGTTGTTTAAATTTCGGGGACAAAATTCTTTTAAGGGGGGAGGAATGTAACGACCCGAAATTTTGACGATATATGTTAATAGATATTTAATCTAAATTAAATCAAATATAAGCTTGTCAACATTTAAATTGATGAGTTATTAAATATTTAACAGTTATATATGTTTATAAAAGGAAATTTTGATTTGAAATTTAAGATTTAAATACTTCAAAACCATTTAAAACAAAATAGGATTTATTCAATAGAATTAAATCAAAGATTCATTATTTGATATTTGATAAAATACATATGAATACACTTTTAGTTTTTAATATGATAAGTTTTAAAATAAACAAACATGAAATTATTTAACATAAATTTGGTAGTGCAAAACAATATAAGTGTAAACATTCAAAAAAAAATTAGTATATAACACAAACATACATTATAAATGTAATTAAAGTAACATAAAAATACAACATATAAATTATAATGTAAATATAAAAAAACATGTATTTTTAAACAAACAATGATCTACAACATTTAAATTGTGCAACACAACAACCTTAAATAAACTGTTAAAAATCATTTGAACAAGTAAGAAATTTCATATAGAATATAACTAACAAAAAAATAAGTAAACAAAAAAAAACATGGTGACAATATAATCATATCAGGAAGTTTGTAAAATATATAACTTGTATATGCAAGTGCAAAGAAACAAGGCAAGCTACTTAACAAATAAAACATTCAGGCCTTAGGAAATCAGGGTGAACTTAAATATAAAACAAGTTTTCAACTCAAAGATAATAATAAAACAAAAATATAAAGAACACAAATATTATACAGAACTATATATATCAATCTAGTAAGTACACAGCCGAGATAGTAATACTGTCTTATACAACAAAGTGAGTAAACAAAAATATCTTTGTACTAATAGAAAACTGTCAGTAAAATTTATTACTTGATGTCATAATTAATAACATGAACATTAAATAGCATAACATATTGTTTAATTAAGTACACAGCCGAAATCTCTTATATCATTATTTTCTGCAGATTTTTACTAGCCATTAAAAAGAAAGAATGACATGCAGATGGAACTGGCCAGATAAAACCTATTTATGCATCTATATATTCACTTATAACCTTCAGTTTACCCATTAACACTGAACATAAACTTAAACTAAAAGAAAAAAGAAAAAGAAAAAAAGAAGTAAAAACTGCAAGTAGAGATATAGAAACAGAAAAGAAGAATAAAGAGGGTTTCAGGAAGGTTCAGTTGCAAGTGTCTTCTTTAACATCTTCTGTTCAATTTGATTAGGTGAGTAAACAAACTATTTTCAACTTTAGTTGTATATTGGTTTATGATATGTGCTTTATACAGTTTAACTCACTACTCTGTGTATGTTTGTTTGATCTGGAAACTCATATAGCTGTTCTTGATTAATATTTCAAGTTGTTACAAAGTGAAGCAAATAAATTTACAGATCTTATTCATATAACAATTTAAATTTTGTATTGAATAAATTCAAGTTGTTATATGAAAACAAGCCTGCAAACATGTTTAAGATTTAACAGTATGATAATAATACTGTATTTTTTTCAACTACAGGTAAACAAGAAATCAAAGTTTAAATTCAAATGTTTAAATTTGGAATTTCAATAACATATTTAGAATTCATACAAGTAATTATGATTTTTAACATAAAATTTATGATTTTTATGCAAAGGTATGAAGAGCAGTTTCAAAATCAAATAAAAATGGGTTTTTGTGAATTGTGGGTAATAGAGTTAATTTTAATTCCTGAAAACTGGCATGAAGCAAGATGAAAGAGATATTAACACTAGAAAAATAGTAATTTATTTTTCGAATTCATATATTTTGTGTTTGAATCACAAGTAGGGTTTAAGCCCAATCTTTTTTGAAGCTCTGTAAAAATGTGATTTCAGCTCAAATAACAAATCGAGTTGGCCGCGACCTTTGGAGGAGCTAGGTGGAGGTGTGAGTGAGGTTCAGGCGAATTTTCATCACCTCTGGTGATGTGTGGTGGCTGCGCGATCAAATTGGCGGTGGGGTTGCTGTCGTTTTATTCGAGTTTTAAGTCATATTTTCATTTTTATCTTAAAATCGAAAACTGGATTTAGGATTCGAGCCTGGGGGTGTTTTGTGATGTGTGAGGATCGCCACGAGTAGCCGATGGCAACGCGAACCACCGTGCACGTGCACGGTGGTGATCAGTGTCGCGTTTGTTTTTGGGTTCTGGGTTATCGCGTGGGTTGCTCGAGACATGGGTGAGGATGCTTCGAGTAATTTTTGTGTTTCCCCGAGTCGCGTGCTAGAGAAGTTTCAGCTAAGCGTTTTCAACTTTATATAAAAAAAAAAGAAGAAGAAGAAGAAGAAGAGAAGAACTGGAGAGAAGAAGGGAAGGGGAGAGCACGAGTGAGACGTGGGAAACTCGGGTTTTTTCTCGAGTAAGGCACGATGTTGTCTCGGTGCTTTAAAATGGGCATGCACTGATTTTGTACAGGTTTATAACTGGATCAATAAATATTTGATAATTAATTAAGCTAATGTTTTAATTAAAGACTTGATTTAAGTAAATATATATAAAGGAATAAGTTTGTCAGTAAGTGTTGGAATGTTGATTAAAATTTATGCTTGAATTAATTTAAGCTGGTTTTGAAATAAAGATTTAATCAATCCAAATCTAATGAACATAAGTTTATCATTAAAAAAGTTAATCAGTGAATGAAAGTTAACATACGAGATTAATTAAAGATATCACATTTTAATTAAATTAATAATTAAAGTAATCTGTAATAATTAAATAATTAATTCATTTTAATAATTAATAATTAAGAATAAACTAACTAATTGGGTAATTGAGTAATAGTTAATGAATAGAAGTTAATTAATTAAATAATTAAATAAAGGTTAGATAATTTATAAATTACTAATTAATGAATAGCTAATTAATTAATTAATCGTTAATCGGCTAATTAATCAGTAATTAATTTACAGAATAAAATAGTTTATACTTAAGCAAATAATTTAGTTAAGTAAAACCAAACTGTTGGTATGCATTGATAATCATGTTTGGTTGACTGTGATATCTGTTGATGATATTTATGTGATATGTTGATGATATATTATGGATATCCGTGTTAAGTGTATATGATTTATCTGATATATCTGTTATGTTAATTTCCGATATTTAATTAAACTGTTAAGTTAAATAGACAACTTGGCCCTTAAAATGGCGTTTGGATCCGATGAGACCGGGATCGGAAGAATCAATTTTGATTCTCCGAAAACCACATCGATCCAAATTAAACGATAGGTCGTGACTTATCCAATGGTGATCGAGATAGAGTTTCAGAATGCAAGGGTTATCGTCGTTAAATCTGAGGGTGATTCCAAAATGAGTGTAACGAGATAATGCCTTCGGTTTCGTTCAACCCGGAACGAACTTGTATGGATTGAATGCTTACGACACATCGTCAGGCGGACGATGAGCATTCTAAGTGATTTGTTCAATAAAGGTAATCGTAGCCTCAAACCTCATCAACCGGGAATGGCTAAAACAGGGGAGATGCAGCAAGGTTAGGTGGGTCATGCCCAAGCAGGACAAGATTTTCCCCTGTCTAGATGTCCCTTTTTATTCGGCTTAGTGGGCAGTTGTTGGCCACAACTGCGGGGTTATCTTGTTCGGGACTGTTCAGTAAGGAATGGTTCCGGCCTTGTGTTGCAGGGGATGAAGGGAGTAATCCTCGGTACGGTGATCTAGGCCCCGTACTATGACGGGCGGTACCCCAGTAGCCCTGCCATTGTTGGAAATCCATTTACCCTACGAGACCCTACGGTTTTGATTTGTATTACCCACTTTCGTGGCTAGTAGCTGGAATTTAATCATGTAACAATTTCGACTATTTTCTATTTACTTGAAAACCCTAGACACTATTATAATATCACAGAATTTCCTATAAAATGTTTTGGTTAGCGTAAGGTAAAAACTTACCCGTATTTATTTGTGGGGAGTCTTACGTGATACCTTTATTTTCAAATGATTTTCAAAGTTAAGCAATTTTAACCTGTTTACTCATACCAGACCCATGTCTGACCCGGAGTTTATATTTTGTGTTTTCATAAACTCTTGGGTACTCAAATTTTTACGAGTAGCCAAGTGATAGGTATCTAGAAGTGTTGCTTTTCTGGAGGAGCTATTTTGGAGAGAAGACCAGACGTATGTATCTATATATGTAGTTCCGCTGTGTAGTTAGTGATGCTGTATTTTGGATGTATGTATGGACATGCATGTATATAACAGTCCTGTTACATGATATTGTATGACTCTGATGTATGTATAACTATGTAATAGATATGTGATGTATTATATTTTGTTCCATTCCGCTGTGAGATTCTGATGTTGTTGTTCTTTCTTTCTATTCTTTTCTAATTCTATCCCTTTCTTTCTTAATGATGAAATGTCTTTATGGGGTTGAGAAAGGCGGGTCGTCACAACCGGGCTATAAGGTGCAGAGACATACGACATGTAATCCTTTCGTTTTCGAAGATACCCGGTCTTCACCATTAGTCTTCAAATGTTATCCATTACAACGTATCATTATTTGAAATGGGTTATATGACATACAGTTCTCTCCCAGCTAAACCACTAATGAACACTTAATTTAAAAAGCGTATTAGGGATATAGTGGAATTTTAGTTAAGTCACAACTTTCAACACTTATTTCCCAAAATCTTTCCTTGAAAACTAATTTCCACTTTAATCTTTTAAAACAAAAGATGCACCCTTTAAAATCCACCTTAATTTAAAACCATGCTTCACCAATCTTTCAGAAAGATTCATTCATAGTTTTCGAAACAATTTCCATTTCAAATATTTTATACAAAAGATATACCTTTAAGATCCTCTTAAATTTGAAAACAAAGTTCACCAATCTTTAGCAAAGATTCATTTATAGCTTTCTTAACTATTTTCAATTTGATTCACCAATAACTTGAAATCCTTTCAACAAAACTGGAAATTCTTTCGTTATATGAAAGCCCTTATCATCTAAAAGCAAATATTTTTTGTTTCTGAAAAATCTGATCAAATATACACAAGTTATAGCCTTTTAAAAGTATAAACCAGAAAATCAGCGGACTGTCGTATCATCAGCAAGTTCTATTTGAATTAAATTCGAATTCCAAAATAATTTATTTAATACACTTCAAAATGGTTTAAAATCTATATTTATACATTGTATAACTTGGATAACCCTTTCAAACCATATTTTCCAAAATAATTTCAAAGCTTAAATAGGATATATTATATTGAAACTAAATTTTAGAATTTTCTTTTCAAAAGATTTTCATATTTAATCCAATTCCATTTCCAAAACCATTTGGATTCAAAATTTGTATTTTAATACCATTTCATCATTTGAATAAAATAATATTAAATTCAAATTATCTGTGACTTAACCAAATTCCTCTGCAATCCAAATTTATGTGTGTGTGTGTGTTGTACTCCAGGGGTTTTACACACAACAACAACATATTACAACCATCATTAATTTAAGCACAATAGTATAGATAAGTAGTATACTTCTGTAACACATATCTTCATTCACAGATTCACAAATAAATATGTAAATTCATCACAGATAAATAAATAACATTCATCATAGCTCAAATCAAAACAATTCATATCACAAAGCGTCACACATCAGGAGTATCATACAATTCAAGGCTTTCAATACAAACCAAACATCCATAAGTAAGATCAATCAATTAACTGATTAACTTAAACCAAATTAATTACTTATGAATAAATTACTAATCCTGGTTAATTAACATTAATTAATTACAAACCATTTTAATTAATTAAACTTTAATCATTTATTAATTAACCTTTAATAATAAATAAATTAACCTTAATTAATAAATCAATTAACCTTTGATAATTGAATAATTAACCCTTTAATTATTTAATTATCCTTTAATTAATTTTCCTTAATTACATAATTAATTATCCCTTAATTAATTAATTTTCCTTAATTACATTAATTAATTACCCGTTAATTAATTAATTTTACTTAATTACATTAATTAATTATCCCTTAATTAATTACCATTAAATTAATTATCCTTAATTAATTACGATAAGTGATTATCCGTAATCACTTATATTAATAAATCACAAATTAATTACATTGAGTATTATCCTTTAAATTGCTTGACTAATCAACTTTAATCAATAATTAATTATCCTTAATTGCTTTCATTAAGTAATTGTCTTTAAGTAATTAACTACCCTTAATTGCTTTTATTAATTAATCTTAATTAATCAATTAACCTTTAATTAATCACATAAATTAATTAATTCTTAATTAATTATCCTTAATTAGTTTCCTTAAATAATTAATCACCTTAATTAGTTGGTCCTTTAATTAGTTAACCTTTAATTACTTAATTAACCTTTAATTACTTAATTAACCTTTAATTACTTGCATTGAGTAATTTTCCTTTTAATAAATCATATTCAGTAATTATCCATAAATTAATCACCTTAATTAACTACACAATGTAATTAACGTTTAATCCACTAAGTAATCATTATTTTCCTTAATTAACTCTTAGTTAATCACATTAATTATTAAGTTTATTTGAAGTAAACTTTAAAATAAAGGTTATATGAATCTCAAACAATTTTAAAGTTAATTAATTTAAAACAATTTTATTTAAAAACCTTTTAATCAATTCAAAACTTGGATAACAATTATCATTTACAAAAAGTAGGTTTTAATAAAATTATTTCGAATAAAACTTGAATTGTTTTAAAAGTTAAAAACTGATTTATACTTGATTACTCAAACCCGAGCCATATTTGAAAATTCTCGAGCCCTACTTCGAGTTACCCCCTGCATCATTACGTCGAGTCCACGTGATAACATCTTGAGACTAACCCGAGAACTTCCTTCTTCCACAACTTCATCAACAACCCAGATACACACCTTCACGCGTGCACGTGCACGAGGCGTTGGAGCCACTCCGATCACCATCGCTTTGCCAATTAATCGTCGTTGGCTACCTTCATCAATCACGACCACCCAAACTTTGATTCGAACTTGAAATCAAAATCAAGCTCGAGCACCCCAACATGGAACGAACCCAGCCACCAAAAACCACTGCACTACGACAACTCCGACCATTGGACGCCACATGTTCATGATCTAAGCTACTTCGACGACCCACGAACATTTTCCCTCGGGTGCGAACTATTTCGATCACCCTACAACGATGAAATTTCCACATAACCGATCGCCAACCAAACTCGACTTTAAACCCTAAATTATGCCCTATCATCGCTTTGATGATCGAAAAAATTTCGATCACTTTTCTTATGACCACCGAACCTCCAGCTACCTCCACCCTTGAGCCCGACCAGGATTGCTTCCGATCATCGGCAATTAATGGAAATTCGAATATTGATCAACTCAAAATTCCTTCGTTTTTATGAACCTAAAAAATCATAAATTTATTTAGCAAAATTCATGATTAGCCAACACGAATCTATTTCTACGATTGAAATCTGAAATTGGAATGATAGATTTCTGACCTATTTAGGATTATCACTGTAAATTCTATATTTTGAAATGATTACGTAGTATAAATTTTTGAAATCATTTTTAAAATTTAAATTATAATGTTACAAAGAATTTTCATTCAGACATCATAATCTAAATTTTATTATACGAAGAGATATGAATTTTTCTTTCTTTGATGGACTTTGGGTCTGTTGATATACAGAGCATATACATGTTTACATAGGCTTGCATACCTCAATTCACACACACACACACATATATATATATATACATTTAGATATATTTATACTCATGCAACTACTTTACTTCAAGAATCAATCAAAAGCATTAAGTTATAGATTCAAGGCTTTAAAATAAAAGTTTGCTCACCATGGAAAAAGAAACAGAGGTGACCAAACTTTCCTCTGTATTTTGATGTTTGATTAAAGATGCTTTGATTTGGATCTGATTATTGAATCTATTTGTTTGAATTACTTTGCTCTGGACATTAATCAGTTTTTTGCTTTGTTGTTTAAGCTGAGTTGATATTTGAATTCCATTTACTAGTTTAGGTTGAAGTCATTATTCGATCTGCTACTTTGATTATGTTGAACTTAGCCTCAGGTATAAGACTCGTTGCTTTGAATTTTTTTTAGCTTAGTTAAGCTTAAAGTTTGATTGTTGTTGATATTTGATTCAAGATTGAAAGCTTTAAATTTTATTTTCTGTTTTGGTTTTCTTTGTTTTTAAGATTTTGATTTTGGTTTCCAGGTTTTCATTTTTTTAAGATGAAGAAAGAGTTTGGGAA
Organism: Allium cepa; assembly: GCA_030765085.1. Lineage (NCBI taxonomy): Eukaryota > Viridiplantae > Streptophyta > Magnoliopsida > Asparagales > Amaryllidaceae > Allium > Allium cepa. The sequence goes on along the minus strand of CM060942.1, from coordinate 312,048,495 downwards.
AATTATGAACTGAAAGAAGATAGCCAGGTTTCTCTAATTATTATTTTTAGATATTTGAATTTAAAAGAAAACTCATGCCACTTGTATTTGCAAGTTATACAAAGGCCCACTTGTTAATCTCACGTTACATTTATTTTACAAGTGTTATGCATGTTTTTTATAAATGTACAAATGTCAAAATAATCACTTTTATGTTTAAATCCTTTTTATTTTTTGATGTATGTTAATTTGTTCCTTGATGTTTTTGGTATATATTTATATAATTTTTACATTATCTACTTTTAGATATATATAGTTATCAATTATGGTTTTAATAAATTTATTTTTAGTGTTACATTTATAAGTATACAAACTATGTTTATTTTAGAAGAAAGCAAAAGGAATGAACCTTTTATAAAATCTATGTTTATACCTTTATTATACATATACAAACCATTTTAGTTCAAATATATTTTAAAGGGAAGAACATTAAACCTTTAACAAATCTTATTTAAAATTAAACTCAAGTTGTTATGTTTATTTTAATAACTATAGGAAATACTAGTGTTAAAAATATTCAATTAATTATTATTTTAATCTCAAATCATAACTTCCAAATGTAGATATATAAATATATATAAAAACATATATATTATAATTAGAAAACAAATTCTTATTAAATTATTGTTTTAAATCAATTTATTTTCAATACATTTATATTTGAATTCCAAATCCAAATTTCAATTTATAATCAGTTTATATATATAAACAAATAAATATCTTATTTTATATGGAAAAATTAAAATTAATTTACAATTTAATCCAAAAATTTGTATTAGTTACTAAATTTAATTTTACTTAAAACCAGGATCGTTACAAAGACTATCCCCTGACTCTACCCAATAGGATGGTGATCTACAGGGTCTTCCATATAATCCTTCGTAGGGTGCCATCTTGATACTTGCATGATAACTATTATCGTACGAGAATTCCACTAAATGAAGATGGTCCTCCCAAGATCCACCAAATGCAATACACAAGCCCTCAACATATCCTCTAGAATTCGGTTCGTCCTTTCCGTTTGTTCGTTGGTCTGGAGATGATAGGTTGTACTCAAACTTAAACTCTTACCCAAAGCTGATTGCAAAGCTTCCTAAACTTTGCTAGTGAGGATAGGATCACGATCACTTACTATGCTGACTGGAACACTATGCAGTCTAATGATCTCTTAAGAAAATCTCTGCCAAAGATGCTGCGGTATGGGTTGCCTTAATCGGAATAAAATGGGCGCTCTTGGTCAACCGGTCTAAAATTACCCATATTCCTTCATTTCCCTTTCTGGTCCTTGGAAAACTGTCGAAAAATCCACACAAATCATTTCCCACTTCCACTTAGGAACTTCCAAAGGCTACAACAATCATGTTGTCTTCAGTTGATCACTTTTCACGTACTAACAGACCGCACATCCATTGACGAAAGCAGCAATATCCTTCTTCATGCCCGGCTACCAGAAGACTCTCTTCATATCCTTATACGTCTTTGAAATTACCGGGTGGATACTTAGTCTGGAGCGATGACTCTCTAACAAAACTTCTTGCTTCAAATCCTTGGACTTCAAAACATAAATCCTCCCGTTGATCCTCAATATTCCTTGGTCATCAATCTCAAAACTGGAACACTGACCATTCTTGACTTTCCTGATGATTCCTCTCAATCTTCTATCTGATCCTTGTTTACTCGCAATCCTTTCGAGAAGAGACTGAACAACTTCCAATAAAGATAGAACTGCATTCCTACTCAGAGCATCTGCTACAACATTCGCTTTCCCCGGAGTATACAGGATATCCAAAGCATAAGATGCCCAAAATTCTACCCACCTCTGCTATCTCAAATTAAGATCTTTCTAGGAGCAAAGGTACTTCAAAGGTTGGTGATCCGTGAAAAGCTCGAACTTCTCTCCCAAAAGTAGTGCCTCCAGATCCTCAATGCAAAGACGATGGCCAACAGTTCCAGATCGTGCGTAGCGTAATTTCTTTCATGTGGCTTCAACTGCCTGCTCGCATACGCATTCACTTTCCCATTCTGCATTAGCACTGCACCCAACCCAACTCCACAAGTATTCTTGTAGACCTCAAACTTTCTCTTACCGTCAAGAATAGCTAGAACAGGTGCACTGATCAACCTTGCCTTCAAATTCAAGAAAGCTTCTTCACACTTGGGGATCCAATTAAACTTTGCTCCTTTCCGAGTCAACTTGGTTAAGTGCGAAGAAATATTAGAATAATCCCTGATAAACTTCCTGTAGTACCCTCCCAAACCCAGATAACTATGGACTTCTATTGGAGTCTGGCTTTGCTTCCACTCCTGAATAGTAGCTACCTTGGTTGGATCTATAGAAATACCCTCACCAGAAAAAATATGACCCAAAAATCTGACTTTCGATTTCCAAAAATGTCATTCCTAAAACCTAGCCTTCAAAATATGCCTCCTCAAAGTCTCCAACACTATCCCCAAATGCCGCTTATGCTCCTCTTCGGACTTAGAGCAGAAAAGAATGTCATTGATGAACATGAGAACAAACTTATTCAACACATTTCGAAAAGATCGGTTCATCAAATCTATAAAATAAGCAAGAGCGTTGGTTAACCCAAAAGGAATAACCAACCACTCATAAAAACAATTGGGTCTCCTGAACGCAGTTAAGGGTATACTGTCCAAAGCAACCCTTAACTAGTGGAAACCCGAAGCTAAATCTAACTAGGAGAAAGGAGAAGCTCCATGGAGTTGATCAAAAAGATCATCTATACGGGGTAATGTATACTTGTTCCTAATAGTAACCTTATTCAACTCCATGTAGTCCACACAGAATCTCAAAGACGCATCCGACTTGGTCACAAAGACAACGGCAGAAACCCAACTGGAAAAATTAGGCTGAATCTAACCTTCTCTAAGAAATCTTGGATCTGCTTCATCAACTCTTCGCTCTCTCTCGGCGCCATCCTCCGACTAGGCTGAACAATAGATATTGTTCCCGGAACCAAATCGATCTGAATCTCTATCTCCTATGAGGTGGCAAACCTTTAACTTCCTCGAAAACATCCGAAAAATCTCTAACCACTTCGATGGACTCTACGCCTTTTGGATATGCCTCGATCCCATGCAAAAGATTACTCAAATGAACACCAGAACTATCGCAAGTCACTTTTGCGATCCTTCCCAACTCAAGTCTCCAAAGTTACAGTTCTCTCTACACATATAAAAACTGCCTTATACTTATCCAACCAATCCATACCTAGAATCTGGTCAAACCCTTTGAAATCCAGTATAAACGAGTCATAATGTGACGCCCCACCTCTATACCTACGCTAGCCAAGAACACTACGGAGTAATGCTGTCGACTAGCACGGAGAATAAGGCTGTTGAGGAGCGACCATCTGTATAATTGCTTTGTGCGAGTACCGATATGCCAGATAAAAATATAACTTTTCATCTCAAAAGGAAATCCGACAAACTGACACAAACTCAAAGCTACTACACAGTGGCTATAAAGGTCTTCGGAAACAAATATAGAAATAAACATAATAAAAATCAGTCACAGATAATTCATATCACACGGGCGGAAATAGATATGAATGAATATAACACATAAAAGTGTTCATCAGAGTAGTGGTCTAACAAGATCCACAATATCAAAAAAGAATAGATACAACTGCTAGACAAAAGAATAAGTATACATCATAGAGTCTTTATCTCAAATGTATACAACAAAAACTACTAATCTAAGTAGTTAGCCAAAAGTCATAAGATGGTTCCAGATAGGAAGCCATGAGGAAGCACCAGTAATATCTCAGTCTGACCCGAGTATTACTTAAGAAGAAAATAATAAACAGATCGGTCTAGCTATAAATATCAGATGAAATGATATAGAATAAGAAATATGACAAAACGTATAATAATCACAATGCCAAGCTGTGATAAATAAGTAATTGAAAAATCAATAAGAGATTAATCAATATCGCAAAGATCTTCTCAAAGATAAAAAGGAATGTCATACTCCTAATTTCATTCATCAAGCCATAATAAATGACATATATATCGATGCCAATCGTAAAAGTTGGTGAAACATGAATTCCAGAAATCAACACAAGAAATCCAGAAATCAAATAATTCGGAGCATCGACGTCGTACAGCGTGACGTCCGACGATCCAGAAACACAATAAAAGGGAACAACGACGTCGTACAGCGTGACATCCGATGAACCAAATCACAATCAAAGGGAACAACGACGTCGTACAGCGTGACACCCGATGAACCGAATCACAATCAAAGGGAACAACGACGTCTTACAGCGTGACATCCGATGAACCAAAACACAATCAAAGGGAACAACGACGTCGTACAGCGTGACATCCGATGAACCAAAACACAATCAAAGGGAACAACGACGTCGTACAGCGTGACATCCGATGAACCAAAACACAATCAAAGGGAACAACGACGTCGTACAGCGTGACATCCGATGAACCAAAACACAATCAGAGGGAACAACGACGTCGTACAGCGTGACATCCGATGAACCAAAACACAATCAAAGGGAACAACGATGTCGTACAGCGTGACATCCGATGAACCAAATCACAAAGACATTACACAATGCAAGTCTAAAACATAAAATGATCGTCATGATCCAAGAGAAGTGTCAATTACACTAAGCTATTAAATATATGAGTTTAGCTTCATGTCCCATAACCACTTGCTTAACTTAAATATTTACGAACAAACTATAGATCTCCACTATAAAATTGTCACAAGAGATTCAATCGAACAAGTCCAAGAATTAACCGACGAAGTAAACGCAAGCGTTTCATACCACTCGTTTTACTAAGTCGTTTTATTAGATTTCACATACGAGTGAGGTAAAGGCTTATATATACTAATAGATTGGAAAACGGTTTAAGAAAACGAGCTTTGTAATAAAATAGTGTTGAAATCATTTGAAGAAAGAGTTTTGATATTTACTACTAGTATAGAAAACCTTTATATTTTTAAATTGACATATCACAAAGAAGATTGTAGGAACAATCAATCACTAAAATTCACATACGAAGATGTGAATAAAAATCCAACGAAATCGATACCGAATCCATCGAAATGGATATTCCAAGAATTCCCAAAAAAATAAGTCATCAAATTCAATAAAAAATGATAACAACAAATAGGGAAATGACACAAATCAATTGGAGTTGGAAATTCAGACAACTAGTAAAATAGGCATAGTTGGCAAATAGCAGCAAGTCGGTCAACCGGACTCCCTGAGTCGGTTGACCGAACCAAGGGTTGGAAGTGCTCGGGGCACCAGGTCGGTTGAACGGCCTAGGTGCTCAGTCGGCCGAAGCCTATACCCAGCACTTCCAAAACAGAGGCAGGAAGTGCCTGGGCTACAGGTCGGTCGGCCGGCCCAGGGGCTTGGTCGGCCGTACCTGTTGCCAGCACTCCCCAGCCCTATTTCAAATGAGGTGCAAATCTCGATCAAATTGCATTCGCTTGAGCAACGGCGCTAAGGGTTTATACCAATCGACTACCCGGCCCTATAAGCTATTCGATGCATAATCAAAAACACATTCAAACATCAAAGCCATGATTTTTTTTAAAGAATTGAACCCAAAACACCAAAATTTGGAATATTCACCAAATCAATCCAAACCAAAAGCAAATGCACACGGATAAGTGTTAGGAATTCATACCTAACAATCGAAGATAAATATAAGCATAGATGTGAGGTAAAAATCTCACCTTTGAACCCAAAAACAATGAATGAGAAGCTTGAAGACAAGGGAAGATCAACCACACTTCAATCTCAACACTAGAAGCTTGAATCTAAGCTCTAAAGAAGAACATTCCCTAAGTTAGGTTTAGGAAATTTCTGAAATTGAATGGAGATAGAGTTAGAGAAGAAGAAGGAGATGCTTACTAATGGGTTCTCTTTGATTTTGGAGCAAGAACTTGAGCTAGCAAGAGGAACTAGGGCTTGGAGTTTCTATTTCCCATTCTCTTCCACCATTAATCTCTTTAGAACTGAAAGTAGAGGAAGAGGGAGTGAATGAAGAGGGGTTTTCAGTTTGGGGTATTAAATTAGAACATTGGACTGAACCCAACCTAAACCCAAAGCCCTAAGTGAAAAGTAGCAAAATTCTACTATCTCCAAACATATCGAAGTTTATACTCAAAAAGGTCGCAAACGTCATTTTGAACTCAATGGGGGTGGTCTTGAGTCTCAATTCGACTGTTTGCAAAAAGTAGCTTTTCGGACCAAAATCCGACGAATGATAAAATATTTAAATAAAATATTTAAATATAAAATCGATAAATATGCGGGTTGTTACAGACTCACCTCCTTAAAGAAATTGCATCCTTGCAATACTTAAGAAGAAAATAAGAAGTAATAACCATAGAAGCATATCAACACAAAAGAAAATTTGAATCAAGAAGTCCACCATAAAGAGCACGAAGGAGTAAATCCGAAAGTTTTCGTTCGATGAATTCTCAAGGTTTCTCAAGAGTAATCCTTAGGATTTGAGAACCATTGAACTATCACAAAAAGAACATCTTTATTCCGAAGGCGCTCAACCTCCGAAGTAATGATGCGAATGGAATGTTGCTCATAAGTCAAAACTGGTGAAACTTCAATTTCATCAATAACACCAGCTCGAGAATAAAAATAGGAAACCTAAAAGCATTTCCATAGTTAAAAGACGCAGAAAATGTCAAGAATAGCAGAAAATTGAGCTGGTGCAACGACGTAGTATAATAACAGTACGCCCAATGAACTAAAGCCCGAATAATTTCGGAACACCGACGTAGTACAAAAACGGTACGTCTAATAGAACCGGTAAACTAGAACAACGATGTAGTAAAATAATGGTACATCCATTGATCCAGATAAGACGGAACATCGATGTAGTATAATAAAAATACCTCCAATGAGCCGAACACCATAAAAGAACATCGGACGCTAGTCCATAAAAGAGATGAGATGAAACTCAATAAAACGAAGTACGTCAAAACGCCCGACGAACTTGGTAAAACGATCATAAGATACAAGGAATCTCGAGCCAACGAGGTTGATGCAAATTAAGTTCCTTATGAGAAATAAATATTCCAAAGATTTACGATCGAGGTGGAGAACAAATTTCTCATCCAAAAATGGTGATGCCAAATTTTAAAAGTAAAAACAATAGCCGCGAGCACTAGATCATGAGTGGCATATCTAGTCTCGATAAGCTATAATGATTTAGAAGCACAAGTGATAGCACGTTCTCCTTTGTAAGAGAACGGCATCCAAACCAATACGACTAGTATCGGTACAAATAGCAAAGTCTTGGTTCCCTTTGGAAATACAAGAATAAGAGTATCGAGAAAGAATTCTTTCAAATAATCTTCTTTCCCAAAAACTAAAACTTTCAAAATTACAATTAACTTATGTAATCATCTTTTTAGAAAATTTTACTTATTTGAAGTGAATTTTACCGTGTTCGATTGTCTCATCAAAGCGTTTAGGAAATTCCTATCGACAACGTTGATCAAGCGCATCGACCAAAATTCTTAAAGCAATCAACGGGCAATACAATCACAAAATCATATTCTATAGGATAAGTAAGTTTCTCAAAAACTTCTAAGAATATTCTTTGTTCGTTTTAAGAACAAAAAAATCAAATTGTACTTATAAATAAATCTTATGAAAAAGATTTTCAAAATTTTAAATTTCTATTTTCATCCAAGATCAATAAATACCAGAATGGACTTATCGAGATATTCATAGAATACTAGATACCTAAAATGGATGAAATAAGCTGGACAAACTGAATGACATAATAATTCATTCATAGGAATCATAACAGTGCGGAACGCGGTAAGTGGAATGCTAACTTCCGCAACTCGTAGCAAATGAAAACCGGTGGTAAGGTCAAACTGAAAAGACCTTAGCACGACGCAAAAGATTACTTAGGTGATAATCCTAAGACAAGCTCAAAAATACCGGAAAATTTCTCAAACTACATGAATGAGAGAAATAACACTTTCCTTATAAGTGGGCTTAAGGAATAAAATGATGCCATCAAGTTGGATTCAAAATCATAAAGGAAAAATAGAAATCTCCTAAACAGATTGAAAATGTCAAAGATGAATAGTCCACACGGGACAAAGGATATGGCCTCATAATAATTAAACCAATCCTTACAAAAGTAAATTCCGAAGCCTAAGTAAAAATCGGCTCGGACAGAAAAATCACATAAAATAATTTCGACATCAATAAAGACAAATTGAGTGTTGCGGATCTACCATCCGGATTCACAATCCTCAAAGAAGTCATCAAGCTCAAAATGTTTAAAGAAAAAGAATCAACAAGTTCTTTTGATATAAAATAGTGAGATGGAACCCATATCAAAAAGAACACGAACAAGATAATCACAAAGCAAATGTCATCAAGGATTGAATGAGAAATACCTTGACCACGAGAAGTGTTACCAGGAGCTTGCACAATATTCAGCTCTCCCTTTCTCTTGATTTGAAGAATGGGACATGTAGATATAAGATGACCCAAACTTTTGCAATAACGGCAAAAGAGAGGTTTCAGACACTCCTTTGCATAGTGGTCCGTGGAACCACAATTGTACCATCATCCACGACTAGAGATAGGAGACTTTGCTACCGGAGTTTGTTGCTTCCCTTTTTTGATGGGATTGGGGCCTTCGAATTTAATAGGCCTCTTCATGTTGTTGTAGAAGTTTGGCACGCACAACTTCAATATCGCTTTCTCTATCGGCCTCTTCAAGACGAAGAGCGATATCAATAAGCTGATCAAATGAAACCTCAAGTTTCAAAAGCAATGGCTTCTTAGGGTTCGTATTCAAGCCATAGACAAATCTCTGATTTTTCTTCATCGGGGTATTAATATACTCAATCCCGTATTTAGAAAGAGATTCGAAAGATGCGACATAGTCCGTCATAGAAGATTCACCGTGAACAAGATCAATAAAACGCCGGGCCAAAGTTACTTTTTCAGCCTCCGGCACAAATTTCAATTCGAATCTATCTCGGAATTGCTCCCAAGTGAGATCCGCTTCAACGATTTCAGGAATTAAAAGCTCATACCAATCTAATGCTCTTTCTTGGAGCATGCTAGAAGCCACTTGGACTCGATGTAGATCAATAAGGTTCATGCGAGAAAAGATACGATCGCATGATTTGAGCCAAGCTTGAATTTCTATAACACTCTCGGATCCTTTGAATGGCCTTCCACCCAAATCGATGTAGTCTCTGCACAAGCGTGCAAAACTGGATCTAGGATGAGTAGGCTCTGGATTGGGGCCGGCTGCTTGAGCGTTCTTTACTAGATCAAGAAGCTGCTGGGCCGACATAAATACTCCATCCTGGGCAGTAGCACTAGATTGACCGACGCTGGGACGGCCTGGTCGAACCATTTCTCTTCCATTGAAAAGAAAGAAAGAAGAAGAAAAATTATTCTTAGAATGAATATCAAACCATCATGATTGATAAAACAAGGAATCATAAAGAAAATAGGATGAATCAGTACGAAGACTCGAATTAAATCCTAAAGCACGACTCCTAAGATGGACTTAGGACGATGATCCTTGTTATAATATTCCATATTGTTCCGAAGTTTGGCCCTGATACTAAGCTGTGACGTCCCACCTATATACCCACGCTAGCCAAGAACACTACGGAGTAATGCTGTCGACTAGCACGGAGAATAAGGCTGTTGAGGAGCGACCATCTGTATAATTGCTTTGTGCGAGTACCGATATGCCAGATAAAAATATTACTTTTTATCTCAAGAGGAAATCCGACATACCGACACAAACTCAAAGCTACTACACAGTGGCTATAATGGTCTTCGGAAACAAATATAGAAATAAACATAACACAAATCAGTCACAGATAATTCATATCACAATGGCGGAAATAGATATGAATGAATATAATACATAAAAGTGTTCATCAGAGTAGTGGTCTAACAAGATCCACAATATCAAAAAGAATAGATACAAGTGCTAGACAAAAGAATAAGTATACATCATAGAGTCTGTATCTCAAATGTATACAACAAAAACTACTAATCTAAGTAGTTAGCCAAAAGTCAGAAGATGGTTCCAGATAGGAAGCCATGAGGAAGCACCTGTAATATCTCCGTCTGACCCGAATATTACTTAAGAAGAAAATAATAAACGGATCAGTCTAGCTATAAATATCAGATGAAATGATATAGAATAAGAAATATGACAAAACGTATAATAATCACAATGCCAAGCTATGATAAATAAGTAATTGAAAAATCAATAAGAGATTAATCAATATCGCAAAGATCTTCTCAAAGATAAAAAGGAATGTCATACTCCTAATTTCATTCACCAAGCCACAATAAATGACATATATATCAATGCCAATCGTAAAAGTTGGTGAAACATGAATTCCAAAAATCAACACAAGAAATCCAGAAATCAAATAATTCGGAGCATCGACGTCGTACAGCGTGACGTCCAACGATCCAGAAACACAATAAAAGGGAACAACGACGTCGCACTGCGTGACATCCGATGAACCAAATCACAATCAAAGGGAACAACGACGTCGTACAGCGTGACATCCGATGAAACAAAACACAATCAAAGGGAACAACAACGTCGTACAGCGTGCATCCGATGAACCAAAGCACAATCAAAGGGAACAACGACGTCGTACAGCGTGACATCTGATTAACCAAATCACAATCAAAGCGAACAACGACGTCGTACAGCGTGACATCCGATGAACCAAAACACAATCAAAGGGAACAACGACATCGTACAGCGTGACATCCGATGAACCAAAACACAATCAAAGGGAACAACGACGTCGTACAGCGTGACATCCGATGAACCAAAACACAATCAAAGGGAACAACGACGTCGTACAGCGTGACATCCGATGAACCAAAACACAATCAGAGGGAACAACGGCATCGTACAGCGTGACATCCGATGAACCAAAACACAATCAAAGGGAACAACGACGTCGTACAGCGTGACATCCGATGAACCAAACCACAAAGACATTACACAATGCTAGTCTAAAACATAAAATGATCGTCATGATCCAAGAGAAGTGTCAATTACACTAAGCTAGTAAATATATGAGTTTAGCTTCATGTCCCATAACCACTTGCTTAACTTAAATATTTACGAACAAACTATAGATCTCCACTATAAAATTGTCACAAGAGATTCAATCGAACAAGTCCAAAAATTAACCGACGAAGTAAACGCAAGCGTTTCATACCACTCGTTTTACTAAGTCGTTTTATTAGATTTCTCATACGAGTGAGGTAAAGGCTTATATATACTAATAGATTGGAAAACGGTTTAAGAAAACGAGCTTTGTAATAAAATAGTGTTGAAATCATTTGAAGAAAGAGTTTTGATATTTATTACTAGTATAGAAAACCTTTATATTTTTAAAGTGACATATCACAAAGAAGATTGTAGGAACAATCAATCACTAAAATTCACATACGAAGATGTGAATAAAAATCCAACGAAATCGATACCGAATCCATCGAAATGGATATTCCAAGAATTCCCGAAGAAAATAAGTCATCAAAGTCAATAACAAATGATAACAACAAATAGGGAAATGACACAAATCGACTGGAGTTGGAAATTCAAACAACTAGGCAAAATAGGCATAGTTGGCAAATAGCAGCAGGTCGGTCAAACGGATTCCCTGAGTCGGTTGACCGAACCAGGGGTTGGAAGTGCTCGGGGCACCAGGTCGGTCGACTGGCCCAGGGGCTCGGTCGGCTGAAGCCTGTACCCAGCACTTCCAAAACAGAGGCAGGAAGTGCCTGTGCTACAGGTCGGTCGGCCGGCCCAGGGGCTCGGTCGGCCGAACCTGTTGCCAGCACTCCCTAGCCCTATTTCAAATGAGGTGCAAATCTCGATCGAATTGCATTCGCTCGAGCAACGGCGCTAAGGGTTTATGCCAATCAACTACCCGGCCCTATAAGCTCTTCGATGCATAATCAAAAACACATTCAAACATCAAAGCCATGATTTTTTTTAAAGAATTGAACCCAAAACACCAAAAGTTGGAATATTCACCAAATCATTCCAAATCAAAAGCAAACGCACACGAATAAGTGTTAGGAATTCATACCTAACAATCGAAGATAAATATAAGCATAGATGTGAGATAAAAATCTCACCTTTGAACCCAAAAACAATGAATGAGAAGCTTGAAGACCAGGGAAGATCAACCACACTTCAATCTCAACACTAGAAGCTTGAATCTAAGCTCAAAAGAAGAACATTCCCTAAGTTAGGTTTAGGAAATTTCTGAAATTGAATGGAGATAGAGTTAGAGAAGAAGAAGGAGATGCTTACTAATGGGTTCTCTTTGATTTTGGAGCAAGAACTTGAGCTAGCAAGAGGAACTAGGGCTTGGAGTTTCTATTTCCTATTCTCTTCCACCATTAATCTCTTTAGAACTGAAAGTAGAGGAAGAGGGAGTGAATGAAGAGGGGTTTTCAGTTTGGGGTATTAAGTTAGAACATTAGGCTGAACCCAACCTAAACCCAAAGCCCTAAGTGAAAAGTAGCAAAATTCTACTATCTCCAAACATATCGAAGTTTACACTCAAAAAGGTCGCAAACGTCATTTTGAACTCAATGGGGGTGGTCTCGAGTCTCAATTCGACTGGTTGCAAAAAGTAGCTTTTCGGACCAAAATCCGACGAACGATAAAATATTTAAATATAAAATCGATAAATATGCCGGTTGTTACACGTAAGAAAAACTACGAGACAGATAAAAAATCCTTAGGTCTCTACAGATCTTATCTAACTTAGTTACTCCGCCTATAGGGTTAGATACAAAAATAGGACGGTCTACCAAACAAGGGGAAAGATGAAACTTCTCTACTGAATCCAAAGAAACAAAACTAAGAGATGCACCATAATCAAACAGAACTCTAATAAAAATACCATCCAAAACCAAAGTACCTTCCAAAACTCCTTTGCCTTTAGAAGAAGATGGACCACCTTCAAAAGAAAGCAATTTATTCTGCTAGGCCTTCTAAAGAAGCGGACAAGCCTTCACCATGTGACCCGGCTGATGACAGTTGAAACATAGAGATTTCTGAACCATAGCTAAACCCGGGCCACTCTAACGCTGCTGCTTCTACTGAGACCTAACCCTGGGACTGCTTAGCCAAGTGACCCTCTTGCTGACACATATAGCACTTTCGAGGTCCATTGCTGCTTCCCCGCTTCCCTTTTCCTTGCTTCTTCCTGTTTGGATTGAATTTCCTTTTATTTGGATTAGAAGAAGTTGCACTCGGTGCTACTGCAAATGCCAACTGCTTCTTGTTCATGAGCTCCTCATATCTTAATTTTATGTCGATTAATTCCACAAATGATCCCTTTAGATGAGCCATCATCTTCTCATGGAACTCACGCCTCATTCCTTGCACAAACATCTCATTCTTTTTGAGGGGCGTGTCGATTAAACTAGGTAGGTAGCGAGATAACTCATTGAACTTGTTCTCATATTCTAAAACTGACATATTCCCTTGCTTTAGATCTAGAAAATCTCTGTACAGACGAGTACTTCCATCTTTCGGCATGAACTGTTCCTCAAACAATTCCTTAAACCTACTCGAAGAAATATCGTCCTTTGAGATATTTTTAGTAACTGCATCCCACCAAGATGTAGCACCTCCTTGCAGTTGCCACGATGCCATCACTCTCTTCTGCTTGTCATACAAATCCAAACTCGTAAAGATGCACTCGCATGATCGTAACCAAGCCTGAACTTCTATAATGGTTTCTGATACTTTAAATGGTCTCCCTCCCAGATTGGTGAAATCTTTACAAAAAGCAGCAAAACTTACTCGAGGCAGTGCTGGATTCACAGCATCGCTAGTAGTCTGACCTCTTCCATCATTGGTTGACGTGCTCCCTACAACTCTGCCTATCCTTCCTCTTGAACTCATGTTGGCAACCTGGATAGTTAACCCATCAAGTTTAAATAGGTATATAGTTATATAAAAATTACAAGTATGTGCTCTCAAGGTAGATACTACTCTAGAGCCAAGGTATTATCTCAACCTATGCTCTGACACCAACTGTAACGACCCGCCTTCCATTCCATAGAAAGCCGTATCATCAATAAGAAAGAAAATGGAAGAAAAATAATTGATAGAAAGAAAGAAACAACAACATTATAATATCACAACGGAAAAGGAAAAAAAATATAATATCACATAATTATACATAGTCATTACATCAAAGTTACACAGTTATACAACATTTTCACATGAGACAGTCATGAAGACCTGTCCATCCATTACATCCAAAATATAACACACAAAAGACTTCTAACACAGCGGAAAAGATAGATAGATATGTCTGGGCTCCTGCTCCAAGCTTCTCTAAAATTCATCAAGCCAAACTTGATCACTTAGCTACTCATAAAAATTTGAGTACCAAAGAGTTTAAGAAAAATAGAATAAACTCTCGGTCAGACACGGGTCTGGTGGGATTAAATGGTTAAGTTGCTTAACTTGAAAAAACTTTGAAGATAAAAGGTATCTCGTAAGACTCTCCGCAAATAAACATAGACAAGTTTTTCCCTTATGATAACCAAAACATTTGATAGAAAATCCAATTATATTATAATAGTGTCTAGGGTTTTCAAATAAATATTCACATAACTGAAATTGTTACATGAATAAATTTCAGCATATTAGCTACAAAGCGGTTTATACAATCAAAACCGTAAAGGGCACGTAGGGGTAATGGATTCCATACAATGGAAGGGCTACTAGGGTACCATCCGTCACAGTATGTGGCGTAGATCACCGTACCGATTATCCACCCTGATCCCTTGCATCACAAAGCCAGAGCTACTCCTTACTGGATAGTCCGAATAAGACAACCCCACGGTTGTGGCCTACAACCGTCCACACAGCCAAATAAAAGGGACCTCTAGACAGGGGAAAATCTTATCCTACTGTGGTGCTACCCACTTAGCCTTGCGTGCAGCTCCCCTGCTTTAGCCATTCTCGGTTGATAAGGCTTGAGGCTACGATTACCTTTAGAGAACACATCTTGGAATGCTCATCGTCCTCCATTGACGACAGTCTAATAGCATTCATCCATACAACTTCGTTACAGGTTCGAACAAAATCGAAGGCATTATCTCATTACACTCATTTTTGAATCACCCTTAGAGTTAACGACAATAGATCTCGCACTCTGACACTTCATCTCGGTCTTCACTTTGAGATTTCATGACATATCGTTTAACTTGGATCGATGTGGTTTTCGGATAATCAACTCTGATATTCGATCCCGGTCTCATCGAAATCCAAATGCCGTTTTAAAGGTCAAGTTATTTCAGGTTTAAACAACTCAGTTCAATACTTTGAATTCACACAGCATTTATCACAGATAAAGAACATACATTTATCACAGATATATCTAATATCACAGATTATCAAATTATAGATATCAATCAATCCAGACATTCTACACAATCAATCATCCATAAGCTAAAATTGTTAATCCATATTATAATCAATTTAATTAACTTAAATTAAATTAATTACTTAAGAATTAATCACCTATCGCTGCTTAATCAATCATTAATTAATTACAATCATTTAATTAATTAATCATTCCTAAACTACCTTATAAACTAACTAACCAACCTTTAGTTATTGATTAATCTTCTTTTAATTATAAATTAATAATAATTATTAATTAATAAAACTTAATTACACTTAATTAATCCCTAATTACCAGTTAATCAATCCTTAATTAACAATCGATTGATCTCTAATTACTTAATTAATGCTTAATTACAATTTAATTAATACCTAATTACTTAATTAATTAATCTTTAATTATAAAATAATTAATCTTAATTACTTAATTAATTATTAATTATCAATTAATAAATCTCTAATTAATTAACTATACCCTTAATTATTAATCTTTAATCATTAATTTAATTTATTTAATTAATTATTCCTTGTTAATTACTTAATTAATTACTTAATCTTTAATTATCAAAAACTTAATTAACTTTAAGATAAATCGTTATCTTTATTAATGACTTAACTATCATTAACATATTCAAAACATTATCTTTATAATTAACTGACTTAATTAAATCATTAATTTAAGTTTTAAAATAAAATAAACATTTAACTTAACAAAATTAAGTTAAGCTAATTATAACTTCCCTTATCAAATAATTTAAAACATCATCATATAATAGTTTAAACTACATTAAATTTAAATTTAAAACTTCCTTTTATAAAATTTGGAAACTATTTAAAATCCTGCTTTGAGTTCAACCCGTTAAACTCTCGAGTCCTGACCCAAGTAATCACCCTTCCTTCTCTTTTTTCAAATTCAGTTAGTTTAAATTTATACAACTGGAAACACGATTAATACTCGCGTACTACTCGAAGACGAACCCGAGCCACCTGCCTTTATCTTTGAGTATTCCTTTAAGCCATCACTCTCTCCCAAATTCACCGACACACAATCCAAATTATACACGTGCATCGGCGATCAGTGCGACCCTGACCACCGCCGGCACCCCTTGCACATTAACGATCTCCAACACCCCTGATTCTGACCACCCAAACTCCAAAACAAACCAAATATCGAAATCGAGCAATCTAACCAAGCTTGGAACCAACCCCAAGCCTAAAAACTTGCTCGAACTACCAACACCGACAACCGAAACTTCCAAAACTCCGGCCACACACTCTCCGGCCATCGACGCAGCCATCCCCTGGTCCGATGAGCTTCGTCCGTCCAAAGACGCAGCATCAACCTAGTTCTAGACCTCGACTCATTTTAGTTTTGAAACCTACTTCGACCAATTCGCGATGCCACAGTGACTAAGAAAATCACCCACCATTTTTTTCAGGCACTCCTTCACACTGACCTCCTCCAGTAAAGTACCCGACCTTCTTAGGTTCCCCGGTCGCCAAAAAAACCCCAAAACCCATTTCTGGTCATCTTTGAAATGCTCACTAGATAAAACATTATAAATCATTATTTTCTTTATAAAAATCATATTTTCCAAAGTCGATTCATGTTATATACTTGAAACAAAAAATTAAAATGTTTGATTTTAACATGTTCTTAAGTTTTCTACTTTTCTTCTTGATTTCCAGAAAATTTTCAAACTTATTTCACATAATTTTTTTTTGAAACTTTGATTATGCTTAAAAAAATATAACTTGTTCAAATTCTTCATCCTATAAGAGATTGTATGAAGAGATTTTGATTTTTGATTTATTTTTTTAAAACTATGTACTATGAAACAGAGATATACCCAGCCATACAAACATGCACACTTAAAACACACACATCTGTACAGAGATTACATTTATATATACACATGCAAAGCATCATCCATCTCAGAAATTCACAAGCAACAGATTTTTATTTACTTGATCTTTTAAATAAAATGTTTATCCACCCGTTGATGTACAAAGAGCTTTTGAAACAGTTTCAAATTTTGAAAAAAACCCTTGAATGCCTCTTGATTTTTTGAAAACTGAACGCTATGATCATTGAAAGCATGTTTTTTGAACAATAAATCCTTTAAAATCTGAAGCTTATTTGTTGAGATGATCTAGCTTTGAAAACTGAGATGACTAAAGCTTTTGATTTCAGGTTGAAGCTTGATTTGTTCTGGTGAGTTCAGGTTTTTATTGCTTGATTAAAACTGAAACTTTGATGATTTCAAGTTGAAGGGGGTTGTTGCTTGTTAAATTTCTTGTTTGATTATTTGTTACAGACTTTTGGGTTTTTCTTTGCTTTTGAAAATGAGAAGATAGGAAACGAAATGAGGAGAAGAGATATATGAATATATTTCCTTAAATTATGGTTTTAAAAATTTAAAGAAAATAAAAATAAAATAGTGACACTTGTTATATTTCTTAACATTTGTCATTTACATATTTTAATCACTTTACACTTGTTATTAAGATGATTTATAAACTAACACTTGTCATTATGAAATTTTTAATTATTTTAAAATGTTAATATAAAGCTTTTGTATTTATTTTACTATTTAATAAATACTTTCTTAATTTATATAAATAAATCCCTTTAAAGAAAATAAAATAAAAACTAATTATATTCTAAATAAAATCATATATAATATATTTTTAAATCCAAAATACATATGAGATATATATCTTTTAAATTTCAAATTCAAATCCAAATTCAAATTTAAATTCAAATTCAAATCAAATCAAATTTAAAATCAACTCAAATATATATATATATTTAAAAAACAAAAATTAAATTTGTAAATAATAATTCTATTTAAAATCTATTTATATATATAAACAACACATTATAGTTATTGTTTGAAAATAACAATTTTGCCAATTTTAAATAATTAATAAATGAGATTATCACATTTTAAATTGCTTGAATTTCCAGGATATCACAAAGCCATTAAAGCTCAAAGGAAGAGAATAATAGAGCTTAGAAAATGAAGAGGAAGAATAATGAAAAGTGTGTGGAATTTGTGAAAGAAGTGGTAGCTATTTATAGAAAAAAGTTTGAAATAAAATATTACTATGTAAAATGACCAAAATACCCTTTACTTACTTTTTAAGTAACCTTATTTTTCCAGCACTTAACATGACATTTCAAATCATTACTTTATGTCATTTTCACTTAAGTATTAAGTAAAGAAAGTTATAATTACGTTTCTTTGATTTGGTGTTTACCTTTTGCTTTGAAATGATATGTTTGTCATCTTATGCATATTTTTTGTTAATTATATTCTAGAATTTTCTAAGTATAGTAAAAGTAAACTAGATTAGTGAATTAATTAATACATACTATCTGAATATATTTTCTATATAAGAAAATAAAGGTGCAACGACGTTGCTGCAACCTTTAATCGAAAAAACATCGTTTTTCGACAAAATGTTTTACGGTTACATTTTGTCGTTTTACTTAAACAATTTAGTTTTGTAAAACAAATTTAAAAACAAATTTTTATAATGCTATTGAAAAATATAAACTCTCGCAAATAAATTGAAATAATTTATTTAACCATTGAAACTTACTTTTTTGAAATCAGCATTTTGTCACTTTTGTCGTTATAGGCAAATGTTACTATTTTTGTGTATACTTCTCTTTCCAAATCCTATCTAATATTATTTGAATCATATAACTTTACTTATTTTATTTAAAATCACTTTAAATAGTATATTTTAAAGTGGTCAAATTTGATTCGCTCCATTCTTCCCTACTTAAAAGAATTTCATCCTCGAAATTACCCAAACAAAAGTTTTTCTATAACAATTATCTTCAAACTTAATTCCATGTAGTGTACACAGATCATCCGTATGAAATATCTTATTCGATCTCCTATTCGAATACACAACTCTATATCCGAACTAGTGTCGATCCCCCGACCCTCTAGTGTAGATTCTAATCAGGCTCGTTGTTTAAAAACTTTTGCTTTCCTTGCATAGTGCCCAACTATGATAGAAAACTCAAATATCTAACCACAAGCCCTCATCAATGTTCGTCGTCAAGAATCAAGCGATAAATCCTTTTTCGGACCTGTATAAACAACTCAAAGTTCCGTACTCGAATATTAGATCAACATTTGTGCGATGAGATGATTTACATATAATATATGTATTTATTAACTCACAAAACTTTCATAAAAACTTTACCTTAAGTTCAAACATTTTATAAAGTCGCTTCTTTGTGTAATCCCTTCAATTATTCATTTTCAAATATATTTATTAAAGGTAAATATTCTAAGGAAACCATTTTCCACTCAAAATATTATTTATCTTTAAAAAAATTTCCTCAATCTTTTAACTCAGTATGTTTCCTTTAAAATTAATATTATTTATAAACTTGTTTCATATATCACTTAAGTTTACTACATCTTATAACTTATGCAAATCAATCACATTTTAAAGACTTAAGTCCAAATTCTTAACTAATGGTAAAATTCATTAATAAAATATTTTTCAAGTTATAATTACCTTTTTAGGAGTCATTATTTTACATAATAGTTCATGACTTAAATATATATATATGTTTGTATGATATACCTTTACATCCTAAGAGTATATACGAATCATAAACTTCAATTTAGTTTTACTTGAATCCGTCTGTCAAACTAATTTAGAATTTGTTGTAATTTACTATTATCTCAAATTCATAAGTTATTAAACTTATTTCTTGATGTTATTATTAAATTTCTAGCTTTGAAATAAAAACAAATTTTAAAACCACCCATATTTAAATCCTCATACTCTTAACTCTTAAATCTCTTTTTTTCTTTATTAATCAAATTCATAAATTATCCTTATTTTATTTACTTAATGTATTTCACAATCCTTTTACCAAGAGTTTTCACCAATTTCTTAGCTTTGAGTTAGGTATTATTCAAAAAATTTCGACTGTCCAAAATCGTCAAGAATTCCTCTTTATCTTATCAATTAGCGATTCCAATTTATCTTTAGTTTAAACACTTGTATAAAGATTACTAATCAATTTACTCAGTTAATGTTTCACATTATCTCTTTAACTTAAGAAAATTATATAGATCGAGTAACTCCAAAATAATGCCAAGGAGCTGGGTACTACCAATTGTATCATATATCCTCTTAACAAGAAGAGTAATACTTAAGAGAAGGGTTTAACATCCGAACACATCTCCTGCCCATTTTTAGTTTATTTTCAAGCCAATCGAATTAGTTATCATAAAATATCTCTTTTTATTTGAAATAATACCATATTAAAAGTCCTTTAGATATTACTTTATAACACCTATTTTATAAATTCATTTTATAAATTCATCTTATATTAATTAACTTCATTTAAATTTCCACAACTCTTTTACTCGAATTTAAATTCTTATTCCTTTTATATTTATCTTTTTACACAATCATTTAAATACATTTTATCTTATGTCTTCATTTCTTAAAAAAAATTATTATCAAATACCGTATAGTCAAATCGTCAAACTTAATTCACAAGGTATTTGTACTTAAACTTTTAAACAATTTATCTTTTATGATAGCAACTTACATTATCATTTCTTAGTTTATTATTTTGGAATAAATATTAAAGATCTTAATTGCCTTATCATATTTCTTACTTATCTATTATCTTTATGAAACATCTTATAGTCAAACTACGAAATTCTAATCACAAGACGTTCATATTTAAATTTTATTAACCTCGATTTCTAACTATACAATTTTTCAAAATATATTCTTTATATTCAAAATACAATCCTAGGTAAAATTATCTCATTCACTAATTTTTTCAAATTTAGCATGTCGATATGCCTTGTTAAGAGTATAGAAATATCCATCGATGTAGTTGTACTTCCCATACCAATAAGAATTTATAAACCACTCAACCGATAAATCAACACAAAATAATTTATTAGTCACTAAAAAATACGCATTCATACATATTTAAGCTCTCAAACTCATTCTTGGGTGTAATAACCCTACCTCTAATGAGTTACTCATCCTAGGGTATTACTAACCCTATATATGTGAGTCTTTACACAACCAAAGCCAAGATTCTTACTTAACCTTCAGTTCTGATACCAAATGTAATGAACGAGTTTTTTGGACCCACCTCGGTAGGCTTTTCAACCATCCTGCTAACCTTCTGCTTTTCAACATGGGGGTACTCCTGCTTTTCAACATGGAGGTGACTACATATGGTACGTCGGATCTTCTTTTACGGTAAGCCTCTCGACTACCAACCAACCCTTTGACACTAGGGACATGTAGGGGTAAGAGTCTAAGCTTCGTTACTATTCACAGAGGGAGAACCCTTATCATGCTGAACATAATAAAGCAAATTCGATACCCGATTTTTCAAATAGGAATCACCCAAATCCGATCCCGGTTCCTTCATACCAATCATCGAATAAATGATGTTAAGTGGTTAGTTAACATTCAAACAATTTATTTGTTTTCTCTTATCTTGGAAAACTTAAATATGATCTTTTAGGGCATCCGGGCTTTCCTTTCGATCTATTCCACCCCTCGTCTAAAAAGAGAAAACATAGGCCAAGTGAGTTTAGGACACTTGTTGCTCCATCCCTAGCCTTGGTTACACACCTTGTTTTATCTTTCCAAATCTCATAGGTGGGACAAATGTACTAGTCGTTTCCGCATACTTAGTTTGCTACTACATTCAATATTCTTCATTTTTTGTTTAAGTGGTACAAACAATTTCTATTAACCATTTATTCAAACTCTTATTAAAATTTCCAATAATTTTTACATTACTTAATTATTTTTTCAAAGTCATTCAAAAATGATTTAGGAAATTATTGTTAATTTTAAACCTATATTCAAAAGGTTATAGAATTTACAGATAAAAGTGCCGCCGAAAGTGCTATATAAGCTTATTTGATTTAAACAACTTTAAAATTTTGAAAATTCATATTTTACATTCCAAATCTCTTTTAAACAATTTTAATAGATTTAGCAAATTTATTTAATATTTTAATCATTTAAAAATATCATTTATAAAGAAATCATTTTTTGGATCCCAAACTTCAAAACCGTGATGTTTGTAGATAACTGTTTTAGACATATTTCAAAATCTACATGATGAAATCTTGATTTTATTTCTTCAATGAAAAAATATAATCATTTTGGAGCAAAATAATTTTGAGAAATACGACTTATAAATCATTCTCGACGTCAATTTGAAGCTACGTGTTGAAATTTACAAACCGGTGCCTCGATTTTGACCAATTTTGTGAATTGCTTCGGAACTTGTCCGAAACAACTTCAAATTTGTTTT
Organism: Allium cepa; assembly: GCA_030765085.1. NCBI lineage: Eukaryota > Viridiplantae > Streptophyta > Magnoliopsida > Asparagales > Amaryllidaceae > Allium > Allium cepa. The sequence continues at coordinate 312,025,607 of CM060942.1, read as the reverse complement.
AAACCATATTTAAGATATTTTAACTCATTTAAAACACTATTTTCATTATTTCAAACTCATTTTTTATTTTATTTCATACTATAATATTTTATTTATTATAATACCATTTTCAATTTTTTTAGATATTTTGAAATCATTAAGAGGCTAAACAATTCCCATACACATATTGTATGGATTTAATTCTCATATAATTAACTATTCTTACTAGCCATTTTACTTATCATTTATCAAACCAATATATCATCCATATCATAAACATATAATAACCATAATATCAACCAAGTTATCATCCATTAAATAATCCAACATATAACAAACTTTTCATATAATTAACTTGAAATATTTTATGGTTTTATTGGTAAATAAGAGTACCCACCTTTTAACTTAACCAATTCTTCCAACCAACATTAATATCAACAACACTTCACTTAAACTTCGACTAGTCAACTTCTACTCCATTTCTTTTGCTTTATGCTATCGACCTCTTCTTCCAAACTCTCACAAATTCGGTAGAGATTTTGCAATACCTTGAATTTGCTCCAAACTCCTTGGAATGAAATCGGTGGCACTTCCTTATTTTTTCTTGCTCTGGAGCTTCATGACTTGCTCCATTTTCTTGCATAGGTTTGGCCACACCCTATTCCAACTCTTCCTCCATCATTTCTTCTCTTCTTAGATGCTAAAACATGTTTTAATGGTTATCCTAAGGTTTTTGGCAAAGTTTGGTGCTATTTGAAATTGATTTGATATGATTTTGAAAAAGTTAGTAAGGAAATAGAAGAGAAGAAGAATCCATTAAAGCTCTAAGGAAGAGAATAAGAGAGCTTAGAAAAGGAAGAAGAATAAGAATGAAAAATATGTGGAATTTGTGAAAAAAAGTGGTAGGTATTTATAGAAAAAAGTTTGAAAGAAAATATTATTATATAAAATGACCAAAATACCCTTTACTTACTTTTTATGTAATCTTATTTTCTCAACACTTAACATCACATTTCAAATCATTAATTTATGTCATCTTCACTTAAGTATTAAGTAAAGAAAGTAATAATTACGTTTCTTTGATTTGATGTTTACCTTTTGCTTTGAAATGACATGTTTGTCTTTTTGTGCTTACTTTTTGTTAATTATATTCTAGAATTTTCTAAGTATAGTAAAAGTAAACTAGATTAGTGAATTAGTTAATACTTATACTATTTGAGTATATGCTCCTATATAAGAAAATAATGGTGCGACGTTGAGACAACTTTTAATCGACAAAACGTTGTTTTTCGGCAAAATGTTTTATGGTCACATTTTGACGTTTTGGTTAAACTATTTATTTATGTAAAACAAATTTAAAAATAAATTTATATAATTCTATTTAAAAATATAAAAACTCATAAATAAATTAGGTAATTTATTTAACCATTGAAACTTATTTTTATAAAATCAGTGTTTTGTCAAATTTGCCGTTATAGGCAAATGTTACTATTTTTGTGTATATTTCTCTTTCCAAATCCTATCTAATATTATTTGAGTCACATAATTTACTTATTTTATATTTAAAATCGCTTTAAATAGTATATTTTAAAGTGGTCAAATTCTAGGTCGTTATAGTTGAATAGCTGAATGAAACTACTTTACCAAATAGTTGAACGGTTGAATGAAATTACTTTGCTGAACGCTTGAATGGTTGAACGAAACTACTTTCATGAACCGCTTAATAGTTGAATGGAACTTCTTGGCTCCAATATAATAATAATAATGATGATAACGATGACGACAATAATAGTAATAACAATACCTTAACAACTACATATCCCCTAATAAGAGGCATTTTTTGAACAACATGAATCTCTCTTGCTATTCAAAGTATTAGTCCATAGTAAAAGTTTTCGACATAACATTTTAGGTGGAGCTACGAAATTAGTATTAGGTAGAATTATGAATCTTTTGCTTTAAGTCTACTTAAATTACTATCACTAGACAATTTTCTAATATTCCATTAGTATCAGATGGGTTTATGAATTTCGTATTATCAGATGAAATTCTAATAGGCTGTTGATTGAATTTTTAACTGAATTTCTTATATTTTTTTATAAATGAATTCCTCATTTTCTTGATGATTTTTGGATTTCCTATTTAATTTTTGGTTTTCTTGTAGAGTTCATGTTTTCAATTATTGCTAGATAAGGATTTTTGGTCTTCAATGATTTTAAGATACAATTTCTAGTTTTCCATTATTATATAGGGATTTCCAGACTTCATATTATCAGATGGGATTCTGAATTTCTTATCAGAGAATATTCTTAATTTCGTATTAATAGACCATTGTATGTTCTTCTTTTTATCAGATAGTATTTTGGATTTCTCATCATCAGAGAATATTTTGGATTTCTTATTGCCAGAGGGTTTTCTGGTCTTTTTATTCTTAGATGGGATTTTGGATTTAGTATTATTAGAGGATATTCTAGGTTTCTTATTTCCAAGTGTTGTTCTAGGTTTCTTATTATCTGAAAATGGTATTTTGGATTTCTTGTTATCAGATGATATATGGAATTTCTAGCTTCTATATTATCAGAAGGGTTTCTAAGTCTATGTTTGGTTTACCAGTTTTACTTTTGGGTTTTTGTCCATAAAAAAAACATGTGTTCTTCAATACTTCCCTTCGTCATTTCTCGATCCAAAGTCAAGTTTGTTGCTCATTTTCATTCGATTAGGATTGGAGTGTAAATTAAGCTCACTATACACGTGTTGAATTTGTCGGAATAAAACTAAGACGGTAATTGGTTTAATGTGTAAGTCCTTGAGATGATGGTTTTGATAACAACAACCTTAGGACTTGTTGTAAAATATATATACTAACACTATGGTTTAGATATATATGTATATGCAGAATATAAACATGCCAGTACCAATAATGAAAACTATACAATATAAAGATTCAAGACTGAAGATATCGAGATAGAAGACTCATGAGTATCAAGATATCAAGAGTTCAAGATTTCAATAGTACAAGATAAGTATTGAGTCTAGAATTATGTTAAAACTTCTTAAAAGCACTTACATCTTTGTTCGAAATTTATTCGTGGAATGTAATCCACTTCGATCCTGTTAAAGGGATGGAACCCACGTGGGATGGAACCCACCACGATATCTAGCGGAAATATAGCGGTCCTATTTTGATATCCACTAATTTTATAAAAATGCTTTTCAAAAATAAATATCTCTTGTTTTTTAAAAAATGTTTTCAAAACTCTCTTTTCAAAAAGACATCTCTCTTAGTTTCAAATATCTAGCCTCAAAACTATTTTTATCATTTTTAATATTTTGATTTCAAAATTGTCCTTTTTTAAATCATCTCTTGTTTTAAATATTTAGCTTTAAAATATTATTTACCTAGACTTTTAATCACTTTATAGATTAAGATTATATATATTAAAAATTAATTTCTAAACTCTTTTATATGTTCAAACTGTATTCAAATATGTTTACAAAGTTTAGAAATTGTTTTGACAAATTATAGAAATTGGTTTTAATAAGGAAATAAAAACATCAATTTTGCCTTGAGCATGTCGACATCTCTCAACCCCCTATGTCGAGATGGTGTCTGTTATTTTCAGATTTCAATTTTCAAAAGAAGTGTCCATTCATCGTATCCTTTCACGAATAGATATGGTTGTTGCTCTACTATAAATATCATTATGTTCTAAGTGAATTTTTTACCAGATTTCATTTGCTTTCTCTCCTCTTCATCTTCCACATTTATTCTAGAGAATCCTAAACTATACTCTACCAAAATATCAAGTGAATCAAACTTTATTATCTCTTGTTTGATTATGTGCCTCTCTCTCCATAAGATTTTAGTGCTATTCAGAGTTATAGAATCTTTTTTAAATCAAACCGTTGAGAAAAAGGTGCAGTTGAGCCTTGAAATCAATTGGGTGTGATTGTAGCCCTGAAAATCAATTAGGTGATCTTGTAGCCTGGTTAAATCAAGAGAGTTTGCCCTGGACTCAAATACAAGAGGGTGTACCTCATAGCCTGAAACCGAGGGTGTAATTTAGGAGATTATTTTGATGAGAAACTTGTACGATTGTACAGGACTGGATGTAGGGTAACTCCGAACTAGTATAAAATTCTAGTGTGTTGTTTCCTTTTACTGCTTTTATTTAGTATTTGCATCTATGTCTGATTCTGTGATTATATCTATGTCTGTGAATTGCTTTTGTTGGTGATTAATTACATAACTTTCAAAAAAATAGAAAATCCATAAAACACGATTCACCCTCCTAGGTTAGTCCAGCCTTAAGATTTGTAATCTACATTTCTCACATTTGGTATCAGAGCATTGGTTTCCAAAGTTTTCATAATATGAATTTTGAAAACTTTTTAAAATGGCTACCAACACTGGTTATGTTAACACAATCACTAGAGCATTTATGGAGGACCAGTCTACTGCCAGACTACCACTTTTTAATGGCAGTAACTATGCATACTGGGCATGTAGAATTAAAATATAGTTACAGTCAATAATATTAGGCACTTGGAATATCAGACAAACTAAATATTCTGAACTCACAACTAGTTTTGCATAGTGGACTGCTAAGCAAAAGACTATTGCACAAAATAATTCCAAAGCAATGTATATTTTATTTTATGCACTTGATAGGAATGAATTCAATAGAGTATCTATTTGTAAGTATGCATATGATATCAGAAAAACATTGCATGTTACTTATGAAGGAACAAGCAAAGTCAAACAGATTAAAATATCCATACTCACAAATCAGTTTCAATTATTCAAAATGAATTCAAATGAGTCATTTTAGATATGTATTGTAGATTTTATAATACTGTGCATTCTCTAATATCATTGATAAATTTTTCTGAAGAAGATCACGTTGGAAAAATACTAAATTATCTTACTCCGGAGTGGGATCAGAAAACTCTTGCAATCGTAGAAGCAAATAATATCAGTACTTTAAAGATTGAAGAATTGATTTGAAATCTAATGTTGTTCGAAGTAAAAATGCAAGGGAGAAGAGATAGCAAGGAATTATAAAAGAATTCAATTGCATTCAAGGCATTAACAAATGGATCAGACTCGGGAAGTGATGATGATGAAGAAATAGTTTTCATGACAAAGAATTTTCGAAAGTTTATGGAATACAGAAAGATGAACAACTTCAAAAAGAATGATCATAGTAATTCTAGAAATCATAATGAAGCACCAAACCACGTCAAATGTTTCAACTATGATGAACCAGGCCATCTCAAAAGAGACTGTCCGCATCTGATAAGCAAAAGTTTCCTACAAGCAATGATTATACAAAGGAAAAGGAAAAGAGCGTATACCGCTACACTAGCCGATTTAGACTCAGATTCATCCTCAATCGATGATGATCAGGAGACGGAAAATTCAAATATGTGCTTTACAGCTATTCATGATTCCGATGATCTCGAAGATATGAATCTAGAAAAAGGTACACGTTTGCAATATATTGGTTGAAATTGTTTGCTTAAAATTGTTTGATTGTTTTTGAAATTATGTATTGTTTGAATTTTAATTGTTTTTACTATTATCTTTATTTTTATTTTTAATATTATAATATTTTTTATTAAAAGAGTATTATTATATTTAATATTACTCTAGAAAATATATAGACATTAAAAATAATATATGTATATAGATGTTAAAGTATATAGGAAAATATGAGTCAATGAATTCTCTGACCCATGTCGACATGGCCCTACCCATGATGTCGACATCCCTATCATAAATTTGAAATTTGAATTTGAATTCAAATCTTTGAATTTCCCTCCACATTTTCACCAAATCCAATGTTCTGGAAAGGTACGTCTTGACAAAGAACATATCTATTGAATATCTACTTATTTCCATTATCTTATCGTACCTCTTCACTTTCATTTTAAAATTCAAACTCTCTTTCGCTCTTTCAAACTTTCTACTCTTTTCAAAATTGGTTTCTTCAAGCACTCCATCCGCAATGAGGCTGTATAAAACCATTTAAGAGTATCTCTATGATGATATGGAAGCAATTAAGGCTTATATAAGCTATGCTAATGTAACAACCCAAGATTTTTTGCATATAATTTAAATTTGACTTTATTTTTATTTTGAAATTATTTTAAACTTTTTTTTATTTCAAACATTTCATTTTTAAATATAAATTTTGATTATTATATGAATTTTAATTTCAAACTGGTATAAATTGAATATTTTGCTGAAAAATTGGAATTGTGGTCAAAACTGGTCAAACTTTGACTTTTAAATTTAAATATTTGAATTCTTTAATTTTTTCTTTTATTATGAAAATATATTTTATATCATGAATATTGCTTTTTGTTTCGTTGAAATTGGATTTAAATTGTGAAAGTTATACCCTTTACAATATTGTGTGTATATAGGGTTATTTAACAATATTCTTTGTTTTAATGATATTATTACTTGATAAATCTTATTCTAATTTGTATATTTATGTTATATTATGTATATTTTGACTTTGAAATATTTTTAAAGTGATGTTTGAATTTTTCCAAAGCTTATTGAATTTATTTTCTATTTTTAAAACCTAGTTTTTATTTTCTTTGCTATTTTCTTCATTTAAATTATATTTAAATTAAAATTTATATATTTATTTGTGAATACATTTTATTTTTATGTTATTATCTTTTTTATAAATATTTTTACAAGTCCATATAAATTTTTCAAAGTTCATTCTGTTTATTTTCCATTTTTCTAGACTAGTTTGCAATTTTGTGCTATTTTCTTATTTTTACCTTATATAATTAATAATTATTTATTTATATTTTATATTTTGTTGCATTTTCAAAATATTTACTGAAATTATGATTTTTCTCAGTAATTTAAACTTATATAAATAAATAAAGGTAATGTGAAATGGTTTTGACTTTTGGTTTCCAATGGCTCTTTATCTCCCACCTTTTCACATTTCAACCTTACTTTTCATTCAATTGGACACATCTCCTCATTTCTTCAGCCGCCTATTTGTTTTCTAACTCACGTAAAACATTTCTCTTCCCATCTGAAAAAAATTTTGGCCTCCATCATCTCCATGAGTTTGGTAAAAAAATAATTTTTTTTCCATTGTTTTTCTTTTAGTTTTTCTACTTGTTTATGTTGATTGTACTTGCCTTCTCTTCTACTTCAAGTTCGGCCCCACCACTCCAGCCACAATTGCCACCTCCTCCACCACCTGAACCACCCAGCACCTCCTCTCCAGCCCCAAGCCACTGGCCATGCCCAATAGTTGATCAAACTCCACCTAAATCTACACAAACTTCACCTATATGCCTTCATCATCTTCAACCTTTCTTTGGCCGCCACCAACTACCTTTCTTTGGCCGCCACCAACTCCACCTCCACCACCCATGGATGACCTTAAACCCTCTGCCACACCATCCTCCATCCCACTACAGAGATGGCCGTACCTGGTCTTGCTTGGGCTGAGCCAATGTTGCCTTGAATTCATGATATTTTGCATTGTAGTTGTAATCCTTGCACATATCTCATGCATCATCACTTTTGCTCCATCCCATACATGTTTGGCCGACCTCTTATGAACCCAAAATAGATCCTTGTCCTTGGTTTAGCCGTGCCTTTCTGACCTATATCTGAAGCATATGATGTTGAAAGCAAGTGCAAGGTCTTTGGAGATGATTTATGCATTCATTCCTAGCATTGTTTATGTATATTTGTGTTGTTTTCACCACTACCCACCTTTGCACCATCAACAACCAAGTGTAGGCCGACCATACCCAACCAAAACCTGATCCAAATCTTTCCTTAGACCTATAGTACACCTTATGGTTGAACCAGAAGGTTGTTGGAAGCAAGTACAAAGCAATTCTGCTTTGATTCTTGTAGTTGATTCTATCTTGTTCTATCGTATTTTGCATTAGAAAACTTATGTTATTATTATTATTTTGTGTGACCTGTATTCAATGGATTTGATACCTTGGCTCTTCCACTCATCTCTGTGTCATGTTATCGTGCTTGTGTGGTTCTCTTTCGTGCATTCATCGTTGTGTCTCCAGCTCAAACCTATGAGTTATTCTCACCTGACAATATGTACATATATAACCAGTAAATTGACCCCTTTTGAATCTGTAAAAATGCATAACCATATCACATCTGCTATGTTATGATTATATGATTTTCACCCATGCTTAAACACCTGTTATATCATATGTTACTATTATATTATGCTGTTCTGTTATTTTTATCATTTTATCACACTGCAAGTTCCCTTTAGATTAGAATCACTATGGGCTGAAATGGTACATACCCGAACGGACTTTAGAATAGGGGAAAATCGTTATGGGTTGAAATAATAGGCCTGATCAATTTTCAATTTATTTCATTTACTTGGGACTGCGGGTTTGAAATGATAAAACCCGGGTTTTCTTTGTAAATTACGGGTTGAAATGATATATTACCCGTATCACTTTACCTAGCATAGAAAACTATATACAGACCCGTAGTTAATATATGCTTTTCTAAAAATTTAAAAATATTTTAGAAATGTAAATATTACTATATTTTTATTTAAACTTAATAAAAAACTATTTTGTAAAGTATTATTGATTTTCTAGGAATTTATAAGTTAAATAAATTATGGAAAAGTTAGAAAATCTGAATGTAAGTTATTTTGGAAATTTTGATTTAATTATAGTTGGAAATTAAATTAAATATGAAATTATGATAAATTTATGATAATTTGAATTTAAAATGACTTTAAAATGATTTTATAATATATTAATGATTTTTGAGTAAAGTCAAAAAGTGAAAGGAATGATTATTTAAGTTGAAATTTGGAAATATAACATAAATTGGAATTTATGAATTTGATTTAAAAGTGAAATTTTAAGTTAAGTTAAATAAAATGGAATTAAGTTATATTTGAAATTTTAAACTTAAGTGTTAAGTTGAAATTTAATGTAATGAATTTAAATTTGAATGTTGAAATTTAATAAGTGAATTATTTATAAATATTGATTTTTGAAAGGAAACTTAACTTTATAAAATCATGAATTTAAGAAAAATTAAATGATGATTATAAACGTGAAAATGTACGATTTTATAAGTTAAAAATGATTTAAATAAAAATATAAGTGTTTTTGAAATTCTATTGAATATTTGAAGTTAATTAACAGCATTTTAAATGCTGTTTTTTGTTAAATTGAATTATTTTGAATGTAACTTTCTGTAGTATTTTCCAAATGCTGCGAAACTTGAATTTTCATTTTTTTAATAAATTTAAGTGAATAAATGAACATTGAAAAGTTTAAATTTTTGGAATTTAATAATTTAATTATTAAATGTAATAACTTTATTTGTATGATTTAAAATGAAGTTATTTTGTTTTGAAATATAACTATTTTGATAGATTAAAATGATTGAAATGTGGTTTCGAAAAGATATGATATTTTGGTATATTAAAATGATTTGAAATGTGGTTTTGGAAAGATATGATATTTTTATACATTAAAATGATTGAAATGTGGTTTCGAAAAGATATGATATTCTGATATATTAAAACGATCTGAAATGAAGTTTCGAAAAGATATGATATTTTGATATATTAAAATGATTTGAAACGAAGTTTTGAAAGATATGACATTTTGATATTAAATGATTTGAAAAATAGAGTTTTGAAAGATATGATATTTTGGAAATGAAGCTTTGGAAGGTTATGATATTTTAATATATTAAAATGATTTGAAATGAAGTTTTGAAAGATATGATATTTTGATATTAAATGATTTGAAAAAAAATTGAAGTTTTGAAAGATATGATATTTTGATATTAAAATGATTTGAGAAGAAGTTCTGAAAGATATGATATTTTGGAAATGAAGCTTTAAAAGGTTATGATATTTTAATATATTAAAATGATGGGAAAGGAAGTATGAAAGGATATGATAATTTAATATATTGAAATAGTTAGAAATGACTTAATATTTATTTTGATAAATATTTGAATTTGGAAGATATGGTATGATGATATATTGAAATGGTTTGGAAATGATTTAATCTTTATTTTTGATAAAGATTTGGATTGAAATGATATTTTATTTTGAAGTATAAAATATTGTTTTAAAGTTATAACTACGGGTTATAATAACGATTGGTTGGCAAAGAGACCGGGATCGGATATCTGGCATACTCTCTGTCGATACCGAAAACTACTTTGACAACCATGTACGCGGTGGAGATTCCAGAATGAAGTAGGATGGTGGTGACGTTCTTGAGGTACATTACGTGAACCCAACTCCCGTGAGTTGGCATAAGGTGGCTAAAACAGGAGCGATCTTGGGCCAAGTGAGGTCATTCCTCTGATCGGACACATTCCTTTGATACTATACTCTTACTTGTGATTGATTAGATGGCCATCCTTCGATTTTGATATAGGAGTGTGTTCCAAGGTGGGCATATGTGGCTGCTACGTTACCACCAGCCCGTGTGCGTAATTGGTTTATCTACCCTGGCATTGCCTTGTGTCCCGTGTCACCTACCATACCGAGACTTTACTACGAGTTTGTTTTTCTCCCGTAGCCCATGTGGTATCATCTGACAGTCACTTGGTGTGGAGATGTCATGATATTGGATGGACTGTTGGGACTATTATGTGTGAAGGGTGATATGGGTAGCCTGGAACGCTATTTAAAAGTAAGTTTATTTTACTGTAGACATTATTATAATAGCGCAATATTACTACATAGTAAATAGTTTAACGGAACCTTAGAGGATAGGCGGTCCCAGGCATCCTTTAAGTTGCTTGTACTTTATTACAGTTCACTTGAGTTGGTTTACATTATATAAGTATATATTGTCCTGACTCGAGTGTTTGTATTTTATTTACGCTCGGGTCAGCCTGAGTTATTCACAGATTTGGATTCCACTTTCTGGAGATTGGAATCGCTGGAGATCATCTGCTTATCTAGTTTTATCTATTCCAGTTCTGTTGTTCTATTCAGCTTGTACTTGGTTATCATCTTGAGACTTCTGTTATACTTTATTTATTCTGTTGTATTTTATTTAACTCTGATATATTTTCATAGTAGCTTCATGAACTACTATCTCTTTTACTTCCGCTGCATTTCTTACTCTGTGTTTGTGTTCTGTGATTTTTATTTACTGTATGTACTGAGATTTGCCAAATTTTATTTGCAATGCGGTATTTTAAGCAATTCAAGTCCGGCATGTGTAGATGCGAATGGTTGAAAATACCTGGTTGTTACAGCTAATTTCGAAAAAGTTCGTATGGGAAAGTTTGCTACCTTTAGCGATTTCTCTACATATGAAATCAATACTCTTCTTGAAGAGAATAATATCCTTGGTTTTTTTTGATAATTCTCAAAATGATTTTCTTTGTTATTCAAATCTTGTTAAAATGTCCTATGCGAATACGAATCACGGTTTTTATGAAGAAAATGAAGATGAAATTTGGAGTAGTGTTAAAGGCACTAAAATTGTTTTAAATTGTGAAATTTTACGCAACATTCTCAATTGCGAGAATTCAGGAATAGATCTTTCTACTTTTAATATTGATGAACATGATCGGAGACATTTCATCACATTTTCGAGGAGATGACAATTTTGAATTTAAAAATCGTAACTTTTGTACGAAAGCACGTATTGTCAATCTTCTTCTGCAACATACTATCACTTAGATCTGGAAATTTCAATAACGCAACTTTAAAAGTTTGTAAAGTTCTTTTTGCTATCATTGGTCATTATGACACTAATTAGGCATAAGTGATTATGGATGAACTTCATCCTAAGAATTTAGAAATGGGTGAGAATACCTTTTACCATGGATTCTATCTCACTCGGATTTTAAATTTTTTGGCGTTGATTACAAAAGGAAAGAATTTGTTTCAAGAAAAATGTTTAATTATGCTGACACTTCTCTCATGAAAATTCCTTTCATATGTCAACAATATGAATCTCAGCCGAAAAGGGTGAAAGACTGGCACATGAAGATATGGAGGAAGAAGTGGAGGAAATGGAAATTGAAGAAGATAATGAAGAAACTTCCTTGGAAAGTACTGAAAATCCTACCAATACTAACAATCCTTCCAACAAACCTCTTCTTGAAAATCAAAAGATTATAGTGGAAAATCAATGGATTCTCAAAAGATCCGTTAGTAAGAAATTGGATAAAATCATGTCCACTGATATGAACAAGTTCTTTGCTAAAGTTGGTCGAAAACTTACCTTATCATCATCCTCCTCATCCTCTAGCACATTCTAAGAACTAGGTTTTAATGTATTATTTGTTTTAAGTGAGCTTATATTGTTGCTTTTATCGTATTATGTAGTATCTTATGTATCATCTCATCTATTTATAAAAATCATCTATCTTATGTTTCTCTACCTTATCGTGTCTCTAGAATAAATGTTAATATAGTATATAAGTTTATATATACATACTTATTCACAAAATAAATAAGACACATAAGTTAACAGACCCATGTCGACATACCTCTACCCACCTATGTCGACATACAACTGTCAGATTTGGTTGTTTTTAAATTTTGAAATTAAAATAACTAACTCGTATCTACTCATTTTAAATGAATTTCTGCCTATTTAAAAACTTATTTCTTGTAGAAATTTGTAATCTTTCCATTTCTACATATCTCAATTTGCATCTCTTCACTGCTTATCAAAAATGGCTTCCTCTTCTCAAACTCTAAGTGATAATCTTAAAAAACTCTCGATGCATTCCAGAATATACTTAATTTTATTCTCCGCAATCAAAGACACTTAGAACCGAGTCAAATGCAGATGATAAAAGAACAAGAGAAGCATTTCGATGCACACCGTTGGATGATTTTTGCCCTCAACAAAAATGATCTCTATGCAAATCCTACAGGAACTTTGATTCAAGATAATGAAGATTGGAAAGTTGTTAAAAAGGATCCTATCTTTGAAGAAGAAGGATGGGTTGAAGTTCCAAAAAATATTTGATCTCCTTATGGTTTGAATTGTTTGTTTTTGAATTGTGTGATTTGATTTGATTAGAATTGATTTGGTTTGAATGGATTTTACAACATTACATGAAAAATCGTATATATTTATTGGGTTTAAATTTCATATTTTCCATGTCTTTATTATGAACTCATGTTATTATATATATATATATATACACAAACACACACACACTCCGTCATAATTTGTAATAGGTACTCCCGTATAAGACTAAGGAGGAATTATATTAGTTTGGGATAAGTTTTTTGTTGATGACAAAGGGGGAGAAATATAAAATAGAGTAGTTGGAGTAGTTAGGCTTGGATTCAGGGGGGTTATTAGTTTTAGGCAGGGTTATTATGAAGGAGAAATATGTTTTATAAACATAGGTTGTCATCGTCAAAAAGGGGGAGACTGTTAGTCCTTGAGATGATGGTTTTGACGACAACAACCTCAGGACTTGTTATAAAATATAAATACTAACGTTATGGTTTGGATATATATGTACATGCAAAATATAAATATATAGGTACCAAGAATGAAGACTCTACATTATACAGATTCAAGACTGAAGATATCAAGGTTCAAGATTTCAATAGTACAAGATAAGTATTGAGTCTAAATTTATGTTAAAAATTCTTGAATTCACTTACATCTTTATTCAAAATTTATTCGTGGAATGGAATCCACTTCGAGCCTGATAAAGGGATGGAACCCTAGTGGGATGGAACCCACGACAATATCTAGTGGAATTTATAGTGCTCCTATTTTGATATCCACTAATTTTATAAAAGAGCTTTTCAAAAATATATATCTCTTGTTTTTAAAAAAATGTTTTCAAAACTTCCTTTTCAAAAAGACATCTCTCTTGGTTTTAAATATTTTAGCCTCCATTTTTATCAATTTTAATATTTTGATTTCAAAATTGTCCTTGTTTTTAAACCATATCTTGTTTTAAATATTTAGCTTTAAAATATTTATATACTCATATTTTAAATCACTTTATAGATTAAGATTATATGTATTAAAAATTACTTTCTAAACTCTTTTATATGTTTAAACTATATTAAAATATATTTACAAAGTTTAAAAATTGTTTTGACAAATTATAGAAGCTAATTTTAATAAGAAAATCAAAACATCAGTTTTGCCTTGAGCATGCCGACATCCCTCAACCCTCATGTCAACATGATGTCTGTTATTTTCAATTTTCAATTTTCAAAAGAAGTGTCTATTCGTCGTATCCTTTCACGAATAGATATGGAGGTTGCTCTACGATAAATACTAGTAAGTTCTTAATGAATTTTTTACCAGATTTCATTTATTTTCTCTCCTCTTCATCTTCCACATTTATTCTAAAGAATCCTAAGCCATACTTTGCCGAAATACCAAGTGAATCAAACATTATTATCTCTTGTTTGATTCTCTGCTGCTCTCTCCATAAGATCTCAGTGCTAATCAGAGTTATAGAATCTGTTGTAAATCAAACCGTTGAGTAAAAGGTGTGGTTGAGTCTTGAAATCAATTGGGTGTGATTGTAGCCCCAGAAATCAATTAGTTGATCTTCTAGCCTAATTAAATCAAGAGATTTCTCTGGACTCGAATACATAAGGGTGTACCTCGTAGCCTTGAAACCGATGGTGTAATCTAGGAGATTATTTTCATAAGAAATCCATATGCTTGTACGGGAATAGATGTTGCGTAACTCCGAACCAGTATAAAATCCTAGTATATTCTTTCCTTTACTGCTTTTATTTAAAATTTACATCTGTATCTGATTCTGTGATTATATCTATGTCTGTGAATTGCGTTTGTTGGTGATTAAATTACATAATTTCAAAACGATTTAGAATATCCTTAAAACACTATTCACCCCCTCTATTGTTATTCTAGCCTTAAGATCCGTAATCCACATTTCTCATATTTTTTTTTAGTTTTGGATGCACGATGCATTTATATTATGAAAGACAACTGATTTAGAAAACGAAGTTAGTATGAAAAATAGAAAACAACTTTTTTTCTTGTTTTGGGAAGTAACGGAAGTACGAAAAACAATTCATCCTTACATCTTGTAGCAACCCGCATATTTAAAGATTTTATATTTAAATGTTTATTTAAATATAGCGTAGTTAGTCGGATTTTAGATCCGAAATGTTACTTTTTGCAAACGCCGATTTAGGGCTCGAAACCACTTCCATTGAGTTCAAAATGGCGTTTGCGATCTTTTTGAGTATAAGCTTTGATACGTTTGGAGTAAGTCGAGTTTTGCTACTTTTTCTAGTTGGGTTTTGGGTTTGGGTTCATCCCACTAGCTAACTAAATACCCTAACTCAGTCCCTCTCCTTCCATTCACTCATTTCATTTTATAAAACTCAAGCTATAAACTGAAAATGGGGGAAAGGAAGAAGAATTAGAAATTCCAAGCCCTGGTTCTTCTTTGCAAACTTGAATTCTTGCTCCAAAATCAAGGAGAAGCTATTGGTAAGCCCTCTCTTCGTCTTCTCCAACTCTTTCTCCTTCAATTTCAGAAAGTTTCCTTAACCTAACTTAGGAAAATACTTGTTTTGATCTTAGATTGAAGCTAGTAGAGTTGAAGTGGAGAATGGTTGGTCTTTTCTTTGCAATTAAGCTTCTTCTTCTTTGTTTGTGAGTTAAAAGGTGAGAGATTTTTATCTCACATCTCTGTCTATAACTATCTTTGATTGTTGGGTATGAATTCCTAACACTTATTCATGTGCACTTGCTTTTGGTTTTGATTGAATTGGTGAATATCCAAATTTTTAATGTTTGGGTTCAAATCTTTAAAGATCCTATCTTTGATGTTTGAACATGTTTTTGATGGCGAATCGGAGAGCCAATGGGGCTGGGTTATCGATTGGCAAAAGCTCCTTAGGTCCATTGCTCCACCGGTTGCGAATTGGGAGAGTTTGCACTGCAATTAATAGGGTAGGTAATGCAGGAACATGGGGTTCGGTCGACCGAAGCTCTAGCCGAAACATTTCTGGGCTATTTCGGTCGGCCGACTCAGGAAGTCCGGTCAACTGACCTACTCTTGTTTCCCTGTTTTGCCTAGTGTGCCTATTTGTTTGTGATTCCAACTTTTATCGATCTAAGTTGATTCCAATTAGTTGTTTATGCATATTTGACCTTGATGATTCCTTTTTGACTTCATCCATGGGTTTTTATAAAATAATCTTTCAAATTGTATTAAAAGCTTGCTTCTCCAATTTATAAATCTTATTTCAAAACGCTCACACAAAATTTCACACTTCGAGCGGAGTGGAAGGGAGATTAAATGGTTAGGTAAAACACAGACCATGAATCCATGTGTTTATCTTTCCGATTAATTCCTGACCTATTCGATTGATCGTTTTGCCCTTTTGGTCTGGTTTATCGATGAGATGAGGTAAACTTTGTACTGCTTTGTGTGTGAAATTAACTAACGGATAGCAAACCGTTTAGTGCGAACGAGTGGTTATGGGACTCACATTACCACTTTTCGGATTCCTTTTTGAGAGTTATGACACATTCTGCCAGTTAGTGGTGTCCAGTACTGGGCCTTCGGACCTTCACCACTACGGTTTGTTGCCTTCGGGTGTGTTGCCTTCGGGTTTGCACCTTCAGGTTTGTTTCCTTTGGGATAGTGTCTTCGGACTGTCTCCTTCAGGTTTGTTGCCTTCGGGTATGTTGCCTTCGAGTTTGTAACTTCGGGTTTATGCCTTCGGGTTTGTTGCCCTATTGTATCGCTTTCGGAGTTGGTCATTCGTCACCGCTCGAGTGATATTGGGTTTGGAGTCTTCGGGCTCATGGATCCTTGTTTATACAGTACTGAGCACGTGCAAATTTTCCGATGTTTCATTGATATGTATATTCCCTGGGTATCGCCCTTCGGTGTTGGTCTTTTTGAGCCGCATGATATATCGCGATTACCTTGTGGAACTTGTGTTACCTTCATTGGTATTTGATGTTTGCCATTTTGGCTTGTTTTGGGATATTCATATCCTTTGTTTATTTGTGTTGCCGATGATATGAGGCTTGTTATGATATGATTCATCTTTTGTTAGATGATTGTGTTATCTCTTTTAGAGATATTTGTTATACTTTATGACCTTGCAGGTTATTGTTGTTCAGTTTATCTAACTGATTTGTTTAGCTAGACTGACCCGTGTATTTATACTTTGGTTAGACCGAGATGTATCAGGTTAGGTGCTTTTGGACTTAGCCTATTTTTCTTCCGCATGGACTATCCAACTTGTTCCTTTTTGTTATAGTTTTTGTGTAGTCCTTTTTGTTGTAATCTGATATATGTATTCTTTTGGATTCGTCTGTATATTGTGGTTTGTTATACCACTTGACGTGTATCAGTTTGTATACTTTGTTATGTATCAATATATGTATATGATGATCTACTATTCTGTGATGTATATTACATTCGAGTTGTTATATTCAGTTCTGATAGATCCTCCAACCACCTATGGTTTTGTTTTAAGTATTCATTGGATATGTCGACCTGCTTGGTATGTCTATTGTCGATGTATTTAATTGATAGTTAAAGCAAGGCTATAAATGGTCGCTCCTAACCAGCCTTATTCTCCGTGTTAGTTGACGGCATTACTTTGTAGTGTCCTTGGCTAGTGTGGGTATAGAGGTGGGGCATCACACATCTTCTCTCCATCCCTTTGTCATTCCCTCCAACTTCTATTCACCTCCTACGTCATCCCTCCACTCTTCTCATGCTTTATAATTAATGTTAAAAACCCAAAACACAAAATATAAGATAAACCAAATGGACCTTATATATTTCAAAGAACGTTTTGACAATCCATTTCAGAATTCGCTTCTTGCCCTACCCAAAAGCATATTTCACGGAAAACCCGTGTTAAATGTTTTCAATGAAAATGTGCATTTTAATTGCTAATATTTTCATTCTACACCTTAAATATTTGCCTTTTTAACGGTAAACTTTTGTAAAATAAAAATTCATGGTTTATGCCTTAAGAATATACATTACATTTTTAGCATTTGTAGACCATACCATAAAAATTTATTTTACAAATATACACATTTTAAGCTTTAAATATTTTCATTTAAAACTATACATACTTCCAGGTTTAACTGCAAATATTTGCGGTTTATAACGATTATTTTAATTGAAAACACCAATGGTGGTATTTCGTGAAATTGAAAGAGTTTTTTAGATATTAAGTTTAAAAGTAAAAGACGTACCTTAATTTTCACTGTTTTTAAATTTATAGCCAAATTGAGATTAGGCTTGAATTAGATCAGGTTGATTTAGATATAACTGGGAAGTAATATTTAAAGACATATTTTTAGGCATTTTGAACATATTTATGTAAGATGGTTTGAAACAGTTTAACCTAGTGTGCACATAATTTTTTGTTACTCGGATCCAACTCAAATCTCTGAGGTTTTGCAGCATTTGCCTCCAATTATCAAACCTAGGATTAAATTGAAGGATGTATAGAAAATTAAATAAGTCATATGATAATTTTTCTCACGATTGATGATCACCCGCCAACTGCAAAATTATTTTTTATCAACCTAAAAGAGTGGGCGTCATACATCAAAAACTAGACATCCTAACAAATGATGGTAGCCAAGCTTTTCAAACAAATGCAATTTGTATCTTTGAAGTGAAAATTGATGGTAGTGTTTTGTTTAAAAATGAATTTTGGGTTTTTAGATATGTACGTCAAATATAAGAGAAGTGAAGTGATAACGGAGGTGATGGAAGGAAAATGGAGGAGAAATGGAGAAACGAAAGAGGAGATGGAACAATGATGGAATGATGGATTGTTGTTCATGCTTCTATTATTTTTCAAAATAAGGAAAATAAAAAAAGCTGTTTTCTCTATTTTGTATGATAATTTGGTTTATTAAATTGGCTGTTTTCGATAATATACATGTGTCTTGTGTATTTTTGTGTGGACAAAAACTCAAAACTAAAAATGGTAAACCAAACACAGACGAACTTTTGAAAGGGGTATTTGGATGTGTCTTTTTGGCAAGGAATGGATGTATAAAATGGATATGGGAAAAGTCGCATAGGACGAAAGTTAATAATGGACGTCGGGTGTGTTGGACTCCAACATATTATTTTACTCATAATAATGAATGATGATAAACCCCACTCGGATGTGAAAAGGTAAAAATTACCCTTTATCATTCTAATTTTACCATCTCAAAAAAGAAAAGGAATTAGAAGTAACTCTTGAATTCTTAAAAAGCCGTTGTGGACGAACTAAAATCACGGTTATTGGGGCCGAGCCATAATCAAGCCATTACGTCTCAAGGATTAAAGTTTCTGATGGTTTGATCATTGGACATGCATTTTCTTCTCTATTACATATATATTCCAAAATGTTTACCGATTGACTTTATGCTCATGTAAAATCTACAGTTACCATAACCGCAACGATTAGGGTTGATTAAAGTTAGACAATATTTGTTTAGAAATGAGTTTTGCATTTTCAACCGTTTACTTTAAAATATACGAAGGGAAAGAAAAACGGTCGATTTAGAAAATAAGTTTAACACACTAGTGCAATGGCACAACGGTGGAAAACCGATTATTTTATTACAAGCGTTAAGACACGCTCTTCGCGCGTAAATTACTTATTGACAAATTCTATATATTAATCATATTTTTTTGCTGAAATAATGTATAGTTAGTTCCGGTTTATATTTCTAAGTTGTAACGTATAATTTTTTGTTTATTTTAATTTTTATTTCTATTATTAGTTGGGAAAGAACGAATTTGTCAAGCAAATTTAGTTATTGACCCTATTTTTAAGTGATATGATATGGTAATGTTTAGAGATTGACGTTTTGATTTGGTGAAGAAATTTTGTTTCTTAGATCCCATTTTTACGTGATATTATGATTTAAGTTTGTAATATTTGTAAAATTGCGGTTTGAATTGGTAAAGTAAGTTTATTTATTAGATTCTATTGTTAAGCGATTGTTGGATTTTAATAATATCTATAGAGGGGCACTTTTGGTAGTTTACGCTGACACAAAAAAAGAGTGACACCCAAGGTATTACAACTATTATTAAAGATATAATTTTAAGAAAAAATATATTTACTATTTTTTAATTTAATTAATAAACAAGAAATTATAATATTTTTGACAAAAATTTATTTTTAGTAATAGAAACAAAAAACAGAAACATTGATAAAAATGTACATTATAGAACAATCAATAATTAAATGTCAATGTAGAAAATGGTTTTAACATATAAATTTAAAAATATTTTTTTTCCATTGTCCATATTTAGATAATAACATCAACCATCTTCTATCTTACCACATCTTTCTTGTTGGAATAACTATGATTCTCCTACTCCTTGTATCCCACGTCATTTCCCACCTTATTTAACATGCATATTGAAAATGCAAGACATAAAATATATTTCCAATAGATACCATCTAACGCTTTGACACTGCTAATTCTTGTATATTTAAAATAATATTTCAAATCTCTGAATATAAATGTTTTAGCATGTTGATTTAACATTTTGTATTTATTAAAAATTTTGAAATGTCATATTTTAGATATGTTTGGAATATAGATTAAACACCGTTGCCTTTCATTTGATTTCAAACTGCCTAATTTTAAAAAATATTAAAAATATACAAGGTTAGCTAGAATGATGAGCAGCAAATAACTCCAAATATGTACATTGTTGAAATACATTTTGTGAAACAGGGGATTCAGTCGGATGCACGTTAGTTTTTAGATATTAGTAAAAATACAAGCAGATATTACTATTAGGGTCGGCCCACAACTATGGGTGCTCCAGCCCATAAACATAATTGTAAAGGAAGGTTAGAATAAAAATTTTGTTGCCCCTAGCCTACAATGAAACGTGGATCGTTATTGTACAGTTGGATTTCACTTGACTAGAATTTCATTTGTATCATTGCAAATGGGTCAGATTTATCAGTTCAAGGCATGAGTAAGTACTTTCTTAAAAGAATGTTGTCCTTTTTCTCCTGATGACGAAACTTTTAAAAAACATTCTTTCAAAATAAAGTGGAGTGAGTTTATACAAGTTCTGATTAGTTACACATAAACCAGAATAACACTTCAGATTGATCAAAGGATTCTTATATTATTCTTTTAACTTGGGAACGCAGAAAAGGAGTTGTGTTTAGTGACAAAGTTTTGTTGTGTACATATGGTGGAGGCTTATGTTGGTCGGTGACGGTCGTTGGAATGAGTACATATTTTTTTTGAAACAAATCTAATTAGAGCTGGCCCCAGGATATGCGAGCAAGTCAATCGTCTAGGGAAGCCCACATACGAGGGACAATCATCCGATTCAAAAATAAATATGTAGAAAAGTTCACGATATTTTAATGTAACAAGTATATGTTTAGTAGTTATCATTTTTTATTTTAATGCAACTAAAATCATAGTTAGATTCATATTATTTATCGATATCTACGTTAGTTCTAGTATAATTATTATTTTCTTCAACCGAAGATGACATGGTCATACTTCATCTGGGACAACCCAAAAGAAAGGACCAGCACTACCCATAACAACCATTTGTCAAGGGGGCATTGCCTCCACAGTCGTGTTTGGCACTATATTTTATTTCTTTATGTTGAAAGTTTACACATAGTGATTTCTAGACAGGTGAGAAATTTCCTTTTGCAGTTAATATGACGCTTAACAGGAAAGTCGTATATTTAGGAAAACCATTTAATCAAAGAAGCATCATAATAAGTAGGATCGTCTATGCATTTTAACCAGATCAAGCCCGAAATCGGGTTATAAGACGGATACAGGTCTTGCTATAATGAACATAGGCAAGCAGCCATGGGTACGGTTTGATTACAAGTTGGACCCGACTAAGCCTGACCCGATTGCTAGTTTTGCGCAGTATAAACACGTGCTTATGTACTGTTTCTTTATCATTTTATTTATTTTCATATATATGCTATGTATTTTTATTCTGAACATAACTTTATCACTATTCAATTTGTAAGCTAACATTGTTTACAGATAAATTTATACAAAAATTACAAGTTTAAGCTATTGTTTTAACGTAATATTTAGGTATATGGGTATTAAGCAACGGATTGCGCTCGGATGCCGAATTTGAAATACCTACCATGTTTGGATTGGACTCGACTTTTGATTATTGCAACTGTACTTGGATGTGAGTTTTAAGATACCCGAATCATACTCGAACCTCAACAACCCTAATATTAAGTATGTAAACCAATTATGAAACATGAAAAATGCACATATAATTTTAGGTTAATCAATAATTGGTGGCATATAAAATATTTAACATTTATATATCTTCATCTTGACATTTAGCTAGAAGTTGTTTTCTAAGCATATATAATGTGAATAATAATAGAGGGCAACCACTGCCAATTTACTCATTCGATAGTTAGAATATTATATGCAAATCTGAACATTTATACACTTTATTATCTTTGATGATCCTAGCCAATAAATAAAGAATATTGAGCATTGATTCCTTGTTTAGTTGGTAATACTTTGTTCTGATTTCTTTTAGCATTTTCTGTTCTATCATGGCGAGGACATATATGAAAAGAAGATAGATCTCTATTTCATCATGCAGACGTTTAATTTGTTCTCTTGCAATCTTACGGGCAACGTATTATTGTGACTTTTATTAAAATTAATTAATAAGATATAAGGAGCATTTCCACCGTGTTTGGGTGATGATAAAAGAAAAATTATTAATAGGACTCTTGATAAAATCAAAACGATTTCAAAGATATGATTTTTTATGAAGACAAGGATAGCTACATTCTGAAGAAGATGGATGAAGAAAGTTCAACCCAAAAGAATTGCGTTTTTCTGTAAATGGAGCATGAAATAATTATTTGTATGAATTTTTATATTTATTTACTTTAAATGGTTTGATTGATATTAAATTTTAGATTACTTAGATAATATAAATAATAAATAAATAATAACATGTACACTATAGAAATAATTATCGGTACATTTCATTAAAAAAAGATTTCAATCGACGATATTAAAAACAGAAGATCCGGCCAAGGCAATCAACATTCTAAAAATAAAAGAATTCAAAAGAAAATCATAAAATAGTATATTGCATACTGAAGTAAAACATATTAATTAACAGTAAAATAGAAGAATTTCAAACTCTCACATTAATTTTAGCATTTTTCTGAGCTCGTCTTAACTTTCTCTAGGTATCTATTAATATTATTTTAAAGACCTGTCATAATTTATTAGTTCTGTAATTGTTTACAATATTTTATTGATTTTATATTTTTTTACATTCAAAAGCCTATAATTTTGGATTTGTACTATTATTTTCGAAGTTCTCATTTTTCATGTATAATCTACATTTAAGTCTGTATATTTAAATTAATTAAATTAATTTTTTATCTAATGTTCATTAATTTCTGTAATAATTTATAAATAGCGAAAGTTTAAATTTGTATTCCATATTCGTATTAACTAAATGGTTACATAGATCTTTCTTTCAAATATAGAAATATATAAACCACTTGACAAAAATTACATGCATAAACAATAATAAAAATTTAACGATATTCCCTTTTCATGCCTTCCTCCCATTCTCGCCTGTCCCCTTCCTCCGCCTAACCGTACCCTGTCATGTCACCTTGCGCCAACCACGCCTCCAGATATCTTCAACCACCCTTCCCTCAACCCTTCGTCTCGAGTCTCCCACTTCTCCAACCCAAACTGCTATCCTTCCATCTCCATTTAACGCAGCGGATTACTTCAAGTTGTGATCAAATGATGCACAACGAACAAAACAATGATGGAATGAAGCAAATATGGATTGATGGATTAAAGATACCCAGGATAAATGTACAAATCCGTTGATCTCGCGAGATACCGGATTCTAGCTATCTTTAACACGTTGATCGTGCATGATACCGTGTTAGAAGATCTACGATTCTTCGACGTTGATCTCGCGCATGAGATTCCGTGAATCGGCTTCAAATCCGTTGATTCGAGCGCACTCGAATAACCCAAAATAGAGAGAGGAGATACCACTCAACTTCCAATTTCAAAGAGGCACAAAGCACTCAAACAAAAGTTTATTCAAAATCAACCCCCTTACAAATGACCCACACTCCCCTATTTGTACGGTTACAACATACATACACACGACTCACGACTTAGCCCATACGGTTTACATCACAACAAACGACCTATCTCATGTATAGGCTACAACACATTCAACCTACGACTTAAAGTAAATGACATAAGAACGATGACTTAACAACATATACAACATAATAAAATACAACACGAATTACAATACATCACGACCTACGAACACTGCGACATAACAAAACAGCATACGACTTAGCAGATACAAGTGTCATAGCACAGCAACAGGAGGCCTCGAGCGACCTAACAACTGGATCGACTTAAGGAAAACACGTCAGTGACCTACTGGAAGCGGCATAAGGAAGTTCGAATTCTGGAGCGGCTTAAGGAAACTCGCGACCTAAGGAAGCTCGCGACCTACTGGAAGCTCGCAACTTAAGAAATTATGTAGCACGGGCCTGCTCTGCTCGCGATCTAATGCTTCATTCGACCTAAGGAAGAGGAGCGACCTAAGCTCGCCGCGACTTAAGGAACCAAATGCGGCATAGGTTGTCAGGTTGTGTAACTCGCTAGCACGACTCAAAGTATAGGTCGCAGTCGACCTAAGGTGAAGCTTAGCTCGCAGGCGACTTAAGAGAAGCATAGCTCGCGGTCGACTTAAAGCATTACAACTACTCGCATCATCTTCCACTGCATCATCCTCCCCCGGTTGACAAGAATTCGACCCCGAATTGACACTTTCCTCTTCTTCGACACACTTATCCCCATGATATGGAATCAAGTGTTTGACATTGAAAACGTCTGCGGTATGGATATGGTTCGGCAATCTCAACTGATAAGCATTGTCATTGGTTTTCTTCACGATTTCTACTGGACCAATCTTTCGAGCTTTCAATTTGTTGTAAGTTCCAACTGGAAAACGATCTTTCGTCAATACTGCGTAAATAAAATCACCTTCTTTGAAGTCCACACTCCTTCGCTTCTTATCTGCCAGTTGCTTATACTTCTCATTTGACTTAAGCAATCGTTCATGAACAATCCTGTGACACTCCTGCAACTCATTCATGAAATCACAAGTTCGTTTAACAACCCCCTTCTGTCGTGGAATTGTCGACAAATCCAACGGTCCCTTCGGAATTGCTGAATATACTATTTGAAATGGACTGAATCCAGTACTTCGATTAACAGCATGATTATGTGCAAATTCTGCCTGACACAATTTCACATCCCAGCTCTTTAAATTATCCTTCACAAGACATCTCAACAAGTTTCCCAAAGATCTGTTCACCACTTCCGTTTGCCCATCCGTTTGTGGATGATAGGCGCTACTAAAATTCAGCTTAGTCCCAACCATATTCCATAGACTCAACCAAAAATGACTTAGAAATCGAGTCTCCCGGTCAGAAACAATGGTCTCAGGTAGCCCATGGAGTCGATAAATCTCTTTAAAGAACAACTGAGCAACACGGACTGCATCGGCGGTCTTTTTACAAGCTATGAAATGTGCCATCTTCGAAAACCTATCCACCACAACATATATAGAATCGTTCCCTCATTGAGTTATTGACAAACCCAAAACAAAATCCATGCTAATATCAGCCCATGGTCTAGCAGGCACGGGCAATGACATATACAATCCTGCATTCGTAGCTGTCCCTTTGGAAACTTGACATATGTGACATCTCTGCACAAATCTTTCAACTTCTTTCCTCATGGAAGGCCAAAAATATGATTGAGAAATCAACTGCAAAGTACGATCTCTTCCTGCATGACCTTCTTCATGTAATTCTTTCACAATCTTCATTCGCAAACTGCACTCTGGTATACACAATCGATTTCCTTTGAATAGAAAACCATCCACCAACACATACTCATCCGTCTTCCCTTTCTCGACTTCAACTACAATCTTAGCAAAGTAGGGATCTTCAACAAACAATTCTGGAAATACTTCAAAACCCGTCACTTCAACTCTCATCGTAGTCAACAAATGATTTCTTCTACTCAATGCATCTGCCACCCGATTTGTAACTCCCGACTTATGCTTTACAACAAATCTAAACTGTTGCAAGTATGTGATCCATGAAGCATGCTTGGCTGCAATCTTATCCTATCCCTGCAAATGTTTCAATGCTTCATGATCAGTATATAGAACAAATTCTTTATGGAACAAATAGTGTCTCCAATGCTTTATAACTTGAACAATAGCATAGAACTCCACGTCATAAGTATTATATCTCATCTTTGCTCCCGAAAGCTTCTCACTGAAATAAGCAATTGGATGGCCCCTCTAACTTAACACTCCTACAATTCCAACTTTAGATGCATCAGTATGTAATTCAAATAGCAATTGAAAATCCGGCAAAAATAGAATTGGTGCTGATGTCAAAAGTTCCTTGATGCGCTCAAAAGCAAATCCTGCTTCCTTCGACCATGAAAACTGCTTGCCCTTCATACAATCAGTAACAGGCGCCATAACGCTACTGAAACGTGGAATAAACCTTCGGTAGAATAATGTTAAAGCATGAAAACTTCTAACTTTTGTTATCGTCCTGGGTGTGGCCATTCCTTGATTGCTTCAACTTTATTCTGATCCACCTGTATTCCTCCTTCAGATACAACATATCCCAGAAATAAAACACTTCGAGTCATGAACACGCACTTCTTTGTTTCCCTGTAAAATTGCTCCTGACGAAGTATCATCAACACTTCCCTCAAGTGTTGTAGGTGTTCTTATGTGCTTCCACTGTATATCAATATATCATCAAAATATACCACTACAAACTTTCCAATAAATTGTCGAAAGATCTGATTCATCACTCGCATAAAAGTACTAGGTGCATTCGAAAGACCAAATGGCATGACCAGCCATTCATACAACCCTTCCTGCGTCTTGAATGCTATCTTCCATTCATCCCCTGGTCGAATTCGAATCTGATGATATCCACTCTTCAGATCAATCTTTGAAAATATAGCAGCTCCATTCAACTGGTCTAACAAGTCATCCAATCTTGGCATCGAAAATCTGTACCTTACTGTTATCTTGTTTAGTGCTCCACTATCAGTACACATTCTCCAAGTTCCATCCTTCTTTGGCACTAACAAAGCTGGCACTGCATAAGGACTTAAACTTTCTTGTACGCGCCCTTGTTCAAGTAACTCCTCCACCTGCCTTCTCAACTCTTCGTACTCCTTTGGACTCATTCTATAGTGTGCTCTATGTGGTAACACAGCTCCCGGAACAAGATCAATCTGATGTTGTATGTCTCTCAACGGTGGTAATTCTTTGGCCAACTCTTCAGGAAATATATCTTCAAACTCCTTCCACACTGGCTTAACTTCTTCAGGAATTTCAACCGTTTCACTACTTTCACGTCCAATTAACAGAAATACTTTAGCCTCATCCTCCACTTCCTTGACAAATTCCTTCAAAGATAACAAATACTTTAGTTCTTCAATCTCCTGCAACTTGCTTTCACTTTGTTGCCGCTTTTTAGGAACTAATGTGATTTTAGTGCCATTGAACATGAAACTATAGCAGTTAGTCCTCTCATCGTGTTGCACGGCTCTATCGTATTGCCATGGTTTCCCCAACAACAAATGACATACATCCATATCTACCACATCAGACCAAATCTCATCCTTATACTTCATTCGGATGGAAAAAGTTACACAAGCTCTTCGATTAACCTTCACTTCTCCACCTTTCCTCAACCAAGCTAATTTGTATGGTTTGGGATGCTTCTCTGTCTTTACCGCCAACTTCTTTACAGCTTCTATAGAGATGATGTTATCACAACTTGCTACATCGATAACAAACTTACAAACCCTTCCCAAAATAGTGCATGTTGACTGAAAGATGTTACTCCTCAACCAGCTAGTCTCCACTTCCTGCTTTGGTGTCAAGCAAGATCTCCTCATCATTAAAGAATATCCCTCGTCTCCCGCCAATAATTCTTCTTCCTCCTCAATTTGTGGTGAATTAGAATATTCTATTTCAGCATCCTCTCCTCAATCTTAGCAACCATCGATCGCTTCTTAGGCTTCAGACATTCATTGCTCTTATGACCAAATTCCTGACAATTATAACACTTGAAATTGTTATTGACCTTGGTCTTAGAAACTTCATTGACAACCGGTTTACCAACAGCCTTGGAAACATTCGTATTGCTACTAGCCCCTTTCACTTGATTGTTGGAATTCGTGAACACACCACCTCCTCTTCTACCTAGCTTCTCCTAAGCTAGAGCCTTCTAGTGTGCTTCAGCAACGGATCTTGGATCAAACATATTCACCATATCCTGAATTTGCATTCTCAATCCTCCAACAAATCTAGCTGTCAACAGTTCCTCCGTCTCTATGATATCATTTATAGCAATCAGTTGATAAAACTCATCTGCATAATCATTTACCGACTTTGTCCCTTGTCTCAAATTTTGTAAGCGCTGATACATAAGAGACTGATAATTATAAGGCAAGAAAGTAGCCTTCATCAACTTCTTCATCTTCTCCCATGAAACAATCTTCGACTTTCCCATTCTCTCCCGTGTAAGTTTAGTTTGTTGCCACCATTCCATAGCTCTTCCCCTCAATCGTGTAGCAACCAACTTAACTCTACGATGCTCGGGTGCTTCCTTGAAGTCAAAAATTTCTTCAACATTTGATAACCAATCCAAAAATTCTTCCTCTATCATTCCTCCTTTAAATTCTGGAATCTCTTTTTTCATCCCCGACTCCCATTTACGGTCATCTTCTACATCCCGATATTGACATCGTACTTGGTCTCGATCTCGATAATGAATACTACCTCTGTCACCATCTTCATCATAATCAAAGGTACTACTATCTATCCCGACCATCAACATCTCTACAATCACGCATATCTCTTGAACTATGTCTTTCAGTATCACGATACGGATCATCTTCAAATCCACGATGAGTTCTTCTCTCTTCACCGCGATACTCATGATGTTCTTGCCTCGTAGAAACTGATGATTCTCTCCGATCTCGATGGGATTGTGCTGACACCCTCCTCGCTTCCGAAACCGATGGTGAAACCCTGTTTCCTCCATGGTTCGAGATTGGTGACCTTCTCCTTTGACTTTGATTCAAGTCATTCATCAATTTCTCTAACTTTCCAATACCTTCATTGACTTTTCATTGATACGTTGTTCCATTTGCTTAGCTTCTTGTCTTCTATACACATCTTCAACATTTTGAAATCGATTAGCACGTCTCGGAGTCATTGTCGAATCTTCAACAAATCCAAACACACACTTCAACTAGCACGACTTTAACTCAAATCTGAACTTGACTTCTCTCGGCCTGCACTTAGCTTGGCTCGGCTGCACTTCTATTACTCTCGGCCTTGATCTAACTTCTATATTCGGCTCAAACTCCAACACTTCAACACTTCAACTTGGCTCCCAATAGGCTCGGCTTAGCTATGATTGGCTAAGTCTAGCTTTGATACCAAATTGACGCAACGGATTACTTCAAGTTGTGATCAAATGATGCACAACGATGGAATGATGCGAATATGGATTGATGGATTAAAGATACTCAGGATAAATGCACAAATCCGTTGATCTCGCGATATACCGGATTCTAGCTATCTTTAACACGTTGATCGCGCACGATAACGTGTTAGAAGATCTACGATTCTTCGACGTTGATCTCGCGCACGAGATTCCGTGAATTGGCTTCAAATCTGTTGATTCGAGCGCACTCGAATAACCGAAAATGGAGAAAGGAGATAACACTCAACTTTCAATTTCAAAGAGGCACAAAGAACTCAAAAAAAAGTTTATTCAAAATCGACCCCCTTACAAATGACCCACACTCCCCTATTTATAGGGTTACAACATACATACACACGACTTACGACTTAGCCCATACGGTTTACATCACAACAGACGACCTATCTCATGTACAGGCTACAACACATTCGACCTACGACTTAAAGTAAACGACATAAGAACCTCGACTTAACAACATATACAACATAACAAAATACAACACGAATTACAATACATCATGACCTACAGACATTGTGACATAGCAAAACAACATATGACTTAGCAGATACAAGTGTCAGCACAGCAACAGGAGGCCTCGAGCGACCTAACAACTGGAGCGACTTGAGGAAAACACGCCAGCGACCTACTGGAAGTGGCATAAGGAAGTTCGAATTCTAGAGCGACTTAGGGAAACTCGCGACCTAAGGAAGCTCGCGACTTACTGGAAGCTTGCGACTTAAGAAATTCTGTAGCATGGGCCTGCTCTGCTCGCGATCTAAAGCTTCATTCGACCTAAGGAAGAGGAGCGACCTAAGCTCGCCGTGACTTAAGGAACCAAATGCGGCATAGGTTGTCAGGTTGTGTAACTCGCTAGCACGACTCAAAGTATAGGTCGCAGGCGACCTAAGGTGAACCTTAGCTCGCAGGCGACTTAAGAGAAGCATAGCTCGCGGTCGACTTAAAGCATCACAACTGCTCGCATCATGCTCCACTGCATCACCATTTCATCCATATATACCTGCTCCCCGAGCTCTTCTTCTCCAACCCTTGTCACTGCCCCAGCTTAATCTAGGCTTTTTAAAACTAAACCGTGCAATGCTGCTTCGTACATCCCAGTTTCCCTTAACCTTAAATTCAAGGATGGTGCCTTGGTCCCTCCTAAGGAGGTTGCTGCTGCTAGCTCTGTAGTTGGGAAAGATTATATAGTTGGTTTTTACTTGGATAAACCACTATCCTTCATGGTGGTTGTTGAGCACCTTAAGAAGATATGGAGGCTCAAAGGCTCAGTCAAAGTCAAATTTGATGGAGTTTTGTTTCTTTTCCAACTCTCTTGTATTGAGGACGGATGTAAAGATCTCAAGAGTGACCCTATAATAATGAAAAATAAAATATTTCTAATACAAGAATGGACTCCATCCTTGGGTAATATTTGTGGAAGGGCTAAACCAGCACCGGTTTGGTTGCATCTATCCATTATTTCGATATATGCGTGGTCCTTACTTGGCATTAACTGGTTGCCTACAAGAATCGGTAAACTCTTATGTTGGTGCGGGATTCCAACAAGAGACCACTCAAATCGAAACCCTACAAGCACAGCGGAAGACGAGATCGTGATAAGAAGTGTAAAAACAACCAATCAACAACTCAATTCCAATCTCAATCGATCCAAAAGCAATCACAATCCCAAACAAGCAATATAGAAATCAAAGTAATAACGAAAAATAAATCACACAGCGATTTATAGTGGTTCCGCTAAAGTTGTGTTAGTGTACATCCACTTTAAAAGGGATCTTTTATTAATATTGATGAGAAGAGTATAAGAGATTGAATACAATGATCAAATTCCAATTAGATTTGAATTTGTAGAGAAGAGAATTGAAGAAAATTAGGTTTTGATAAACCCTAATTTGGTGGAGGCTAATCTCTTTCCGTTAGATCCGAAACCTGAGGTTAGCTTATGTAGGAGAATAGAAACCCTAGGCAATGTTTTGAAATTGCCCCTGTGGATATCACAAATTTTCACCCAAGTCCGCGAGAAGAAAACTAGACGAAAGTCGTTCCAGGCGTCTGACCAGAAGGTCGGACGTCTGGCCTAATCCACTGGAGAGCCTTTGCTCCAGTTTAGACGTCTGAATCATTTGGTCAGACGTCTGACATAGTGCTCTGAAAGCACTTTTGTCCCAAATCAGATGTCTGAAAAATGGGTCAGATGTCTGAAAATGGGTTCTGTCCCAAATTCGCCTTCTTTATCTTTTCTCTTATAACTTCCACCTCCGAACTCCGATTTGCAATCCGTTTCCTCCGTTACGAAGCTACTTCCGACCTCAACACATCCCCATATAGTGTCGGCAAAATTCAACACTCCACCTCGACACTATATCTATCTTCAATTCCAATGGTACCATACCATCAACGACAACCGATAGCGCCAACTATCACTTCTTCTACCTTCAACCATGCATGAATGCTTTCCCAATGAGCTCCGGCAAAGCCACCGCCCATTGCACTCCACCAACGAGCTCAGGCAAAGCCCTCCTGCTAATCAAATGTTGAAAACATCCAAATCCTAAGCTATCTCACTAAATACTAGCACTTATTGAAAAGATAGAACTTCAATCTCTCACCAATACTCTTCCTCATCTACCACCAAGCTCCTCCCTTAACCGTGCCACCCCATGGCACCTAGCACTTCTCCAAGCGAATCAAGTTTGAGCAATGCTCGAACTTTCCAACCGGCAATGCCTTAGTAAACATATCTTCCGCGTTATCCTTTATGTGCACTTTCTGAAGATAAACTTACTTATCTTCATCCATGGCTACTAGAAATGACTCTCTCACCTCAATATGTTTAGTCCGTGAGCTAAACGCCAAATTCTCTTCCAAGTGAATAGCACTCTGGCTATCACATCGAACATCAATACTATCATGCCCGAATCCCAAGTCACACAACAATCACTTCAAATAGAGTGTCCCCTTTGCCGCCTCCACTGCGGTTATCAACTCCGCCTCCATAGTGGATAAAGCAACTATGGTCTGCAATCTAGATCTCCAACTTATGGCTGCACCCCCAAGTGTGAAGACGTATCTGAAAGTTGACTTTCTTCGATCCCTGTCACCGGTGTAGTTCGAATCATAATAACCAACCAACTTGCAATCCATCGCCTTACTACTGCCAAAAACAAGACCATGAGATGATGTGCCTTTAAGGCATCTCAATAAAAGATTCATAGCTTCCCAATGCGATTTCCCCGGATTAGCCATGTATCGACTAACCATCCCGATGGCATTTGCAATATCGGGCCTTGTACACACTATAGCATACATTAAGACTTCCAACCGCACTAGCATATGGCACCTTTTTCCATATATGTCTTGTCTTCCTCCAAGATAGGTGATTCTTTACTCGAAAGCTTCGTATGTGAAGGTAAAGGTGTATTTGACGCCTTTGCATTCTCCATGATAAACCAGCAAAGCACTTTCTCAATGTACTCCTTTTGAGTTAGTTTCAACTCAAAATGCTTTCGATCCCTTACAATTTCCATGCCTAATATCCTTCTTGCTTCTCCAAGATCATTCATTTCGAACTTCGATTTCAAACTCAGTTTTAGATTGTTGATTTCATTCTTATCCTTAGAAGCAATGAGAATGTCATCCACATACAAGAGTAAATACACCCAACAATCATTTTTCAACTTCTTGAAATAAACACAAGCATATTTGATGCTTCTCTCAAAACCATTTTCAAGCATGAAATGATCAAACCTCTTGTACCATGTCTAGGTGATTGCTTTAAACCATATAGTGATTTTTTTTCAACTTGCAAACGAAATTTGACTTACCATCTACAATAAAACCTTTCGGTTGCTCCATGTAGATGTCTTCATCCAAGTCCCCATGCAAAAAGGCGGTCTTCACATCAAGTTGCTCCAATTCCAAGTCGTGAATAGCAACAATAGCAAGTAATATCTGGGTAGAAGTATGGCGCACAACCGATGCGAATATCTCATCATACTCCTTTCCCTTTTTTTGTGCAAACCCCTTAGCCACTAGCCTAGCTTTGTATCTTCCATCGTCCATCACCTTGTATATCCATCTGCACCCAATAGCACGGTTTCCTTTAGGAAGTGGAACCAACTCCCAAGTTTGATTCTTCAGCAATGATTGCATCTCTTCCTCCATGGCACAAATCCACTTCGAGCTA
This sequence comes from Allium cepa, assembly GCA_030765085.1. Taxonomy (NCBI): domain Eukaryota; kingdom Viridiplantae; phylum Streptophyta; class Magnoliopsida; order Asparagales; family Amaryllidaceae; genus Allium; species Allium cepa. Next base: position 311,991,758 of record CM060942.1, on the reverse strand, counting down.
TCACTTGACTTCATGGCATCATCCAGGTCCATCGGCTCATCTTGGACTACATGAAGAGCATAGTCCAAGTTATCAAAAAAGCAAAGATAGTTCCATCACCATATCTTTCGGGTGGACTTATAGTACGACGACCAACCCGAGTAGCAATACCATCGCCTAAACTCCCTTCGGCTCCACCTTGAACCGAATCTTCTCTAGAATCATGTACATCACCGACACACCTAGAGACACTATGTGGACTATGTGATGTAACATCAACCGCTACTTTCTCACAAGTATCTCCAACTACTCTACTCTCTCTACTACTTGGACAAAATGTGGAGATAATTTCTTTCTCCTTTGATTCATCATGAACCAAATCCGGAACATCCGATGATCTCACATTCCCCTTAAACATCGCCGACTCATCAAAAGTAACATGACGAGAATTTACCACCTTCTTCGTTTCTGGATTCCAAATCCGATAGCCTTTTACATCGTCCATATAGCCAAGCAAAACCCCCTTGAAAGCTCTTGGTTCAATCTTATCATTTCCTGGATCAAGCACATAAACCGGACTGTCAAACACACGAAGATAACTCAAGTCAGTGCTCTTTTCCTACCACACTTCCTCCGGAATTTTGTTACCAATAGCTGAGCACGGAATTCAATTAATAATATTCACTGCGGTTGACAAAGCTTCGGCCCAAAATTTCTTAGCCAAACCCGATGTCAATCTCAAGCATCAAGCTTTCTCAAGTAGACTACAGTTCATCCTCTCCGCAACACCATTCGACTGCGGATCTCCAGGTGTAGTAAAATGCCTCCGGATACCATGATGCTTGCAAAACTCCAAAAATTCTTCGGAAACATACTCTCCTCCATTGTCAGACCTAAGGACCTTCAAAGACTTTCCACTCTCATTTTCAACAAGAGCATTCCATACTTTGAACTTTGTAAATGCCTCTGACTTGGCCTTCATTACATACACCCAAACTTTCCAAGAAAAGTCATCTATAAAGGAAATTGTTTGCGTAAAAAATGGCCGCAAACACCCAAAGTCGTGAAAGCACCAGTGTATGAATATAATTCAGCGATATTCAAACACAAATTACAGATCTCAGCAAATAACCCAAATATGTTTGCACAAAAGATGATCAAACAACTCCAAGTCGTATGAGTTAGTTGATTTTATGTTGTTCGTATTGATTTAGGTGGTGTATGCAAATACGTAAAAAGTAGGGGCTAAACTGTAAAAGACACACAGATTTATAGTGGTTCGGCCAAAGTGTGCCTACGTCCACTTTATATGTTATTCTCCTTTTCCAATCCGATTACAAGTACAAAGCTTGTAGTACAAGTGTATGAAAGTTGTTTGAAAGTTCCTTCCAGGTTTGAGCTCTCAAACTTGTCTGCCATTGTTGTACCCCTGCCCCTCTATTTATAGAGTGAGGCTGGGGGCAGGGGTCTTGGAAGTATATAGCTGCTGGTGGGCCTGGGCTGAAGCCATCTGGACTGGCAACTTTGGTTCGGCGAGCCTTCATTCGGTATGCCATCCTTATGTTGGATCGGTGGTAGGAGCATGGAGACGGTCCGGTGGGAGTTTGGTTGGTTCGGCGGTGCATTGGTTCGGTGATGGTGGTCCGGTTTGAGTTGGTTCGGTAGTTGTTGGCTTGGTGGTAGCATGGTCCGGTGTTAGCATGGACGTGGGTTTGGACCGGCAGTACTTGTGAAATACCGAATGAACTTACATACTCGGGAGTGCCGAACGAGCTCTTGCATTGGGATGCCGGATGAACCAAGGGAGATGGGAATGCCGAATGAGCACGCCGAATGAGTATGAATCTTGCCGAATGAGCATACCGAATGAGTTATGCCGAATGACCGAATGAGCTCTAGAATGCCGAATGAATTTGGGACTCCGAGTGTTGACGCATACGACATTGATATTCCAGTTTTGTCCAAAAAATGGGATAACACTTTGCCCCCCAAAACATGCCTTGTGATAACAAGGCGTGTTTTGAATAGTCCTGAATCCAATATCCAAAGTCAATAGCCATATTGCCAGAGTAGATCATCCTTGACTGCTCCGAGTCGATATCCAGTTCCAAATCCAATAACCAAAGCTTGAGCCTATTCCTTGTCCATCCGAACTCGACAACCGAGTCCCAAACCATCCTTATCCAATAGCCAACAACCTAATCCAGGACCTCTCTGGGTCGATATCCAAATTCATAACCTCTCCGGGCTCTTGCCAAGCGCAATCCACACCTGACGGTCGTGATCCAGTGTCCCTGGATGTTGAGCTAACCTCTCCGGTTTCTTGCCATGCGTAATCCATACTTGACGATCTTGGTCCAGTGTCCCTGGACGTTGAGCTAACCTCTCCGGGTTCTTGCCAAGCGTAATCCACACTTGACGACCTTGATCCACTGTCCCTGGACGTTTAGCTAACCTCTCCGGGTTCTTGCCATGCGTAATCCACACTTGACGACCTTGGTCCAGTGTCCCTGGACGTTGAGCTAACCTCTCCGGGTTCTTGCCAAGCGTAATCCACACTTGACGACCTTGGTCCAGTGTCCCTGGACGTTGAGCTAACCTCTCCGGGTTCTTGCCAAGCGTAATCCACACTTGACGACCTTGGTCCAGTGTCCCTGGACGCTGTACGATGCCATGGCTTAAGTCCTAAGCCGAATCCTGGTCTCTCCGGACCCTTGCCGAGCATAGTCCATACTCAACGACCTGAAAATAACGATTGATAATATAGGGCCTAAGTCCTAGGCCGAATCCTGGTCACTCCGGACCCTTGCCGAGCATAGTCCATACTCGACGACCTGAATGAGTCAATTTACCACGTTCGGGCAAAGCGACTCACCCCTTGTCAGGCATAATCCATACCTGACGACCGTTTATCAAAAGTCAGATAAAAATCCAATCAAAATCCAATTCAACATCCAAATCCAAAATCCAAATCCAAAATCCAAATCCAAAATCCGAATCCAAAACCAGAAAACCAGAAATCCAACCCAGCATCCAAAACCGAAAACGATCATCCAAAGGAAAATCCAAATCAAAAAGCAAGAAAAACCAGGAGCTCAATCGAAGCTCCAAAATCGAAAACCAAAAAGAAAAGCAGTGTCCAATCCAAAAGCAAAAGATAAATTTCACAAACCACAGCATCGCAATTTATTATCATTCAGAGCATGCCTAGGGGCTATCTCCGTCCCCGTACATGTGTAAATGACTTGGTTGCTTGCCAATAGTTTGCTACTTATTTCATATTAACCTGGTCAAGGGATGATCAACCGACCATCATTCCTGGGCCTCCCACCATCGTAGCTTGAGGTAGGCGGCAGTTGCTCCTGCCTCGCCGTTGCATCCCGAGGTCCAACATATTGTGGCAGTTGTCCATTCCTTACATGTTCCTCAATTATGTCCTTTAAGTGCCTGCAGCTGTTGGTGTCGTGTCCATCCAAATCATGGAAGAGGCAGTGCCTTCCTGATGTCCTTTCCCGTTCTGTTGGTTCTCTCCTAGCCGGCCTCCGGTAGTGAAGGCGATTTCGAGTATCCAGGTATATCCGTTCCAGTGTTTCGTTCAATCCTGTGTATGTGGAAAACTTTGGATCCTTCCATTGCTTCCTAGCATTTCCAGAATCATCGTCCAACTTCCTTTTTCCTTTGTTTTTATCCGAACCATTGCTGGATGGTCCTCCCCCTTCAACTGCATTAACCTTTTTCAATTTTAAATCCGTACTCGCATCTTCTTGTCGAAGGAACCTTTCTGCCTCATGAAAGAATTCGTCGAGATTCCGTGGGGGATCTCGTATCAGAGATACCTTGAAATCCGAGTTCTCCCTGACTCCTGATACTGCTGCCATTAAAACCATCGATGGATCGGGCCGATCCACCGAAGCAACTGCGGCACTGAATCGAGTTAGAAAAGCTCTAAGCGATTCATCCATCCTTTGCCTTACCGATGTCAATGTCATCACGTTCTTCGGTCTCTTGACATGAACCCGAAACTGTCCCAGAAACCTTTCCACCAATTCCCTCCAAGTCCCGATAGATCCTTCTTCCAGCTGCCTGAACCACATCGCAGCTAAGTCCGTCAAGTACAAAGGGAAGCATCGGGCCATCACCTCCTCTGATGCCCCCAGCACCTCCATGTGTCTAGTGTATCTCATCAAGTGATCCGTAGGGTCTTCCTTGCCATTGTATACCTCCACGCTAGGTAGCTTGAACTTCTGTGGGTTCTGAGCCATCCTTATTTCCCGAGTGAACGGACTCCTGTTTACTCCTTCCAAGTCTCCGTTGGTCAAACCACCTCGCACAGTCTTCCTGATTATATCTACCAATCCACCGTTGTCTGTCGGGGGTTGCCCCCGAGGGAACTCCGGTACATACTCTTCGTGTGGCTCGTTAGCAGCAACGTTGGTTCTAGCCTGTTGAACTCCTTCCAAAGGTTCTCCTGTGTTGAATCCTGTGGGCCTGCCCCCAAGCCCTTGTTGATTGCCACCTGGCTCCGTATCTTGTCCTTCATTGGGTTCCATAACCCTAGCTTCTTGTCCTGCATCCATAGCCGTTGTAGCTGTTCCTAAATTCTGCATTCCTGCAGCTCTCATTTGCTCCAAGAAAGTTTGCATCATTTCCTGTTGACTTTTCAGCAACCTCTCTTGCAGTGAATTTGTTATGGCTTCCATTTCATCCCGGGTTATGTAGATCGAAGCCGGTCCTTCCTCACCTCCGGAGGATGCTTGTTGACTTCCTCCTTGTTGGCTTCTCTCAGCCCTTAGCCTTCTACTGTTTTGCCTAGTCATTGTCTTCCAAATCCAAACTTCTATCCGATGTAGTGGGAGCTGGTTGTTCTCAGTGAAAGCACCAAAATGTTTGCGTAAAAAATGGCCGCAAACACCCAAAGTCGTGAAAGCACCAGTGTATGAATATAATTCAGCGATATTCAAACACAAATTACAGATCTCAGCAAATAACCCAAATATGTTTGCACAAAAGATGATCAAACAACTCCAAGTCGTATGAGTTAGTTGATTTTATGTTGTTCGTATTGATTTAGGTGGTGTATGCAAATACGTAAAAAGTAGGGGCTAAACTGTAAAAGACACACAGATTTATAGTGGTTCGGCCAAAGTGTGCCTACGTCCACTTTATATGTTATTCTCCTTTTCCAATCCGATTACAAGTACAAAGCTTGTAGTACAAGTGTATGAAAGTTGTTTGAAAGTTCCTTCCAGGTTTGAGCTCTCAAACTTGTCTGCCATTGTTGTACCCCTGCCCCTCTATTTATAGAGTGAGGCTGGGGGCAGGGGTCTTGGAAGTATATAGCTGCTGGTGGGCCTGGGCTGAAGCCATCTGGACTGGCAACTTTGGTTCGGCGAGCCTTCATTCGGTATGCCATCCTTATGTTGGATCGGTGGTAGGAGCATGGAGACGGTCCGGTGGGAGTTTGGTTGGTTCGGCGGTGCATTGGTTCGGTGATGGTGGTCCGGTTTGAGTTGGTTCGGTAGTTGTTGGCTTGGTGGTAGCATGGTCCGGTGTTAGCATGGACGTGGGTTTGGACCGGCAGTACTTGTGAAATACCGAATGAACTTACATACTCGGGAGTGCCGAACGAGCTCTTGCATTGGGATGCCGGATGAACCAAGGGAGATGGGAATGCCGAATGAGCACGCCGAATGAGTATGAATCTTGCCGAATGAGCATACCGAATGAGTTATGCCGAATGACCGAATGAGCTCTAGAATGCCGAATGAATTTGGGACTCCGAGTGTTGACGCATACGACATTGATATTCCAGTTTTGTCCAAAAAATGGGATAACAGAAATATAATAGCGAGCTCCACCTAAAGAAGCTACAGGTGCCGTCCCCAAACATCCATGTGAACATACTCAAGAATCTTTCTAGAATCATGCTTTCCCTCACCGTGTGAAACTTTAGTTTGCTTCCCCATGACGCATTCTTCACAAAACTCTAACTTGTTGAAACTTTCTCCATCGATCATCTCTCTCTTCCGAAGAACATCTAAACTCCTCTCCGAGACATGACTCAACCTCAAATGCCACATCTTAGTCGCATCCAAGCCATGAGAACTATCAACTCCTTTACAAGTTTCACCTTCTACAGTCACTCCTTGAAGCAAATAAATACCATGGGTCCTTGCACTCTTCATTACCACAAGCGCACCCTTCGAAACCCGCAAGCTATCACTCTCAATAGTGATCTTACAACCTACAGAATCCAGCTGCCCCAAAGAGATAAGAGACTTCCTAAGTCCCGGAACATAGCGCACATTAATGAGAGTAAGAACCACTCCGTCAAACATTCGAATTTGCACGGAACCAATGCCTTTCGACTTGAAAATAGCACCATTACCCATAACAATTGAATTTCCTTCTATGTCGATGTAAGAAGAAAAAAATTTTCTATTTGGCATCATATGATAAGACGCCCCAGAATCGAGCACCCATTCGCTATTCGAAACATCTGATGCTACCGCTGACAAAACATCTACATCTCCCTCACCGACTGCACTCTCCACCGCTACTGAAGAAGATGCTACTTCCTTCTTTACCTTCTCCTTGTCCGGACACTCATTCTTCCAATGACTGGGCTTCCTACAATATAGCACTTGCCTTTTCTTTCCTTCGACTTTCCTCTCCAACAGGGGTTCCTTGATTTAGAACGTCTCCGGTTCTCCTTCTTCACGTACCTCTCCTTCTCCACAAATAAACCATGGCCACTACTAGTACCACTACTACCATCACCTAACACCTTCATTTGATCCCACAACTTCTCGCTAAGAAGACCCATCTTGACATCATCAAGAGTCAATGTATCCCGACTATAGATCAAACTATTTGAGAAACCTATATAGCGATCTAGCAACGAACACAACAATACATTGCCTTTTGCTCTTCCTCAATCTTCAAATCTACCGCCTTCATCTTCATTAGAAAATCATCAAAAATGTTTAAGTGCGCCTTTAGCGAAGTACCTTCCTTCATCTTATAGGTGAAGAACGTTCGCAATAAGATCAAACGATTTGTCAAGGACTTCTTCATATACAATTCCTCCAACTTTTCCCAATTACCCTTAGCGGTTGTCTCACCACTAATTTCAGAGATAACATTCTCTCCCATAGCAAGTTGAAGTGTAGTGAATGCCCACTCCTCAATCTCCTCTCTTTCAACATCTGAGATGTCCGCTGGCAACAAATGTGTGTCAAACACTACCCGATGCACCCGATTCCTTCTTAGAACCACTTTCATCTTCCATTGCCATTTTTCAAAATCATTATAGCCATTCCACTTGTCTATTACCAATTGTGATCCTGAAGCTACGTACGAGCCACTACATAAGGAGCTACACCACTTGGATTACCCATTGAGGAACTACTAGAGTTATTACTTGATTCAGGCATTTTTACGACCACCTACCAACACCAAAGCTCTGATACCAAATGTTGGTGCGAGATTCCAATAAGGGACCACTCAAATCGAAACCCCACAAGCATAGCGGAAGACGAGATCGTGATAAGAAGTGTAAAAACAACCAATCAACAACTCAATTTCAATCTCAATTGATTCAAAAGCAATCACAATCCCAAACAAGCAATATAGAAATCAAAGCAATAACAAAAAATAAATCACACATCGATTTATAGTGGTTCCGCTAACATTGTGTTAGTGTACATCCACTTTAAGAGGGAACTTTTATTAATATTGATGAGAAGAGTACAAGAGATTGAATACAATGATCAAATTCTAATTAGATTTGAATTTGTGAAGAAGAGAATTGAAGAAAATTAGGTTTTGATAAACCCTAATTTGGTGGAGGCTAATCTCTTTCCGTTGCTTGCACACCTGTAGATCTGAAACCTAAGGCTGGCTTATATAGGAGAGTAGAAACCCTGGGCAATGTTTCGAAATTGCCCCTGTGGATATCACAAATTTTCACCCAAGTCCGCGAGAAGAAAACCAGATAAAAGTCGTTCCAGACGTTTGACCAGAAGGTCAGACGTCTGGCCTAACCCACTGTAGCGCCTTTGCTCCAGTTCAGACGTCTGACTCATTTGGTCAGACGTCTGACAGTGCGCACTGGAAGCACTTTTGTACCAAATCAGACGTCTGGAAGCACTTTTGTCCCAAATCAGATGTTTGAAAAATGGGTCAGACGTATGAAAATGGGTTCTGTCCCAAATTCGCCTTCTTCATCTTTTCTCTTATAACTTTCACCTCCGAACTCCGATTTGCGAACCATTTCCTTCGTTACGAAGCTACTTCTGACCTCTACAAATTCCCATATAGTGTCGCCAAAATTCAACAACTTATGTCTTGATGAATCCACTGTGAAGCTTGAAATAATCAATTATGCTAAATATACGGTCGAAGTGTATCCTGAACAAGGTCTTGTTGACAGTTTTCCTGTTAAGTTGGTGGATGGAAGTGAACAGATGGTTCATGTTAGTTATCTATAGAAACTAGAAACATGTTTGAAATGCAAACTCTTTGGTCGTTTAATAAAAGAATGTGAGGGAAGGCTGAAGAATGTGGACATAAATAAACAGAAGGCTTATGAGAAAATGAATAAATCTGATAAGCAAAAAGGAAATTAGTTGAATTGTAATGGTATGAAACATATCAATAATCAACAGTGGCAAAAGATTGCAAGAAAGAAAGAAGTTGAAAGGAATGAAGGAATAAGTGATGAAGGAATAAGGAAAACCAAACATGGGGAAAAGGTAACCCATTTGTCCGATGAAAAGGTTGAGGAAGGTCAAAAATGAAAATGAGAAGGAACCAACTTTAGATGTAGATGAAGAATATAGTGAGATGGATCAAAACAGATTTGTCGTCTTAACAAACTAAATTGAAGATGAACTGATAAGTGATGAAGTAGATGTGTTACCTCATACAAGCATTGCTTAATATTGTTGCACTCAATGTGCATGTCAGTAAGGTGCAAACAAACTATGATATTGGTAGTCATAATACATTGAAATCAAACCATTCACAGCAAGCATGTCAAACTGAAGAGCAACCCACATTACAACTTCCAACTGTCATCATTGAACCCTTGCTAATATCTCCATCCTCTTCCCTTCTTCCTAAGGACATAGTGCTCAATGTCTTATCATCCCCAAATAATCTATATAGCCACCGTTCTCCTCCTCCTGGCTATTCCATCTCTTTCAGAAATAACACTCATCTAGACCCTCCATACCCTGTCCAAACATCAATGCCCCAAAGGCCAAATCATCCACCACTACAAACTAAAACAAACCCAGGCAACCAAGCACCACCTCTAACAAAGGAAAAAAATAATAAACCCAAAGATTTCAATACTCCTAATATCCTACCATCCACCAGAATCCTCCTAGATAATGGTAACAGTTGCTCTTGTGCAACCAAAAGCAAGAAATTCCATAACAAAAGTCTTAATAATTTACATTAATGTCCCAACCATTAGTGCTTGGAACATAAGAGGATCCCATCAAGACATCAAACTCACTCAAGTGAAAATCATAATAACCAAACACAATCTCAAAATTATTGCCATTTTGAAACTAAGTTAAACCTCACACTAACAAAAGAGTTGTTATGTTTATCAATCCTTTCTGGAAGTTGATCCATAATCTTGATGGTCCTTATGGTAGAATAATGATCCTCTATGACCCCTCTACTTACAAAATCTCTCTCATCCTTTTCGCAATCCAGTTCATACATTCCCACCTTCCAACATCTTCATCATCTTATCTAACTTATGTCTATGCAGACAACTTAAATAATGGTAGACAAAGACTTCATGAATACCTACCCCACCTTGCATAAAATACACACCCATGGATAATTCTAGGTGATTTTAACTGCCTCCTTTTTTACGAAGACATAACTGATGGAAATCCAATTACATTCAAAGAAATCAATCTTCTTAACTTAGCTATTAACTCCTCATCCTTTATACTAGTCCATTACAGTGGTGTTAGATATACCTGGAATACCAAAGGCAGATCCGGTAAGATGATATTCAGCAAGAATGATCACACTTTCTACAACTTTACAGTCTTACCCACCTGGCCGTCCATCAACACCTATCTCGCCTTCCTTTGCTCTCTGACCACTCTCCTCAAATGCTCCACCTCACTAAGGAAGATTTGGAAAGAAAGGCCTCGTTTAAATTTTTAATGCTTGGGTTCTTGAACTGGATTTTCTAAATATAGTTAAATAAGCTTGGAATACTAATAATTATGGAACACCTATGTTTGTTTTGCAGCTAGGAATGAAGAATGTAAAGTGATGCTTGAGCAGTTGGGCTTCTTTGAGACATGGAGATGGGAAACAATTATCAAAGTCCTTGGAGAAAAAGCTTGCTAATGCTAAAATTCAAACTATGAATGATCCTGGTTGCATTCATCTTGCAAAAATAGAGCATGACATACCAGTACAATATCAAAGAGCTCTTAGCATAGTAGAAGACATGAAGAAACAGAAGATGAGGTCGAAGTTGAGTGTTCATGGTGACAGGAATACAAGGTTTTATCATGATAGCCTCAAAATCAAGCAATCCAAGTCCCATATACATAGCATTTGTGATGTCCATGGTAACAATGTCAAATCAGCTCCCTAAGTTGATAAAGCTTTCTTATAATATTTCACATCCCTCCATGGAAATTTTGTTGAGTTTATTCCCGACCTCTCAAAAATTGATGCCTTGATTTGCCCACCCTATCAACTGACGTAATAAGTATCTTATCTGCAAAGATAATGACACCGAAATAAAAGATTCAATTTTTAGTACTAACAAGGAATCCTGTGGTGGCCCCGATGGATTCGGTGCAACCTTCTTCACTACATGTTGGGAAATCATTAAGGATGATCTTTGTAGAGCCTTCAATAGCTTTTCTTCAATAGTAGAATGCTTTTTGGAATTAATGCCACCAATCTTGCATTAATCCTTAAATCTGATCATTGTCTTAAAGTGTCTGACTTTATACCCACTTCTTGTTATAACATCACTTATAAATGCATTAGTAAAATTATATCCACTAGACTTAAGATGGTCATCCCTACTCTAATATCTAAAAACTATGCTACCTTCCTACCAGATGGGAGTATTCTTGATGATGTATTATTAACGCATAAGCTTCTAAGGGACTTTAACAAATCAAACATTTGTCTAAGAGAAATGCTGAAACTTGACATACGAAGGCATACGCTTCTATCAAATGGACTTCAATTACAAGGGTGCTTGCCAAGATGAGTTTTCCTCCTCACTTTGCATCATGGATTTACACCTACATCTCCTCTGTGCATTTTTCTATGTTACAATGGCACCAAAAATGGCCACTTCAAAAGCAGGCAAGGTATAAGACAGGGAGACCCTTTTTCTTCATATCTCTTTATATTGGTTATCGAGGTGCTAACTTTTGTGATAAAAAAAGAAATTGCTTCATGTAACATTTTACTACACCCTAAATGCAAAGATCCTTTAGTTTTCTCCGTCATGTTTACCGTTGATCTAATTATATTTACCAAGCCAACCCTTTCTTCTATCTACAACATCATTGACATCCTTAATTCCTTTCACAATTTTTCTAGCCTTACAATTAATTGTGAAAAATACTACATTCTCATAGCAGGCATCCATAAGGATCAAGCCCACATAATTAGACAAATATCCAACCTTCCTCAAGCTCCTGAAGTAACGACCCCGATTTATGGTCGTTGATTTTGAACATTTAATTCATTTTAAATGTTGAGTTTGAAATGTGAATAGAACTATACTATGAAATTTAACGATCAAATAAGTGGAATGAATTTAAATTCCAAATATAGAGATTTACAGAATAAATTTAATTGTTAGTTTTACAATTGAAAAAAATCTTAAAATAATTGAATTGGAGTAGAATATGATTCGAAAATGATTTCATCATCATAAATACTGCCGAAATTATAATTTAGTTAGTGAGATTTTAAAACTGAAATTTTGAGCGATTTTGGGAAAATTTAGAAATCGTCGGTTTAATCGACGCATTAAAATAACGAACTAGGGTATAATCTCGAAATTCAACAAAATTAGTTCCATTGGATCCATAGTAGTGTATTACGTCGCATTTCAAATTTTGTTGCTTTTGGAGTTATCGTTTGGTCATACGAGATAGAAACGCACTGAATTTATATCGAAAAATTAATTTAATAATTGGGTCCAAAAAGCTATCTTCTCCATACGATCGAATTAGGACTCGAAACCTTTTCCATTGCATTTGGATTAGGTGTATGACATTATAAACGCCAGGTGGCATGCCCCAATAGAAGTTAATAAATATCTAGATATTTGAAAATTTATGTATAATTGTTATTTTCAAAACCTCACTTCAGCCGTAAATTGAAGTCAAATTTTATCTTGTCGCTGCAGCCTAGGATCATGACCATTGCCTCTTTTACACCACCTGTCTCCATTTTGAATTCGAGTTCTCCTTCCTTCGAACGATAACAGGCACAAAAGAAATAAAAGAGTAGAAACGAATCGTGGTTCGCTCTCCTCCCAAACGAAATTCAATCGAAGAACAAAATCTCATTCAACTTTAAAAAAATAATAGAGAGAACACGAGCAATCGCAAAATGCCTGAGAAGCGTGGTTTTTGGACACATCTCCAGCTAAGCTTCGCACGATAGGGAAGATGCGGCACTTGGAGGAGGTACGGTAGAGGGGCGCGTGATCTTTGCGATGGATTTTGGGATGGTGGCATGCGAGCTAATGGATAAGGCAGCATAGCTAGTGTCGATGACGAAGCTGGGATGACGCACGACGTCGATTTGAGCAACGGATGACGATGGTGATTTTTAGGTGTTCGGAACAATGGTTGAGCAAAAGATGAACTTTAGGGTTGGCTATTTTGCCGGCGATGGTCAATGTTGATGACAGTGAGCCTCTATGGTTTGGTGAGTATAACCATTAATTTCCAATTACAACGAGTTAACTATTGCCCTTTCTTATTCTACCAGTTTGAAATTGGAAATACGTATCAGTTTCGATTGCTTTGCTAATTAAAATCATATGAATTTAGTGTTCATTCATATGGAAGATTGTTAAAAGGAATTATATGTGGGTTACTTGTTGATTTTGGTTCATTTGATTAAGTAAATATAGAAGAAGAAAAATCGTTAACTTATATAATTTGTGATTTTTGCATGTGAGGTCTAAAACAACGTGAAACGAGTCAGGAATGGTTCGCAACTAAAAATCTATGCAATAGGATCGGATTGGAGTTTTTCGAAGTCCGTTGGAAATTTATATTAAATCGACCGACGTTCAATTTAGTTTAAAATATGGATATTCGGCAAACAAAAATCAAGATGAGTTAATCTAACTCAATTTTGGATCACCACAATTAATTTTAAATCGTTCAAATAAATTATTGATTGATTTATTGAATTGATAAATTATTGAATGTGTTATTATATATAATAGTATTTATATTAGTAGTTGCATTGATATCCCCGCATATTATTGGAGATGAGACTTTATGCACCATGCATAATAGCGGACAACCCTATATACCGTGATATCCCCCTCAAAATGGGGTTTGTATTATTTTCATATTGTATTAACATCTACGGATGCAGGAAAAACAGGTTGGAGGGATTCAACTAAGTTCCTCCAAAATGTTGAATTAAATTTCATATATATTGATATATGGTCTGTTTGAATAATCTGTGATAGATTATAGTGGAATTTGAATTTATTGGATGCTATGGTATTATTGGTTAAGATTTTGATATTTTAAAATACCATAAATATGTATATTGAATTTGAAAAGAAATTAAAAAGGAAACTGGAAGGGAAAATATTTATTGTGAAAATTGGATTAATCGAAAGAAATGAATTTTGGGTAAACTAAATAGTTTGATTTTAAATTTGTATTTAATAATTCTGGAATATGGAAAATAGAGAATTTGGAATAATTTAAATAAAAGGATTTTATATAATTAAACTTAAGAGATCATTGTTAAAGTGTAAAAAGATTTTAAAATCGAGATTTATATAGTTGGGAGAATAAAAAGGGAATTTCGAAAATGAAATATGAAATTAATAAACCAGATTTTAAATAAGATTTTAAGTTACGAAAAGGAAGTGGAATCAGAATTTAGTTAGGTTTGGGAATATAGTTGGCTTATTTGAGAATCTAATATGGAAACCGATTTAAAATCGATTAAGTATTGTGAAACTGTTATAAACAAGAAATGAGGATATCAAATTTATAAACACGGTTTATAAATGAAGAAAACGATTATCAGTGGATGAATGGAAGTTATAACTTCATAATAAGGATTTAAAAGGAGATGGGTAAATGAGTTTAAAAATAAATGGTAGATTTATTTTTTAGAAATGTGAAGGAAATTTATGAAATTGGGATGTAAATCAAATTAGAAATAAATCGAGAGAGATGTATAAATGTTTGGCCGGTTATATTTGAGTTGGAAAATATATCACTATCGAGGAATTGAGTTTGATTTTAAAAAGAGGATTTTTAATTATTTACTAGGCAACTTTAAGAAAAAGTGGTTTTAGAACATTTTCCGAAAATTAATCATTTAGTTGTTTAAAATTGTTTTAAGTATATTTAATTATAAATTAAGTTAGTTTATATTAAATTAATTATTATTTAAGAAGGAACCAATATTAGTATTTCAAAAGCATAGATTATTCAATATTAATATAATTTTTTATAAATAAATTTTATTTAAAAGGTATTTGCCTATACTAAAATTTGGAAATTGTATAGGAATTTTATAAGTATATTTATAAAAATTATTTAATAAAATTTCGAAAAGTAATGGTATGCTTTCATGGCAAAAGCGGAGGCAGTAAGTGCTGCAGTTGAGTTTTGGATTTCTTTAGGATAGAGACGTAACCATTGAGCTGTGAATCCATGGTTGATACCGCAGTGGTACTTACCATATTATCTTAAAAAGATTTTCAAATATGTTTGAAAAGGATAGTTTGCGAATATGATAAATTCGGTATGATAAGTATATAATTTGGATAAAGAGATTTAAGTAATTTAAAATATAAATTGAAAGAAGACTTTGTGGTTTTCAGGGGGAAAAAAATTTAGTAGAATGATTGTTTGTTTGATATTTAAATAACTGACTATCAAATTTGGACTAAAAATGTAACTTTAGAAATATCCAGAAGAAATATGGGAATTATGTGGTACAGTTACCGTTCGAGGTGTTATATAGCACGTATAAACTCGTTTCGTTCTTCCAGGATGATTATAAGGAAATTATCCACTAATGGTTAGGAGGAGATCTCCAATCTTATTTTCATATTTTTATTCCCTAAAGAAACGGGGTTGAGTTCACTAGAAATATGGAACGTTGTTTCGAAGAGACTGGGATCAAATAAGTTATCCAATAACCACTTCGATCCTACAATTACATTTTCGAAGTGAAAACCAGAGCATGGAGTTGAAGATGGAGCAGTGAAGTGCAAGAGTTAATCGCTACTAATCCTGACGATGTTTCCAAAATGGATGTAGTAGGAATTATGTCTTTGGTTCCGTTCGGACCTAAAACAGACTTACATGGATGAATGTTATTCGTACATTGTCATTGAAGGACAATAAGCATTCTAATTGAATTTTTTTTTAAAAGGTAATCATAGCCTCTAGCCTCATCAACCAGGAATCCCAGAAAATCAGGGGGAATACAACAAGGCTAAGTGGGTCTCATCCAATTAGGGTATGTATATCACCTTTCTAGATACCCTCGGGTATTATTACCACGATACATGAAAGGAGTTCGAAAAGTGTGAAAACACCCGGGTTGAGCATATTCAGTCTGTCTAGGTTTGGTGTAGTCCGGTCTTGTGTTGCAGGGGATCCCAGCGTGGTCCTCATTATATTTTTCTACACGTGTACAGTGATAGATGGTACCCAAGTGCCTCGTCATTCGTATGGAATCCATTCTCCAATACATACCTTTATGATTTCGGTTGTAGAGCCTAGTATGCTGGAATTTAATTAATGTAACAATTTCAGCTATTTGAATAAGCATTTGTACTTAGACACTATTATAATATCAGTTGATTTTGATATAAAATGTTTTGGTTATCCTAAGGTAAAAACCCGCCGTGTTTATGTGTGACGTGGTCTTACGAGATACCTTTATTTTCAAAGGATTTTGATAACTTTAATAATTCAAATTGAGTGTGTTATCTCACGCTGGTTTTCCAGACTGACTCGGGTGCTATTTTATTATAATGCTCGGGTCATACTGTAGCGATCCTGACTCGAACTTCGAAAAATCGGCACTGAATACGACACTCATATTCAAATGCCGCAGATCCAAACGTCGAACTTGGTGCGCCGGAGCTTATAACACAATTAAGTACAACAATTTAACTACTTATGAATGAATTATCCAATCTTGATTTATTAATTATAAATCATTTGATATACATTAATCTATCAAACACTTTAATCAATTATTCTCAATTAACCATATTAATTTAGTTAACCTTTAAACTAATTACATAATTAATTAACCACATTAATTAGTTGTTCTTTAGAGTAATTACCCTTTAATTACTTTGATAAATTTTCCATTTCATTAATTAATTACAAATTAATTAATCCATTTTAATTATCTTAATAATTAAATGAGTCACATATCATAAATTCAAACTTTCTAAGATAAAACTTCTCTCATCTATACATTTGAAAACATTCATTTCAATTTTACCTAGTAAAACAACAATTGATTACAAAATAAATTTTAAAGAGTTAAAAATCAATTTTCTCTTTAACTTAAACATTTTTAACTTATTGCCACACTTAAGTATAGAATTAAAATTGATTTCCAAAACCTTAAAATCTGTTTCAAAATTAGTTTCAGGTTAATTTTTTTTTACTTGTTTAAATTTTCATTTACACATTACAGATTTATTTTATATTCAAATTTCTTCAATCATTTAGTTACTTTTAAGTTATTTAAACAATTTGAATTATAAACTTCATCTATATTCAAATTAAATTTTAATTCAAACTTTGAATTATATTTATACTTTGATTTACCACTCCGTTTTAAAAAAAACTTGATTTAAAATTTAATTTAGTTTTCAAATTTCTCCAAACAAGACAGTTCAGGTTTCAAAGCCTGGAGCAAGACTTGACTCGAGACTCCTCTTCCTTGCTTCGAGTAAACTACTCGATTTACTCGAGTATAACACGTGAAAAACACTACTCCTTCCCAGGCAAACAAAACACCCAAGCAAACACTAAGGCTCGTGCATGTGTACAACGACGCCAGCCATCTTCCGGCATCGCCATGACGTCGAGCACGTCGATAATCAACTCCTGAACGTACGCCGACCACTCGCACTTCACCGCCGCTTCGAATTCGAATTCGAGGTGAAATTTTGAAACCTGGAAACGTTCGAACCCAACATTCCCCGAACCTGTCAACGCGACGTCCTCACTTCTCTGACCACTGGAGATGCTCCAACTCCGGCTACGAACGCGTCACACTTCCAGCCACCATTTTCCCAATGCCCACGTGACTCGGTCGATCATCGATGATGAACTCACCTCGTTTCCAGACCTCGTCAAAACCATGTACTAAACCCTACCTCCCTCTCGTCCCCTCAAATCTTACAGTATAAAATTTATTTAACATTTTTCCTGGGATCCATTAGGATCAAGCAAGCTTCAAACAAAATTTTAACATCTAAAGTTACACCACTAAAATCACCATTTAAGTTTTAAAAATCTTATCTTTTACTGTTGATACAAATTACACAATCGAATTAATATTTTAAAATGTTCGAATTTATCACACATTTAAGATTTCAACTATATTTTCTTGTTTCCAATAATTTTCTAAACTTACAATACTAGAACTTGTTTCTAAAAAAACTAGATGATGTTTAAGACTAAACTAGCTTGATTGAACATCATAGTTTCACAGTGATTAAATTTAGAGCTGGAACTTTTGTTTGTTTTAAAATCTTTGAAATCAGAAGAAAGAAACAGAGGGGTACAAACAAATCAGACAGGCATATTCAAATACTTCATATACTCATATTTTTTTCTTTCTTTTTTTTATACTTCTATCTACATATGCAAGATATCATCATCACAGCAATTTGTCAAGCAACATATAACTAATGTTTACTCACCAGTTGTTGTTTAAGAAGTGGACAGAGAAGCTTTTATCTTGAAACAACTTTGAACATGCTTGCTGATTTTGTTTAAATTTTAGATGATGCGTATCTTATATTTTCTTAGCTTGAAAAGTGAGTGAAACTGAGATACAGGCGGTTGATATATAGAAAGAGAATAGTTGTACAGGCTAATGAAATCTTCTTGTACAGGGAGATATTATAATGCATGTTTGTACAATATAGGTCATGGATGAAGTGTTTTAGTTATGGGCTGCATTATATTTTAACAATTCGAATTGACCCATTGCTGCTGAGATAATGGAAATAAAGGCATGTTCTCCCTTGCTTAGTTACAACATGTTCTATTTGTATAATATAGCCAGTCTTCTTTTACTTTATGTACATATTTTATTTTTATTTTCATACTAATGTTTTGCTTGTATATGAACATATAAAGTTGCTGTCTTGTATGTCTTCATGCTTATACTTTATTTGTACAAAGATATTTGATCTCTTGTTTTATTTGTTTGTACTTAATTTTGTATCTTTTTGTTTAGGATGAAATGATATTGTATGTTATTTTATATAAAACATTGACTTCCTTTGCAAGCTGAAGTCATTTATTATCTCGCATACTTTTGTTTATGTTATTTTGTACATAAACACTCTGTTTCCTTGCCTTGCATTTTGGCTGAAAATACTTGTTTTATATTTGTACTTTATTTTATTACTTTGCTTTGTTTTTATAAGCTTATTCCTAACTTCTTTTATTTATACTTTTGTTTTGTTTATTAATTTCCTTTTTGTTTTGCCTGTATAACCTTTGAGTTTGCTTTTACAAGTGTTCATACTTGTCTTTTGTTTGTTCATGCTTATGTGTATGTTTAGTTATTGGTTATAGACTTTAACTTATATATGTAAAAATATATTTTATTTTGTGTCTTTCTTTTGTTTTATATTTTGTACATTATTATCTCCTTTACATTATTCATAAATCCCAATTCAAATACAAATTCAATATTTCAAATTCAGATTCTAAAGTCAAAATCAAATTTTAAAACAAATAAGTATATATCTCATATTAAACTTGAAAAATTCAAACAATTTCACAATTTTAAATCAAAAATTAATTTAATTTTCAATTTAAAATAAATTAAAATTCGGGATCATTACGCAGACTGAGTATTACAAATTTAAGATAGGATGCTATAAAGCTTAGGGGACAAGTTGGATGATATGGACGTATTACCGTACTTGATTTATGTTTTCGCTATACAAGGCAAAATATTATAACTGTCCAGATTGATGTAATGGTGGTTGTACTCTGACAATTGTATGAAATAAATAGTTAAAAATTCATTTATGCAAAAATCCGTTATTATATATCATATTTTCTTCCGTTGCGATTGTGAGATTTTGTGTTGTCGCTTCTATTTTTCTTCTTCTACCTTTTCTTCTTCACCACTAGTAAACTGGTATTTCCGACACTCGACTGCTCGACATTTTATATAATAGACGTATTGATGTCAATTTTTGAGGGTTGAAAATCCCGTTCGTTACAGTTGGTATCAGAGCTGAGGGTTAAACAAGAACCATGGCTCCAGTGGGGATTACTCATTAGAGATAGAGTCAGTAATACCTTAGAATGGGTCTGAGTGTGTTGATAGATATTAGCGCATATTTGTTAGTGGATGTAAATTGTTTTATATTGTGTTGAGTTATCGGTTGAGTGTTTATAAATTTTGGTCGGTACAGTCTGGACAACTGTATCAATAGGGATTTCCAAACTCTTAAACTAGGAAAACCGATACAAGTACTATTTTAAAAAGTGGGTAAATGAAATAATTTTAGCCAAACCATATTTTGATATAAAAGAAATAATCTTCTAAAATTTATTATAATATATTGGAGTGTTTGGGTGATAATATTATAACCTTAACAGATTATAAAATTTGAAATAGTTTATAAAAATTAAATGAAATTGTAAAAGTAGGAATTGTACAAATGAATTATAATTGGGATGGATCCCAACTCGAATCCAAGAATTTAAACCTTGGAAGGTTTTGAAAATATTTTTAGAAGATTGTGGAATGAGATTTGAGTTATTTTGGAAACATTTTTGGAATTAATAATGGAGTACTATTTGGGGATTTTTTTAAATAGTAAATGTTTAAAAATGGATTTCGGAAGAGGTATAGCACTGAACTCACGACAATCGCTGGAAATTAATTCTGATGATGACTGCGACATCATCAGTGTTCAATTTCGAGATTCAAAGTGATGGGTTGCTACCGTGGAAATTTGATATGAGGATTTTGTTGAAAATGTTTTGGAAAGGAATTTTTTTGGATAAAACCAAACTGGTTTCGGAAGTTCGAAATAATGGTTTGTTAAAACCAAGGAAGAGCTATATATTTGATTTCAAAACAATTTGAAATAAATACCGGGTGTTTAAAAATTCTGAAACCCTTATTTAAATGTTTTAAGAAATATCATAAATAAGTTATGAACTTATAAAGGTGAATGATTTTAAAGAAAATATGGAATTTGAATTTTTGAAATAAATTTTAACTTGAGTAATTTAAAATGAATGGAATTTAACTTGAGCTAAGTCAAATAAAATTTGATTGAAAATGGTATCGATTGGGATTAAGATATAAAATAAATGGAATTCAACTAAAGTTAAGTTGTAGGAATTAAATTTTAGAAATTTAATTGATTATGATTTGAATGGGTTAAATTAGTAAAGTGGTAAATGAAAATTGAATGGAATATATAAACTCGAATTGTAAAGCGACTAGAAAACTATAAGTTATAAAATTTTGATTGGAATAAAAATTTAAGTGGAAATTTACAGATGTGGGAATATACAAATTAAATAGTTTACAAAATAGGAATTTGTGGGATATATATATATATATATATATATATATATATATATATATATATATAAGCTATGAAGTGATGAAAATCTTGGGTTAAAGGTAAAATGTGAATATGCTCGAGTAAGGAGGTTGCGAAAATAAGAAAAATAAGTTGAAATTTTTTAAAATAAAATAGAATAACCAAAACAAAAATGGTATGATATTTTAAAGTAAAGAAATCAAATCCGAACTTGAAATATAAAATTAATCTGAACTCAGGTAAATTAAAATGGAGGTGAACTAATTAGATAAATTAATTAGTTAATTGAATATGGGAATGGAATTTAACTTGATTAAATAAAATGGATTGTGGACTGAAATTGGAATTAAATAGAGAACTTGGGTTATAAATAAGTTCAATTAAAGTGTAAGTAAATTGAATATGGCCTTGGATTTAGATGAATTCGAGAATGAAATTGAATAAGGAATTAAATTTGAAATGAAACAAAATTAAATATAAATTGATTTGAAATCAATTTAAATAGAAATAAACTGAAAACGTTATTTTATTAAATAAATATCGCCGAATTTGCATACAAATTTTTTTTGTGTTTGGTGTAAACGGAAGTAAATAAAATTCTATAGATAAATGGAAAGTGAATAAATTGATTTTTAAAACAATTGGGAATGGATATGAGCTTGTTCGGTATAAAAGTAAATTGAATGCAAGAAAAATGAGTTGCAAATCATTTAAATTGAATGGAATGGTATGCGGATTGATTGGAAATAATTAAATTGGTGTTGGAACCTCATAGTTGCTTATAAATAATATTTAGAATGCATTGCTTATGAAACTCATGTGTTAACTATTCAAATATATGAAATGTTATTGAATTTTTTGTTTTGGAACTTACATGTTTAAATTAAGTAAGTATAGGTACCCGGAGGATATTTGGCAGATTTTGATCGCACTAATCTCATATAAAATAAGCTGCTCGCTTAGAAACACTAAAATAAGTACGTTTTCGGATTAAATACCGCAAAATATAAAATATTGTTATATATTTTGTCTTCCGACCATGTGGGTCGATGTATATATATTTATCTCTCTTGTCATAATGCAATAGGCTCTCCGTACAAGGGAGACTCTGTCAAAAAGTTTCGAAAATTGAGGGTGTTAGAAAAATTTTGAATTTTTTTGTTAACTTAAAGGAGTTGAATTTTGAATTGGAATTGAATTAGAAGTAGAAACTAAAATGTTTGGATAAGACTAAAGGGTTTAGAAAAGTGGATGTCAAGTTTAACTAAGTGGGTTTTGAATAAGTAATGGGTTTGGAGCGTTTTTCCTACCATAGCAATTTCGAGGACGAAATTCTTTTAAGAGGGAATGCATATAACGACCTACATTTTTGGTCGTTGATTTTGAACATTTAAATCATTTTAAACGTTAAGTTTGAAACATGAATAGAATTTTAATATGGAATTTAACGATTAAACAAGTGGAATGAATTTAAATTCGAAATATAGCGATTTACTGAATAACTTTAATTCTTGGATTTATAATTGAAAAAAATCATTAAATAAATGAATTTGAGTAGAATATGTTTCGAAATTGATTTCAAATGTTTTTATAAATTCTATTAGAATTATAATTTATTTAGTGCGATCAGAAAACTGGAATTTTAAGCGATTTTGCAAAAAATATGAAATCGTCGATTTAATGACGTGTTAAAATAGCAATCCGGGGCACA
The DNA here is from genome assembly GCA_030765085.1 of Allium cepa. NCBI lineage: Eukaryota > Viridiplantae > Streptophyta > Magnoliopsida > Asparagales > Amaryllidaceae > Allium > Allium cepa. The sequence continues at coordinate 311,968,980 of CM060942.1, read as the reverse complement.
GTCTCATAATTTGATAAAACCCAGTGCTATTGGATCCATAATAGTGTATTATTATCAGATTTTAAATTTTGTAGCTTTTGGAGTTATCATTTGGTCATACGAGATAGAAACGCGCTGAATATAGATCGAAAAATTAACATAATAATTGGGTTCAAAAAGCTACCTTCTCCATACCGTCGAATTAGGACTCAACACCTTTTCCATTGCATTCGGAATAGGGTTATAACAATGTAAATGCTAGGCAGCATGCCTCGATAGGAGTTCAAAAATAAATATATGGATATTTGAAAACTATATATATAATTGTTATTTTCAAAAACTCACTTCAGCCGTAAATTGAAGTCAAACTATATTTTGTTGCTGCAGCCTAGGATTGCGACCATTACATCTTTTACATGCCTCCCCTCTCCTTTTTAATTCACATTCTCCTTCCTTCGAACGATAATGGTCACAAAAGAAAAAAGAAGAGCAGAAACGAATCCTAGTTCCCTCTCCTCCCAAATGAAATTCATATCGAAGAACACAATCTCGTTCAATATTAAAAAAAAAGAGAACGCAAGCATTCGCAAAATGCCTGAGAAGCGAGGGTCATTGGTCACATCTCCAGCTAAGCGTCGCATGATGGGGAAGATGGAGCACTTAGAGGAGGTACGGTAAAGGGGCACGAGGCCGTTGTGATGGATTTTATGGTGGTATCATGCGAGCTAATGGCTGCAGCGACAACTAATGTCGACAATGAAGTTGGGATGATGCACGACGCCGATCTAAGCAACGGGCAATGATGGTGATTTTTTTAAGGTGCACGAAACAACGGTTGAGCAAAGGATGAACTTCAGGGTTGACTATTTTACTGACGAAGGTAATTTTTGATGACAGTGAGCCTCAATGCTTTGGTGAGTAAAAAGCATTAATTATCAATTACAGCAAGTTAACTACCGCCCTTCTTATTCTACTAGTGTGAAGTTGGAAATACATATAAGTTTGGATTGCTTTGCTGATTGAAATCAAATGAATATAGTGTTTATTCATACGAATGATTGATAAAAGGAATTATACGTGGGTTACTTGTTGATTTGGGTTCATTTGATTAAGTAAATATAGAAGAAAAAAATGTTAGCTTATATAATTTATGATTTTTGCATATGAGGTCTAAAAGAAAAATCGTGAAACGAGTCATGGATGGTTCGGAGCTAAAAAGCTATGCAATAAGATCGGCTGGAACTTTTCGAAGTTCGTTGGAAATTTAAAGTAAATCGAACGACATTTGATTTAGTTTAAAATCTGGACATTTGGCAAATAAAAATCAACGTGAGTTAATCCCACTCAATTGTGGATAACCGCAATTAATTTTAAATAGTTAAAATTAGTTACTGATTGATTTATTGAATTGATAAATTACTAAATGTGTTATTATATATAGTAGACTATACATACATACATACATACATACATACATACATACATATATATATATATATATATATATATATATATATATATATATATATATATATTAGAAGTTGGAGTGATATCCCCGCACATTATAGCGGATGAGACCCTATGCGCCCCGCATAATAGCGGATGACCCTATGTACCATGATATCTCCCTGGAAGTGAGGTTGGTATTATTTTTATATTGTATTAACATCTGTGGATGCAGGGAAAACAGGTTGGAGGAAACCAACTAGGTTCCTCAAAAATATTGAATTAAATTTCATATATATTGATATATGGTCTTTTTGAATAGTCAATGATAGATTATAGTGGAATTTGAAATTATTTGATGCTATGGTATTACCGGTTTAGATTTTGATATTTTAGAATACCATAAATATGTATATTGAATTTGAAAAGAAATTAAAAAGAAAATTGGAAGTAAAAATATTTATAGTGAAATTTGGATTAATAAAAAGAAATGAATCTTGGGTAAAATAAATAGTTTGGTTTTAAATTTGCATATAATAATTTCGAAATATGAACAATAGAGATTTGGAATAATTTAAATAAAAGAATTTTAAATAATAAAACTTAAGCGATCATTGTTTAAGTGTAAAAGGATTTTAAAATCGAGATTTAAATATTTGGGAGAATAAAAGGGAGTTCTGAAATGAAATTGTTATACTAGATTTTAAATAAGATTTTAAGTTATGAAAAGGAAGTGGAATTGATTTAGTTGGGTTTTGGAATATAGTTGGGTTATTTGAGAAATTAATTTAAAAATGTAATTTAATTTTGAAATCGATTTAAATCGATTAAGTATTGTGAAACCGTTATAAATGAGAAATGAGATTATGGAATTTATAAACAAGGTTTATAAATAAAGAATGTGATTATAAGTGAATAAATGGAAGTTGTAAATTAATAGTGAGATTTATAAGGAGATAGGTAACCGGTTTAAAAATAAATGGTAGATTTATTTTTTAGAAACGTGAATGGAATTTATGAAATTGGGACGTAAATCAAGTTGGAATTAAATCGAGTGAGATTTAAATATGTTAGGTTGGTTATATTGGAGTTGGAAAATGTATCATTATTGAGGAATTGAGTTTGTTTTAAAAAGGAGGATTTTTGATTATTTACTAGGTAATTTTAAAAAAAAGTGTTTTTAGAATATTTCAGAAAATTAATTATTTAGTTGTTTAACATTGTTTTAAGTATATTTAATTATTAATTAAGTTAGTTTATATTAAATTAATTATTATTTAAGAAGTAATCAACATTAGTACTTCAAAAGGATAGATTATTCAATATTAATATTATTTTTGTATAATAACTTTTATTTAAAAAGTATTTGCCTAAATTAAAAATTTGAAATTGTATAGCAATTTTATAAGTATTATTTGAAAAATTATTTAATAAAATTTCAGAAAGTAATGGTCAGATTTTATGAAAAAATCAGAGTCAGCGAGTGCCTAAAGTTGAGTTTTGGATTTCTTTGGGATAGAGACGTAACCATTGCACTGTGAATCGATGGTTGATACCGCACTGGTACTTACCATATTATCTTAAAAAGATTTTCAAATATTTTTGAAAAGGATAGTTTGCGAATATGCTAAATTTGGTAAGATAAGTATATATTTTGGATAAAGAGATTTTAGTAATTGAAAATATAAATTAAAAGAAGACTTAGCGTTTTTTAGTGGGAAATAAAATATTTTGGTTGAATGATTGTTATTTGATAGTTAAATAGCCGACTATCAAATTTGGACTAAAAATTTAACTTTGGAAATATCTAGAAGAAACACGGAAATTATGTGGTACAGTTCCCATTTGAAATGCTATACAGTATGTGCAAACTCGTTTCATACTTTTAGGACGACTATAAGGAAATCCATCCACTAACGGTTAGGAGATGATCTCCAATCTTATTTTCAACTGTATATTCCCTAAAGAATCGGAGTGGAGTTTACTGGAAATATCGAACGTTGTTTCGAGGAGACCGGAATAAAATAAGTTATTCAATAACCACTTCGATCCAACGAGTACGTTTTCGAGGTGAAAACCAAAGCATGGAGTTGAAGATGGAGCAGTGAAGTGCAAGGGCTAATCGCCACTAATCCTGAAGATGATTCCGAAATGGGTGTAGTATGAATTGTGCCTTTAGTTCCGTTCGGACACAGAACGGACTTGTATGGATGAATGTTATCAGTACGTTTTCATTGGAGGACAATGAGCATTCTAAGTGAAAATTTCATTAAAAAGGTAATCGTAGCATCTAGCCTCATCAACCGGGAATGACTGAAAATCAAGGGGTATGCAGCAAGGCTTAGTGGGTCACACCCAATTAGGGTATGTTTATCACCTTTCTAGATACCCTCGGATATTATTACCATGATACATGGATGGTTTCGAAAAGGATGGCAACAACCGGGGTGATAGCATATTCGGTCTATCTAGGTATGGGGTAGTCCGGTCTTGTGTTGTAGGGGATCCCGGCGTGGTACTCGGTACATTTTCCCAAACGTGTACTATGATATGTGGTACCCTAGTGCCTAGTCATTCATATGGAATCCATTCTCCAATACGTACCTTTACGGTTTCGGTTATAGAGCCAAATATGCTGGAATTTAATTAATGTAACAATTTCGGCTATTTGAATAAGTATCTATACTATTATAATATCAGATCATTTTGATATAAAATGTTTTGGTTATCGTTAGGTAAAAACCCATCGTGTTTATGTGTGTCGTGGTCTTATGATATACGTTTATTTTCAAAGGATTTTGATAACTTTAATAATTCAAATTGAGTATGTTCTCTCACGCTGGTTTTATAGACTGACTCGGGTGCTATCTTATTATAATGCTCGGGACAGATCAATTATTATAGATTCTAGATAGGATATTATGAAGCTTAGTGGACAAGTTGGATGAGTGAGACGTATTAATACTGTACTTGATTTATATTTTCCTTCTATAAGGACAAGTTATTACAACTGTCTAGATTGATGTAATAATGGTTATACTCTATAATTTTAAGACATAAATAGTTACAAATTCATTTGTATAAAGATCTGCCATTATATATATATATATATATATATATATATATTATGTTCCACTATGATTATGAGATTCTATGCTGCTGCTTCTGTTTTTCTTCTTCACCCCTACCGAACTGGTATTTTCGGCACTCGACTGCTCGGCATTTTATACAGTGGATGTATAGATGTTGATTTTTGAGGGTCATAAATCCTATTCGTTACAGTTGGTATCAGAGCTGAAGGTTAACCGAGAGCCTTGGCTCTGGTGGGAATTACTCATTAGAGATATGGTCAGCAGTGCCCTAAAATGGGTTTAAGTGTGTCGATAGATATGAGCGCATATTTGTTAGTGGATATACAATTTTTTTTATATTGCGTTGACTTGTCGGTTGAGTGTTTATAAATTATGGTCGGTACAGTCTGGACAACTATATCGATAGGGATTTCTAAACTCTTAAACTAGGCAGGCCGATACAACATTATTTTAAAAAGCGGGTAAACGAAATAATTTATCCAAACCATATTTTGATATAAAAGAAATAATTTTCTAAAAATTATTATAGTATATGGGAGTGTTTGGGTGATAATATTATAATCTAACCAGATTATAAAATTTGAAATAGATTATAAAAACTAAATGAAATTGTACAAATGAATTATAATTAGGATGGATTCGAACTTGAACACAAGAATTTAAACCTCGGAAGGTTTAGAAAATATTTTTAGATGACTATGGAATGAGATTGGAGTTATTTTGGAAACAGTTTTGGAATTAATAATGGAGTACTATTTGGAGATAGTTTTAAATAGTAAATGTTTAAAAATGGATTTTGGAAGAGATATAACACTGAACTCACTGCAGTCACTGGTAAATAATTCTGATGATGATCGCGACATCATCAATGTTCATTTTCGAGTTTCAAAGTGATTGGTTGCTACCGTGGAAATTTGATATGAGGATTTTGTTGAAAATGTTTTGAAAAGGAAATTTGCGTTGGATAAAACCAAATTGGTTTTGGGAATTCCAAAGAATGATTTGTTAAAACCAGGGAAGAGCTATATATTTGATTTCAAAACGATTTGAAATAAATACCAGGCGTTTAAAAATTCTGAAACCTTTATTTAAATGTTTAAGAAATACCAGAAATAAGCTATGAACTTATAAATGGTGAATGATTTTAAAGAAAATATGGAATTTGAATTTTTGAAATAAATTTGAACTTGAGTAAGTTAAACTGAATGGAATTGAACTTGAGCTAAGTTAATTAAAATTAGACTGAAAATGGTATCAATTGAGAATGAGATATAAAATAAGTGGAATTCAACTTAAGTTATATTGAAGGAATTAAATTTTAGAAATTTAATTGATCGTGATTTGAATGGTATAAGTTAGCGAAATGGACTAGTTAAATGAAAATTGAATGGAATATATAACTTGGATTGTAAAGCAACTAAATAACTATAAGTTATAAAATTTTGATTGGAATAAAAATTTAAGTGCGAATTTACAAAACCGGGAACAAATAAATTAAATAGTTTACAAAATTGGAATTTATGGGATAAGGGTGTGTATATACATATTAGCTATGAAGTGATGAAAATCTTGAGTTAAAAGTAAAATGTGAATGTATTCAAGTAAGGAAGTGATGAAAATGAGAAAAATAAGTTGAAAAATTTAACATAGAATAGAACAACCAAAATAAAAATGATGTGCTATTTTAAAGTGAAGAAATAAAATCCGAACTTGAATTATAAAATGAATCTGAAGTCAAGTAAATTAAAATGGAGGTGAAGATAAGTTAATTAGTGAATTGAATTGGAATGGAATTTAACTTGATTAAATAAAATCGACTATGGACTGAAATTGGAATTAAATAGGGAACCTGACTTATAAATAACTTCAATTAAAGTGTAAGTAAATTGAATGTAGCCTTGGATTTAAATGAATTCGAGAATGAATTTGAATACGGAATTAAATTTGAAATGAAATAAAACTAAATATAAATTGATTAGAAATCAATTTAAATAGAAATAAATTGAAAACGTTATTTTATTAAATAAATACCGTTGAATTTGCGTAGCAAAGAATTAGTCTTTGGCGTAAATGGAAGTAAATAAAATTCTATGGATAAACAGAAAGTGAGTAAATTGATTTTTAAACCAATTGGGAATGGATATGAGTTGGTTTGGTATAAAAATATATTGAATGCATGAAAAGTGAGTTGTAAATCATATAAATTGAATGGAATGGTATGCAGATTGATTGGAAACAATTAATTGGTGTTAGATCTTCATTGTTGCTTATAAATATATGTTTAGAATGCATTGCTTATGAAACCAATGTGTTAACTATTTAAATATGTGAAATGTTATTGAATTTAATGTTTTGGAACTTACGTGTTTAATTAAGTAAGTACAGGTACTCGAAGGCCATTTGATTAGATTTTGATTGCACTACTCTCTTATAAATAAGCCGCTCGCTTGTAAACGCTAAAATAAGGTATATTTTCGGATTATATACCGCAAAATATAAAATATTGATATATGTGTGTGTGTGTGTGTGTGTATTGTTTTTCGACTATGTGTGTCGATGTATGTATATTTATCTCTCTTGTCATATTGCAAAAAGCTCTCCATACGAGGGAGACTCTACCAAAAAGTTTCGAAAATTTAGGGTGTTAGAAATTTTTTAATTTTTTTGGTTAACTTAAAGGGGTTGATCTTTGAATTGCAATTGATAGTAAAAGGTTTTGAATCAGAAGTGGAAATTAAAATGGTTGGATAAAACTAAAGGGTTTAGAAAAGTGGATGTCAAGTTTTAACTAAGTGGGTTATGAATAAATAATGGCTTTGGAGAATTTTTCCTACCTTAGCTATTTCGAGGACGAAATTCTTTTAAGGGGGAGGAATGTAATGACCCGGATATTTGGTCGTTGATTTTGAACATTAAAATCATATTAAATATTGAGTTTGAAATGTGAATAGAATTTTAATATGGAATTTAACGATCAGATAAGTGGAATGAACTTAAATCACAAATATAGCGATTTACTGAATAACTTTAATTGTTGGATTTATACTTGAAAAAGACCGTTAAATTGAATTGGAGGAGAATATGATTCGAAAATGATTTCAAATGTTGTTATAAATTCTACTGGAATTGTAATTTAGTTAGTGAAATTTAAAAAATGGAATTTTAAGCGATTTCAGGAAAATTTAGAAATCGTCGACTTAATCAATGCGTTAAAATAGTGATCTGAGGCCTAGCCTCGAAATTCAATGAAACCAGTTTCATTGGAACTGTAATAGAGTATTATTATTGGATTTCAAATTTCATAGCTTTTGGAGTTATCGTTTGGTCGTACGAGATAGAAACACGTTGAATTTATATCGAAAAATTAATATAATAATTGGGCCCAAAAAGCTATCTTCTTCATACGATCGAATTAGGATTCGAATCCTTTTCCATTGCGTTTGAAATATGGGTGTAAAATCATAAACGCCAGACGCACGCTTCAATAGGAGTTCAAAATAAATATCTAGATATTTGAAAATTTTATGTATAATTGTTATTTCAAAAACTCACTTCAGTCATAAATTGAAGTCAAATTCTATCTTGTCACTGCAGCTAGGATCGTGACCATTACTACTTTTACATACCACCCCTCTCCTTTTTAAATTCGCGTTCTCCTTCCTTCGAACGATAACAGTCACAGAAGAAAAAAAGAGCAGAAACGAATCGTGGTTCCCTCTCCTCCCAAACGAAATTCAAATCGAAGAACACAATCTAGTTCAACTTAAAAAAAAGAACACAAGCAATCGCAAAACACATGAGAGGCGAGGGTCGTTAGCCACATCTCCAGCTAAGCTTTGCACGACGGGGAAGATGTGGCACTTGGAGGAGGTACGGTAGAGGGGCATGAGATTGTTGTGATGGAATTTGTGGTGGTGGCATGTGAGCTAATGGCTGAGGAGACACAGCTAGTTTCTACAAATGAAGCTTGGATGATGCACGACGTCAATCTTAGCAATGTCCAATGATGGTGACTTTTTTAGGTGTGTAGAACAGCGGTTGAGCAAAGGATGAAAGTTAGGGTTGGCTATTTTGTCGAGAAGGTTATTTTTGATGACAGTGAGCATCAATGCATTGGTGAGTATAAGCCATTAATTTTCAATTACAGCGAGTTAACTACAACCCTTATTGTTCTACCGGTTTGAAATTGGAAATACATATAAGTTTGGATTGCTTTGCTGATTAAAATCATATGAATTTAGTGTTCATTCGTATGACAGGTTGATAAAAGGAAATATATGTGGGTTACTTGTTGATTTGGGCTCATTTGATTAAGTAAATATAGAAGAAAAAAATTGGTAACTTAAATAATTTGTGATTTTTGCATATGAGGTCTAAAAAAATCATGAAACGAGTCATGGAATAAAATCGGATTGGAATTTTTCGAAGTTCGTTGGAAATTTAAATCGAACGATGTTTGATTTAGTTTAAAATTTGGATATTCGACAAATAAAAATCAAGGTGGGTTAATCCCACTTAATTTTGGATTACTGCAACTAATTTTAAGTAGTTAAAATAAATTATTGATTGATTTATTGAATTGATAAATTACTGAATGTGTTAATATACATAGCAGTGTGTATATATATATATATATATATATTAGTAGTTGGAGTGATATCCCCGTATAGCTGACGAGACCCTATACCCCCCGCATAATAGCGGATGACCCTATATACCACGATATCTCCCTCGATGTGGGATTGATATCATTTTTATATTGTATTAGCATCCGTGGATGTAGGGTGCCGAAGATTTTTGACCTCGAAAATCAATACTAACACATCTACTGTATATAGAGTGTCGAGCAATCGAGTGTCGGAAATCCCTAACTGTTAGGGTTTAGAAGAAAACGAGATAGAATAAGAATAGAAAACAACAACATGGAATCTCACAATTGCAGCGGAACAAAATATAATATAAATAATAGCATTTATACAAAGAAAAGATGTAACTATCAAAATACATACAAGATATTAAGTACAACAAATTTGGATAGTTATAATAACTTGTCCTTAACTACTGTCTATACAATCTATAATACACAACAAAATCTAATCAATACATCTCTGCCATCTAGCATGTCTCCTCAGCTCCAAACGTCCTATTCTGAAAATCTATAATACTTGATCTGACCCTAGCATTACAATAAAGTAACACGCGAGTCAGGCTGGAAACCAGCGTGAGTAAACCCATCTAATATGAAATGCTTAAGTTATAAACTTCTTTGAAACACCAAGTTAACTCGCACAAACTATGAGTTTTCATCTAATTTTAACCAACCTCTTTAAAGAATTTCACTAATATCACAGTAAGGAGTAAGTACAGCTACTTGTTTAAAATAGTTGTGTTCGAGAAATTAACCCAATTCCAGCCTATTAAACTATATAATCAAACCACATAATTTCAAAGTGATTATCAAATTGAGGTGGTTCCGGATAGCATGGATATCTGGAATGGTTTCGATCGAGTCTAAGTAACAAGTTTTTTAAAAAAAGGTAAATTATTTTAAGTAAAAAACTTTACTTAGGGGAACAATATCATTTATGGTCCTTTATTACAGAGATCTTACTTCGAATAAAACGTATCATTAATTTTAGTCTCACTATTTTAATTTGAAACAAATATCCCATAGAGCAAAGTAAGGATATGGATCGTTAACCCAATTAATGATTTATAATCAATATCCAAACGATTACTCATGGTTTTAAATTCACTTGATTAACTGTATTCATTTATATTTAAAACCAATTAATTAAAAATTAAAAGATTTATTATTAAATAAGAAATACTATAAAATACCAATCATTATCCATAAGTTTAAGTCAAATAAAAATAATGATGTATTACCATTTAGTTTTCCTCTTTAAAATTATAAAATACCATTTCGCTTTAAAATTAAAATGGGAATATGAATTACCTTTTGTATACATTATAAATCCTATTCCTCCTTCGTTTTCTTTTCTTTTTATTTTATTTTCTTTTTTTATTTTACCTTTTCTTTTGCTTTTACTTTTCTTCATTTTCCTTATTCTTTTCTTCTTCTTCATTTTCTTTTTATTCTTTCCTTTTCCTTTATTTCCTTTACTATTTCTTTATTTATCCTTTTATTTTATTTAGGCCCGAAACCCAGCCCAAAACTTTCCCCTCTCTTCTTTTCCTCATTCTCTTATTCCTTATTACTTATCTACTTCTAACCTCTCCCACCTGATACTACTCACCGTGTACGTGCACAGTCAGCCGGAGACACACCAACCACCGCCAATCCCTTCCCCAAGTCGCCTTTGACCCTCTCGACGTTCCCAGCCATCTAGCTTCCCATGAAGATGCTCAATTCCAAATCGAACACTTTGCCACCATTTCTAAAAAGAATCCAATCCTTCTTCCATCTCGTACCACCGCCACCGGTCACGAGAACCCATGCCACTTCACCTAACTCTCCTCTTCCTTCCCCCCTTACATGAGAACACTCCATAGCCACCACGTCGCCACAATCGTACGCCAAACTCACCTTGACCAAACGAGCCCTAAACTTTATTCTTCCTCCGACCCGCCACCACGTCATTCAGCCAACCACGCCACTATTTTTCCCACGACCGCCACCCCTTCGCCCTCCTCTGACTAAAATCCCAAAGATGTTAACCCTCGCGTTCGCCAGAAATCACTATACGACCATATCCCGATCATCACCCCATATTCCATCAACTATATAACTAAAAATTATGATAAAGCTACCAAAATTCGCCGTTTCTAACGCCGATTCTAGTTATGTAGGTAGAAACACAAATTAAAATGTTTGATTTTCCTAAAAAGTTTGGCTACCTACTGTAATTCCTGTTTTACAATGACCCTACTTCATAGTTTCCCATGAACTCGTTTTAAAAAATAAGTATACTCAAAAATAAATATATATATCCTTCAAACATCATGGTCTTAACCTACCTCGATGAAGAGCTTAGCATTTTCGAAAGGTTTGAACATGATAGAAGCAAAGCACATAGATAAAATTGGTTACAGGTTTCATCCCTATACTCATATATATATATATGTGTGTGTGTGTGTGTGTATGTACGTATGTATATTATAACGACCTGTAAAGTTCGGTAATTAAATTTCTTAATTTAAGAAGATTTTGGTAACTTAATGTTGAAGGAAATACAAATTTTGTGAATTATTAATGGAAATAATAACTTGGATAAGATTGGTAAGTTAATTTTTAATAACTTGAATGTAACAATATAAATGTAAGTTGATTGTTAATAACTTGGATGTAATTCCAACAAGTGAAACAATGTAAATGTTAATTATATTCTTATTGTAATAAAAGAACGTTACTAAGATGAAGTGATTAATTTGATTTAAAATCTTAATTAATGTGTGCATTAGTTTATAATAGGATATAAAAGGTAAATTAATAATTTAAAACGTTGACTTACTAATAAAATAATGTATAGGGAGTGGAAATGGAATAAATTAGTGTATGAACTAATGGTGGCACTTGTTGTAAGCTAATAAGTAAATTAAAATGTAACAGTGCTAATTTAGGTTAATAAATTAACAGGGTGAATGAAATGACAGTTAATGAATTTATTTAAAATTGTAAAGTTATAATATAATAGGTGGTAATAGATTGGGGAGAAAGAACGTACAAGTATTATAAAGGGTATAATGGTGACAAATGGTTGTTACCAGTTAATTCACCAATTACAAATAAAGATAACTAAATATTACTTTAATGAAAAATAAATATAGTAACGGAAGTGTGGATGTAAATTTAATTTAAGGTAGTAAATTGGTGAATTGGGAAATAAGTTCAAAGTATGTTTATTGATGAATTAATACGTAATGTATGTAAAGTAATAAAATGGTATAAGAATAGAATTAAGGTGAATTCATTAATTGGTTTTAAAACCTTAATTAATGTGTTCAATTGATAGAAGTACACATTTAGAAAGGTAATATTTATTCAAATTAAGTTGTAGATAGGCGTATATTATGTAATGAAATAAAATTAGCGTTATATATGGAATAATAATCTGGATTGATGAGTAACGAACTTCTAAATGCAATTAAAAGCAAATAGGTGGCAATAAATATAGGTTGCTTGTTTATTTAAGGTGTTAAATGAACTTTGGTAATCAATTGTAATAAATTTAAATTTAACGTTTTGTTAATGCAAATTAAAGTAATAATCGGAATTAATGTTAATTTTACTTATAAAATGACAGTTGGTTAAATAAAAGGAATGCAAAATAAATTTTTGTCAAAATATTAGAATTTGATGAATGATAATAGGATTAATGGAAATTAAATAAAATTAACTATTGAAATGTTACATTAATGGGAAATGAAATAAGATGTTTAGGGGTTGTCAAACTGAGTATAGTAAAAGTAATAAAAGGTTAACTAGGTTATAGAGTAGTAATGAACTTAATAAAATGTATTGGAATAAAAACAGACCAATTTATTAAATTTAATATATAATAAATGGAATTTTCGAAGCAAATGGAATTTAATACTACGGTGATTAGAACTAAGTGGAATTTGGGAAACATTAAGGTAATAATTATGCAACAAATTAATTATACCATAAGAAGAATGTATTGGAAATAAATGGAAGGCTAATTTCTTTGAATTTTGGGAAATTTAATGTATAATCTATAAACAGTTAAAATAGAAGTTAAAGCTTTGAAAGTATGGAATATGCAACATTTAATCCGTATGAAAAATTGGTTATGAAGGATTAATAATTTTAGGCAATCCGAATTGGTAGAAATTGAAATAATAATAAATGAAGAGAAAGTGGTTTAATTTATTTAATATTAATTTATATAATTTAATGGAAAAATAGCCATTTTGGCCACTGACTCGGATTTCGACGTGTGACGCCCCACCTCTATACCCACGCTAGCCAAGAACACTACGGTGTAATGCTGTCAACTAGCACGGAGAATAAGGCTGTTGAGGAGCGACCATCTGTATAATTGCTTTGTGCGAGTACCGATATGCCAGATAAAAATATAACTTTTCATCTCAAGAGGAAATCCGACATGCCGACACAAACTCAAAGCTACTACACAGTGGCTATAATATCTTCGGAAACAAATATAGAAATAAACATAACATAAATCAGTCACAGACAATTCATATCACAAAGGCGGAAATAGATATAAATATTACACATGAAACTGTACATCAGAGTAGTTGTCAAAAGGATCCACAATAATACAACGGAATAGATACCAGTGCTAGACAAAAGAATAAGTATACACCATAGAGTCTGTATCTCAAATGTATACAACAAAAACTACTAAACTAGAGTAGTTAGCCAAAAGTCAAAAGATGGTTCCGGATAGGAAGCCATGAGGAAGCACCTGTAATATCTCAGTCTGACCCGAGTATTATTTAATAAGAAAATAATAAATGGATCAGTCTAGCTATAAATATCAGATGAAGTGATATATAATAAGAGATATGACATAAACATATAATAATCACAATCCCAAGTTGTGATAAATAAGTAATTGAAAATCAACAAGAGATTAATCAATATCACAATAATCTACTCAAGATAAAAAGGAATGTCATACTCCTAATTTCATTCACCAAGCCACATAATTGACATATATATCAATGCCCATCGTAAAAGTTGGTGAAACATAAATTCCAGAAATCAACACACGAAATCCAGAAATCACAAAAAGGTATGTGTGAATGGAATCACACAAGTGGTGTCTAGGCTAACCGAAAAAGTATGTGTGAATGGAATCACACAAGTGGTATCTAGCCTAACCAAACAGCAAAAAGGTATGTGTGAATGGAATCACACAAGTGGTGTCCAGGCTAACCGAAAAAGTATGTGTGAATGGAATCACACAAGTGGTGTCTAGCCTAACCAAACAGCAAAAAAGTATGTGTGAATGGAATCACACAAGTGGTGTCTAGGCTAACCGAAAAAGTATGTGTGAATGGAATCACACAAGTGGTATCTAGCCTAACCAAACAGCAAAAAAGGCATCGCACATTGCTAGTCTAAACCATAAAGATGATCGTCATGATCAACGAGAAGTGTCAATTACAATAAGTTAGTAAATATATGAGCTTAGCTTCATGTCCCATAACCACTAGCTTAACTTAAATATTTACGAACAAATTGTAGATCTCCACTAGAAAATTGTCACAAGAGATTCAATCGAACAAGTCCAAGAATTAACCGACGAAGTAAACGCAAGCGTTTCATACCACTTGTTTTACTAAGTCGTTTAATTAGATTTCTCATGCGAGTGAGGTAAAGGTTTGTATATACTAATAGATTGGAAATCGGTTTGAGAAAACGAGCTTTGTAATAAAATAGTGTTGAAATCATTTGAAGAAAGATTTTTGATATTTACTACTATTATAGAAAACCTTTATATTTTTAAAGTGACAAATCAAAGAGGTGATTGTAGAAACAATCGGGCATAAAAATTCACATTCGAAGACGTGAATAAAATCCAAAGAAATCGATATAAAATCCATCAAAGTGAATATATCTAAAATTCCCAAAGAAAAGGTCATCAAAGTCGATAATAAATGACGACAACAAAAGGGAGACAACACGAATCGATTAAAGTCGGATATTCAAACGGATTAGCAAAATAGGCTAACCTGGCAAATAGAAGCAGGTCGGTCGACCGGACTACCTGAGTCGGTCGACCGAACCAGAGGAAGGAAACTTCTCGGGACAGCAGGTCGGTCGGCCGAACCCTGTACTCGGTCGACCGAACCTTAAAACAGAAAGTGCTTATGCACTTGGAACCAGGTCGGTCGACCGGACCAGAGGGGTCGGTCGGCCGAGCCTATTTCCAGCCTCATCCATGCCTATTACAAATGAGGTTCAATCTTGACCAAAATTGCATTCGCACGAGCAACGGCGCTAAGGAATTATGTCAATCGACTACCCGGCCCTATATGCTCCTCGATGCATCACCAAAAACATGTTCAAACATAGAAGTTAGGATTTTTAACGAATTGAACTCAAAACACTAAAAATTGGAATATACACCAATTCAATCCAAACCAAAAGCAAATGCACACGAATAAGTGTTAAGAATTCATACCTAACAATCGAAGATAAATATAAGCATAGATGTGAGATAAAAATCTCACCTTTGAACCCAAACGAATGAAGAAGAAGCTATGAAGCAATGGCAAGAACAAGCACTCTTCAATTCCAACTCAACAAGCTTGAATCTAAGCTTAAAAGAGAAACATTCCCTAAATTAGGTTTAGGAAATTTCTAAAATCAAAGAGAGAATGAGTTGGAGAAGAAGAAGAGAAAGCTTACCAATGGGTTCTTCTATTAGTTTGGAGCTAGAGTTGATTTGCAAGAGAAAACTAGGGCTTGGAGTTTTAATTTCCTCTTCCACTCTCCATTAACATAAAAGCTTGAGTATTAGGAAAATAGAAAAGAAGTGAATGAAGAGGAGAGGGTTGGAACTGAGTCAAGTGGGGTTAATGGGTTCAGCCCAAACCAAAGCCCTAAGTAAAAAGTAGCAAAAATCAACTTTCTCCAAACATATCAAAGCTTATACTCAAAAAGGTCGCAAACGGCATTTTGAACTCAATGGGGGTGGTCTCGAGTCCTAATACGGCTGTTTGCAAAAAGTAGCTTTTCAGAATAAAATCCGACTAACGATAAAATATTTAAATACAATATTTAAGTATAAAATCGATAAATATGCGGGTTGTTACAGACTCCCCTCCTTAAAAAAATTACGTCCTCGCAATACTTAAGAGGAAAATAAGAAGTAACAACCGTGGAAGCATATCAACACAAAAGAAAATTTGAAATAGAAAGTTCACCATAAAGTGCATGAAAGAGTTAGCAAGAAATCTGGTGAAACTTCAATTTCCACAATATTACCGGGCTCAAGAATGAAAACCGGATTCCCTAAGGCATTTCCGTAGATAAAAGACGTGGGGAACGTCAACAATAGCAGAAAATTGAGCCGGTGTAACGGCGTAGTACAAAAACGGTACGCCCGAGGAACTAGAAACTCAAATAATTTGGGATATCAGCGTAGTACAAAAACGGTACGCCCAATGAACCAAAGCAAAGACATTGATGTAGTACAAACGGTACATCCAATGAATCAAATAGGAAAGACATTGATGTAGTACAACGATACATCCAATGAATCAAATAGGAAATACATTGATGTAGTACAACGGTACATCCAATGAATCAAATGCGAAGACATCGATGTAGTACAA
Source organism: Allium cepa (assembly GCA_030765085.1). Taxonomy (NCBI): domain Eukaryota; kingdom Viridiplantae; phylum Streptophyta; class Magnoliopsida; order Asparagales; family Amaryllidaceae; genus Allium; species Allium cepa. Next base: position 311,952,169 of record CM060942.1, on the reverse strand, counting down.
CGGTACATCTGATGAATCAAAAGCAAAGACATCGATGTAGTACAATGGTACATCCAATGAATCAAATAGCAAAGACATCGATGTAGTACAACGGTACATCCGATGAATCAAAAGCAAAGACATCGATGTAGTACAACGGTACATCCGATGAATCAAAAGCAAAGACATCGATGTAGTACAATGGTACATCCGATGAATCAAAAGGAAAGACATTGATGTAGTACAACGGTACATCCGATGAATCAAAAGCAAAGACATCGATGTAGTACAACGGTACATCCGATGAATCAAAAGCAAAGACATCGATGTAGTACAAAGGTACATCCGATGAATCAAATAGCAAAGACATCATCTATGTAGTACAACGGTACATCCGATGAATCAAAAGCAAAGACATCGATGTAGTACAACGGTACATCCGATGAATCAAAAGCAAAGACATCGATGTAGTACAACGGTACATCCGATGAATCAAAAGCAAAGACATCGATGTAGTACAACGGTACATCCGATGAATCAAAAGGAAAGACATCGATGTAGTACAGATGTAGTACAACGGTACATCCGATGAATCAAAAGCAAAGACATCGATGTAGTACAACGGTACATCCGATGAATCAAAAGCAAAGACATCGATGTAGTATAACGGTACATCCGATGAATCAAATAGCAAAGACATCGATGTAGTACAACGGTACATCCGATGAATCAAAAGCAAAGACATCGATGTAGTACAACGGTATATCCAATGAATCAAAAGAAAAGACATCGATGTAGTACAATGGTACATCCGATGAATCAAAAGGAAAGACATCGATGTAGTACAACGGTACATCCGATGAATCAAAAGGAAAGACATCGATGTAGTACAACGGTACATCCGATGAATCAAAAGCAAAGACATCGATGTAGTACAACGGTACATCCGATGAATCAAAAGCAAACACATCGATGTAGTACAAACGGTACATCTGATGAATCAAATAGCAAAGACATCGATGTAGTACAACGGTACATCCGATGAATCAACACTTGTTGCCTACGACAAAACGTATTGGCAACACAATTTCCCTTCTCGGGAATAAAAGAATATCAAGATCATAAGATGCCAGGAACTCGAGTCAACATGGAGTTCCATATGAGAAAATAACTATTCCAAAGATTTATGATCGGGGGTAGAGAACAAATTTCTCATCCAAAAATGATGAAGCCAAATTCCAAAAGCAAAAACAATAGCCACGAACACTAGATCATGAGTGGCATATCTAGTTTCGATAAGCTATAATGATTTAGAAGCACAAGTGATAGCACGTTATCCTTTGCAAGAGAATGGCATTCCAAACCAATACGACTAGTATCGGTACAAATAGCAAAATCTTGGTTCCCCTTCAGGAATCACAAGAAAGAATAAGAGTATCAAAAAGAAAGAATTTCTTTTAAATAATCTTCTTTCCTGAAAAGTTAAAACTTTCAAAATTACATTTTTATTTTTATGTAATACTCTTTCTACAAAAATTTACTATTTTCAAGTTAATATATCGTGTCTGATTGTCTCATCAAAGCGTTTAGGAGATTCTTATCGATAACGTTGATCAAGCGCATCGACCAGAATTCTTAACACACTAAATGAGCAATACAATCACAAAATCGTATTCTATAGGATAAGTAAGTTTCTCAAAAACTTCTAAGAATATTCTTTGTTCGTTTTAAGAACAAAAATCCAGTTATACTTCTAAATGAATCTTATGAAAAAGATTTGCAAAATTTTAAATTACTATTTTCATCCAAAATCAGTAAATACAAGAATAGTCTCATCGAAATATTCATAGAATATTCGATTTATAAAGTGGATGAAATAAGCTGGACAAATTTGAATGACATAATAAGCCATTCATAAGAATCATAACGAGTGCGGAATGCGGTAAGTGGAATGCTAATTATCGCAACTCGTAGCAAACGAAAACCGGTGGTAAAGTCAAACTGAAAAGACCTTAGCACCACACAAAAGATATTGCTTAGGTGATGATCCTAAGACAAGCTCAAAATACCGGAAATTTTTTCAAACTACATGAATGAGAGGAATAACACTTTCCTTATAAGTGGGCTTAAGGAATAAAATGATGCCATCAAGTTGGAATCAAAATCATAAAGGAAAAATAGAAATCTGCTTAACAGATTGAAAATGTCGAAGATGAATAGTCCACTCGAAAAATAGGATATGGGCTTCACAATGATTAAGCCGATCCTTTCAAAAAATCAATTCCGAAGCCTAAGTAAAAATATCGGCTCGGAAAGAAAAGTCTCATTAAATAATTTCGACATCAATAAAAAGCAAATTGAGTGTTGTGGATCTACCATCCGGATTCACAATACTCAAAGAAGTCATCAAGCCTAAAATATTCAAAGAAAAAGAATCGACAAGTTCTTTTGATATAAAAATAATGAGATGGAACCCATATCAAAAATAACTCAAATAAGAAGATCACAAAATAAATGTAATCAAGGATTAAATGAGAAATACCTTGACCACGAGAAGTGTTACCAGGAGCTTGCACCACATTGAGCTCTCCCTCCTTCTTATTTTGAAGTACGGGACATGCAGTAATATGGTGATCCGAGTTTTTGCAATAGCGACAAAAGAGGGGTCTCGGACACTCCCTTGCATAGTGGTTCGTGGAACCACAATTGTAGCATTAACCCCGACTAGAGGTAGGAGTCTTTTCTACCGGAATTTGTTGCTTCCCTTTCTTATTAGAAGTGGGGCCTTTGAATTTGATAGGCCTCTTCAAGTTATTGTCGAAGTTCTGTTGGGCACACACAACTTCAACATCACCTTCATTATCGGCCTCTTCAAGACGAAGAGCGATATCAATAAGCTGATCAAATGAAACTTCAAGTTTCAAAGGTAGAACCATTTCGGGGTTCTTACTCAAAGCATAGATAAACTCTTGATTCTTTACAAGATCCAAAAGTTGTTGAGCAGACATAGAAACTCCATCTTGGGAAGTAGCACTAGATTGACCGGCGCTGGGGCGGCCTGGTCTAACCATTTCTCTTCTTTACGAAAGAAAGAAAGAAGAGGGAAAAGTAACTCTCAAAATAAATATCAAGCAATCTTGATAGATAAAACAAGGGATCATAAAGAAAATAGGATGAATCGATACGAAGACTCGAATAAAATCCTAAAGCACAACTCCTAAGAAAGACTTAGGACATGATCCTTGCTAAATTATTCTATATTGTTCCGAAGTTTGGCTCTGATACCATGCTGTGACGGCCCAACTCTATACCCACGCTAGCCAAGAACACTACGGTGTAATGCTGTCAACTAGCACGGAGAATAAGGCTGTTGAGGAGCGACCATCTGTATAATTGCTTTGTGCGAGTACCAATATGCCAGATAAAAATATAACTTTTCATCTCAAGAGGAAATCCGACATGCCGACACAAACTCAAAGCTACTACACAGTGGCTACAATATCTTCGTAAACAAATATAGAAATAAACATAACACAAATCAGTCACAAACAATTCATATCACAAAGGCGGAAATAGATATGAATATTACACATGAAAGTGTACATCAGAGTAGTGGTCAAAAGGATCCACAATAATACAACGGAATAGATACCAGTGCTAGACAAAAGAATAAGTATACACCATAGAGTCTGTATCTCAAATGTATACAACAAAAACTACTAAACTAGAGTAGTTAGCCAAAAGTCAGAAGATGCTTCCGGATAGGAAGCCATGAGGAAGCACCTGTTTTATCTCAGTCTGACCCGAGTATTATTTAATAAGAAAATAATAAACGGATCAGTCTAGCTATAAATATCAGACGAAGTGATATATAATAAGACATATGACATAAACATATAATAATCACAATGCCAAGTTGTGATAAATAAGTAATTGAAAATCAACAAGAGATTAATCAATATCACAATAATCTACTCAAGATAAAAAGGAATGTCATACTCCTAATTTCATTCACCAAGCCACAATAATTGACATATATATCAATGCCCATCGTAAAAGTTGGTGAAACATAAATTCCAGAAATCAACACACGAAATCCAGAAATCACAAAAAGGTATGTGTGAATGGAATCACACAAGTGGTGTCTAGGCTAACCGAAAAAGTATGTGTGAATGGAATCACACAAGTGGTGTCTAGCCTAACCAAACAGCAAAAAGGTATGTGTGAATGGAATCACACAAGTGGTGTCTAGGCTAACCGAAAAAGTATGTGTGAATGGAATCACACAAGTGGTGTCTAGCCTAACCAAACAACAAAAAAGTATGTGTGAATGGAATCACACAAGTGGTGTCTAGGCTAACCGAAAAAGTATGTGAATGGAATCACACAAGTGGTGTCTAGCCTAACCAAACAGCAAAAAAGGCATCGCACATTGCTAGTCTAAACCATAAAGATGATCGTCATGATCAACGAGAAGTGTCAATTACAATAAGCTAGTAAATATATGAGCTTAGCGTCATGTCCCATAACCACTAGCTTAACTTAAATATTTACGAACAAATTGTAGATCTCCGCTAGAAAATTGTCACAAGAGATTCAATCGAACAAGTCCAAGAATTAACCGACGAAGTAAACGCAAGCGTTTCATACCACTTGTTTTACTAAGTCGTTTAATTAGATTTCTCATACGAGTGAGGTAAAGGTTTGTATATACTAATAGATTGGAAATCGGTTTGAGAAAACGAGCTTTGTAATAAAATAGTGCTGAAATCATTTGAAGAAAGAGTTTTGATATTTACTACTAGTATAGAAAACCTTTATATTTTTAAAGTGACAAATCAAAGAGGTGATTGTAGAAACAATCGGGCATAAAAATTCACATTCGAAGACGTGAATAAAATCCAAAGAAATCGATATAAAATCCATCAAAGTGGATATATCTAAAATTCCCAAAGAAAAGGTCATCAAAGTCGATAATAAATGACAACAACAAAAGGGAGACAACACGAATCGATTAAAGTCGGATATTCAAACGGATTAGCAAAATAGGCTAACCTGGCAAATAGAAGCAGGTCGGTCGACCGGACTCCCTGAGTCGGTCGACCGAACTAGAGGAAGGAAACTTCTGGGGACAGCAGGTCGGTCGGACGAACCCTGTACTCGGTCGACCGAACCTTAAAACAGAAAGTGCTTATGCACTTGGAAGCAGGTCGGTCGACCGGACCAGAGGGGTCGGTCGGCCGAGCCTGTTTCCAGCCTCATCCATGCCTATTACAAATGAGGTTCAATCTTGACCAAAATTGCATTCGCACGAGCAACGGCGCTACGGAATTATGTCAATCGACTACCCGGCCCTATATGCTCCTCGATGCATCACCAAAAACATGTTCAAACATAGAAGTTAGGATTTTTAACGAATTGAACTCAAAACACTAAAAATTGGAATATACACCAATTCAATCCAAACCAAAAGCAAATGCACACGAATAAGTGTTAGGAATTCATACCTAATAATCGAAGATAAATATAAGCATAGATGTGAGATAAAAATCTCACCTTTGAACCCAAACGAATGAAGAAGAAGCTATGAAGCAATGGCAAGAACAAGCACTCTTCAATTCCAACTCAACAAGCTTGAATCTAAGCTTAAAAGAGAAACATTCCCTAAATTAGGTTTAGGAAATTTCTGAAATCAAAGAGAGAATGAGTTGGAGAAGAAGAAGAGGAAGCTTACCAATGGGTTCTTCTATTAGTTTGGAGCTAGAGTTGATTTGCAAGAGAAAACTAGGGCTTGGAGTTTTAATTTCCTCTTCCACTCTCCATTAACATAAAAGCTTGAGTATTAGGAAAATAGAAAAGAAGTGAATGAAGAGGAGAGGGTTGGAACTGAGTCAAGTGGGGTTAATGGGCTCAGCCCAAACCAAAGCCCTAAGTAAAAAGTAGCAAAAATCAACTTTCTCCAAACATATCGAAGCTTATACTCAAAAAGGTCGCAAACGGCATTTTGAACTCAATGGGGGTGGTCTCGAGTCCTAATACGGCTGTTTGCAAAAAGTAGCTTTTCGGACTAAAATCCGACTAACGATAAAATATTTAAATAAAATATTTAAGTATAAAATCGATAAGTATGCGGGTTGTTACACGACGAATCTACTTTCATCGGATCAGTACGGTGAATTATTGTAGGATTTAAAGTTTCCTAGCGATCGGGCTTGCAGTTTGATCGTACGGACTTGAAACGCCTTGAAATAAATTAAATTGAAATCAACTGAAATCAATTTGGAAAATTTTGATTTTAGCATAACTTCTTTGTACGATGGAATTTTGACTTGAAACTTGTTCCATCGAGTTTAAAATATTTTAAAACATCTATTTGAATATGCGGGTTGACTCAATTTCGTTCCGGAGTCAAAACGGGCTTTTCGGCTCATACATCGTTCAGCGCGTTTATAAATCGAGTTCAGCTATTCTATTTCAACTTTGCCTATAAATACCCTAATATAAACCCTAGCCTCTATATTTCTCATTTGTCTATATGTAAAATTCCTCCTCACCTCCTCATTTCAATGGCGGACAAATACCTAATATCAATTGCAATTCAAAAATCAAAGTGAAATTTCAAACTACTCAAAAAAATTCCGAAAAATTATGTATCGAAGCTCTCGATGTACGCATCTCAGATTTGCAGTTCATTTTTGGTATTGAATCATCGATTTTCCAGAAATTGCAAATCAATTTTTGGCCGTTCGTTGATTGTTGATGAACTTGGATGGATTGGCAAATCGTTGGTACCATGGCGTTGAGGAGATCGAGTGCTGCTCATCGGAGTTGTTAATTCGTCGAATTAACGACTAGATTGGGGGGAATAATTCAATTAGGGTTCGTTTGGTTGGCCGGGGCCATGGGAATTTCTGCTCGTTCGAACGTTGAGTGGTGCTCATGGAGGCGTCGGTATGGCGTGGGACGAGGGTGGCTGGGGGCGGCGCGCCTAGCTCTGGCCAGGACGACAATTGGCGACGTGAATTTGGTTGCATGGCCTCTACAGTAAGTGCTCGCCTTTTGCAGTGAACGTTTTTTCTGGGCTTGTGCACGAGAAGAAGGCAGTGACGTGGCTGGGGTGAGTTGTTTTTTTGTTTTAGTTTTAATTTTTATTTCAATCGTTATAACGTGAATAACTTTCTCATACGATGTCTGATTGACGCGCGATTTTCTCCGCTAGGTTTGTATTTGAATTACAGACATTTTGGCACTAGTTTGGACGAATTCTGAGACTGGTCAAATTTTGGGTTTAAATTGAATTTAAATTCGAAAGGTGAGTGTTTTAACCCACTCACAACTTCTAAAATTTCTTATGTTTGTTAAATTGATTTAGGATGTGATTAGAAATTGATTTATGACTGTTTAGCTTATTTTAATTATCATCCCAGTTAAATTTAATTTATTTGAATTAAATGGTTATTTAATTTATTTATTGCATATAAATTTCCAATTAAATTTTCATTTAATTTATTTTCGAATATAAACTGCTAGTTGATACCTGTTATTTATTATCCATTATATATTGATGCTATTGATTGAATTGGATGATGATTGTGATTAATGGTTGATGATTGATATGATGGATTAATGGATGTTTTATTTATTATCATCATAATCTGCAAGTTATTTATTGATTTTTCATTATCGATTCGGGATTGCGGTTTGAAATGATATACAACCGCATTTTTATTTTTAAATTGCGGATTAAAATAATAAATATCTGTATCACTTGAAAACAGGACAGAAAATTATATATAGATACCGTGGGCTATATATAAAAATAATTTGAAATGTTTTCTATGGTTTGGGAAGAAATATACGGTTTAATAAATATTAATTTTTGATATTATATAAATATTATTTTATATGTAGTTACATTCTCGAAATTAAGCTATGTATAAATTTGTTTAATAAAAATAAGCTTAATAACGGAGTTTAATTTTTTATATTATATGGTTAAGAACCTGGTTAAAATATTGTATATATAGAGTTAATGACTTAAATAAAAACTAAATTGGAAGATAAATATGAAATTAGTTTGAATTGAATTATTTAAGAATTTTAATCGAATAAATTGATTTGATATTTTAATAAAATTGAGATTTTAATGGGTATGATTTTATAATTGGATTTTAATTTAGAGTGATTTAAAATGAATATCAAGTCGATTTAAATGAATATATCAAGTTAAATAAGTTGAGAAAATGTCCAATTAATTGAATTTTTAAAAGTTTTCTTAAATTATTTTGGATTTATTTAGTTAACATTTCAAATCTAAATAATAGTAATTAAATTTGATATATATATATATATGGAATTATCAAGAATTAGTTTTGGAATGGCGGAATATTTAAAGCTTTGAAATATATGGAAATTGAAATGGTTTATTTGGGGGTTCAAATCTGTATTTGAAGTTGATTTGTGAAATTTAAGAAGCTATAAAGTAATTTAATATTTGAACCACTAAAGTATTGGAAGTTATGTTTGAATGTTATAAATTTCAAAGTTATAAATTTCAAAGTATTGCGTTTTGAAAGTGTTAAAACTTTAAGTCTTTGGTTTGAAATTTTATAACTTTGAATACTATGATATAGAAAAAAAAGGATATCATGTTGATTTGGTTTTAAAATTGGAAATGATATCATATTTATACCGGTTTGAAATAAATATTATATCCTAGTTTTGAAGTATAAATTATTTTAAAATGACCGCGGTTTTATAATAACATTGGGTTGTTAAAAAGACTGGGATCGGAAGTTGTCATACTCTTTGCCAACTCCGAAAACCACTTTAACAACCGTGTACGGGGTGGAGATTCCAGAATGAAGTAAGATGGTGGCGGCATTTCCTTTGAGGTAAATACGTGGACCCGACTCCCATGAGTTAGCATAAGGTGGCTAAAACATGAGCGATCGACGGGCTAAGAAGGTAGCACCTTTTATCGAACACATCCCTTTGATATTATACTTTGACTTTTGGATTTATTCGGTGGCCACTTTTGGTTTCTTTGATTTGGGGGTGTGGCTCGAGGTGGGCGGTAGCTGCGGCTATGCATTACCACCGACCCAGAAGCGTAATTGTTATATCTACCCTGGCATTGCCTAGTTGTGCCGTGTCACCTACCCTAGCGCGCCTTATACGATTTTGTTTTGTACCATACCTATGGAGTGCCCTCTGACGACGCCCAATACGAGGGAGATTATGGTACTGTATAGACTATGGGAATATAAAATTGTGTTAAGGGCTATATGGGTAACCCCTTAACGCTATTTTCGGTATATTATACTTTACTTCAGATATTATTATAATAGCGTATATTACTACACAGTAAATACTTAATGGATCCTTAGAAGATGTGAATCCCGAGCATCTCTTAAGTTACCGCGCTCATGTTAGACACTGGATAGGAGATGTCAAATCCCGTAAACATCTCTGAGGCCATTTCACTCATAATTATTTCTGTTAATTTATCTTACATAAGATCTTTTACTTCTGACTCAAGTGTTTTGTCTTTTTAATTCGCTCGGGTCAGCCTGAGCATTTCAAGGTTCGAAGAATTCGGCTCTGGAGGACGAAGACGAAGATTTATATTTATATTATTATTACTTAATATAGTATTCCATCACATTCATACTATTTTCGCTGCATTATTAATATTCTTTGGTAAGTGTAACTCTGATATGTATTGTACAAGAATAATCGAATATTTTGTAAAACAGCTTCATGAACGGTATATTTGATTATTATATTTTATCGTTCCGTTGTAAGATTCTCTTTTGTTTTATTTCTTTCTCTGCTTTTTCTTATTTACCCCATAACAATCTGCCCTTCTATATGCTTTGAGTCTGACGTGTGTGGTTTATTGTTGATTTAAAGCATACGAAAAGGCGGGGCGTTATATATATATATATATATATATATCCGTTTCTATGCAAGCGACATAAAGATGTACGGTTATTTCATTGCATTTCAAGCATACTCATATTATAAGAAGGATTAGGTTTTGAAAGAAGTCTACTCACATACAATGGTTTGAAAAGAGAACAATGGTCCTGAAAAAAAACTACTGCTCGCTTTCTTTGATTTTTATCTTCTCTATAGAGCTGTTTTGTTTGATTCTTTAGTCTTTTAGATGGAAATAATGTTTTTCTTTAGTTTAACTCACTTAGTTTTCGAATGAATGAAAAAAATGAAGAAGGCAGTGGAGTTATAAATAGAGAAAAGTATAGGCCACTGTATACAGTAAGTTTGTTTTATTTTCTTTTGATTTTATATGTTATTTTTTCTTTGATCAAAGATTTACTTTGACTTCATATGATTTTTATGAAATGGAAGTGATTTGTAAAAAGGGAGATTAGATTTTTTATGTGCTTGAGGGGATGGGCATTCAATGTGTGTTCCCTCTTATGTTTACAAGCATTTATTCCCTCTTATGTACATATATATCATACATATGCATACATAGATATTTTGCCTTATTTCCTTACAAACATATAAATACTCACATATACTTACCGAAGTTATTTTTGTAAGTTTTTTCCATCTATGCTACATACATACCATATAAGCCTCTTATATACTAATTTATCCCAATTTTTAAACATATATTTTTATTTTTATTTTATTTTATTTGAGCAAACACGTGCGTGCGTGTGTGTGTACTTATTACTTCCATAAGCATTGTTTTTATAACATGTATACACACTCATAAGTTTTGAAATTTTATTATTGCGAAGTTATACATTCATGTATATATATACATATATATATATATTTACTTACATATGTACAATATCTTCGTATACATTATTTTCCTATGGTCATATATACTTATATATATTATCAAAAACTATAATTTGTATATATTTTTCGATATATATATTTATATGTGTTTTATCTTAGTTTAAATGATGGAGTTTATTATTTATTTTCTATGAGGCTTATCATATCCAGAGATTTTATATCCCAATATCAATTTATATATATCCAGATATTTAATTACCAGAAACATTATTCGTTTGACATATAAAAATCAATATTTCAGTAACATAATTCAGTTAATCAACCAATTAACAAACGTTAAAATCCGGGTCGTCACATTCCTCCCCCTTTAGAACTTTTCGTCCTCGAAAAGGAATGAAGCGAAAATTTTAATTTTGATGAGTATAAATATCAGTTAAATCCTCTTAACATTTTAACTCCTTCCTTTTTAATTATACAATTTTAAAACACTTTAAAGTTTATAGCATTACCAAACTAGTTTATAAAAATATTTTGTATAACTTGATGTCTTACCAAGTCCTTTGTTCTCACAGAAATTCATTCATACGTTGATTAAGCGTAGGACTAAAAATCTATAAGTACTTAGTAAACTTGTTTTCAACACCCAGTGAAAATACTTGAAATTTTTTTTGTGAGAATCCCCTGGAAATAATCACCCCCTCCATGGGTCACAGTTAGCATGATGATTACATGGCCATCCCAATGAAATCCATAGAAAACTGTAGGCGTCGACACCTCTCGATTTCGCCATGGAACTGCCATATATTGCAGCTACACCTAGGATTACGTTGCTATTGCAGCAAAAGCCATGTAACGGTAGGCATCAGCGCCCTTAAATTACGCTGCCAAATGAAACTTCATCACGTAGATCGTAGACTACACCAGTCGAGCCCTAATGTAAGCACTCACTGCCATACAAATTTCGCTATGGACCACATAGATTGCAATCTACCGATGTTATATTGCTCTCCTAGTGAAATCAAATGTAGATTTTAGGCAATCACTGCCCTTCGAATTACGCTATGGAAACGCAGTAGATCACAGTTACGACGGAGTTATGTTGCCGTCACCACATAACCCCAATATACCTGTAGGCATCAGCGGCCTCGAATTACACTACCCCAACCACAATCCATAGGAACTTCTGTTTTGTCCGGATATCCTCTGGGATCAAAATTTAGAAACCCTTAGGGCTCAAGGTAGAACCACCCCATGGATCTCCTACTATAAGTTTCAATATTAAATGGGAGCGCCTTTTTCCCTATAGCATTCTCAAAGCATTTCATACTATACACATATAGTACCTTTCAAATCATACTCTTTATATGCATCACATACAAACTTCAAAATCAATATCTCAAAAATCGATAGCTCTCATAATTGGCTTTCCAAATTCTCAAAATTTGTTTTTTTCCAAAACCAAAAGCCTTTCAGCATCAATGCATTCCAAAAACCTTTTCAGTTCCATTCTAAAAAAAAAATCATTCTTTTATATATAAGATTATTCTTTCAACTTGAATAATTTTTGAATCGCTACGCACTTATATAAATTCCACTGTATCTTTCAAATATCTTTCAAAGAAGGGAGTTTGAATATATAGCTAGTATTTATAATCCCATTTATACCAAATCAAGTTTTCAGTTTGATTTCCTTTACAAAGTCATTTGTACATTACTTAGTTTCTATAAAGCAGGTTTTCAGTTATGGTACTATCCAGTCTTTTTTTGTTAATCATCATATATCTCTCAAAATATACTCTTTCACAGTAAAAATTCATTTTGCCTCAGTATCTCGATTCCAGTTCAAACTCGGAATTGCTCCAATTTCCATTTGGGTTATAACTTCATTTCAACCCAACCAGTATTTAAATCCATGGTTTCAATATAAACAATTTCCATTCTGATCAGCTTAAAAAATAGTTTGAATATTTGTAAAATGGTTAAGAAGTTGTAAAATAGTAATTAGTTGTAAAACAGTTAAATATTTAATAAAAGATAGTTTGAGTATTTAATAGAATAGTTTGAATAGTAAATAGCTTGGAAAATTAGAATAACTTAATTAAATATTTAGAAAAATAGATTTTAGACATTTTGTATTAAAGTAGTTATTTGAAAATAATTTCCGAGTCAAACTGGTTCAGTTTCAAATCTCCACTTCAATAAATTTCAATTTCCCTTCCCATTGATCCAATCCAATTCATATCAATTCCCATTTGAATTTATACTAATTAACCTTCGATTACAACTCCAATTTTGAATTAATTCCAATTTCATTCTTAGATTTTAAACCATCTCGAATTATATAAATTTGAGTTCAATTTCAAAATGTTGATTTGACTACTTAAATCAAATTAACCATTAACATTGAATTTAACAATCTAAATCTTTAAAATAATTTAAATTCTAAGCCCAAATTTCAATTCATTTAAATTACTTCTACTTAAACTTATTTCAAGGTTCAAGTAAGGGTTCAAATCTTTTAAACAAATCGATTTTACGAATTCAATTTATTTTTCAATTATAACTCCCAACTTTGAAATCCAATTCTTAACTAGTTTTGGTCAATAAGTTAATTTTTAACATTTCAAACATAGGTTCAAAATGATTTCATTTCCCCAAATTCCATTTTATTTATAAGAATAAAAATCATCTAAATAAATTTCAGGATAAAGTTTTACTTCTATTCACTTCTAGGAATGGATGTATATCATTTCAATCCAGTTCTTAATCTATTCAAATAATCCAATTTACGGTTTTATGTATACTGTCAATAACAAACAGGATGATAGTAGGATATGTCAAAGTAAATAAACATCCAAATTATCTAAACACCCATCAAAAGCATCCACCATAAATTTTCAGAATTTGAAATCGCTTTATTTCAAAACGTTTTTTGAAATCATACATAACTTATTTTCCAATTTAACCTTTATAACTTCCATAAGTCAAATCTTTGTTTCATCTTGAAATTTTCCAATTCAGGTTATAGGTTCAAAACTTATTTAACTTTCCCTAAGTTAAATTTCACATCCGTTCAATCCATTTAACCTTACTTAATTTTAATTTCCACTCCAAATTTAAATTTCTTATCAATATCCTTTTCCACTTATACGTCCCAAAAACTTATTTCCCTTTGGCATGTACATCTCACTCTGATGGGAACTTCAGAATTCAACACTTAGTATTTATTTCATATCAACCTTGAAATCATGTATATCCACACATACATATACATATTTATCCAATTCATTTCAATCCCACTTTAAATTTAAACCATCTTGGTTTAAAATCCAAACAAATTTATCTTCAAACAACTTTTGTTTTAAAACAAGATTTCTACATTCAAAAATATTCTAAATGATATTACTTATTGTTTTCTTAACACTTTGAAACAATTCCAAAACTTTTTTATGGGCTTAGCTTTAAAACTTCACAATTTAAATCCATTCAATTTATAATTCATACTTATATAAATTTTTACTTCCTTCAAACCTTTTACACTTGTTTTATTATTGTTTATTCTATAATAAACATTCTTTATTAAGACATAATACTCAATCTATGATAATTATCATATCTAGAAATCAAAGACACCATATATTCCATCATAATTTACTAGAAAATATAATCAGGGTAAATTATTTCCAATACTTCGAAAATTCTTTTAAATTTTCTGGGATTTAAATTCAGGTTTGAGTCCATTTTTAACCTAACTTATGTGTATAGTTAATCCTTACCCAAATTTCTATTTGGTTATATATGTTTTACCATTTAATTCTCATAGTCTTATTTAATTTTAATAACAACAACCAATTTCCTTAATATACTATATAATTAGAAAAATTATTGATTTATATATCAAATATAAGCTTGTATAAAAATCATTTTAAAATGGTTTTTAAGATCATTATATAAGAAAACAACAAGTACGCCCTCGTATAATACTCTCAACTCATTCTAGGATACTACTGACCCTATCTATAATGAGTAATCCACACTAGAACCAAGGTTCTCGCTTACCCTTCAGCTTTGATACCACGTGTAATGGCCCGAAAATCTACATTATTACGTCCACCATATAGAGTGCCGAGCAATTAAGTGCCAGAAATCCCATACTGCTAGGGTTTAGAAGAAAAAGAGATAGAATAAGAACAAAAAACAATAGCATGGATCTCATAATTGCAGCGGAACAAAATATAATATAATAACATCATTTATACAAAGAAAAGCTGTAATTGTCAAAATACATACAAGATATCAGAGTACGAAAAATCTGGCCAGTTATAATAACTTGTCCTTAACTATTGTCTATACTATAATACACAACGGAATCTAATCAATACGTCTCTACCATCCAGCTCGTCTCCTGAGCTCCAAACTTCTTAGCCTGAAAATCTATAAACTCGGTCTGACCCGAGCATTACAATAAAGTAACACCCGAATCAGGCTAGGAACCAACATGAGTAAACCCATCTAGTATGAAATATTTAAGTTATAAACTTCTTTAAAAAACCAAGGTAACTCGTGCAAGCTATGTGTTTTCATCTAATTTTAACCAACGCCTTTACAGAATTTCTCTCATATCAATGTGAGGACTAATTACAGCTACTTATTTAAAATAGTTAGTTTTGTGAAATTAACCCAATTCCACCAAATTAAACTCTATAATAAAACCCCATAAGTTCAAAGTGATTATCAAATTGAGGCGGTTCCGGGTAGCATGGATATCCGGTAATGGTTTCCCTCGAGTCTAAGTAACAAGTTTTTTTAAAAGGTAAATTGTTTTAAATAAACAATTTTACTTAGGGGAACAATATCATTTATGGTTATTTATTACAGAGGTCTTACTTTGAATAAAACGTATCATTACTTTTAGCCTCACTACTTTAATTTGAAACAAATATCCCATGGACCTAAGCAAGGATATAGATTGTTAACCGTATTAATGATCTACAATCAATATCCAAACGATTACTCATGGTTTTAAAATTCACTTGATTAACCGTATTCATTTATATTTAAAACCCAATTAATTACAAATTAAACGATTTATTATTCAATATTGAATATTAAAAAATATCAACCATTATCCATAAGTTTAAGTCAAATAAAAATAATTATTTATTACCATTTAGTTTTCCTCTTTAAAATTATAAAATAGTATTTTGCTTTAAAATTAAAATGGGAATATGAATTATCTTTTGTATACATTATAAGTCCTATTCCTTCTTCGTTTTCTTTTTATTTTAATTTTTATTTTACGTTTTCTTCTACTTTTCCTTTTCTTCATTTTCCTTTATTCTTTTCTTCTTCTTTATTTTCTTTTCATTCTTTCCGTTCCCAGTATTTCCTTTACCATTTCCTTAGTTATTGTTCTATTTTATTTGGGCCCAGAACCTGGTCCAAATCTTTCCCCTCTCTTCATTTCCATTTTCTCTTATTCCTTATTCCTTTATCTACTGCTAACCTCTCCTAGCTGATTGTGAGGACCTGCAAATCCGTACTCCTTGAATATACACTAATCTCTATTGATTAACTCAATATGAACGGAAATACGATTTCTAAGGGTTTAAAAAAGAAGAAAAAGATAGAAGAAGAGAGAAAAAGATAGAACAGAACAGAAAGAAAACAACAGAACAATATCAGAATCTCACAATCGCAGCGGAACAACATATAATAGATAAATGAATAATCTTTAAACAAAGAACTATATCAGTTATTACATTACATCACATTACACTACATCATATCATCACAGTGTACAACAACAAACAACAACAAACAGCGGAAAAGAAATACTATATACTAGTAATACGCCAAGCCATCCATCCTGCCTCCAGCAACTCCTGAATTCCAGAATATCCTGATAAACCCTAACTCCTGACTGCCCGTGTGGAAATTGGTGGGCACCCAGAGTTTAGGAAGGAAAACAATAAACTCCGAGTCAGTCATGTGACTGGTGTGAGAAATCAAAACAGTTTATTTATCTTTAAAATCAAAATAGAGGGATATTTTTAAAGTCAATTCGAAATGCTTTTAAAAATGAGACTACCATAAGGCCTCCCGCACACACACACAATGCAAATGCAGAACCAGAGGAGATTTCTCCTTATGATAGTCAAAGATGCTTGATACGCATTAAAAAGAAACATTTGATATTATTACTAGTGCATAGTGTAGAAAAAAATCATTTCTAAAATAAAGATATAAATCTTAGCCAACATACGACCATTATCGTATGCCTACTATAGCTACCATCCAAACAGTGGGGCGCCACCATAAGTGAATGATAGGTTCTACAACTAAAACCGTACAAGATCGTATTGTTTCTTTGGATTTCCAACAAATGGTCAGGCCAAGGAACTTCCCATTGCCACATGAGAACGCCTCTAGAAGGACGTCCCCGAGAACCAAACCGGATCTCTGCCAACACAAGGCCGGGTTACCCCTAACTGGGTAACTACTAACACGAATATGTCATCCCCCGATCGTAACCGATCTATCCGAGGATCCTCGATTTCCAACAACCACAAAGCAATAAATTTGCAGTAACAGCATAGGTTAAATATTTGGGCTCCATATCATGATGCCACCCCTATCTAGAAGGAATGACATACACTAAAGAGGCGCTACCCCCTAATAACCTTGCTGCATCCTTCCTGTTTTGATCATTTCCGGGGTGTGAGGTCCGACGAAGTCTCGTCCACAATGCCATGCTTTATACAAAAGCTGTGCTTTGGGTCAACAAATGATCAGAGTAATGATCACCAAGATAAATGATCATATCACAAATGATCAAACAATGATCATTTCACAGCAACACTCAGCATGCCACACTACCAAATTGGGAGTATATCACTAATAACCTTCAACTACATAACCTCTGAACTCGTACGTCACAGAGAAGGGTGTTAAGCTAAGAGAATAAATTCTCCGCCACCAACAGAAATATATTTGAAAGAAATCAGCTTTATATCTCAATTTTTAATGTCAGACATACAGTCCGTACAAGTCTGTTCCAGGCTCGAACAGAACCAAAGGCACTTACAAAGAAGTCCTTGCCTTCCGAATAATTTCTAATCACGTCTGGACTTCCCGTCACTAAGGGTGATAAAACCTCAATATCGGAGATCAGCCGATGCAGAGTAACTCAACGGTAATCCTTCTGTTTTCAAAAATATCCGGTCTTCAACACCGGTCATCGAATGCAAATACATTACGACGCATCAAAAATTCGGAATGGGTTATACGACCCCAAGATCCTTTCCCGGCTAACCCGAATAGTGAGCGCTTATTCAAAAATAAGTGTGGCATTCAAATTCAAACAATCACAACAAATACCAATTTAAAGGTAAATATTGATAGTCGGTTATTTAACTATCAATAGGCGTGTTCAACATCACCAAATTCCAAATAATTTTTCAAATTATTTATTTTCCAAAATATCTTTACTAGATATATAATTTCCACACTTTAACCCTTTGAAAACAAATTTTCAAATCACTTTTCAATCCTTTATCACTTTTGAAAACAAATTTCAATCATTTTCCTTACCCGGAAATACTTTCATTTCAAAATGGTTCATTTAAACCAATTAAATAAATCCTTAACGATTTACTTTATATTTACGTTCAAAATCCGTAAATTAATTCCCACACTTCAAAAATAAATCAACGTTTATTTTTAAAGAAATTCCCCTTTTCATTTATAAATTCCATAGTGAATTTACAATTCCAAAATATCTATGAATATACAATTTCCAAATTGATTTCTAATATTCATTTTCCATTATCTTTAAAAGATAAAATCTCAAAATATTCACTTCATACTGGAAAACACTTCCATACTTATTTAATATAAGTAATTCACAAATCCATTTATTTTCAACTCTTGGAAAACATTCAATATACTTAAATCGAAATTAAGTATATATTTCATTCTTTAAGGAAAACATTCACTTAAACACATTTATTTGGGTCAAAACGAATGTTGCGTAAAACATCGTTACGACGACCCAAAATCACTAGTATAGGGATTCGAAATTTAGATAGATATATAAATCCCAATACTATATAAAACCTACCTTTCGGAAACCGTTTACTATAACAACAGCGTTATAGTCCATTATTTCCTTCTATTTCTCGAAAACGTCTATTTCAACAATAAATGTTGAAATCTGTGGTTTCGATAGTTAATCCATTTTAAAACATCTTTAAAACAATTAACATCATTTGATAATATTTATTTTCCCAAAACATATCCATTTTGTTTAATAATATATTCACTGTCCAAAATCGTGAATATACTTCCTTTAATAAGCTATAATAATTAACTTATCAAAATAAGTCGTTTTCGGATTTATAAACAATGTCTATAAATTCCATTTCTATATTTTATGACAACTTCGTTTTATAAATCTCCTTTATTAATCCAATTTATATTTCGTTTATATGCCGAATCTAACTTATAAGTAAATTACTTATAATTCATTTATTCACATATCCATTCTTTTATATCCACAATAATTTATAAATCAAAATTCTTATTTACTTATGAATCTAGGTTCAAACTTTATTTTAACACTTATAAAAGCTCGTTTTATAATTTCTATATTTTAATTTATAAACATCAATTTTTATACAACTTTTATATAAATTGTTTATAATAATTCAAAAATACCAATTTAAACTATTTTATAATTTATCAACTACTTATTTCAAAAATCACATTTCAGTTATATTTCGCAAAAATCATAATTTTAAAATATTAAAATTTTAACGTTTATTTTATTTAAGATGAATCAATTCAAAATTTGAATAAAACGAATAATTTCAAAAATCACTTTAAAAATCAAAATCGTTATTTTTAAAACTTTAAAATTCGATCCGATGATGCAACAGCACCAAATAATCAATCACGACATCCAAATATCATATATCAATACGATAATCAACAAATATCACAATATCTGTAAATAAATCAATATAGTTGAGGAATCCAGTTGGATCCCTCCTACCTGTTTCCCTGCATCCAAAGATGTTAGCACAATACCAATTCCGTTCCAATACGGAATTATCGCGGTATATGGGATTTATAAAAATATTATCCGCTTAATAGACGGCGCAATAGGGTCTCATCCGCTATACAATGCGGGAAACCAACTACAATATATACATATGCCAATATATATATATATATATATATATATATATATATATATATATATATTGGCATATGTATATATATCCTACTATATCTAATATCACAACTAAACAGGAATCAATAACTGCAATCATCATTCAAACATGCATTCAAGCAATTTTAAATTTAACTATTTAAAATTTAAATCGAAACTGTTCGATTGAGTGAGAAGTTCTCACCTTGATTTCAATCCTGTTTTCGCGTTTTATTTCGAATAAAATTAAACGTGAGTTTAATTTTATCCAAAATTCTCACTTGCTCCAAACAACTCCAATCCAATTCCATAGCGTAGTATTCGTCTACACAAACCCGACGCAACTAGTTTCGCGCGTTTTCGACCTCGTATGAAAAAGTTATAGCAATTTGAAGTTAATACAATTTAATTACAAATTAAATTCAACTTTCTTCTTTTTTTTATAATTTAAACCCTAACTACATCATCACCGTGCAAATCCTTTGATGAAATCAGAGTCGTGCTATCCATCTTTCCCCCCTCACGTTCACTCCCAGGCAACCATCATGCAAGAACCCATTCAAGGCCGAACTAGGGCTCCAAATCGCGGCCACCACACTCCCCTATAGCTCGATCAGAGACCTTCATCACGAAGCCCACCTCGAGAGCTTCCTGCGGCCACCAACATGTTGAACTCGGCTGCACCATGGCATAGAAAAACATGCCCGTTCGTGACGCCTTCATCGCCATTTTGCCGACCATCCATCAACCCAAAAACGATCACCATCGGTCATCACGAAGGCCTCACTCCCCTCTCCAATTTTGTAGTTGAAAACATTTGATGATAGTGAGTGGATTGAGAGGAAATTAAGGAAGAATGTGGGAATTTACTGGCCATTGATTCAGTAAATGGTGGCTAGGGTTTGAGCTGAAAGCCTAACTTAGTTTGTTTGCAAATGAGAATGTTTGAGGTCCTTTTATAGAAAATTTCACAATTTACTATTCACCCGGATTTTTCGAACTCCAAACGAAGCGTGCCGGTTGGCGTTCTAAGGTTTACCCCGCGTTCCGAACACAATGGAACGTGTTTCGGGAGCTAATTCGATCATCTGTGCGAGTTATGGCAATAAACGTTCGATTTAAAATTAAATCGGTAAATCAAATTTCTAGGCGTTTTAGTTTGCACCGGACAAACGGTAAATCCAATTGACATGAAATTTGAAACCTTACAATAATATCACATTACAGATCCAATGAAACGGGTTTCGTAGATATCCGAGACTGTTTGAAAAATTACTATTTTAACTCGCCAAATTAATATTAAAACAATTTCAATGCGTTTCGAGCTGCCATGGTCAAACGACAACTTCGATTGCTACGAAAATTTAAATTCGATAATAACAAACTATTACAGATCCAACGAATCTAGTTTCGTCCCATTCTGAGACTGTTCAAAAATTGGCTATTTTTCAGTCGATAATTAAATATTAAAATATTCAATTTTCACAAATAACTTTTAATTTGATTTTAAAAGTTCTAAAATATCGTTCTAACTCCAATATGATAAAATAAAATTTTACAAATCATTTTCAATCATATTTAACTCGATTTTCAATTATTTCAGAAATTTCAACTATTAAATAATCGATTTAATTATCCAATTAAATCCAATATTTGAAAATAAATTATTCGACTTATAAATTCCACTTATTAATAATTAAAATTAACTAAATATTCAAATTTTAATTAATAGAAATTCTGGGTCGTTACAGACTTCCCCCCTTAAAAGAATTTCGTCCTCGAAATTACGAAGTAAGAAAAGTTACAGAATCTATAACTTTCCCAAAAATCCATAGTTAAACTTGTTACAATAACTTTACTAAGTTTTCAAATCATACTTAGTTATCTTTTCAAAAACAAGTACTATTGTTTAACTTTCAGCTCCAAATCAAAGTTATAGCTTTCACAAAATTTTCCAACTTTTTCTCAAAATATTCTAACGCCTTAAATTTTCGGAAAAATTCGCCCTAGTCTCCTTTGCGCGGCTCGATCCGAAAAAAAATGACAGTATACATATCACAAATATACATCTCATCAAGTGATGAGGCATCCCGCAGGGAAAAAAGTGTAAAAGTACGGTATGTAATCCGAGATATGTACCTTATTTATTATTAGCGAGCATATACGGCTAATATAGCGCGAAAGCGAGCTCCAAATGCGAAACAAGCGCAATCCGCACCTACTATACACTCAACAAACAAATGAGTAACATGTATATATGAAAATAACATCAATATACAGCATATACCAACAACTACATATGTCAATATAGCAAATGCATCTAAAGCAACAAATGCAACCATCAAACAACTATCATCCAACAAATCCATAACCAAATCAATATTCTTTCATTTCTCACTAATACTCAATGAATTTGTTTTCCAATTTAAATCACATTTGATTCATTAACATTGGAATTTTACTAACATTCATTCATATTCAATTTTAATTAGTTTGCATTCACTAATTTACATTCATATTAGTTCACTTCCAAATCAAATTCAATTCTGTTCAAGTTCATTTTCTTCCAAGTTGGATTCAATTACTTTAGCTTCTAATTTCGCTAATTCAATTTCATTAACACTTAATGAATTTTATACAATCAATTAACATCCATATAACAACCAATGTATTTTCAACACAACCAAATTATTCAATTTACATTTCTTTACATTCAATTTGGTTCAACACTTTTAATTCCAATTGGTTCAACCTTCAATTGACTTTCATTCAATTTTTCCATTAGCTTTAAATGAATTAACATTTTCATCCATTATCCCATATCAATTTTATTTACATTCAATTCATTAGTTCAATTCAATTGCTAATTCCTTTAACAATATAATGTTGAATATCATCCATATAACTCAAGTTCAAATTCTTAATGACTTCACTTCATTAATTCACTTATTAATTTACTTCGATACCAAAATTAACTTCATTCAACTTCACTTAAGTTATATTTCATTTCAAGCATCTTATCAAATCCAAATCAATTTATTTAACTTTCCTTTTGTTAAATTTCAAATCACATATCTTTGATGACAACTCAAATTTATTTCAACTTGGATTTTATTGATTTACTTATACTTCCTTTAATTTAACTTCATCTTTTAAGTTAAATTTATTCTATTAAAACTCAAATTGTATAAGTTATCAACTCATTTATCATTCCCATAAATATTTTAAATAGGATTCCAGGGTCTTTTCAACCTTTCAAAACCATTTTTGAAATCAATTCAAATTACCTTCTGAATTTCCAAAACCAAATCCAAATTTTCCAAACAACTTTTATTTAAAACAATTTGGCAGCAATCCCTCTTTTGAAACCCGAAAATGAACACCGATGATGTTGCAATCATCATCAGAATTATTTTCCAGCGACCGTAAACAGTTTAGAGCTTTCATCTCTCTAAACAGTTTTCCCAAAATATAAAATCTTTTCAAAACACTTCTCTGGAATTTTGTTTTCAGAATATAAATCACATTTATAAGTCTTTTACTTACGAAATTTCACTTCTTGTATATAAGATTATTTCACAATTGTAAATCACATTAGTTATATTTCCATACTTTATAATTCTTTTACAATTGTTGTTTTAATTTAACTTATTCAACAACCAAACAATCAATTTATACACACTTTAATAATTCTGAAAAATTATTCCTTTATACATAAAATAAAATCAAGGTAAAATTATTTCATTTACCCAATTTAAAACGATACTATGTCAACTTGCCTCGTTTAAGAGTTTAGAAATCCCTATCGATAATATGGCGTCCCATACACCGACCAGAATTCACAAACAGCTCAACGGATAAGCAAACACAATATAAAACAATTTATATTCACTAACAAATATGCGCTCATAGCTATTATTACACTCACACTCATTCTAAAGTACTACTGACTCTATCTCTAATGAGAAATACCCAACAGAGCCATGGTTGTCGCTTAACCATATGCTCCGATACCAGACGAGAGGATCCGCAAATCCGTACTCCTTGAATATACACTAATCTCCATCGATTAACTCAAGATCAACGGAAATACGAATTCTTAGGGTTTAAAAAAGAAGAAAAAGATAGAAGAAGAGAGAAAAAGATAGAACAGAACAGAAAGAAAACAACAGAACAATATCAGAATCTCACAATCGCAGCGGAACAACATATAATAGATAAAGGAATAATCTTTAAACAAAGAACTATATCAGTTATTACATTACATCACAATACACTACATCATATCGTCACAGTGTAGAACCACAAACAACAAAAAACAGCGGAAAGAAATACTATATACTAGTAATACGCCAAGCCATCCATCCTGCCTCCAGCAACTCCTGAATTCCAGAATATCCTGATAAACCCTAACTCCTGACTGCCCGTGTGGAAATTGGTGGGCACCCAGAGTTTAGGAAGGAAAACAATAAACTCCGAGTCAGTCATGTGACTGGTGTGAGAACTCAAAACAGTTTATTTATCTTTAAAATCAAAATAGAGGGATATTTTTAAAGTCAATTCGAAATGCTTTTAAAAATGAGACTACCATAGGCCTCCCGCACACACACACAATGCAAACGCAGAATCGGAGGAAATTTCTCCTTATGATAGTCAAAGATGCTTGATACGCATTAAAAAGAAACATTTGATATTATTACTAATGCATAGTGTAGAAAAAAATCATTTCTAAAATAAAGATATAAATCTTAGCCAACATACGACCATTATCGTATGCCTACTATAGCTACCATCCAAACAGTGTGGCGCCACCATAAGTGAATGATAGGTTCTACAACTAAAACCGTACAAGATCGTATTGTTTCTTTGGATTTCCAACAAATGGTCAGGCCAAGGAACTTCCCATTGCCACATGAGAACGCCTCTAGAAGGACGTCCCCGAGAACCAAACCGGATCTCTGCCAACACAAGGCCGGGTTACCCCTAACTGGGTAACTACTGACACGAATATGTCATTCCTCGATCGTAACCGATCTATCCGAGGATCCTCGATTTCCAACAACCACAAAACAATAAATTTGCAGTAACAACATAGGTTAAATATCTGGGCTCCATACCATGATACCACCTCTATCCAAAAGGAATGACATACACTAAAGGGGCGCTACCCCCTAATAACCTTGCTGCATCCTTCCTGTTTTGATCATTTCCGGGGTGTGAGGTCCGACGAAGTCTCGTCCACAAAGCCATCTTTATACAAAAGCTGTGCTTTGGGTCAACAAATGATCAGAGTAATGATCACCAAGATAAATGATCAAACAAATGATCATATCACAAATGATCAAACAATGATCATTTCACAGCAACACTCAGCATGCCACACTACCAAATTGGGAGTATATCACTAATGACCTTCAACTACATAACCTCTGAACTCGTACGTCTC
This sequence comes from Allium cepa, assembly GCA_030765085.1. Taxonomy (NCBI): domain Eukaryota; kingdom Viridiplantae; phylum Streptophyta; class Magnoliopsida; order Asparagales; family Amaryllidaceae; genus Allium; species Allium cepa. The sequence continues at coordinate 311,926,748 of CM060942.1, read as the reverse complement.
AGAGAAGGGTGTTAAGCTAAGAGAATAAATTCTCCGCCACTAACAGAAATATATTTGAAAGAAATCAGCTTTATATCTCAATTTGTAATGTCAGACATACAATCCATACAAGTCTGTTCTGGGCTCGAACAGAACCGAAGGCACTTACAAAGAAGTCCTTGCCTTCCGGGTAATTTCTAATCACGTCCGGACTTCCCGTCACTAAGGGTGATAAAACCTCTATATCGGAGATCAGCCGATGCAGAGTAACTCAACGGTAATCCTTCCGTTTTCAAAAATATCCGATCTTCAACACTGGTCATCGAATGCAAATCCATTACGACGTATCACAAATTCGGAATGGGTTATACGACCCCAAGGTTCTTTCCCGACTAACCCGAATAGTGAGCGCTTATTCAAAAATAAGCGTGGCATTCAAATTCAAACAACCACAACAAATACCCATTCAAAGGTAAATATTGATATTCGGTTATTTAACTATCAATAGGTGTGTTCAACATCACCAAATTCCAAATAATTTTTCAAATTATTTATTTTCCAAAATATCTTTACTAGATATATAATTTTTACACTTTAACCCTTTGAAAACAAATTTTCAAATCACTTTTCAATCCTTTATCACTTTTGAAAACAAATTTCGATCATTTTCCTTACCCAGAAATACTTTCATTTCAAAATGGTTCATTTAAACCAATTAAATAAATCCTTAACGATTTACTTTATATTTACATTCAAAATCCGTAAATTAATTCCCACACTTCAAAAATAAATCAACGTTTATTTTTAAACAAATTCCCTTTTTCATTTATAAATTCTATAGTGAATTTACAATTCCAAAATATCTATGAATATACAATTTCCAAATTGATTTCTAATATTCATTTTCCATTATCTTTAAAAGATAAAATCTCAAAATATTCATTTCATATTGGAAAACACTTCCATACTTATTTAGTAATAAGTAATTCACAAATCCATTTATGTTCAACTCTTGGAAAACATTCAATATACTTAAATCGAAATTAAGTATATATTTCATTCTTTAAGGAAAACATTCACTTAAACACATTTATTTGGGTCAAAACGAATGTTGCGTAAAACATCGTTACGACGACCCAAAATCACTAGTATAGGGATTCGAAATTTAGATAGATATATAAATCCCAATACTATATAAAACCTCTCTTTCGGAAACCATTTACTATAGCAATAGTGTTATAGTCCATTATTTCCTTCTATTTCTCGAAAACGTCTATTTCAACAATAAATGTTGAAATCTATGGTTTCGATAGTTAATCCATTTTAAAACATCTTTAAAACAATTAACTTCATTTGATAATATTTATTTTCCAAAAACATATCCATTTTGTTTAATAATATATTCACTGTCCAAAATCATGAATATACTTCCTTTAATAAGCTATAATAATTAACTTATCAAAATAAGTCATTTTCGGATTTATAAACAATGTCTATAAATTCCATTTCTATATTTTATAACAACTTCGTTTTATAAATCTCCTTTATTAATCCAATTTATATTTTGTTCATATGCCGAATCTAACTTATAAGTAAATTACTTATAATTCATTTATTCACATATCCATTCTTTTATATCGACAATAATTTATAAATCAAAAATTCTTATTTACTTATGAATCTAGGTTCAAACTTTATTTAACACTTATAAAAGCTCGTTTTATAATTTCTATATTTTAATTTATAAACATCAATTTTTATACAACTTTTATATAAATTGTTTATAATAATTCAAAAATACCAATTTAAACTATTTTATAATTTATCAACTACTTATTTCAAAAATCACATTTCAGTTATATTTCGCAAAAATCATAATTTTAAAATATTAAAATTTTAACATTTATTTTATTTAAGATGAATCAATTCAAAATTTGAATAAAACGTATAATTTCAAAAATCACTTTAAAAATCAAAATCGTTATTTTTAAAACTTTAAAAATGGATCCGATGATGCAACAGCACCAAATAATCAATCACGACATCCAAATATCATATATCAATATGATAATCAATAAATATCACAATATCTGTAAATAAATCAATATAGTTGAGGAATCCAGTTGGATCCCTCTAACCTGTTTCCTTGCATCCAAAGATGTTAGCACAATACCAATTCCGTTGCAATACGGAATTATCGCGGTATATGGGATTTATAAAAATATTATCCGCTTAATAGACGGCGCAATAGGGTCTTATCCGCTATACAATGCGGGAAATCAACTCGAATATATACATATGCCAATATATATATATATATATATATATATATATATATATATATAGATATATCCTACTATATCTAATATCACAACTAAACAGCAATCAATAACTGCAATCATCATTCAAACATGCATTCAAGCAATTTTAAATTTAACTATTTAAAATTTAAATCGAAACTGTTCGATTGAGTGAGAAATTCTCACCTTGATTTCAATTCTGTTTTCACGCTTTATTTCAAATAAAATAAAATGTGCGTTTAATTTTATCCAAAATTCTCACTTGCTCCAAACGATTCCAATCTAATTCCATAGCGTAGTATTCGTCAACATGAACCCGTTGCAACTTGTTTCGCGCGTTTTCGACCTCGTATGAAAAAGTTATAGCAATTTGAAGTTAATACAATTTAATTACAAATTAAATTCAACTTTTTTTTTTATAATTTAAACCCTAACTACATCATCACCTTGAAAATTCTTTGATGAAATCAGAGCTGTGTTATCCATCTTCCCTCCTCACGTTCACTCCCAAGTAACCATCACGCAAAAACCCATTCAAGGCCGAACTAGGGCACCAAATCGCGGCCACCACACTCCCCTCTAGCTCGATCAGAGACCTCCATCACGAAGCCCACCTCGAGAGCTTCCTTCGGCCACCAACATGTTGAACTCGGCTACACCATGGCACCGAGAAACGTGCCCGTTCGTGACACCTTCATTGCCATTTTGCCGACCATCCATCAACCCAAAAACGATCACTACCGGTCATCACGAAGGCCTCGCTCCCCTCTCCAATTTTGTAGTTGAAAACATTTGATGATAGTGAGTGGATTGAGAGAAAATTAAGGAAGAATGTGGGAATTTCCTGGCCATTGGTTCAGTAAATGGCGGCTAGGGTTTGAGCTGAAACCCTAACTTAGTTTGTTTGCAAATGAGAATGTTTGAGGTCCTTTTATAGAAAATTTCACAATTTACTATTCACCCGGATTTTCCGAACTCCAAACGAAGCATGCCGGTTAGCGTTCCTAAGGTTTACTCCGCATTCCGAACACAATGAAACGTGTTTCGGGAGCTAATACGATCATCTATGTGAGTTATGGTAATAAACGTTCGATTTAAAATTAAATCGGTAAATCAAATTTCCAGGCGTTTTAGTTTGCACCGGACAAACGGTAAATCCAATTGACACGAAATTTGAAACCTTACGAAAATATCAAATTACCGATCCGATGAAACTGGTTTCGTCGAAATCCGAGACTGTTTGAGAAATGACTATTTTAACTCGCCAAATTAATATTAAAACAATTTCAATGCGTTTGGAGCTGCCACGGTCAAACGACAACTCCGATTGCTACGAAAATTGAAATCCGATAATAACAAACTATTACGGATCCAATGAAACTAGTTTCGTCCCATTCTGAGACTGTTCAAAAATTGGCTATTTTTCAGTCGATAATTAAATATTAAAATATTCAATTTTCACAAATTAACTTTTAATTCGATTTTAAAAGTTCTAAAATATCGTTCTAACTCCAATATGCTAAAATGAAATTTTACAAATCATTCTCAATCATATTTAACTCGATTTTCAATTATTTCAAAAATTTCAACTATTAAATAATCGATTTAATTATCCAATTAAATCCAATATTCGAAAATAAATTATTCGACTTATAAATTCCACTTATTAATAATTAAAATTAATTAAATATTCAAATTTTAATTAATAGAAATTCTGGGTCGTTACACTGATACTACACACCATGTACGTGCACACTCAACCACAGACACATCAACCACCGCCGACCGCTTCCCCAAGTCGCTTTTGACCCGCTCGACCTATCCTGGCACCCAACTTCCTTCAAAAACACTCAAATCCAAATCGAACGCTTTGCCACCATTTCTAAAAAAATGTCGATCCTTCTTCCATCTCGTACCACCGACACTGGTCATGAGAACCCACGCCACTTTGCCTAACTCCCCTCTTCATTTGCCCTTTACACCGAAACACTCCGTCGCCACCACGGCGCCACAATTATGCGCTAAACTCACCTCGAGCAAACGAGCCTTAAACCCTATTCTTCCTTCGACCCTCCACCATGTCACTCAGCCAACCATGCCACCATTTTTCCCATGATGGCCGCCCCTTCGCCCTCCTTTGAACAAAATGCCAAAGTCGTTAACCCTCGCGTTCGCCAGAAATCACCCTACGACCAAATCTCGATCATCACCCAATATTCCACTAACCACACAACTATAAATTATGATAAAGCTACTAAAATTTGCCATTTCTAACGCCGATTCCAGTCATGTAGGTAGATACACAAATTAAAATGTTTAATTTTCTTGAAAAGTTTGGCTACCTACTGTAGTTCCTATTTATAGTGACCCTACTTCATAGTTTCCCAGGAACTCATTTTTAAAATAAGTATACTCAAAAATAAACATATATCCTTCAAACATCATGTTCTCAAACTACCTAGATGAAGAGATTAGCATTTTTGAAAGGTTTGAACATGATAGAAGCAAAGCACAGAGATAAAAAAGGTAACACGTTTCACATGCATCCCTATACTCACACATATATGTATCGACATAAAGACGTACTATTATTTCATCGCATTTCAAGCATATTCGTATTATAAAAAGGATTAGGTTTTGAAAGAAGTCTACTCACATATAATGGCTTGACACAGAGAACAATGGTCTTGAAAAAACTACTACTTTCTTTCTTTGATTTTAATCTTCTCTGTATAGTTGTTTTTTTTGATTCTTTAGTGTGTGAGATGGAAATAATGTTTTTCTATGGTTTAACTCACTTAGTTTTCAAATGAATGGAAAAAATGAAGAAGGAAGTGAAGTTATAAATAGAGAAAAGTTTAGGCCGCCGTATACAGTAAGTTTATTTTATTTTCTTCTGATTTTATATTTTTTTTTTAATTAGAGAATTACTTTGACCTGATATGATTTTTCTGAAATGAAAGTGATTTGTAAAAAGCGAGACTAGATGTTTTATGTGCTTGAGGGGATGGGCATTTATTGTTTGTTCACTCTTTTTTTTACAAGCATATATTCCCTCTTTTGTACATATACATCATACATATGCGTACATAGATATTTTGCCTCATTACCTTACAAACATATAAATATTCACATATCTTTACCGTAGTTATTTTTGTAAGTTTTTTCATCTATGTTACAAACATACCATATACGCCTCTTATATACCAATTTATCCCCATTTTTAAAATATATTTTCATTTTCATTTTATTTTGTTTGAGTATACACGTGCTTATACATACATACGTACATATATATATATATATATATATATATATATATATATACTTATTATTTCCATAAGCATTGTTTTATAACATGTATATACACTCATAAATTTTGAAATCTTATTATTGCGTAGTTATACATTCATGTATATATATATTTATTTACTTACATATATATAATATCTTCATATACATTATTTTCCTATGGTCATATATACTTATATATATATATATTATCAACAACTAAAGTTTGTATATATTTTTCTGTATATATTTATATGTATTATATTAATTTAAATGATGGAGTTTACTATTTATTCTCTATGAGGCTTATCGTATCATGAGATTTTATAACCCAACATCAATTTATATATATCCAGATATTTAATTACTAGGAACTTTACTCGTTTGACATACAAAAATTAATATTTCAATAATATAATTCAATTAATCACCCAATTAACAAACGTTAAAAATCTGGGTTGTCACATAGGGAAAACAGGTTAGAGGGAACCAACTGGGTTCCTAAAAAATATTGAATTAAATTTCATATATATTGATATGTGGTCTATTTGAATAGTTTGTTATAGATTATAGTGGATTTTGAATTAATTGGATGCTATGGTATTACTAGTTTAGATTTTGATATTATATAATACCATAAATAAGTATATTGAATTTGAAAAGGAATTAAAAGGAAAACTGGAAGTAAAAATATTCATAGTGAAATTTGGATTAATAAAAAGAAATGAATTTTGTGTAAAATATATAGTTTGGTTTTAAATTTGTATTTAATAATTTTTAAATATGGAAAATAGAAATTTGGAATAATTTAAATAAAAGGATTTCAAATAATAAAACTTAAGCGATCTTTATTTAAGTGTAAAAAGATTTTAAAATCGAGATTTAAATAGTTGGGAGAATTAAAAGGGATTTTGAAAATGAAATTGATATATTAGATTTTAAATAAGATTTTAAGTTATGAAAAGGAAGTGGAATCAGAATATATCAAATGTTAGATTTCTTATCAAATGTTAGATTTCTTACTTAATGCCTTTTCGAGGACGAAAAGTCTTGAGTGGGGTTGAATGTAACGACCCGTATTTTAAATTATTAAACTTAATATAATTATTAAATAATAATAGTTAGAAATAAAAATTTAATGATTTATTAATGTAGTTTATTGAATATGAATTTGAATAACATTTTGAAATAACCAATTTTGAAGATTTTGGCAATAACAAGTATTGAACTAAACTTTATGTATCAAATGTGTTTATAAGAAATAGATGGAATTGACTAATAAATGTTGAATTATTTAGATGAAAATATAATAATTATTTGATAAATAAATTCATTTGAAATCTGATATTGGAATTTATCAAAACTGGATTATTGGAAATTATTTAAATAATTGAATCCTGAATTTAGTATGAATAAAAATTATATCAGAAGTTTATTAAATTTTATTTAAACAAAGATTGAAGGTTGTTAACTTTTAAAATTGAATTTAAGGTAGCTAAATTGATATTGGAAATTTCTCTTTTTAATTAACGTGTAAAAATAGCCATTCTAACCACTATCTCGGATTCCGACGAAACTAGTTTCATCGGATCCATAATAGTGAATTAGTCAAGGATTCGAAGTGTCGCAGTGATTAGACTTACCATTTCCCCGTGCGAGCTTAAAGCACGTAGAAGTTAATTAAAGGAATTTAATTAAAATAATTTGATTTTGAAAAGTTATTTTCTGAGTATGATGGAATTGGCTCCCGATACCTATTCCATTGTGTTCAGAGTAGAGGTATAGCATATCGAACGCTAGGAGGCACACTTTGTTTTGAGTTTGGAATTTTCATGGACAAATCGAGTAGGAAACTTCTATAAGACCGTCTTGTTTTCATTTTTGTCAAACCCTACTTTTACGCAGCCGCTCCTCTCACGATTCCAATGGCCAAAATCACCTTATATTCCTCCCTCATTTTCTCATCATCCACTCAAAGAAATTGTAACGACCCGCAAATTCGTACCCCTTGAGTCAACACTATTCTACATCAATCGACTCAAGATGAACGGAAATACGAACCATTTGGGTTAAAGAAGAAGATGTAGAAGAAGAAAATAGAAAACAACATTAGAATCTAACCATCGTAGCGGAATAAAATATAATAGATAATAAATGATCTTTACACAAAATAAATATATCTGTTTATACATTACATCATCAAAGTACATCAATCACATAACACACAATTGGACAGTAATCATAACCTGTCCTCACACAACTGAATACACAGTGGAATATAAATCAAGTACGGAAGTACGTATCGCCATCCAGCTCGTCTCCTGAGCTCCACAGCATCATATCCTGTATTCTATAACACTCGGTCTGACCCTAGCATTACCGTTAAATAACACCCGAGTCAGTCTGGATATGCCAGCATGAGAAATCACACTCAAATTGATTATTAGAGTTTCAAAATCATTTGAAACAAAAGCATCTTGTAAGACCACGCCACAAATAAACATATCGGATTTTTACCTTACGATAACTAAAACACTTTTTATTAAAATCCTCTGATATTATAATAGGGTCTATTTACAAATACTTACTAAAATAGCTGAAATTGTTAAATTATTAATTTCCAGCTACTAGCCACAGAGTGGGTAATACAAACAAAACTCGTAAAACGCTCGTAGGGAGAATGGATTTCCAACTAACGACTAGGCACTGGGGTACTACCTATCACAGTATGTGGCCTAGATCACCGTACCGAGGATCACTCCCGACCCCCTGCAATACTAGTCCAGGACTACCCCTTACTGGAAAATCCCGAGTAAGATCACCCCATGGTTGTGATCAGCAACCGCACCACTAAGCCGAACTAAAAGGGACATCTAGACAGGATTGACCGCACCCTGAAGTGGGTGCTACCCACCTAGCGTTGCTGCATAACCCATGATTTTCAGTCATTCCCAGTTGATGAGGCTTGAGGCTAAGTGTTACCTTTTAGATCGTTCCACTTAGAATGCCCATCATCCACCTGACGATGTTCTGAAAGCATTCATCCATACAAGTCCGTCCCAGTTTCGAACGGAACCGAAGGCACTATTCCTACTATATCCATTTTGGAAACATCCTCAGGATTAGTAGCGAATAGCCCTTGTACTTCACTGCTCCATCTTCGACTCCGAACTCGTTTTTCCACAAAAACATACAAACTGGATCGAAGTGGTTTTCGAGAAATAAATCCCGATCTCGGTCTCTACGAAACGATCAGCGCATTTGGCCAATATTGTTAGTCGGTTATTTAACTATCAATTAACATTCACAAACATCCATCACAAAATAAATAATTTCCCAAATTATTCACAAACCTCAAAATATCTTCACAAGATATATTTCCATTACAACCCCTTTGAAAACAGTTTTCAAACCACCCTCTTCTTAAGGAATAAATTCCTAAATATTTATTTCCACTGAAAATACCAAGTACAAAGCTTTAGATTTTTGAAATAACTGTAAAACACTTTATTATAAAATATATTTTAACATTTAGACTGAATGCTATTTCAACACTTTATTAAAAATATATATATTAGGAATATTTAAAATGAGGCTACTTTATAAAATATAAAACTAGATTTTCTCTATAAAAACAAATAACAAGTCACTTTTAAATAATTACTACTATAATAGATTAAAAGAAAATACTTACATTAGAATTTAAATATTTAGAAACAATAAATTTTCTAAAACATGCTTTTTTTAAAACAACATTAAAACCTTTAACTTATATTTAAAAATTTACTTTGAAAACGAACTTGGCTTTCCAGGGAAATATATTTTACTTTTTTAAACCCAGTTTATAAATTCCAAAGTCCCACTTCTCCTTTAAAGTTCCAACTTCAACCACTTAAATAAATTTTCAAATTGATTTCCAATTTACTTCATTTTGAAATAAATTTCTTTACTTACTCAATTCATTTCAAAATCCATTTATTGTAGACTTTATTATTGCTAGCACCAGAATTGGTCACTAACAACCCTAAGAGAGATTGTGTAGAGAAATTAATGAAGAAAGTAAGTTAAACAGAGGATAATATGCAGATTTAAATACAGAAAATATGAACACCAGATTTATAGTTGTTCGGCGTAATTGCCTACGTCCACTTTGAGGTTAATCTTTATTGCTTTTCTCGATAATCGATTACAGATACAATCCGTATACCAATTATATTGAATACAATTGCTAAGCAAGAAAGATAAGTCTTGAATGAGTCTTGAATGCGGCAGAGTCTCCTTGGTGTTCTCGAAAAAAGGTCCATTTCACTGTGCCCCTGCCTCTCTATTTATAGACGAAGGTAGGTTGGACTTCTCTGGTGGGCCTAGCAGCTTGGTATCTCGGCCCAAAAAGAGTGATCTCTACGTGCTGACCCAAAGAGGCCGAACTGCAAAATGCCGAGCAAGGCATCAATGCCGAACAATATTCTCATGCCGAACGAAATGATGCCAAACAACCTGAATGCCGAATGGGGTATTTGTGTCAAACAATATTCTCATACCGAGCGAAGTGATGCTGAACAACCTGAATGCCAAACGATCTATTTGTGCCGAACAAGGTTTGGATGCCGAGTAGTATGGAGTGCCGAACGACCTTGCCATGCCGAACATCCATAGATGCCGATTGATATTCAATACCGAACGTCTCTCAGTGCCGAACGCTCACGCATGCTGAATGTCCCACAGATGCCGAACGATATACAATACCGAACGTTTCTCAATGCCGAATGCTCTCGTATGCTGAATAATCTCGTATGCCATACGCTCTCGTATGCCGAACGTCCCACATATGCCGAATGAACTTGAGTGCCGAACGAATCATATGTGTCGGACGACCTTGGAAGCCGAGCACTTTCTAATGCCAAACGCTCCTAAATGCAGAGCGTTCCTGAATGCCGAGCATTTCTGAATGTCGAGCGTTCTTCTAATGCCAAACGATTCGGATGTCGAACGACTCATAAATGCCGAACAGAATGTTAATGTAGGCAAATCTCCAGGTAACACTTGCCCCCCAAAGTGCGTCACGTGGTTGAACATGGTGCACTTTGAATCACTTGTCCACTGTGCTTTACTTCGAGATGTGGTTTAGTTTCCTCGATGGTGACTTCCCTTGATCACTAGTTGAGGTGATGCATGCCGAATGTCATGAAAACGCCGAACGGTACAGTCGAAGCCGAACGCTCCATGTATGCCGAACGAATTTTAAAGCCGATGCCGAACGAGGCCGTGTTGACCAGCTCTACCGGTCATAGTCTCTTCGACTTCCCCTCTTCTCCTCTAAAAGTCAGCATTTTCCTTCTTCTTCTCTTTTCACTTTTACCTCCGTTATCCTATATTCATGAATCTCGTCAAACTTCAAGAATTTGACTACCCTTCTTTCCTCGAACTTCAAACCCTTCATCACCCTTTTCTTGAGTCACTCGGAATTAATCAAAGCCATGCCCTTAATTCCATAATTCTCCCGAGCTTCAATCTATTTGCTAGGTATCGACCCCATCTAACTGCTTTTCCTGACTAAAAGTTTTAATACGAGGATTAAACTCGTAACTTAGAACCGTGGCCAATAGGTATTTCTTGGATGAAAGGATCGAACTGCGATTAGGGCATGTTCTAGGGCTAGATGACGTAGAAAAAGGGGAAGTGGTCAAAGGCGAGTTCGTGAGGGTGTTAATGGCAAAAATGTTGTGGTTCGGTATGGTTCTTTCATGCCGAACGTGATTGGAGGGAAGAGTAGAGGAGGAACAGAAACTGGCTAGAATGCCGAGCAACTTGGCCCAGCATGATTTGCCGAACGACTTGACCATGTCATTCGGTGTGGACGGAGGAGAAAGATAAAACCGTTGTTAAGGGCGAAGTGCCGAGTGTTGGGGCTCGGCGTAACCTCAGCTCGGCATGATTCGCCACATACCGAGCAGTGGAGTAGAAAAATAGGAAGGAAGTACGAGTTGGATAGGATGCCAAACGGTGTTTCGGCAGAACAGCGCGTAGGCCGAACGGTCATGAATGTCGAATGATAGTTTGGCCTAACTACACTTAGCCCGAACAACATTTAGGCCAAACGACACTTGGGCCGAACGATAGTTTGGCCAAACGCCACTTAAGCCGACCAACATTTAGGCCGAACACTTAGGCCGATTAACATTTAGGCCGAACGATAATTTGGCCGAACGACACTTAGGCCGACCAACATTTACTTTGCCTAATCCTATGACAAAAACAAGGACAAGGACCAAATCCAACTAGCATATCGAACTAATCTGGACTGATAATTTTCTAGTTTCTGTAGTTACAAGCCTAAACCTAAATCGACAAAAACGGATAATTGCCTCCAACATTTAGCGCCAATGTTGGAGTCCGAAATTGTAAACACCATAGTGTAGATTTTTGGAGACGGTTAGCGATGATGGTCTTCGAAGGCGACGATTCAAATCTCAACTTTATACCATTAACTCCACGACTTTCAATTTTTCAGCACTTATACTTGAATTATCACATAAGTCCACACACTACACAGGGGGAATACTTGTGTTGTTAAGTCTAACGTCGATTGTTTTTCAAGTATAGTTCAAACAGGTACTCTACTAGATTCAAGTTCTATCAAAGATGTCTAAGAAATCTAGCTCTGCCATGATCTTAGATAGACCTGGGCCGTCTTCTAAACAACGAGTCGTAGATACTTCGAACCCGTCGACTTCCCTGCTCATAACTTGGCTCCCGACGCCCTGGAGGCATCAATTTTCTTGGACAACCCGATCGATTCACAGGCTTCGAAGATCAATGAAAGTGCACTCCGTCGGATATGCTCCGTGCACGGAATCCCATTCGACGGCGTATTAGTCCCATCGGGGCATGATCTTCCACACCTGCACCCAGTTGGATATACAGCTTGTAATAAGTTTATGTGCTGGGTCGACAGTGTGCCACCGTTTAACTTATTTCTTCGGATGTGCTGTAATACATCGACATTGCCGCGTCTCAATTGCACCCGAATGGTCACGCCTTCATCTACGGTACCTGCAACCTCTTCATGACTGTCCTCTCTAGGCCTCCAACCCCGGATGGCATCATATTCATATATATATATATATATATATATATATATATTATCAAGAAGAGAAGAGATAGCCCCTCTTTCGTGTTTCTCGAGCTGCACCACAAATGCCAAATCTTAACTGGGGAATGCAGTAAGTTCGCCCTGTATAAACAGGAATGGTTTTATGTGCGTTGCCCTCCTGGTTTCGCAAGGAGATGGGTGGAAAGAAGTAAGTCTTTTCTCTTGATCGATATTCATGCTTGGTCAAAGCCGTGCCTCTTCTAATTATTTTTTCCATCTTTTCAGGTGTCAACCCACGTCCTGACAGCCGCGGGTATTCTGAAGCCGTCGAAGCCATTAGAGCCCTTCTTGCCGACGAACGGGACATCCGAACTCTCATTTCAAATGAGTCACTTTCGGGGTTTGGACTGTTAGCAGAAGGCCGTCGGATAAGCCTTACTCGGTGGGTTTCAATACCCAGGCCCGCCTCTGGTAAAGGGAAAAAACAAGGTGAGTCTTCAACATGCAACGTTCCTGGCGCACTAGAAGAAGGAGAAATCAAAGAAAATGAAACACCCGAAGCACAAGATGAGAACGTTGGGCCTACTCAGGACCCACTAGTTGAAGTTTTTTACATCGAATTGTAACGACCCAGAATTTGAATAATTTAAATTGAAAATATTTAATTAATTTTAAATATTTGAATGATGGTTTGGATTGAATTTTCAATATAACTTTGAATTTAGCGATTAAATTATAAAATTTAAGCGATTGAAAGTGAATAAAAATTTGAATCTTCAAGTTTAAGCTGATTAAAAATATTTCAACAGCTTGTAAAATCCATATTGATAATATTGAAAATAATAGAAGCTTCAGATTTGAAATTAATAGTAGTTTGTTCGGTTTTGAATTTATATCGTTTAAATCGATATTTAAAAATAGTCGTTTTTCATACAGTCTCAGAATTCGACGAAACCAGTTCCATTGGGTCCGTAACGTTGAATTATTATCGGATCTCAAATTTCGTGGCGTTTGGAGTTGATATGTGGACACACGTTGAGAAAACGCATTTAAAATTTAAGTCGAATTCAATCTAAATTAAATTTAAATTTTAGTCAACCTCAGCCGTTTCCTATCTTTTCTAGCAACCCTAGGGTTGTACTCGAGCCACTCTATAATCTGAAACGTGCAGAAGGAAAGTCCATCTTCTTCATTTTAAAACTCTGACCAAAATCTTTCGTTCAGAAAAAAAAAAGAAATAGAATCATGGCCGCGATTTTCACAGAGAAGAAAAATAATAAAGTTGTAACTCTCGTTAAAAATCGAATTCGTTTCCCCCTCTTCCTCATTGCTCAATTCTCGTTCAAGTTAAAAACAATGGCGACCGAAACAGATAAAAAAAAAAAAAAAAAAAAATTTCTCGCATCGCGTCGGGGGGAAGCAGGCGCTCGTGCGCTCGCGTGGGCAGGCAAGTCGATGGGGTGGTCGCGTCCAAGATTGGGAAGCTCGAGCAGGTGGTGGCGCGTGCTCGCGTGAAGGGAGCGGCGGCCGCGCGATGGTGGCAGGGGTTGAGGCGAGCGTGGCGGCGACTTCGAATCGCGAATTGGAATCGCGTTCGTGTGGCGCGCGCGTGGGATGGAGGGGGAAACTCGGCATCAATGGTGGTCGAATTGTTGTCGCGTTTTGAAACGAGGGTTTGGGGGCCTTCGTGTGGATCTGCGTTCGATGGGGAGGCGTGCGCGTGGGGTTTGGAGCTGCGGCAGTGGCATTCGTGCTGCTGGGGATCGTCGCGCGTCTCGAGATGGGGCTGTAAGTATATTTTCGCGAATTTTATTTATCAATATCTACAGGAAAAATATATACAGTAAAGTATATATGCAGATTTTTAATTTATATATATACAGAAAAATTAGTTATAGTAAAGAAATTTGTTTAACCAGTATATTAAAGTAAATTTAGTTTAAATCTAATTTTTAGCTAAATAAATTTATTAAAGAGGAAATTTAGTTTATTTAGTTGAAAATAAGAATATTTGGGAATGAACAAAAGGATAAATTTTTGGTTAAGATTAATTTACTGACTTAAAATCGAACATTGGTTAATTAAATTTATTAAATGAAATTTATAAATTGTGAAGTTATGATAGGAAATGATTTTTTGTAAAATAAGAGGATTATAAATAATTTACTTATAAGTTGGGTTTTAGCATTTAAATGAGTGTAAAATTTTAAATGTTTGAAAATTTACATGAAATAGGTTTAAATTCTATATAGGATTAATTTCAAAGAAATTAATTATTCGATTAGTTCAAATTATTACATTAGGAATAAATTATTAGTTTAAAACCCAAATAGTTAGCCAAATTAAATAAATCTATGAAATGGAAATTTATTATTCAATTTATTTCGAATATTAATCAGTTGTATAAATTGTTTATACAAGGTTAAAGAAAATCGAGAAAACGAGCTGAAATGGAAATGGATTGCAAATAAAGCAAGGTGAGAACTTCTCACTCAAAAGGGATTTTATAGATTTTAAATAGTTATATTTAAATTTGTTAAAATTGTTGATTGAATGAATTGATTGCTTGATTGTGATATTAGATATAGTAGGATATATCTATATATAGCAATATATATATATTGGCATATGTATATATTGCAGTTGATGATTCCCGTCTCGTATAGCGGATGAGACCCTATTGCGCCGTTAGTAAGCGGAATATTTTCTAAAATCCCATATACCGCGATATTCCACCTCGAAGTGGAATGGGTATTGTGCTAACTCTTTGGATGCAGGGAAACAGGTTGGAGGGATCCAACTGGACCCCTCACAAATATTTATTTGTTTATAAATATTTTTGATGATTGTGAATATCATATCGATATATGATATTTGTGTAGTGATTGACCAATTGATGCTGTGGCATCATCAGATTCGTTTTTAAAGTTAAAAATAATGATTTTTGATTTTAAAGGGATTTTTAAATCGATTTTCCAAATATATGTTTTTAGTAAAATTTTGAATTGATTCATTTTAAACCAAATTAAAAATTTAATTTTTGAAGTTATAGAATTTAAGATTTTTATAAAATAAAATCAAATTGAGATTTTTGGAAATAAATAGTTAAGTAAATTGAAATTGGTTTAAATTGGAATTTTTGAATTATTAAAAACAATGTATATAAAAGATTTTGAAATTGATTTTTATAAATTTAAAATGATTGGAATTATAAATCGAGTTTTTATAAATGTTATAAATGAAGTATAAATTGTTTTTATAAGTAAATGAAAATTTATAAATTCATAAAGTGTGAAGTTAGAAAATGTATAGATTTGTAAAACAAAAGTCTATAAGTAAATTTCTTATGAATTGGACCTTGTCATTTATGTGGAAGATAAATGGAATTTGCTAATAAAATGACTTTTGGTAAATAGAAGTTTATGAAATTATAAATGGGATTTATAAACGTCGTTTTATAAATCTGAAATCAAATTGAATTTGATGTGCTGGAAATAGGAAATATATAAAAGAAATCTTATAAGTAATAAGATTTATAATTGGTGAAGTTCAAAGGAACGATTTGTAAATAAATAAATTATAAGTACTTGACTTATAATATAAACCTTTGGTATTAAAATTGAGTTGTATCAATTGAATTGGGTTAATAAACGAGATTTACAAAATCGAAGCTTTTAAATAGAAATGGAATTTATAAACACTGTTTATAAAATCCGAAACCAATTGAATTTGATGAATTGAATATAGAAGTTTATAAAGAAGTTATATTCACGTTTTTGAACGGTAAATATATTATTGAATAAAATGGATATCTTTTGAGGAAAGAATGTGTTAAAAAGAAATTAAAATGGTTTAAAGATATTTTAAAATGCATTGAGTATTGAGAACATAGATTTCAACATTTATTGTTGAAATAGACGTTTTCAAGAAATAGAAGGGAATGAGAACATAGATTTCAACATTTATTGTTGAAATAGACGTTTTCGAGAAATAGAAGGAAATGGTGGACTATAACACTGTTGTTATAGTAAATGATTTCCGAAAGGAAATGTTTTATATAGTATTAGGATTTATATATCTATTTTAATTTCGAATCCCTATACTAGTGATTTTGGGTTGTCGTAACGATGTTTTACGCAACATTCGTTTTGACCCAAATAAATTATAATAAAAGAATGATTTCCTTAAAGAATGAAATATATACTTAGTTATGGTTAAGTATATTGAATATTTTCAAGTTATTGAAAATAAATAGATTTATGAAATACTTATTATTAGAATAAGTATGGGAATGCTTTTCCGATATGAAAACGAAACGTTTTTGAGAATTTATCTTTCTAAAAGACAAATTGAAAATGAATATTAGAAATCGATTTGAGATCGTATATTTATAGATAATCTGAGAAATAAATTCACTATGGAATTTATGAACGAAAAGGGAAATTTGTTTAAAAATAAACATTGGTTTATTTTTGAAGTATTGAAATTTTATATCTAGTATAGATATTTTGGAAAATAAATAATTTGGAAAATTATTTGGAATCTGGTGATGTGGCGCATCTTTATTGATAGTTAAATAACCGACTATCAATATTTACCCTTGAATGGTATTTGTTGTGATTGTTTGAATTGGATGCCACACTTATTTTAAAATAAGCGCTCACTATTCGGGTTAACCGGGAAAGGACCATGGGGTCGTATAACCCGCTCCGAATATGTGATACGTCGTTATGAATTGCATTTGAAGACCGGTGTTGAAGACCGGATAATTGTGAAAATGGATGGATTACTGTCGAGTTACTCTGCATCGGCTGATCTCCGATACAGAGGTTTATCACCCTTAGTGACGGGACGTCCGGACGTGATTAGTGAATATCCGGATTGCAAGGACTTCTTTGGAAGTGCCTTCGGTTCTGTTCGATCCCGGAATAGACTTGTATGGATTGTATGTCTGACATTACAAATTGAGATATAAAGCTGATTTCTTTCAAATATATTTCTGTTGGTGGCGGAGAATTTATTCTCTTAGCTCAACACCCTTCTCTGAGACGTACGAGCTCAGAGGTTATATAGTTGAAGGTTATTAGTGATATACTCCCAATTTGGTAGTGTGGCATGCTGAGTGTTGCTGTTGAATGATCGTTGAGTGATCATTTGTGATAGGATCATCTGTTTGATCGTCTATCTTGATGATCATTGCTTTGATCATTTGTTGACCCAAAGCACTGCTTTTGAAAAGCGTGGCTTTGTGGACGAGACTTCGTCGGACCTCACACCCCGGAATGGTCAAAACAGGAAGAATGCGGCAAGGTTCTAGGGAGTAGCGCCCCTTAGTGTATGTTCATTCCTTCTGGATAGAGGTGGTATCATGGTATGGAGCCCAGATATTTACCTATGTGGTTACCGCATTTCTCTTATGTGGTTCTTGGTTATCGAGGATCCTCGGATAGATCGGTTACGATCGGGGAATGGCATGCGCGTGTCAGTTGTTACCCAGTAAGGGGTAACCCGGCCTTGTGTTGGCAGAGATCCGGTTAGGTTCTCGGAGCGTCATTCCAGAGGCGTCTCCATGTGGCAATGGGAAGTTCCTTGGCCTGACCATTTGTTGGAAATCCAAAGAAACAATACGAGCCTTGTACGGTTTTAGTTGTATTACCTGCTATGGAATGTGGCGGTAACCTGCTATTGAACATAGTAGCTATAGTAGGCATACGATAATGGTCGTATGTTGGCTAAGATTTATATTCTAATTTCGAAATGTTTTCTTCACTATGCACTAATAATAATATCAAAAGTGATTTGATTTCTGCGTAGTAAGCATCTTTGACTATCATAAGGAGAAACCTCCTCCAAGTCTGCGTTTGCATTGTTTGTGTGGCGGGAGACCTTATGGTAGTTTCATTTTCAAAAGCATTGCGAAATTGACTTTGAAAATTTCTCCTATTCTTTATTTTTAAAGTTAAACTGTTTTAAGTTCTCACACCAGTCACATGACTGACCTGGAGTTTATTGTTCCCTTCCTAAACTCTGGGTGCCCACCAATTTCCACACGGGCAGTCGGAGTTAAGGTTTATCAGGTCATGCTGGATTCAGGTGTTGCTACAGATATCTGGAGGCGAGCTGGAGGGCGTAGCATATTATCTATTATATATAGTATTTCTTTCTTTTTCCGCTGTTTGTTGTTGTACACTCTGATGATATGAATGAATGTAATGAGATGTAATATATAAAATATTCAGTTCTTTGTTTTAATGAATATTCATTTATCTATTATATGTTGTTCCGCTGCGATGGTTAGATTCTGATATTGTTCTGTGTTCTTTTCTGTTCTGTTTTCTGTTTTTCTTCTATCTTTTTCTATCTTCTTCTACCTCTTTCTTTTTCTTAAACCCATAATGGTTCGTTTTTCCGTGCATCTTGAGTTAATCAATGGAGATTAGTGTGTACTCAAGGGGTACGAAAAGGTCGCTGTCGTTACATTTGGTATCAGAGCATATGGTTAAGCGACAACCATGGCTCTGTTGGGTGTTACTCATTAGAGATAGAGTCAGTAGTACTCTAGAATGAGTTTGAGGGTAATAATAGATATGAGCGCGTATTTGTTAGTGAATATAAAATTTGTTTTATATTGTGATGATTGGTTTATTGAGCGGCATATGAACCTTCGTCAGCGCAGTCTGTACAACTATGCCGAAGGGGTTTCTAAACACTTGAATAGAACAATTCGACACAATATTGTTTTAAAAGTTGGGTAAATGAAATAATTTTACCCAAAACTATTTTTGTATATAAAAGAAGTTATTTTCTATTAAATATTATAGTATGTGGATGTTTGGATGTTAGGAGATGATAATATTAAAAATTATCATTGAAATTGAATAAGAATTGAAATCATAACTCCAAAGTTAAGAAATAAAATCCATATATATAAATAGAATTTGTGGATATAAATTGTTACTGAATTTATAAATGAAAATGGAATTCCTAGCAGATAATTAAAATTCATTAATGGAATGGAATTAGTAATAATGAACGTATAAGTGAAATTTATAAATCGAAATGCAAATAAGTTGATAACTTATAAAATATTCGAAATTTGATTGGAATGAGATTCTAATTGAAATGAGAATTTTGTGAAATAAATAGATTGGAACTTGAATTTGTAAGCAAATGAAACTGAAATTGAAATTGATTTGTGAAGTATTAAACTAAAATTAGTAAGTGAAGCTAATTGAATATTGACCAAATGAATAAGGCTGGAACGAATTAAATTCAATGATTATGAAAGAAAGGTAAATTTGAATTGTATGAATTGGAATTTGTAATGAATTAGTAATTGGAACTAATTTAAATAATATAGTTGTGAATGATAGTTAATATAATTCAATGTTCAGAATGGAGTTGAAATTGTGAATTAAATTTGAATGAAGTTGAAATGCAAAGTTGATGAAATTGGATATCATTATTCAGTAGGTTATGCAGGTATATAAATGTTATTGGAGTTTTTATTTCAAAGATAAATTTGTTTATTCGACAAAAGGTACGTATTTCAATTTTAATATGGGATTTGATGACTTTCTCCTCTAGCCGCTTGGCTTTTTCTTTTTCTTTTTGATTCTGAGGGGCCGTAGAGCCATTTTGTAGTCGTACCGAGCTAGCCGCGCAAAGGAGACGCTGGCGAAATTTTTCGAAAATTTAGGGTGTTAGAAAATTTTTGAGAAAAATTTGAATATTTGAAATTTGAATTTGAATTTAAATTTGAATCGTTAAGTAAACAATGTGGTTTGAAACCTATAAGTGAAAGTGAAAAACTAGTTGGAATGAGAATGAATCCCTAACGAAAAGATTTAGGCTAGCTAGTTAATGAAACTATTTAGATTATGGAAAATAGTAGACGAGTTAAGGATCATTCTCCTTAACTTGCAATTTCGGGACGAAATTCTTTTAAGGGGGGAAGGTTGTAACGACCCAGAATTTGAATAATTTAAATTGAAAATATTTAATTAATTTTAAATATTTGAATGATGGTTTGGATTGAATTTTCAATATAACTTTGAATTTAGCGATTAAATTATAAAATTTAAGCGATTGAAAGTGAATAAAAATTTGAATCTTCAAGTTTAAGCTGATTAAAAATATTTCAACAGCTTGTAAAATCCATATTGATAATATTGAAAATAATAGAAGCTTCAGATTTGAAATTAATAGTAGTTTGTTCAGTTTTGAATTTATATCGTTTAAATCGATATTTAAAAATAGTCGTTTTTCATACAGTCTCAGAATTCGACGAAACCAGTTCCATTGGGTCCGTAACGTTGAATTATTATCGGATCTCAAATTTCGTGGCGTTTGGAGTTGATATGTGGACACACGTTGAGAAAACGCATTTAAAATTTAAGTCGAATTCAATCTAAATTAAATTTAAATTTTAGTCAACCTCAGCCGTTTCCTATCTTTTCTAGCAACCCTAGGGTTGTACTCGAGCCACTCTATAATCTGAAACGTGCAGAAGGAAAGTCCATCTTCTTCATTTTAAAACTCTGACCAAAATCTTTCGTTCAGAAAAAAAAAGAAATAGAATCATGGCCGCGATTTTCACAGAGAAGAAAAATAATAAAGTTATAACTCTCGTTAAAAATCGAATTCGTTTCCCCCTCTTCCTCATTGCTCAATTCTCGTTCAAGTTAAAAACAATGGCGACCGAAACAGATAAAAAAAAAATTTCTCGCATCGCGTCGGGGGGAAGCAGGCGCTCGCGCGCTCGCGTGGGCAGGCAAGTCGATGGGGTGGTCGCGTCCAAGATTGGGAAGCTCGAGCAGGTGGTGGCGCGTGCTCGCGTGAAGGGAGCGGCGGCCGCGCGATGGTGGCAGGGGTTGAGGCGAGCGTGGCGGCGACTTCGAATCGCGAATTGGAATCGCGTTCGTGTGGCGCGCGCGTGGGATGGAGGGGGAAACTCGGCATCAATGGTGGTCGAATTGTTGTCGCGTTTTGAAACGAGGGTTTGGGGGCCTTCGTGTGGATCTGCGTTCGATGGGGAGGCGTGCGCGTGGGGTTTGGAGCTGCGGCAGTGGCATTCGTGCTGCTGGGGATCGTCGCGCGTCTCGAGATGGGGCTGTAAGTATATTTTCGCGAATTTTATTTATCAATATCTACAGGAAAAATATATACAGTAAAGTATATATGCAGATTTTTAATTTATATATATACAGAAAAATTAGTTATAGTAAAGAAATTTGTTTAACCAGTATATTAAAGTAAATTTAGTTTAAATCTAATTTTTAGCTAAATAAATTTATTAAAGAGGAAATTTAGTTTATTTAGTTGAAAATAAGAATATTTGGGAATGAACAAAAGGATAAATTTTTGGTTAAGATTAATTTACTGACTTAAAATCGAACATTGGTTAATTAAATTTATTAAATGAAATTTATAAATTATGAAGTTATGATAGGAAATGATTTTTTGTAAAATAAGAGGATTATAAATAATTTACTTATAAGTTGGGTTTTAGCATTTAAATGAGTGTAAAATTTTAAATGTTTGAAAATTTACATGAAATAGGTTTAAATTCTATATAGGATTAATTTCAAAGAAATTAATTATTCGATTAGTTCAAATTATTACATTAGGAATAAATTATTAGTTTAAAACCCAAATAGTTAGCCAAATTAAATAAATCTATGAAATGGAAATTTATTATTCAATTTATTTCGAATGTTAATCAGTTGTATAAATTGTTTATACAAGGTTAAAGAAAATCGAGAAAACGAGCTGAAATGGAAATGGATTGCAAATAAAGCAAGGTGAGAACTTCTCACTCAAAAGGGATTTTATAGATTTTAAATAGTTATATTTAAATTTGTTAAAATTGTTGATTGAATGAATTGATTGCTTGATTGTGATATTAGATATAGTAGGATATATCTATATATAGCAATATATATATATATATTGGCATATGTATATATTGCAGTTGATGATTCCCGCCTCGTATAGCGGATGAGACCCTATTGCGCCGTTAGTAAGCGGAATATTTTCTAAAATCCCATATACCGCGATATTCCACCTCGAAGTGGAATGGGTATTGTGCTAACTCTTTGGATGCAGGGAAACAGGTTGGAGGGATCCAACTGGACCCCTCACAAATATTTATTTGTTTATAAATATTTTTGATGATTGTGAATATCATATCGATATATGATATTTGTGTAGTGATTGACCAATTGATGCTGTGGCATCATCGGATTCGTTTTTAAAGTTAAAAATAATGATTTTTGATTTTAAAGGGATTTTTAAATCGATTTTCCAAATATATGTTTTTAGTAAAATTTTGAATTGATTCATTTTAAACCAAATTAAAAATTTAATTTTTGAAGTTATAGAATTTAAGATTTTTATAAAATAAAATCAAATTGAGATTTTTGGAAATAAATAGTTAAGTAAATTGAAATTGGTTTAAATTGGAATTTTTGAATTATTAAAAACAATGTATATAAAAGATTTTTAAATTGATTTTTATAGATTTAAAATGATTGGAATTATAAATCGAGTTTTTATAAATGTTATAAATAAAGTATAAATTGTTTTTATAAGTAAATGAAAATTTATAAATTTATAAAGTGTGAAGTTAGAAAATGTATAGATTTGTAAAACAAAAGTCTATAAGTAAATTTCTTATGAATTGGACCTTGTCATTTATGTGGAAGATAAATGGAATTTGCTAATAAATTGACTTTTGGTAAATAGAAGTTTATGAAATTATAAATGGGATTTATAAACGTCGTTTTATAAATCTGAAATCAAATTGAATTTGATGTGCTGGAAATAGGAAATATATAAAAGAAATCTTATAAGTAATAAGATTTATAATTGGTGAAGTTCAAAGGAACGATTTGTAAATAAATAAATTATAAGTACTTGACTTATAATATAAACCTTTGGTATTAAAATTGAGTTGTATCAATTGAATTGGGTTAATAAACGAGATTTACAAAATCGAAGCTTTTAAATAGAAATGGAATTTATAAACACTGTTTATAAAATCCGAAACCAATTGAATTTGATGAATTGAATATAGAAGTTTATAAAGAAGTTATATTCACGTTTTTGAACGGTAAATATATTATTGAATAAAATGGATATCTTTTGAGGAAAGAATGTGTTAAAAAGAAATTAAAATGGTTTAAAGATATTTTAAAATGCATTGAGTATTGAGAACATAGATTTCAACATTTATTGTTGAAATAGACGTTTTCAAGAAATAGAAGGGAATGAGAACATAGATTTCAACATTTATTGTTGAAATAGACGTTTTCGAGAAATAGAAGGAAATGGTGGACTATAACACTGTTGTTATAGTAAATGATTTCCGAAAGGAAATGTTTTATATAGTATTAGGATTTATATATCTATTTTAATTTCGAATCCCTATACTAGTGATTTTGGGTTGTCGTAACGATGTTTTACGCAACATTCGTTTTGACCCAAATAAATTATAATAAAAGAATGATTTCCTTAAAGAATGAAATATATACTTAGTTATGGTTAAGTATATTGAATATTTTCAAGTTATTGAAAATAAATAGATTTATGAAATACTTATTATTAGAATAAGTATGGGAATGCTTTTCCGATATGAAAACGAAACGTTTTTGAGAATTTATCTTTCTAAAAGATAAATTGAAAATGAATATTAGAAATCGATTTGAGATCGTATATTTATAGATAATCTGAGAAATAAATTCACTATGGAATTTATGAACGAAAAGGGAAATTTGTTTAAAAATAAACATTGGTTTATCTTTGAAGTATTGAAATTTTATATCTAGTATAGATATTTTGGAAAATAAATAATTTGGAAAATTATTTGGAATCTGGTGATGTGGCGCATCTTTATTGATAGTTAAATAACCGACTATCAATATTTACCCTTGAATGGTATTTGTTGTGATTGTTTGAATTGGATGCCACACTTATTTTAAAATAAGCGCTCACTATTCGGGTTAACCGGGAAAGGACCATGGGGTCGTATAACCCGCTCCGAATATGTGATACGTCGTTATGAATTGCATTTGAAGACCGGTGTTGAAGACCGGATAATTGTGAAAATGGATGGATTACCGTCGAGTTACTCTGCATCGGCTGATCTCCGATACAGAGGTTTATCACCCTTAGTGACGGGACGTCCGGACGTGATTAGTGAATATCCGGATTGCAAGGACTTCTTTGGAAGTGCCTTCGGTTCTGTTCGATCCCGGAATAGACTTGTATGGATTGTATGTCTGACATTACAAATTGAGATATAAAGCTGATTTCTTTCAAATATATTTCTGTTGGTGGCGGAGAATTTATTCTCTTAGCTCAACACCCTTCTCTGAGACGTACGAGCTCAGAGGTTATATAGTTGAAGGTTATTAGTGATATACTCCCAATTTGGTAGTGTGGCATGCTGAGTGTTGCTGTTGAATGATCGTTGAGTGATCATTTGTGATAGGATCATCTGTTTGATCGTCTATCTTGATGATCATTGCTTTGATCATTTGTTGACCCAAAGCACTGCTTTTGAAAAGCGTGGCTTTGTGGACGAGACTTCGTCGGACCTCACACCCCGGAATGGTCAAAACAGGAAGAATACGGCAAGGTTCTAGGGAGTAGCGCCCCTTAGTGTATGTTCATTCCTTCTGGATAGAGGTGGTATCATGGTATGGAGCCCAGATATTTACCTATGTGGTTACTGCATTTCTCTTATGTGGTTGTTGGTTATCGAGGATCCTCGGATAGATCGGTTACGATCGGGGAATGGCATACGCGTGTCAGTTGTTACCCAGTAAGGGGTAACCCGGCCTTGTGTTGGCAGAGATCCGGTTAGGTTCTCGGAGCGTCATTCCAGAGGCGTCTCCATGTGGCAATGGGAAGTTCCTTGGCCTGACCATTTGTTGGAAATCCAAAGAAACAATACGAGCCTTGTACGGTTTTAGTTGTATTACCTGCTATGGAATGTGGCGGTAACCTGCTATTGAACATAGTAGCTATAGTAGGCATACGATAATGGTCGTATGTTGGCTAAGATTTATATTCTAATTTCGAAATGTTTTCTTCACTATGCACTAATAATAATATCAAAAGTGATTTGATTTCTGCGTAGTAAGCATCTTTGACTATCATAAGGAGAAACCTCCTCCAAGTCTGCGTTTGCATTGTTTGTGTGGCGGGAGACCTTATGGTAGTTTCATTTTCAAAAGCATTGCGAAATTGACTTTGAAAATTTCTCCTATTCTTTATTTTTAAAGTTAAACTGTTTTAAGTTCTCACACCAGTCACATGACTGACCTGGAGTTTATTGTTCCCTTCCTAAACTCTGGGTGCCCACCAATTTCCACACGGGCAGTCGGAGTTAAGGTTTATCAGGTCATGCTGGATTCAGGTGTTGCTACAGATATCTGGAGGCGAGCTGGAGGGCGTAGCATATTATCTATTATATATAGTATTTCTTTCTTTTTCCGCTGTTTGTTGTTGTACACTCTGATGATATGAATGAATGTAATGAGATGTAATATATAAAATATTCAGTTCTTTGTTTTAATGAATATTCATTTATCTATTATATGTTGTTCCGCTGCGATGGTTAGATTCTGATATTGTTCTGTGTTCTTTTCTGTTCTGTTTTCTGTTTTTCTTCTATCTTTTTCTCTCTTCTTCTACCTCTTTCTTTTTCTTAAACCCATAATGGTTCGTTTTTCCGTGCATCTTGAGTTAATCAATGGAGATTAGTGTGTACTCAAGGGGTACGAAAAGGTCGCTGTCGTTACACGAAACGTCATCCTACCCTTCGAAGAGGAAAAAGAAATCGACGTACAAGATAAGGAGGGAAAAAGTTGGTGCAACCTCAAAATTTACTCTTATTCCGACAGAGAAAGAGGCATCGTCACAATGTTTAGAAAGTTCTTTAGAGACCCTCTCGAACCTCTCGATACCTGAAGATCTACTTAATTATGGTTTCGATGATCCGGAGGCACTTAAACTTCACTCGCCCATCAGAGGCGATGCAGGCGTTCAAGCCCACACTCAGGGAGAAAAAACTCCCATTAGTAAAGAAACTGGTCCGTCAGGGGGAAACACTAGGACACACACACAAACACATGCACTTCACCTTGCACTTAAATTTCCACCGTCACACTACTCTTTGATAATTCATTGTTTTTTAAATTCCATGTAGGAGACATGGGGCGTACACACGGAATCGATCGTCTCCGCGGGTCGTCATGATGGTCTGAAGTTCCTCCCGATGATCTACCATATACCTGGAGATGTTAAACAAAGTGCCATCGCCTGCACCAACGACGTCTATGTTCAACACGATGCGTTTGTTCATTTGG
Organism: Allium cepa; assembly: GCA_030765085.1. Classification (NCBI taxonomy): domain Eukaryota; kingdom Viridiplantae; phylum Streptophyta; class Magnoliopsida; order Asparagales; family Amaryllidaceae; genus Allium; species Allium cepa. The sequence continues at coordinate 311,899,710 of CM060942.1, read as the reverse complement.
CCGAAAAACTTTCAGAAGACTCCATGGAGCGCCAACATGAGATCGGTCGCCTGAAGCTTCAGGCTATCCACGACAAAGATATCATTAAAGCTCAGGACAAAGAGATTGCGACCTTCAAATCTGAACTTGAGGCCGCCCGGCAGAGCGCCAAGGATACCGCCGAAGCCGTAACTCGTCTGGAATCGGCTCACAAAAAAGAACTCGACGAGGCGGTACAACGCTATGGGGCATTGGCTTTGGAAAAAGTTCGATGCAAAATGAGAGGGATGCATTATGTCTCCGGGTTAAAGAACTTGAGGAGAGACTCCACACAAAACAAGAGGAGAAGGTTGCTACCCAAGAAGAGTCGCAACGATATTGCGACGAGATTGTTACAATGCGACTCCTAAAGGCGAAACTTGAGGGCGAGCTTTCTAAAGTTGAGGCGCTGAAGAATGAAACCCGTGAAGAGGGCAAAAAGATAGCCTCTGCGGAAATCGACTCCCGTCTTGAGGCGACCAAGGAAGAAGGTAGAGAAGAAATCAAAACCATGTTCGACCCGCTTATTGCCGAATTCAATGCTTGCATTCTCATGCACCGACACTTAACTTTTCTGGACGAGGGCTATCTCGAATCTTTGGCCAAGGCATGGGAGACTTTAATTGAAATCAAGAAGGCCGAACACGGTATCGAGGAGGTTGATGAGGGGGCCTTGATAAAAGAATTCCTTAAGGGAAATGAGCCTTCGGAACTGTCAGCGGCTAAAGCTATTTATTGCAAAGGCTCCCCTTCAACAAAAGGGAAAGAAGCTGTCGTCGATCCATCCGGGATTGAGTCTCCAGCTCGTGTGCGATCCTTTTGAACAGCACATCGGCTGTGATCCGGAGGACCTCGGCCTTGGTGTTCTTGTTTTGTCACCTATTCTAAAGGGTGAGACCTTCCTGCCGGTTGAGAGCCAGCCGGAACCTGGTAGGCAACTCTTTCGTTTTAACATTCCAAGAGTTTTCGCTTTCCACCAGAAGCTATCGCATTTTAATACTTGATTTTCGTGATTTTATGCAGGCCATTCTGATCTTGAGCCCATTCCGAGGAGCGATGTCGCCAAGGAGGTTAGGGGAAAACCGAGTGAAGCTACTCATGCAGGAGAGGCTCCCGGTCCCGATGCTCAGGTGATCGGAGCGCTTGACGTGGACAAATCTGGGACATCCTCCCGCATCGATGGGAGTTATGAAGTTGAAATTATAGGCGTCTCCGAGCACACGTCCGAACTGAGCATGAAGGAACAGCTTGATAAAGAGAAGGAAAAGATGATCAAGATCAAGGTCGAAACTCAAGCTCTGGACCCGGACGATACTTTGAACAAGCCGTTGAAGGTCATTCTCCCAGGTGGTTCCGAACCCATGGATGTTCCTCATACTTCTTCGGCTGTCACTCCCCCATCAAAGAAAGCTATCAAGGGTAAACGTACCACGGAGGAGTCATCGGGAAAAAAGTCAAAGAAGTCAAAGAAGTAATTTTTGCTCTCGTTTAAGAAGAGCTAATTTAGATTATGTAATTAGTTTTGTCTTCGTAGTTTTTGTAAATAAACTTTTGACTCCAAGCTTCGAAGGAGTGGTAGTAGAAACTTATTTTTGATGAATAAAACTTAGTTCTTTTTGCCTTTCGGAAGATTTCTGTTGTCCGGTTTTTTATATAATCTTGGTCGGAACCCAAGCTATTGTGAGTCACATCAACTTCTCAATTCATCTTCAAACAAGTTGTAATCTTTTGGCATTACACATTTTTTATTCCACGCTCCGGGTGCTTAGAATATTTTCTAGTCTGTACGCCAAGGGCTTGATGACTTCAAGTCATTTTATGTCCAGTCCGCCTTCAGGGGACTTGGTCATTTAAATCGTTTATACTCGAGTCCACGCTTTGGGGACATAGAGTACTCCAGTCCGGGGACTTGGAGGTTTTGAGTCGTTTATACTCGAGTCCACGCTTTGGGGACTTAGAGTACTCCAGTCCACACTCCGAGGACTTGGAGGTTTTGAGTCGTTTATACTCGAGTCTGCGCTTTGGGTAGTTAGAGTACTCCAGTCCGCACTCCGGGGACTTGGAGGTTTCGAGTCGTTTATACTCGATTCCGCGCTCTGGGGACTTAGAGTACTCCAGTGCGCACTCCGGGGACTTGGAGATTTCGAGTCGTTTATACTCGAGTCCGCCCTCTACGGACTTAGAGTACTCAAGTCCGCACTCCAGGGACTTGGAGATTTTGAGTCGTTTATACTCGAGTCCGCACTCTGGGGACTTAGAGTACTCCAGTCCACACTCCGGGGACTTGGAGATTTCGAGTCGTTTATACTGGAGGCCATACTCCGGGGACCTAGATTACTCCAATCCGCACTCCGAGGACTTGGAGATTTCGAGTTGTTTATACTCGAGTCCGCACTTTGGGGACTTAGAGTACTCCAGTTCGCACTCCGGGGACTTGGAGATTTCGAGTCGTTTATACTCGTTTCCGCACTCTGGGGACTTAGAGTACTCCAGTCCGCATTCTGGGGACTTGGAGATTTCGGGTCGTTTATACTCGAGTCCGCACTCTGGGGACTTAGAGTACTCTAGTCAGCACTCCGGGGACTTGAAGGTTTTGAGTCATTTATACTTGTTTGTATGTCAGACAGAGCAATGTATCTCTAAGTCATTTATTACAGCGTTATCATACACAAAAACACCGACAATTAATTGGAAAAGGAAATGTCTTCAAGCCTTTATTAATGAAAATAAGCTAAATTGTCATTTTGCACGCCGTAAACTAGGAATAAAAACTTGCTGGAAATAAATGCAACTAAAATATGATAGAAATGAACTAAGTGTACTAGTGCCGCAAATGCTCACTATTCATGCTCGGGGCAGTGTCGCACCATCAGCGGTCGCTAGCTTGAAAGTTCCTTCTCCAAGCTTCCGTTCAATGACGTATGGACCTTCCCATGCAGGGCTCATGTGTGACAGAACTGGGAAAACTCGTTTCAAAACGAGATCACCCACTCCAAAGATTCTCGGTCGGACTTTTCCATTGTAATATCGAGCAACTCGGTGCCTGTACACAGCCACTCTTAAATTAGCTTCTTCGCATTTTTCATCAATGAAATCCAATGATTCCAGCAAGAGATCTTGGTTTGACTCAGGGTCATAATAAGTTACCCGATGTGATAGGACTTCAAGTTCCATGGGTATAACAACTTCCATGCCATATGCTAATGCGAACGAAGCATGGCCAGTCGCGGACTTGTGGGTGGTTCTGTAAGCCCAAAGTTCTGTTGGAAGCTCATCCACCCACTTGCCTTTAGCCTTTTCCATACGTTTTTTCAATATGGATTTTATTATCTTGTTTACGACCTCCACTTGTCCATTAGTTTTTGGATAAGCAACTGCTGCAAAATTTTTCTCAATACCATGTTTTTGGCAAAACTCTTTGAACTTTTTGCTTTCAAACTGAGTTATGTTGTCTGTGATGATGGTTCGTGGAAGGTCAAAACGGCATATAATATTTTGTACAACGAAATTAATGACCTTTTTGGTGGTGATAGTGGCCAAAGGTTCTGCTTCTGCCCACTTGGTAAAGTAATCGACCGCAATAATCGCGTATTTTGCACCACCTTTGGATAGAGGCAAGGAACCGACTATGTCGATTCCCCATATTGCAAATGGACAAAGACTAACCATTTGTCACGGCCCGTCTTCCACTACCCAGAAAGACGCATCATGAATTAAGAAAGAAAGGGATAGAAAGAGAAAAGAAAGAAGAGAAAGAAGAAACAACACTAGAATCTCAACAGCGGAACGAATAAATTATATTAGTAACATAAGTATTTACATAATATACAATACCAATCAGAGATACACAACATACACATCACATATACTAGACAGTTATAAACACCTGACTAGTATTTACAACTCAATACAAACACAACACAGAGAAAACATAGCGGAAAACTATATCTAACGCGGAAGTCTCCTGCTCCATTGCTCCTCCATTATTCGTCAAAGCTAACCTGAATCTCTTGACTACTCGTAAAAATTTGAGTACCCAAGAGTTTAAGAAAACAAAGATAAACTCCGGGTCAGACATGGGGCTGGTGTGAGTAATAGGTTAAGGTTGCTTAACTTTAAAAAACCTTTGAAAAGAAAGGTATCACGTAAGACTTCCCATACATAAACATGGAAAAGTTTTTACCTTACGCTAACCAAAACATTTGATAGGAAATCCGATGATATTATAATAGTGTCTAGGGTTTTCAAGTAAAATACAGAAATAGCTGGAATGCTTACATCTCACGTTCCAACATAGTTGGGCACAACTAATACGTACGGCACTTATTGGATTTTGGATTCCATCAATGGCAGGGCTACTGGGGTACCGCCCGTCACAGTACGTGGCCTAGATAACCGTACCGAGGAGTACTCCCACTCCCCTGCAACACAAGGCCGGAACCGTTCCTTACTGAATAGTTCCGAACAAGACAACCCCGGCAGTTGTTGCAATCAACCGCCCACACAACCGAATATAAAGGGACCTATAGACAGGGGTAAATCTTGCTCTCCAGTGGGAGCTACCCACGAAGCCTTGCTACACCTCCCCTGTTTTAGCCATTCCCTGTTGATGAGGCTTGAGGATACGATTACCTTTATAGGACATAACACTTAGAATGCTCATCGTCCACCTGACGATGTTCTGAAAGCATTCAATCCTTACAAGTTCATTCCGGGTTCGAACGAAACCGAAGGCATTATCTCGTTACACTCATTTTGGAATCACCCTCAGAGTTAACGACAATAACCCTTGCACTCTGATTCACCATCTCGAATCTATAAGCACTATTCCGTCAACTCATTACGGAATCACCCACAGAGTTATACTGACGTATAGCCCTTACACCTCGAGTCTTCACAAAGCTCCATTTGGATTTACGACCTAACGTTATTTGGAATCGATGTGGTTTTCGGATATCCAAATATGGAAACCCGATCCCGGTCTCATCGAAATCCAAAGCGTGTCTTTTAAGTCCAAGTTGTTTAAAGTTTAAAACAATTCAATTCAATATTATCTATATTACACACAGATAGATAATTCCCAACATCATAATAGATAATCAATATTATCATAACATCAGATAATCTATATTATCAACTCAAACAGATAAATCATATTATCAACTCAATGCAACCATAGCATCCAAATCACACAACAACATTTATCTCATAACTGAGATCTCAACCATTCAGGGTAATATCAATCATCATTCATAAGCAAAGACTTATAAATCATCATTCTATAATTAATTTAAAATGAATTAAATTAATTACTTCTTCCTTAATTAATTTAAAATAAAATAAATTAATAATTCATCCATATAAACCTTGCTTACATCAATTAATTACTATTAACAAGCTACCCTAATTAATCCTCTTGACTTATTATCCTTTAATAATATTCAAGTAATTAACCTCTAATTAATTTCACAAATTAATTATTCCAAACCAAACCTGTAATTAACCTGTAATTACTTCATCACTTAATTAATCATAATTAATTACATAAATTCTTAATTAATTACATTAATTAATTCTTTATTGATTAATTGTTCTTAATTAATCAATCTTTAATCATATCATTAATTATATAAATTAATGACCTCAATTATTTTAAATAACTCCATTAAATTAATTATCAAAACCTAAATTAATTACACTAAGTAATTAATTATTAATTACTTACTTAAGTAATTATTCAACATACTAATTACATATTAATTACACAAGTAATTAATTCCAAAACTCCTCCATTAAATTACATCCAGAAATTTATTTTCTTCACTAAGTAATTTTCCATTTGTAATTACTTCTCAAATCAAATCAATGATTAAATTAAATTAATTAAACTTAATTAATTAACTTAATTAATCAAAATAAACTCAATTAATTACAATTAGTAATTAATTTCTGACGCAGCGGATAATAACGAAACGATATAGATCGATGAAAGTAGCAATCGGTGGATTGATGAATACTGAAATGCCCAAATTCGTTGATCCGAAGATACCGAATTCTAGCTATCCTCGTCATGTTGATCGCGCACGATACCGTGAAAGAAGATCTTCAATTCTTCAAGCGTTGACCAAGCGCACTTGATACCGCGAATCGGCTTCAACAATCTTTGAATCGAGCACACTCGATTAACCGAAAGTGGAGATAGGAGATTACACTCAACTACCAATTTCAAAGAGGCACAAAGCACTCAAACAAAGTTTTATTCAAAAATCAACCTAGTTGCAAATGACCAACACAACCACTATTTATAGCGTTTTTTCAACCCAAAGCCTTAAGTCGTTTCCGACCTAACACCCCACGACTTATGACTTAGCCAAGGTCGCTCACGACCTAAGCCTTCAGCGACTCAACTTATTACATCACCGCAGACATGACCGACTTATCTCCTTGCCGACTTACGGGTTACAAACACAAGCGACATAACAGTATGACGACTCAACAACAACAACGATTTAAGATAGTACACGACTTAACAGATACAATGCACTGAATGTCAACGACTTAAAAGAAAATGACACGACATACGACCTAATATGTACAACGCGACTCAACACAAGACGACCCACGACTTAAGTACAAACAGCTCATTACAACACAACATATACACATAGCGACTTACGACTCAAACATGGAGCGACTCAAAACATACGACAGCAGCGACTCAAGAACAACATCAAGGTAACTTCGCGCGACTTAACCCTAGGTCGTTAACTCGCGAGCGACCTCCATTATGTCGCCTGTCTCCAATAGGTCGCGAACGACCTAAAACATGTTGCTCCGGTTCACTTAGCTCACTGGGTTTGACCTTTACACTTCTTAGGTTGTTTGAACGACCTATCTTCCCACTAGGTCGCTATCGACCTATCTCTGCTACTTTCACGCTAGGTCGTGAACGACCTAAAGACAGTGGTATGTGAGAGCGACCTAAAGCTTCTTTAACCAACTCATTAGGTCGCTGGGGCAACTTATCATAAGTCGTTATCTCGCTTGAATTACTGGAATGGTTCATTAAGTCGCTCGAACGGCTTGCCCCCATGTTAGGTTGCTCGCGACCTAAGATTGCTTTGTGCTGAGTTGTTTCTTCAGGTTGGGTTGCTGCATCATCCTCCCTTGGTTGACAAAAATTCGACCTCGAATTTGTACCTTCCTCTTCTACGACAAGTTCATCCCCCTGATATGGAATCAAATGTTTAACGTTGAAAACGTCTGCCGTGTGAATATCATCCGGTAATCTCAACTGATACGCATTATCATTGATCTTCTTCAAAATTTTAAATGGACCAATTTTTCGCGCCTTCAATTTATTGTATGTTCCTACCGGAAAACGATCTTTTGTCAACACTGCATAAACCAAATCTCCTTCCTCGAAATTCACACTTCTCCGCTTCTTATCCGCCAGCTGTTTAAACTTCTCGTTAGATGCAAGCAACCGTTCATGAACAGTTCTGTGACACTCCTGTAACTCATTTACGAAGTCACTAGCCCGCTTAACAACTCCCTTCTGATATGGAACGGTTGTTAAATCCAACGGTCCTTTCGAAATTCCAGAATATACAACTTGAAACGGACTAAATCCAGTGCTTCGATTGACAACGTGATTATGTGCAAATTCCGCTTGACATAGTTTCACGTCCCAGCTCTTTAGATTGTCCTTCACAAGACATCGCAATAAATTTCCCAACGATCTGTTCACAACCTCCATTTGTCCATCTGTCTGCGGATGGTAAGCGCTACTAAAATTCAACTTTGTTCCCACCATCTTCCACAAGCTAAGCCAAAAATGACTCAGAAAATGAGTATCTCTATCCGAAACAATAGACTCTGGTAACCCGTGTAAACGATAGATCTCTTTAAAGAACAACTGTGCAACATGAACAACATCCGCCGTCTTCTTACAAGCAATAAAATGTACCATCTTCGAGAAACGATCCACCACAACATATATAGGGTCATTCCCCCTTTGAGTTCTCGGCAAACCCAACACGAAATCCACGCTAAGGTCTACCCACGGTTTTGTAGGGACAGGTAATGGCATATACAATCCCGCATTTGTAGATGTCCCTTTCGAAACCTGACAAACATGACATCCACGCATAAACCATTCAACTTCCCTTCTCATTGACGGCCAATAATAAGACTGAGAAATCAACTGCAATATTCGATCTCTACCCACATGCCCTTCTTCATGCAACTCTTTCACAATTTTCATTCTCAAGCTGCAATCTGGTACGCATAATTGATTCCCTTTGAATAAGAATCCATCTATCAACACAAATTCATCAGTACTCCCATCCTTGACTTTCTCAACGAACTTTGTAAAGTAAGGATCTTCTTTAATCAACTCTGGCAATAGTTCAAACCCTGTCACTTCCACTTTCATTGTTGTCAACAAATGATTCCTCCTGCTCAAAGCATCAGCTACACGATTCGTCACCCCTGACTTGTGTTTAACAACAAAGGGAAACTGCTGAAGATACGCGACCCATGAAGCGTGCCTAGCTGAAATTTTGTCCTGCCCTTGCAAATGCTTCAAAGCTTCATGATCCGTATAGAGAACAAACTCTTTCTGAAACAGATAATGTCTCCAGTGCTTCACAGCTTGAACAATTGCGTAAAACTCAACATCATAAGTGTTATATCTCAGCTTAGCTCCAGACAACTTCTCACTGAAATAAGAAACTGGTATTCCTTTCTGACTCAAAACTCCACCAATCCCAACTTTAGATGCACCGGTATGTAACTCGAACAGCAATTGAAAATCCGGTAATACTAGAATTGGTGATGTCGTCAATAGTGTCTTGATCTTCTTAAAAGCAACCCCTGCTTCCTCTGACCACTCAAACTTCTTTCCCTTCATGCAATCGGTTATAGGTGCCATCACACTACTAAAATGTGGAATGAATCTTCGATAGAAAGATACCAATCCATGAAAACTCCTCACTTCAGTAATTGTCTTTGGCTGTGGCCAACTCCTGACAGCTTCTACTTAACTTTGATCCACTCGAATTCCTTCTTTCGATAGAACGTATCCCAGAAATAAAACACTGTCCGTCATAAACACGCACTTCTTTGCTGCTGCATAGAACTGCTCTTGTCGTAGAATCCACAGTACTTCTCGCAAATGCTGGATGTGTTCTTCCATACTCCCACTATAGATTAAAATATCATCAAAGTAAACAACCACGAACTTCCCAATGAATGGCCTGAAAATCTGGTTCATTACTCTCATAAAAGTACTCAGTGCATTTGATAAACCAAACGGCATAACCAACCATTCGTATAATCCTTCCCTGGTTTTAAAAGTAGTCTTCCACTCATCACCCGGTTTAATACGAATCTGATGGTATCCACTCTTCAAGTCAATGTTGGAAAACACAACAGCTCCACTCAACTGATCTATCAAATCATCAAACCTCGGCATAGGAAATCTATATCTCACAGTGATCTTGTTTAGAGCCCGACTGTCCGTACACATCCTCCACGAACCATCCTTCTTTGGCACCAATAAAGCTGGCACTGCACAAGGACTCAAGCTCTCCTGAACACGCCCCTGTTCTAACAACTCCTCCACCTGCCTTCTTAGTTCCTCATGCTCCTTAGGACTCATCCTGTAATGTGATCTGTGCGGTAATACTGCCCCTAGCACAAGATCAATTTGATGTTGAATATCCCTCAACGGTGGCAACTCCGTTGGCAACTCTTCAGGAAACACATCACTGAATTCTTCCAATACTGGCTTTACTTCCTCTGGGATTTCAATAGATTCAGTTGCTTCATGTCCAATCAACAAAAACACCTCTGGACTCTCCTCTACTTCTTCAATAAATTCCTTCAAAGTCAACAAAGTCTTCAGCTCCTCAATCTCCTCTGATTTGCTCTCTCCTTGCTGTCTCTTCTTTGGAACCAAAATGATCTTAACACCTTCAAACATAAAACTGTAGCTATTGGTCCGACCGTCATGTTGCACTGCTCGATCATACTGCTATGGTCTTCCCAAAAGTAAGTGACAAACATCCATCTCAACTACATCACACCAGATTTCGTCCTTATACTTTTTCCCAATGGAAAATGGAACTCGAACTCGTCTGTCCACCTTCACCTCTCCTCCTTTTCTCAACCACGTTAACTTGTAAGGATTTGGATGCTTCTCCGTGTTCAGCTTCAACTTTCCCACAACTTGGGCAGAAATAATATTGTCACAACTTCCAGCGTCAATCACAAATTTAAAAACCTTTCCCAGAATAGTGCATGTTGACTGAAAGATGTTACTCCTCAACCAACTAGCCTCTTCTTCCTACTTCGGTATTAAACAAGACCTCCTCATCATTAGATTACATCCTTCATCTCCTGATGCAACTTCCTGTTCATCCTCCTCAGCTGGACTAGAATAACCTTCACCAACATCCTCACCTTCAACTTCAGCAATCATAGTTCGTTTCTTCGGCCTCGGACATTCATTACTCTTGTGACCCACTTCCTGGCAATTGTAACACTTGAAACTGTTGCTGACCTTCGCCTTCGCAACTTCATTCACAACTGGTTTACTGACAGCTTTTGAAACATTGGAACTCCCACTAGCACCCTTGTTCTGAATATTAGAACTTGTAAACACACCACCTCCACGCCTTCCCTGCTTCTCCCAAGCCAACGCCTTCTGATGTGCTTCTGCAACTGATCTAGGATCGAACATGTTCACCATATCCTGGATCTGCATCCTCAACCCTCCAACAAATGTAGCAGTCAGCTGTTCCTCTGTCTCTATAATGTCGTTTCAAGCAATCAGTTGATAAAATTCATCAGCATAATCATTAACAGACTTCGTCCCTTGCCTCAGATTCTGCAACCTCTGATACATGAGTGATTGATAATTGTAAGGAAAGAATGTAGCCTTCATTAACTTCTTCATCTTCTCCCATGACTCAATCTTCGACTTCCCCATCCGTTCTCGTGTAAGTTTGGTTTGCTGCCACCACGCCATAGCTCTTCCCCTCAACCTAGTAGCAACCAACTTCACTCGATGATTTTCCGGAACCTCTTTGAAATCAAAGATCTCTTCAACATTAGACAACCAATCCAAAAATTCTTCTGCTACCATTCCACCTTTGAATTCTGGAATTTCCATCTTCATACCCGATTCCCATCGGCGATCATCTTCAACATCCCTATATAAATTTCGAACTTGGTCTCGTTCTCGATAATGAAAACTAGCTCTATCACCATCTTCATCAAAATCAAATATTCGTCGATACCGATTCCGTCTTTCTTCATCTCTATGATCATGCATGGTCCTTCTACCTTGTCTATCCATATCGGGATGTGATTCATTTTCGAACTCATGTGGAGTTCTTCTCTCTTCATTTCTATAGTCATGGTGATCTCTCCTCGATGAAATTGATGTTTCTCTTCTTTCTCTAAAAGATTGCAGTGATACCCTTCTCGCATCCGTAACCGATGGCAAAACTCGGTTTCCTCCATGGTTCGAGATTGGCGATCTCCTCCATTGAGTTTGATTCATATCAATCATCAACTTCTCTAGCTTTCCAATACCTTCATCAAATTTCTCATTAATGCGTTGCTCCATCTGCTCGGCTTCTTCTTATCTATACAATGCTTCAACATTTTGATGACGATTAGCTCTTCTCGGCGGCTTGATTGAATCAACACAAACACTTCAAAACTTCACAAATCTTCTACAAATCAAACTTCAACTAGTTCGCACAAGCTCAACACTTCAAACTCTCAGCTTAAATAAGTGATGCACGGCTCTACCCAACTCGGCTCAAATTCAAACACCTTTCCAACTTTGATCCAAAATGAAATGGATCGAAAGCTTCTAACTTGTTGCAACTTCAAGATGAACACGATGAACACCAACTTCAAACTCCTTGGATCCAAGACTCGGTTTAGCTATGATTGGCTAAGTCTAGCTCTGATACCAAACTGACGCAGCGGATAATAACAAAATGATATAGATCGATGAAAGTAGCAATCAGTGGATTGATGAATACTGAAATGCCCAAATTCGTTGATCCGAAGATACCGAATTCTAGCTATCCTCGTCACGTTGATCGCGCACGATACCGTGGAAGAAGATCTTCAATTCATCAAGCATTGATCAAGCGCACTTGATACCGCAAATCGGCTTCAACAGTCGTTGAATCGAGCGCACTCGATTAACCGAAAGTGGAGATAGGAGATTACACTCAACTACCAATTTCAAAGAGGCACAAAGAACTCAAACAAAGTTTTATTCAAAAATCAACCTAGTTATAAATGGCCTACACAACCGCTATTTATAGCGTTTTACAACCCAAAGCCTTAAGTTGTTTTCGACCTAACACCCCACGACTTACGACTTAGCCAAGGTCGCTCACGACCTAAGCCTTCAGCGACTCAACTTATTACATCACTACACACATGACCGACTTAACTCCTTGCCGACTTACGGGTTACAAACACAAGCGACATAACAGTATGACGACTCAACAACAACAACGACTTAAGATAGCACACGACTTAACAGATACAACGCACAGAATGTCAACGACTTAAAAGAAAATGACACGACATACGACCTAATATGTACAACGCGACTTGCCCCCATGTTAGGTTGCTCGCGACCTAAGATTGCTTTGTGCTGAGTTGTTTCTTCAGGTTAGGTTGCTGCATCAATTTCCCTAATTACTTTCACTAAGTAATTTACTTAAATAATTCTCAAATGATTATCTTAAATTAATTAATCAAATTAATTATTAAAATTAATTACATTAATTTATAAAAAAAAAATATCAAGTTAATGACCTTCATTAACCAGTAACAAATCTTTAATTACTTTTTCAAAGTAATTAATTGAATAAATCAATATTTATTTAAAGAAACTCATTATTTCTAATTTTTAAATTAATCAAGTGATAATTAAAAATTTAATTAGTTATCCATTACTTGATTAATAATTTCAATCCATTAATTAAATAATTAAATCTTATTTAAATTAATTCCTAAGTCATACTTTAAATCAAATTTAGTTAACTTACTTAAAATTTAAATTAATTAAATAAACCCTTAACTATTTAATTAATATCCTAATTATTAATTAATTAAATTAATTAAAATCTTAATTACCTTGATCAGATAATTAAGTTTTCAAAACAATAAACAAAATCATTTATCTCATTAATGATTAAATTATCATTATTAAGGTCATTTAAAAACAATTTGCTTTTAAATTTTATAAATTCCATTTTAAATTAAAATTAAAATGAAATTAAATTTAAACTTAAACAAGATTTTAAGTATTTAAAAATTCTTTAGTTCTCATTTTAAAGAATCACTTACCCTTTTAAAGCAAATTTTAGAAAAATCATTTAACGTAGCCTATATTCAATTAAAATTAAAATATCTTAAATATTTCAAATGACACTGAAACATTTAAACTCAAATCTTATTTTTATTACAAGCCAAAATTTTAAACCATGCTTTCAGATACAGATTAAAATTTAAAACTCTGTTTTAAATCTTCATTTCAGATTTTATAAAACACATGTTATACATACTAAAATATTCAAACTAAATTATAACATTTGAATTTATCAACCTATTTCTTTTTGAAATTTTCAGATTCAAATTCAAATTTGAATCTAGGATCTTAAATTCAGATTTAACTTAGAATTTAAATCTTGTTTTTAAAATCTTATTCTCAGATTTAAAAATCACTAATATAACACTATGCAGGTTTTTATTATTTATTTAAATACTTTATTTTTATTCTGCAAATTTATTAAAATCTGGAATTCAAATTATTTGAATTCATAGTTTAAATCTTACTTTATGTTTTTATTTAAACTTGCTTTACTATTTTTAATTTTGTTTTAAAATGCAAAAAAACTGAAAACTGTTTCAGGCTACAGGAAACACACTGCAACTACAAATACCCGAGACAAAAGCATTCTACTTCGAGTCACCCCTACTCCTACTTCGGGCAAAAATTGAAATTTCCCGAGCCATCTCTCTATCATGTTCCAGAAACCAAAACACCTCCCAGTGACCACTGTGCACATGCACAAAATCCTTGGCAAATTCTGATCATCAGTGATGATCATCTACATCCACCATCCCCCCTTGAATCCACATGACCACCCAAAAACAACAGAAGTTTCCAATCATCCAAAATCAAACAGACAGCCCCCTTTTCCAAAACCTGGAACACAACATTCCCACAACTCCAAACCTGTCAACAATGATTTCACCCTCCTCCGACCATCGATGCAGTTGAAACTCCAGCCACTACTTTGACATGGACTCTGCTATGCTACTCTAAAACCACTCAACACTCGATCAAGCATCGAGGCAGAAATGGTCAAATTAAAAACTTGATCCAATCTAGGGTTGCAGAACAAAATCCCACACCTCTGCTAATTCAAAGATCTATTCACAAATTTGATAATTTTTCTGATGTTCCTGATCACACTACTACTTACAGAAGAAACCACAAATTCCCAAAGTTCCAAAATCATCAGCATTTCCCAAAATCAACTTTTTAGTTCATCCAAGAACTGCTACCAAAATTCCAAACTAACAATCATGATACTCGCTTCTAAAATCATATTTTAGCTTCTGTATTCAGTTTATAATACTGAATTTTCAAATTAAAAGTTTTGGGTTTCTATTTTATTTTGATAACTACTGATGTTTTATAAATTTCAGAGGCAAATAGCTCTATTTATTAATTTTCTTAAAATCTAAACATGATTCCGGGTTGAATCACAATCTTGTTTGATAATCCAGTTTTTCTCTATACAAATCAAGTAAATAAGGGATGTATAATTTATTCAGGACCTAGGAGCATCACAGAGTAATTTTTTTTTACCACAACATACAATCACTAATAATCATATCAAGTTTCACTTGTATATGCATATTAATTCATTTCAGGAATAATAATAAGCAACCAGATTTTATTAAAGAAATTTAGAAGTTACTCACCTTTCTGCAGAAGAACAGAGCACCGGATTTTAAAACTTTGAACCTAGGTTGAAAGAAGATGCTTTCATTTGAATTGACTGACCAAACCCATATGCATGCAAGCCATTTTAAGAATTTGCTTAGATTTGCAGAGGTATAAATGCAGACTCCTTAATACTTTTGATTTACAGAAATTTCCAGAGATGAAAAATGCAGGTTGATGTTCATGTTACAGGTTTAAACATGATTTGTAAATTTTGTTTGGGAAGTAAATTACAGATTTTAGTTTTTGAGAGGAGTTACAGATCTTTTGTTTTTGAAATGAATATGCAGATTTTGTTATTGAGGGATTTCAGATTTTTAAGTGAAGTATACTTTTGATTTCTTTTGATTTTGAAAAGAGGATGAGGGAAAAATGAGAATGTTTATAAGGCTGAAATTAATTTATTAAAATAAAGAAAAGATAAAAGAAAAATAATGACACATGTCATGAAATTTAGTTCTTACATTTACACATGTTATTTAAGTTACTAACTTGTTAACACTTGTCTTTACTTAATTTAGTTATTTTTAAATGTTTATAAAGGGTCTTTCTTTAATTCATTTTATACATATGTAAATTTCTTATTTGAAGAAAATGTAAATAAAACAAATTAATAAATTAAAACTTATACAAATGTTTTAAAGAATCTATTAATTTAGGTTTCAAAATAAAATTTCCAAATTCAAATAAATTCTTTGAAATCAAAATAAAAAATCAATTTATTCAAATTAAAAATGAAGATTCTATTTTCCCTTTTATATTTATGAAAATTAATATGACTTAAAAATAACTAATTAACAAATTTTATATGATTTATAAAGAAATTATAAATCACTTTTATATTTACATGAATTTAAATCATATGCTATCTTATATTTTAAACTTATATAAAATATACTCAAATCACATTTATCGAATAATATTTAATAAGAAATAAACTTAACTTTTACATAAATTTTAAACAAAAATTAAGCTAAGTCAAATTTTAAACAATTTAACATTTTTTTAAATATTATCAAACCACATAGTTACTAATTTAAATAGATTTTTAAAACCTTAATATTTATTTATAACACAATTTCCTAATTACTCAATATTTTATTAGAATTTATTAACAAAACTTTATTTATTTATTATCATGTAAGTTAAATTACAAACAAAGATAAACTATAATATATATACAAATATATATACATTATAATTTAAAACATTTATTTTAGCATTTTAAAAGACAAATCACAAATTAAATATTTATTTATTCAGATTATTAAACCAAAACATATTTTATTAATCAATATTGTTAATATCAATTTAATTTTATATAAAGATTATTAAATTGATATTGTCTAAAATTCCGAGATATCACACCATTTGTGTGAGTTCCGTCGGCGGAGCTCTTGGGATTTTTGCATACTTCTGACATTTTTCACATCATCTCATGTAGTCTACGACATCCCGATTTTCTGTTGGCCAATAGTATCCATAGCGGAGGATTTTCTTTGCTAACGTCTGCCCTCCGGTATGGTCGTCACATTCACCTTCATGGACTTCCTTCAGGACTCGTTTTATCTCATCGTGGGCAATGCATTGGAGTAGTGGGGTCGAGAATCCCCTCCGATACATTATTCCATCCTGCGTTACATAACGAGAAGCCTTACGAATGACTTGTCGTCTTTCGCTCCTTCTTTCGGGCATGGACCCATGTAACAAGTACTGCGTGAATGGGGTCATCCATAACTCCCTTTCGATTCCTGTTTCTAACACGAAATCTACCTCCATCATATTTATAATCAAAACATGTAAGGTTTCGATAGGAAACAATCCCATCTGTTGTGCATCACCAGTGCTTGCGAATTTTGCCAATGAATCGGCTGCTTTGTTTTGCTCACGCGAGACATGTGAAATATCATAATACTCGAGATTCGCTAGCAGCTCCAGAACTTGGGCCAAATATGGGGCAAGTCTCTGCCCTCTTGCTTGGTAGTTTCCACGCACTTGGTACACCACCAATTGCGAGTTCAAACGACCTTATTCCTATTTCTCTGATGAGTCTTTAACCGGCAATCAATGCTTCATACTCAACTTCGTTATTCGTTGCTATAAATTCGAGCTTCAAAGCATAGCAAACTGATCAGCTTTCAGAAGTTACCAGAACTATGCCAACCCTCGAGCAACGTTCGTTAGATGCCCCATCGGTGTACATCTTCCATTGGAAGGGAGGTATGACATTGCGACCATTTGATTCGTCTGTCATGGTGAATTCCACGATGAAATCCGCTAGCACTTGTCCCTGTATGGACTTTCGCAGTAGGTAAGTAATATCACATTGACTTAATTCGATATTCCACTTTAACATCCTTTCAGAAGTTTTTGGTCATTGGAGTACCTGTCGTAGGGATTGATCAGTGTAAACACTGATTGAGTGTGCCTGGAAGTATGGGCGAAGCTTGCGTGATGCAATCACTAAGCAATAAGCTAATTTCTCGATCTTGGGATAATTTCTTTCTACCCCCGTCAAGCGTTTACTAACATAATATACTGGCTTTTGAACTTGGTCCTCCTCGCGGACCAGAGCCGTACTGATAGCGTGCTGGGATACTGCCAAGTATACATACACCATTTCATGGTCGATTAGTTTCGATAGCACCGGGGGGCTCTCCAAATGCCTTACCAGAGCTCGAAATGCTTCCTCACAGTCGGATGTCCACTAGAAATTCCTTTTTCTCTTCTTTATCACATCGAAGAAGGGAATACATTTATCCGTGGATTTGGATATGAATCGGCTCAATGCTGCTACCTTTCCGTTCAAGCTTTGTACTTGCTTTATAGTTCTGGGCACTTGTATGTCCCGAATAGCTTGAATCTTTTCCGGGTTAGCTTCAATTCCACGTGCATTCACAATGAAACCCAAGGACTTTCCTGATGCCACACCAAAAGAGCACTTCAAGGGGTTGATCTTTATACCATAATGTCTGAGTATATGAAACATTTCTGTTAAGTCTCGAATGTGGTCATTTGACTGCCGTGACTTCACAATCATGTCATCCACATAGACTTCCATCGTCTTATTGATCTGGTCTTTAAACATTCGATTCACCAAATGCTGATAAGTTTCTCCCGCATTTTTCAATCCAAAGGGCATTACTACATAACAATATATCCCCACATTCATGACAAAACTAGTTTTCTCTTGGTCTGGAATATGCATCGGGATCTGATTGTATCCTGAATACGCATCCATAAATGGCAATAATTC
The DNA here is from genome assembly GCA_030765085.1 of Allium cepa. NCBI lineage: Eukaryota > Viridiplantae > Streptophyta > Magnoliopsida > Asparagales > Amaryllidaceae > Allium > Allium cepa. Next base: position 311,881,375 of record CM060942.1, on the reverse strand, counting down.
GTGTCCGGTGGTAGTGTCAACGAGCTGGTCGATTCTAGGTAAAAGGAAACTATCCTTCGGGAATGCTTTATCCAGATCGGAGTAATCAACACAATTCTCCACTTTCCATTTGCTTTCTTCACTAGCACTGGGTTAGATACCCATTCAGGGTAGAGGGCGTCGCGGACGAACCCATTGGCTTTGAGTTTGTCCACCTCCTCTTTGAGAGCCGCAGACCTCTACAGGTCCATACCTCTCCTTTTCTGTTTTACGGGAATGTGCTTCGGGTCTATGTTTAACATATGACTCGCAATTGCTGGAGAAATCCCGCATATATCAGAATGTGTCCAAGTGAAAACGTCCAGATTCGCCAGGAGGAAATCAGTAAGATCCTCGACCACTGAGGGGTCGAGTTGTGATCCAATCTTAAGAACTCGTGATGGGTCATCCCGGCTGAATGAGACGTCGATCGTTAGCTCAGCCAGTGCTACATTCGTTTCCCTGGGTTCCCCATCATCATCTCTCGGATCTATGTCTCTAAGGATCCGAGAATGCTTCCCGAGCCAGGGCTCGGGCACTACTTGTCAATCATCAGTCTTTAGGATGCGGACGGAGCTGTCCGCAACCTTTCCCTTCTCTCTCCGCCGAGCTTCTCTCAATTCCGCCACATAACATGCGCGACCGGTCGTCTGATTGCCATGTACAACACCGACTCCTTTGTCTGTCGAAAATTTTAACGTCAAACACCATGGGACCAAAGCAGCCCTAAATTCTTCCAAGGCTGGATGACCCATAAAGACATTGTATGGAGAGTCAACATCCATTACTATGAATGGTATGACTCACATTCTCCTACGCTCACCTTCCCCCTGTTCAACTGGTAGCTCTACATACCCCATGCATCGGTTGCAGCGCTGTTAAAGCCGTGGATACAGGGTTTGCATGGTTTCAAATATTTCGTTTCCATCTTCATTTGGTCATAAGCCTTCTTGAAGATGATGTTAATAGAGCTTCCACAATCAATCAGGATTCTTTTCACGTAAGCTGGCCCGATTGTTGCAGATATAACCATCGGCTCGATAGTAGGAGCCTCCACCTTGTCTGCGTCTCGACTCCTAAACACTATATCGCCAGTCATCATACGTTTTTGCTTTGCGGGGGTTCCATCTTCCACATTCGAACAACATTCGTAATCCGCATGCCTCAAGGAGGTAGCATATCGTTCCATCTCCTGCCAATTCTTGTCTGCAAGTTGAGGTCCTCCGACAATAGTGTTTATAATCAATCTACCCACAGTCCGAGCAGGTTGTTCTGGTTGGCGTGGAGCCGGCCCACGTTCGGGTTCTGATGTAACGATCCCGGATTTTTTATTAAGTTTAAATTGATAATTAAATTAATTTTTGAATTAAAATAGTGAAATTAATTAATTAATCGATTTAAGTTTCTCCAAATTTAAATAAAATATGTGTGAAATCATTCGAATTTAAATTTTAAGTAAATGGTTTAAAATATAATTTGAATTTATAAAATAAGAAAAATTATGAAATTAATATAAGCAGGAAAATAAATAATTAATAATTAAACTAAATGTTAGATAGTTAAATTTCAAATAGAATTAAAATAAATATCTTAAAAATTTAGTTATGTAAACTGTAACTAAATACTTAGGATAATTCTTAAAATTGGATATGTATGCTATTGGAATACAAGTAAGTGTAAAATGAAATAAGAAAAAGTAAATATATATATGAAAGAGTAGCTTGCAAAAGAAGATAAGCATGAGACATAGAGGACTTGAACAATTCATGCATGAATCCTTAGCACACAACATAAATTTACATCAGCCACCTAAGCAAGAAAAATATTGGCTAGTCAAACAAAATACATAAAAATATCTCTGGTATTGTACAACACATAATCACTTGTACAAAATTGTATTATCCTGTAAACTCATCTTTTATATATCAATCTATTACCTCAGTTTCGTTCATTCAACTGAGTAGCATCTAAAGCATATACTATTTTAAAACTTAAACGAACTTCGGTTTAAAACATCAAAACAAATCACTACAAACCAAAGATCAAAGAAGCAAGATTTCAACTACAAATTCAAAGCCTGTTTCAACTAAAGACTTTGTTCTTTCTTCTGAAGCAAGGTGAGTAACTTTTAAAAATCTAAAATTTTATCTGGTTGCATGCGATTTTTGTGATAAAATATTGTGGTGTGTATATGTATGTAAATGTAAACTGTTGTATGGAAGTTATAAGAATGTCCTCTGTTCGTAGTTTCCAGTTTCCCTGTTGTTTAAAATTCATGTTCTTTTTGGCTAAATTTCTGTTGGAATTTAGTTAAACAAAGTTGTTTGTTTAGTTATAAAATAAGTTTTAGAATTTAATTAAGTTATATAAACTTGGATTTGGCTCTGAAGAAAAATCAAAGCAACTATGCAACCTCAAATTCAAATGAAATTTAATCATCCTGTTTTCTGGATTCATGAATATAAATTGAATACAAAAATCAAAACATGATTTTTAAAACAAAAATTATGATTTTTAGTAAAGAGGTTAAAGTGTAATTCTAGATTCATTAGAAAATGAAAATTTGGGTATTTCTGGTAATCTATTTAGATCTGGGGGTCGGGATTCCTCCTAGAGGTGGAGGAATGGCTCGCGAATGGTGGAAAATTGCTAGATGTATGATCAATTCAAGGTAGAGAGTGCGGTGGTGGATTCTAGTTCAGAACCCTAGTTCTGTTTGATTGGGTATTTTCGATCGGCATTGACTCTCTACTTGATCGAGTGTAATGAGATTGTGGGAGATGGAAGCTTGGTCGAAACGAGGAGATGGCCGGAGTTTTAGTTTTTCTAGTGGTCAGAGGGTCGTAGGCGGCGCGTTGATAGGTTTAAGGTGAGTAACTGTTGATGTATTCCAGGTTGGTTTGAACACTCTATTTTGATTTCGAGTGGATTTTGAAGGTCAGGTGGTCATAGGCTAGTGCTTGGACAATCGTCGGCGTGTTTGATAATCTGGAGGTGACCGGAGATGGTCGGCGGCACCGTGCATGTGCACGGTGCAGTTGTTCTGGTGGTCTTGTATTTTTGTTGGTTGGTGGATGTAGTTTATACTCGAGACTGCCTCGAATAATTCAAGTATTCTACTCGAAGCATCAAGTGAATCGACTCGAAGTCATTTTAAATTGGCTCGAGTTATTTTCAAATTACAGATTTTAGAAAACCTAACAGTGTTTAAGTTTTTAATTTAAAACTGAATTTGAAAAGTGTAAAGTAACTTTCAAAACAAAGATTTTGAACAATTTTAAATTCAATAGAAGTGTGGATTCAAAATTATTTTCGAATTCTAATCTGAAATGAAATAAAGTTTTAAATATTTAAATAGGGGTTTCAGGTTTTTAAAACCTGGAAGTTTTTCTAGATTTTAAAATTTTAATTTAAAATCTGAAACCAGAATTTAAACTGAGTTTAAATTCAAAAGTTAAGTTTAGTTTTTAAATAAAACTTTTGAATCTTAAGCTTTTAAAATGAATTGGGATTTTAAATCAAGAATTTAAAATCAAGGTTTTAAAAGCAAGTATAAATCAAAGTTTTAAATCAAAGTTAAATTAGTGGATTCAAGTCTCTTTGGATCCGGATCAGGGAATTTGAATCAGATTTTAAATCTGAATGTTTCAAACTTGTTTAAATCAACAGCTTTTTAAAAGTAAATTTGTTAAACTTAATTTTGATAAAGTTCTTTTATAAAAGAATTTTAAATGGAAGGTTAACTGTTTTGTTTTAAACTTGAATTTGCAAGTTAAAATGTAATGTAATTTGAAAGCTTAATTTTTAAATAAAAAAAATTAAGTAATTGAGTTTAAAGGCTCTCCTTATATAAGTTTCCTATGTAAATAATAAGTGTTCTTTACATTTATTTTAAGGTTTATAAATTGATAGATAAATTGGTTAATATTTAAATATATAATCATTTTGAATCTTAAATTCAAAATGAAATTTTGAATCTAAATTTAAAGTGTAATGTTTTAAGTCCACTTTAATATTAATGAAGTCATTAATAAAGAAATCGATTACCTTAGAGATAATTAAGGTAATTAAGAAGATAATTAAGGAATAATTTATTTAATTTATAAATTAATAATTTAGATTAATTTGTAATTAGAAATAATTAATAATGATTTAATCTAAGATAATTTCTTGAGAAAGTAATTAAAGAAATGTTATTAGTTAATGAAGGTAATTAACTAAGGATTATTAAGTATTAATTAGTGTGATTAATTTTAACAATTAATTAAATTAATTAATTAAGATAATCAATTGTAAATTGTTAATTACTCAATGAAAGTAATTAAAGGGTTAATTACTAATTGTAACTAATTTTGGGTATTTTGATTAATTTAATGATAAAGATGAATTGGTAATTAATGATTAATTATTATGAGGTGATTACTTTATGGTAAGTAATTAAACGTTTAATTTCTTTAAATAATTAATTAAGCGGTTAATTATTTATGTAATTGGTTTGAAGGCTAGTATAGTTAATATGATTAATTAAGAATAATTTATTAATTAAAAATAATTAATTAAAGTGTTTGATAAATTAATTTATATCAAATGATTTGTAATTAATAAATCGGGATTGGATAATTAATTCATAAGTAATTAATTTAATATGAAAATAAATTGAATTTATTAGGTTAAACAATTAATTAATCCTGCTTATAAATGTTTATTGAATGCTTGACCCTACTTATGAATGATTGTATTGTATGAGATGCCTTGAATTGATTATCCTATTTGATCTGTGATATTTTGTTCTGTGGATTGAGCTGTGTATTTTATTCATTTATTTGGGATACATTTGCATATTATCTGTGAATCTATGAATGAAAGATAAGCATTATAGCCTATACCGCTTATCAACTATATTTCTGTGTTTTGATATGTGATGATGATATTTTGGCACTATTTTGTTAAACCCCTAGACCACACCATACGCACACAAATATGGATTTCACGAGGAAATCGATTAAGTCACAAATTTTGAAATAATTTTTAAATAGAAAATTTAAATTCAAATGGTTTGGAAATAGAATCGGGTTAAATGGGAAAAGCTTTTGAAATGAAATTTCAGGATAAAAATTTATTTTTGAATAACTTATTAAGTTTTGGAATTTAATTAATTTGATTTAAATTTAAATTCAAAAATTTGAAACTGAATCCTATGATTTGAAACTAGGGACTAAAGATGTTATACTAATTATATATGGGTTAAACCATTTCAAATGTATTAATTTGGTAATTTGAATTTAAATTCAAAGGCTTTAACTCGTGCAATTATATTTGGATTATTCTAAAACAAAAACGATTTATTTTCAAATAATAAAAGCTTTCACATGAGAAATGGACTTCCAATTTGTGTTAAAAGGATTTCAAGTCTAAAATGAAAATGGTTTTCCAAGTTATGGAAACGGTTTGAAAGCTGTAATTTAAATCTTTGTAACTAAAGATTTAAATAAGTTAATATTAAATTGAAATGGGAATTGTTCTGAAACCCATAAATGGATCTTTGTAAAACTGAATGAACTTTGTGAAACAAATCTTTTTGTTTAAGTAATTGAAATGGTAATTTGTTTAACCATTTGAAGAAAGGTTTTGGATTTTATAAGTTGTGACTTAACTGAAATCCTATATTCATATATTTTAAATACTGCGCTCATTATTCGGTTTAGCCGGGAGAGGACTTTGTGTCATATAACCCATTCTGAATAATGATATGTTGTTATGGATAGCATTTGAAGACCGATGGTGAAGACCGGGTATTTGCGAGAACGATAGGATGACCTATCGATTGTCTCTACACTGAGTCACGCCGATATAGAGATTCCCTAAGTGATGGGAAGTCCGATCGGGATTGTGAATACCCGGATTTGCAAGGGCTTCTTCGGAAGTGCCTTCGGTTCGTTCGAACCCGGAACAGACTTGTATGGTTGTATGTCTGACACTACACTTTGAGAGATAAAGCAGATTCCTTTCAAATACATATCTGTTGGTGGCAGAGAATTTATTCCCTTAGCTTAACACCCTTCTCTGAGACGTACGAGCTCATAGGTTATGTAGTTGAATATTATCAGCGATATACTCCCAATTTGGTAGTGTGGCATGCTAAGTGCTGCTGTGTTTTTATGATCATTTGTTGATCATTTGTTGATTAAAAGCATGGCTTTCGTGTAAAGCGTAGCTTTGTGGACAAAACCTCATCGAGCTTCACAAACCAGTAATGGTCAAAACAAGAAAGATGCGGCAAGGTTTCAGGGGTAGCTCCCCTAAGGTATGACCATTCCTTCTTGAAAAGGTTAGTATCATGTTATAGAGCCCAGATACTTACTCATGTGGGCATTGTAGTATATATTTATTACCGTGTGATGTTGTTGGTGTGGAGGATCCTCGTATAAAGGTCCCAAAGGACCGGGGGTGGCATATCTTAGGTTTTATTCCCCGGGAAGGGGGTAGCCGGTCTTGTTGGCAGAGAGCCGGGTAGGTTCTCGGGGCGTCCCGCTAGAGGCATTCCTACGTGGCAGTAGGAAGTTCCTTTGCCTGACCATTTGTTGGAAATCCAAACAGAACAATACGAGCCTTGTACGGTTTTAGTTGTAGAACCTGCCATTTAAAATGGTAGCTATGGCTGGCATAATATAATGGTAACTATGCTGGCTAAGATTAATATTCTACTTTTGAAATGCTTTTCTACATTATGCACTAATAATGGTCAATACCCTGCAACAGTGGAAACGATTTTCTTATTAATCTCTTTTGTTCAGCATCTCCTTTCAATTCTTCAATGGTTCCTGCTGGATCCAGGAAGAAGATTTGATATATTTGCATGGGACATAAATTCCAAATAGGCCAGAAGTGTTTATTTGGATGAATTGGTTGCTTTGATTGTTATGGTTGATAGGTATACTTTAGTTTCTAAACTAAAAGTTTTGAAATTGTATCCATATATCTGTCTAATTTGGGCCCAGATATATTGTACGAATGGCTAGTTATTCCTTCAGACTAACCAGTGTCTTGCATATATCGTAGATCTGGTGATCCGAGTATCCTATGTAGTATTGAGTGAGTTTGTTCTCATATCTATTGTTGATATTCTGGTTTGGTGAGCCAAATACAGAATAGATATCTAGTTTGACCTGGAAACTGTTTCTCTATCTTTGTGTATCTATCTTTGTTATTTTCGTGCCTGCAAATTTCAGGGACCAAATTTCTTAAGGAGGGAATCTGTAACGATCTCAGATTTTTTTTATTAAGTTTAAATTGATAATTAAATTAATTTTTGAATAAAAATTATGAAATTAATTAATTAATCGATTTGAGTTTCTCCAAATTTAAATAAAATATGTGTAAATCATTTAAATTTAAATTTTAAGTAAATGGTTTAAAATATAATTTGAATTTATAAAATAAGAGAAACTATGAAACTAATATAAGCAGGAAAATAAATAATTAATAAGTAAACTAAATGTTGGATATTTAAACTTCAAAAAGAAATGAAATAAATATCTTAAAATTTTAGTTATGTAAAATATAAATAAATACTTAGGATAATTATTAAAATTGGATATGTATGCTATTAGAATACAAGTAAGTGTAAAATGAAATAAGAGAAAGTAAATATATATATATGAAAGAGTAGCTTGCAAAAGAAGATAAGCATGAGACATAGAGGACTTGAACAATTAATGAATGAACCCTTAGTACACAACATAAATTTACATCAGCCACCCAAGCAAGAAAAATATCGGCTAGTCAAATAAAATACATAAAAATATCTCTGGTATTGTACAACACATAATCACTTGTACAAAATTATATTATCCTGTAAACTTATCTTTTATATATCAATCTATTACCTCAGCTTCGTTCATTCAACTGAGTAGCATCTAAAGCATATACTATTTTAAAACTTAAAAAACTTCAGTTTAAAACATCAAAACAAATCACTACAAACCAGAGATCAAAGAAGCAAGATTTCAACTAGAAATTCAAAGCCTGTTTCAAGTAGAGACTCTGTTCTTTCTTCTGAAGCAAGGTGAGTAAATTTTAAAAATCTAAAATTTTATCTGGTTGCATGCTGTTTCTGTGATAAAATATTGTGGTGTGTATATGTATGTAAATGTAAACTATTGTATGCAAGTTATAAGAATGTCCTCTGTTCATAGTTTCCAGCTTCCTTGTTGTTTAAAATTCATGTTCTTTTTGGCTAAATTTCTATTGGGATTTAGTTATAAACAAAGTTGTTTGTTTAGTTATAAAATAAGTTTTAGAATTTAATTAAGTTATATAAACTTGAATTTGGCTCTGAAGAAAAATCAAAGCAACTATGCAACCTCAAATTCAAATGAAATTTAATCATCCTGTTTTCTGGATTCATGAATATAAATTGAATACAAAAAACAAAACATGATTTTTAAAACAAAAATTATGTTTTTTAGTAAAGAGGTTAGAGTGAAGTTCTAGATTCATCAGAAAATGAAAATCTGGGTATTTCTGGTGATCTATTTGGATCCGGGGGTCGGGATTACTCCTAGTGGTGGAGGAATGACTGGCGAATGGTGGAAAATTGCTAGATGGATGGTTAATTCAAGGTAGAGAGTGCGGTGGTGGATTCTAGTTCAGAACCCTAGTTCTTTTTCATTGGGTATTTTCGATCGACACTGACTCTCTGCTTGATCGAGTGTAATGAGATTGTGGGAGATGGAAGCTCGGTCGAAGACGAGGAGATGACCAGAGTTTCAGTTTTTTGGTGGTTAAAGGGTCGTCGGCGGCGCGTTGACAGGTTTGAGGTGAGTACCTGTTGATGGGCTCCAGGTTGTTTGAACACTCGATTTTGATTTCAAGTGGATGTTGAAGGCCAGGTGGTCATAGGCTAGTGCTTGGACGATCGTCGGCGTGTTTGATGATCTGGCAGTGACCGGAGATGGTCGGCGGCACCGTGCATGTGCACGGTGCAATTGTACTGGTGGTCTTGTAATTTTTTTGGTTGGTGGATGCAGTTTTTACTCGAGACTGAGTAATTCAAGTATTCCACTCGAAGCATCAGGTAAATCGACTCGAAGTCATTTTTGATTGGCCCGAGTTATTTTCAAATTACAGGTTTTAGAAAACCTGATAGTGTTTAAGTTTTTAATTTAAAACTGAATTTGAAAAGTGTAAAGTAACTTTTAAAACAAAGATTTTGAACAAGTTTAAATTCAGTAGAAGTGTGGATTCAAATTTATTTTTGAATTCTAATCTAAAATGAAATAAAGTTTTAGATATTTAAAAAGGGGTTTCAAGTTTTTAAAACCTGACATTTTTCTAGATTTTAAAATTTTAGTTTAAAATCTAAAACCAGAATTTAAACTGAGTTTAAATTCAAAAGTTAAGTTTAGTTTTTAAATAAACTTTTGAATCTTAAGCTTTTAAAAAGAATTGGGATTTTAAATCAAGAATTTAAAATCAAGGTTTTAAAAGCAAGTATAAATCAAAGTTTTAAATCAAAATTAAATTAGTGGACTCAAGTCTCTTTGGATCCAGATCTGGGAATTTGAATCAGATTTTAAATCTGAATGTTTTAAACAAGTTTAAATCAATAGCTTTTTAAAAGTAAATTTGTTAAACTTGATTTTTGATAAAGTTCTTTTATAAAAGAATTTTAAATGTTTTGTTTTGAACTTGAATTTGCAAGTTAAAAGGTAATGTAATTTGAAAGTTTAATTTTTAAATAAAAAAATAAGTAATTTAGTTTAAAGGCTTTCCTTATATAAGTTTCCTATGTAAATAATAAGTGTTCTTTACATTTATTTTAAGGTTTATAAATTGACAGATAAATTGATTAATGTTTAAATATATAACCATTTTGAATCTTAAATTCAAAATGAAATTTTGAATCTAAATTTAAAGTGTAATGTTTTAAATCCACTTTAATGTTAATGAAGTCACTAATAAAGAAATGGATTACCTTAGAGATAATTAAGGTAATTAAGAAGATAATTAAGGAATAACTTATTTAATTTATAAATTAATAATTTAGATTAATTTACAATTAGAAATAATTAATTATGATTTGATCTAAGATAATTTCTTAAGAAAGTAATTAAAGAAATGTTATTAGTTAATGAAGGTAGTTAACTAAGGATTATTAAGTATTAATTAATGTGATTAATTTTAATAATTAATTAGATTAATTAATTAAGATAATCAATTTTAAATTGTTAATTACTTAATGAAAGTAAGGGGTTAATTACTAATTGTAATTAATTTAGGATATTTTGATTATTAATGAAAAAGATTAATTGGTAATTAGTGATTAATTATTATGAGGTGATTACTTATGGTAAGTAATTTAAGGTTTAATTTCTTAAAATAATTAATTAAGGGGTTAATTAATTATGTAATTGGTTTGAAGGTTAGTTTAATTAATATGATTAATTAAGCATAATTTAGTAATTAAAAATAATTAGTTAAAGTGTTTGATAAATTAATTTATATCAAATGATTTGTAATTAATAAATCAGGATTGGATAATTAATTCATAAGTAATTAATTTAATGAGGAAATAAATTGAATTTATTAGGATTAAACAATTAATTAATCCTGCTAATAAATGTTTATTGAATGCTTGACCCGACTTATGAATAATTGTATTGTATGAGATGCCTTGAATTGATTGTCCTATCTGATCTGTGATATTTTGTTCTATGGATTGAGCTGTGTATTCTATTCATTTATTTGGGAGACATTTGCATATTATTTGTGAATCTGTGAATGAAAGATAAGCGTTATAGCCTATACCGCTTATCAACTATATTTCTGTGTTTTGATATATGTTGATGATATTTTGGCACTATTGTGTTAAACCCCTAGACCACACCATACACACACAAACATGGATTTCACAAGGAATTGATTAAGTCACAGATTTTGAAATAATTTTTAAATAGACAATTCGAATTCAAATGGTTTGGAAATAGAATCGGGTTAAATGGGAAAAGCTTTTGAAATGAAATTTCAAGATAAAAATTATTTTTGAATAACTTGATAAAATTTTGGAATTTAATTAATTTGATTTAAATTTAAATGCAAAATTTTGAAACTGAATCCTATGATTTGAAACTAGGGACTATAGATGTTATACTAGTTATGTATGGATTAAACAATTTCAAATGTATTAATTTAGGAATTTGAATTTAAATTCAAAGGCTTTTACTCATGCAATTATATTTGGATTCTTCTGAAACGAAAACAATTTTTTTTTAAATAATAAAAGCTTTCACATGAGAAATGGACTTCGAATTTGTGTTAAAAGGATTTCAAGTATAAAATGAAAATGGTTTTCCAAGTTATGGAAAAGGTTTGAAAGCTGTAATTTAAATCTTTGTAACTAAAGATTTAAATGAGCTAATCTTAAATTGAAATGGGAATTATTTTGAAACTCGTAAATGGATCTTTGTAAAACTGAGTGAACTTTGTGAAACAAATCTTTTTGTTTAAGGAATTGAAATGGTAATTTGTTTAACCATTTGAAGAAAGGTTTTCGATTTTATAAGTTGTGACTTAACTTAAATCCTATATCCAAATATTTTAAATACTGCGCTCATTATTCGGTTTAGCCGGGACAGGACTTTGTGTCATATAACCCATTTCGAATATTGGTACGTCATTTTGGATAGCATTTGAAGACCGGTTGTGAAGATCGGGTATTCGCGCAATGATAAAATGACTTATTGATTGTCTCTGCACTGAGTCGCGCCAGTATAGAGATTCCCTAAGTGATGGGAAGTCCGATCGAGATTGTGAATACCCGGATTTGCAAGGGCTTCTTTGGAAGTGCCTTCGGTTCTGTTCGAATCCGGAACAGACTTGTATGGTTGTATGTCTGACACTACACTTTGAGATATAAAGCAGATTCCTTTCAAATACAAATCTGTTGGTGGCAGAGAATTTATTCTCTTAGCTTAACACCCTTCTCTGAGACGTACGAGCTCAGAGGTTATCTAGTTGAAGGTTATCAGCGATAGACTCCCAATTTGGTAGTGTGGCATGCTAAGTGTTGCTGTGTGTTGATGATCATTTGTTGATCATTTATTGATCAAAGCATGGCTTTCGTGTAAAGCATAGCTTTGTGGACAAAACCTCATCAAGCCTCACAAACCGGTAATGGTCAAAACGGGAAAGATGCGGCAAGGTTTCAGAGGTAGCTCCCCTAAGGTATGACCATTCCTTCTTGAAAAGGGTAATATCATGGTATGGAGCCCAGATACTTAGTCATGTGGGCATTGTAGTATATATTTATTACTGTGTGATGTTGTTGGTGTAGAGGATCCTCGTATAAAGGTCCCAAAGGACCGGGGGTGGCATATCTTAGGTTTTATTCCCCTGGAAGAAGGTAGCCGGCCTTGTTGGCAGAGACAGGGTAGGTTCTCGGGGCATCCTGCCAGAGGCGTTCCCATGTGGCAGTATGAAGTTCCTTTTCTTGACCATTTGTTGGAAATCCAAACAAAACAATACGATCCTTGTACGGTTTTAGTTGTAGGACCTGTCATTTAAAATGGTAGCTATAGCTGGCATAATACAATGGTACCTATGCTGGCTAAGATTAATATTCTACTTTTGAAATGCTTTTCTGTACTATGCACTAATAATAATATCAAAAAGGATTTCGCGTACCAAGCATTTTTTACTACCATAAGGAATAATCTCCTCTAATTCTACATTTGCATGTTGTGCGTGGCAGGAGGCCTTATGTTAGTTTCATTTTCAAAAAACAATGCGGATTTAAATCTAAATTCTTTTGTTGGTTTTAAAAGATAAAAAAACTGTTTTTGTTGCTCACACTAGTCCCATGACTGACCTAGAGTTTATTGTTCGTTTCCTAAACTCTGGGTGGCCGCAATTTTCCACATGGGCAGTTTAGAGTTGGGTTTTTCGGACAGTCAGGTTTAGTAGATTATCTGGAGTGAGTCCGGTCTTTGGATGTGGACAACCTTGCTTTTCTAGGCGTGATGTTGGTTCGAGCTAGCTTTGGATTAGAGCATTGGATTGGGGATGCATTCTATTGAAGATATTCTTTCCGCTGTGTCTTGTATCTCTGATAGTATTAGTATATTTTGTATCATTCTGTTATATCATATTATATCAGATATTGTATCTGAATATTGTATCAGATGTTGTATATGTATTATTCATTTTCTTCCGCTGTGTTGTACTTAATGGTGTTATAAGCTCCGACGAACCAGATTTGATGTTTGGATCTGTGGCATTTGAATACCAGTGTCGTATTCAGTGCCGATTTTCGAAGGTCGAGTCAGGATCGTTACATCTGACGTTCCTTGCCTTCCATCTTGTAGGTTATTTACAAATTCCTGCAATTTGTTTGTCTGATTAACTTTTCTATAGCGTCATGGAGGTGTCTACACTCCTCAGTATTGTGTCCATAAGTCTTATGGAAGCGACAGTACTTCCTTGTCCGTTTCTGTTCTTCAGTGAACTCCTTTGGGCGTGGCTTTCTATATTCAAAGGTGTTACATGTAGATAAATAAATGTTTTCAAGAGAAGTATTCCATCTTGTAGGTTATTTACAAATCCCTGCTTCTCTTTTCTTTTCGGGATTTTCACCTCCGGATCCTTTGGACCGCCCAAGCTTATTCTAGACATTGACTTGAACTTTTCCTGAACTATCGCCAGACTACTTCACGGCGATGTTACTTTTCATCTCCTGAACAGACCCTGATGCTTTATCTCGTCTCGTCCATCGAGCCTCCTTCCTCTGTACGAACTGATGAGCTTTGGAATAGAATCGTTCCAATGTAGCTGGGGGCTTTCCCGCCAACCAATCTCCAAACTCCGAGTCTGGATCTACACCTTGCATTACCGCCATCAAAATTGCGTGGTCGTAAGGATTGCTAACTTCAGTGGCGGCAACATGAAACCTTTATAAGTATGCTTTCAAAGACTCTCCCGGAGCCTGGATTACGCTTGATAAAGACATTACGTCCTTTGGACGAGTAGCATGTATCCTGAATTGTTCAACAAACTTCATTGCTAACTCGTCGAAGCTGGATATAGATTGCAGAGGAAGCTGAGTAAACCACATAGTGGCAATTCTGGACAGAGTGATTGGGAAACACCTACACTTATTTGCGCCGTTTGCCCTTGTCGAATCCATCATCCATTCGTACCTCATCACGTGTTGCTTAGGGTCAGTCTTCCCTTCGTAGGCTGGTCGGCATATTGAATTTCTTGGGGTACTCTGCCTGTAGGATAACATCTATGAAGGGAGTATGACTCCTGGACACTGTCCAATCTTCTTTGTTCAGGCCTTGGTTCTCTCTCATCAACTTCCTGACCATGGCTGATAAATCTGGAGTTTGTATGGAAGGTGGGAGGTTGGGTTCCGTTCCATGGGACCATGCGGGTTGATGTCCCGCTTGATTTGGGTCTTGGTGATCCGAGCAACCGGTCTCATCACGCGCCTAATCCCTGGCGGATCGATTAGTGGCACTTGCTTGTGCAGCTTCATCCTTACAGCGTCTACGGCTAGGAGGTTCATCAGCTGAGGTTGAGCTATCAGATTCGAAGTAAGGAGCAGGACTACTTCCAGCATTCTGATGCTGATGTTGGGCAAGCTGAGTTATGTGATTAGTGTTGGATTGAATCTGCTCAGCAAGTTTCCTTCTACTTTCCCTGAGTTATCTTATCAAGTCGTTGAACTCTGTTCAGGAAACGGCCTCCGCTTGGTTCTGGGTGGAGTTTCCAGCGCTGTGAATTGCCGGTTGGCTGCTAGGTCCTATCTATTGTACACTAGCAGTTTCGTGGACATCTTCATTGTGAAAGGCCGATCTTGTTCGTGGTCTCCCCATGGTAGAGTTGTTGGTCGGAACTCTGAGTAGAATTTATAGATGTCTTTGAATGATTTGGATCTCCTTCAGGGGATTTTTCAATCCGATAGCTGCAAATAGATCCTATCGTCCTGAGAATTCGATTATTAATTAAAGCACCAAAATGTTAGCACCAGAATTGGTCATTAACACCCTTAAGAGAGATTGTGTAGAGAGATTAATGAAGAAAGTAAATTAAACAGAGGATAATATGCAGATTTAAATACAGAAAATACGAACACCAGATTTATAGTGGTTCGACGTAATTGCCTACGTCCACTTTGAGGTTAATCTTTATTGCTTTTCTCGATAATCGATTATAGATACAATCCGTATACCAATTATATTGAATACAATCGCTAAGCAAGAAAGATAAGTCTTGAATGAGTCTTGAATGCGGCAGAGTCTCCCTGGTGTTCTCGAAAAAAGGTCCATTTCACTGTGCCCCTACCTCTCTATTTATAGACGAAGGTAGGTTGGACTTCTCTGGTGGGCCTAGAAGCTTGGTATATCGGCCCAAAAAGAGTGATCCGTGTGTACTGACCTAGAGAAGCGGAACGGCAAAATGCCAAGCAAGGCATAAATGTCGAACAATATTCTCATGTCGAACGAAGTGATGCCGAACAACCTGAATGCCGAAAGTGGTATTTGTGTCGAATAATATTCTCATGTCGAATGAAGTGATGCCGAACAACCTGAATGTTGAATGAGGTATTTGTGCCGAACAAGGTTTGGATTCTGAGCAGTAGGGAGTGCCGAATGACCCTGCCATGCCGAACATCCATAGATGCCGATCGATATTTAATACCGAACGTCTCTTAACGCCGAACGCTCTCGCATGCCGAACACTCTCGCATGACGAACGACCCACAGATGTCGAACAATATATAATACCGAATGTTTCTCAATGCCGAACGCTCTCGTATGCTGAACACTCTCACATGCCGAACGACCCATAGATGCCGAACGAACTTGAGTGTCGAACGAACTTGAGTGCCGAACGAATCATACGTGCCGGACGACCCTGGAAGCCGATCAATTTCTAATGCAGAACGCTCCTACATGCCGAGCGTTCCTGAATGCCGAGATTTCTTCTAATGCCGAACGATCCGGATGCCAAACGACTCATAAATGCCGAACAGTATGTTAATGCCGAGTACTTAGTTGCCTGGTCAAATCTCCACGTAACAATTTTTTTTTTTGGTTTTAAATTTTTTAACTGAAACATACCAATTTCAGATTTTCCAAATTTCTTCTTTATTCTTTTAAATAATTGAAATCTTAAATATAAAATAATTTCTTTTTTCTTTTGAATAATAACACTGAAGTCTAAAATTCGTTATCTTCCTGTTTATTCAAAATTCCCTTTTCATATACGAAATTTATTTATTAGAAATTTAAACCACTAATATTCTTATGCAGTTCATTCTTATTTTACTTAAATTCTCTATAATTATTTCACTTACAAATTCTCTCCCTTTTATTTTCAAAAATTCAATTCTATATATTTTGATAACTCAGTGTATCGAAATATATTCAAGTAAACCGTAACATTCAATATTCCAATTATCAATAATATTTATCAAATATTATCGAATATGCATAACAGAGAATATTAAACAATATAAATACTTTTGAGGAATCCAGTTGGATCCCTCCAACCTGTTTCCCTGCATCCACAGATGTTAGCACAATATAAAATACCAATTCCACTTCGAGGTGGAATATCGCGGTATATGGGTTTTAAATATAAAATCATCCGCTATTATGCGGCGCATAAGGTCTCATCCGCTATATAATGCGGGAAATCAGTCATTCCAAGATATATTATATACTATTACATATAATATTGCACATCCAATCAAATCAGTCAATCAACCAATTATTTAAATTTAACCATTTAAATTTAAATTATAACCAGATGAGTGAGATTAACTCAACTTTGATTTAGTTTTGCAATCCACTTCAATATTGCCTTGAATTTCCAAATGTTTGACCTTGAATAAACAATTTATATAATTTATTAATATTCGAAATAATCGAATACTCAATTGCCATTATAATTTTCAATTTAATTAATATTTTAAATTTAAACTAATGTATTTGGTTTAAACAAATTTCTTTCCGTAAATTTATTTAACTACAAAATTTGATTTAAAACAAAATTTCCTTTACAAATTTATTTTAGTAACCATAGCATCTTAAAAATGATAAATTTCATTCAAAAGTCTTTTTATCTTGCTGTTAATTTCAGGTTCCTATATTTTCCAAAATCATATATAGATACATATTTTTTACTATAAATAACAAGACGATAAATTTCCTTACTGCAAAACTTTCTTCTTTTTTGTTTTCTGTTTATCTAAGTATGTTAAAACGGGTATGTAAATTTATGCATATATGTATTTATATCAATATTATTTTCTCTTTTTTTAGTAAATAGCAAAAAAAAGTAAATTTCCTACCCTACTGCTATATTTCTACGAATTCAAATAAATAAATAAAAGGAAGTCATACCCAAAATTTGATGACAACAAACGCCAATCCCATGAATCTCGAGAGTCTCCTCTGTTACCATCACGAAGTTCAGCACGGACGCCACCTCACCGAGTCGTGCGCTGCCAACTCGAGCTCGCCCATCATCATTGATGCTTCACACGAGCAGCAAGGTCACGACGCCAAGCCCCCGCCAGAATCACCACACAGCACTTACACGCACTCGCATACTGAAGAGGACGCGACCCCCAAACCCTAAATTGAACAACGAGCACAAACCCCCAACGCCATCGCCGCCGAAATTTCGATCGACCCTAGGCTCGATTTCGATTCGAACAGATTCGGCAACTCTCGCGATATTATGTCTGTTATTTTTTTTCAACAATGTTTGTGATTTTAAACTTGAAAAAAAAAAGAGGAGTAGGAGTCGGGGTTTTGTTTCATTACAAATTAACTTCCTGAGTTTGGCCATTAATATCCCCTCTTTTTTTTATCTTCTGAAAAGAATGGAAGGAGACAGCGATTTTAAAACGAAAAAGAACGGAATTTTTTGAACGAAAAGATAGGATAGGGTGGCATGTAGGGCTGAAGGCTATAGGGTAGGAAAAGCGTTGATGGTGAAAGAATTTTGGCTGAAGAAAAATTTGACAAGTAAGAATATATTATATTTGAATTTAAATTTAAATCGTTACGATTTACGTAGCCTAAAATCACGAACTCATATTGGGGCGTGCCGTTAGGTGTTTATAACGTTATACCCCTATTCCTAGCGCAATGGAAAAGGTTTCAAGTCCTAATTCGATCGTAAGGGGAAGATAGCTTTTTGAATCGAAGTAAAGTATCAAATCTTTGATATTAATTCTAGCGCGTTTATATCATATGCTCACATAAAAACTCCGATGAATACGAAATTTGAAATCCGATAATAATACAATATTACGGATCCAACAGAATTGGTTTTGTCAGATTCCGAGACTGTGCCTCGGAAGGCTATTTTTAAATATCAATTTAAACGATAAAATTTCAAATCTTAACAAAACACTTCCAAATTCAATTTTAACATTTTTACTATCTTCAATATTATCAATATAAATTTTACAAGCCTTCAAATTAATTTTAACAGACTTAAAAATCCCAGACTCAACATTTTACCCAACTTTCAATTTTTAAATTCAAAAATTTAGTTATCAAATAAATAGCGATATTTGAATTCAAGTTAAAACTACTCTTTTGAATATTCAAAACCAATTAAATATTCCTATTTTAAATATCCAAAATTCCGGGTCGTCACATTCCTCCCCCCTTAAAAGAATTTCGTCCCCGAAATTACTAATTAAGAAGAATGATTCCATACCCATTACTATTTTCCAAAACCAAACAGTTTTATTAAATTGCCATACATATTTTTTATTAAAGACCCGCTATTACTTCAACCAACTTTCCAAAACCTTCCGCAGTTCCCAACAACATTATTTACTTCATTTATTCAAATTTAAATTTAAATTCAAATTTAAATTATCACAATTTTCTCAAAAAAATTTCTAACTCTCTAACTTTCCGAAATTTTTTGCCAGCGTCTCCTTTGCGCGGCTAGCTCGTTACAACTACAAAATGCCTCTATGGGCTCCCAAATTCCAAAAGAAAACAAAAGCCAAGTGGCTAGATCAAAAACCCGATCAAATTTCATATAGAAATTTAAACACATACCTTTTTGGTCGGCAATTCAAATTTATCATCTGAAATCAAAACCAATTTTCCTTTCCCTCTATAATACCTGCATATCCTATTTAGTAATAATATCCAATCATAGTTTTAAAATCATTTTATACATTTCCTTACGGAGGTTTTCATATCTACTTCTATTCAATTTAGTTTTCCCATTTCCATAAGAATTTAATTTATTCTTAACTCTGAATATAAAATTTCATCTTCCATTTATAACGGATTCATATCATTATTTTAAATTAATTTCATTCACTAATTTATTTCAATTTCCAATTTTAATTGGTCTTTTCGCTAACAAAATTTTCCCAAAAATATTCTAACTCCCAAAATTTTCGATTTTTTTGGCAGGATCTCCTTTGTACGGAGGAGCTTTTGCAATTTGACAAAAGATATAAATATATATACATCGACCCACCCGGTCGGAAAACAAAAACATTTCATATTTCCTATTTTTATTGCGTAGGCGCACCTTTATTTAGCATTTTAAGCAAGCGGCTTATATAATTATCATTTTACGCAATCAAATCCAGCCCAACGACTTCCCTGAACCTGTACTTACTCAACTAAAACATGTAAGTGTCATATATATGAAGTTTAACAACATTTCACTTATTTGCAATAGCTATACACATGAATTCTAAAAGCAATACACACTAAACACTATACGTAAGCAATTTATATAGTTTTAATACTAATTCAACTGTTTTCAATAAATTCATATACCATTTCCATTAAATTTGAATGGTTTACAACCCACTTGCTTACATTCAATTCATTTTAAATTTAAACAAACCCATATTATTCCAAGTGATTTAAAAATCAATTCTATTCACCTGTGTTAATACATTTACTTTCGTTTGCGATAAAATGACTAATTTTATTTTCAAATTTGATGTTATTCATGTGAATAACAATTACTTAAGTTTATAACCATTTCAAATTGATTCCAACTCAATTTATTATTTAATTCCTTCTATTTCAATTCATTCACAACCATTTTATTTAGCTCGACACATTCTATTTCAATTTTATCCTAGTTGATTCAAATTTTATTTACTTGCAATGATCCATAGAATTTTAATTACCTTCGTTTACGTCAAACGACAATTCATTCTATGTAATTTGATGCTATCCGTGTGAATAAATAATTGCTTAAGTTTTATAACCAATTTAAATTTACCCAAGCTTTTATTTAATGGACTTTTACCCTTACTCAAAGCCAAGCTTCCACTTAATTTTAAACTTAAATTAATTTATTTCAAATTATTCAAAATTTCATACTTAAGCTCATTTTCATTTTACACATAAAATTTTCTTTTCAATTTAACTTGATTCTATTTCAATCAAATCTCATTTCAATCTACAAATTTAGTTGATTAGTTATTATAAATTTTAAATTTTCAGATTCAATTCGTTCAATTGATTACAAGGCCATTTTCAATTTATTCCCAAATTCATCTGGGTTTTATTTACAACTAAAACCATCCCTACTATAATCCAATTTATTTTTATTTGGCAACATTTTCAATTATATTTACTTCACTAACGATTCAAGTCGAATTTGATTTATAACTCGAGTTTCATTTCATATCCGCCTTTGTTTATCCAAAACTATTTTATATAGCTTGAAAACAATCCAGGCTAATTCATTCAAAAACTATTTCTCAACTTATTTAAACCACACTTCTATTTGAGTTCAACTTTCATTCAACACTTACTTAAGTTAGTAACTCAAGTTCATTTGCATTTGACCAACCTCTTTTTCTTTTTCTTTTTTGCAACAAGTTCTATTTCCATATTTCATTTGATTCTTATTTGATCAAATACCATCCATTTATTTATTCAATACAATTAGTTTATTCATTTAATCCATTATGAATTTTAATTTCCATCCTCAATTCCATTCATCCTAGGTTTGCATATATTCATCTTTATTTATTTTTTTAACTCGAGATTTACGCTTATTTATAACTCAAGCATATTTTTATTCCATGGATTAATTCTTTTATAAGTTATTCTAATTCATTTATTCCAATACAATTCTTATCCAACTTATTTCCGTTTATTCAAGTAAGGATATAATTCCATTCAATATCACCTATAACTCAACTGAAGTTTATTCCAATTCAATTCTATTTTAACTCAGATTTATTTAATTCAATTCGATCCAATTTTCTTCATCAATCTGAGTTAATTTCATTTTTATCGTTTCACTTTAAATTTAAATTCCAAAAATCTTATATTTTCTTCCTGATTTAAAAATCATCTAAATTTATAAGCTTATAACCTATCTCATCAGGATTTTTAAACACCCAGCTTTTGGTTTCAAATCATTTGAAATCGCCATTATCCCAAAATCACACTTCTCAAAATTTTAAACCAATTTTGGTTTTTATTCTCAACAAATTTCCCTTGAAATTTCAAAAACAAACTAATTCTTCAAAACAAATCAATTTGGCAGCAACCTGTCACTTAGAAACTCGAAAATGAACATCGATGATGCTGTAGTCATCACCGAAGTTATTTTCCAGCGACTGAAGTGAGTTTAATTCCATATCCTTTCTTATAAGATATTTGAAAAAATTTCCTTTCAGAAATACTTCTAAAACAATAATGCCTATTTATTTTCAAAACACTTTGAAAACACTTCCAAAATCTCCAGGGTTTTAAATTTATAGATTTTGACTTAAATCAAAATTTTAACTATAATTCATTTGTATAACTTATGCTCATACAAATTCCCATTTGATTATATTTCAATTTATAAATCACGTTTATAGTTTATATTTATAAATATCTTTTTATAAATGAATTTATTTTCCTTAACCTTTGGTTATATTTTCAATTTCTCGTTAAATTCCACACAACAATGATAATAATTTGAATATTATCATTCCTAACATCCAAGCAACCATATATTAGCTAAAATAGTTTACAGAAACTTTTCTTTATATCAAAATATATTTTTGGGTAAAATTATTTCATTCATCCACATTTAAAACAATACCGTGTCGAATTGTTCTATTCAAGTGTTTAGAAACCCCTTCGATACAGTTGTGCAGACTGTGCCGATGAATCATGTGCCACTCAATAAATCAATCAACACAATAAACCATTTTTATATCCACTAACAAATATGCGCTCATATCTATTAATACGCTCAAACTCATTCTAGAGTACTACGGACTCTAATTTAAATGAGTAATTCCCACGGAGCCAAGGTTATCACCAACCTAAGCTCTGATATCAACTATAACGACCCACAAATACGTACCCCTTGAGTCAACACTATTCTACATCAATCAACTCAGGATGAACGGAAATATGAACCATTTGGGTTAAAGAAGAAGAGGTAGAAGAAGAAAATAGAAAAAACATCAGAATCTAACCATCGTAGCGGAATAAAATGTAATAGATAATAAATGATCTTTACACAAAACAAATTTATTTGTTTATACATTACATCATCAGAGTACATCAATCACATAACACACAATTGGACAGTAATTATAACATGTCCTCACACAACTGAATACACATTGGAATATAAAACAAGTACGGAAGTACGTATCGCCATCCAGCTCCTCTCCTGAGCTCCACAGCATCATATCCTGTATTCTAGCACTCTCGATCTGACCCAAGCAGTACAGTTAAATAACACCCGAGTCAATCTGGATATACCAGCGTGAGAAATTACACTCAAATTGATTATTAGAGTAACTTCTTTGAAAACCAAAAGCATCTCGTAAGACCACACCACAAATAAACATGTCGGGTTTATACCTTACGATAGCTAAAACACTTTTTATTAAAATCCTCTGATATTATAATAGGGTCTATTTACAAACACTTACTAAAATAGCTGAAATTGTTACATTATTAAATTCCAGCTACTAGCCACAGAGTGGGTAATACAAACAAAACTCATAAAAGGCTCGTAGGGAGAATGGATTTCCAACTAATGACTAGGCATTAGGGTACCACCAGTCATAGTACATGGCCTAGATCACCGTACCGAGGATCACTCCCGACCCCCTGCAACACAAGCCCAAGACTACCCCTTAGTGGATAATCCCGAGTACGATCACCCCACGGTTGTGATCAGCAACCGCACCACTAAGCCGAACTAAAAGGGACAGCTGGACAGGGATGACCTCACCCTGAAGTGGGTGATTCCCACCTAGCCTTGCTGCATAACCCCTGATTTTCAGTTATTCCCGATTGATGAGGTTTGAGGCTAAGCGTTACCTTTTAGATCGTTTCACTTAGAATGCCCATCGTCCACCTGACGATGTTCCGAAAGCATTCATCCATACAAGTCCGTCCCGGGTTCGAACGGAACCGAAGGCACTATTCCTACTACGTCCATTTTGGAAACATCCTTAGGATTAGTAGCGACTAGCCCTTGCACTTCACTACTCCATCTTCGACTCCGAACTCGTTTTCCATGAAAACGTACAAACCGGGTCGAAGTGGTTTTCGAGAAATAAATCCCGATCCCGGTCTTTTCGAAACGATCAACGCATTTGGCCAATATTGATAGTCGGTTATTTAACTATCAATTAACATTCACAAACATCCATCACAAAATAAATAATTTCCCAAATTATTTATAAACCTCAAAATATCTTCACAAGATATATTTCCATTTTCAACCCTTTTGAAACTAGTTTTCAACCCACGCTCTTCTTAAGGAATAAATTCCCAAATATTTATTTCCACTGAAAATACCAAGTACAAAGCTTTAGATTTTTGAAATAACTTTAAACACTTTATTATAAAATATATTTTAACATTTAGATTGAAAGCAATTTCAATACTTTATTAAAAATATATATATTAGGAATATTTCAAATGAGGCTACTTTATAAAATATAAAACTAGAATTTCTCTTTAAAAACAAATACCAAGTCACTTTTAAATAATTACTACTATAATAGATTAAAAGAAAATACTTACATTAGAATTTAAATATTTAGAAATAATAAATTTTATAAAACATGCTTTTTTTAAAAACAACATTAAAACCTTTAACTTATATTTAAAAATTTACTTTGAAAACGTATTTGGCTATCCAGGGAAATATACTTTACTTTTATAAACCCAGTTTATAAATTCCAAAGTCCCACTTCTCCTTTAAAGTTCCAACTTCAACCACTTAAACAAATTTTCAAATTGATTTCCAATTTACTCCATTTTGAAATAAATTTCTTTACTTACTCAATTCATTTCAAAATCCATTAATTATAGACTTTATTATTATTTTTGTTTTGGTTTTAAATCTTTTAACTGAAACATACCAATTTCAAATTTTCCAAATTTCTTCTTTATTCTTTTCAATAATTTAAATCTTAAATTTAAAATAATTTCTTTATTCTTTTAAATAATAACGCTGAAGTTTAAAATTCATTATCTTCCTGTTTATTCAAAATTCCCTTTTCATATATGAAATTTATTTATTAGAAATTTTAACCACTAATATTCTTATCCAGTTCGTTCTTATTTTATTTCAATTCTCTATAATTATTTCACTTACAAATTCTCTCCCTTTTATTTTCAAAAATTCAATTCTATATATTTTGATAACTCAGTGTACCAAAATATATTCAAGTAAACAGTAACACTCAATATTCTAATTATCAATAATATTCATCACGGAATACCAAATATGCATAACAGAGAATATTAAACGATATAAATACTTTTGAGGAATCCAGTTGGATCCCTCCAACCTATTTCCCTGCATCCACAGATGTTAGCACAATATAAAATACTGATTCCACTTCGAGGTGGAATATCGCGGTATATGGGTTTTAAATATAAAATCATCCGCTATTATGCGATGCATAGGGTCTCATCCGCTATATAATGCGGGAAATCAATCATTCTAAGATATATTATATACTACTATATATAATATTGCACATCCAATCAAATCAATCAATCAACCAATTATTTAAATTTAACCATTTAAATTTAAATTATAACCAGATGAGTGAGATTAACTCACCTTTGATTTAGTTTTGCAATCCACTTCAATATTGCCTTGGATTTCCTGATGTTTGACCTTGAATCAACAATTTATATAATTTATTAATATTCGAAATAATTGAATACTCAGTTGCCATTATAATTTTAAATTTAATTAATATTTTAAATTTAAACTAATGAATTTGGTTTAAACAAATTTCTTTCCATAAATATATTTAACTACAAAATTTGATTTAAAACAAAATTTCCTTTACAAATTTGTTTTAGTAACCATAGCATCTTAAAAACAAATTTATTTTAGGATACCTAAGATTTTGTAAAGCTTCCGAAAGAGATGTTTCCAATTTTTTCGAAAGATCTATTGTAAAGGGTTTCGAAAGGTATGTTTTGACCCTTCGGCCTAAGGTTATAAAGTAAAGAAGATTACTTGTATTGAAAGGGGCACTTTCAATAGTTTCGAAAGGTGTTATTTGTTGCTTTTAAACAAGGGTTTCAAATATGTTCGTCGGCAAGGTTTTGTAAAGCTTCTGAAAGAGATATTTTCAATTTTTTCAAAGGATCTATTATAAAGGGTTTCGAAAGGTATTTTTTTGACCCTTCGGCCTAAGGTTATAAAGTAAAGTAGATTACTTGGTAGGAGATGTGAAACCCCGTAAACATCTCTGACATTGTTACACTCATGTAATATTTGATATTGATTTGACTCACATAAGGATATTTTAGTCTTGACTCGATGTTCTGTCTTTTCATTATGCTCGGGTCAGCCTTAAGTTTTTAGCACATTAAGGATATTATTTTGGAGGACGAAGAAGAAGATCTATATATTATTATTAGTATTATTCCCCTACATCATGTTACTCTACTGCAGTGTTCAATTCTATTGTTCTGTTGTATTTATAACTCTGGTAGGTGTTCTAAAATTTTAATCAAATGTATAGTATAAGAAACATCAGTAACTGTTTATTTGATTATTATATGTTGTCATTCTACTGTGAGATTCTGTGTTTGTTTTATTCTTTCCTTATTTTTCTTAATAAATCTCATTGATTGTTTGTGTTTTGCATTGTTTGAATTAGATATGTGTGGATTATTGTTGACTTAAAATTTCCAAACCGTGGTTCGTCATAGATTCCAAAAACAACTTTTCTGAATACATTTCACAATATCATATTTCATA
The DNA here is from genome assembly GCA_030765085.1 of Allium cepa. Taxonomy (NCBI): domain Eukaryota; kingdom Viridiplantae; phylum Streptophyta; class Magnoliopsida; order Asparagales; family Amaryllidaceae; genus Allium; species Allium cepa. The sequence continues at coordinate 311,855,074 of CM060942.1, read as the reverse complement.
TCCAATTACATAATCCCAAACATTTTCCAAGCATTGATCAAATAGAATTATTACAAAATATGCAAATAGAGAAGTATAAGGATGCCCTCTTGGATGATCAGAGTACTAAATAGACAAAAACTGTCTTAATACATTACAGCGAAAATAAAACATAACAACTCCTAAATAGCTAACATCAGCCACTTGCTCGTCTTTGGAAGCTTTATTCGTCCACCTACTAAAACATGTACCCTCAACTCTCAACCTACACAAATCAATGCTGAGACCAGAGAGTCTAGGGGAAAAACATAAACTTCGAGTCAAACATAAAGCCTGGTATGAATAATATTATACTTCTCGGTCATCTGATATTAAGTGGGACCATGCCGCTTAGCGAAATGGGTTTCCCCTAACTAATATCCATTTTTAAAACATATCTTTTGCAAATCAAAATCCTTCAACAAAACTGGTTAAAGCAATAATAACAATAACATGTATGCATACAGATAGGTAATAAATGGACATTATCTATTTGGACTTACGGCCTATGCTAGGTCGTACACGACCCAGGCAAAGGAAGGCAAGTCCGATGCAGCTACTTAGCATGCGACCTCTTAACTCGTACACGGTTCAGGATTTGTGATATATCCAGAGTTCAGCAAGGATTCCTTTCCGAAGTCTCGACCCAGCATTTAGGTCGCAACCGACCCACGACTTAGTTTAAGTCGTCCGCGACCCAACTTAGACCGGTTACGATTTAGGACTTGGTAATGTTTCCTGCCCAGAATTCTCTATAAATACATTGCCATCTCCAACTTTCAAGGGACTTTTGGATCATTTTCTTCGAGGCATCAAGACTCTGCTATCTTCAAGCCAATTTACACTCCAACATTCCAATCACACACAAGACGCTTAGATCAACTTCAAACAGAAATTCAAGACATTCAATCCTGAATTCGAAGAACTTTCTCACATCGAAGTTTTTCTAGCTACTTGTCTTTTGAAGTAAATTGTACTTGAAAAAGATTGTAACAAGTTGTAATCAAATCAGCAATAAGAAAGGATTGAAGTGGACGTAGGCTTGATTATAGGCCGAACCACTATAAAATCTGTGTTCTTTACTGCATTTTTTGTGAATTACCGTTTCTTTCTGATTCCCGTGTTGACGGGTGGTGCTTTCACATCCACTACACTTACACTGAGGTGTTAGCGTCTGATTATTACGTTAACATTTTTGGTGCTTTCACTGAGAACTGAACTCAGGATACTTCCATCATTGCTCCACAAAGGTCTGTTGAAAGGATTTCTTTTAAAACCAGAAGTTTATTGGAAATAATGGCTCCGGGGAGAAAACGAAGTTCTGTAAGATCCGACAATGTTCAAGAGAATATTGCTACCTCTCCTCCTTAGAGTCAAGCAGCTCCAACTGTTGGAGTTACGCGAGCAGAATTGGACGCCGTAGTTTTGGGGTTGAATCAACAATTGAATGCCCAGAATGCACAATTGGAAGCTCAGAATGCCTAAAATGCCCTGATCTTAAGTAAGTTGAATGATCTACTAGGGGCAAACCGTCAACCGGTTAATAATGATAGGAACCCTACTGTAGGAGTTCAGGATGTTGAAGGGAACATTTCTCAAAGAGCCGCAAACCCTGTGGAAAGGACTCCTCCTCAAGCTGGAGGATCAGGGCCGCAGCCGACCCTCCGTGAACGATTGTCAAGACAGAATTCAGAGAGAGTGACTGATGTTTGCCCTCTAGAGCCTCTAAATGATGAAGAATATTTTTCGGGTATGGTTCGCCAGATCATGAAGGAAAATATGCGAAGAGATGAAGATGAGAAAGAGTGGGGTTTTTCTCCAAGCAAAACTCCATTTACTGAAAAGATCTTGAAGGCAGAGTTCCCAAGGAAATTCGTTCCCCCTACTATTCCGGCCTACAAGGGGACGAGTGATCCTAACGAGTTTCTGTACAAGTACGACTGCCATATGACAGGTGCCAGAGCGTCTGATGAAATCAAATGTCGATATTTCCTGGTTTATCTGGAAGGTGTGGCTCTATTGTGGTTTACAAAGCTGCCGGTCAGGTCCATTGATCAGTTCTCCGATTTGACCAGGAAGTTCAAGGAGCAATTTCGATTGTATGCTTCAAAAGCAAAGGATATAATGTCGCTGTCAAGTCTAGAGCAAAATCCAGGAGAATCCATCAGATCAATTTTGAATCGTTTTAACATAGCATTGGCTGAGGTAGATAATGCTGAGCCACGCATGGTCCTAACATACTTGATGAGGGCGATTGACAAATCGAGTGAATTTGGAAAATGGTTGAAAATGAAAGAACCAAACTCACTTGACAAATTCTATAAGAAAGCGAATGAATTCATGTGCTTGGAGAGCCTCCAAACACCGGCTAAGATGGTATCAGTGGAAGCCGGGAACAATGGAGCTGCTTCGAACAAGAAAGAACCTAACACTCAGAAAAGGGGAAATGATGGTGGAAAGAAACAGGGAGATGCTAAGAAAGGCCGTCCTTTCAATTTCACACCCTTGACCGATACCCTTGAGAACATCTTCTTTGCGACCAAGGATGATGTCAATTATCTGACACCACCTAAAATGAGAGTTGGGAATAAGATGGAAAAAAGTGGAAGGTTCTGCCGATTCCACAACCAACCCGGCCATGACACCAACGAATGCCGTCTGTTGAAAGAGGTAATTGAACAACTCTTGAAGGAAAACAAACTCCAGCAGTATGTGAAAAGGAATAGAAATACCCCAGCCTCGTCGACTCAATGATAAAAAGTTCCCACTCACCGTCCTGGCTCAAGTGAGAAGGCCGTAGAACATGAATCGGAAAGACCTATCATCAATATAATAACTGGAGGACCTCACCCAGCAGGCAAAAGATGGGGCGAGATGGAAAGGTATGCCCGGGCCTTGAGGCATGTACCAGCTGAAGAGAATGTTTTTGTTTTAGAAAATGATGCGCCTTTAAAGCAACAAAAGACTTCCACAGACGATATTGTATTCAGTGCCAGAGATTCTTTGGGTATCGAGGCTCCGACCATAGATCCTTTGGTCATATCCGCTGGTATTGGGCCGGAAACTGTGAGAAGAGTTCTAGTTGATTGTGGAGCTTCATGCAACATCCTCTTCAAGAAGACCTTTGATCAAATGAAAATTCCAATGGCTGACGTTCAAGCTTCATCACGGATGTTGGACTCTACTGCTACAAGGTCATGCCTTTCGGACTCAAGAATGCAGGGGAAACTTACCAAAGGCTCGTTAATGCCATGTTTAAACCGCAGATTGGCAAGACAATGGAAGTTTATGTTGATGATATGCTAGTGAAGTCTAAGAAAGCAGTGGACCACATGGATCACTTGGCAGAGATGTTCACAGTACTCTGAAAGTACAGAATGAAGCTTAATCCCTTGAAATGTTCATTTGGAGTGGAGTCCAGAAAGTTTTTGGGTTTCATTGTGAGCGCTAGGGGCATTGAAGCTAATCCAGCTCAGATCACTGCCCTGAGAGAGGTCAAGGCTCCTAGAACGAAGAAGGAGTTGCAAAGTCTCAATGGAAAGGTTGCTGCCTTGAGTCGGTTCATTTCAAAAGCTACTGACAAATGCATTGCATTCTTTGATGCTCTGAAGAAAGGAAGAAAAAAAATTTGAGTGTACTCCTGAATGTCAAAAAGCATTTGATGGGTTGATTCGTCATATGGAAGTGCCTCCGATACTTTCAAAGCCTGACAATGGTAAAGATCTCTTCGTATATTTGGCAATTTCATCTCATGCTCTCAGTGCAGTGTTGGTATGGGGAAGACACAAGGATTCAACGCCCAGTCTATTATATCAGCAAAAGATTCACTGGGGCAGAGATGAACTATTCAAGGTTGGAAAAGCTCTCCTATTGTTTGTTGATCGCATCAAGAAAATTGAGGCCGTATTTCCAAGCTCATCCCATCAAAGTCCTCACTGATCAACCTCTAAAGCAAGTCCTATTCCGTCCTGAGACTCCGGGCCGTCTTTTAAAATGGAATATTGAACTCAGCCAATATGACATCACTTATCATCCCCGGAAAGCAATCAATGGACAAGCTTTAGCAGATTTCATCGCAGAATGTACGGATAAAGGTGATAGTGAGGAAGAAGTCACTGATAACGTCCCAATCCAATGGAAATTGTATGTCGATGGCGCAAGAAATGATTACTGTTCCGGAGCAGGGGTTGTCCTTGAAACCCCAGAAGGGCGATCGCTATGTTATGCACTGAGACTAGAATTTCCTTCAACAAATAATGAAGCAGAATATGAAGCCCTCATCGCTGGTTTAAGGATCGCTAAAGAACTAAATATCAAGGCATTGCAGATCTTCAGTGATTCTCAACTTATTGTTTGCCAAGTCAAGAAGCAATTTCAAGCTAAAGGAGGGAATCTACCCTCCTATTTATCAAAAGCCTGGGAGCTTCTTCAAAATTTTGACCGTTATTCAATAAACCATATACCCCGAGAAGAGAACATGAAGGCGGATTCTCTCGCAAAGTATTCGAGTACTGGTGAAGCTCAACTATTGGGATTAGTTCCCGTCAAAGTCTTGTCAGCTCCAAGCACAGATGAAATGGATGTTGATTGGATTATGAATGTATCCCAAGAGCAAGAATGATGGATTACTCCGATATTTGAATATTTACTCAATGGTTCTTTGCCAGAAAGTTCAAAAGAACGACAGAAGCTGATGAGGAAGGCCTCCAGATATGTAGTTCAAGATGGTCATTTGTACAAACGAGGATTTTCAATGCCATTACTCCGATGCGTGACAAAGGAAGAAGCTTAGACAATTCTGACTGAAGTACACGGAGGGGAATGTGGGGATCATACAGATGGTCAAACTTTAGCAAAGAAAATCCTTCGTTGTGGATACTTTTGGCCATAAATTAATCAGGATGCTGCTGACTATTCCCGAAAGTGTGATAAATGCCAGAGGCTCACTAAAATTCCTAGAGCACCTTCCACTGAGCTAACACAAATGGTCAATCCATGGCCGTTTTCCATCTGGGGAATAGATCTCATTGGGCCTTTGCCGACTACCAAATCGGGAATTAAATATGCTATCGTTGCTGTTGATTATTTCACTAAATGGGCTGAAGCCGAACCATTGGCTACTATTACCTCTAAGAAAATGATAAGTTTTGTGACTAAAAATATCATCTGCAGGTATGGTGTGCCTCAGAAGATAATCACAGACAATGGTACCCAGTTTGAAAGTGAGGAGTTTCAAGATTTCTGCAAACGATTCAAGATCTAAAAAAGCTTCTCAGTAGTGGCTCATCCGCAGGCAAACGGGCAAGTGGAAGTAGTAAACAAAATCATCAAATCAACCATCAAAAAGCAGCTGGAAAAAGCAAAAGGTGGTTGGGTCGATAAGTTACCGCTTGCACTATGGGCATACAGAACCACCCACAAAACTGCGACTGGGCATACTCCATTTTCATTGGCATACGGATCAGAAGCGATGATTCCAGTGGAAACTGAAGTCCCCTCACACAGAAGGATCCATTTTGATCAAGATGAGAATGAAAAATTGCAATTGGAAGCACTTGACCTCCTTGATGAAAGAAGAGAAGCGGCTAAGATTAGAATTGCAGCTCATCGGCAAAGAATAGCCAGGCACTTCAATTACAAAGTTCGTCAGCGCAGCTTTGAAGTTGGGGACCTAGTCCTGAAGAGAATTATGACAGCCACAGGTGTGTTTGGGCCAAACTGGGAGGGGCCGTATGTTATAGGCATGAAACTTCTTGATGGCACGTTCAAACTCACAACTGTCGAAGGAGAACCAATCCCAAGAGCTTGGAACAGCAATCATTTGCGTCCATATTTTACTTAAAAGCTTTGTTGAAATGTTGTAAAAGAATTAGGAATATATGATTCTTGTATTGAAAGCAATTATAAAGCAAGTGAATAATGAAAAGCCATAAAGTGGATATAAGCCCAGCTTTTGGCCAAACCACTATAAATCTTGTGTTCACTACTACTGTAAACTGCTTTGTTTTGTTTCGACATATAAAATACGTTAATTGTGTTACTAAAATGTCGATTTAATAATGCAGGCCATAAAAACAAAGCTTACCCATCGCAAGACCAAGCGATCTCCGACATCACCCAGCAAGAAAACACTAAACCATTCAAAATTTCCATACTCAAATCCTACAAAAGAAGTGCTTCGAACAAAAGTTAGCGATGTGGATGGAAGTGGACCATTTCTAACTAACTGCGAATGTTTGTACAAACGAGCATCCAGTTAAATAGCGTGTGTCTACCACCACCAACTCGCTTAACTATGAAGTATATTTCTTTGGATAAGGAAAATTATTGGCAACTAAAAAGGGATGATACTTGCAAAAAGATAACGGGGATCGCCGACATGAATAGATGGCAAAGGGACATGGGCGAGCAAGCATCAAACAACAAAAGACCTCTTCGGAGGCACAAGCCCTCTTCAGAGGCACAACTCTTCGGAGGATAAAGACCTCGAGCGGGCCTCGCCAAAAAATGAGAGTTCTTTCTCGACATAAAGTTATGGACTGATCGGTGATACACTTCCGTAAATCCATCCAACTAAGAGAAAGAAACTCCAAACTTCCAGGCAAAAGCCCTACTCAGAGGCACACGTTTCACCGAGATTGAAATAAAACTTCCAAGTGTTGAAACGTGAAAAGCCCTCTTCGGAGGCCCATTTCACCAAAGTTGAAATGCTAAAAGACCTCAAGCGGGCCTAACCAGAAAACGAGAGTTCTTTCTCGACATAAAGTTGCGGACTGATCGGTGATACACTCCCGCGAATCCGTCCAACTGAGAGAAAGAAACTCCAAACTTCCAGGCAAAAGCCCTACTCAGAGGCACACATTTCACCGTGATCGGTGATACACTCCCGTGAGTCGAAATGTGAAAAGCCCTTTTCGGAGGCCCGCTTCCCAGCGAACAGGGAAAAAATAAAAGCCTCTCCCAAGGGGTAGAAACAAAAAGACCTCTTCCCAGAGGCACAATCGAACAAAAAGACCCCTTCCCAGGGGCACAATCAAACAGAAAGACCTCTTCGGAGGCACAACTCTTCGGAGGCACACGTTTCACCGAGATTGAAATAAAACTTCCAATTGTTGAAACGTGAAAAATCCCTCCTCAGAGGTACAACTTTTCAAAGAACCATTTCATCAGAAATGCAAAACAAAGATCAAAAGCCCTCCACCGAGGCGCAATAAAAAAAAAGAGAAGCCCTCTTCAAAGGCACACTTTAGCTTTCAAAGGAAGACTGGTTCATCTATTCTTGAAAATACTCTTCCTAAAAAAGAAGTTAAAGTGCTCTTCAGAGGCCCGCTTTACCACATAGGAGAATTCACTTTGTAAAAATGTGTGTATGCACAAAAGAAAAAGTGATATCTTCGAAGGTTGAAGCGTAGAAACTCATATGGAGCGAGCTGTACTCAATTGAGCAGAATAATATTCCTCCAAGTATGGAATAATTATTCTCCAGAAAATAAGAGTACAAGTCCCCTCAAAGTATAAAATATTGCAATGAGCTTATGGTATAGGGGCAACATGGTATAACTACATTGGTAAAAATTACGCTCGAACAACATACCGCAAGCTCACTGCAATATCATATAAAGAAACTTGTACAAAAATGAAGAGTAAATGCATTCTCAAATACAGATAGAAGTTTGTACAAACAAAAAGAATCATTTTATTCAATACTGTCAAAATTTTGTACAGGTACAGGTTTGAAAATAAAAAAAGCGGAGGCCGTTACCCGCACAATCTCCGGCTAGTACATGCATAAAGAAAAACGTAAAAACAAGTCGAAGCAGGCCCTGTTACTTCTTCTTGCCACCACCCTTAGAGCCTTCACCTGACCTAATAGGCAGTTTTTCAGGACGGCTTGGGAGAGTTGGGGATGAAGGAGAGAGGGTTACTGCTGGATCAACCATTGCTTCCTCTTCAGAAACAAGAATGCTTTTCCTTGTCTTCTTGGAAGTGGTACACTTCCTCCTCCTTCTTGAAGAAGACTCACTTCCCGGAGTAATAAGAGCAGCCAGTTTTACGTCATCGGAAACAGTATGCTCCGGTGATTTGTCGCCTCCTTCAAGTCCTTCGTCCTTCTGCTCTTGCGAGGCAATTGGAACATCCAAGCCTTGAAGGGCTCCTATCAATTCTTCCTGTGATCCCGGCTGGGAAATAATAGTGATTTGAGGGAACGGAGGAGGGACAGCTGGTGGAGGAGAAGTCTGTGTGGCACTTGGCGTTTTTGCTATAGAAGAAGAAAAGCCAAAAATATTAGTATCTCCCGTGAAGAAAGGAGATAGCGGCTCATTGAGATTTAAGAAATAGTCAAGAAGCTCATCAAACTCATAAGAAGCAAATGAGCAATCTATTTGAGCAAGATCAGCATTAGGATTACCTGGCAAAGTAGACTTTGCTACGTCAATCTCAAAACCCAACACTTCACCGCTCCCTTGGCTTTCGTCTCCGTTATGGACAGTTGCACCTTCTGTGATAGCTTTAGTAGGGGGTGGAGAATGAGAACTGGAGCCGACAATGTCGATTTCGACCGAAGGTGAAGGCTGAACTGGATCAGTTGAAGTAGTTTTTCCTAAACGTTCCCCTTCTGCCATTTCGGCTCTTAATTTCGCAAGTTGTTCTTTTCCCCTGACAAGAGCGGCGCGAGCTTCGTCATCTAGATAATGTTCCTCAAGCTCTGATTCGACATAGCCAACACCTTAAGCACCAAGCATATCAAGTGCGGCCTCCCACACCTCAGCCAGAGTAATTTCATATTTGGGGCCTAGAAAGGCGAGACTACCGCGCCCCAAGACGCTATGCAGGTAGAAGTCAAATAATGTCGAGCTGATGCTGATCTTCGTTGCCTCGTGAGATTCTTCAGCTGCAATTTTACCGGCAACGGCCTCATCACGCTCTCTTTCAGCTTTGGAGAGTTGAAGCTTTAGCATTTGAATCGCCGCCTCTTGGGAGCTAGTTTTCTTCCGAAGCTCTGCAATATCAGCAATATAGCCCTCATTGATTCTTTTTTGCACATCGAGCCTGTCTTCGGCGTCTCTTTGGCCGGCATGAGCATCTCTTACTTGTTTCTGAAGCACTTCTTCTTTTTGAGTGTAGGAAGTAGAAAAAGTGGCGAGCTCTTCTTTGAGCTTTTCGACTTTCGCTTCAAGCTCTTTATTATAAGTAGTGATGCTCCTCATCTCGGTATCATGCTGCTCAAGAACCTTCTGCCATTCAGCTTTGTCATTTTCCATAGTAAGCATGGCCTCGAGATTCGCACGGTTTACCCTTTGAAGCTCGTCAACAAGCTTTTGCCAGTGCGACATTCTTTCAATATCAAGTCTGATGGCATCGAGATTTCGCAGCATGGCAGGCTTGTCAATTGGAACTAAGTCGAGATCGAAGCGAACCCCCTTCAAGCACCATTGTGGAAACCGGCTTTGGAGAGTAGCTGGACCTGGCCCAACTTGATATGAAGGCCTATTGATGATTGTCTGAATATCAGTACGGGAAGGGGCAGGAGATTGAGAAGGAATGGGAGTAGTGGTCTTCTCAGAAATTGCAGGCACAGATTGCTCACTAACTTTAGCCCGTTTTCTAGGGTCGTCAGCCATGTGGCTCTTCCCTCTGTCATCATGGGATTTACGTTTATGGGAATCACCCTCTCTGTAGGAAGAATCGTACCGCTCATCCCCTCTTCCATAGCGTTCTTCATAAGAACGTCTCTCCTGAGCCTTTCGAGCAGCCCTCTCTTCATCAATTTCCCTATAAGTGGGAAGATAGCGTCTATAGTCATACTGACCACGCTTTCCATATTGCTTGAAGTCGTCGTAATATGAACCACTTCGCCTTATTGGGGAATCTGAAATAAAAAGAGAGACAAGTCTTAAAAGTCTTCAGAGAAAAGAAGCGTAACTTTAGAATCTTCAAAGTACAAAGACTTAGGTGCATGGAAGTGCCGAAAGGTTCTAAGTGTGTGTGATGTGCAAACTACGCGCATCAAACTACGAACCACTCTTTGATTGCGGAGTAATTGTGGGGGTAGTAGTTAACGTCAACTCTTGGGTCGACGGAGCTTGTTGCAAAGAAGAAGTCGCTTCCACTACTGAAGAAGAAACCCTAGTAGTGACAGGGTCGTCTTTAAAGAGCTCCTGTGAGGTGACAAAGAGGTCGCTCAACCCTTCGAAAGTGTCGTCCCCGCTCTGCTTGACAGGGCTTGTTTTCCCGACTTCTTCACCAGGCTTCTGTGAATGTTGGGGAGATCCCTGAGGCTCTTCTTCCTCAATGACTGGGGTAAGTGAGAATTTTCCAGACGACCCCGCAACATCGACAGTAGTAGAGCACTTCACCAGAGAAGCCTCGGAGGCAGGTTCTTTTGGTATGGGTTCGTCAGTGGAAACTGGGGCATCTAATGCTTTAGATGGGGAGTTTGGAACCTCACGGGGGTGTGTAGAGCGAGAAGCGTGTAAAAGTCCATACTGATGCAAAAATTCGTCCCTCAACAAAAACTTTATACTTCTCTCTCTAGCAGTCACGGCACTTAATCTTTCAAAAACTTGCTTATGGCTTGGATCTCTAGAAGGGAGAGGAAGTGCTGAAAAGAGCAAAGAATGAAATTAGCAATTGGTAGTTCGGATCTTGAAAAAGTTTGAAAATGGAGAAAATAGAAACATGTAATCTTACTGCCTACTCTCCAGATGGCATAAAACCTTGGGGGGCAGTGAGCAAAGAAAAACTGGTTCAAAAATCCATGAACACTTTCGGTAAGATCTGAAATAAGCTTGCGGTTTCTAGCACTTCTCACAATAATAAAGGAAGGATGGTCTTTACTCTTTGCAAACGAGCATAAGTAGCGAATTTCTTCAAAACTTGGCAAGCGATCAAGAGTTCTCCTAAACAAAACACACAACCCCATCAAGATGGCGTAGCCATTAGGATAAAGTTAGAACGGAGAGATTGTCAACCGAAGGAGAAGGGTTCGAAGGAAGTCTTTAAAGGGAGGAATCACCCTGCTTAGGCACATTTGACGATTGACTGCGACAAAACCGGGGGGAGGACTGTCGGCAGTATCATTTGGCCCGGGAAGTAGGGCATCATTTTCAGCAAAACCAAATTGAGTACGTAGCTGAATAAACGCTCTCGGAGTTTGGATAGTCGAAGTTCTCTCTGGAGGATTCTCTATGGGAACAGCTGTCTGAAAGGTCTCTCCCACTTGAGCTACCACTTCTTCTTCTTGGAGGGAAGTCATTCTACACAAACAACTGGATATTCAAACATGAAGGTGCACGTTTCCTAAAAAGTGTGAAGTGTTGTGTAAAATCAACAAAGCAATAAGCGAATATAACTGGAATAAAAACTAGCAAGCATTTGTCAGTTATAAAGTCCAGGGTTTGTTGTTTTAAATATGAAAGTGAAATGTAGATGCAAACAAATCAGTTCAAGATAGCGATGCTTTGCATTGATATTTCACTTTAGTTGATTGGTTCACATCATTTCATACAGTGTGTTTAAGTTGATTACTATATGTCGACTAATCTGTCATTTGATGTGGGCAGTCAATGGCAGTATATTCGCCTTGGTTTTCTGTGATTGTTGTTTTCAGCAGGTTGTTAGCCTATAAGTTAATGTGATCTGTAAAATAAGGCAACAAAGTTAAAACAATCTAGGATTTAAGCAATTCAGTCCAGCAGATCAAGTTAAGTATTCAAGTTGGAATTATGCTTTTAAGTGAGAATTCGAGTTGGACATCCAAGTGTTAACTCGGCTGCGACCCAAGGAATCTCTCGCGAGTTAAGATTAAGTTTCTGATTCCTTAAATCGGTGATTCTTTAGGTCGTGAGGAGTAGTAAGGAGAAAGGCTCCGGTTCAAAAAGTGGTGCAAGATTCCCCAAGTGCTAGTTCGGCCGCGATCTAAGGATTAAGTCGGCAAATTTCCCCGAGTGCTAGTTCGGCCATGATCTAAGGTTTAGATTGTATCAAATTAGGTCGGCCGAAAGATAGGTCGCCCAAAAATTGCTGGGTCGAATCCAGGCCGATATCTCAATCCACTCGACCCGTTAGCCCGATAGCCGCTCCATCCACAAAAAACCCTCATTCCATTCATGCTGTTTCATGTTATCGGATCATCCATAAAACCAGTTCGAAACCACTACGAGTTCAACACCTTGCAATCCTAATGCAAATCAAAATCGACTAGCCTGAAGCAGTAAACCATCTTCATCATCTCATCGGTCATTTAAAGCCAAACCGAGCAACCTAAGCTTCATCAACTATAGATGTAATGGGATTCGTGATGAAGCATTATACAAGGAGGCGATTTAAGTTTGAGTGACGGAATTCGTGAACCAACACTAATCTATGATCGAGAAAGAAGAAGGTTTACTTACGCGATGAATAGTAAAAGGTTATCAGTAATTGATTGGAGTGAAATCACCTTTGGAAGCTCAGGAGAATTTTAATGGCAAAATCAAGCGAAGGAGCAAGTAATGAAGAGGAAGAAGAAGATGAATGACTTATACCTTACAGTGGTGAGAACTGAAGCGGCGCGTGTGACCTAACTTTTAGGTCGTACACGATCTACCGACTTAGAGAGTGGACGGGTTAGAGGATATCGAAGCACACGACCTAACCATTAGGCGTATACTTCGAGGGGCAAATGTTAACTCCGCCCCGTCCATGACTCAACGACTTAAAAGTTACCGACCCATAAGGTTGCCGACCTAACATGGATTCCGATCTAACTGCCTAAGCCCTAAGAGGGATACCGACCTAACAGACTTCAGAGGGATGCCGACCTAATGCCTTAACAAGGTTACCGACCTAAGACTTAACAGGGATGCCGACTTAAGATTTGAGGGGATACCGACTCAAGGCTTAGGTAGGTTACCGATCTAACATGGATGCTGGCCTAAGATAGATGCCGATCTAACTATCCAAGAAGGTTGCCGCCCTAACTGCTCAGGACAAGGACAAGATCACGAACTACACTTGAGTCACGGCTGACTTTCGGCCTATGCTAGGTCGTACACGACCCAGGAAAAGGAAGGCAAGTCCGATGCAGCTACTTAGCACGCGGCCTCTTAACTCGTACACGGTTCAAGACTTGTGATATATCCAGAGTTCAGCAAGGATGCCTTTCCGAAGTCTCTACCCAGCATTTAGTTCGCAACCGACCCACGACTTAGTTTAAATCATCCGTGACCCAACTTAGACCAATTACGATTTAGGACTTGGTAACGTTTCCTGCCCAGAATTCTCTATAAATACATTGCCATCTCCAACTTTCAAGGGACTTTTGGATCATTTTCTTCGAGGCATCAAGACTCTGCTATCTTCAAGCCAATTTACACTCCAACATTCCAATCACACACAAGACGCTTAGATCAACTTCAAACAGAAATTCAAGACATTCAATCATGAATTCGAAGAACTTTCTCACATCGAAGTTTTTCTAGCTACTTGTCTTTTGAAGTAAATTGTACTTGAAAAAGATTATAACAAGTTGTAATCAAATCAGCAATAAGAAAGGATTGAAGTGGACGTAGGCTTGATTATAGGCCGAACCACTATAAACTCTGTGTTCTTTACTGCATTTTTTGTGAATTACTGTTTCTCTCGGATTCCCGTGTTGACGGGTGGTGCTTTCACATCCACTACACTTACACTGAGGTGTTAGCGTCTGCTTTTTATGTTAACATGATAAAGCCCTACACATTGGAATTTTTAGCTTATTTTAGCTAAGGGCTACTAGCTAAAGTATGTGGCACGACCACATGCCAGTTCCCATTGGTATTCTAATATCTGAGTCATTTACGTAAGGTCAATTACCCCATTAGAATTTTCCTTGAACTCATTTCTTTTCAAATCGATTTAACCCTTTAAATCATAATTAAACAAAGAAAATATACTCTTTGATTTACTCAAATCACTTTGCCATGTTATGTATGTAATTTAAACAAAGCATTGTTGATGAACATATTTGAAACCCTTGTTTAAAATAAACAAATATCTCCTTTCGAAACCATTGAAGTTACCCCTTTCGATCCAAGTAATCTACTTTACTTTATAACCTTAGGACGAAGGGTCAAAAAAAATACCTTTCAAACCCTTTATAATAGATCCTTTGAAAAAATTGAAAATATCTCTTTCAGAAGCTTTACAAAACCTTGTTGATGAACATGTTTGAAACCCTTATTTAAAAGCAACAGATAACTCCTTTCGAAACCATTGAAAGTACCCCTTTCAATACAAGTAATCTACTTTACTTTATAACCTTAGGCCGAAGGGTCAAAGCATACCTTTCGAAACCCTTTACAATAGATCTTCCGAAAAAATTGGAAACATCTCTTTCGAAAGCTTTACAAAATCTTAGGTATCCTCTGATAAAACACTTTAAATGTTCCTTTGAAAAACATTGGAATCTTCTGTTTAAAACCTTTCAAAAACATTGGCAAATCACCTCTTTGAGACCTTTATCTTATACCTTTCAAAAGCATTAAGTCCTGTACATAAATCAAGTCGTTTGAAAGAATTTGGGTTCATGTAAAAACACGTGGAACAACCTTCCGAAACCATTTAAAACCATTCCTTTCAAAACCTTTAGGTTTAACTTTCAGCAGAACAAAGGGTCTTAAAATAACTAAGTCGAAAGCAGTCTTTCGAAAGCAATTTCTTAAGTAAAGAAGTGGATGGTGTCGAAACCAATCCCTTCAAAAGCAATAGAGAAGTGGCTTAGATTTTAAAACAGAGAAACCCTTTCAAAAGCAATGCTTCGAAAGGTAGGGTGCGACATCAAAGGTTTTAGACTCCTTTAAAAGCTTCTTCATAAAATAAATGGCGCAACCTCCTTCGAAACCATTCTTTAAAACCATTTAACCAAGTCAAAAGATACCTAAGTCGAAAGCATTCTTTTTGAAAGCAAAGTAAGTGCATTTCCCTTTAAAAGAGAAATAAGGTTTCGACCCCCCTTCAAAATCCCTATTTCAACTCTATACCTTACACCTATCTCCAATCCACTATGTACCAAGTATTGATACCATGTGTATTGGTTTCGAATTGGTTGGAGGCGGAAGTATCTAGTCAAAAAGTGCTACTGAAAGTGGCGAAATAAAAAAACATGGTAAAACTGATTTTTGACTTTAAAAAATAATTCGTTTTTAACCCGCTTTGTTTGTCAACATATGATTGGTTGCTAATTTCTTTTCCAAGATCTTTTCTAAAAGTGTTGCTGAATTTTTAGAATTAAATAATTTAAAATGTTTACAAAATGCCATTCTCCATTTATATATATATAAAACATTTAAGTCTCATGACTTAAATAATTTTATATACTCATTAAAATTCTTAGGAAAATTGTACAAAAATTCCCATAAATCTTTTCTAATATGTTTTCTAACATATTTAAATTTCAGACCTAAAACATATATAAAATAGTCATAATTAATACTAAACCCTGTTAACTATTTTCTTTATTAGAAAATTAATAACAAATCCACATTAATTCAGTAAATTACAAAATATGAAACCCATCTCCAAAATACTATTTTTGGTCTTATATAAAAATCTCAAGGCATTTAGATGTCGTTTAATGGGTATTTCATACTAAAACTTATCACAAATTCAATATTCAATAGCATAAACCATCAACAAACATATATATCCATTTTAATGATCAAAATATGGAAAATATTTAAAAAATAACTCGGATCCCAATATAAAACCGAGAATGAGAAAACATGAGATGTAACCAATTATTCATCATTAACTTGTGATTGAGGAGTTGAGATTTGATCTTGGATTAAGTTGCTTAAGCTTCTTTCTTTTAGATTCTTGCTTATCTTCTCTTCCTTTTTCCTTAATGGCGGTCGGCCACTGTAGTGTTTGATTTTGTTTTGAATGTGAAAATGAATGTGTATGAGGGTTTAGGGTATAAGGATATGACTTATTCCTACTTTTCCTTCTCATCTACTACCCTAACTTATTTTATTTCATTTTCCTTTAGTTAATTTGTTTAAGTTGGCACAGCTACCTCTTATCTACAAAAATATCAATCCCTTAGTCATTTCATTGTTTCATTTAATTTAACTAATTAAATGTCCTAAATAATGTTAATCAAATTAGGATCGTTATAAGATCCATCGGCGGCCACATCTCCAAATCTCGGCTTGCTACTCTTAATTGTAAACGGAAGAACTTTAGGCTTGGTGACGCTTGGTTCTCTTCAACTTCATCTTCTCTTCAGTCTCTTTCTATATCCATTCCACCATCATCTTTTGATTAATCGAGTCCGACCTACCTGTGATTATCACAGCCTCTTCTTGGGTGATCAAGAGATCTTCCAGATTCTGTAATGCTCCTATCTGCATAGAGTCAGGTCCAAGTTCGGAGCTCAAAATAGAAATTGAACCCGAAACTGCTGTGGAGATATTAGTGGAAGTGGTAAAAGATGGCAAACAACTCCCGGCCCTGTGTAGCCAAAGAAGGAGGTAGGAAAGGCGGTTGACCTACAAGTTGGGAAACACAATTGTATATTTTAGTAAAGTACTCCAGAGAGAATTGAAGCTTTTAGAGTGTTGGAGAAATGAGAGAAGTGCCTATACCAGGAGTTTGATCGTGATCTTGAACTTTGAATCCCCTTTCACTAATTTCCATTTTAGTGGGCCACTCCATAATTAGGGGAAGATATGGTTCATGCAAGGCTTTAAAACTTGGAAGGACGCAGGCAGTTGCAGACCTAACCCCTATAGAGGCAAGAAATGGTAGCTGCCAGCTATTGAGATTTTGGAGCAAATGTTTCGCCTTAACTCTAAGAGCTCGGGTCGGCATGAGCCTTATTAGCAGCTTCAATGGTAGAATTATCCCTTGCTTCCTTCTAAATCTCACTGCAAGCTATGAGAAATCTATGTCTTCAAAATTAAGGTAGGCATCCACTAATTCCTCCTCAAAGCACATGTCTCCGGCTTGCTTTGACCTAATTAATAACTCATCCCAAATGATCGTGAGAGTTTAGTTGTAGTTATCACCAAGTCACCTTAATCTTCTTTTGTTTCATGATGGCGAAAAGCATACAAGTGTAGCAAGATAGCGTCCATATGGGTCGTCATTTCGTCATGTTCTTTCTAAAGATCGAAATGTTTCGACCCAGTGACCAAACAATCAATTTCAACTACCTACTTATTGGATTTAATATTTTCCTTCTCCTTGGCCAATTTTACATTCTCCTTATGGAGTCGAGTAAGTTCTATGGCTTACTCAGTAATAGTATGATCTTTTCTCCCTTAGTGATTCACTTTTTCAATTGAATTACTCCTCATGAATTTTTTTGAGTATCCTTTAACCATAAGGAGCACTCTTTCATCTTACAAGGTTGTTTTCTTCAACAACTTGTCACTTGCTGTCTTCCTCTTCAAGTCTGCATCTCTATCCTTCTTTAGTGGAATATTTCATTATCGTGATCCTTGAGCATTCTGTCATGATCATTCTTTTTTAACTAAAAAGAAGGAATTTGCTAATAATTAGTGCAATTTGCATCAAAAAGAGCTTAGACTAGATATTGCCACTCAAACCCAACTTTCGAATCTTGTAGACTATTTCAAGATTTTGAAGTATTTCAACTTTATTTGTGGGCTTTATATTGTGATCAAACTTAATGTCGTGCAAGAATAGATGTGGGTAAGCAGCCCGAAGCTGAGTTGGACTCGGTGGAAGTGTGTACCTCTCATCACACTTAGATGAAATAGGGGCAGTAGTCGTATTTATAACCCAGAAGGATGGGATTTCCTACATCGCAATAGTCTAAGCCTCAATGCATGGAAGAGTGATGGATGATGTAGTTTCACAGTGATCACCTGAGTCCTTGTGGCGCTTGCGAGTGTCACCGAGGGAATCACTTTCACCATCCCTTCTTCTCTTCTTCCCTCTCTCGGTTGTCTCTCCGCATGGTGGGTTTCGTCCTTGGATTCTCTATCTATCCTCTTCTTTCTCACCTTTTTGGTCTGAGGATAAGGAAGATGAGCCAAATCTAGAATTCGATCTCTATATGAAATGGAGTGTTTATATAGCTGGTTGAGTAGTCCACAACCCATGAAACCTAAAACAAGAAAAGAAAGGAATTAATGTTGGAACTTTGAAACATTACTAGATGTAGAAATGTGTGTTCATAATCCTAAAGTGGAGTGTATAGATTCGAGAAAAGAAAGGTCTATGAAATAAGTATCAATAAATTAACTGGGCGTGTCGAATGACTGAACAACTGAATGGAACCGCCCCGCCAAACCACTAAATAACCGAAAGGAACTACCTTGCTGAATGGTCAAGCAACCGAATGGAACTACTTTGATAAACGACTAAATGACAAAATAGCTGAACGCTGAACGCTGAACAGAACTACCTTGCTAAACAGTTGATGTAATGGCCTGTTTTTTCATACCCTTTGAATCGACAATAAATCACACATGTCCAACTCAAATTGCAAGAATAAGCGGATCACTAAGGGTAGGAAGAAAATAAAGACATAATAGAATCTCACACGAACGGAATGACACATATTATTTCAATAATAATCTTTATAGAAGAAAATTTTAAATACAATATAAAGAGTCAAATCAAGATTCAGCTTGGACAATTATAACACCTGCCTTGAAAAATGCCGACCAACAAAACAAATGCAATAGATGCAGCGGGAAATAGAATTCTTCCATACGATGATAAAGATCTCCAGCTCTCCTCTGGAAACTCCAACCGTCTTCAACTAAACCTGAAACTACTCGGATCTGACCCTAGTATTAAAAATATCTAGATCAAGCATGATAAATCAGGGTGAGATACTCGAAATATAAAATGACTATATTATTAAAACCTTTGAAAAAAGGGTATCTCATAAGACCACGCCCACACATAAAACCAGACGGGTTTCTACCTTATGATAACCAAAACACTTTATACCAAATACACTTATTGTTCTTTTTCATGACTTTTTTTTGAAAACAATTTTCAAATAAACTTATTCAAATAAGGTATCAATACCCAGACTAAGTCTAAGGTAATATATCTGAACTGGGTCAATGGAATATATCGAACATAATATATGATACCAAAAGGGGTAGCTAAAATGTTTTCAAGTCATTATAGCTATTTTGGGAATACAGTCAAAACCATGAATCTCGTATTGGGATTGGATTTCCAATATGATAGGAAACTAGTGGACAGATCAATCTTTATCCACGGCTTACGCCCAAGACTCGGACGCCATTATACAAAAACAAAAATGGCTAAAAGTGGATACGATCTGCGAACAACATCCAAGAACTCGGACTTCGCCCATCCCTATCATGAGGCCCAGACGTATCTAGTACGTGGGGGTTAGAACATCTAATAACCCAAATCACTACTATCTGAAATGCAAGTGTACGTAAGACCACATAGAATCCCATCATAATCGGGTGTGAGGCTTGCGAGGCTACGATTACTTTTCACATATCACATCTCTGAATGCCACACTGCCATTCCATTGATCACTGTTTAGCTCCCACAAGCATACAACCTCTGAGCACGTGTGTCTCAGAGAAGGGTGCTAATCTAAGAGAAGTTGGCTTCTCCACCACCAAGAAGATGTATATTTGTAAAAATCAAACTTTGTGTCTTAGAAATGCAATGTTAAGCATTCGTCCATTCAAGTTCGTTATGGGATTGAACGAAACTGAGACGACCCGACTTTCAGCGACCAGAAAGTCGTATCATCTTTAAGAAACAAAGAGATAGAAAAGAGGAAAGAAAGAAGAGAAAGAAAAACAACATCAGAATCTCAACAATGGAACGAATAAATTATATTAATAACATAAGTATTACATAGTATACAACAACTATCAGAGTTACACAGACAATACAACACATACTATACAGTTATAAACACCTGTCTAGTTATTATAACTCAAAACACAATACAGAAAACACTCAGAGATACCAACATAGTGGAACACCATATATATCTACACGCGGAAGCCTCCTGCTTCATTGCTCCTCCACAATTCGTCAAAGCTAACCTGAATCTCTTGGCTACTTGTAAAAATTTGAGTACCCAAGAGTTTAAGAAAAACAGAAATAAACTCTGAGTCAGACGTGGGTCTGGTGTAAGTAGCAGGTTAAAGTTGCTTAACTTTTGAAAAACCTTTGAAAACAAAAGGTATCACGTAAGACTTCCCACACATAAACATGGAAAAGTTTTTACCTTACGCTAACCAAAACATTTGATAGGAAATCCAGTGACATTATAATAGGTCTAGGGTTTTCAAGTAAATAAGAAATAGCCGAATTATTACATGATTAAATTCCAGCTACTAGCCACAAAAGTGGGTAATACAATCAAAACCGTTGGCACTTATTGGATTTTGGATTCCATACAATGGTAGGGCTACCGGGGTACCGCTTGTCACAGTACGTGGCCTAGATCAACGTACCGAGGATCACTCCCAATCCCTTGCAACACAAAGCCGGAACCATTCCTTACTGAACAGTCCCGAACAAGACCACCCCGCAGTTGTGATCAGCAACCGCACCACATAGCCGAAGTAAAAGGGACATCTAGACAGGGGTAAATCTCGTCCTACTTGGGCATGACCCACTTAGCCTTGCTGCACCTTCCCTGTTTTAGCCATTCTCGGTTGATGAGGCTTGAGGCTACGATTACCTTTATAGAACATATCACTTAGAATGATCATCGTCCACCTGACGGTGTTCTGAAAGCATTCAATCCATACAAGTTCATTTCGGGTTCGAACGAAACTGAAGGCATTATCTCGTTACACTCATTTTGGAATCACCCTCAGAGTTAACGACGATAACCCTAGCACTCTGAATCTTCATCTTCACTTGAGGTTCACGACCTACCATTAATTTGGATCGATATGGTTTTCGGATATCCAAATATGGAAACCCGATCGCGATCTCACCGAATCCAAAACGTGTCTTTTAAGGCCAAGTTGTTTTAGAGTTTAAAACAATTTCAATTCATTATCTATATAAACAGATAGATAATTCACAGGTTCACAATAGATAATCAACATTATCAAAACAGATAATCCATATTATCATCCCAATGCAACCAAAGCATCCATAACACACAGCATTATTCATCTCATAACTGAGATTACAAACCATTCAAGCAACCAATATCATCCATTCATACATAAGCAATGATTTAATGATCACACCATCTATAATTAATTTAAAGTGAATTAAATTAATTACTTAATCTCTAATTAATTTAAAATAAATTAAATAAATTACTTCATCATTATAATCCTGCTTAACTTAACATTAATTGATTACAAATCAATTAATTAATCAGCATCTCATTGTTTATTTCAATTAATCATTCTTGAATAAAAAAATTTCTAGTTACAATAAATAATTAGCCTTTAGATTAATTACACAAGTTAATTATACATAACCCTTTATAATAATTAAGTTTTAATTACTTAATCAATTAATTAACTAAATTTAATTACATTAATATTAATTAAATAATTACTTCATTTATTAATTATTCCTTAATTAATCAATTCTAAATTTACATCATTAATTTTATTAATTAATGATTTCTAGTTACATTTTAAATTAATCTCTTTATTTAAATTAATTACATTTAGTAATTAATCTTAAATTAATCCACATATATAAATCACCATTGATTAATAACATACAGTAATTAACTACCCTTAATTACTTCATCAAATAAATTACTCCTTAATTTATTCTCTAATTAATCCCTTGATTAATTACAAATTAATTTAATCCAAATTACTTCCTTTATCAAAACATCTTTAGTTACACTTAGTAATTATCAAATAATTAATTCTCTAAGTAATTACAATTCCATTAATTACATTAAGTAATTATTCATTAAATCATCAAGTGTTTAAATTAATTAAACTTAATTAATTAATCTAAACTAATCACATTAACCCAATTAATTACATTAAGTGATTAATTCATTAGTTACTTCTATTAAGTAATTAAACTTAAAACAATTTCATAAACGATTATTATTAATTAATTAATCTAATTAATTATTAAAATTAGTCATATTAATTAATTGTTAAAAATCTTAGTTAATGACCTTCATTAACTATTCTTAAATTTCTTTCTTAAGAAATTAACTTAGACTAACCATTATTAATTACAAATTAATTAATATTTAATCACCAATTAATTAATTACTAATTATTAAATTAATTAAGTGTTAACTGTAACTTAATTAATTCTTAATCACTTGATTAATAAATCTTTAATCATTGTTTAAAATCTAATTAATAATCCTTAATTACAAATTAATTAACCTTAATTAATTAATCTTAAGTCTTAATTAATTAATTTAAAAACTCTTAATTATTTAGTTAAACATACATATTATTAATTAATTAAATAATTAATTATTCAACTTAATAATTTAATGAATTCAAATCATTAAATTTTACTTATCTTTAAGATAAATCTTTTCTTACTTAATCAAAGTATTTAAAACAATTTGTTTAAAATTTACTTTAAATTCCATTTAAACTTCATTTTAAATTTATGATTTTAAAATGAATATAAATTTATCCAAACAAGGTTTAAAAATAATTCAAAACCTTTTTGTCTCATATGTTAAAGATATATTCATTTTATAAAGAAGTTTAAAAGAATTCAAAACCCAAATCAATTTAAATTCAAATCTTTAACAACCCGGGGTTTCGTATCGATTGATTATCGTCATTTGACGATTAAATTGATTAGCTAATAACTTTCGGAGTTTTTAATTAGTTGAAAATTCTTTTAAATATTAGTCAAGCGGTTATTCGGGCTTCAAAATTTATGGTAGCCCACGTTTTATTTTAGAGCTGCCTTATCTAAAGAGAATAATCATTCCACTTTTTCCCATCTATCATTTTCGAAAACCCTAAACATAAACATAAGAAAGAAAAAGAATGGCGGCTCATCTTTCGTTCGTTCCTCTTTATCAAAAATCTAGGGTTTCTAATAAAATTGAGGCTGCCGAACAGGGTTGTTCGATCGACTTGCTTTGTCGATCGATTGGGGTTGCTCACGGCCGCTTCTAGTTTGGTCGTGCTCTGGAAAGCAAGGTAAGTGACCCTCACATCTAGTTCAATATAGTAGCTTCGGCAGTTTGATTTTGTTTTCGATGATTGATGATTTTTCTAGCTTTGATTTGTACTAGTTCGAACTTGAAGTTTGCCATAGTTTTGATATTTGTCTCCGAGCCTGGTTCATGTAGTCTGGGTTCTTCACTGACACGTACATGTTGTTCGGTCTCGTTGATTTCGCCTTTGTTTATTTTTGTTGCATTTGGACTGGATTGTGCTTTTGTGCATACTATACTTGATTGCTGAACTGGTTTTGATGCAATCTCTACTTTTTTCATTTATCTGGTTTGAATTGTTCGGCTTTGGCATTGTCCTAACATTGATACTGCCATTCCTTGATTTGCTTGTATCAGTTCTTGGCCACACTATTTCCTTTGCTATGCCTTGAACTTGACTTTTTGGTTTGAGCTTTGCCTCCGTGTGCTTTGCATTTGCCAATTTTGCATTTCATATATATATTTCCTGATCTTGAGTTCATTTGCATGTTGTACTAGAGTCTGCATCTCTGGTTAGGTCACTATTTTCGGGTCTTGAGCTCTTTGATTGTGTGATGTTACATCGCTTGTTGTGGCCTCTATTCATCCACTTGCATTCTGGTTTTGGTTTCTTCATTGTTGAGGCTGTATTGTCATTGTAGTTGCACCTGTTTGCTTGAGCAGTCCCACACGATCCCATGTTGTCTGGTCATCATGTAACATGCATTGTTTATATTACTTCTCTGATGCAGTTTACTTTGAATCTCCATTTGCACTCGAGCTAGCCTGTAGCACGCAGTGTTCATGTCATTTCTCTGATGCAGTTTATTTCGCATCTTCATTTGTACTCCAGTATTTCTATTGCATTGAGAAATGAGTCGCATTCATTTGTGTTGAGTCATTTTGTTTGACTGTTGCATTACATTGATGATGATGCTTCTCGGTTGACATGAGTTTTACTCTTGATTCGACCACGACACTATCATGGTTCGAACTGCTGATGTTAGTCCATTGTTGTTTCACTGTTCATAGGTAGTTGAAGTATTCCTCGAGTATGTGTCATTTGATTCATTGGGTGGTCAGTTCCACTTATTGTGCTGGTTTCACTCGAGTTTTGTTAAAGATCTTCAGTGCACTATGCACCGCTTGATGGGTGTCTGGTTCATTTAATTTGAGTTGGTGCCAGTTGATTTTGGTTCATTGATTTTTTGGGTACATCATCACTGTAGTGGCAAGGCGGTGCACGCAAGCATGTACTGCAGCCACACGGTATTGCTTTTATTGATATTCTATTTGCTTTAGATTTATTGATCTATTGCGTATTCCATATGCTGTAGTGGCGAGGCAGTACAAGCATGTGTGTACTGCAGCCCTACTCGAATTGACGTCTTATTGATATTTCTTTCGCATTTTTCATTCACTAAACTTTGGTGAAATTCATCACTGTAGTGCGAGGCAGTGCATGCAAGCGTGCACTGCAGCCCTATCGGATTTGAAGTTTTTATTGATAGTTCAATTGTTTCGTGTGCCCAATTCAATATTTTGAATCGTATTTTGATTTGGTTTAATTTGATGAGTTGTTGTTATCTAATTATCTTTTTGATAATTGGATTATGAGATTCTAATTATTTATTTAATAATTAGATTTTGTTTTTGATTGTCGTTTAGGCAATTCTGTTGTTTTCTAAATTATCTTCACTAATAACCCTTTTATTTATCTTCGTTGATAAAATTAAATTTATTGGTTTTTTGTTTAACACTTTTGGGTGTTATATTTACCGTTATCCGATTTCCTTATATTAAGGATTAGATAGGTGAATTTATTTTGACTGTCGTCTAATTGTTATTTAATTATTATTGCTTCTGTGTATTAATAACCGAGTTTGAATTAGACTGACCCATGTATTATTTTCTTTTGAATTTAATACTCAGGTCAGACCGAGTTATTACATGTTGTAGATGTCCTGCTTTGGATTGCAACTAGAGCTATGAAGTCTTTTCATATCTTTTGGAGTAGTCATTGTCATTTTTAGTAGTCAGTGTATTTGTATAGGATGATATATATTCATGTATATTATTCACGATAATGTACTTGTATATGTAACTTCCAGAGTCGACAGTTGTAGTTGTATCATATGTACTATATCACATGTATTGTAACTGACATCAGTTATAAATATATATATATGAGACTTTTGTAATCTGTGTTCCGCATTAGTTTATCTGTGTTATTATTATATATATTGTCCTAAAACATTATGAACAATCGTAGTTCGTTTTATACTGGAATTGGATACGTCGATGGGAGTAAATAAATAAGAGATGAAAAATTAAAAATATACACCACTCCTATCGAGGTAACCAATACCAGTGTAAGGCCTAACTACGGATGGCCGCTCCTATCCAGCCTTATTCTTCGTAATAACAGACAGTATTTCTTTTAATACTCCTTGTTATTGTGAGCATAGATGTGGGACATCACAGTTGGTATCAGAGCTTGGGGTTTATGGACATAATATAAAATATAACTTAGATGGAACAAGTGTTACAACTAATTGTCGATGTTTTATTTTGCCTTGAGTCAAAACTAAAGTTTTGAAATTTTGATGAAATTTTTAAATAGCTTTATTTAAAAATAAAAGTGAAATTGTGTTTGAGGATTAAGTAATTTATGTTCTATTTATCAGAGTGCGCAGCAGAAACAGCGAGACTGTCTTCGCTGAGTACAACTGATAACCTTTTTGATTTAAAAAAATCAAAATATGAAATTGAAATAAATTTCATTGTGTTGTTACATAGATGTGTTTATTTTGATTTCTTTGAAAATATAGAATCCGATTTGAGGATCCGAAGCGATGCAGTTATGTGATTTTGTGGAGATTTTGTTGTTTTGAATTATCTTCATTGAAGATATATTTGAATGATTTCTTTGTTCATTTTGTGGTATACGTGCAAATTTGAGTTGCACGTTACTGCATTAATTTTACGTTGAACCGGTGTTTGGTTTTAAACGTATTTTGTTGCCGTTATTTTTATAACGGGGTTTTCACACTGGTGCTAAGTTTTTGAAGCACGGTGTTTTGTTGACCTTTTTAATGAATGAAAACTCACTGATATTATATTTTGATACAAATTATTTTGATGAGACTTTGACGTAGGAATATTATTGTCGCTTAGGCTTCAGTAACCGTCAAATTTTAAAGTGGATTTTCAAGCGGTTATCCCGCGATGCTGATTTTATTGCCCATTTTTTGGTATTTTGAGAAGTGCAATTTTTCTTGTCGAAGTTGCAACTGATGTTGTTGTTTTAATCACATGTTTTAAAAATTGTTTCAAAAATAAAAATTATTTCCCAAATTTTTACAGTTTACGTTTTCAAAAGAATGAGGAAGCGATTTAAACGTTTCAGCAAAATCGAGGACTATGGCCCTTTTCTTTTACTGATTCGCTTAGTTGCAGACTTGTCCATTTGAGAATGTAAATTATTACTTTTATAAAATAAATGAAATAGTTTTCTGAAGTTTTGCAGTTTGCGTTTTCAAAAGAATGAGGAAGCGATTTAAACGTTTCAGCAAAATCGAGGACTATGACCCCTTTCTTTTACTGATTCGCTTAATTTCGGACTTGTCCGTTTGAGAATGTAAATTATTACTTTTATAAAATAAATGAAATTGTTTTCAGAAGTTTTGCAGTTTGCGTTTTCAAAAGAATGAGGAATCGATTTAAACGTTTCAGCAAAATCGAGGACTATGACCCTTTTTTTACTGATTCGCTTAATTCTGGACTTGTCCGTTTAAGAAAGTGAAATGCTATTTTTGGAATACACAATTTTGCACTTTCAAGGAAACGATGAAGAGAATCACACGATTTAGTAAAACTCATTGTATGGGACATGTGCGTTTTCTATTTCGGTTAATTCCGGGCTCGTTAATTGAAATATTTGTTGTTTTGATGATTTTGATTATTTTCGTGTGCTATCGATCCACTATGTTGGACCGTGGGGTCATATTTTGGACCTTCGGGTCAATACCAGTACTAGACCTTTGGGACATTTGTTGGACCTTCGGGTCATTTGTTGGACCTCCGGGTCATTTATTGGGCACCAAAAATATAGTACTTGGTAGCCTTCGGCCATTTGTTGATGCACATGCGGCGTAGCTAAAAACTCGCCATCTGATGGGATCAATCCAACCTTTTATGTTGATTTTCTAGTTATCTTAATTGATTCTAGATATTTGTTGTTTCCAATTATCCGCAGGTAATTGGGTATTTGTTGATATGAGTTCTAATTATCTTTGTTGACAATGAGATATTTGTTGATTCTGATTATCGTTTTGATAATTAGATATTTGTTGTTTCTGATTATCGTTTTGATAATTAGATATTTGTTGCTTTTTATTATCGTTTTTGATAATTGGATATTGGTTGATTTGATATTTCTGATTATCGTTTTGATAATTAGATATTTGTTGTTTCTGATTATCGTTTTTGTTTATTGGATATTTGTTGATTTGAGATTTCTGATTATCGTTTTTGATAATTAGATATTTGTTGATTTGAGATTTCTGATTATCGTTTTGATAATTAGATAATTGTTGTTTCTGATTATCGTTTGTAATAATTAGATATTTGTTGATTTGAGATTCATGGTTATTGTTTTTGATAATTAGATATTTGTTGATTTGAGATTTCTGATTATCGTTTATGATAATTAGATATTTGTTGATTTGAGATTTCTGATTATCGTTTTGATAATTAGATATTTGTTGTTTCTGATTATCGTTTTTGATAATTTGATATTTGTTGATTCTGATTATCGTTTTTGATAATTAGATATTTGTTGTTTCTGATTATCGTTTTTGATAATTAGATATTTGTTGATTCTGATTATCGTTTTTGATAATTAGATATTTGTTGATTCTGATTATCGTTTTTGATAATTAGATATTTGTTGTTTCTAATTATCGTTTTGATAATTAGATATTTGTTGTTTCTTATTATCGTTTTTGATAATTGGATATTTGTTGATTTGAGATTTCGGATTATCGTTCTGATAATTGGATATTTGTTGTTTCTGATTATCGTTTTTGATAATTGGATATTTTTTGATTTGAGATTTCTGATTATCGTTTTTGATAATTAGATATTTGTTGATTTGAGATTTCTGATTATCGTTTTTGATAAATAGATATTTGTTGATTTGAGATTTCTGATTATCGTTTTGATAATTAGATATTTTTTGTTTCTGAATATCGTTTTTGATAATTTGATATTTGTTGATTTTAGATTTCTGGTTATCGTTTTTGATAATTAGATATTTGTCGATTTGAGATTTCTGGTTATCCTTTTTGATAATTGGATATTTGTTGATTTGAGATTTCTGATTATCGTTTTTGATGATTGGATAATGGCTAATTTTTGTTGATTATGAGATTTTCTAGTCCCTAATTGATTCTAGATTATGTTGATTATGTTGAATTGTTGTTTTCTATCTATCTCTTGTTGATGATTAGAGTTTGCTGATTATGGAGTTCGCATTTTTCTGATTTTCTGGTTGATAACTAGATGTTTGCGGTTTTGCGATTTGTGTTTTGATATTTTCTAATTGTCTTTGTTGATAATTAGATTTTGATGTTTTCTAATTGTCGTATCGATAATTAGATATTACTGTTTTGTGATTTCTGTATTCTAATTTTCTAATTGATAATTAAATATTGCTGATAATCGTATTTATTCAGTTTTGCTGTTTTCTGAATTATCTATTGATAATTAGATTTTGTGGAGAATTTGTGAATTTCTTTTATGAAATTAAAAGATTTCTTTGGTGTTCGTGTTCTTGACCTTTATTTTTCTAGCTTAACTAGTTTATGTTAGAAAAATAAATGTTATTGACACCTTAATTATGAAAATTGCGGGGACACAATTTTTATAAAGAGGGGAGTCTGTAACAACCCGGGGTTTCGTATCGATTTATAATCGTCATTTGACGATTAAATCGGTTAGCTAATTACTTTCGGGAGTTTTTAATCGGTTGAAAATTCTTTTAAATATTAGTCAAGCGGTTATTTGGGCTTTAAAATTTTTGGTAGCCCATGTTTTATTTTAGAGCTGCCTTATCTAAAGAGAATAATCGTTCCACTTTTTCCCATCTATCATTTTCGAAAACCCTAAACATAAACATACGAAAGAAAAAGAATGGCGGCTCGTCTTTCGTTCGTTCCTTTTTATCAAAAATCCAGGGTTTCTAATAAAATTGAGGCCGCCGAACAGGGTTGTTCGATCGGTTTGCTTTGTCGATTAATTGGGGTTGCTCACGGCCGCTTCTAGTTTAGTCATGCTCTAGAAAGCAAGGTGAGTGACCCTTACATCTAGTTCAATATAGTAGCTTTGGCAGTTTGATTTTGTTTTTGATGATTTTTCTGGCTTTGATTTGTACTAGTTCAAACTTGAAGTTTGCCATGGTTTTGATATTTGTCTCCAAGCCTAGTTCATGTAGTCTGGGTTCTTCACTAACTTGTACATGTTGT
Organism: Allium cepa; assembly: GCA_030765085.1. NCBI lineage: Eukaryota > Viridiplantae > Streptophyta > Magnoliopsida > Asparagales > Amaryllidaceae > Allium > Allium cepa. Next base: position 311,825,407 of record CM060942.1, on the reverse strand, counting down.
TCGGTCTCGTTGACTTCGCCTTTGTTTATTTTTGTTGCATTAGGACTAGACTGTGCTTTTGTGCATACTATACTTGATTGCTGAACTAGTTTTGATGCCAATCTCTACTTTGTTTCATTTATCTGGTTTGAATTGCTCGGCTTTGGCATTGTCCTGACATTGATACTGCCATTCCATGATTTACTTGTATCAGTTCTTGGCCACACTATTTCCTTTGCTATGCCTTGAAATTGACTGTTTGGTCTGAGCTTTGCCTCCATGTGCTTTGCCTTTGTCAATTTTGCATTCATATATATATATATATATATATATATATATATATATATATCCTGATCTTGAGTTCATTTGCATGTTGTACTAGAGCCTGCATCTCTGATCAGGTCACTATTTTCGGGTCTTGAGCTCTTTGATTGTGTGATGTTACATCACTTGTTGTGGCCTCTGTTCATCCGTTTGCATTCTGGTTTTTGTTTCTTCATTTTTGAGGATGTGTTGTCACTTTAGTTGCACCTGTTTGCTTGTGCAGTCCCACAAGATCCCGTGTTGTCTGGTCATCATGTAACATGCATTGTTTATATTACTTCTCTGATGCAGTTTACTTTGAATCTCCCTTTGCACTCGAGCTAGCCTGTAGCACGCAGTGTTCATGTCATTTCTCTGATGCAGTTTATTTCGCATCTTCATTTGTACTCCAGTATTTCTATTGCATTGAGAAATGAGTCGCATTCATTTGTGTTGAGTCATTTTGTTTGACTGTTGCATTACTTTGATGATGATGCTTCTCGGTTGACATGAGTTTTACTCTTGATTCGACCTCGACACTGTCATGGTTCGAACTTCTGTTGTTAGTCCATTGTCGTTTCACTGTTCATTATTAATTTAAGTATTCCTCGAGTATGTGTCATTTGATTCATTGGGTGGTTAGTTCCACTTATTGTCCTGGTTTCACTCGAGTTTTGTTAAAGATCTTCAGTGCACTATGCACTGCTTGATGGGTGTCTGGTTCATTTAATTTGAGTTGGTGCCAGTTGATTTTGGTTCGCTGATCTTTTGGGTACATCATCACTGCAGTGGCAAGGCAGTGCATGCAAGCGTGTACTGCAGCCATACGATATTGCTTTTATTGATATTCTACTTGCTTTTGATTTATTGATCTTTTGCGTATTCCATATGCTGTAGTGGCGAGGCAGTACAAGCGTACGTGTACTGCAGCCCTACTCGAATTGATGTCTTATTGATATTTCTTTCGCCTTTTTGATTCACTGAACTTTTGTGAAATTCATCGCTGTAGTGGCGAGGCAGTGCATGCAAGCGTGCATTACCGCCCTATCGGATTTGAAGTTTTAATTGATAGCTCAATTGTTTAAATTGTTTCGTGTGTCCAATTCAATATTTTGAATCGTATTTTGATTTGGTTTAATTTGATGATTTGTTGTATCTAATTATCTTTTTGATAATTAGATTATGAGATTCTAATTATTTATTTAATAATTAGATTTTGTTTTTAATTGTCGTGTAAGCAATTCTGTTGTTTTCTAAATTATCTTCACTAATGACCCTTTTATTTATCTTTTGATAAAATTAAATTTATTGGTTTGTTGTTTAACACCGTTACGTGTTATATTTACCGTTATCCGATTTTCTTATATTAAGGATTGGATAGGTGAATTTATTTTGACTGTCCTCTAATTGTTATTTAGTTATTATTGCTTCTATGCATTAATAACTGAGTTTGAATTAGACTGACCCGTATATTATTTTCTTTTGAATTTAATACTCGGGTCGGACCGAGTTATTACAGGTTGTAGATATCCTGCTTTGGATTGCTGCTAGAGCTATGAAGTCTTTTCATATCTTTTGGAGTAGTCGTTGTCATTTTTAGTAGTCAGTGTATTTGTATAGGATGATATATATTCATGTATATTATTCACGATAATGTACTTGTATATGTAACTTCCAGAGTCGACAGTTGCAGTTGCATCGTATGTACTATGTCGTATGTATTGTAACTGACATCAGTTATATATATATATATATATATATATATGAGACTTTTGTAATCTGTGTTCCGCATTAGTTTATCTGTGTTATTATTATATATATTGTCCTAAAATATTATGAACAATCGTATTTCGTTTTATACTGGAATTGGATACGTCGATGGGAGTAAATAAATAAGAGATGAAAAATTAAAAATATACACCACTCCTATCGAGGTAACCAATACTAGTGTAAGGCCTAACTACGGATGGCCGCTCCTATCTAGCCTTATTCTTCGTAATAACAGACAGTATTTCTTTTAATACTCTTTGTTATTGTGAGCATAGAGGTGGGGCGTCACAGTTGGTATCAGAGCTTGGGGTTTATCGACATAATATAAAATATAACTTAGATGGAACAAGTGTTGCAACTAATTGTCGATGTTTTATTGCGCCTTGAGTCAAAATAAAGTTTTGAAATTTTGATGAAATTTTTAAATAGCTTTATTTAAAAATAAAAGTGAAATTGTGTTTGTCGATTAAGTAATTTGTGTTTCTATTTATCAGAGTGCGCAGCGGAAACAGCGAGACTGTCTTCGCTGAGTACAGCTGATAACCTTTTTGATTTAAAAAAATCAAAATATGAAATTGAAATAAATTTCATTGTGTTGTTACATAGATGTGTTTATTTTGATTTCTTTGAAAATTTAGAATCCGATTTGAGGATCCGAAGCGATGCAGTTATGTGATTTTGTGGAGATTTTGTTGTTTTGAATTATCTTCATTGAAGATATATTTGAATGATTTCTTTGTTCATTTTGTGGTATACGTGCAAATTTGAGTTGCACGTTAGTGCATTAATTTTACGTTGAACCGGTGTTTGGTTTTAAACGTATTTTGTTGCCGTTATTTTTATAACGGGGTTTTCACACTGGTGCTAAGTTTTTGAAGCACGGTGTTTTGTTGACCTTTTTAATGAATGAAAATTCACTGGTATTATATTTTGATGCAAATTATTTTGATGAGACTTTGACGTAGGAATTTTACTGCCGCTTAGGCTTCAGTAACCGTCAAATTTTAAAGTGGATTTTCAAGCGGTTATCCTGTGATGCTGATATTGTTGTCCGTTTTTACGGTATTTTAAGAAGTGCAATTTCCTTGTCGAAGTTGCAACTGATGTTGCTGTTTTAATCACGTGTTTTAAAAATTATTTCAAAAATAAAAATTGTATCCAAAAGATTTACAGTTTACGTTTTCAAAAGAATGACGAAGCGATCTAAACGTTTCAGCAAAATCAAGGAGTATGACCCCTTACTTTTACTGATTCGCTTAATTCCGGATATGTCTGTTTGAGAATGTAAATTATTACTTTTATAAAATAAATGAAATTGTTTTCAGAAGTTTTGCAGTTTGCGTTTTTAAAAGAATGAGGAAGCGATTTAAACGTTTCAGCAAAATCGAGGACTATGACCTCTTTCTTTTATTGATTCGTTTAATTCCGGACTTGTCCGTTTGAGAATATAAATTATTACTTTTATAAAATAAATGAAATTGTTTTCAGATGTTTTGCAGTTTGCGTTTTCAAAAGAATGAGGAAGCGATTTAAACGTTTCAGCAAATTCGAGGACTATGACCCCTTTCTTTTACAGATTCGCTTAATTCTGGACTTGTCCGTTTGAGAATGTGTAATGTTATTTTTGGAATACACAATTTTGCACTTTCAAGGAAACGATGAAGAGAATCAAAGGACTTAGTAAAACTCGTGGTATGGGACATTTGCGTTTTCTATTTCGGTTAATTCTGGACCCGTTAATTGAAATATTTGTTGTTTTGATGATTTTGATGATTTTCGTATGCTTTCGAGCCACTATGTTGGACCTTCGGGTCAAATGTTGGTCCTTTGGATCAATACCAGTACTAGACCTTCGGGTCATTTGGTGGACCTTCGAGTCATTTGTTGGACCTCCGGGTCATTTGTTGGGCGCCAAAAATATAGTACTTTGTAGGCTTCAGCCATTTGTTGATGCACGTGCGGCGTAGCTAAAAACTCGCCATCTGATGGGATCGATCCAACCTTTTATGTTGATTTTCTGGTTATCTTAATTGATTCTAGATATTTGTTGTTTCCAATTATCTGCAGGTAATTGGATATTTGTTGATATGAGTTCGAATTATCTTTGTTGATAATTAGATATTTGTCGATTCTGATTATCGTTTCGATAATTAGATATTTGTTGTTTCTGATTATCGTTTTGATAATTAGATATTTGTTGTTTCTGATTATCCTTTTTGATAATTGGATATTTGTTGATTTGAGATTTCTGATTATCGTTTTGATAATTAGATATTTGTTGTTTCTGATTATCGTTTTTGATAATTGTAAATTTGTTGATTTGAGATTTCTGATTACCATTTTTGATAATTAGATATTTGATGATTTGAGATTTCTGATTATCGTTTTTGATAATTAGATATTTGTTGATTTGAGATTTCTGATTATCGTTTTTGATAATTAGATATTTGTTGATTTGAGATTTCTGATTATCGTTTTGATGATTAGATATTTTTTGTTTTTGATTATCGTTTGTAATAATTAGATATTTGTTGATTTGAGATTTATGGTTATCGTTTTTGATAATTAGATATTTGTTGATTTGAGATTTCTGATTATCGTTTTGATAACTAGATATTTTTTGTTTCTGATTATCGTTTTTGATAATTTGATATTTGTTGATTCTGATTATCGTTTTTGATAATTAGATATTTGTTGATTCTGATTATCGTTTTTGATAATTAAATATTTGTTGATTCTGATTATCGTTTTTGATAATTTGATATTTGTTGTTTCTGATTATCGTTTTGATAATTAGATATTTGTTGTTTCTGATTATCGTTTTTGATAATTGGATATTTGTTGATTTGAGATTCCGGATTATCGTTTTGATAATTAGATATTTGTTGTTTCCGATTGTCGTTTTTGATAATTGGATATTTGTTGATTTGAGATTTTTGATTATCGTTGTTGATAATTAGATATTTGTTGATTTGAGATTTCAAATTATCGTTTTCACAATTAGATATTTGTTATTTCTGATTATCGTTTTTGATAATTAGATATTTCTTGATTTGAGATTTCTGGTTATCGTTTTTGATAATTAGATATTTGTTGATTTGAGATTTCTAGTTATCGTTTTTGATAATTGAATATTTTCTGATTTGAGATTTCTGATTATCGTTTTTGATGATTGGATAACTGCTAATTTTTGTTGATTATGAGATTTTCTAGTCCCTAATTGATTCTAGATTATGTTGATTATATTGAATTGTTGTTTTTTATCTATCTCTGTTGATGATTAGAGTTTGCTGATTATGGAATTCGTGTTTTTCTGATTTTCTGGTTGATAACTAGATGTTTGCGGTTTTGCGTTTCGTGATTTTGTCATGACCCATTTCTTCGACTACCGAAGGCCAACATCAATACGTCCACTGTATCAACTGCCGAGCAATCGAAGGCCAGAAAATTGAATCATGATGGTTTAAAAGAAGTGATAGAAGAAATAGGAAAAAGATAGAACAGAAACAATAGCAGAATCTCACATATCGTAGCGGAACAACATATAATAGATAAATGAATATCTTTAAAAACAAGAACTATCTCAGTTATTACATTACATTATCATCAGAGTGCACAACAACCATATACAACACAATACAAGAATGGACAGCTATACAAACATGTCCTTACAAGTGAATTACATAGCGGAAAGATAATATCATATACAAGTAATACGTCTCGCCATCCAGCTCGTCAGTTGAGCTCCATAGCACTCCTGAATTCCAAAATGACCTGATAACCTGACTCTAGACTGCCCGTGTGGAAAATTATGGGCACCCAGAGTTTAGGAAGAGAACAATAAACTCTAGGTCAGTCATGGAACTGGTGTGAGAACTCAAAACAGTTATTTATCTTTTTAAAACAACAATAATAATAGAAGTGGATAATATCCGCAATGCTTTTGGAAAATGAAACTACCATAAGGCCTCCCCGTACACACACAATGCAAACACAAAATTGGAGGAGATTTCTCCTTATGATAGTCAAAGATGCTTACTACTCAAACAAATCATTTTTCGATATTATTATTAGTGCATAGTGATGAAAACATTTCGAAAATAGAATATAAATCTTAGCCGGCATAGGTACCATTATAGTACGCCTACTATAGCTACTATATTAAATGGTAGGTTCTACAACTAAAACCGTACAAGGCTCGTATTGTTTTATTTGGATTTCCAACAAATGGTGAGGCTAAGGAACTTCCTACTGCCACATGGGATCGCCTCTGGCGGGACGTCCAGAGAACTTAACCAGCTCTCTGCCAACACAAGGTCGGGTTACCTTTGTAACTAGGTAACTACTACACGAATATGCAACCCTCCGGTCCTTTGGGACCTTTATCCGAGGGCCCTCTATCACCAAGAAACAACCACACAGAAAAATGAGATTGGAGCAACCACATAGGTTAAGCATCAGGGCTCCATACCTGACACCACCCTTTTCCATAAGGGAATGACATACCCTAAAGGGCGCGACCCTCATAACCTTGCCGCATATTCCTGTTTCGACCATTTCCAGGCTGGAGGTTTGACGAAGTCTCGTCCACAAAGCTACGCTTTTTCACAAAGCCACGCTTTGATCAACAAATGATCAATAAATAATCATCACAGCAACACTCCGCATGCCATATTACCAAATTGGGAATATATCGCTGATAACCTTCAACTACAAAACCTCTGAGCTCGTACGTCTCAGAGAAGGGTGTTAAGCTAATAGAACAAATTCTCTGCCACCAACAGAAATGTATTTGAAAGAAATCTGCATTATATCTCAAAATGTAATGTCAGACACGTAACCATACAAGTCTGCTCCGGGTCCGAACAGAACCGAAGGCACTTCCAAAAAAGCCCTTCCAATCCGGGTATCCACAATCCCGATCGAATTTCCCATCACAAAGGAAATCTCCATACCATAGCTAATGGTGCAAAAACAATCGATAGGTCATCCTATCGTTTTCACAAATACCCAGTCTTCACCACCGGTCTTCAATGTTATCCGTTACGTCGTATCACTATTCGAAATGGGTAATCCGAATAACGAGCGCAATAATTTAAAAATAAGTGTAGCATTTAATTCCAACCAATTCACAACCAATAGCCATTTAAGGGTCAATATTGATAGTCGGTTATATAACTATCAATCAATATTCACAACATTACCCGATTTCAAATAATTTCTCAAATTATTTATTTTCCAAAATATCTTTACAAGATATATATTTTCCACACTTCAACCATTTGAAAACAAATTTCAAATCAATTTTCACCTTCACAACTTTCATTTCAAAATGGTTCATTTAAACCAATAAAATAAATCCTTACCGACTTATTAAATTTACGTTCCAAATTTGTAAAATTATTTCCACACTTTTAAAAATAAATCAATGTTCATTTTTAAACAAATTTCCCTTTCTTTTATAAATTCCATAGTGAATTTACCTTTCCAAAATATCTATGAATATACGATTTTCCAAATCGTTTTCAATTATTCACTTTCAATTTATCTTTAAAAGGTATAACCTCAAAACATTCACTTCATATTGAAAAACATTTCCATACTTATTTAATAATAAGTAATTCACCAATCTATTTATTTTTAATATTTGGAAAATATTCAATATACATAAATCCCAATTAAGTATATATTTTTATTCTATATGGAAAACATTCTCTTCAACACATTTATTTGGGTCAAAACAAATGTTGCGTAAAACATTGTTACGACAATCCAAAATCACTAGTATAGGGATTCGAAATTAAGATAGATATATAAACCGCAATACTATACAAAACTTTTCCTTTCGGAAATCATTTACTATAACAACAGTGTTATAGTCCACCATTTCCTTCTATTTCTCGAAAACGTCTATTTCAACAATAAATGTTGAAATCTATGGTTTTGATATTTTATACATTTTAAAACATCTTTAAATAGTTTTAATTCTATTTAAAATATCACTTTCCCAAAATATTTCTTTAATATATTATTCACCGTCCAAAATCGTGAATATACTTCATTTACCAAATTCAACCTTTATATATATTATATTTAAAGGATTACCCGTTGTCCCAAAATCGTGGATATATTTTCTTTAATAAGCTATAATAATTAAACTTATCAAAATAAGTTGATTTCGGATTTATGAAACAACGTTTACAATTTCAATATATATTTTAATTTATAAAAATCAATTTTATAAATCTTTTATATAAATCATTTAAAATGATTCAAAAATCCCAATTTAAATAATTTTATAAATTAATCAACTACTTATTTCAAAAATCTCATTTCGGTTATATTTCACAAAAATCATAATTTTATAACATAAACATTTCAACGTTTATTTATTTAAAATGAATCAATTCCAAAATTTAATTTTATTATGAATTCTCAACTTAAATTTACGAAAATCCAATTTAATTCATTTTTGGCATTTAACGATACCAAAATATATTCGGCTAAAATTTAGCCTTTAACAATTTCAATCACAAATATAATCACTTAGATTATAAATAGATCAATAAATAGATCAACACAAAACATTGAAACCAATTCAATTATTTGAGGAATCCAGTTGGATCCCTCCAACCAGTTTCCTTGCATCCAAAGATGTTAGCACAATATCAATTCCTCTTCGAGACGAAATATCATGGTATATGGGATTTATAAAATACTATCCGCTATTATGCGGCGCAATAGGGTCTCATCCGCTATATAATGCGGAAAATCAACTCCAAGTACATATATAATACCAATTCCATACAAGTTGGAATTATCGCGGTATATGTTTTTAATAAATAACATCCGCTTAATATACGGCGCACAGGGTCTATTTCAATACAACAAATAATAATTATCATCCAATCACGCAATCAAGAAATTTTAAATTTAACTATTAAAAATTAAAATCGAAACTAATTCGATTGAGTGGAAGTTCTCACCTTGAGTTTTCGTTAACAGTTGTAGCGTTTTATATCGAATAATTTTAAACATACGTTTAATTTTATCCGAGGGTTTTAAATAGCTCCAAACCAGCTCCATTGCGTAATGCTCGACAAAACGAAGCCAACGCAACTTGTTTCGTGATTTTTCGACCTCGTATGAACAAGTTACAGCAATTTAAAGTTTGAACGAATTTAAATTAAAATTAATACACAAATCTATTTCATTATTTTAACCTAAATCAATATCTGGTTGCACGTTTTAGCCCTAATATCTCAGCTGCATCTCGTTTTCTTCTTCAATGCATCGATTACCTAGCACAAATGAACCCACGGCCGCCATAAAATCAAGCAATTTTTGCTCCCTCCTCAATTAACTTTAGGTCGATCAACTATCATCACCTTAAAGATCTTTGCACGAGCCACCTTCGGCTAGAACAGGTTGAAACTCGGCCTTGCCTTTAGCTCGAAAATCGAGCACGAAAGTGAGACATTCACGGCCCCTTAACAGCCTTCCCGTTGCTCCAATTCTAATCATGACCGTTGAAGTTGTAGACCTTGAAACGATCAACAACATTGCAGTTGATAATTTCTCGAAACGATGAGTGGATTGGAAGATAATTGGAGATGAAAGCAAATGTTTTTCGGCCATTGCTTTTAGAGGTAGCGGCTGGCTATTTAGGGTTAGTGTTTTTGCTTTGAAAAATTGAAGAATGGGGGTCCTTTTATAGAAAAATTCTCAATTTTCTATTCATCCGGAATTTCCGAACTCCAAATCTCACGCGGTGACCGGCATTTCTAGGGTTTAACCCGCGTTCCGGACACAATGGAATAGATATCGAAAGCCAATTCGATCATCTGTGCGAGTTACGGCAATAAACGATCAAATTTAAATTAAATCGATTTAAACCAATTCCTATGCGTTTTGGCTTGCCCCGGACAAACGGTAAATCCGATTGACAAGAAATTTGAAACCATACAATAATATGACATTACGGATTCGATGAAACTAGTTTCGCTGAAATCCGAGACTGTTTGAAAAATGGCTATTTTAACTCGTCAATTTAAATATTAAAATATTCAATTTTCACAATTTAACTTTTAATTCAATTTTAAAAGTTTACAAACATTGTTCTAACCCCAATATGATTTAATATAACTTTATAAATCATTTTTAATCACATTAAACCCGATTTCCAAATTTTTCTGTAATCTCAAATATTAAATTATCGATTTAGTTATCCAATTAAATCTAAATATTCGAAAAACAAATTATTCGACTTATAAATTTTACTCGTTGATATTTAAAATCAATTAAATATCTGAATTTCAAATGACAGAAATTTTGGATCGTTACAAACTTTCCTCCTTAAAAGAATTTCGTCCTCGAAATTACCAAGTAAGAAAATGTTTTGGAATTCATTAACCTTTCGAAACAAACCGTTCAGATTTGATTTACAAATCTCTTAAGCGTTTAACCTTTCCAAATTTCAATAGTTAAACCTCTTACAAAATATTTACTAAGTTTTCAAATCCATACATAGTTATCTTTTCAAAACCAACTATATCGTTTAATCTTTAACTTCAAATCAACACTTAGTTTTCACATTTTTTTTCCAAAATTTCCCGAAATTTTCTAACGCCTTAAATTTTCAAAAAATTTCTCCATAACCTCCTTTGTACGGTGGAGCTTTTACAATATCACAATAGAGATAAATATATATACATCGACCCACCCGGTCGGAAAAACAGAAAAACAGTTCATATTTCCTATTTTTATTGCGTAGGCGTACCTTTTTAGCATTTTTAATCAAAGCAGTTGTTTATTAAGCATTTTGCACAACCCAAATCCCGCTAATGGTAGCCCCGGTACCTGTACTTACTCAATACAAATATGTAAATGACATATATAAGAGGTTATTAACATTTTACTCTTTTAAGCAACTACAACACATGCATATTAAAAGAAATGCATACTAAGCAAGGTTTATAAACAACTTATATGATTCCAACGTTACTTGTAATTGTTTACAACCAATTTATATACAACGACATTCATTCATTCATTTTCAATTAGTTTACATTCACTAATATACATTCACATTGGTTCACTTTCAATTCAAATCAATTTCCATTCAATTTAAAGTTACTTAACTTCCAATTTGAATTTAGTAGCTTTTCAATTTCTATTCATTCAATTGCATATGAATTACTATTCAATCAATCAACAATAATCTAACAACCAATGTATATCCAATACAACCAAATTTATTCTCTTTACATTCAACATTCATATTCACTTTGTTTACCTTCAATTTGGTTTAACACTTTTAATTAGCTTTAAATGAATTAACATTTACATTCATTTTTTTCATATCAATTTATTACATTCAATTGATTTACATTTCATTAGTTCAATTGCTAATTCATTTAACAAATAAGGTTGAATTTCATTTCTATAACTCAAGTTCATATTCATCACTTCACTTTATTCTTTTACTTTGATACCAAAATCGACTTCATCCAACATTACTTAAGTTATATTCCATTTAAACATCATTTGTTTAACTTAATTTAAATTTCCATCTCAACAACATATCTAATCTAGTTAAAATCCAATTCAAATTCCAACTCCAAAGTAAATTCTATTTAACTTTTACCAAAGTCGAATTTTTTTATCACTCATTCAGATTCATACTTCGTTTTGCTTAACAAACTTGTTTAACCATTTTAATAATTGGTTTTACTTACATCTTCACACTTAATAAGTTACACAACTTATTATTTAACTTCCAAGTCTGATTTAATTTATTTAACTTACTTTAGTTAAATTTCACATCATATATTTTATCATACCAATTCAAATTTCATTTCAATCTTCACCAAAGCTAAAATTTTATTATCTCATATTATAAATCCAAAACTTGATAACTTATATTCATCAATTTCAACTTGGATTTTAATTTCAAATTTGTTTATCACAACAAAATTAAAATTTCATTTTATTTCTACTTACTTGAATTTTCCTGCAAATTTAAATCATTTTTATTTAACTCACAATTTAAGTTTTAAATTTACTAATTCAACTTTTTATATATCATGAATTAATCAGTTATCATATTAATTTACTTGGATTCAATCCATTCTATTTTTATTTTATTTTTTTCCCAAGTTTGGATTTTTATATTCAACTTAATCTCAGTCAAATCTCATTTCAATTTATAAAACTCATTTATACATTCACATTACCAATTTCATTCCATTAATGAATTTTATTCCAAATTATAAATCACATTTTTCTTCTCATACTCAAATTTCATTTGTATATAAATTCATTCCTTTGGTTATTATCTCAATTCCTATATAATAATGATAATACTTCAATATCATCACTTCCAAACAACCAAGTGATCATATATTATAAACATTTATAGAAAATCATTTCCTTTATATACCAAAATAGCTTTGGGTAAAAATTATTTCATTTACCCTATTTCAAAACAATACTGTGTCAGTTTATCTTGTTTAAGAGTTTAGAAATCTCTATCGAAACAGTTGGCCAGACTGCACCGACCTGAATCTATAAACAATCAACCGATAAGTCAAAACAATACAAAACAATTTCATATTCACTAACAAATACGCTCTCATATCTATCATTACACTCAAACCCATTCTAGAGTACTACTGACTCTATCTTTAATGAGTAATTCCCAACAGAGCCAAGGTTGTCACTTAACCATATGCTCTGATACCACAATGTCATGACCCGTTTCTTCGACTCCCGAAGGCCGACATCAATACGTCCACTGTATCAACTGCCGAGCAATCGAAGGCCGGAAAATCAAACCATGAGGGTTTAAAAGAAGAGGTAGAAGAAAAGATAGAAGTAATAAGAAAAGGATAGAATAGAGACAATATCAGAATCTCACATATCGCAGCGGAACAACATATAATCGATAAATGAACATCTTTAAAAACAAGAAATATCTCAGTTATTACATTACATTATCATCAGAGTGCACAACAACCATATACAACACAATACAAGAATGGACAGCTATGCAAACATGTCCTTACAAGTGAATTACACAGCGGAAAGATAATATCATATACAAGTAATACGTCTCGCCATCCAGCTCACCACTTGAGCTCCATAGCACTCCTGAATTCCAGAAAGACCTGATAACCTGACTCTAGACTGCCCTATGGAAAATTATGGACACCCAGAGTTTAGGAAGAGAACAATAGACTCCAGGTCAGTCATGGGACTGGTGGAAGAACTCAAAACAGTTACTTATCTTTTTAAAACAACAACAACAACAATAGATGTGGAAAATATCCACAGTGCTTTTGGAAAATGAAACTACCATGAGGCCTCCCCGCATACACACAATGCAAACGCAGAATTGGAGGAGATTTCTCCTTATGATAGTCAAAGACGCTTACTACGCAAACAAATCATTTTTTGATATTATTATTAGTGCATAGTGATGAAAACATTTCGAAAATAGAATATAAATCTTAGCCGGCATAGGTACCATTATAGTATGCCTACTATAGCTACCATATTAAATGGCGGGTTCTACAACTAAAACCGTACAAGGCTCGTACTGTTTTGTTTGGATTTCCAACAAATGGTCAGGCTAAGGAACTTCCTACTGCCACATGGGATCGCCTCTGGCGGGACGTCCCGAGAACTTAACCAGCTCTCGGCCAAAACATGGCTGGCTTACCTTTGTAACTAGGTAACTACTACACGAATATACCACCCCCCGGTCCTTTGGGACCTTTATCCGAGGGCCCTCTATCACCAAGCAACAACCACACAGAAAAATAAGATTGGAGCAACCACATAGGTTAAGCATCAGGGATCCATATCTGACACCACCCTTTTCCAGAAGGGAATGACATACCCTAATGGGCGCAACCCTCATAACCTTGCCGCATGTTCCTGTTTAGACCATTTCCGGGGTGTGAGGTCTGACGAAGTCTCATCCACAAAGCTACGCTTTTTCATAAAGCCATGCTTTGATCAACAAATGATCAATAATAATAATCACACAGCAACATTCAGCATGCCACATTACCAAATTGGGAATATATCGTTGATAACCTTCAACTACAAAACCTCTGAGCTCGTACGTCTCAGAGAAGGGTGTTAAGCTAAGAGAATAAATTCTCCGCCACCAACAGAAATGTATTTGAAAGAAATCTTCTATATATCTTAAAATGTAATGTCAGACATGTAACCATACAAGTCTGTTCCGGGTTCGAACAGAACTGAAGGCACTTCCAAAGAAGCCCTTCAATCCGGGTATCCACAATCCCGAACGAATTTCCCATCACAAAGGAAATCTCCATACCGTAGCTAACGGTGCAGAGAGAATAGATAGGTCATCCTATCGTTTTCACAAATACCCGGTCTTCATCACCGGTCTTCAATGCTATCCATTACGTAGTATCACTATTCGGAATGGGTAATCCGAATAACGAGCGCAATAATTTAAAAATAAGTGTAGCATTCAATTCCAACCAATTCACAACCAATAGCCATTTAAGGGTCAATATTGATAGTCGGTTATTTAACTATCAATCAATATTCACAACATTACCCGATTTCAAATAATTTCCCAAATTATTTATTTTCCAAAAATATCTTTACAAGATATATATTTTCCACACTTCAACCATTTGAAAAAAAATTCAAATCAATTTTCACCTTCACAACTTTCATTTCAAAATGGTTCATTTAAACCAATCAAATAAATCCTTACCGATTTATTTAATTTACATTCCAAATTCGTAAATTTATTTCCACACTTTTAAAAATAAATCAATGTTTATTTTTAAACAAATTTCCCTTTCCAAAATATCTATGAATATACGATTTTCCAAATCATTTTCAATTATTCACTTTCAATTTATCTTTAAAAGGTATAATCTCAAAACATTCACTTCATATTGGAAAACATTTCCATACTTATTTAATAATAAGTAATTCACCAATCTATTTATTTTCAACATTTGGAAAATATTCAATATACTTAAATCCCAGTTAAGTATATATTTTTATTCTATAAGGAAAACATTCTCTTAAACACATTTATTTGGGTCAAAACAAATGTTGCGTAAAATATTGTTACGACAATCCAAAATCACTAGTATAGGGATTCGAAATTAAGATAGATATATAAACCCCAATACTATACAAAACTTTTCCTTTCGGAAATCATTTACTATAACAACAGTGTTATAGTCCACCATTTCCTTCTATTTCTCGAAAACGTCTATTTCAACAATAAATGTTGAAATCTATGGTTTCGATACTTTATACATTTTAAAACATCTTTAAATAGTTTTAATTCTATTTAAAATATCACTTTCCCAAAATATTTCTTTAATATATTATTCACCGTCCAAAATCGTGAATATACTTCATTTACCAAATTCAACATTTATATATATTTTATTTAAAGGATTATCCGTTGTCCCAAAATTGTGGATATATTTTCTTTAATAAGCTATAACAATTAAACTTATCAAAATAAGTTGATTTCGGATTTATAAAACAACGTTTACAATTTCAATATATATTTTAATTTATAAAAATCAATTTTTATTAATCTTTTATATAAATCATTTAAAATGATTCAAAAATCCCAATTTAAATAATTTTATAGATTAATCAACTACTTATTTCAAAAATCTCATTTCGGTTATATTTCACAAAAATCATAATTTTATAACATAAACATTTCAACGTTTATTTATTTAAAATGAATCAATTCCAAAATTTAATTTTATTATGAATTCTCAACTTAAATTTACGAAAATCCAATTTAATTCATTTTTGGCATTTAACGATACCAAAATATATTCGGCTAAAATTTAGCCTTTAACAATTTCAATCACAAAGATAATCACTCAGATTATAAATAGATCAATAAATAGATCAACACGCAACATTGAAACCAATTCAATTATTTGAGGACAGTTGGATCCCTCCAACCTGTTTCCCTGCATCCAAAGATGTTAGCACAATACCAATTCCGCTTCGAGATGGAATATCGCGGTATATGGGATTTATAAAATACTATCCGCTATTATACGGCGCAATAGGGTCTCATCCACTATACAATGCGGAAAATCAACTCCAAGTACATATATAATACCAATTCCATACAAGTTGGAATTATCGCGGTATAAGCTTTTAATAAATAACATTCGCTTAATATACGACGCATAGGGTCTATTTCAATACAACAGATAATAATTATCATCCAATCACACAATCAAGAGAGTTAAAATTTAACTATTTAAAATTTAAATCGAAACTAATTCGATTGAGTGAGAAGTTCTCACCTTGAGTTTTCGATAACAGTTGTAGCGTTTTATCTCGAATAAAATTAAACGTACGTTTAATTTTACTCGAAATTTTCACTAGCTCCAAACGACTCCAAACCAGCTCCATTGCTAGTGCTCGACAAAACGAAGCCAAGGCAACTTGTTTCTTGATTTTTCGACCTCGTATGAACAAGTTACAGCAATTTAAAGTTTGAACGAATTTAAAATAAAATTAATTCACAAATCTATTTCATTATTTTAACCTAAATCAATATATGGCCGCACATTTTATCCCTAAGATCTCAGTCGCATCTCGTTTTCTTCTTCAACGTGTCGATTACCAAGCACAAATCAACCCACGGCCGCCACAAAATCAAGCAATTGTTGCTCCCTCCTCGATTAACTTTAGGTCGATCAACTATCGTCATCTTGAAGAGCTTCACGCGAGCCACCTTCGGCTGGAACAGGTTGAAACTTGGCCTTGCCTTTAGCTCGAAAATCGAGCAAAAACGTGAGACGTTCACGGCCCCTTAACAGCCTCCCCGTTGCTCTAATTCCAATCATGACCGTTGAAGTCGTAGACCTCGAGACGATCTACAACATTGCAGTTGATAATTTCTCGAAATGATGAGTGGATTGGAAGATAATTGGAGATGAAAGAAATCGTTTTTCGGCCATTGCTTTTGGTGGTGGCGGCTGGCTATTTAGGGTTAGGGTTTTTGCTTTGAAAAATTGAAGAATGGGGGTCCTTTTATAGAAAAATTCTCAATTTTCTATTCATCCGGAATTTTCGAACTCCAAATCTCGCGCGGCGACTGACGTTTCTAGGGTTTAACCTGCGTTCCGGACACAATGGAATAGGTTTCGAAAGCTAATTCGATCATCTGTGCGAGTTATGGCAATAAACGATCAAATTTAAATTAAATCGATTTGAACCAATTCCTATGCGTTTTGGCTTGCCCCGGACAAACGGTAAATCCGATTGACACGAAATTGAAAATATACAATAATATGACATTACGGATCCGATGAAATTGGTTTTGTCGAAGTCCGAGACTGTTTGAAAAATGGCTATTTTAACTCATCAATTAAATATTAAAATATTCAATTTTCACAATTTAACTTTTAATTCAATTTTAAAAGTTTACAAACATTGTTCTAACCCCAATAAGATTTAATATAACTTTACAAATCATTTTTAATCACACTAAACCCGATTCCAAATTTTTCTGTAACCTCAAATATTAAATTATCGATTTAATTATCCAATTAAATCTAAATATTCGAAAAATAAATTATTCGACTTATAAATTTTACTTGTTGATATTTAAAATCAATTAAATATCTGAATTTCAAATGACAGAAATTCTGGGTCGTTACAGATTTGGTATTTTCTAATTATCTTTGTTGATAATTAGATTTTGCTGTTTTCTAATTGTCGTATCGATAATTAGATATTACCGTTTTGTGATTTCTGTATTCTAATTATCTAATTGATAATTAAATATTGCTGATAATTGTATTTATTCAGTTTTGTTGTTTTCTGAATTATCTATTGATAACTAGATTTTGTGGAGAATTTGTGAATTTCTTTTATGAAATTAAAAGATTTCTTTGGTGTTTGTGTTCTTGACCTTTATTTTTCTAGCTTAACCAGTTTATGTTAGAAAAATAATTGTTATTGACACCTTTAATTATGAAAATTGCGGGGATGCAGTTTTTATAAGGAGGGGAGTTTGTAACAACCCGGGATTTCGTATCGATTGATTATCGTCATTTGACGATTAAATCGGTTAGCTAATTACTTTCGGGAGTTTTTAATCAGTTGAAAATTCTTTTAAATATTAGTCAAGCGGTTATTTAGGCTTTAAAATTTATGGTAGCCCACGTTTTATTTTAGAGCTGCCTTATCTAAAGAGAATAATCGTTCCACTTTTTCCCATCTATCATTTTCGAAAACCCTAAACATAAACATACGAAAGAAAAAGAATGGCGGCTCCTCTTTCGTTCATTCCTCTTTATCAAAAATCTAGGGTTTCTAATAAAATTGAGGCAGCCGAACAGGGTTGTTCGATCGATTTGCTTTGTCGATCGATTGGGGTTGCTCACGGCCGCTTCTAGTTTGGTCGTGCTCTGGAAAGCAAGGTGAGTGACCCTCACATCTAGTTCAATATTGTGGCTTCGGCAGTTTGATTTTTTTTTCGACGATTGATGATTTTTCTGGCTTTGATTTGTACTAGTTCGAACTTGAAGTTTGCCATGGTTTTGATATTTGTCTCCGAGCCTGGTTCGTGTAGTCTGGGTTCTTCACTGACCTGTACATGTTGTTCGGTCTCGTTGACTTTGCCTTTGTTTATTTTTGTTGCATTTGGACTGGATTGTTCTTTTGTGCATACTATACTTGATTGCTGAATTGGTTTTGATGCCAATCTCTACTTTGTTTCATTTATCTGGTTTGAATTGCTCGGCTTTTGCATTGTCCTGACATTAATACTGCCATTCCATGATTTGCTTGTATCAGTTCTTGGCCACACTATTTCCTTTGCTATGCCTTGAACTTGACTGTTTGGTTTGAGCTTTGCCTCCGTGTGCTTTGCATTTTTCAATTTTGCATTTCATACATATATATATATATATATCTATGTATGTATGTATGTATGTATGTATGTATGTATGTATGTATGTATGTATGTTTCTTGATCTTGAGTTCATTTGCATGTTGTACTTGAGTCTGCATCTCTGGTCAGGTCACTATTTTCGGGTCTTGAGCTCTTTGATTGTGTGATGTTACATCACTTGTTGTGGCCTGTGTTCATCCGCTTGCATTCTGGTTTTGGTTTCTTCATTGTTGAGGCTGTGTTGTCACTGTAGTTGCACCTGTTTGCTTGTGTAGTCCCACAAGAGCCTGTGTTGTCTGGTCATCATGTAACATGCATTGTTTATATTACTTCTCTGATGTAGTTTACTTTGAATCTCCATTTGCACTCGAGCTAGCCTGTAGCACGCAATGTTCATGTCATTTCTCTGATGCAGTTTATTTCGCATCTTCATTTGTAATCCAGTATTTCTATTGCATTGAGAAATGAGTCGCATTCATTTGTGTTGAGTCATTTTGTTTGACTGTTGCATTACTTTGATGATGATGCTTCTCGGTTGACATGAGTTTTACTCTTGATTTGACCACGACACTGTCATGGTTCGAACTGTTGCTGTTAGTCCATTGTTTTTTCACTGTTCATTAGTAGTTGAAGTATTCCTCGAGTATGTGTCATTTGATTCATTGGGTGGTCAGTTCCACTTATTGTTCTGGTTTCACTCGAGTTCTGTTAAAGATCTTCAGTGCACTATGCACTGCTTGATGGGTGTCTGGTTCATTTAATTTGAGTTGGTGCCAGTTGATTTTGGTTCGTTGATCTTTTGGGTACATCATCACTGTACTGGCAAGGCAGTGCACGCAAGCATGTACTGCAGCCACATGGTATTGCTTTTACTGATATTCTATTTGCTTTTGATTTATTGATCTTTTGCGTATTGCATATGCTGTAGTGGCGAGGCAATAGAAGCGTGCGTGTACTGCAGCCCTACTCGAATTGATGGCTTATTGATATTTCTTTAGCATTTTTGATTAACTGAACTTTTGTGAAATTCATCACCGTAGTGGCGAGGCAGTGCATGCAAGCGTGCGCTGCAGCCCTATCGGATTTGAAGTTTTAATTGATAGTTCAATTGTTTAAATTGTTTCGTGTGTCCAATTCAATATTTTGAATCGTATTTTGATTTGGTTTAATTTGATGATTTGTTGTTATCTAATTATCTTTTTGATAATTAGATTATGAGATTCTAATTATTTATTTAATAATTAGATTTTGTTTTTAATTGTCGTTTAGGCAATTCTGTTGCTTTCTAAATTATCTTCACTAATAACCCTTTTATTTAGCTTCGTTGATAAAATTAAATTTATTGTTTTGTTGTTTAGCACGGTTACGTGTTATATTTACCGTTATCCAATTTCCTTATATTAAGGATTGGATAGGTGAATTTATTTTGGCTGTCGTCTAATTATTATTTAATTATTATTGCTTCTTTGCACTAATAACTGAGTTTGAATTAGACTGACCCGTGTATTATTTTCTTTGAATTTAATACTCGGGTCAGACCGAGTTATTACAGGTTGTAGATATCCTGCTTTGGATTGCTGCTAGAGCTATGAAGTCTTTTCATATCTTTTGGAGTAGTCGTTGTCATTTTTAGTAGTCAGTGTATTTGTATAGGATGATATATATTCATGTATATTATTCACGATAATGTACTTGTATATGTAACTTCCAGAGTCGACAGTTGTAGTTGTATCATATGTACTTTGTCACATGTATTGTAACTGACATCAGCTATAAATATATATATGAGACTTTTGTTATCCGTGTTCCGCATTAGTTTATCTGTGTTATTATTATATATATTGTCCTAAAATATTATGAACCATCGTAGTTCGTTTTATCCTGGAATTGGATACGTCGATGGGGGTAAATAAATAAGAGATGAAAAATTAATAATATACACCACTCCTATCGAGGTAACCAATACTAGTGTAAGGCCTAACTACGAATGGCCGCTCCTATCCAGCCTTATTCTTCGTAATAATAGACAGTATTTCTTTTAATACTCTTTGTTATTGTGAGCATAGAGGTGGGGCGTCACAAAATCAATTCAAAAATACACTTAAACATTCCAAGTTATTTAAAAACAATTTCAATTCAAAATTTTCCTTAATTTCAAAACTGAAATATAGCTTTAATCCTCATTCCAGATTTAACTTAAATTTTAAAAGCTTTCCTTACATTTCAAATCTTCATTTTAAAATTCAAATCATTTTACCATATTTTGAAACCAATTAAACAAATTAAATTTAAAACTTATTTTATTTTAAAAACTGAAATTCAAATCCAAATTCTAGATTTTTAAATCTTAGATTTAAACTAATTTTTATTTTTCTATTTTACAATTTAAACCTTTAGTGTAAAGTCAAAATCAACTATACTTTTACACTTAAAAGTTTTTTAAAAAATCAAATTTAAATTTCAAAATTTAAACAAACCTCAGATTCAACTACTTTGAATTCAAATTTCAAACTCAGTTTCAACTTATTCTAAAATTTCAGTTTACATTTAAACCTTATTTTTAAACTTTAAACAGAGAAGGTTTCTCTTTTGATTTAAAACCTGAAACAAAACAGTACCCAAGTAAATCTAATTTCACTTCGGGTCAGATCCTACCCTGCTTTGATCTACACCCTCTACTAACTCGAGACAAACCCGAGTAAACAAAACCCCACACCAAAACATCACCAAAATTCAAACATACACCGTGCACAAGCACCCACGATGCCGCCTTCTCCGATCAACTCTGATAACTGGAACAAGTCATCAATCACCAAGGTATCCCATATCCATCACCAATACCCTGTTCCCCCCTCGAAATCAAAATCGAGATTAAAACCCCAACCTGGAACAAAAACTAGAAAAGGCAGCACCTACTCAACCAAAACCTGTCAACATCTTCCCCTTGAAGCTCTGACCATCGTCGCCACTGAAACTCCGGCGAAGACCTCGTCAACCCACCATCTTTCGATACCTAAGATATAGTTGAACTAGATCAACTACAATGACCGAAATGATCGATTCTATGTAACCCAGTAAAACTAGGGTTCCAAAGCTTCAAATCACAATCATCATCACCAAAATGCAATTCACCTCAAACTGATAATTTTCTCACCCTCACTGATCACCCCTTCACCTCAAGGAGGAAAATCAAACCATCCGAACCCATAAATCATCAGTTAGAACCCAAAAAGAAAAATACAGTAAATTTTAAACTGCCCTCTGATTCTAACTCTAAAAATTGTAATCTTACTCTTATAAAAAATGATTTTGTCTTATGATTTGATTTATATCCCTGAAACATTGAATTGTAATGTTTGAATTTTTCACTTATACAATTTTTGCTTTGTTATTTTTATTTCCAGGTAATACAAAATTTTATTTAACTTATATAAATTTTCAAAACTTACTTTATCTTGTAATAAACAAGTTTCATTCAAAGACCAAATCATAATAGCAACTAGATCAAAAGAAAAAGGAATTTGATCAACATGAGCTTGTACTGTAAACAGACAGTAACTTGTGAAACAGACATGCATCCCATTCCAAAATATAGGTATACATCGCAAATTCATAATGTATAATCATTTCTAATTAAAAACATGAAAACTACTTTTACCTACTTAAAATTTTTAAAAGTTGAGTTACTCACCTGTACAGAAGACAAGCACCAGATTTTGAAAAAGCCCTTTGAAAACTTTTAAAACTGGATTGCCCATGCTTTCTAAAACTTTAGATATTTGATGCTTTTAAAACTTTAAACTTGTTGCTTTAGAATGCTATTGCTCCTTGATTTACAAACTTGCATGCATGCTGGCTACAGATTGAAATTTGCAGGTTTGCTTTTATTTGGAAATGTGTTTACAGATTGAATGATGAACAGGCTTAAAATTTTGAGGAAAATGAATGCAAGCTACAGATTTTTGGAGAATGCAGTTTGCTTTTGTTTTGTATGTAGGAAAATGTTTTACAGTTTGAAGAAATTAAAATGCAGACTTGCTTTTGCATTTTGAAAATGTGGATCGTTACAGATTTTTGAAGAGATGAAGTTTGCTTTTGAAAATGATATACAGGATTTACATTTTTGTTTGAAAATGAACTATGGGTTTTGATTCTTCAGATTTAGGTTTTGAGGATTGTTTAGAGCATTAAGTTTCAGTTGAAAAAATTTTCCTAGTTTAGAAATGGAAATGGGAAAAAGGAAGGAATGGAAAAATGCAAGTCTATATAACCAAATTTATGATAAATTAAAAATCAAAGAAAAATAAAAATAAACAATTTGACACTTGTCTTAAATTACTAACACTTGTAAATTTCTTGTTTAATCACTTAACACATGTTATATTAGATCCTAAGATGTTTACACATGTTCTTTTAATTAGTTAGTATTTATAATTAAAGTTTTAATATAATATTATACTTAATTAATTAGTTTACAAATACTTATTTATATGTATAGATAATTTAAAAGAAATAAAACCAAGTATGATTATAAATAAAAACAATACACATATCAATTATTTGAAAATAATATTTTTGATAATTTAAATAAAATTTATAAAAGAGGTTGTAATTTACTTATTATTTATATGAATAAATGTTTCATTTATTAGTTATATTTTAAACTTCATATATAATTTACAATCATATTTCTTAAACAATACTTTAAAAAGAAATAAAACAAATCTTTATTATTAATCTTATTTAAACATTAAGCTAAAACCCTTTTTAAATAATTAAATATTTATTTTATGTATTTAAAATCATATAGTTTTTTATTGAATAGTTTTTTTGAAAATCTTAACATTAAATAAATCTAATTTCCCATTTACCAAAATATTAGAATTAGAAAATATGCTTTATTAATTAAATTTAAAACCAAACTCATCCATTTATAATATATAAATATATATATATATATATATATATACATCATAAATAATTATCTTATTAAAAAATAAATTTACTAATTAAATGTTATTAAAGTAGGATTATTAAATCAATTCAAATTTAATAACAAAAATTATCAAATCAATTTAATTTTAAATACAGATTATTAAATTTATATTGCCAGAAATTCCGGGATATCATAATCCACCCCTTAAAACAATTTCGTCCCCGAAATTTAAAATAAAGGTAATTTAATAATCTTATTGAAGACTTAATTTTAAAAACACAAGCATATATTAATCATATGCTAACAACTAAAGCAACCAATTCACAAAATCAAAACAAATCTAACTATCCAGAAAAATTATGGATAGAATTCCCACGAGTTTCTCGGATAAAAACATCGGGATACTCGCTCTATAGAATCCAAACAATCAATACTACTAAGCTATAGAGCTCCTATTCATCTATATCTACAAAACTAGACAGCATATCAGACTACAGACGAGTCTGATTCAATAGCCAAATCCTCCTAAACTGGTAGTTCCCAAAATCAGGGATATATTGTACACGTACTCCCTTAGAGATACGTGAAACACCACGAATCCTAGTTATCCACACTGGCAATTCAGCTCTTGAAAACCAAAGCACTTATCTTACCAAAACACAAAAGAAGCTCAAACACCTCGGAGCTAGCTTCCCAGACTTACCAAAACTTATAGCTCCTTGGATTAGAGAAATTTTATCCCAAACCAAATCTCTAGCTTCGGAATCCATATTCCTCCGTCTCTTATCCACAAAATTCTTCGAACGATCCTGGGCTGCCAACATCCTTTCTGATCTGCTCAACCCTATGCTGATTCCACTAGAAACAAATTAGACCAAAATAACCCATCATAATGATCTCCTCAAGATCAATCCAAAACCAAGAACAAACTCTACTCCTCGAACAATAGAAGACTGAACTCACTTCTCCTTATCCGGAAAAGACAACAGATGCACTCCCAAATTGCTTCCGCTGCACAACTCGGATTCGAAGTATAAGAAAATGCAGATGAAGAACACGAGCATAAACTAGAAACCACATCCCAGAAACATGATTCAATGGATCCATAAAGAAAAACTAAGAAATTCCTCTGAAATCTGAGCTGCTTCACTAACTCTTCCTCTAGGAACCATCCTTCTACTAACTGAATCACCGGTTCCCCTCCTGGAATCCAAGCTGATAAGAAAACTCGCTCTCTAGTTGCGGACAAACCTCTGATTTCCTGAAGACATCCCAAAAAAAACTCCAACAACCCAAGAGAACTCTCAAACATCGCAAGTCACTTTTGCGATCAACCCAGTCTAATATCCAAAGAAACTGCTCTCTCTACCAATCAGAATAGCTTACGCTGGCCTAGCCAATTCACCAAAGAAATGGATCCATACTGCTGCTTCTGAACTCTATCTTCAGAAAACTACTCGGCCAGAAAACTTCCTGCCAACACAGAACACTCCGAGCTGCACTGCTAACACCAATGCCAAAGACTTCCTAATCCAAAACTCTCCGAGAAACTCGGACCTCAAAGAAAACAAAAACACCCTGCTGGACTCAGCCACATCACCGAAACAGACACGCTTCCTTACTCTTGTTTCAAAGAAACATCTTC
This sequence comes from Allium cepa, assembly GCA_030765085.1. NCBI lineage: Eukaryota > Viridiplantae > Streptophyta > Magnoliopsida > Asparagales > Amaryllidaceae > Allium > Allium cepa. Next base: position 311,799,823 of record CM060942.1, on the reverse strand, counting down.
GGAAATATCCATAGTCACTGCATCTCATCATGCAGCTACTACTTCCTGAGGTATTAGGATACCATCATTTACTTCTGCCAAACTGACAGATCCAAACTCTACTCATCCAACTCGCACTTCAAATATGAACTTCGAACCTTTACAGGTTTCCTTCAGAGATCAATGAAATCCTTACACTAAGCAAAACTCACTCGAGACGGTATTAGGTCTACGGTCTCGACAAATACACTTCCAACCTCAAACATACAAACTCCAACCAATGGTAGTTGTGTTACACACACCACTACCTTATCTACCTTTATAACTTATATTGGAAATACCTATACGGGTAGCCCAACATATAGGTAGAAATAAAATATAAATATATATATTAAAAATACAAATACGCTCTCTCAAGATAGACCACTCTAGAGTCTAGGTATTCGCTCAACCTGGTGCTTGATACCAAATGAGACGACCTAACTTTCAACGACCAGAAAGTCGTATCATCTTTAAGAAAGAAAGGGATAGAAAAGAGAAAAGAAAGAAGAGAAAGAAGAACAACATCAGAATCTCAACAGCGGAACGAATAAATTATATTAATAACATAAGTATTACATAGTATACACAACTATTAGAGTTACACAGACAATACATCACATACTACACAGTTATAAACACCTGTCTAGTTATTACAACTCAAAACACAATACAGAAAAGACTCAGAGGTACCAACACAGTGGAACACTATATATATCTACACGCAGAAGCCTCCTGCTCCATTGCTCCTCCACAATTTTTCAAAGCTATCCTGAATCTCTTGGCTACTCGTAAAAATTTAAGTACCCAAGAGTTTAAGAAAAACAGAATTAAATTCCGGGTCAGACATGGGTCTGGTATGAGTAGCAGGTTAAAGTCGCTTAACTTTTGAAAAACCTTTGAAAACAAAAGGTATCACGTAAGACTTCCCACACATAAATATGGAAAAAGTTTTTACCTTACGCTAACCAAAACATTTGATAGGAAATCCAGTGATATTATAATAGGTCTAGGGTTTTCAAGTAAATAAGAAATAGCCGAAATTGTTACATGATTAAATTCTATCTACTAGCCACAAAAGTGGGTAATACAATCAAAACCGTTGGCACTTATTGGATTTTGGATTCCATACAATTACAGGGCTACCAGTGTACCGCCGTCATAGTACGTGGCCTAGATCAATGTACCGAGGATGTAACGATCCCGATTTTTAATTAAATTTAAGTTGATAATTAAAATAAATTTTTGAATAAAATGGTAGATTAATTTGAATTTTTCAAATTAAATAGGATATTTGGACATTGATTTTAAAATTTAAATTGGATATTTAATATCTTATAAATAAAATGTAACATCCCAAAATTATCAATTAAAATAAATTTAATATATTTAAACTCTTGGAATTTAATTTGAGAATAAATTGAGAGAAATATCTTAAACAAATAAAATAAGTGAAAATAATATGTAAATAATTTCCAATCTTATTTTGAGTTGAAAATATTGAAATAATACATGTTTTAAAATGTTATTTAAATTTAAAATCTTATACATTGGTACTCTGCATATATGATAAAAATTGAATACATATTTGAAATTAATTTAACTTTTTTTTAGGATATGTGTGAATATAACAAATGGACATAAATGTTTGTATTTCAAGTTTAAATTTGAAATTGAAATTTTAAGTGTTTTGAAAATAAGTAGCATTTAAAATCATTGAGAGATAAAGTATACAATGGTCAAAACAACTTTTCTTTAAACTTAGTACACATGTGTATATATATATATATACAAAAGAATAAAGATATACATTTATTTTTAAAATGTATAAGATATAGATATAAAATTTTCTTTTGCTTTGTAAACGTCAAAGACTAGACATACATTGCACATGGAAGGTAGAGTAGAATAATTGACAAAATCTTGATCATATGATGATTTCTTACAAATGGCATCAAAAATAATTAATTGAATAAATTAATAAAATTAAAAATTACAAGAAACCTTTCCATTTCCCCATAAGCAATTATAATAGCTTTTTAGAAAACTGGAAACAAATAGTATCAAGGATTTGATGTCACAAGTCCAAACACCAAAGAAACAAAATTGATAAAAAATCTGAAAAACATTATGAACCAGATTTCCAAATTCATCTCAAAACAAAAAAAAAGTTTCAGTTTAATCAACCCTGGAATTAAAATCAAGTAAGAAAGTTTGCAATCTGGAAATTGGTTCTGCATGCAAATCAAAAGCAAAATCTGGAATTCAAGAAGATTCAAAAACAAAAGCCAGAAGCAACTTCTCAACACAAAACAAATAAACCTGAAACAATCTCAGCCTGGAGAATCTTCAAGCTTTGTTTGCATTTCTCAGAATGCAGATTTATAAAAAATATAGTGCTGCAGTTTTTTGGCAGAACAGTGCAAGCACTCTGGAAAATAAATAAAGGCAGTTCAGGATACAAGTCAAAATCAAAGTTTAAAAGACAACAGTTCCAGTTCTCAAAAATAAGATGCTTCTGCTCTGTCTCTGTCTTTCTTCATCAAGATCCAGGTGAGCAAACATATGCCTTATTCAATTATTTGTGTATGTGTGCCTGAATGGATTGTGAATGGCCTTTGCATGTGAATGAATTGTTATGCTTGTGCTTTCTTTTGCTTGGAATGTTATGATCAGGTTTTGCTTTCCTGTTCTTCTATTTTTTTTTTTAGTCCCTGGTTTACAAGATGAAACATGCTGGGTTCAACAGTTTCCCCCTCTGGTCCTCTTTTGTAATTGAAATCTTAAAGAACTAATTAAAGTATTGTTGAGCATACAGTATATTGCGGTAAAAAATCAAAGCTAGCAATATGCTTTGTTCTCTCCTGAAAACGGTGAAAACACAGTCATATTGAGTCTCTGGTTTACAGAGTAAACCATATCAAAATTCAAATCCCTCTCTCTCAGTTCTCTTCTAGAATTAAAATCGAAACAAATTAAAGTGTTTTTTTTAAAAACATGCATTTCGTTTTAATTATAGATCAAAGCAAAGCAATATAATTTTTCCCTGGAAATGAAGCAAATACAGTCACAATCCAAATTAAGCCAGATTTCGAATATCATAAGTTTTAAATTCAGTAATGCTACCTGAATCACCCTTGAAAATGATGATTTTAGAAAGTAAGATCTAAATTTTTCATAAAGTTTTCGCTGAGGAATTGTGGTTGATCAAAAAAATGAAAATTTGCCAAAATCTGATGATCGAAAAAAAGGTGGATCTCGGGACGTCCCACCAGAGGCAATCCCATAGATAGTAGGAAGTTCCTTAGCCTGACCATTTGTTGGAAATCCATTCATCCAACACGTGCCTTGTACGGTTTTAGTTGTAGAACCTGCCATTTACTTATGGTGGTCACCACTGTTTAGATGGTAGCTATAGTAGGCATAGTTCGGAATGTCTATGCTGGCTAGGATTTATATTATACTTTTGAAATGGTTTTCCACACTTTGCACTTATAATAATAATATCAAAGAATTTCTCGTATTAAGCATGTTTGACTATCATAAGGAGAAATCTCCTCCAATTCTGCGTTTGCATTGTGTGTGTGGCGGGAGGCCTTATGGTAGTTTCATTTTCCAAAAAGCATTGCGGATTTAATTTAAATTATCTTGTTGTCTGTTTTAAAGACCAAATGTTTTTGTTTTCTCACACCAGTCCCATGACTGACCTGGAGTTTATTGTTCCTATCCTAAACTCTAGGTGCCCACTATTTTCCCACACGGGCAGTCTAGAGTTGGGTTTTTCAGATAGTCGGGTCTAGTAGATTATCTGGAGCTAGTTCAGTCTTTGGATCACGGCTGTTCTTGCTTATCTTTGTGCATCGTTATTGAGGGTTCGGGCTATTTATGGATTGGTGCTTTGAAGATGGAGTTCTCTATTGAAGACCATATTAGAGTTGTTGCTCCGTTGTGGTGTTATCTTTTCTTTTCCGCTGCTATTATCTTGTATCATATCTCTGATGTATATTGATATCTATTGTATCATCTGTTGTATCATATTGTATCTGATATTGTATCAATGTTGTATATTGATATATTCTATTCTGTTTCTTCCGTTGTGTTGTACTTAATGTGTTATAAGCTCCGGCGAACCAGATTTGACGTTTGGATCTGCGGCATTTGAATACGAGTGTCGTATTCGGTGCCGATTTTCGAAGGTCGAGTCAGGATCGTCACATTTGGTATCAGAGCTGAGGATTAAAACTTTAGCTCAGGAGTATAACACGTTAAGTAGCTCATTAGAGATAGGGTGAAGTATACCCTAGAATGAGTAATCCCTATGATATCCGTTCGAATGCCTCAGTAAATTCTCTTACTATCCACTGATAGTGAGTATGAGTACGAGAAGAGGACGAGATAGGGGATAGGGAAGTACCACTACAAATGGTCAATACCCTGCAACAGTGGAAACAACTTTCTTCTCAATCTCCTTTGATTCGATTCCAAAATTCTTCTCATTGCTTCGTGACAGCTCCCAAAAGAAGTTTCGGTGCGATGGTGGCCCTACGTATCGTTGTAGAAAATCCTTACTTTCGTACCTTCATCGATTTCTTATCAGCTTTTCGATCTAAACTTTAATGAATTTGAATACGAATTTGAAATTGAAATTGAAAATTTTAAATAAATTGGAAATTTTAAATAAATTGGAAATTTTAAATTAAGTAAATTAGTTAACAAAAATAAGGATAAATTTGAATTGGGTCAATAAAACGATGTCAGTTAAAACCAAATTTGAAATTTTATTGTAATTTCTTGTGAATATCAAAGTCCGAAGAGGGACAAATTGGTATATACTTTGGAGTATTCCGACTTGAATTGGAATTCATATCTAATGTTTGAGAAATTGTGGAAGAATAAATCCAACTATCTATTCTTTGGGATCCGATATATTCTACGAACGATTAGTTATCCCTTCGAACTAATCAATGCCCTTGCATATTCGTAGGCCGCTGGACCCAAATATCTTGTGTAATACTGTATGAGTTTGTTCTCATATTATTGATTTTCTGATTTGGTAAACCGAATACAGAATAAATATTTCGGCCTGATCTGATAAATCGTGTATTTATCAATCATCTATTCTTGCTCGTCTTCCTTGCAAATTTCGAGGACGAAATTTATTTAAGGGGGAGAATCTGTAACGATCCCGATTTTTAATTAAATTTAAATTGATAATTAAAATAAATTTTTGAATAAAATGGTAGATTAGTTTGAATTTTTCAAATTAAATAGGATATTTGGACATTGATTTTAAAATTTAAATTGGATATTTAATATCTTATAAATAAAATGTAACATCCCAAAATTATCAATTAAAATAAATTTAATATTTTTAAACTCTTGGAATTTAATTTGAGAATAAATTGAGAGAAATATCTTAAACAAATAAAATAAGTGAAAATAATATGTAAATAAATTCCAATCTTATTTTGAGTTGAAAATATTGAAATAATAAATGTTTTAAATGTTATTTAAATTTAAAATCTTATACATTGGTACTCTGCATATATGATAAAAATTGAATACATATTGGAAATTAATTTAAATTTTTTTTAGGATATGTGTGAATATAACAAATGGACATAAATGTTTGTATTTCAAGTTTAAATTTGAAATTGAAATTTTAAGTGTTTTGAAAATAAGTAGCATTTAAAATCATTGAGAGATAAAGTATACAATGGTCAAAACAACTTTTCTTTAAACTTTGTACACATGTGTATATATATATATACAAAAGAATAAAGATATACATTTATTTTTAAAATGTATAAGATATAGATATAAAATTTTCTTTTGCTTTGTAAACGTCAAAGACTAGACATACATTGCACATGGAAGGCAGAGTAGAATAATTGACAAAATCTTGATCATATGACGATTTCTTACAAATGGCATCAAAAATAATTAATTGAATAAATTAATAAAATTAAAAATTACAAGAAACCTTTCCATTTCCCCACAAGCAATTATAATAGCTTTTTAGAAAACTGGAAACAAATAGTATCAAGGATTTGATGTCACAAGTCCAAACACCAAAGAAACAAAATTGATAAAAAATCTGAAAAACATTATGAACCAGATTTCCAAATTCATCTCAAAACAAAAAAAAAAGTTTCAATTTAATCAACCCTGGAATTAAAATCAAGTAAGCAAGTATGCAATCTGGAAATTGGTTCTGCATGCAAATCAAAAGCAAAATCTGGAATTCAAGAAGATTCAAAAACAAAAGCCAGAAGCAACTTCTCAACACAAAACAAATAAACCTGAAACAATCTCAGCCTGGAGAATCTTCAAGCTTTGTTTGCATTTCTCAGAATGCAGATTTATAAAAAATATAGTGCTGCAGTTTTTTGGCAGAACAGTGCAAGCACTCTGGAAACTAAATAAAGGCAGTTCAGGATACAAATCAAAATCAAAGTTTAAAAGACAACAGTTCCAGTTCTCAAAAATAAGATGCTTCTGCTCTGTCTCTGTCTTTCTTCATCAAGATCCAGGTGAGCAAACATATGCCTTATTCAATTATTTGTGTATGTGTGCCTGAATGGATTGTGAATGGCCTTTGCATGTGAATGCATTGTTATGCTTGTGCTTTCTTTTGCTTGGAATGTTATGATCAGGTTTTGCTTTCCTGTTCTTCTATTTTTTTTTAGTCCCTGGTTTACAAGATGAAACATGCTGGGTTCAACAGTTTCCCCCTCTGGTCCTCTTTTGTAATTGAAATCTTAAAGAACTAATTAAAGTATTATTGAGCATACAGTATATTGCGGTAACAAATCAAAGCTAGCAATATGCTTTGTTCTCTCCTGAAAACTGTGAAAACACAGTCATATTGAGTCTCTGGTTTACAGAGTAAACCATATCAAAATTCAAATCCCTCTCTCTCAGTTCTCTTCTAGAATTAAAATCGAAACAAATTAAAGTGTTTTTTTTTAAAAACATGCATTTCGTTTTAATTATAGATCAAAGCAAAGCAATATAATTTTTCCCTGGAAATGAAGCAAATGCAGTCACAATCCAAATTAAGCCAGATTTCGAATAACATAAGTTTTAAATTCAGTAATGCTACCTGAATTACCCTTGAAAATGATGATTTTAGAAAGCAAGATCTAAATTTTTCATAAAGTTTTCGCTGAGGAATTGTGGTTGATCAAAAAAATGAAAATTTGCCAAAATCTGATGATCGAAATAAAGGTGGATCTCGGGATCATGGCCGTAGCTAGCTTAGAGGTCAATGATCATTAGAAAAATGGCAGAAGATTTTATTAGCGGTCAAAATGGCTGATTGACGTTGAGGTAGTGTTTAATGTTTCGATTTAGTCATGTTGTTTTTCGTGACGTTTTCGTCATCACCATTGCGTCGAGTTGTACGGGACCAGAGGGAATAGGTTCGCGAGTCATCAAGGTAGCTGAGGTCAGAATAGCGAGGTGTCTGGTGGCCTGCGGCGGTGTATTGAGGTGAATCACAGTGATCGGTTTCGTTTTTGGCTGATACTGGGTAGCTCGTATCAAATTTTCTGGCAAGCTTGATGATCTAGGACGTTGTAGAGTTAGGGTAGGTCGTTGATGACTCATCGGAGTCGATGAAGTGGGCCGGAACTGTGGCGCTCAGATGTGCAGGTGAACGCGTGTCAGTGGTGCATGGTGGTTTGGGTTTTTGTGATGACTCGAAGTAAGCATCGATGGAAACGTGTGATAGCTCGGGGTGTAACTCGAGTAAAAATCCAAATTTATCGGGTAAGAAATACCTGGAAAAAAAATTAGATTGGAAGTTTGGGGCACGGGTTGACTCTTGGTGAAACTCGAAGTAAACTGTCAATTTCCTCGGGGTAGACTCAAAGCAATCTCGGGTCAGCCCCGTAAACCAGTTTTTTTTTTTTTTGCATTAAAATAAATTCAGAATTTTTTTTGAAACATTTTAACCCATGTTTTTCAAAAGATGATCTTGAGTAAAGTTTTGAATTAATTAAGGATTTAAGTAAGATGTTTTAAGGAATTAAATTTAATTTATTTAATCTTGTCTATATTATTTTATAAAGTTATTTACATTAAATAAATAATGTAATTTTAAAGGGATAAGTAAGATGAAAGGTTATTTTAACTAACTTAACCTTTTTAAAGCAACTAATATATGAGAATGATGATTTAATAAGATTTGTAACAATATCTAAAGTGGTTAATAAAGACAAAAAGATTTCTCTTTTAAGTTACCAAATAATTAATGGCTTGTTCATGTAATCACTAAAAGGGTAATTACTTAAATTAATTACTTAATATTAAAGATTTAATTAATCAAGGTGAATTAATGTGAAATTAATTAATTAAGAAGTAATTCATTAATAAAAGCAATTAAGAGTTAATTAATTAATCAATTAAGGATAATCAATTATAATTAAGATTTAACTAATAATTAAGGGTTTATTAATTTAAATAATTAATTAAGGCATAATTAATTAATAAAAGTAATTAAGATTTAATTTATTACAATTAAGGGTTAATTAGTTAAGATAATTAATTAAAGAATGATAAATCATGAAGGTGATTAAAACTTAACCAATTGTAATTAATGATAATCAATCATTGATTAAAGAGTACTAATGAAAGTAATTATGTAGGTAATAAATTTAAAACCACCCAATTATTCATCTTAATTGTAGATGTTTGATTGCTACTGAATACTTTGTGATGGATTGATATATTTGATATGTGATGTGATGCTATGTGATGCTTTGTGCTGAGGTGATATATTTGTGATGAATATACCGTTATAGGAATATGCAAACCCCTTGACCCGTAAAACGACATTTGAATTTCGATGCGACAGGGAGTCGGATTCCAATTGGTTATCCGAAACCCACATCGAATCATATTAGTGAATCTTTGTGATTGATGATCTACTTTATCTATGAATTTGTGAATATAGATAAGCATTATGGGTTATATCGCTTATCGATATGATTGAATCTGTGATGATGATGTTGTGCACTATTGTGTTGAACCCCTGGCCACACTTATACACACACAAATATGGATTGCACATGGAAATGGGTTAAGTCACAGATTTTTGAAATAATCTTAAAATTGAATTTTTGAACCCAAAATAGTTTTGGAATTAGAATTGAAAAGCTTTTGAAAAAAATGTATTTCAAAAATATAAGTTATTTTAAATAGCTTGATTGAGTTTTGAAAATTTAAATAATTTGATTTAAATTTGAATTCAGTATTTGAAAATTGAATTCTATAATTTGGAAACTATGGTTTAAAAGGTTATTTAACTTATAAATGGGTTTATATGTGTTTCTAAAATCATTTTAAAAGTGATGTTTTGGAATTTAAATTTAACCCAAAGATCTTAACTTGTATAAATGAAATCGGATTTTTCCAAAAGGAAAACTATTTGTTTTCAAACGATTGAAGCTTTCACATAAGAATGAATTTCCAATTTGTGTTAAAGGATTTCAAGTCTAAAAATGAAAATAGTTTTCCAAGTTTTAGATAAATTTTTGGGAATGTGTTTTGAAAGCTATAAATCTTTAATTTAAAGATTTAATTGGGTTAATCTAAATTGAATGGGAATTGTTTTGAAATCTATGGATAGATCTTTGTGATATCGGGTGAAACTTTGTGAAATAAATCTTTTTGTTTAAAGATTTAAAAATGGTAATTTGTTTAACCATTTGAAAGAAAAGCTTTGGATTTTTAAGTTGTGACTTAACCGAAATCCCATATCCATATGTTTTTAAATATGGCGCTTACTATTCGGTTTAGCCGGGAGAGGACCTTGTGTCATATAACCCATTCCGAATAGTGATACGACGTTATGGATTGCAATTGAAGACCGGTGGTGAAGACCGGGTATTTGTGAGAACGATAGGATAACCTATCGATTGCCTCTGCACCGAGTAGCTACGGTATAGAGATTCCCTTAGTGATGGAAAGTCCGATCGGGATTGTGGATACCCGGATTTGCAAGGGCTTCTTCGGAAGTGCCTTCGGTTCTGTTCGAACCCGGAACAGACTTGTATGGTTGTATGTCCGACATTACACTTTGAGATATTAAACTGATCTCTATCAAATACATTTCTGCTTGGTGGCGGGGAATTTATTCTCTTAGCTTAACACCCTTCTCTGAGACGTACGAGCTCAGAGGTTATGTAGTTGATATTTATCAGTGATATATACCCAATTTGGTAATGTGGCATGCTGAGTGCTGCTGTGTGATAATCATTGGTTGATCACTTGTGATATGATCATTTGTTTGATTATTTATCTTTGTGATCATTGCTTTGGTCATCTGTTGACCCAAAGCATGGCTTTGTGCCAAAGCGTAGCTTTGTGGACGAGACTGCATCAGGACCTCACACCCCGGAAATGGTCGAAACAGGAAAGATGCGTTAAGGTTATGAGGGTCGCTCCCTTTAGGGTGTGTCATTCCCTTCTGGTAAAGGGTGGTATCGTGGTATGGAGCCCAGATACTTACTCATGTGGTTGCTCCAATCTCATTTACTGTGTGGTTGTTGCTTTGAGGCGCCTCGGATAAAGGTCCCAAAGGACCGGGGGATGGCATATTCGTGTAGTAGTTACCTAGTTACAGAGGTAAGCGGCCTTGTGTTGGCAGATATCTAACCGTAACGTTAGTTCTCGGGACGTCCCGCCAGAGGCGATCCCATAGACAGTAGGAAGTTCCTTAGCCTGACCATTTGTTGGAAATCCATTCATCCAATACGTGCCTTGTACGGTTTTAGTTGTAGAACCTGCCATTTACTTATGGTGGTCACCACTGTTTAGATGGTAGCTATAGTAGGCATAGTTCGGAATGTCTATGCTGGCTAGGATTTATATTATACTTTTGAAATGGTTTTCCACACTTTGCACTTATAATAATAATATCAAAGAATTTCTCGTATTAAGCATGTTTGACTATCATAAGGAGAAATCTCCTCCAATTCTGCGTTTGCATTGTGTGTGTGGCGGGAGGCCTTATGGTAGTTTCATTTTCCAAAAAGCATTGCGGATTTATTTTAAATTATCTTGTTGTCTGTTTTAAAGACCAAATGTTTTTGTTTGCTCACACCAGTCTCATGACTGACCTGGAGTTTATTGTTCCTATCCTAAACTCTGGGTGCCCACTATTTTCCCACACGGGCAGTCTAGAGTTGGGTTTTTCAGATAGTCGGGTCTAGTAGATTATCTGGAGCTAGTTCAGTCTTTGGATCACGACTGTTCTTGCTTATCTTTGTGCATCATTATTGGGGGTTCGAGCTATTTCTGGATTGGTGCTTTGAAGATGGAGTTCTCTATTGAAGACCATATTAGAGTTGTTGTTCCGTTGTGGTGTTATCTTTTCTTTTCCGCTGCTATTATCTTGTATCATATCTCTGATGTATATTGATATCTATTGTATCATCTGTTGTATCATATTGTATCTGATATTGTATCAATGTTGTATATTGATATATGCTATTCTGTTTCTTCCTTTGTGTTGTACTTAATGTGTTATAAGATCTGACGAACCAGATTTGACGTTTGGATCTGCGGCATTTGAATACAAGTGTCGTATTCGGTGCCGATTTTCGAAGGTCGAGTCAGGATCGTCACAGAGGATCACTCTCAAACCCCTGCAACACAAAGCCGGAACCATTCATTACTGAACAGTCCCGAACAAGATCACCCCGCAGTTATGATCAGCAACTGCACCACACAGCTGAAATAAAAGGGACATCTAGACATGGGTAAATCTCGTCCTACATGGGCATGACCCACTTAGCCTTGCTACACCTCCCCTGTTTTATCCTTTCCCTGTTGATGAGGCTACGACTACCTTTATAGAACATATCACTTAGAATACTCATCGTCCACTTGATGATGTTCTGAAAGCATTCAATCCATACAAGTTCGTTCCGGGTTCGAACGAAACCGAAGGCATTATCTCGTTACACTCATTTTAAAATCACCCTCAGAGTTAACGACGATAAACCTTGCACTCTAAATCTTCATTTTCACTTGAGATTCACGATCTATCGTAAATTTCGATCGATGTGGTTTTCAGATATCCAAATATGGAAAAACCGATCCCGGTCTCACCGAATCCAAAATGTGCCTTTTAAGGCCAAGCTGTTTTAGAGTTAAAACAATTTCAATTCATTATCTATATAAACAGATAGATAATTCACAGATTCACAATAGATAATCAATATTATCATCATAAGAAGATAATTCATATCATAAACAGATAATCCATATTATCATCCCAATGCAACCAAAGCATCCATAACACAAAGCATTATTCATCTCATAACTGAGATTACAAACCATTCAAGCAACCAATATCATCCATTTATACATAAGCAATGATTTAATGATCACACTATCTATAACTAATTTAAAGTGAATTAAATTGATTACTTGATCTCTAATTAATTTAAAATAAATTAAATTAATTACTACATCATTATAATCCTGCTTAACTTGACCATTAATTGATTACAAATCAATTAATTAATCACCATCTCATTGTTTATTTAATTAATCATTCCTGAATAACAAATTTTCTAATTACAATAAGTAATTATCCTTCAGATTAATTACACAAGTTAATTATACTTAAACCTTTACAATAATTAACTTTTAATTACTTAATCATAATTAACTAATTTTAATTACATTAATCTTAATTAATTAATTATTTCATTTATTAATTATTGCTTAATTAATCAATTCTAAATTTACATCATTAATTTTATTAATTAATGATTTCTAATTACATTTCAAATTAATCTCTCTATTTAAATTAATTACATCAAGTAATTAATCTTAAATTAATCCACATATATTAATCATCCTAGATTAATAACATCCAGTAGTTAACTACCCTTAATTACTTCATCAAATAAATTACTCCTTTATTTATTCTCCCATTAATCCCTTGATTAATTACAAAGTAATTTAATCCAAATTACTTCCATTATCCAAACATCTTTAATTACATTTAGTAATTATCAATTAATTACTTCTCTAAGTAATTACAATTCCATTAATTACATTAAGTAATAATTTATTAAATCATCAAGTGTTTAAATTAATTAAACTTAATTAATTAATCTAAACTAATCACATTAACTCAATTAATTATATTAAGTAATTAATTCATTAATTACTTCTATTAAGTAATTAAACTTAAAACAGTTTCCTAAATGATTATTATTAATTAATTAATATAATTAATTATTAAATTAATCATATTAATTAATTGTTAAAAAATCTTAGTTAATGATCTTCATTAACTATTCTTAAATTTCTTTCTTAAGAAATTAACTTAGATTAACCATTATTAGTTACAAATTAATTAATATTTAATCACCAATTAATTGATTACTAATTATTAAATTAAAAGTGTTAACTATAACTTAATTAATTCTTAATCACTTGATTAATAAATCTTTAATCATTAATTAAAATCTAATTAATAATCCTTAATTACAAGTTAATTAACCTTAATTAATTAATCTTAAGTCTTAATTAATTAGTTAATTTAAAAACTCTTAATTATTTAATTAATCATCCATATTATTAATTAATTAATTAATTGATTATTCAACTTAATAATTTAATGAATTCAAATCATTGAATTTTATTTATCTTTAAAATAAATCTTTTCTTACTCAATCAAAGTATTTAAAACAATTTGTTTTAAATTTACCTTAAATTCCATTTAAACTTCATTTTTAATTTAAGATTTTAAAATGAATACAAATTTATCCAAACAAGGTTTAAAAACAATTCAAAACCTTTTTGTCTCATATGTTAAAGATATATTCATTTAATAAAGAAGTTTAAAAGAATTTAAAACCCAATTCAATTTAAATTCAAATCAATTCAAAAATACACTTAAACATTCCAAGTAATTTAAAAACAATTTCAATTCAAAAATTTCCTTAATTACAAAATTGGAATACAGCTTTAATCCTCGTTCCAGATTTAATTAAATTTTAAAAGCTTTCCTTACATTTCAAATCTTCATTTTAAAATTCAAATCATTTAACCATATTTTTAAAGCAATTAAACAATTTGAATTTAAAACTTATTTTATTTTAAAAACTGAAATTCAAATCCAAATTCCAGATTTTTAAATCTCAAATTTAAACCGATTTTATTTTTTCTATTTTACAATTTAAACCTTTAGTTTAAAATCAAAGCCAAATATACCTTTAACTTAAAAGTTTTTAAAAAAACATAATTTAAATTTCAAAATTGAAATTATTTCAAATCTCATATTCAACTACTTTGAATTCAAATTTCAAACTCAGTTTAAACTTATTTTAAAATTTTAGTTTACATTTGAACCTTATTTTTAAACTTTTAAACAGAGCAGGTTTCTGTTTTGTTTTAAAACCTGAAACAAAACAATACACGAGCAACTCTAATTTCACTTCAAGTCAGATCCTACCCTGCTTCGAGCTACACCGTCCACTAACTCAAGACAAACCCGAGTAAACAAAGCCCCACACCAAAACATCACTAGAAATCAAACATACACCGTGCACATGCACCCACGACGCCGCCTTCTCCGATCAACTCTAATGACTGGAACAAGTCATCGATCACCAAGGCATCCCATATCCATCACCAGTACCCTGTTCCCCCCTCGAAATCAAATCTAGATTAAAACCCCAACCTGGAACAAAAACTAGAACAGGCAGTACCAACTCAACCAAAACTTGTCAACGTCTTCCCCATGAAGCCCCGATCACCATCGCTTCTGAAACTCCACCGAAGACCCCGTCAAACCACCATCTTTCAATACCCAAGATATAGTTGAACTCGATCAACTACAATGACTGAAATGATCAATTCTATCTAACCCAGTAAAACTAGGGTTCCAAAGCTTCAGATCACAATCATCATCACCAAAATGCACTTCACCTAAAATTGATAATTTTCTCATCCTCACTGATCACCCCTCCACCTCCAGGAGGAAAATCAAACCATCCGAATGCATAAATCGTCAGTTAGAACCCAAAAAGCAAAATACATAAATTTTAAACTGCTCTCTGATTCTAACTCTAAAAATTGTAATATTACTCTTAAAAATCATGATTTTGTATTATGATTTGATTTATAACCTCAAACATTGAATTGTATTGTTTGAATTTTTCACTTGTACAATTTTTGCTCTGTTATTTTTATTTCCAAGTAATACAAATTTTATTTAACTTATATAAGTTTTTAAAACTTACTTTATCTTGTAATAAACAAGTTTCATTCAAAGAATAAATCATAATTGCAACCAGATCAAAAGAAAAAAGATTTTGATCAACATGAGCTTGTACTGTAAACAGACAGTAACTTGTGAAACAGACATGCATCTCATTCCAATATATAGGTATACACAGCAAATTCATAATGTATAATC
Organism: Allium cepa; assembly: GCA_030765085.1. Lineage (NCBI taxonomy): Eukaryota > Viridiplantae > Streptophyta > Magnoliopsida > Asparagales > Amaryllidaceae > Allium > Allium cepa. Next base: position 311,784,357 of record CM060942.1, on the reverse strand, counting down.
ATTTCTAGTTAAAAGCATGAAAACAACTTTTACCAACTTAATTTTTTTAAAAGTTGAGTTACTCACCTGTACAGAAGACAAGCACCAGATTTTGAAAAAGCCCTTTGAAAACTTTTAAAATTGGATTGCCCATGCTTTCTAAAACTTGAGTTGTTTGATGCTTTTAAAACTTTAAACTTGTTGCTTTAAAATGCTATTGCTCCTTATTTACAAACTCGCATGCATGCTGGCTACAGATTGAAATTTACAGGTTTGCTTTTATTTGGAAATGTGTTTACAGATTGAATGATGAACATGCTTAAAATTTTAAGGAAAATGAATGCAAGCTATAGATTTTTGGAGAATGCAGTTTGCTTTTGTTTTGCATGCTGGAAAATATTTTACAGGTTGAAGAAATTAAAATGCAGACTTGCTTTTGCATTTTGAAAATGTGGATGGTTACCGATTTTTGAAGAGATGAAGTTTGCTTTTGAAAATGATACACAAGATTTACATTTTTGTTTGAAAATGAACTATGGGTTTTGATTCTTCAAATTTGGGTTTTGAGGATTGTTTAGAGTAATAAGTTTCAGCTGAAAAAAATTTCTTAGTTTAGAAATGGAAATGAGAAAAAGAAAGGAATGGAAAAATGCAAGTTTATATAACCAAATTTATGATAAATTAAAAATCAAAGAAAAATAAAAATAAACAATTTGACACTTGTCTTAAATTACTAACACTTGTAAATTTCTTGTTTAATCACTTAACACATGTTATTTTAGCTCCTAAGATGTTTACGCATGTTCTTTTAGTTAGTTAATATTTATAATTAAAGTTTTAATATAATATTATACTTAATTAATTAGTTTACAAATACTTATTTATATGTATATATAATTTTAAAGAAATAAAACCAAGTATGATTATAAATAAAAACAATACACATATCAATTATTTGAAAATAATATTTTTGATAATTTAAATAAAATTTGTAAAAGAGATTGTAAGTTACTTATTATTTATATGAATAAATGTTTCATTTATTAGTTGTATTTTAAACTTCATATATAATTTACAATCATATTTATTAAACAATATTTTAAAAAGAAATAAAACAAATCTTTATTATTAATCTTATTTAAACATTAAGCTAAAACCCCTTTTAAATATTTAAATATTTATTTATATATTTAAAATCATATAGTTTTTTATTAAATAGTTTTTCTGAAAAGCTTAACATTAAATAAATCATAATTTCCCGATTACCAAAATATTGGAATTAGAAAATATGCTTTATTAATTAAATTTAAAACCAAACTCGTCCATTTAAAATATATATATAAATATATATATATATATATACATTATAAATAATTAGCTTATTAAAAAATAAATTTACTAATTAAATATTTATTAAAGTAAGATTATTAAATCAATTCAAATTTTTTAACAAAAATTATCAAATCAATTTAATTTTAAATACAGACTATTAAATTTATATTGCCAGAAATTCCGGGATATCACAGAAACCGAAGGCACTTTCCTCTGCCGTTACTAGGCGAGAACCATTGCAGTCTGAAAAATCTCCACAACGAGAAGACCACTCCAATAAATAACCCTATAATGGAAGCTACCCAGAGCACGTTCTACAAGCAGTCCTCGCGCTACGAAGATCCACGGTCTTCAATAATCATCATCATCAATATGTCTCCACTTTAAAACATATACATTGGTTCGAAGTGGTCTTCGGATAGGAATACCCCAAATCCAACTTTGTTTCCTTCGAAGCCAATTTATCGATAAAAAACGTTGTATGTGGATATCAATCATCCATCAATTACTTCATCTTTAGTATAATCAAATATCTTTCTTAGATATATTCTTTTCAGTTTATTCAAATTTCTTTTCAATTGTATATGGAATCACTAAGCCTCATTTATCAAATCATTTGATTCATTTAAACCTTTCTTAAATCCTGGAATAATTCCAAATCATTCTCTCTTTTACTTAGAAAAATCATTCCAAATAAATCTTAATAAAAGATTTCTTATATTCAAGTTATAACTTTTAACTTATGGAAAATATTCCTAAATCATTTATTAAATCTTAATCAACAATTCTTTCTTAACTTCAAATCATATTCTTGCAAATCGAAGATTTTCATAATAGAGCACTACTACCACTTTAAATATGGTGAATTTCACCTTCAGGGACTAGTGACAAGTAATCCTACATCATGAAGATCTTTGTCACCAATGATCTTTGTCTTCAAAATGTTTTATTTTGAAAATTAGTTTGAAGGGGTTTTCGGATAGGAATCACCCAAATTCGATCCTGGTTTTTCAGATAGGAATCACCCAAATTCGGTTCAGATTCCTTCATGCTAAATCGATATAAAGATATTATGTTCATATAGGGTTTCGAAAATTAGTTTGAAGTGATTTTAGGATAGAGATCGCTCAAATCTAATCATGGTTCTTCGGATAGGAATCACCCAAATCCGATCCTGGTTCCTTCTTACCAATCATCAAATAAAAGATGTTAAGTGGTTAGTTAACATTCAAATAATTTATTTCTTTTCTCTTATCTTGGAAAAACTTGAATATGATCTTTTAGAGCATTCGGGCTTTCCTTTCGATCTATTCCTCTCTTCTCCTAAAAAGAGAAAACATAGGCCAGATAAGCTCAGGGCACTGGTTGCTCATCCCTAACCTTAATTACACACCTTGTTTTATCTTTCTAGATCTCACAGGTAGGAAAAATGTACTAGTCATTTCCGCATACTCAGTTTGTTATTACATTCAGTATTCTTCACTTTTTGTTTAAGTGGTATAAACAATTTCTCTTAACAATTTATTCAAACTCTTATTAAAAATTCTAAATCATCTTTACATTCCTTAGTTATTCCTTTAAATACATTCACAAAAGATTTAGGAAATAATTGTTAAGTTTAAACTCATGTTCAAAAGGTTACAGAATTTGCAGCATAAAAGTGCTGCGGAAAGTGCTATATAATCTTATTTGATATAAACAACTTTTTAATATTTGAAAATTCATATTTTCCTTTCCAAATCTCTTTTAGACCATTTTAATAGATTTATCAAATTTATTTCAAATTTTTAATCATTTGAAAATATCATTTATGAACAGTCCTTTTCTGGATTTCGAATTGCAAAACCGCGATGTTTTTAGAAAATTATTTTGGACATATTTCTAAATATTCTTGATGAGATCTTGATTTTCTTTCTTCATTTAAAAAGTATTATCATTGCAGACCAAAGAATATTTATTTCAAAGAAATCCGACTTATAAATCATTATGTACGTCAATTTGAAGTTACAGATCGAAATTTATGAACTACGGCTATGTGACGAGCTCAATTTTGACCAATTTTGTGAATTGCTTCAGAACTTGTCCGAAACACTTCAAATTTGTTTCAAATCATGTTTAAACTATTTTAACTCATCTAAAAATATTTTCATCATTTTAAATTCATTTTTCATTTTATTTCATACTGTAATATTATATTTATTATAATATCATTTTCAATCTTTTTAGACATTTTGAAATCTTTAAGAGGCTAAATAATTTTGATACACGTTATATGGATTTAATTCTCAACTAATTAACAATGATTGCTAACCATTTCTCTTATCACTTATCAAACCAATTTATCATCCGTATCACAAACGTATAATCAATCATAATATCAATCAAGTTGTCATCCATTAAGTAATCCAACATACAACAAACTTATCATATAATTAACTTGAAATAATTTATGGTTTTATTAGTAAATAAGAGTACCCACCTTTTAAATTAATCGATTCTTCCTACCAACATTCATATGCAACAACACTTCATTTAAACTTTAACTAATCAACTTCTACTCCATTTCTTTTATTTTATGCTATCGACCTCTTCTTCCAAACTCATGAAAATCTGGTAGAGCTTCCGCAACACCTTGAATTTGCTCCATACTCCTTGGAATGAAATCAGCGGCACTTCCTTCGCTTTTTTTTGCTCTGGAGCTTATGACTTGCTCCATTTTCTTGCATAGGTCCGGCCACACCCTACTCTACTTCTTCCTTCATCATTTCTTCACTTCTTAGATGCTAAACAATGTTTTAATGGCATCCTAAGGTCTTTGGAAAAGTTTGGTGGTGATTGGAGTTGATTTGATATGATTTGAAAATGTTAATAAGGAAATGGAAGAGAAGAAGAAGCCGTTAAAGCTCTAAGGAATAGAAGAACAGAACTTAGAAAACGAAGAGGAAGAAGAATGAAAAGTGTGTGGAATTTATGAAAGAAGTGGTAGGTATTTATAGGAAAAAGTTTGAAGTAAAATATTATTATGTAAAATGACCAAAATACCCTTTACTTACTTTTAAGTTACCTTATTTTTTCAACACTTAGCACTACATTTCAAATCATTAATTTATGTCATTTTAACTTAAGTATTTAGTAAAGAAAGTAATAATTATATTTCTTTGATTTGATGTTTACTTTTTGCTTTGAAATGACATGTTTGTCTTTTTATGCTTACTTTTTTTTATATTTGTTAACGTAAAAATCTGACGCTAACACCCCGATGCAAGTAAAGCAAGTGTGGAAGCACCACCCGATGATATGGGAATCATAAATAAGCAGGAAAATATCCGAAAGACAGTAAAAGACACAGTTTTTATAGTGGTTCGGCTAATAGTCAAGCCTACGTCCACTTTATATTTCTTTATTGCTGACTCAAATTCAACTTATACAACTTTCTTCAATTACAACACACTTTAGACTAGTAGATCAAACTTTGATGAAGAATAATCTTTCGAATCCATGTTGAATGATGTAGATTTTCTCTTGAAGTATGTTGTAGTGTCCTTGGTGTTTGGAGTGCTTGAAGTGCTGTTTTAGTTGAGAAAACGACAGAGTATCGACGCTTCGAGAATGAGCCAAAAGATCCCCTGAACGTTGGAGCTCACACGATATTTATAGGAGTTTTCGGACAGGCCTTAAGTCATGAGCGACTTAAGATAAGTCGTAAGTCGAAGGATACAACCTAACATGAGTCGTAACTCGCCAGCGAGCTAAGGGGATTTGAGTTACGACCTAACTGGTTCGCACCTGGCCATCTGAACTAGCTAGTAGATTCCGGCGACCTAACGGAGAGCGGCAAGGTTCGATAAGTGCTAAGTCATGAGCGACTTAAAGTAGGTAATGAAACCACTAGGTCGTTGCCGCTTTATCTCCTTAGGTCATGAAGTACTTAGGTCGTTGAGTCGTGGCTTCGTGTAAGCAGTTAGGTCGTCCCACTCTCTTAGCAGCTAGGTCGCTTATTCCTTAAGTCGCTAAGTCGCTTTATCCTTTAAGTCGCTAAGTCGCTTCGTCCTTTAAGTCGCTAAGTTGCTTCATCCTTTAAGTCGCTAAGTCGCTTCGTCCTTTAAGTCGCTAAGTCGCTTCGTCCTTTAAGTCGCTAAGTCGCTAGGTCACATAATAAAGGGAATTAACATTTGCCCCTCGAAGTACACGCCTAGGTCGTAGGTCGTGTGCTTCGACTTAGTTCCTTAGGTTGTGAGCGACTCAAACGGTTCGCTAGGTCGTGTGACGGTAAGCCTTCGTTTCATATAAATTGCTTAACCCGTTCCTTCTTCACTTTATCTGCTCCATCACTCTAAGCCGCCATTAGCGATTTCTCGAGCTTCCCAAAGATAATTTTGAACCAATCAATCACCGATTATCCTTAATATTTCATCGTGTAAGTAAATTTGCTTCCTTCTCAATCATGATTATCGCTGAACTACGAATCTCTACCCTCTGACCTCAAATCAACTTCATACGCCTCGCTTAGCTTTTAAGTCGAGTTGCGATTGATTTTGATCGCCATTAGTTATGCTGCTATTGCGACTCATGAGAGCATAACAGCGCGTTGGATTTATGATGGAGTTGGAGCAATTCGAATCAGTGTGGGTGATTTGGTGAAATGGATAAATAATGGATTTTTGTTGGTGGAGAGGCTAACGGGTTAACGGGTTAGGAGGTAGGAGTTATTGGGTAGAGAGGAAGTTAGCGAGTTAGGAAGATGCCAACAGGAGATGGTCCAAGGCTGCCTAGTTTCATTAGAGGCGACCCAACAAATCCGAACAACTGAAGAGACTTTGCGACCTAATGTGCTTAAACGACTTTAGAGACCGCGACTTAAACTGCACATGACTTAACTTCTTAGGTCGTGTTAGTATCTTGACGACCTAGGACTTAAACCTTAGATCATGCGAGCAACCTAGGTCTTGGATGTGCACAGCCATGCCTTGTTTTTCTTACGAATTAAATCACTTGCGACTTATCATATCTGCGACTTAGGCTTTAGGTCGCGACCAAGCTAGGACTTGGATGAATTTTGCGCTGCCGAGAAACTTCTTGCGGCTTAACTCACTTACGACTTAGCATATCTGTTAGGTCGTGAATGACCTAGGACTTGGATGCATACTGTCATGCCTTACATCCTTTAACTCAAACCATACGGCCTAGGACTTGAACAACTCCTCACTGCCTTGACTTGAAGCCTTTTAATTTGAACTTGGAACCATCGAGATAACTCGCATGACTTTGCTATGCTTGCTTAACAGATTATACCAAATTTTGACGCTAATAACCTGTTAAATACAACATTTGCGAAAAACTAGGGCGAGTATACTGTCATTGATCGCCCACATCGAATGACATATTAGTCGGTAAAAGATAATTAACTCAACTTAAGGAAATTGTATGAAATGCTGCGAGTCAACAAATTCAGGTGAAGTAGTAAAGCAATGTTAATCAACTAAAGCTGATTTGTTTGCATTAATACTGCACTTGTACTTGGACTTAGAGCGACAAGTCTCGAAATTTTACAATTGACACATGTTCATTAGTTTAATTTCAGTTATATTTACTTATCGCTTTATTAGTTTTACACAACACTTCACACATTTAGGAAACGTGCACCTTCATATTTGAATATCCAGTTCCTTGTGTAGAATGTCTTCTCGTCCATAGGGAGACGCAGTACAAACTGGAGAGGCCCTCCCGATGGCTGGTCCACTGGTCAACCCACCAGAAAGAACTCCAACTACCCTGAGTTACCGGGTGTTCAACCAGTTACGCGCCCAATTTGGGATTGTAGAAGCAGATGCTATTCTCCCTGGGCCAAATGATTTTGCTGACAGTCCTCCCTTCGGGTTTGTTGCCGTTAACCGCCAAATGTGCCTTTGTGGAGCCATTCCTCCTTTCAAAAATTTTCTCCAACAACTCCTTCACCGATTGGCTATTTCTCCTTTTCAATTGCACCCCAACGGCTATGCCATTTTGATGGGATTATGCGTTCTCTTCAGAAGGACGCTTGACTGCCTCCCAAGCTTTGAAGAAATCTGCTATTTATGCACATTTGCGAGAAACAAAGACCATCCTTCCATTATATATGCGAGGAGCGCCAGAAAACGCAAGCTTATCACTGATCTCTCTGATGGTGCTCATGGTTTCCTAAACCAGTTCTTCTTTGTCCGTTGCCTCCAGGGATTTTACGCTATCTGGAGAGTAGGGGGTAAGCTTACTTATCCCCATTCTTTTCTTTTCTGAGCTTTGCGAGATCCAAATTGCTAAATGTTAACCTCGCTCTCTACTTTTGCAGTCCTTCCTCCTCTTTGTAGAGATCCAAGCCACAAACAGACTTTTGAGAGGCTTAACGCTGTGGCGGCTGAGGAGAGAAGTATCAAGTTTTTTCTAAGAGACGAGTACCTTCATCAGTTCGGACTCTTACACCCTTCCCGCTCTACTCAGCCTTACGAAGTTCTTGATTCTCTGGCCGAGGCACCGGATGCCCCAGTTTCTATTGAGGAGCCTACACTGAAAGATCCTGCTCCTGAGGCTTCTCTGGTGAAGTGCTCTACTTCTATTGATGTCGTGGGGCCATCTGGCAAATTTTCACTTGCCCTTGTCATTGAAGAAGAAGAGCCTCGAGAATCTCCCTAACATTCAGGGAAGTCCGGTGATGGAGAAGCCGGGAAAACAAGTCCTGCCAAGCAGAGCAGGGATGACACTTTTGAAGGGTTGAGCGACCTGTATATAACCTCACAGGAGCTCTTTAAAGATGATCCTGTTACCACTAGGGTTTCCTCTTCAGTAGTTGAGGCAACTTCTATTTTGCAACAGATTCTGTCAACTCAAGAGTTGACGTTAGCTACTACACCCATCATTTCTTCGCAACCGAGGAGTGGTTCGTAGTTTAACGCCCGTAGTTTGCACGTTACACACACTTAGAATTTTTCAGCAATTATATGTACCTATATGCGCTTTTACTTCCAGGATTTTCAAGTTTTGCCTCTTTCTCATTTTCAGGTTCTCCAATGGGGCATAGCGGTTCCTATTATGACGACTTTCAACAGTACGGAAGGCGTGGTCAGTATGATTATAGGCGCTATCTTCCCACCCACAGGGAAACTGATGAAGAGAGAGCTGCTCGAAAGGCTGAAGAGAGAAGAGCGTATGAAGAAAGGTACGGAAGAAGGGATGAGCAACATGACTTTTTCCGCAGAGGCGATGACTCTCATAAAAGAAAAACTTATGACGATAGAGGAAAGAGTCATGACATCGGAGACCCAAGCAAGCGGGCCAGGCTTGATGAAAAGACCGCATCTGCAACATTAGAAAAGGCCGCTGCTCTCACTTCTCTTAAAATTCCTTCAAAGTCTCATGCCCTTGAAGGAGCCGAAATTCAGACACTTCTCGGCAGACCCTCTTACCAAGTTGAGAGAGGTCCACCAACCGTTCAAAGTCGGTTCCCGCATTGGTGCTTAAAGGGAGTCCGCTTTGATCTTGACTTGGTTCCCATCGACAAAGAGGCCATGCTACGAGATCTTGACACTGTTAAACTTGATATTGAGAGAATATCAGCGTGGCAAAAGCTCGTCGATGAGCTTCAGAGGGTGAACCGGGCCAACCTTGAAGTTATGCTGACGATGGAGAACGACAAGTCTGAATGGCAGAAAATTCTTGATCAGCACAACACAGAAATGAAAAACATCGCTGAGTACAATGAAAAGCTTGAGGTGGAGGTCGAGAAACTTAAGCATGAGCTTGCTACTTCTTCCACCTCTTACACTCAAAAGGAAGAAGTGCTTCAGAAGCAAGTTCGAGATGCTCATGCCGCTCAACGGTATGTTGAAACCCGTCTTGAAGCTACACAGAAGACGATGGAAAAATATCATGCCGACTTTGCAGAGTTACAGGAGAAAGCTAACTCCCGGGACTTAGAAATCATGAGGCTGAAAGCTCAATTATCAAAGACTGAGAAAGAACGTGATGAGGCCATGGCTGGAAAGAGAGCCACTGAACAATCTCATGAAGAGACAAAAGCCAACATCAGCTCTACCTTGTTTGATTTTTACGTCCAAAGCGTCCTGGGGAGTGGCAGCCTTGCATTTTTGGGGCCTAAATACAAAATCACTTTGGCTGAAGTGAGGGAGGCTGTAATGGATATGCTCAAAGGTGCTGGTTATTCCAAAGATGAACTTGAGGCACATTACTTTGATGACGAAACTCATGTTGCTCTCGCCAGAGGAAAGGAGCAGCTTGTTAAAGTACAAGCCGAAACAATGGGAGGGGAGCATTCATAGAAAGAAGCACCTTTAATTGCCCCTGCCCCTCCTTCGACTTCGACCGACATTGATATCATGGGCTCCGGTTCCCATTCTTCGCCCACGGCTAAAGTCGTAACTGAGATTACAAGCGCACAGGGCGGAGACGAAGGCGAAGAAAGTACTGAAGCACAAGCTTATGAAATTGACCTTAGAAAGCCAACTTCTCCAGGTAACTTTAATGCTGATCTTGCTCAAGTAGACTGCTCATTTGCTTCATATGGGTTTGATGAGCTTCTTGATTATTTCCTGAATCTCAACGAGCCTTTATCTCCTCTCTTTACTGATTTTAACTTCTTTTCTTCTGTAGAGAAAGTACTGAGCATTGTTCAGACTTCTCCTCCTTCAGTTATCCCTTCCCCATCTCTGCAAGTCACACCTCCTTCTGCCTCTCAACCGGGATCACAAGAGGAGCAAATAGAAGCTCTCCAAGACTTGGACAATCCCATTGCTTCACAAGAACATAGGGGAGAAGAGACTGAAGAGGGCGAAAAGACTCCGGAACTAACTAGTTCCGACGATACTCCGTTGGCCACACTTTTTACTCCAGGAAGCAGGTCTTCTCCTAAGAAAAGGGGAAAATGTGGAGTCTCAAAGAAGAAAGAAGATTCAACTGGCGAGGAAAAAGCAGAGACAAGTCCGATTGTTCCCCTTTCTCCTTCTTCCCCTACTCTTCCAAGCCGGCGCAGGAAGTTGGTCATCCGGCCAGGTGCAGGCTCAAAAGGTGGAGGGAAGAAGAAATGATTGCTTTGGTCCTGTGCTTTTTATCTTGCTCTTTGCTTTTTGCTTGTATATAAGCTTGTGTTGGCTGGAGATTGTGCGGGTACCAGTCCCCGCTTTCTTTTACTTTGAAACCTGCATATGTATAAAACTCTCATAGTATGGAATAAAAAGGTTCTTTTACTTATACAAATTTCTGTTTGTATTTGATAACACTTTTATTTTCTATTTTCATGCAAGTTTCTTTATCCTCTTTATGTGAAGTTGCAGTAAACCTATGGTATGTTTCTTGAGCATTGTTTTCATTTTAATGATGACTATATTGTATTGCCCCCATACCATGGTTTATTACAATCTCTTTCACATTGGCAAAGTTTCGGAGAACAACTCTTCTGTTTCGAGAAGACTTGTGCTCTTTCTTTAGAGAACAACTCTTCCATTTGAAGGAAGTTTGCATTTGTACTTTATAGGATAATATTTCCGTTCTAAGGAAATATCTTTCTAATTTAGTAGAATGCACTTCATGTTGGAGGATTTTTTTTTTGTTGCGAAGTTTTTACACTTCACTTTTTGAAAAAAGTCACTTTTGCTTTGGCAAGTGAATTTTACTTCATAGTACAGTGGGCCTTCCGAAAAAGGGCTTCAACCTGCTTGAGCCTCCGAAGAGAGTTTTTTATTTGATTGTGCCTCTGGGAAGAGGTTTTTTGTTTGGTTGCGCCTCTGGGAAGAGGTCTTTTTGTTTTATTGTGCCTCTGGGAAGAGGTCTTTTTGTTTTTGCCTCTTGGGAGAGGCTTTTATCTTTTCCCTGTTCGCTGGGAAGCGGGCCTTCGAAGAGGGCTTTTCACATTTCAACTCGTGTGAAGTTTTATTCCAGATCACGGTTAAATGTGTGCCTCTGAGTAGGGCTTTTGCCTGGAAGTTTGGAGCTTCTTTCTCTTAGTTGGATGGATTCACGGGGCAGACACAAGTGTTTTGTGCAATCGATCAGTCCGCAACTTTCTGTCGAGAAAGAACTCTCTTTTTCTAGCAAGGCCCGCTCGAGGTCTTTTAGCATTTCAACTATGGTGAAATGGGCCTCCAAAGAGGGCTTTTCACATTCCAGCACTTGAGAAGTTTTATTTCAAATCTCGGTGGAATGCGTGCCTCCGAGTATACCTGGAAGTTTCTTCCTCATGGTTGGCTGGATTCACGGGGCGGACGCAAGTTACTTGGACGCTTATTTGCGCAGATTGTCTCAACTAGTGAACAAGCGCCTTGCCTTCCACTTGGGATGGTGCCTCCGATCATCGTATGGATTCACGGGGCAGAAGCAAGTTACTTGGACGCTTGTCAGCGCAAACTGTCTTAGCTAGTGAACAAGCACCTTGCCTTCCAGTCGGGAAGGTGCTCCTGGTCATTCCATTCCAATCTTTTTTGTTGAGAAAGTCTTCTAGCATACCCCGTTTGAGGTCTTTATCCTCCGAAGAGTTGTGCCTCCGAAGAGGGCTTGTGCCTCCGAAGAGGTCTTTTGTTGTCTGATGCTTGCTCGCCCATGTCTCTTTGCCATCTATTCATATCGGCGATCCCCGTTATCTTTTCCAAATACACTTCCCTTTTAGTTGCCAACAATTTCCTTTACCCAAAGAAATATACTTCATAGTTAAGCGAGTTGGTGGTGGCAGACACAGGCTATTTAACTGGATGCTCTCTTGTACAAACATCCACAGTTGGTTAGCAAGGGCCCACTTCCAGCAAAATCACTAACTTTTTGTTTGAAGCACTTCTTCCGTAGGATTTGAGTATTGAAATTTTGAACGGCTTAGCGTTTGCTTGTTGGGTGATGTCGAGGATTGCCTGGTCTTGCGATGGGAAAGCTTTGTTTCTATGGCCTGCATTATTAAATCAACATTTTAGTAACACAATTGACGTATTTTATATGTCGAAATAAAACAAAGAAGTTTATAATAGTAAAGAACACAAGATTTATAGTGGTTCGGCCAAGAACTGGGCCTACATCCACTTTATAGTTCTTATTATTCACTTGCACTGGCTTTACAACGGCTTTCAATACAAGAATCATACATTCATCATTCTTTTACAATATTTCATTAAAGCCTCTAAGTAAAATATGGGCGCAAATTATTGCTGTTCCAAGATCTTGGAATTGGGTCTCCTTCGACAGTTACAAGTTTAAATGTGCCATCAAGAAGTTTTTAGCCTATAAGATTCGGCCCTTCCCAGTTTGGTCCAAGCACACCTGTAGGTGTCATAATTCTTTTTAAGATTAGATCCCCAACTTCAAAGCTGCGTCGGCGAACTTTGGAATTAAAGTGCCTGGCTATTCTTTGCCGATGAACCGCAATTCTGAGCTCAGCTTCTTCCCTTTTTTCATCAAGGAAGTCAAGGGCTTCAAGTTGCAGCTTTTCATTTTCGGTTTGATTGAAATGGATTCTTCTGTGCGAAGGGACTTCTGTTTCCACTGGAATCATTGCTTCCGATCCATATGCCAATGAAAATGGTGTGTGCCCAGTCGCAGTTTTGTGGGTAGTTCTGTATGCCCATAGTGCTAATGGCAGCTTATCAACCCAACCACCTTTTGCTTTTTCTAGCTGCTTTTTGATGGTTGACTTGATAATTTTATTCACTGCTTCCACCTGCCCGTTTTCCTGCGGATGAGCCACTGTTGAGAAACTTTTCTGGATCTTGAATTTCTTGCAAAAATCTTGGAACTCTTTACTTTCAAATTGGGCTCCATTGTCTGTGATTATCTTTTGAGGCACACCATATCTGCAAATGATACTCTTAGTTACAAAGTTTATCATTTTCTTAGAGGTAATAGTAGCTAAGGGTTCAGATTCAGCCCATTTAGTAAAATAATCAACAGCAACTATAACATATCTGATTCCGGATTTTGCAGTTGGCAAAGGCCCGATGAGATCTATTCCCCAAATAGCAAATGGCCACGGACTGACCATCTGTGTTATCTCAGTGGAAGGTGCTCTTGGGATTTTTGCAAATCTCTGGCATCGGTCACATTTTCGGGCATAACTCGCAGCATCACGATTAATATCTGGCCAAAAATATCCATAACGGAGAATTTTCTTTGCTAAAGTTTGACCTCCTGAATGGTCTCTACAATCTCCTCCGTGTACCTCAGTTAGAATTGTCTCAGCTTCTTCCTTGGTCACACATCGGAGTAATGGCATTGAGAATCCCCGCCTATACAATCGGCCATCTTGAATTACAAATCTGGATGCTTTTCTTAACAACTTCTGTCGTTCTCTTGAGTTTTCTGGTAGAGAGCCATCGTGAAGGTATTCCAATATCAGAGTCATCCATGATTCTCGCTCCTGTGATATAGTCATTATCCAGTCAATATCCGTTTCATCAATGCTTGTAGTTGACAGGACTTCCACAGGAACTAATCCCAATAATTGAGCTTCACCAGTGCTTGCATACTTTGCGAGGGAATCTGCCTTCATGTTTTCTTCCTGAGGCATATGGTTTATCGTATAATGGTCTAGGTCCTCGAGAAGCTCCCAGGCTCTTGACAAGTAAGCGGGCAGATTTCCTCCTTTGGTTTGAAACTCTTTCCTGACTTGACACACAATAAGCTGTGAATCACTGAAGATCTGCAATGCCTTGATGTTCAGTTCTTTAGCAATCTTCAGGCCAGCAATGAGAGCTTCATATTCTGCCTCATTATTAGTCGAAGGAAATTCTAATCTTAATGCATAACACAGTGACCATCCTTCAGGGGTTTCAAGCACAACCCCAGCACCGGAACAGTAATCGTTTCTTGCGCCATCGACACACAATTTCCATATAATTGGGGAATTATCGGTTACCACCTCCTCACTATCACCTTTGTCTGTACATTCTGCGATGAAGTCTGCCAAAGCTTGTCCGTTGATTGCTTTCCGGGGATGATAAGTGATGTCATATTGACTGAGCTCAATATTCCACTTCAAAAGACGACCCGAAGTCTCAAGACAAAACAGGACTTGCTTCAAGGGCTGATCCGTGAGGACTTTGATGGGATGAGCTTGGAAATATGGCCTCAATTTTCTTGATGCAATCAGTAGACAATAAGCGAGCTTTTTCAACTTTGAATAGTTCAATTCTACCCCAGTGAATCTCTTGCTGATGTAGTAGACCGAGCGCTGAATTTTTGCATCCTCCCGTACCAAAGCTGCACTGAGGGCATGAGACGAGATTGCCAAATATACAAAAAGATCTTCACCATTGTCAGGCTTAGAAAGTATAGGAGGCGTTTCCATATGACGAATCAGCTCATCGAAAGCTTTCTGGCATTCAGGAGTCCAGTCAAAGTTTTTTCTTCCTTTCTTTAAAGCATCAAAGAATGGAATGCATTTATCAGTAGCTTTGGAAATGAACCGACTCAAGGCAGCAACTTTTCCATTGAGACTTTGCAATTCCTTCTTCATTCTAGGAGCTTTGACTTCTCTTAAGGCAGTTATCTGAGCAGGATTAGCTTCAATGCCCCTTGCACTCACAATGAAACCCAAAAACTTTCCAGATTCTACCCCAAATGAACACTTCAATGGATTAAGCTTCATACCATACTTTCGGAGGATTGAGAACATCTCTGCCAAGTGATCCATGTGGTCCACTGCTTTCTTTGATTTTACCAGCATATCATCGACATAAACTTCCATAGTCTTGCCAATCTGCGGTTTAAACATGGCATTAACAAGTCTTTGGTAAGTTGCCCCCGCATTCTTAAGTCCGAAAGGCATGACTTTGTAGCAGTAAAGACCAACATCGATGATAAAGCTCGTATCCTCCTGATCTGGCTCATGCATCATGATCTGGTTACATCCGGAGTAGGCATCAATAAAAGATAGCAATTCATTCCCCGCCGTTCCATCCACCAACTGGTCAATCCTGGGTAACCGGAAGCAGTCTTTGGGGCAGGCTTTGTTTAGATTTGAAAAGTCAATGCATACTCTCCATTTTCCATTAGCTTTTTTAACCAATACAGGATTTGAGACCCAATTCGGATAAGTAGATCCCCTGATAAAACCATTCTCCATGAGCCGATTAACTTCTTCTTTCAATGCTGTTGACCTTTCAGGACCTTGAGTTCTTCTTTTCTGCTTTACCGGTGTAAACTTTGGATCAATATCCAAGGTATGCACTGCAATTTCTGGAGATATTCCACACATATCAGCATGAGTCCAAGCGAATACATCTAGATTTGCTTTCAAAAATGATATCAAAACATTTTGAACCGTTGCATTAAGCTGCGAACCCACATTCAACACTTTGTTCGGGTCTTTCGTGTCAACAGGTACCGGCACTGTCACTTCAACTAGTACCACTCTGTTCTCCCCTGCACTGGCTTTCCTGGGATCCATCTCTCTTCGTGCACCGCTATGCTCGCTTGTGCAGGGTCCACCCTGTAATTGCTACAAGGTTGATTCTTTGATGCGGACTGGGGCCGCCGCATCTTTTCCCATTTCTCTCTTCCTCGTTTCACGCAACTCTGTAAGATAACATTCTCGCCCAGCATTCTGATCCCCTTTCACCACACCGACTCCATTATCTGTGGGGAATTTTATGGTCAGACACTATGGGCAAGAATAGCTTTGAATGCTGCCAGAGTTGGTCGACCTAGGAAGGCATTGTAGGTAGAAAATTCTTCAACAATAACAAAGGTCTGTTTTCGAGCCACTTTTCTCTGTCCCACACCAAGCTCTACGAAAAAATCGATAGTCCCAATTGGTTGTTTCGGCTCCCCAGTAAAACCAATAATCTTTAGTGATGAAGCTTGAACGTCACCCATTGGAATCTTCATCTGATCAAAAGTCTTCTTGAAGAGAATGTTGCACGAAGCTCCACAGTCAACCAGAACTCTTTTCACAGTAGCTGGCCCAATGCCAGCGGAGATGACCAAAGGATCAATGGTAGGAGCTTCAACACCCATCGAATCCCTAGAACTGAATATAATGTCATCATTAAATGTTTTCTGCTGCTTCAGGGGTGCAGCATCTTCTAACACAAAAACACTTTCATCTGCCGGTGCATACTTCAAAGCACGGGCGTATCTTTCCATCTCACCCCAACTCCTGCCAGCTGGGTGAGGGCGCCCTGTAACCACATTTATTACAGGCCTCTCTGATTCATGAGCTGCCGCCTTTTCACTTGAGCTAGTACGATGAACAGGAACCTGTTGTCCTTGAGTTGACGAAGTTGGGCCATTCTTGTTCCTTTTTACATATTGCTGGAGCTTGTTTTCCTTCAATAGTTCCTCAATTACCTCCTTCAAGTGACGGCACTCGTTAGTATCATGCCCGGGTTGGTTATGGAACCGGCAAAACCTTCCATTCTTCTCAGCTTTCCTATTAACTCTTTGCTTAGCTGGTGCGGGGAATTCGACCGTGTCTTTGTTTGCAAAGTAGATGTTTTTCGGGGTATCAGTCAGAGGGGTGAAGTTGAAGGGACGGCCTTTCTTTGCATCTCCTTGCTTCTCCCGGCCATCGCTCCCCCTCTTCTGATTGCCAGATTCCTTCTTATTCAGAACAACATTACTATTTCCAGCCCCTGTCGATACCATCTTAGTCGGTGCTTGGAGGCTTTCCAAGCGCATGAATTCATCGGCTTTCTTATAAAACTTGTCAAGCGAATTTGGTTATTTCATTTTCAACCACCTTCCAAATTCAATTGATTTATCAATTGCCCTCATCAAGTATGTCAGGATCATGCGTGGCTCTGCGTTATCCACCTCGGCCAAAGCTATGTTAAAGCGATTCAAGAATGATCTGATAGATTCTCCAGGATTTTGTTCTAGGCTGGAGAGCAGCATTATATCCTTTGCCTTTGATGCATACAATCGAAACTGTTCCTTGAATTTCCGAGTCAAATCATAAAATTGGTCTATCGATCGGACCGGCAGCTTTGTGAACCAAAGTAGAGCAACTCCTTCCAGGTATACCGGAAAATACCGGCATTTGATTTCATCAGAGGCTCTGGCACCCGTCGTGTGCCAATCATACTTATATAGAAACTCATTAGGATCGCTCGTTCCCTTATAAGCCAGTATGGTAGGAGGAACAAACTTCCTAGGAAATTCTGCTTTCAAAATCCTTTCAGTGTATGGAGTCTTGCTCGGAGCAAAGCCTCATTCTTTATCGTCTTCCCCCAATTGCATACTTTCCTTCATGATTTGTCGAACCATCCCTGAGAAATATTCCTCATCATTAAGGGGCTCAGCAGGACAGGCATCGGCCATCTTTTCAGAAGTTTGCCTTGATAGGCATTCACGGATAGTTGGCTGTTGTCCCGATCCTCCAACTTGGGGAGGTGTGCCTTTAACCGGGCCAGCTGCCCTTTGAGGAACATCTCTTTCTTCCACATCATGAACATTATCAGCAAAGTTTGGTTCGTTATTCACCGGTTGACGGTTAGCCCTAAGCAAAGTGTTCAACCTTTCCAACATCAGATTGTTTTGGCCTTCCATCTGCTGATATAGCCCAGAACCCGCAGCATCCAATTCTGCTCGCGTTACTCCAACAGTTGGAGTTGTTTGACTTAAAGGAGGAGAAGTGGCAGTAGTCTCGCGAACATCGTCGGATCTAACAGACTTGCGCTTTCTTCCGAGAGCCATTATTTCTGACAAACTTCTAGTTTTTAGAGAGATCCTTTCCATAAATTTCCGTGAAGCTATGATGACAGTATCCTGAGTTGGGTTCTCAGTGAAAGCACCAAAAATGTAAACGTAAAAATCTGACGCTAACACACCGATGCAAGTAAAGCAAGTGTGAAAGCACCACCCGATGATACGGGAATCAGAAATAAGCAGGAAAATATCAGAAAGACAGTAAAAGACACAGTTTTTATAGTGGTTCGGCTAATAGTCAAGCCTACGTCCACTTTATATTTCTTTATTACTGACTCAAATTCAACTTATACAACTTTCTTCAATTACAACACACTTTAGACTAGTAGATCAAAATTTGATGAAGAATAATCTTTCGAATCCATGTTGAATGATGTAGATTTTCTCTTGAAGTATGTTGTAGTATCCTTGGTGTTTGGAGTGCCTGAAGTGCTGTTTTAGTTGAGAAAACGACAGAGTATCGGCGCTTCGAGAATGAGCCAAAAGATCCCCCGAACGTTGGAGCTCACACGGTATTTATAGGAGTTTTCGGACAGGCCTTAAGTCGTGAGCGACTTAAGATAAGTCGTAAGTCGAAGGATACGACCTAACATGAGTTGTAACTCGCCAGCGAGCTAAGGGGATTTGAGTTACGACCTAACTGGTTCGCACCTGGCAATCTGAACTAGCTAGTAGATTCCAGCGACCTATGGGAGAGCGGCAAGGTTCGATAAGTGCTAAGTCGTGAGCGACTTAAAGCAGGTAATGAAACCACTAGGTCGCTGCCGCTTTATCTCCTTAGGTCATGAAGTACTTAGGTCGTTGAGTCGTGGCTTCCTGTAAGCAGTTAGGTCGTCCCACTCTCTTAGCAGCTAGGTCGCTTATTCCTTAAGTTGCTAAGTCGCTTTATCCTTTAAGTCGCTAAGTCGCTTTATCCTTTAAGTCGCTAAGTCGCTTTATCCTTTAAGTCGCTAAGTCGCTTCATCCTTTAAGTCACTAAGTCGCTTCGTCCTTTAAGTCACTAAGTTGCTTCATCCTTTAAGTCGCTAAGTCGCCTCATCCTTTAAGTCGCTAAGTCGCTTCGTCCTTTAAGTCGCTAAGTCATTAGGTCACATAATAAAGGGAACTAACAATATTCTAGAATTTTCTAAGTATAGTAAAAGTAAACTAGATTAGCGAATTAATTAATACATACTATTTGAATATATTTCCTATATAAGAAAATAGAGGCACGATGTTGTTGTTGCAACTTTTAATCGACAAAACATCGTTTTTCGACAAAATGTTTTACTGTCGCATTTTGACGTTTTAACTAAACTATTTATTTATGTAAACCAAATTTAAAAATAAATTTTTATAATGCTACTATAAAATATAAACACTCGTAAATAAATTAAAATAATTTATTTAACAACTGAAACTTACTTTTCTGAAATCAGCATTTCGTCACTTTTTGTCGTTATAGGCAAATGTTACTATTTTTGTGTATGCTTCTCTTTCCAAATCCTATCTAATATTATTTGAATCGTATAACTTTATTTATTTTATATTTAAAATCACTTTAAGTAGTATATTTTATAGTGGTCAAATTTGGGTCTTACATTCTCCCCTACTTAAAAGAATTTCATCCTCGAAATTACCCAAACAAAAGTTTGCCTAAAACATTTATCTTCAAACTTAATTTCATGCAATATACACATATCATCCATATGAAATATCTTATTTGATCTCCTATTCGAACACACAACTTTATTTTCAAACCAGTATCGATCCCCCGACCCTCTAGTGCGGACTCTGATTAGGCCCATTGTTCAGAAACCTTCGCTTTCCTTGCATTGTGCCCAACTATGATAGAAAACTCAAGTATCTAACCACAAACCCTCATCAATGCTCATCATCAAGAATCGAGTGATAAATCCTTTTACGGACCAGTGTAAACACCTCAAAGTCTCATACTTAGATATTAGATCAACATGTATGCGGCAATATGATCTACATATAATATATGTATTTAATAACTCAAAAAACTTTCATAAATTTTTTATCTTAAGTTCAAACATTTTATAAAGGTGCTTCTATATATAATTCCTTCAATTATTTATTTTCAAATATATTTATTAAAGGTAAATATTCTAAGGAAACCATTATTCACTCAAATGATTATTTATCTTTAAAAAAGTTTTCCTATAATCTTTTAACTCGGTATGTTTCCTTTCACATCAATATTGTTTATAAACTCATTTCATATATCACTTAAGTTTACTACATCTTATAACTTATGCAAATCAATCACATTTTGAAGAATCAAGTCCAAATTCTTAATTAATGGTAGAATTCATTAATAAAATATTTTTCAGGTTATAATTAACTTTTTTAGGAGTCATTATTTTACTTAACAGTTCATGACATAAATATATGTTTATATGATATACTTTTACATCTTAAGAGTATATACAAATCCCAAATTTAAAATTAGATTTACTTGAATTTGTAACATCCCGCCTTTTCGCACGCTTTAAATCGACACATGTGCCAATTCAAAACCACTCGGAAGGGCGGATTTTTATGGGGTAAAACGGAAAAACAAGAAAGAAATAAAACAAAACAGAATCTCACAGCGGAAAGATAAAATATAATAATGAAATATATAGTTTATAAAGCTGTTTTAAAATATTCGATTATACTTATACAACATACATCAGAGTTACACATACCATATACAATGCAACGGAACAATATGAGTGTAGTGGAATATAATGAATAAATAATAATAATAGAAATCTCCATCTTCGTCCTCCAGAGCGAAAGTCTTCGATCCTAAAACGCTCGAACTGACCCGAGCGAATTGAAAAGACAAACACTCGAGTCAGCACTAAAAGATCTTATGTAAGTTAAATCAACAGAAATAAACATGAGTGTAGTAACGCAAAAGATGCTCGGGATTCACTTCTCTTAAGGATCCGTTAAACTATTTACTATGTAGTACATTTCGCTATTATAATAGTGTCTAATTGTAAAATAAACTTACCTTTTTCTTAGCATTAAGGGGTTACCCATATAGCCCTTAACACTTAATAGTCCCAGTAGTCCATCCAATATCAGCGCATATCCAGATCGGGAGACTACCCTAAATATTCCATGGGCTATGGGAGAAAACCAAACTCGTACAAGGTGCGATAAGTTGGCGACACGACACAACTAAGCAATGCCAGAGTAGATATACCAATTACGCTTCCGGGTCGGTGGTAACGCGTAGCCGCAGCCACCGCCCACCATGAGCCACACCCCAAAAAAAAATCAAAAGTTGCCACCGAATCAATCCAAAAGTCAAAGTATAATATCGAAGGGATGTGTCCGATCAAAGGTGCTATCTCAATTAACCCGTCAATCGCTCCTGTTTTAGCCACCTTATGCCAACTCACGGGAGTTGGGTCCACGTATTTACTTCAAAGGAAACGCCGCCACCTCCTACTTCATTCTGGAATCTGCGCCGCATACACGGTTGTTAAAGTTGTTTTCGGGGTTGGCAGAGAGTATGACAACTACCAATCCCGGTCTCTTCAACAACCAATCGTTATTATAACACCGCGGTTATTTCAAAATAATCTATACTTTAAAACCAGAATATAATATCTCTTTCAAACCATATAAATAAGATATCATTTGTATTTTTAAAACCCCAAATCAATATGATATCATTTTTATTTTATAAATATCCCTTTCCCAAAATCATAATATTTTCAAATATATATACCTTGAAACCATAGCTTTGAAACATAAATTTAATACTTAATGGTTCAAATATTATATTACTTTATAAAATAAAACAACTTCTTTAAGTTTCACAATAAATTCCCAATATCAATTTGCAACTCCAAATAAACCATTTTAATTCCCATATATTTCAAACCTTATATATTCTATATTTCAAAACTTTATAGTTCATATATTACAATCTTTAAATATTCTGCTATTTCAAAATGGATTCTTTGATAATTTAATATATATCAAATCCAATTCCTATTATTTAAAATTTACTTACTAAACAAATATTATTCAGGTAAAACCCTTAAACTTTAATAACAGGATATTCCTTTAATTAAATTAACTTGATAATATTCTTTAAATAAATTTGATATTCGTTTAAATCCTCTAATCAAAAATCAAGTTATAAGATCATACCCTTTAAATCTTAATTTATTTACACTTCAAAACAAATTTTTCGTGGAAAATTCTTAAATACTTTAATTCAAATCAAATTCACATTTATCTTCAACCTTACTTTTATTTGAGTTATTATAAACTCTATATACAATAGAATTTTAAATATGTTCTTAACCATATTAATAAATGAAATCAACTTCATTATTTTGCTTATTTGAAAATTCGAAACAAATTTATACGTAGCTAAATTCAAGAAATTTTACTATATATATATATATATCAAAATTTAATATTTATTAAATCGTATTCTTTCCAAAACCATAGAAAATCATTTCAAAAATAATTTTATACATATACCGCGGTACCTGTATATAATTTTCTATCCTATGGTCAAGTGATACGGATATTTATCATTTCAATGCGCAATTTAAAAATAAAATGCGGTTGTATATCATTTCAAACCGCAATCCCGAATGAAATGAAAATGCGTAATAACTTGCAGTTTATACAATATAAATACAACATCCATTCCTCCATCATATCAATCATCAAACATTTATCAATTTATCATCCAAATTCAAACAATCACATCAACAAACAATAATTAATTACTGACAATTAATTTTTCAATAATGAATTAAATAACTGTTTAACTGTAGTTTATATGCAAAAATAAATAAACTAGCAGTTTATATGCAATAATAAATTTAACTAAAATTTTAACTGGCAGTTTATATGCAAAAATGAATTAAATAACAAGTAAATTATATGAATACATATTTACTGAGATAATGATGAAATATATTCCAAACGGCTATAAATAAATTTCTAAACACATCATAAATCAATTTAACAAACATAAGAAATTTTAGAAGTTATGAGTGGGTTAAAACACTCGCCTTTTGAATTTAAATTGAATTTAAATCCAATTTAAATCCAAAATTTCAATAGTCTCCAAATCCGTTTAAACAAGCGTCAAAATCTCCGGAATTTGAATACGATCCTAACGCAAGAAATCGTGTGATATTCTGATATCGTATGTGGAAGTTATTGCAGTTAGAAGCTTTGAAATCAAAATTAAAAATAAAATAAAATAAATAAACAACACTCACATCTACCGTCCACGTCACCTTCTTCATCTGGACGAAACACGCACAGTGTCACGTTTGAACCTGAAGACAACGGCTTTGACCGAGATGTTGACCATGATTATAGGCTGTCGCGACCACCTAAGCCCCAAACCATCGTCACCCTTGCCATCGGCTTGGCCAACTGCACCCAGAACCCCCCACCCCCCCCCCCCCCCCCCCCCCCGAGTACTCTGCCGCCTCCATGTGTCGCCGCTGCCATGTGCGATTTAAACCCTAATTTGCGAATCAACGACGATCCAACCGATGATCTCCCTCACTAACGACCTAGATGAAATCCCCTTGCAAATCTTCACAACCCAGCACCAAGCAATCGACGATCGGTTACAGTCGCTCTTGACACGACGAACGGCCGAGCATAATTCATCAAATTCCGGTCACATGACAATCCAAAACGGAAAAAAAATCATAGATTCAGGTTGCGCTCGTTGAGAGCTTGAAATCCATATATAATTTGCTATGATTTGAGAAGATTGAAATTTTTGACTTTTAGATCTGAATTGTAATTGGATCTAGGGTTTGCATGCATTGAGGAAGAGGAGGAGCTGATGAAATTCTACACGTAGACAAAATGAGATAGGCGTAGGCTAGGGTTTAGCAGGGTATTTATAGATAAGGTTGGAATAGACAGATGGGTCCGAATTAAAAAACGTGCTAAACGATAATTGGCCCAAAAAGCCCATTCTGACTTCGGAACAAAATTGGATAAACCCATATATCAAAATAGGTGTTTTAAAATATTTTAAATGCAAGAGAAAAGTTTTCAGGTTCAAATTGCATCGTATGGAAAAGTTATGCTCAAATCAATATTTTCCAAATTGATTTCAATTGTTTTCAATTAAATCGATTTCAAGGCGTTTCGCGTTCGTACGATCAAACGACAAGTCTGATCGCTACCAAACTTGAAACCCTACATAATTCACCGGTACGGATCCAATGAAACTGGTTTCGTCGAAATCCGAGTCAGTGGCCAAAAGGGCTATTTTTCCATAAATTCAATAAATTTAAAATAAATTAATTAAATCAAATTTCGCGTTTAAATTCTGAAATTTGCAATCTTTATCACTTTATAATTCTCAGACATTTACAATAATTTAACAATTTTTTTAAATGTCAATTTATTAAGGATTAATCAATATAAATCTTCAATTTCATAAAATTCAAAATTATAGATAAAATTTCCATTAAATTGAAATAACCCATAATTATTTCATCCATAAATTTCAAATAGAAGGGTTTACCATTGGATTTTAAAATTTTTACAGAAATATTTCCCAATTTCAACTTAACTTTTAAATTAACGTAATAATTAAATATTTGATTTCATTCATTTGCAAAAAATCAGACTAATATAAATTAAATAAGTTAACTCACTATTTAAAATTCAAATTTTATAATTCTTAAATTTTATCATCTTGATTTACTTATTAATTTATAATTCGTTAAACCAATTTCCATCTCAGTTTAATGTAAATTAATTTACCAATTATGGTATTTATTTGAGTTTCTTAATCCCTTTATTAGAAATTGAATCCAATTTATTTCAATAAGTTTCCAATTAAACGGATCGGATTCAATTCCAACCCTTAAATCGAGGCTATTATGACTCTATACTACAATTAACACTTGTCTCACATTTCATTTGATTAATATATTCGAAATCCATCTTCATTTCAATTAGCGTAAAAATAATTCTTTTTTTAATAAATCCATCTACCAATTAATTTGGTAACTTTTAATAATTGCTCTTATACGTTCATTACTTATCAATCCAAATTTAAAATTTCGTGTATAACGCTAATTTTATTCCCTTGCATTAATATACGCCTATCTACAACTTAATTTGAATAATATTATTTCTAAACGTACTTCTATCCATTTAACGCATTAATTAAAGTTTTAACACCAATAAATGAATTTACCTTAACTATATTCTTATACCAATTTATTCCTCTACATATATTGCGTATTAATTCATCAAATTAACATTCTTTGGACTATCTTCCCCAATTTATCACTTACTACCTTAACATAAACTTATTTTTCTATTTAATTTTCATTTACCCTCCTGTTACTATAGTCAGGTTTATTATCAACAATGAACACGAAAAATTACTATTCTAACATTTACTGTAATTTGTTTCCATAAATTTGGATTGCGCTAATTTAGTTAGCCTTAACGTTATTACATTAAATCTACATTCAGTTTCAATTAATATAACATTTAATTCTAATTACTTACCATTTAATCCATAAATTATTGATCTTCAAAATTAAATAAAATTTGATTTCCCAATATTAGATTTGATTATCATCTTTACTATGTCCATTATTTCTTAACTTCAAATTTACAATTTCACTCAATTATAACTTTTAAAAAATCTTTCTTTTTTTCATTTCATTTAAATTTAATTACTAAGTTTTAATTAAAATGACTAACTTAATTATTAAAATTTCACGGGTCGTTACACTCTCCCCTACTCAAAAATTTTCGTCCTCGAAAAGGAAAAAGAAGGGAAAACGAAGGAATTTAGAAATCAATATATCTCACTTAAAATATTAAATTTATAAATAAATAGATTTACAAAATTAATTTATTTAAATACAATATACCATTTTATAACAATTAATCTTTTTATACTTAAATTAATAAAGTTGGAAATTATTTTCAAATTTTTCTAAGTCTAAAATTTACGGAAAAATTTGGCAGAGTCTCCTTTGTACGGAGGACTCTGGAGAAAATATAATATTTGTTTATAATAACAATTATAACAATATTCACATATAATATCCAAAATATTATATCCCAACACAGGAAAATATATAAAACAGCGCTATAAAACCGAAATTCGAAAATGTACCTATTAGTCGGGCAATTAATGCTTATTTTATGGAACCAAAAGCAGTAGCAGTTGCTTTCATAACCTACATTTCACTTATATAATCTAAAAGGGTTAACAATTATATAAAATGAAATATTAAATTGGTTTCAACCACAAACATGCAGTTCAATACAAACAACCATCAATAGCAACAAAGCAAACAACCATCTCACCAACACACATCAATCATTCATTCATATTAAACAAAACAAATAGTTGTTTGGGTTCAAACTTCAAATTGTATAGAATGAAAATAAACTACTAAGTGCATCAATTATTCAACAGTCTTAGATGAAAATAAATAGATTATTTATACCTCCAAACAAATTTAAAGTATCTTTTCCCAAACAACCATAAACTAAACAACAACACTTTCAACCAATAGATTACATTCATTTTTATCAATTTCATTTCATACTATTAGTTGTCTGATTTTCGTTTCATTTATATAATGATTTATCATTTAAATTTTCATTTATTTTTATTTATTTCTAAAAAAATCTCATTTTCACTTATTCATCTCATGAAAATTTTCTTTTCTTTTATTGCATTCATTTATTCACTGCTTAATTCCCTTTTTTTTACAGCGTTCACTTTTCTGCTTATTTTCAAAAATAAATAACTTCAACATTTACTTAAGTTTATTATCATTTCTTTGTAACATTTCAATTATATTAGTGGACTTTCCGTCATACTTAAGTTTATAACATTAAATTCTTATTTGTAGCTGCAAATTCACTGAATACTTTCATTATTTTTAATTAGTATCATCTCAAATATACTTAATTTTACAACCACCACAACATCCCATTTCTTATTTATCAAAGAATTTCAATGAATATTTTCATCATCTCAAGCTCATTACTTGTATAATATCTATTACATTTTCAACCTTTATATCTTTTGGTAAGTTATATATAAGCCTTTAAGAATGCAATTGTAACTTATATAAGTTTCACCTCATTTCTTTTAATTTAATCTAATGTTCAATATTTACATCTTTTGTTTCATAAGTTAAAATTTCAACCTTCCTTTAAACCCCATTTATAACTTAGCATTAAATCACATATTTTAATTAAAGGTTTCAATCATTAATTACTTACATTCAAATTCACTATAAAACTAAAACTATTAATTACTTGAAACTTAAGAATTTAAATACCGGGTTAATCCTAAATCATTTTAAAGATAATAGATAGATATAAACTTAAAATATATATATTCAAGTAGATTTAAAACAAACTAAAAATTCACTTTTGTTTATCACAATAAATCTGTAGTAAAACTACTACAGCGGCCTTCCCACTTCGAAACTCAAAAATGAATGTCGATGATGCGTGCACTCATCACCGAAATTATTTTCCAGCGATAGAGAGGGGAGTACAACTTTATCTTTCCAAAATTTCTTTTAAAAATATTTCTTTCAAATTATAGTGAAATACTTCTTTTAATAATATTATTATGTTCCATAATCATTCAAAAGGAAGTTTCAAAAACCCGGAACTTAAGTTCTTAATTTCAAATTTTCATTTATTAATTTATTTAAATCTTATTCCAACTATTATTTATAAATTTCATTACCTAACAGCCAATATATTACAACCAATAAAATCTTTATAACTTTATTTTATATATATAGAAAATATAATAGGCAAAATTATTTCATTCACCTATATTCAAAACAAATATTGTGTCGGTCTATCCTATTAAGTGTTTAGAAATCCCTATTGATGTCATAGCGTCCCATGCATCAACCAGAATTTATAAATCTAAAACGGAACAAATTAACACAATACTAAAACCTTTTTATAACACTAACAAATACGTTCTCTCATATATACACTCAGCGACTCCCGTAGGGTATTACTACCTTATTAGTAAAAAGTCAAACCCCACAAAGCTAAGGTTTATCGCTAAACCAAAGCTCTAACACCACATTGTAACATCCCGTCTTTTCGCACGCTTTAAATTGACACACGTTCCAATTCAAAACCATTCGGAAGGGCCGATTGTTATAGGGTAAATAAGAAAAACGAGAAAGAAATAAAACAAAACAGAATCTCACAGCGGAAGGATAAAATATAATAATCAAATATACAGTTTATAAAGCTGTTTTAAAATATTCGATTATACTTATACAACATACATCAGAGTTACACATACCATATAACAATGCAGCGGAACAATATGAGTGTAGTGGAATATAATAAATAAATATTAATAATAGAATCTCCGTCTTCGTCCTCCCGAGCTAAAGTCTTCGATCCTGAAACGCTCGGACTGACCCAAGCGGATTGAAAAGGCAAAACACTCGAGTCGAAACTAAAAGATTTTATGTAAGTTTAGTCAACAGAAATAAACATGAGTGCAGTAACTCAAAAGATGCTCGGGATTCACATCTCTTAAGGATCCGTTAAACTATTTACTATGTAGTATATTTCGCTATTATAATAGTGTCTAATTGTATAGTAAACTTTCCTTTTTCTTAGCATTAATGGGTTACCCATATTGCCCTTAACATGTAATAGTCCCAGTAGTCCATCCAATATCAGCGCATCTCCAGATCGGGAGACTGCCCTAAATATTCCACGGACTACGGGAGAAAACCAAACTCGTACAAGGCGCGATAGGGTAGGCGACACGGCACAACTAGGCAATGCCAGGGTAGATATACCAATTACGCATCTGGGTCGGTGGTAACGCGTAGTCGCAGCTACCGCCCACCTCGAGCCATACCCCTGAAAAAAAATCAAAAGTGGCCACCGAATCAATCCAAAGTCAAAGTATAATATCGAAGGGATGTGTCCGATCGAAGGTGCTACCTCAATTAACCCGTCATTCGCTCCTGTTTTAGCCACCCTATGCCAACTCACGGGAGTTGGGTCCACGTATTTACCTCAAAGGAAACGCCACCACCATCCTACTTCATTCTAGAATCTCCACCGCGTACATGGTTGTTAAAGTGGTTTTCGAGGTTGGCAGGGAGTATGACAACTTCTGATCTCGGTCTCTTCAACAACCAATCATTATTATAACACCGCGGTTATTTCAAAATAATCTATACTTTAAAACCAGAATATAATATCTCTTTCAAACCATATAAATACGATATCATTTGTATTTTTAAAACCCCAAATCAATACGATATCATTTTTATTTTATAAATATCCCTTTCCCAAAATCATAATATTTTCAAATATATATACCTTGAAACCGTAGCTTTGAAACATAAATTTAATAATTAATGGTTCAAATACTATATTACTTTATAAAATAAAACAGTTTCTTTAAGTTTCACAATAAATTCCCAATATCAATTTGAACCTCCAAATAAACCATTTTAATTCCCATATATTTCAAAGCTTAAATATTCTATATTTCAAAACTTTATAGTTCATATATTTCAACCTTTAAATATTCCACTATTTCAAAATGGATTCTTTGATAATTTAATATATATCAAATACAATTCCTATTATTTAAATTTGAAATATGTACTTACTAAACAAATATTATTCAGGTAAAACCCTTAAACTTCAATAACAGGATATTCTTTTAATTAAATTAACTTGATAATATTCTTTAAATAAATTTGATATTCGTTTAAATCCTCTAATCAAAAATCAAGTTATAATATCATACCCTTTAAATCTTAATTTATTTGCATTTCAAAACAAATTTTTCGAGGAAAATTCTTAAATACTTTAATTCAAATCATATTCACATTTATCTTCAACCTTACTTTTATTTGAGTTATTATAAACTCTATATACAACAGAATTTCAAATATATTCTTAACCATATTATATAATCGAAATCAACTTCATTATTTAGCTTATTTTAAAATTCGAAACAAATTTATACATAGCTAAATTCAAGAAATTTTACTATATATATATATCAAAATTTAATATTTATTAAATCGTATTCTTTCCAGAACAATAGATCATTTCAAAAATAATTTTGTATATATACCAAGGTGCCTACATACAATTTTCTATCCTATGGTCAAGTGATGCGGATATTCATCATTTCAATCCGCAATTTAAAAATAAAATGCGGTTGTATATTATTTCAAACCACAATCCCGAATGAAATGAAAATGCATAATAACTTGCATTTTGTACAATATAAATACAGCATCTATTCATCGATCATATCAATCATCAAACATTTATCAATTTATTATCCAAATTCAAACAATCACATCAACAAACAATAATTAATTACTGACAGTTAATTTTTCAATAATGAATTAAATAACTGTTTAACTGTAGCTTATGTGCAAAAATAAATAAACTAGCAGTTTATATGCAATAATAAATTTAACTAAAATTTTAACTGGCAGTTTATATGCAAAAATGAATTAAATAACAAGTAAATTATATGAATGCAAATTTACTGAGATAATGATGAAATATATGCGAAACAACTATAAATAAATTTCTAAACACATTATAAATCAATTTAACAAACATAAGAAATTTTAGAAGTTGTGAGTGGGTTAAAACACTCAACTTTTGAATTTAAATTGAATTTAAATCCAATTTAAACCCAAAATATCAACAGTCTCCAAATCCATCCAAACCAGTGTCAAAATCTCCGGAATTTAAATACGATCCTAATGTAAGAAACCATGTGAAATTCTGATATCGTATGTGGAAGTTATTGCAGTTAGAAGCTTTGAAATCAAACGACAAGTCTGATCGCTACGAAACTTGAAACCCTACAATAATTCACCGATACGTATCCGATGAAGATGGTTTCGTCGAAATCCGAGTCAGTGACCAAAAGGGCTATTTTTCCATAATTAATTAAATCAAATTTCGCGTTTAAATTATGAAATTTGCAACCTTTATCACTTTATAATTCTCAAACATTTACAATACTTTAACAATTTTTTTTAAATGTCAATTTATTAAGGATTAATCAATATAAATCTTTAATTTCATAAAATTCAAAATTATAAATAAAGTTTCCATTAAATTGAATTAACCCATAATTATTTCATTCATAAATTTCGAATAGAAGGGTTTACCATTGGATTTTAAAATTATTACAGAAATATTTCCCAATTTCAACTTAACTTTTAAATTAACGTAATAATTAAATATTTGACTTCATTCATTTGAAAAAAAATCCAACTATTATAAATTAAATAAATTAACTCACTATTTAAAATTCAAATTCTATAATTCTTAAATTTTATCATCTCGATTTACTTATTAATTTATAATTCTTTAAACCAATTTCCATCTCAATTTAAAGTAAATTAATTTACCAATTATGGTATTTATTTCAATTTCTTACAATAATCCCTTTATTATAAATTGAATCCAATTTATTTCAATAAGTTTCCAATTAAACGGATGGGATTCAATTCCAACCCTTAAATTGAGTCTATTATGACTCTATACTACAACTAACACTTGTCTCACATTTTATTCGATTAATATATTCGAATTCCATCTTCATTTCAATTAGCGTAAAAAAATTTTTTTAGTAAATCCATCTACTAATTAATTGGTAACTTTTAATAATTGCTCTTATACGTTTGTTACTTATCAATCCAGATTTAAAATTTCATGTATAACGCTAATTTTATTCCCTTGCATTAATATACGCCTATCTACAACTTAATTTGAATAATATTATTTCTAAACATACTTCTACCCATTTAACGCATTAATTAAAGTTTTAACACCAATAAATGAATTTACCTTAATTCTATTCTTATATCAATTTATTCCTCTACATATATTGCGTATTAATTCATCAAATTAACATACTTTGCACTATCTTCCCCAGTTTATCAATTACTACCTTAACATAAACTTATGTTTCTATTTAATTTTCATTTACCCTCCCATTACTATAGTAAAGTTTATTATCAACAGTGAACACGAAAAATTACTTTTCTAACATTTATTGTCATTTGTTTCCATAAATTTGGATTGCGCTAATTTAGTTAGCCTTAACGTTATTACATTAAATCTACATTCAGTTTCAATTAATATAGCATTTAATTCTAATTACTTACCATTTAATCCATAAATTATTGATCTTCAAAATTAAATAAAATTTGATTTCCCAATATTAGATTTGATTGCCATCTTTACTATGCCCATTATTTCTTAACTTCGAATTTACAATTTCACTCAATTATAACTTTTACAAAATCTTTCTTTTTTTTCATTTCATTTAAATTTAATTACTAACTTTTAATTAAAATAACTAACTTAATTATTAAAATTTCACGGGTCATTACAAAATTAGTCTGTCTAACAAATTTAGAATTCGTTGTAATTTACTATTATCTCAAATTCATAAGTTATTAAACTTATTTCTTAATATTATTATTTAATTTCTAGCTTTAAAATAAAAACAAATTTTAAAACCACCCGTATTTAAATCCTCATACTCTTAACTCTTAAATCTTTTTTCTTTATTAATTAGATTCATAAATTATCCTTATCTTATTTTATTTACTTAAAGTATTTCACAATCCTTTTTCCAAGAGTTTTCACAAATTTTTTAGCTTTGAGTTAGGTAAGATTTGGAAATTATCGACTGTCCAAAATCGTTGGGAATTCCTCTTTATCTTATCAATTAGTGATTCCAATTTATCCTTAGTTTAGACACTTATATAAAGATTACTAATCAATTTATCAGTTAATGATTCACATTATCTCTTTAACTTAAGAAAATTATATAGATCGAGTAACTCCAAAATAATGCCAAGGAACAGGGTACACCAATAGTATCATATATCCTCTTAACAAGAAGAGTAATACTTAAGAGAAGTGTTTAACATTCGAACACATTTCCTGCCCATTTTTCGTTTATTTTCGAGCTAATAAAATTAGTTATCGTAATTATCATAAAATAACTCTTTTCATTTGAAATAATACCATTTTCAAGGTCCTTTAGATATTACTTTATAAAACCTATTTTATAAATTCATTTTATAATTTTTTCTTATATTAGTTAACTCCATTTAAATGTCCACAACTCTTTTACTCGAATTTAAATTCTAATTCCTTTTATATTTATCTTTTCACACAATCATTTAAATAAACCTTTATCTTATGTCTTCATTTCTCAAACAAATGTTATTATCAAATACCCTATAGTTAAATCGTGAAACTTAATTCACAAGGTATTTGTACTTAAACTTTTAAACAATTTATCAGTTTATGATAGTAACTTAACATTATCATTTCTTATTTTTTTTATTTTGGAATAAGTATTAAAGATCTTAATTACCTTATCAGATTTCTTACTTATCTATTTTCTTTATTTGAAGCATCTCGTAGTCAAACTGTGAAATTCTAATCACAAGACGTTCATATTTAAATTTTACTAATCTCGATTTCTAGCTATACAATTTTTCAAAATATACACTTTATATTCAAAATATAATCCTAGGTAAAAAAAATTCTTTTGCCAGTTTTTTCAAATTTAGTGTGTCGATATGCCTTGTTAAGAGTTTAGAAATACCTATCGATATAGTTGTACTTCTCATACCAACCAGAATTTACAAACCACTCAGCCGATAAATCAACACAAAACAATTTATTAGTAACTAAAAAATATGCACTCACACATAATTAAGCTCTCAAACTCATTCTAGGGTTAATAACCCTATCTCTAATGAGTTACTCATCCTAGGGTATTACTAACCATATCTATGATGAGTCTTTACACAACCAAAGCCAAGGTTCTCGCTTAACCTTCAGCTCTGATACCAAATGTAATGAACGAGTTTATTAGACCCGCCCCAGTAGGCTTTTCAACCATCCTGCTACCCTTTTTCTTTTCAACACAAGGGCACTCCTGCTTTTCAACATGGAGGTGACTACATGTGGTACCTCGTATCTGCTTTCACGGCAAGCCTCTCGACTATCAACCAACTCTTTCACACTAGGGACATGTAGAGGTAAGAGTCTAAGCTTCGTCATTGTTCACAAAGCTAGAACCCCTTATCATGCTGAACATAATCAGACAAATCTGATACCAGTTATTCAGATAGGAATCACCCAAATTTGATCCTGTTTCCTTCATGATAATCTTCGATAAATATATGTTATGTTCATATGGGTTTTCAAAAATTAGTTTGAAATGATTATCGGATTGGAATCACCCAATTTGATCCCGATTCTTCGGATAGGAATCACCCAAATCTGATCGAGGTTCCTTCATACCAATCATCAAATAAAATATGTGTAACGCCCCACCTCTATACCCACGCTAGCCAAGAACATTACTGTGAATGCTGTCAACTAGCACGGAGAATAAGGCTGTTGAGGAGCGACCATCTGTATAATTGCTTTGTGCGAGTACCGATATACCGGATAAAAATATAACTTTTCATCTCAAGTGGAAATCCGACATACCGACACAAACTCAAAGCTACTACACAGTGGCTATAATATCTTCGGAAACAAATATAGAAATAAATATAACATAAATCAGTCACAGACAATTCATATCACAAAGGCGGAAATAGATATGAATACTACACATAAAAGTGTACATCAGAGTAGTGGTCAGAAAGATCCACAATATCACAAAAGAATAGTTACACGAACTACAAAAAAGAATAAGTATACATTATGGAGTCTATATCTCAAATGTATACAACAAAAACTACTAATCTAAGTAGTAAGCAAAAGGTCAGAGAAATGGATCCCCGGAGAGAAGTCAAGTCGAAGCACCTGCAACATCTCGGTCTGACCCGAGTATTATTTATAAGAAAATAATAAACGGATCAGTCTAACTATAAATATCAGATAACATGATATAGAATAGGAGATAT
Source organism: Allium cepa (assembly GCA_030765085.1). Lineage (NCBI taxonomy): Eukaryota > Viridiplantae > Streptophyta > Magnoliopsida > Asparagales > Amaryllidaceae > Allium > Allium cepa. The sequence continues at coordinate 311,749,384 of CM060942.1, read as the reverse complement.
GACTAAACACATAATAATCACAATGCCAAGCTGTGATATATATAAGTAATTGAAAATCAACAAGAGATTAATCAATATCACGATAATCTACTCAAGATAAAAAGGATTGTCATACTCCTAATTTCACTCACCAAGCCACAAAAAATGACATATAAGATATGTCATAGACGTATAATATCCATAATGGCATGCTACTATAAGTATGTAAATGATAATCAACAAATGATTAATCAATATCAAAGAATCTTCTCAAAGATCCAAAAAGGGTATCATACCCAAAACTTGTATTCACAACAAGTTAATGACACACGAATTCACCTATGCACAAGAATTGATAAATCATATCAATAGAAATCACAAAGTTGGTGAAACATAAATTCCAGAAATCAACACAAGAAATCCAGTCAATGACCCACGAATTCACCTATTGACGCAGCGGATAATTCAAAAAAAAAAACAAATGTAGACGGTGGAATTAGCAATCGGTGAAATGAATGATACCGAAATGCCCAAATTCGTTGATCCGTAGATGTCGAATTTTAGCTATCTCTGACACGTTGATCGCGCACGATACCGTGAAAAGAGATCTACGATTCTTTGACGTTGATCTTGCGCATAAGATACCGTGAATCGGCTTCACAAACGATGATTCGAGCGCACTTGAATGACGTAGGTGGAGATAGGAGATCACACTCGACTACCAATTAGAAGAAAGCACAAAGCAATCAAAAGGAATTTTATTCAAAAGTCAACAACCCTAAAATGTACAACTCACTCCCTATTTATAGCTTTTACAACACAGCCCCTTAAGTCGTCCACGACTTACGACTCACCCCTAGGTCGGCAACGACCTATCAACAAACGCGACTCACACACTTAAGTCGTACACGACTTAAAACACACGACACATATTTACAATACTTAGGTCGTATACGACTTAACTACTCACGCAACTTAAGAAGTAAACGACCTACGACTTAAAGAAAGTACAAACATATTACAACATAACATTCACAACTTAACATAGCTGCGACCTACGACCCAAGTTAGGTCGTTAACGACTTAAAGAAAATACAATGTATACGAGTTAAGGAAAATACAGACCCCAGCGACTTACAACACAGCGACCTAACAATGCTATGCCGCGTGGAAGGTTAGGTCGTGAAGACAGGATATGGGTTAGGTCGTGAACGATGGGAACAGGCTGGGTCGTGGGAAAAGTTAGGTAGGAAAAAGTTAGGTCGGGGTGATTTTAGGTCGTGATGGTTTTAGATCGCGAGAGTTAGGTCGGAAGAGTTAGGTCGTGAAGAGTTAGGTCGTGAAGAGTTAGGTCGGAAGAGTTAGGTCGTGAAGAGTTAGGTTAGGTCGGTGAAGTTAGGTCGGGGCACAGGCTTAGGTCGCAAGCTTGTTAGGTCGGAAACTTCTGCTCTTTTCTTCTTCTGCACTGGAATCTCTTCTTTTAGGTCGTGGTCGACCTAAGCCCTTAGGTCGTGGATGATTTAATCCTTGTGAATCTGTAGCTCGCGCTGCATCATCCTTCCCCGGTTGACAGAAATTCGACCTTGAATTTTCACCATCTTCATCCACAACAATCTCATTCCCACAATACGGAACTAGGTATTTGACGTTGAAAACATCAGAAGTATGAATATCATCTGGTAGTTTCAATTGATACGCATTCTCATTGATTTTCTTCAAAACTTCTACTGGACCAATTTTTCTGGCTTTCAACTTGTTATAAGCACCTACTGGAAATCGATCCTTTGTTAACACAGCGTACACTAAGTCTCCTTCATTAAACTCAACATTTCTTCATTTCAAATCTGCAAATTTCTTATATTTCTCATTCGACTTCTCCAATCGTTCTTGAACGATTCTATGATATTCCGTCAATCCTTCAACAAAATCAGCAGCTCGTTTAACTGTCCCCTTCGGTTGTGGTATTATCGTTAAATCCAACGGCCCCTTTGGTAAACTTGATAATACAATCTGAAATGGACTGAACCCTGTACTACGATTCGCCACATGATTATGAGCAAATTCAGCCTGGCATAGCTTCACATCCCAACTTTTCAGATTGTCCTTCACAAGACATCGCAATAAATTTCCCAATGATCTGTTAACAACTTCGGTTTGCCCGTCGGTTTGCGGATGGTAAGCGCTACTAAATTTCAGCTTCGTTCCAACCATCTTCCACAAACTTAGCCAAAAATGACTCAAAAATCTAGTATCCCTGTCTGAAACAATAGACTCCGGCAACCCATGTAAACGATAGATTTCTTTAAAGAACAACTGAGCAACACGAACAGCATCCGCCGTCTTCTTACAAGGAATAAAATGTGCCATTTTCGAAAATCTGTCCACTACGACGTATATAGAATCATTTCCCCTCTGAGTTCTCGGCAAACCCAACACAAAATCCATGCTAATATCAACCCATGGTTTGGTAGGCACGGGTAATGGCATGTATAATCCCGCATTCATCGCTGTTCCCTTCGAAACTTGACAAATATGACATCTCTCCACAAATCTCTCTACCTCTTTCCTCATTGACGGCCAAAAATAAGATTGTGTAATTAACTGCAATGTACGATCACGGCCCACATGTCCTTCCTCGTGCAACTCCTTGATAATCTTCATTCTCAAACTACTCTCTGGAATACATAATCGATTTCCTTTAAACAGAAAACCATCAACCAATACAAATTCATCGGTATCTCCATCCTTAACTTTCTCAACAAACTTTGCAAAGTAAGGATCTTCCACATACAACTCTGGTAACACGTCAAACCCTGTTACTTCAACTTTCATTGTTGTTAATATATGACTCCTCCTACTCAAAGCATCAGCTACACGATTTGTCAACCCCGATTTGTGTTTAACAACAAAAGTAAACTGCTGTAAATAGGCAATCCACGATGCATGCCTTGCTGAAATCTTATCCTGCCCTTGTAAGTGCTTCAACGCTTCATGATCAGTGTAAAGAACAAACTCTTTCTGAAACAGATAGTGCCTCCAGTGTTTAACAGCTTGTACAACAGCATAAAATTCCACATCATATGCACTGTATCTCATCTTCTCTCTTGACAACTTCTCACTGAAGTATGCAATAGGACGCCCATTCTGACTCAACACCCCTCCAATCCCAACCTTAGAAGCATCAGTGTGTAACTCAAATAACAACTGAAAGTCTGGTAAAACAAGAATTGGTGCTGTCGTCAAAAGTTCTTTGATTCGTTCAAAAGCAACCCCTGCTTCCTTTGACCACGAAAACTGTTTTCCCTTCATACAATCCGTAATAGGCGCCATTACACTACTAAAGTGTGGAATAAACCTCCGATAGAATGAAGCCAACCCATGAAAACTTCGAACTTCTGTTATCGTCTTGGGCTGTGGCCAATTTCTGACTGCTTCAACTTTATTCTGGTCCACATGTATACCTTCTCCTGACACAACATACCCCAGAAATAAAACACTTCTCGCCATAAACACACATTTCTTCGTAGCAGCATAAAATTGTTCCTCACGAAGAATAATCAACACTTCCCTCAATTGTTGAACATGCTCCTCCATACTCCTGCTATATATCAGAATATCATCAAAATACACCACCACGAACTTCCCAATGAATGGTCTAAAGATTTGATTCATCACCCGCATGAACGTACTAGGCGCTTTTGACAAACCAAATGGCATAACCAACCATTCGTATAGACCCTCCCTGGTTTTAAAAGCAGTCTTCCATTCATCACCTGGTTTAATACGAATTTGATGATATCCGCTCTTCAAATCAATCTTCGAAAAGATAGTTGCCCCACTCAACTGATCTAGCAAGTCATCCAACCTTGGCATTGGAAATCTATATCTCACAGTGATTTTATTCAATGCTCGACTGTCAGTGCACATCCTCCACGTCCCATCCTTTTTCGGTACCGACAAAGCTGGCACAGCACATGGACTCAAACTTTCCTGCACACGTCCCTGCTCAAGCAATTCTTCCACCTGCCTCCTCAACTCCTCATGTTCCTTTGGACTCATCCGGTAATGTGGTTTATGCGGTAATACTGCTCCCGGAACAAGATCGATTTGATGTTGAATGTCTCTCAGTGGCGGTAACTCCTTTGGAAACTCCTCTGGAAATACATCTTCAAACTCTTTCAATACTGGCTTTGCGTCTTCTGGAATTTCAACCTCTTCACTGCTCTCATGCCCAAGTAACAAGAACACTTCAGGCCCTTCTTCAACTTCCTTAACAAACTCCTTCAAAGATAACAAAGTTTTCAGCTCTTCAATCTCCTCCAACTTGCTCTCCTTCTGTTGTTGCTTCTTGGGAACCAAAGTAATTTTAGTACCCTCAAACATGAAACTGTAGCTATTAGCACGACCATCATATTGTACTGCTCTATCAAACTGCCATGGTCTGCCCAACAACAGATGGCACACATCCATGTCCACAACATCACACCAAATTTCGTCCTTGTATTTCTTCCCAATTGAAAATTTCACACAAGCTCTACGCCCAACTTTCACTTCACCACCCTTCCTCAACCATGCTAACTTGTATGGCTTAGGATGTTTCTCAATCTTCAATTCCAACTTCTTCACTGCTTCTGTGGAGATAATATTATCACAACTACCAGCATCAATAACAAATTTATAGACCCTTCCAAGAATAGTGCATGTAGATTGAAATATGTTATTCCTCAACCAACTTTCTTCCTCTTCTTGTTTCGGTGTCAAACAGCTTCTCCTCGTCATCAGTGAATACCCTTCGTCTCCCGACAACAAGTCTTCCTCCTCAACCGGTAATGAATTAGAACATTCAGCTTCTTCATCCTCTTCTTCAACCTCAGCTAACATAGTTCTCTTCTTTGGCTTCGGACACTCGCTGCTTTTATGACCCAACTCTTGGCAATTGTAACATTTGAACCCGTTGTTAACCTTCGCCTTCTCACCCTCCTTCACAACTGGTTTTGCAATAGTTTTAGGAACATTAGAACTTCCACCGACACCCTTCACTTGATTGTTGGAATTAGTGAACACACCACCTCCACGCCTTCCTTGCTTTTCCCAAGCCAACGCTTTCTGATGTGCTTCCGCCACAGATCTCGGATCAAACATATTAACCATATCCTGGATCTGCATCCTTAGCCCTCCAACAAACCTTGCAGTCAGCTGCTCCTCTGTTTCCATAATATCATTCCTGGCAATGAGTTGGTAAAATTCATCTGCATAATCATTGACTGATTTCGTCCCCTGCCTCAGATTCTGCAACCTATGATACATAAGCGATTGATAGTTGTAAGGTAAGAAAGTAGCTCTCATCATCTTCTTCATCTTATCCCACTCAATAACCTTTGACTTCCCCATCCGTTCTCTCGTAAGTTTAGTTTGCTGCCACCATGCCAAAGCTCTTCCCCTCAGCCTTGTAGCAACTAACTTCACTCTTCGATTCTCCGGAACCTCCTCAAAGTCAAAAATTTCTTCTACATTAGATAACCAGTCCAAAAACTCCTCTGCAACCATCCCACCTTTAAACTCCGGAATTTCTGTCTTCATTCCTGACTCCCATCGTCGATCATCATCAATAACCCGATACTGACGTTGTCCCTGATCTCGATCTCTGAAATGAACACTTCCTCTTTCACCGTCAAACTCCTCATCAAAGTCTGATGTATATCGTTGTCGTTCACGTCCTCCAACATCTCTACCACCACCACTCCTACTACCAACATCCCTTCGATCACGATCATCAACATTCCTCCTACTACAACTGTCAACACTTCTATGGTCTCGACTTTCTCTCCTCTCCCGATCCGACTGTGGTGAAACTCTACTCCGTCCATGATTTGATTCTGGTGAATTTCTCCTTCTATTCTGGCTCATATCGATCATCAACTTTTCCAACCTACCAATGCCTTCATCAATCTTCTCATGCATACGTTGCTCCATTTGATCGGCCTCTTCCCTTCGATATAATGCTTCAATATTTTTATGGCGATTAGCTCTTCTAGGTGGCATGATTGAATCAACACAAACACTTCAACAAATACTTCAAAACTCTTCAAACTTCTAAACAACTTGATTAACAGGTCACGGCTTGACTCAACATAGATCGACCTAAGGCTTAGGTCGGCTTGCTTCACAAATTCAAACTCTACTTTGGCGCGCCAACCCTCACAACCAAATTCAAACAACTTTCGACTTTCGATCCAAGAGAATATGGATCGCAACCCCAAACTTGTTGCAACAAATGATGAACACAATGATCACAACTTCAAACTTCGGTTCCAAGATCGACTCAGCTATGATTGGCTAAGTCTAGCTCTGATACCAAACTGACGCAGCGGATAATTCAAAAAAAAAACAAATGTAGACGGTGGAATTAGCAATCGGTGAAATGAATGATACTGAAATGCCCAAATTCGTTGATCCGTAGATGCCGAATTTTAGCTATCTCTGACACGTTGATCACGCACGATACCGTGAAAAGAGATCTACGATTCTTCGACGTTGATCTTGCGCACAAGATACCGTGAATCGGCTTCACAAACGAAGATTCGAGCGCACTCGAATGACGTAGGTGGAGATAGGAGATCACACTCGACTACCAATTAGAAGAAAGCACAAAGCAATCAAAAGGAATTTTATTCAAAAGTCAACAACTCTAAAATGTACAGCTCACTCCCTATTTATAGCTTTTACAACACAGCCCCTTAAGTCGTCCACGACTTACGACTCACCCCTAGGTCGGCAACGACATATCAACAAACGCGACTCACACACTTAAGTCGTACACGACTTAAAACACACGACACATATTTACAACACTTAGGTCGTATACGACTTAACTACTCACGCGACTTAAGAAGTAAACGACCTACGACTTAAAGAAAGTACAAACATATTACAACATAACATTCACAACTTAACATAGCTGCGACCTACGACCCAAGTTAGGTCGTTAATGACTTAAAGAAAATACAACGTATACGAGTTAAGGAAAATACAGACCCCAGCGACTTACAACACAACGACCTAACAATGCTATGCCGCGTGGAAGGTTAGGTCGTGAAGACAGGATATGGGTTAGGTCGTGAACGATGGGAACAGGCTGGGTCGTGGGAAAAGTTAGGTAGGAAAAAGTTAGGTCGGGGAGATTTTAGGTCGTGATGGTTTTAGATCGCGAGAGTTAGGTCGGAAGAGTTAGGTCGGAAGAGTTAGGTCGTGAAGAGTTAGGTCGGAAGAGTTAGGTCGTGAAGAGTTAGGTTAGGTCGGTGAAGTTAGGTCGGGGCACAGGCTTAGGTCGCAAGCTTGTTAGGTCGGAAACTTCTGCTCTTTTCTTCTTCTGCACTGGAATCTCTTCTTTTAGGTCGTGGTCGACCTAAGCCCTTAGGTCATGGCTGATTTAATCCTTGTGAATCTGTAGCTCGCGCTGCATCACCTATGCACAAGAATTGATAAATCATATCAATAGAAATCACAAAAATAGGTGAAGAAGAAAATCCCAGAATTCGACACACGAAATCCAGAAATCACACAAAATAAGGGGGGAGGCCTATCACATGAACGGGAGCATGAAAACTCACCAACAGCTGTAACACATGAACGAGAAGCTATCTTATGGTAGCTAGCCATTAATTTGACACACGAATGGTCCGAAGACCTGACACACGAATGGCCCGAAGACCGTGGGTTGCTACCCCACAAATTTGACACACGAACGGGGTTTAGTCTCCCACGCAGACAAAGAGACATCGCACATTGCTAGTCTAAATCACGAAAATGATCGTCATGATCATCGAGAAGTGTCAATTACACTAAGCTAGTAAATATATGAGTTTAGCTTCATGTCCCATAACCACTTGCTTAACTTAAATATTTACGAACAAACTGTAGATCTCCACTATAAAATTGTCACAAGAGATTCAATTGAACAAGTCCAAGAATTAACCGACAATGTGAACGCAAGCGTTTCATACCACTTGTTTTACTAAGTCGTTTAATTAGATTTCTCATACGAGTGAGGTAAAGGTTTATATATATACTAATAGATTGGAAAACGGTTTTATAAACGAATTTGGTATTAAAATAGTATTGAAATCGTTTGAGCAAAGAGTTTTAATATTTACTACTAGTATAGAAAACCTTTATATTTTTAAAGTGACAAAACACAAAGAAGATTGTAGAAACAACCAATCACTAAAATTCACATACGAAGATGTGAATAAAAATCCAACGAAACCGATAAAGAATCCATCAAAAAAGGATACTCAAGAAAATCCCTAAAAAGGAGTCATCAAAGTCATAATAATTGATAACAATAAATAGGAAACAACACGAATCGATTTAAGTTGGAAATTTAAGCAACAAGGCAAAGCAGGCAAAAATCATCAGGTCGGTCGGCCGGACTCCCTGAGTCGGTCGACCGAACCTAAAACAGAAAGTGCTTATGCACTTGGAAGCAGGTCGGTCGACCGGACCAGAGGGTTCGGTCGACCGAACCAGAAACAAAAGTGCAACTGCACATTTGGAAGCAGGTCGGTCGACCGGACCAGAGGGGTCGGTCGGCCGGACCTGTTTCCAACCTCTTCCCTGCCTATTGCAAATGAGGTTCAATCTTGTCCAAATTGCATTCTCTCGAGCAACGGCGCTAAGGGATTATGCCAATCGACTACCCGTCCCTATATGCTCCTCGATGCATCACCAAAACATGTTCAAACATCAAAGTTAGTATTTTTAACGAATTGAACTCAAAACACTAAAAATTGGAATATACACCAATTCAATCCAATCCAAGAGCAAATGCACACGAATAAGTGTTAGGAATTCATACCTACCATTCGAAGATAATTCGTAGACTTAGATGTGAGATTAAAAAGCTCACCTTTTCACAAAATCAAACGAGAAGAAGCTTGAAAGCAAATGGAGAATCAACCTCTCTTCAACACAACCCAATTGAGCTTGAATCTAAGCTCAAAACAAGAACATTCCCGAAATTAGGTTTAGGAATTTCTGAAATTGGTAAGAGAATAAGTTGGAGAAGAAGAAGAGAAGCTTACCAATGGGTTCTTCTTGAGTTTGGAGCTAGGAATTTGTTTTGCAAGAGAAACTAGGGTTTTGGAGTTTTAATTCTTTTTCCTCTCCACCATTAATGCTAAGAAAACTGAAAAGAGAAAGAAGTGAGGGAGAATGGGGAGAGTGGTTCAGTTTTGGAGTATAAGTTAACATAGGGCTGAACCCAAAAACCAAACCCAAAGTAAAAAATAGCAAAAATCAACTTTCTCTAAACATATGGAAGCTTATACTCAAAAAGGTTGCAAATGGCATTTTAAACTCAATGGGAGTGGTCCCGAGTCCTAATTCGACCGTATGCAAAAAGTAGCTTTTCGGACTAAAATCCGACTAACGATAAAATATATAAATAAAATATTTAAATGTAAAATTGATAAATATGCGGGTTGTTACAGACTCCCCTCCTTAAAGAAATTGCGTCCACACAATATTTAAGAAGAGAACATAAAGTAACAACCATAAAAGCATATTCAATCACAAAAGAAACTTTAAATAAGAAGTTCACCTCAAAGAGCACGAGAAAGTAAGTCCGGATGTGTTCGCTCAATGTACTCTCTAGATTCACAAGAACAATCCTTAGGATTTGAAGGCCATTAAACTTTAACAAGCGGAACATCTTTATTTCGAAGTCGCTTGACCTCCGAAGCAATAATACGAATAGGATGTTGCTCATAAGTTAAATTAGGCGAAACTTCAATCTCTTCCACAACACCGGGCTCAAGAACAGAATCGGAATCTCGAAGGCATTTCCGTAATTGAGAAACGTGAAACACGTCATGAATAGTAAAAAATTGAGCTGGCAATAAAAGACGATAAGCCATGGAACCAATACGTTCAGTGATAGGAAATGGCCCAATATATCGAGGCGCTAACTTTCCCGATCGACTGAAACGTACAACACCTTTCATTGGTGAAACACGAATAAACACAAGATCTTCCACAGAAAATTCTAACTTCCTTCTCCGGTTATCGGCATAGGATTTTTGTCTACTCTGGGCTTCTTTCATCCTATGACGAATAAGATCAATCTTTTCTGTAGAATCCCGAATAAAATCTGGACCTAAAACCAGCTTCTCACCGGTCTCAAGCTAACAAGAAGGAGATCGGCATGGCCTTCCGTAGAGTGCCTCGAAAGGTGCCATACCAATACTAGATTGGAAGCTATTATTATAGGAAAATTCAACAAGTGAAATATGATCTTCCCAACTTCCACCGAAATCAAGAACACAAGCACGAAGAAGATCTTCAAGAGTTTGATTCACACGCTCGGTTTGTCCATCGGACTGGGGGTGATAAGCCGTGCTAAAATTAAGCTTCGTTCCTAAAGCTTTTTGAAGACTCTTCCAAAATCCACTAGTAAACAATGGATCACGATCGCTAGCAATAGAAGTAGGAACCCCATGCAATTTAACAATTTCTTTGATAAAGATTTTGGCCAAAAGAGGAACGGTTCGATTAGATCGAACGGGAATAAAATGGGCGGATTTAGTAAGTCTATCAACAATTACCCATAAGCTATCATAACCCGATCGAGAACGGGGAAGGCCATCTATAAAATCCATGGAAATTTGATCCCACTTCCAAACTGGAATTTCTAAAGGTTGCAATAACCCACCGGGCCTTTGATGTTCGGCCTTAACGAGTTGGAAAGTCATGCAACGCTTAACGAAGTTAGCGATGTCAAGTTTCATTCCCTCCCAATAATAAAGTCGCTTCATATCTGCGTACATTTTACTACTTCCGGGATGAATGGTAAATTTAGAACGATGAGAATCTTCTAAAATATCCTTACGAAGATCACTAATATTTGGTACGATAAGTCTACCAAGTTTCCGAATGCCGCCACGAGAATCGATATCAAAGTCTTTCAAACCTTCGATATCAATTTTATCCTTAATATTTTGGCCAAGAAGAGCCAATTCAGGATCTAGCCATTGAGCTTCAAGAATGCGGTCTAAAAGAGATGGATGAGCCTCAAGGCTACATAAAAAAAATGATGAGCATAAATCGGAAACACGGTCTCAAATTTCGCAAGTGGATAAAATCTCGAGATCGTTCCATTCGGATATCATCATAGAAACAACAGCTTGTTGTTTACGGCTAAGAGCATCGGCGACACGATTACCCTTACCGGGCGTATAAAGAATATCAAGATCATAAGGAGCAAGGAACTCTAGCCAACGTTGTTGACGCAAATTAAGTTCCTTTTGAGAAAATAAATATTTCAAAGACTTATGATCTGTGTAAAGAACAAATTTCTCTCCTAAGAGATAATGACGCCAAATACGAAGGGCGAAAACAATAGCCGCGAGCTCTAAATCATGAGTGGCATATCTAGTCTCAGCTGGCTTCAATTGCCCAGAAGTATAAGCAATAACACGTTCTTTTTGCATAAGAACGGCACCCAAACCAACGCGACTAGCATCGGTATATACAACGAAATCTTGATTCCCCACGGGAATAACAAGAATAGGAGCACTAGATAGGAGTTCTTTTAATTTTTGAAAAGAAGCTTCACATTTGTCCGACCAAATGTATTTAACACCTTTCTTAGTCAAGCTAGTGAGAGGCACGGCAATCTTAGAAAAGTCTTTAATAAAACGACGGTAATAGCCCGCCAATCCGAGAAAACTACGAATCTCCGTCACACTCTCCGGTCTCTTCCAATCTTGAATCGCTTCAATCTTTGAAGGATCCACGGAAATTCCGGATTCGGAAATAATATGACCGAGAAACTTCACACGAGATTGCCAAAAGTGGCATTTAGAAATTTTTTGCCTTTAATTGATTACTCCTAAGAGTTTTCAACACAATCCAAAGATGTTTTTCATGCTCCTCCTCGGTTTTTGAATACACAAGAATATCATCGATAAAGATGAGAACAAACCGGTCGAGGAAGTCTTTGAAAACTCTATTCATAAGGTCAACGAAATACGCCGGAGCATTCGTCAAACCAAATGGCATGACAAGCCATTCATAAGATCCATACCGAGTACGAAACGATGTCAAAGGAGTACTATCCTCTGCAATACGAAGCTGATGAAATCCAGTAGCTAAGTCTAATTGTGAAAAGACCTTAGCACCACTAAGCCGATCGAATAGATCATCAATCCGAGGTAAAGGATATTTATTTTTGATAGTAAGATCATTAAGCTTGCGGTAGTCAACGCAAAGCCTAAGTGTACCATCGGATTTCTTCACAAAAATAGCTGAAGCTCCCCAAGGCGAGGAACTAGAGCGAATAAATTGCTTCGTTTCCAATTCAGATAATTGTTTACGCATCTCCTCGTTTTCTTTATTGGACATACGATACGGAGGGCGAGTGATAGGCTGAGCTCCAGGAATGAGATTAATTCTGAACTCAATTGCTCGCTTAGGTGGTAATCCTAAAACGGGCTCAAATATGTCGGAAAATTCACAAACGACGTGAATAAGAGAAATAATATCACCCTCGTCATCACGAGGATTTAAAGAATACAAAGATGCAACCAAGCTGGAATCTGAATCTTTAAGATTAATAGAAATCTGCTTAACAGATTGAGGATGTCGAAGATGAATAGTCCGCTCAGGACATAGGATATGGGCTTCATAACGGTTAAGCCAATCCATTCCCAAAATCATTCCAAAGCCTAAATAACGCATGACATGCAAGTCGGCTAGGAAAGGAAAATCACACAAAATAATCTCGACATCTTTACACAATAAACTGATTGTTGCGGATCCACCAACCGGATTCGCAATTCTCAAAGAAGTCATTAAACACAAAACATCCAAGGAAAAAGTATCAACAATCTCTTTTGATATAAAAGAATGGGACGCACCCGTATCAAAAAGAACTCGAATAGGATGATCACGAAATAAAATAATTCCATCTAGAATAGAATGAGAAATACCTTGGCCACGAGATGTGTTGCCAGGGGCTTGAGCAACATTCAACTTTCCCTCCCTCCTATTTTGAAGTTTGGGACACACATGCATAAAATGGTCCGGGCTTTTGCAATAGCGACAAGTACGAGACTTTGAACACTTGTTCGCAAAATGGTCTTTCGAACCACAATTATAGCATTTCCCTTGAGTAGAGGAAAAGGTCTTTTCAGCAGGAGTTCCTTGCCTCCCTTTCTTATTGGGATAAGGACCTTTGAATTTGCTTGGCCTCTTCTTGTTGTTGAAGTTTGGTTTGGAACCCACCACTTCAACATCATTCTCCCTATCCGCCTCTTCAAGACGAAGAGCGATATCAACGAGTTGGTCGACAGAAACTTCTAATTTTAGAAGTAATGGCTTCTTGAGACTTTTGTTTAAGCCATAAACAAATCTCTGATTCTTCTTCAGAGGGGTGTTGATGTATTCAACCCCATATTTGGAAAGCGACTCGAAGGAGGCGACGTAATCAGTCACGGAGGACTCACCTTGAACAAGGTCTATAAATCGTCGAGCCAATGTCACTTTATCTGCTTCCGGTACAAATTTCAACTCGAAGCGTTCTCGGAATTTCTCCCAAGTGAGATCCGCTTCATTAGTTTCAGAAATAAGAAGCTCGTACCAGTCCAATGCTCTTTCTCGGAGCATACTAGAGGCCACCTGAACTCGGTGAAGGTCAATAAGGTTCATGCGAGAAAAGATTCGATCGCATGACCTTAGCCAAGCCTGTACTTCAATAACAGTTTCGGAACCTTTGAATGGCTCCCCACCCAAATTAGTGTAATCGCTACACAAGCGTGCAAATCCCGACTTTGGGTGAGTAGGTTCCGGGTTAGCTCCAGCTGGTTGAGCATTAGTTACCAAATCAAGAAGCTGTTGAGCAGTCATAAAAACTCCATCTTGGGGTGGAGTGCTAGATGGTACGGCTCTAGGACGGCCTGGTCTAGGCATTTCTCTTCCTTTAGAAAGAAAGAAGAAGAAGAAAAAGGTTATTCACCAAATTGAATATCAAGCAAACTTGATAGACAAAACAAGGAATCATAAGGAAAATAGGATGAATCGGTACGAAGACTCGAATTAAATCCTAAAGCACGACTCCTAAGATGGACTTAGGACGATGATCCTTGTTATAATATTCCATATTGTTTCGAAGTTTCGCTCTGATACCAAGCTGTAACGCCCCACCTCTATACTCACACTAGCCAAGAACATTACTGTGAATGCTGTCAACTAGCACGGAGAATAAGGCTGTTGAGGAGCGACCATCTGTATAATTGCTTTGTGCGAGTACCGATATACCGGATAAAAATATAACTTTTCATCTCAAGAGGAAATCCGACATACCGACACAAACTCAAAGCTACTACACAGTGGCTATAATATCTTCGGAAACAAATATAGAAATAAACATAACATAAATCAGTCACAGATAATTCATATCACAAAGGCGGAAATAGATATGAATACTACACATAAAAGTGTACATCAGAGTAGTGGTCAGAAAGATCCACAATATCACAAAAGAATAGTTACACACAAAAGAATAAGTATACATTATGGAGTCTATATCTCAAATGTATACAACAAAAACTACTAATCTAAGTAGTAAGCAAAAGGTCAGAGAAATGGATCCCCGGAGAGAAGTCAAGTCGATGCACCTGCAACATCTCGGTCTGACCCGAGTATTATTTATAAGAAAATAATAAACGGATCAGTTATAAATATCAGATAACATGATATAGAATAGGAGACATGACTAAACACATAATAATCACAATGCCAAGCTGTGATATATATAAGTAATTGAAAATCAACAAGAGATTAATCAATATCACGATAATCTACTCAAGATAAAAAGGATTGTCATACTCCTAATTTCACTCACCAAGCCACAAAAAATGACATATAAGATATGTCATAGACGTATAATATCCATAATGGCATGCTACTATAAGTATGTAAATGATAATCAACAAACGATTAATCAATATCAAAGAATCTTCTCAAAGATCCAAAAAGGGTATCATACCCAAAACTTGTATTCACAACATGTTAATGACACACGAATTCACCTATGCACAAGAATTGATAAATCATATCAATAGAAATCACAAAGTTGGTGAAACATAAATTCCAGAAATCAACACAAGAAATCCAGTCAATGACACACGAATTCACCTATGCACAAGAATTGATAAATCATATCAATAGAAATCACAAAAATAGGTGAAGAAGAAAATCCCAGAATTCGACACACGAAATCCAGAAATCACACAAAATAAGGGGGGAGGCCTATCACATGAACGGGAGCATGAAAACTCACCAACAGCTGTAACACATGAACGAGAAGCTATCTCATGGAAGCTAGCCATTAATTTGACACACGAATGGTCCGAAGACCTGACACACGAATGGCCCGAAGACCGTGGGTTGCTACCCCACAAATTTGACACACGAACGGGGTTTAGTCTCCCACGCAGACAAAGAGACATCGCACATTGCTAGTCTAAATCACGAAAATGATCGTCGTGATCATCGAGAAGTGTCAATTACACTAAGCTAGTAAATATATGAGTTTAGCTTCATGTCCCATAACCACTTTCTTAACTTAAATATTTACGAACAAACTGTAGATCTCCACTATAAAATTGTCATAAGAGATTCAATCGAACAAGTCCAAGAATTAACCGACAAAGTGAACGCAAGCGTTTCATACCACTTGTTTTAGTAAGTCGTTTAATTAGATTTCTCATACGAGTGAGGTAAAGGTTTATATATATACTAATAGATTGGAAAACGGTTTTATAAACGAATTTGGTATTAAAATAGTATTGAAATCGTTTGAGCAAAGAGTTTTAATATTTACTACTAGTATAGAAAACCTTTATATTTTTAAAGTGACAAAACACAAAGAAGATTGTAGAAACAATCAATCACTAAAATTCACATACGAAGATGTGAATAAAAATCCAACGAAACCGATAAAGAATCCATCAAAAAAGGATACTCAAGAAAATCCCTAAAAAGGAGTCATCAAAGTCATAATAATTGATAACAATAAATAGGAAACAACACGAATCGATTTAAGTTGGAAATTTAAGCAACAAGGCAAAGCAGGCAAAAATCATCAGGTCGGTCGGCCGGACTCCTTGAGTCGGTCGACCGAACCTAAAACAGAAAGTGCGTATGCACTTGGAAGCAGGTCGATCGACCGGACCAGAGGGGTCGGTCGGCCGAACCAGAAACAAAAGTGCAACTGCACATTTGGAAGCAGGTCGGTCGACCGGACCAGAGGGGTCGGTCGGCCGAACCTGTTTCCAGCCTCTTCCCTGCCTATTGCAAATGAGGTTCAGTCTTGTCCAAATTGCATTCTCTCGAGCAACGGCGCTAAGGGATTATGCCAATCAACTACCCGGTCCTATATGCTCCTCGATGCATCACCAAAACATGTTCAAACATCAAAGTTAGGATTTTTAACGAATTGAACTCAAAACACTAAAAATTGGAATATACACCAATTCAATCCAATCCAAGAGCAAATGCACACGAATAAGTGTTAGGAATTCATACCTAACATTCGAAGATAATTCATAGACTTAGATGTGAGATTAAAAGTCTCACCTTTTCACAAAATCAAACGAGAAGAAGCTTGAAAGAAAATGGAGAATCAACCTCTCTTCAACACAACCCAATTGAGCTTGAATCTAAGCTCAAAACAAGAACATTCCCGAAATTAGGTTTAGGAATTTCTAAAATTGGTAAGAGAATAAGTTGGAGAAGAAGAAGAGAAGCTTACCAATGGGTTCTTCTTGAGTTTGGAGCTAGGAATTTGATTTGCAAGAGAAACTAGGGTTTTGGAGTTTTAATTCTTTTTCCTCTCCACCATTAATGCTAAGAAAACTGAAAAGAGAAAGAAGTGAGGGAGAATGGGGAGAGTGGTTCAGTTTTGGAGTATAAGTTAACATAGGGCTGAGCCCAAAAACCAAACCCAAAGTAAAAATAGCAAAAATTAACTTTCTCCAAACATATCGAAGCTTATACTCAAAAAGGTCGCAAATAGCATTTAAACTCAATGGGAGTGGTACCGAGTCCTAATTCGACCGTATGCAAAAAGTAGCTTTTCGGACTAAAATCCGACTAACGATAAAATATTTAAATAAAATATTTAAATATAAAATCGATAAATATGCGGGTTGTTACAATATGTTAAGTGGATAGTTAGCATTCAAATAATTTATGTCTTTTCTCTTATCTTGGAAAAACATAAATATGATTTTTTGGAGCATCCGAGCTTTCCTTTCGATTTATTCCACCCCTCGCCTAAAAAGAGAAAACATAGGCCATGTAAGTTCATGGCATTGGTTGCTCCTTCCCTAACCTTAATTACACACTTATTTTATCTTTCTAGATCTCACTGGCGGGACAAATGGACTAGTCGTTTCCGCATACTCAGTTCGCTATTACAGTCAATATTCTTCACTTTTTGTTTAAGTGGTATAAACATTTCTCTTAACCATTTATTCAAACTCTTATTAAAACTTCCAAATAATTTTTACGTTACCTAATTATTTTTTTAAAGTCATTCACAAGCGATTTAGGAAATCATTGTTTCGTTTAAACTCATATTAAAAAGGTTATAGAATTCGTAGAATAAAAGTGCCACGTAAAGTGCTATATAAGCTTATTTGATTTAAACAACCTTTTAATATTTAAAAATTCATATTTTACATTCCAAATCTCTTTTAAAATGTTTTAACAGATTTATCAGATTTATTTCATATTTTTAATCATTTAAAAATATCATTTATAAAGAAATCCTTTTCTAGATTTCAAACTGCAAAACAGCGATGTTTGTAGAAAATTATTTTGGACATATTTCAAACTCTACTTGGTGAAATCTTGATTTCTTTCTTCATTGAAAAACTATAATCATTGTGGACCAAATAATTTTTATTTCGAGAAATATGACTTATAAATCATTTTCTATGTCAATTTGAAGTAACAGGTCGAAATTTATGAATTGCCGCTACGCGACGAGCTCGATTTTGACCAATTTTGTGAATTGCTTCAGAACTTGTCCGAAACACTTCAAATTTGGTTTAAACCATATTTAAACTATTTTAACTCATTTAAAAAAATATTTTCATCATTTCAAACTCATTTTTCATTTTATTTCATACTGTAATATTATATATATTACAATATCATTTTCAATCTTTTTAGATATTTTGAAATCATTAAGAGGCTAAATAATTTCCATACACACATTGTATGGATTTAATTCTCATTTAATTAACTATGCTTACTAGCCCTTTCTCTTATCATTTATCAAACAAAGTTATCATCCATATCACTAACATATAATCAACCACAATATCAACCATGTTATCATCCATTAAATAATCCAACATATAACAAACTTTTCATATAATTAACTTGAAATATTTTATGATTTTATTAGTAAATAAGAATACTTACCTTTTAACTTAACCAATTCTTCCTACCAACATTCATATGCAACAACACTTCACTTAAATTTCAACTAATCAACTTCGACTTCATTTCTTTTGTTTTATGCTATTGACCTCTTCTTCCAAACTCTCGAAAATCCGACAGAGCTTTCGCATCACCACAAATTTGCTCCAAGCTTCTCGGAATGAAATCGGCGGCACTTCCTTCTCTTTTTCTTGCTCTAGAGCTTCATGACTTGCCCCAAGTTCTTGCATAGGTTCGGCCACACCCTATTCTACCTCTTCCTCCGTCATTTCTTTACTTCTTGGAAGCTAAACCATGTTTTAGTGATATTCTAAGGTCTTCGGCAAAGTTCGGTGGTGTTTGGAGTTGATTTGATATGATTTTAAAAAAGTTAGTAAGGAAGTGGAAGAGAAGAAAAAGCCATTAAAGCTCTAAGAAAGAGAAGAACAGAGCTTAGAAAACGAAAAGGAAGAAGAATGAAAAGTGTGTGGAATTTGTGAAAGAAGTGGTAGGTATTTATAGAAAGACGTTTGAAATAAAATATTATTACGTAAAATGACCAAAATACCCTTTACTTACTTTTTAAGTAACCTTATTTTTCCAACACTTAGCATCACATTTTAAATCGTTACTTTATGTCATTTTCACTTAAATATTAAGTAATGAAAGTAATAATTATGTTTCTTTGATTTGATGTTTACCTTTTGCTTTAAAATGACATGTTTATCTTTTTGTGCTTACTTTTTTGTCAATTATATTCTAGAATTTTCTAAGTACAGTAAAAGTAAACTCGATTAGTGAATCAATTAATACTTATACTATTTTAATATATGTGCCTATATAAGAAAATAAAGGTGCAACGATGTTGCGACAACTTTTAATCGACAAAACGTCTTTTTCGACAAAATGTTTTACGGTCACATTTTGACGTTTTAATTAAACTATTTATTTATGTAAACCAAATTTAAAAATAATTTTATAATGCTATTTAAAAATATAAACACTCATAAATAAATTAAAATAGTTTATTTAAACATTGAAACTTACTTTTCTGAAATCAGCATTTTGTCACTTTTGTCGTTATAGGCAAATGTTACTATTTTTGTCTATACTTCTCTCCCCAAATCCTATATAATATTATTTGAATCATATAATTTACTTATTTTATATTTAAAATCACTATAAATAGTAAATTTTAAAATGTCAAATTCAGGGTCGTTACATTTGAATAGCTGAATGAAACTATGTTACCAAATGGTTGAATGGTTGAATGAAATTGCTTTGCTGAACGCTTGAATGGTTGAACGGAACTACTTTCATGAACTGCTTAATAGTTTTCTTGGCTCCAGTATAATTATAATAATAATAATAATAATAAACAACACCTTAACAACTACATATCCACTAACAAAAGGCATTTTTTGAGTAACGTGAATCTCTCTTGCTATTCAAAGTATTAGTCCACATTAAAAGTTTTTGACATAACATTTTAGGTGGACCTAAAAAATTAGTATCAGGTGGAATTATGAATCTTTTGCTTTAAGTCTACTCAAATTACTATTACTAGACAATTATCTAATATTCTATTACTATCAGATGGGTTTATGAATTTCCTATTATCAGATGAAATTCTAATAGGTTTTTGATTGAATTTTTAACTGAATTTCTAATATATTTTTGATAAATTAATTCCTCCTTTTCTTGATGATTTTTGGATTTCCTATTGAATTTTCGATTTTCTCGTGGAGTTCATGTTTTCATTTATTGCTAGATAAGGAATTTTGGTTCAATTATTTTCAGATGGGATTTCTAGTCTTCCATTATTATATAGGGATTTATGGTCTTCTATCAAATGAGGATTTTTGATCTTTTATTACTGCCAGATAGGGATTTTTGGACTTCTTATTATCAGATGGGATTCTAAATTTCTTATCAAAGATTATTCTTAATTTCTCATTACTAAACAATTGTCTAGTCTTCTTTTTATCAAATAGTATTTTGGATTTCTCATCATCAGAGAATATTTTAGATTTCTTATTGCCAAATGGTTTTCTAGTCTTCTTATTATCAGATGGGATTTTGGATTTCTTATTATTAGAGGATATTCTAGGTTTCTTATTTCCAAGTGTTGTTCTAGGTTTCTTATTATATGAAAATGGTATTTTGGATTTCTTGTTATCAAATGATATATGGAATGTCTAGCTTCTATATTATCAGAAGGGTTTCTAAGTCTGTGTTTGGTTTACCATTTTTAGTTTTGGGTTTTTGTCCATACAAAAATGCATGTGTTCTTCAATACTTCCCTTTGTCATTTCTCGATCCAAAGTCAAGTTTGTTTCTCATTTTCATTCGATTAGGATTGGAGTGTCAATTAAGCTCATTATACACGTGTTGAATTTGTCGGAATAAAAAAAACGGTAATTGGTTTACTGTGTAAGTCCTTGAGATGATGGTTTTGATGTCAAAAACCTTAGTACTTGTTACAAAATATAAGTACTAACGTTATGGTTTATATATATATGCAGAATATAAACATGTGGGTACCAAGAATGAAGGCCGTATAGTATAGAGATTCAAGACTGAAGATACAAGATAGAAGACTCATGAGTATCAAGATATCAACAGTTCAAGATTTCAATAGTACGAGATAAGTATTGAGCCTAGAATTATGTTAAAACTTCTTGAAAGCACTTACATCTTTATTCGAAATTTATTCGTGGAATGGAATCCACTTCGAGCCTGTTAAAGGGATGGAACCCTAGTGGAATGGAACCCACGACAATATCTAGTGGAACATATAGTGGTCCTATTTTGATATCCACTAATTTTATAAAAATGCTTTCAAAAATATATATCTATTTTTTTTTTTAAATGTTTTCAAAACTTTCTTTTCAAAAAGACATCTCCCTTGGTTTTAAATATTTTAGCCTAAAACTATTTTTATCATTTTTAAAATTTTGATTTCAAAATTGTCCTTGTTTTCAAATCATCTCTTGTTTTAAATATTTAGCTTTAAAATATTTATATACTCATATTTTTAAATCACTATATGGATTAAGATTATATATATTAAAAATTACTTTCTAAACTCTTTTATATGTTAAACTATATTCAAATATATTTACAAAGTTTAGAAATTGTTTTGAAAATGTAACAACCCGCATATTTATCGGTTGTATATTTAAATATTTTATTTAAATATAACGTCGTTTGTCGGATTATGGTCCGAAAAGTTACTTTCTGCAAACGGTCGAATTGGGACTCAAGACCACTTCCATTGAGTTCAAAATGTCATTTGCGATCTTTTTGAGTATAATCTTTGATATGTTTGGAGTAAGTTGAATTTCGCTACCTTTTCTATTGGGTTTAGGGTTTGGGTTCAGCCCACTAGCTTAACTAATACCCTAACTCAGCCCTCTCCTCTCCATTCTCTCATTCCACTCTTCTAAACTCATGCTCCAATTGAAAATGGTGGAAGGGAGGGAAATAGAAATTGAAAACCCTAGTTCTTCTTGCTAGCTCACATTCTTGCTCCAAAATCAAAGAGAAGCAATTGGTAAGCCTCTTCTTCATCTTCTCTATCTCTTTCTCTCTTCAATCTCAGAAATTCCTAAACCTAAACTTAGGCAATATTTGTTTGATCTTAGATTGAAGCTAGTAGAGTTGAGGTAGAGAGTGGTTGGCCTTGTTCCTTTGCATTTGAGCTTCTTCTTCTTGTTCTTGAGTTAAAAAGGTGAGTTTTGAACTCACATCTACTTCTCTTGATTTCATTGATGTTGGGTATGAATTCATAACACCTTGTTCATATGCACTTGCTTTTGGTTTGGATTGAATTGGTGAATATCCAAATTTTTAGTGTTTGGGTTCAATTCTTCAAAGATCCTAACTTTGATATTTGATCATGTTTTTAGAGGTGTATAAAAGAGCCAATAGTGCTGGGTTGTCGTATGGCATAAACCCATAGCATCCATCGCTCGTTCGTTTGCAATTCATTTGGATTTTTGCCTTTATGGGCTTGGCTGATTTTTGCCTACAGGGGGATTTCAGACGTCTGAACTCTAATTTCAGACGTCTGGTTTCAAATTCAGACGTCTGGTTTGGAAACCCAAACGTCTGGAATTGGTCCCTAGAAGACGCAAAAACGCAGAGACAAAATCCAGACGTCTGGAAATCCATTCAGACGTCTGGTTAGTGGTTTAGACGTCTGGAAGATAATTTCAGACGTCTAAAATGTGCAGTTTTGCCTATTTTGGCTGTTTTTAGTATATTTCCAACTTTTATCGATTCGTGTCGATTCCAACTAGTTGTTATTGCATATTTGACTTTGATGACTTCTTTTTTACTTCACTCACGGTTTTTTTATAAATGATCTCTTCAAATCGTATTAAAATGTAACGACCCGCAAATCCGTACCCCTTGAGTCAACACTATTCTACAACAATCAACTCAACTTGCACAGAAATACGAACCATTTGGGTTTAAGAAGAAGAGGTAGAAGAAGAGAAAACAAATCAACATCAGAATCTAACCATCGCAACGGAATAAAATATAATAAATAGTAAATAATCTTTACTCAAATCAAATATATCTGTTTACATATATTACATCATCAGAGTACATCAATCGCAGCTCACATCAATAACATACAAAGGATACACAGCCAGTCAACACAGCGGAAAATATATATATAAAACAAGTACGGATATACGTATCGTCATCCAGCTCGTCTCCTGAGCTCCACAGCATCCTATCCTGTATCCTATAATACTCGGTCTGACCCGAGCATTACAGTTAAATAATACCCGAGTCAGTCTGGAATACCAGCGTGAGAAAATCACACCCAATTGATTATTAAAGTTTAAAAAATCCTTTGAAAACAAAAGCATCTCGTAAGACCATGCCACAAATAAACATGTCGGGTTTTTACCTTACGATTGCTAAAACATTTTTATTAAAGTCCTCAGATATTATAATAGTGTCTATAGAAAGTAAATAGAATCTAGTTGAAATGCTTGCATCTCACGTTTCAGCAATAGTTGGGCACAATCAAAACCATACGGGCGCGTAGGGAAAATGGATTCCAACTAATGGCTAGGCACTGGGGTACCACCTGTCACAGTACCTGGTCTAGATCAGCGTACTGAGGAGCCACCCTAACTCCCCTGCAACACAAGACCGGAACCATCCCTTACTGGACAGTCCCGAGCAAGATCACCCCACGGTTGGGATCAGCAACCGCCCGCTAAGCCAAAATAAAGGGACATCTAGACAGGGATGACCTCACCCTCCAGTGGGGGCTACCCATGAAGCCTTGATGCATATCCCCTGATTTTCAGCCATTCCCATTTAATGAGGCTTGAGGCTAAGCGTTACCTTTAAGAACAATATCTCTTAGAATGCCCGTCGTCCACCTGACGATGTTTCGCAAGCATTCATCCATACAAGTCCGTCCCGGGTTCGAACGGAACCGAAGGCACTATTC
Source organism: Allium cepa (assembly GCA_030765085.1). Classification (NCBI taxonomy): domain Eukaryota; kingdom Viridiplantae; phylum Streptophyta; class Magnoliopsida; order Asparagales; family Amaryllidaceae; genus Allium; species Allium cepa. Next base: position 311,725,431 of record CM060942.1, on the reverse strand, counting down.
CTACTACATCCATTTTGGAAATATCCTCTGGATTAGTAGCGATTAGCCCTTGCACTTCACTGCTCCATCTTCGAATCCAAAATCGTTTTCACGAAATGTACAAACCGGATCGAAGTGGTTTTCGAAAAATTAATCTCGATCCCGGTCTCTTCGAAACGATCAACGCATTGTCCAATATTGATAGTCGGTTATTTAACTATCAACTAGTATTCACAAACAATCATCAAACAATTTCCCAAATTATTTATTACCTTCCAAATATCTTCACAAGATATATTTCTATTTTCAATCCTTTGAAAACAGTTTTCAAATCATTCTTTCCTTCCAGTATAAACCTTCGCAATATTTTCTATCTCCTCTGAAATTACCAAGCACAAAACTGGATTTTAAAAATAAATTAAAACACTTTACTTTGAAATATATACCTTCAAAACATTTAGATTAAAATTATTTCAATAATTTGTTAAAAACACATATTTAATGAATATTTGAAAATAAGGTTACTTAATAAATATAAAACTAAATTTATACTTTTAAAAACATAATATTAAGATATTCTTTGAATAATTACTACTATAATAGATAAAGAGAAAATACTTACTTAAGAACTTAAATATTAGAAATAAGAAATTTTCCAACACTTGCTTCTAAACAACTTTTAAATTTTTAACTTATATTTAAAAATTTACTTTGAAAACGTACTTGGTTATCCAGGGAGAATTTCAACTTCAATCACTTAAATCAATTTCCCACATTGATTTCCAATTTATTTCCTTTTAATTCGGAATCTATTAATTTCAGATTTCATTTCTTGATTATAATTTAAAAATACTTTAACTAAAAATTCCAATTTTTTAGATTTCTCAATTACTTCTTTATTCTTTTAAATAAATTTAAACCTTGAATTTTAAAATAATTCTTTATTTCTTTAATTGATATAACTTAAGTTTACAACTCATCAATTTCATTTTGTTAAAAATTACACTTCTCTTCATACTCGAAGTTATTTATTATTATTTTCATATTACTTCTATTTCTTTTCAATTCATTCTTAATTTATTCAAACTTTCTATAATTATTTCGCTTACAAATTTACTTCCTTTCAATCTCCTTCAACAATCCAATTCATATATTTTGGTAATTCATGATACCCGAATATCCAATCAAACCATACATTCAATATTCCAATATAACTCATCATAGGATATCAAATAATCAAAACAGAGAATATTAAATAAATGTGAGGTGTCCAGTTGGATCCCTCCAACCTGTTTCCCTGCATCCACAGATGTTAGCACAACATAATATCCATTCCAAAATATACCAGACTAAAGCACATCAATCAATTCAACCATTCAAGCAATTATTTAAATTTAATCATTTAAATTTAAATTATACCGAGTTAGATTAACTCACCTTTGCCCTTTTAATTTGCCATCATATCCATCACGACTTGTTTTATTTCAAATTTCAACCTTTGAATAAACATCATACGGTTTATCAATATTTGAACTTACTGAAAATAAATTCCATTTATAAATTTGATTTAAATTATTTTCTGTTAACTAACTTATTTTATTTTGCTTCCCTATAACTACTTATTCCAAAAATAACCTGTACAAATTAAATTCAAATAATATAAATGTCCTTCCCAAACCTATATACATGTATATTTATTTTCTTCTGAAACTACATATATATATATATATATATACACTTATATCGAATTGATAAAAATATAACTTATATAAATTTTTCAACATTAAAAACCCCTTTTATTTGTCAAAATCTTATATATATATATATATATATATATATATATATTATATGTTTATTATTTATCTATTTAAAATCGATATCTTAAACCTTACTGTAAAAAAAATGACTTTCTATTAACTATACTATCTCAATGTAAATTATTTAAATCAAAATAACTTACTGTAAGTTATATATGTATTTCTTGTTCTAAGAATAACTCTTACAATATAAATTTCTATCCTACATATATATATACACACATATTTTAAACTAAAATTTAATTACTGTGAATTTAACTGAAACGGAAATTGAAATGTATATATATTTTAAATTGAAAGTAAATAATGACGAATACCTTACTGCCAAAATCTCAGTTTCCCCCAATCTACCCTCGCACGCAAACGACGAGCAACATTTTCGGCTTCGCGCAACTCGAACCCCAACCTACTGTACCCCCAAGCGACCCCTCCCATCGGTCATGGTCGATGTCGACCCTTTTTCCAATGTCGAGCGTCGGCTTGAACTCAAGCCGATCTAACACGAGCCTATCATGATTTGATTTTCGAACGAAGATTGACCGAAATCTCAGGCCGCCATTTCGTTTTCCCCCCCTTCTTTGTTTTTTTTTTAAGAATAGGATGGGTTTCGATTTTGAACAGGAAGAAGAAGGGGAAAGCTTGCAAACGAATTTTGAAAGAAAATGATTCGGCCGGCTTAATTAAATCTAGGCGGCCATTTTTTTTGTACAAGAGGAACGAAAAATGTTTTGAAGATAGAAAGGTGAAGAATATAAGGTGAGAAACTGGCATACAGGAGAAGGTTGGAAAAGGAAATTGACAGGTGAAATGACGAGAGATATTTTAAATTAAAACGATAAATTATTCACTAGGCGTTTAAATCTCGTACGGTCACATGGTAGCTAAGAAAATTACGGAATTCGAAATACGACAAAAATTCAATATTACGGACTCAATGGAACTGGCTTCGTCGAATTCCGAGACTGTGTCCCGGAAGGCTATTTTCAAATTCAATTTAAACGATAAAATTTCAAATCTGAACAAATCACTATGAAATTCAATTTTAAAACTTCTATTACCCTTAGTGTTATCAATATAAATTTTATAAGCCTTCAAATTATATTTTTAACAGGCTTAAAATCTCAGGTTTCATATTTTATCCAATTCAAATTATTTAATTCAACAATCTAATTGTCAAATAAATTATGATATTCGTAATTTAAGTTGATAATTAACCTTTAAACAATTTAAAATCAATTAAATATTCTGATTTTTAATGCTCGAAAATTTCGGGTCGTCACATTCCTTCCCCCTTAAAAGAATTTCGTCCCCGAAATTACTAGTTAGGAAGAATGGTCCAATACCCGTTTACTTTTTCCTAAAACCAAACGGTTTCTAACAATTCAACATCTTACCAACTATCTTTTTACAAAAGGCCCATTATTATTCTTATTAACTTTCCAAACCTTTCCCTAGTTTGCAAATTATCCTATTTGCCCAACCATTCAAGTTTTAATCATAAAACCAATTTTGAATTATCAAAATTTTCCCAAAATTTTTCTAACTCCCTAAATTCCCAAAAAAAATTCGCCAGCGTCTCCTTTGCGCGGCTAGGTCGGTACTGCTACAAAATGGCTCTACGGCCTCCCAAATCCAAAAAGAAAACAAAAAGGCCAAGTGGCTCAATCCAAATCCAAATCCCAATCAAATTTCATACCAAATTTAAATACATACCTTTTTGTCGAGCATTTCAATTTTATTTTTTGGAATCAAAATATCAAACCCAATTTTCCTTTCCCTTTAAATACCTGCATACCTGTTTAGCACTAATATCCATTCACAACATTCCAAAACATTTTATCCACTTTCTCACAAAATGCCAATATCTATTCATTCCAATATTGACTTAAATTACATTGGTAGTATCAATTTCCATTTAAGACCTCACCATTCCCCCTTAAGTTTAGTTTAAGCATTTTATGTGCTCCTTATATTTATTTTCATCTTCCACTTTAGTTTATATCTATTTCTATTCAATTTAGTTCACATTCCATATGAATTTTATTTATTTTCAACTCTAAACTTTAAATTTTATTTTTTATTTATAACTAATTCATGTCATTATTTTAATTAGTTTCATTAACTAACCTATTTCAATTCCTAGTGTGAAATTGGTTTGTCGTTAACAAAATTTTCCAAAAATTTTCAAAATTTTTCTAACTCCCAAAATTTATGAAAATTTTTGGCAGAGTCTCCTTTGTACGGAGGAGCTTTTTCAATTTGACAAAAGAGATAAATATATATACATCGACCCACACGGTCGGAAAAATCAAAAACAGTTCATATTTTCTATTTTTATTGCGTAGGCGTACCTTATTTAGCATTTTAAGCAAGCAACTTATTAATTTTAGCAAATAGCACAACCAAATCCAGCCTCACGGCTTCCAGGTACCTGTACTTACTCAGTTTAAACTTGTAAGTGCCAAATATAAGAAGTTTAACACATTTCACATACTTGCAATAGTTAAAACATATGAATTCTAAAAGAAACTCATACCAAACCTTTTCCGTAAGCAATTTATATAGTTTCCAAGCTAATTCAACTGTTTCAACTTATTTACAAACCATTTCCATTCCATTCGAAGGGTTTTCAACCCATTCATGCACAACCTTATCAATTTCATTCCATTTAAATGGTTTGCACTTCATTTCTTACATTCTATTCATTTTAATCCAAACGAACATATATTTATCTCAATTGATTCAAAAATCAATTTCATTGCTTATATTAACTCATAGATTTTTATACAATCTCATTTGCGTCAACGACGACCATTTTTAAGCAAATTCCATGATGTTCACTTAATAGAATATCCATTCTATTTTATACTACTTAAAATTGATACCAAATTCAATTTATACTTTATTCTGTTTCATTTCCAATGTTCCAACATAATTCTTAATTGTTGACAATCAATTCATATATCGTTCCTCTTAATCCGAATGGTTAAGAACTCACAAACTTACATTTAATTTATTATTAAGAAGTCTGAACTCATATTTAATTCAATTGCTTTAAAAGTCAATTTTATTTTACTCTTATCAATTCATAGAATGTTTAATTGCTTCCATTTACATCAAATGACAATTTATTCTATGCAATTTGACGAGATCTATGTGAATAAACAAGTATTTATGTTTTATAACCAATTTAAATTGATTTCAACTCAACTTACACTTAAATCTATTCCATTTCGAATTTAATCACAATCCGTATATTCTCATTTCCCTTGCATTTCAAATTTGAATCTATTCATTTGCATTTCATTCCATATTTGTTTATTCCAAACTATTTTATTTAGCTTGAAAACAATCCGAGCTATTCCCTTCAATAACTATTTCTCAACTTATTTAAACCACATTTCATTTGATATTTATTTATTTCATCCATTTATTTATTCAATATAATTAGTTTATCCACATTCACTTAAACCATGCTAATAAACTCGAAACATTCTATTTTCCTTATTGTCTCAAGTTATTTCAATTCCTTAACAACTTAAATAGTTTACAATTATTTATTTAAGAATATCATTCCATTAAATATTATTTATAACTCACCGAATTTTATTTCGATTACAGTTCATTTCCATTGGATTTAAATCCAACCCAATATCATTAAACTCGGTTCAAGTTGAATTCAATTCAACTCTCCTTCATTCATTTAACTTAAGTCAATTTACTTCAATTTATTCAAATTTTACACTTAAGCTCATTCTCATCCTACAAACAAAGTTCTCTTTTCAATTTAACTTGATTCTAATTTAATTCAATCCCATTTCAAACTATACATTTATTCGATCAATTATTATACACTTAACTTTTTAGATTCAGCTCATTCAATTTATTACCTGGCTAATTTCCAAGTTGTCTTCAATTATTTGGATTTTATTTGCACATCAAACCATTGCTATTTTAATCCATTTACATTTTTATCCGATACACTTCAATTATATTTAATTTGTTAATACTTCAAGTTAAATTTTTAATTAATAACTCAAGTTCTGATTCCATCTATTCACTTTATAATTTACCATCCAATTTATGAACTCACATTTCAACTTCATTCTCAATTACTTTCACTTCATCATCAATTTAAGTCGAATTTAATTTTATAACTTGAGTTTTATTTCCATCCTTCATTATTATCTCACAGTCCAGCTTTTATTTAACTGCATTAGGTTCTCATTACATATTTTATTATCTAATTTATTATCTAAATTAGTTCTCTCCTATTTATAGTTCAATATTTGATTCTTAAAATCCAAATATCACTTCATTTAACTCCTTAATTCAATTTAGTTTATAATTCAAGTTTTGATTTTTGTTTTATTCTCCCATGCATCAATAATATCTATTTTGGAGTTTTGCATCTCACTTCTCAAATTTAAAGTCACAATTTATTATTTACATAGTTCCATTCCTCATAGGCCTGAATATATTACTCCTTTATTTATAACTCAAACCTTATGCTTATTTAGCCCAAGCATATTTTACTTCTATGGACATATTTTTTCAATTCTCTTATAAGATTATTTATTTAAATTCTCATTTCTTATTCAATTTACTTTTCATTTATCCAGATAAGAATTGTATTCCATTCATTAATTCAATTGACTTCTCATTCCAATTCAATTTCTACTTTAACTCGGTTTTATTTAACTCAATTCAATTCCAACTTAATTCGAATACAACTGGATATTATTTTCATCTTATTCAATTTATTTTAAATCCAGTTAAATTTTATTCTCCAATCCAAGTTAATTTCATTTTTAACTTTTCTCTTTAAATTCAAATTCCATTATCCAAAGCTTAAATTTCTTCCTGATTTACAAATCATTTCCATTTATAATCTTACAACTTATCTTATCCGGATTTTTTTTAAACACCCAGCTTTGGTTTCAAATTGTTTTTGAAATCTCCAACATCTCAAAAATCAAAATTCTCAAAAATTAAACCAATCCTGGTTGTATTCTTAACAAATTTCCTTTGAATTTTCAAAAACAACTAGCTCTTCTGAGGAAATCAACTTTTGGCAGCAATCCATCACTTAGAAATTCGAAAATGAATGCTGATGATGCGGCCGTCATCATCAGAATTATTTTCCAATGATCCAAGTGATTTCAATGCTATATCACTTCCCAAAATTATTTAAAACAGATTTCCATTCAGAAATATCTCCAAAACAATAATACTATTATTTACCATTAAAACACTTCGACAAACACCTCCAAAATCTCCAGGATTTAAATTTTCAACTCCTACTTAAATCAATCTTATCTATAATTCATTTGCATAGCTTATGATCATACAAATTCTTATTTGATTATATTTCAATTTATAATTCACATTTACAATTCATTTCATTCTATAATGAATTTAACCCTTAAATTTTTAATTATATTTCAATTTCTAGTTAAATTTTCACTTAACAATGATAATACTTTAATATCATCATTTCTAACATCCAAGCAACCATATATTAGCTACATAGTTTTCAAAAACAATTCTTTATATCAAAATATATTTTTGGGTAAAATTATTTCATTCACCCCTATTTAAAACAATATCGTGTCGATTGTTCTATTCAAGTGTTTAGAAACCCCTTCGATACAATTGTACAAACTGTGCCGACGAAGGTTCATATGCCACTCAATAAACTAATCAACACAATATTAAAAAAAATTCACTAAAAAATACGCGCTCATATATATTAATATGCTCAAACTCATTATAGAGTACTACGGACTCTATTGTAAATGAGTAGTTCCCACCAGAGCCAAGATTATCACCAACCTAAGCTCTGATACCAAGTGTAACGACCCGCAAATCCGTACCCCTTGAGTCAACACTATTCTACAACAATCAACTCAAGTTGCACAGAAATACGAACCATTTGGGATTAAGAAGAAGAGGTAGAAGAAGAGAAAACAAATCAACATCAGAATCAAACCATCGCAACGGAATAAAATATAATAAATAGTAAATAATCTTTACTCAAATCAAATATATATGTTTACATATATTACATCATCAGAGTACATCAACCACAGCTCACATCAATAACATACAAAGGATACACAGCCAGTCAACACAGCGGAAAATATATATATAAAACAAGTACGGATATACGTATCGTCATCCAGCTCGTCTCCTGAGCTCCACAGCATCCTATCCTGTATCCTATAATACTCGGTCTGACCCGAGCATTACAGTTAAATAATACCCGAGTCAGTCTGGAATACCAGCGTGAGAAAATCACACCCAATTGATTATTAAAGTTTAAAAAATCCTTTGAAAACAAAAGCATCTCGTAAGACCATGCCACAAATAAACATGTCGGGTTTTTACCTTACGATAGCTAAAACATTTTTATTAAAGTCCTCTGATATTATAATAGTGTCTATAGAAAGTAAATAGAATCTAACTGAAATGCTTGCATCTCACGTTTCAGCAATAGTTGGGCACAATCAAAACCATACGGGCGCGTAGGGAAAATGGATTCCAACTAATGGCTAGGCACTGGGGTACCACCTGTCATAGTACCTGGTCTAGATCAGCGTACCGAGGAGCCACACTAACTCCCCTGCAACACAAGACCAGAACCATCCCTTACTGGACAGTCCCGAGCAAGATCACCCCGCGGTTGGGATCAGCAACCGCCCACTAAGCCGAAATAAAGGGACATCTAGACATGGATGACCCCACCCTCCAGTGGGGGCTACACACGAAGCCTTGCTGCATATCACCTGATTTTCAGCCATTCCCGTTTGATGAGGCTTGAGGCTAAGCGTTACCTTTAAGAACAATATCTCTTAGAATGCCCATCGTCCACCTGACGATGTTTCGCAAGCATTCATCCATACAAGTCCGTCCCGGGTTCGAACGGAACCGAAGGCACTATTCCTACTACATCCATTTTGGAAATATCCTCAGGATTTGTAGCGATTAGCCCTTGCACTTCACTGCTCCATCTTCGAATCCAAAATCGTTTTCACGAAACGTACAAACCGGATCGAAGTGGTTTTCGAAAAATTAATCTCGATCCCGGTCTCTTCGAAACGATCAACGCATTGTCCAATATTGATAGTCGGTTATTTAACTATCAACTAGCATTCACAAACAATCATCAAACAATTTCCCAAATTATTTATTACCTTCCAAATATCTTCACAAGATATATTTCTATTTTCAATCCTTTGAAAATAGTTTTCAAATCATTCTTTCCTTCCAGTATAAACCTTCGCAATATTTTCTATCTCCTTTGAAATTACCAAGCACTAAACTGGATTTTAAAAATAAATTAAAACACTTTACTTTGAAATATACACCTTCAAAACATTTAAATTAAAATTATTTCAATAATTTGTTAAAAACACATATTGAATGAATATTTGAAAATAAGGTTACTTAATAAATATAAAACTAGATTTATACTTTTAAAAACATAATATTAAGATATTCTTTGAATAATTACTACTATAATAGATAAAGAGAAAATACTTACTTAAGAACTTAAATATTAGAATAAGAAATTTTTCAACACTTGCTTCTAAACAACTTTTAAATCTTTAACTTATATTTAAAAATTTACTTTGAAAACGTACTTGGTTATCCAGGGAGAATTTCAACTTCAATCACTTAAATCAATTTCCCAAATTAATTTTCAATTTATTTACTTTTAATTCGAAATCTATTAATTTCAGATTTCATTTCTTGATTATAATTTAAGAATACTTTAACTAAAAATTCCAATTTTTTAGATTTCTCAATTACTTCTTTATTCTTTTAAATAAATTTAAACCTTGAATTTTAAAATAATTCTTTATTTCTTTAATTGATATAACTTAAGTTTACAATTCATCAATTTCATTTTGTTAAAAATTACACTTCTCTTCATACTCGAAGTTATTTATTATTATTTTCATATTACTTCTATTTCTTTTCAATTCATTCTTAATTTATTCAAACTTTCTATAATTATTTCACTTACAAATTTACTTCCTTTCAATTTCCTTCAACAATCCAATTCATATATTTTGGTAATTCATGATACCCGAATATCCAATCAAACCATACATTCAATATTCCAATATAACTCATCATAGGATATCAAATAATCAAAACAGAGAATATTAAATAATTTAAATAAATGTGAGGGGTCCAGTTGGATCCCTCCAACCTGTTTCCCTGCATCCACAGATGTTAGCACAACATAATATCCATTCCAAAATATACCAGACTAATGCACATCAATCAATTCAACCATTCAAGCAATTATTTAAATTTAATCATTTAAATTTAAATTATACTGAGTGAGATTAACTCACCTTTGCCCTTTTAATTTGCCACCATATCCATCTCGACTTGTTTTATTTCAAATTTCAACCTTTGAATAAACATCATATGATTTATCAATATTCGAACTTACTGAAAATAAATTCCATTAATAAATTTGATTTAAATTATTTTCTGTTAACTAACTTATTTTATTTTGCTTCCCTATAACTACTTATTCCAAAAATAACCTGTACAAATTAAATTCAAATAATATAAATGTCCTTCCCAAACCTATATACATGTATATTTATTTTATTTTGAAACTACATATATATACTTATATAGAATTGATAAAAATATAACTTATATAAATTTTTCAACATTAAAAACCCCTTTTATTTGTCAAAATCTTTTATATATATTTATATTATATGTTTATTGTTTATCTATTTAAAATTGATATCTTAAACCTTACTGTAAAAAAAATGACTTTCTATTAACTACACTATCTCAATGTAAATTATTTAAATCAAAATAACTTACTGTAAGTTATATATGTATTTCTGGTTCTAAGAATAACTCTTACAATATAAATTTCTATCCTACATATATATATACATATTTTAAACTAAAATTTAGTTACTGTGAATTTAACTGAAACAGAAATTGAAATGTATATATATTTTGAATTGAAAGTAAATAATGACGAATACCTTACTGCAAAAATCTCAGTTTCCCCCAATCTACCCTCGCACGCAAACGACGAGCAACATTTTCGGCTTCACTCAACTCGAACTCCAACCTACTGTACCCCCAAGCGACCCCTCCCATCGGTCATGGTCGATGTCGACCCTTTTTCCAACGTCGAGCGTCGGCTTGAACTCAAGCCGATCTAACACGAGCCTATCATGATTTGATTTTCGAACGAAGATTCATCGAAATCTCAGGCCGCCATTTCGTTTTTTCCCCCTTCTTTGTTTTTTTTTTAAGAATAGGATGGGTTTCGATTATGAACAGGAAGAAGAAGGGGAAAGCTTGCGAATGAATTTTGAAAGAAAATGATTAGGCCGGCTTAATTAAATCTAGGCGGCCATTTTTTTTGTACAAGAGGAACGAAAAATGTTTTGAAGATAGAAAGGTGAAGAATATATGGTGGGAAGCTGGCGTACAGGAGAAGGTTGGAAAAGGAAATTGACAGGTGAAATGACGAGAGATATTTTAAATTAAAACGATAAATTATTCACTAGGCGTTTAAATCTCGTACGGTCACATGGTAGCTCAGAAAATTACGGAATTCAAAATACGACAATAATTCAATATTACGGACTCAATGGAACTGGCTTCGTCGAATTCCGAGACTGTGTCCCGGAAGGCTATTTTCAAATTCAATTTAAACGATAAAATTTCAAATCTGAACAAATCGCTATTAAATTTAATTTTAAAACTTCTATTACCCTTAGTGTTATCAATATAAATTTTATAAGCCTTCAAATTATATTTTTAACAGGCTTAAAATCTCAGGTTTCATATTTTATCCAATTCAAATTATTTAATTCAATAATCTAATTGTCAAATAAATTATGATATTCGTAATTTGAGTTGATAATTAACCTTTAAACAATTTAAAATCAATTAAATATTCTGATTTTTAATGCTCGAAAATTCCAGGTCGTCACATAAAAGCTCGCTTCTCCAAATTATAAATTCTATTTAAAACATACACACACAATTTCGCACTCTGAGCGAAGTGGGAAGAGAATTAAATGATTTGATAAAACACGTGCAATGAACACGTGCGTTCATCTTTTCAGTTAATTCCCAATCTATTCGTTTGAACGTTTTGACCTTTGGGTTTGGTTTACCCATGAGATGAGGTAAACTTTGTACTGCTTTGAGTGTGAAATTGACTAACGGATAGTAAACCGTTTAGTGCGAACGGGTGGTTATGGGACTCACGTTAACACTTCTCTGGTTCCTTTCTGGGAGTTTGTGACACATGCCGCCTTTGTGATAGTGTCTTCGGACTGTCTCCTTCTGGCTTGTTGCCTTTAGTATCGCTTTTGGAGTTGGTCCTTTGCCCCAGCTCGGGAGATATTTGGGATTGTCTGTTGCCTTTGGGATAGTGTCTTCGGACTGTCTCCTTCTGGCTTGTTGCTTTTAGTAGCGCTTTCGTAGTGGTTTCTTCACCACCGCTCGAGAGATATTGGAGTGGTTTCTTCACCACCGCTCGAGAGATATTGGAGTGGTTTCTTCACCAACGCTCATGAGATATTGGAGTGGTTTCTTCACCACCGCTCATGAGATATTTAGGTTTGTTGCAATTGGAATTTTCTGATGTTTCACTGATATGATTATATTCCCTTGGTATCGCCCATCGGTGTTGGTCTTTTTGAGCCGCATGATGTGTAGCGGTTACCTTGTGGAACTTGTATACCTTATGGGTATTTGTTATTTGCCTTTTTGGCTTGCTTTGGGATATTTATATCCTTTGATTATCTATGTTGCCGATGATATGAGGCTTGTTTTATTATGTTCATCTTTTGTTAGATGATTATGTTATCTCCCTTAGAGATATTTGTTATACTATATGATCTTGCAGGTTCATTATCGTTCAGTTTATCTAACTGATTTGTTTAGCTAGACTGACCCGTGTATGTTATACTCGGGTCAGACCGAGATGTTTCAAGTTAGGTGCTTTTGGACTTAGCCTCTTTTGCTTCCGCATGGACTATTCCGCTAGTTTCTTGTTTGTCATAGCTTTTGTGTAGTCCTCATCTGTTGTAACTCTGATATGTATTATTGACTCGTCTGTATATTGTGGTTTGCTATACCACTTGTCATGTATCGTTTTGTATACTCTTTTATGTATCAGTATATGTGCATGTGATGATTTACTATTCCGTGATGTATATTACATTTGAGTTATATTCTGTTCTGATAGATCCTCTAGCCAACTATGGTTTTGTTTTAAGCATTCATTGGACATGTCGATCTGCTACGTAAGGGCAATTGTCGATGTATTCAATATATAGTTAAAGCAAGGGTATAGATGGTCGCTCCTATCCAGCCTTATTCTTCGTGTTAGCAGACGGTATTATCTAATAATACTCTTTGCTAATGTGGGTATAGAGGTGGGGCGTTACAGAAAAATTATAGAAACCAGTTTTAATAATAAAATCAAAATACACTTTTGCCTTGATCATATCGACATCTCTCAACCCCCTATGTCGACATGGTGTCTGTTATTTTCAAATTTCAAATTTCAAAAGAAGTGTCTGTTCGTTGTATCCCTTCACGAATAAATATGGGTATTGCTCTACTATAAATACTAGTAAGTTCTAAATGAATTTTTACCAGATTTCATTTATTTTCTCTCCTCTTCATCTTCCACATATATTTTAGAGAATCCTAAACCATACTGTAACATCCCACCTTTTTGTACGCTTTAAATCAACGATAAACCACACATGTCAGACTTAAACTATACAAGGGGCGGATTGTTATTGGGGTGAATAAGAAAAAGCAGAGAAAGAAAAAAACAAAATAGAATCTCATAGCGGAATGACAAAATATAATAATCAAAAAACAGTTCATGCAGCTATTTTACAAAACATTTGATTATGCTTATACAACACATATCAGAGTTACACATACCAGAGAATAATAAATAATGCAGCGGAACAGTATGAATGTAGTGGAATAATATAATAAATAATAGTAATGAAATCTCCATCTTCGTCCTCTATAAATAAAGTCTTCGAATCCTGAAATGCTCAGACTGAACCGAGCGAATTGAAAAGACAAAACACTCGAGTCAGAACTAAAAGATCTTATGTAAGCTAGATCAATGGTAAATAATATGAGTGGAACGGCGTCAAAGATGTTTACGGGATTTCACATCTCCTTTCCAGTGTCTAACGTGAGTGCAGTAACTTAAGAGATGCTCGGGATTCACATCTCCTAAGGATCCGTTAAACTATTTACTATGTTGTAATATTTCGCTATTAGAACAATGTCTAATAGTAAAAACAAACTTACTTTTAAATAGCGTTAAGGCTTTACATTTTCCACCTTAACACGTAATAGTGCCAGTAGTCTATACAGTACCGTAATACCTCCTGATCAGGAGGCTACCAGAGGATACTCCATAGGCATGACACAAATCAAACTCGTACAAGGCTCGTTAGGGTAGGTGACACGGCACAATAAGGCAATGCCAGGGTAGATATACCAATTGTGCATCCGGGCTGGTGGTAATGCGTAACAGCTACTACGCCCACCTCGAGCCACACCTCCAAAATCAAAAATCAAAAGTGGCCACTGAATCAATCCAAAAGTCAGAGTATAATATCGAAGGAGTGTGTCTGATAAGAGGGGTTACCTCCTTGGCCCTAGAATCGCTCCTGTTTTAGCCACCTTATGCCAACTCATGGGATTCGGGTCCACGTACATATCTTAATAGAATGTCGCCACCATCCTACTTCATTCTGGAATCTCCACCGCGTACACGGTTGTTAAAGTGGTTTTCGAGGTTGGTAGAGAGTATGACAACTTCCGATCCCGGTCCTTTAACAACCACTCGTTATCGTAACACCACGGTCATTTCAAAATAAGTTATACTCTAAAACCAAATATCATTGCCTTTCAAAACCAAATCAATGCGACATCATTTCATTTCAGATATATCCTTTTCTAAAATCATAACACTTTCAAAGTTATAATATTTCGAAATCAAAACATTTGAATATTACCTTGAAACTCATAACTTTGAACATAACTTCCACCAATTAAATGGTTTAAATATTTAAAATACTTTATGTGAAATAGCCACTTCAATTTCCAAATCAATTCCCAAATCATAAGCTTCAATTCAATCCCATTTCCAAATAAATTATTCCAAATTATATCGATTTCAAAATAAATTTGACCCACAAAATAAACCATTCCAAATTCAATATATTTCCAACTTTAAATATTCAACAATTTCACAACTGAGTTTGGAAATTTCATATATACATATCAAATTCAATTTCCTATTATTTAATTATGAAATATTTTTACTTAATAAATCAATTATCATTTAAATAAATCCCAAATTACAAATAAATAAATATTTCCTTAATTTTTTTCATACTTGAAATACTCCTTTAATCCACCTTAACCCAAAATCAAGTTATAATAATCATAATTTTTTAAAATTTCCAATTCAACAAATTTCCCATTAACTTATTTGAGTTAATTCTGAAATAAAATCAATTTCAAATAAATTTCCAAATTATCTTCCAACCTTAATTTATTTAAATCTTTATAAACTCTATATATTAACATATAATTTAAATACTTAACCATATTATCTTCCATAAAATCAAACTTATTATTAAACTTATTTTATATTAAAAAAATTATACATAGTTCGAAATCAAGAATAAAATAACATTATATAATATCAGAGATCAATATTTATATAAAACCATATATTTCTTTACAAAACCATAGAAAGCAGTTCAAAATATTTTATATATATAGACCACGGTGTCTGTATATAATTTTCTATCCTATGGTCAAGTGATACAGATATTTATCATTTCAATCCGTAATTTGAAATAAAAATACGGTTATATATCATTTCAAAACACAATCCCCAACAAAATAAAATCCATAACAACTTGCATTTTATAACAATATAAAATACAACTCCATTCATCCATATCAATCATCAACATTTATCATAGTCATCATCCAAGTCAAACAATAACATCAATATAAAATAGATAATAAATAATAGGTATTTACTGGCAGTTTATATTCAATAATAAATTAAATAACAATTTAACTGACATTTTATATGCAATAATAAATTAAATAACAATTTAATTCAAATAAATTCAATTTAAATGAGATGATGATTAAAAATATGCCAAACAGTCATAAATAAATTTCTAATCACGTCATATATCAATTTAACAAACATAAGAAATTTTAGAAGCTGTGAGTGGGTTAAAACACTCACCTTTTGAACTTAAATTGAATTTAAATCCAATTTAGACCTAAAATTCAAACAGTCTCGGAATCCATCCAAACCAGTGCCAAGTCCGGAATTTCGATGCGATCCTAACAAAAGAAATCGTGCGTAAACCAGACATCGTATGCAAAAGTTTTATGCATTAGAAGTTATATAAATTCAAATTAAAATAAAATAAAATAAAAAGGAGATACAGGTGAAGCCACGCCAACATATAGTAATGCACACGAAAGCCCTACCCAGACAAGTTCGAACGACCAATTCTCGTAGCCGCCACCTGAAAACATCACGTCGCGCCACCACCACGCAAATCCAGCCCCTCCGAAGAAGTCTCCGGCCTCACCAGCCCTGCCCCCCCCCCCCCTTCGTTGACGACACGGCACGCTGCCCTTTTTTTCCACCGATCGACTTCCCAGGCTAACTACAGCGACGTCGAACACTTCCAGGCCAGCCTAGCCGTACCGATGCAGCCAGCGCACCATCGTCCACAAGCCTGTACTCTTTGATTGTCGGAAAGAAGAAGATCTATCGTCAAATCCATTTACCCGATATGAACAGCCATGGATAAACGGCAAATTTCTGATCAAACGATAGCTCGATTCGAGAAACAAATTGCAGATCTGAGTTGCGCTCGTCGAGAGTCTCAAATTCATATACAATTCGATATAGTTTGTGGAGTTTGAAATTTTGGTTTGATTTTGAATTGCAATTGGACCTAGAATCTGATTGCCTACCATTGAGGAGGAGAGACAGATGAATTGTACGTACTGAACAATGAACATAAGGAATAGGCTAGGGTTTATAATGAGGTATATATGCAAAGTTGAAATTAGAATGGATGGACACGATTGATATACGCGTTGAATGATAAAATGGCCCGAAAAGCCCGTTCTGACTCCGGCACGAAATTGGGTCAACCCATATATCAAAATAGATATTTTAAAATATTTTAAAATCAATGGAACATGTTTCAAGTCATAATTTCATCATATGAAGAAGTTGTGCTAAAATCAAATTATTTCAAATTGACTTCAATTGGTTTCAATTTAATCGATTTCTGGGCTTTTCGAGTCCGTACGATCAACGACAAGTTTGATCGTTACAAAACTTGAAATCCTACAATAATTCACCATTACGGATCCCATGAAACTGGTTTCGTCGGAATCTAAGCCAGTGGACAAAATGGCTATTTTCTAGTTAATTAAATAATTTAATAGTTGATTAATTAAATCAAGTTTTCCATTTCAACACTATAATTAACAAATTTCATCGTTTTTAAATTTCTTAATCATTTACACTAATTTTACCAAATTTAAATGTGAGCTTAGAGTTGATTAATTTATCAATTTCAGTGTTAGCCTTAATTCCATTAACTTCAGAAATTATAAATTTAATTTCCAATAATTCCATTTAATTTACCTTCATTCTATTATACAATTCATTGTTTTCAAATGGATGCATTTAAAATTGGATTCATGATCTATTACTTATTATTTTCAAATTTCATCTTAATCTCCATCAACGTAATAATTAAATATTTAATTTCATTTATTTGCAATTAATCCAATTATTGAATTTTATATTTCAAATAAATTAATAAATCTTGATTTCATTCTTTAAATCAACCAATTGTCATATTATAAATAGAATTAACAATATTTCTAATTATTTCTTTAATTTATACTAACATTGATTTTATAAAATTACCTTTTATTACGTATTATTTCATCAATTAATGTATTAGAACTTATTTCCCAATTTATCAGTTACAATCAGTTATAATCTTACAATTGGTTCAATTAATTTGGTTTGCGCCAAATTAGTTATTTATTAACCTGTATTAACATTATTACCTTTATTTTAGTGATTTCATTATTAAATTACAGATTTGTTTATTTTCTTTCCCAGTTAAATTACTAAAACTTATTAAATTAACAAAATTTAATTATCGAAAATTATGGGCCGTTACATATTCTCTGTCGAAATATCAAGTGAATCAAACTTTATTATCCCTTGTTTGATTCTTTGCTTCTCTCTCCATAAGATTTCAGTGCTAATTAGAGTTATAGAATCTTTTGTAAATCAAACTGTTGAGTAAAAGGTGCGGTTGAGCCTTTAAATCAATTGGGTGTGATTGTAGCCCCGAAAATCGATAAGGTGATCTTGTAGCCTGTTTAAATAAGAGAGTGTACCTCATAGCCTTGAAATCGAGGGTGTAATCTGGTAGGTTATTTTGATAAGAAATCCCTATGATTGTACATGATCGGATGTAGGGTAACTCCGTAATAGTATAAAATCCTGGTGTGTACTTTCCTTTACTGCTTTTATTTAGTATTTGCATCTGTGTCTGATTCTGTGATTATATTTGTTCTGTGAATTGCATTTGTCGGTGATTAAATTACATAAGTTTCAAAAAGATTTAGAAAATCCATAAAACACTATTCACCCCTCTAGTGTTATTCCAACCTTAAGATTCGTAATCCACATTTGGTATCAGAGAATTGGTTTTCAAAGTTTTCATAATATGAATTTTGAAATTTTTTTTAAAATGACTACCAACACTGGTTCTATTAACACTATCACTAGATCATTTGTAGAGGGTCGGTCTACTTCCAGACTACCACTTTTTAATGGCATTAACTATGCATATTGGGCATGTAGAATGAAAATATATTAACAGTCAATAGGATTAGACACTTGGAATACCACACAAACTGAATATTCTGAATCCCCAACTAGTTTTGCAAAGTGGACTGCTAAGAAAAAGACTATTGCACAAAATAATTCCAAAGCCATGAATATTTTATTTTGTGCCCTTGATAGGAATGAATTCAAAGTATCTATTTGTAAGTATGCATATGATATCTGAAAAACGTTGAATGTTAATCATAAAGGAATAAGCAAAGTCAAACAGATCAAAATATCTATACTCACAAATCAGTTTCAATTATTCAAAATGAATTCTAATGAGTCCATTTCAGATATGTATAGTACATTTTAGGATATTGTGCATTCTCTAATATCATTGAGAGAGAAATTTCCGAAGAAAATCAGGTCAGAAAAATTCTACATTCTCTTACTATGGAATGGGATCAGAAAACTCTTGCAATCGAGGAAGCAAATGATATCAGTCTTTAAAATTAAAGAATTGATTGGAAATCTAATATCGTTTGAAGTACAAATGCAAGAGAGAAGAGATAGCAAGGCATTCGAAAAGAAATCTATTTCATTCAATGCATTAACATATTGATCAAACTGGGGAAGTGATGATGATGAAGAAATAGCTTTCATGACAAAGAATTTTTGGAAGTTTCTGAAATACAAAACGATGAACAACTTCAAAAAGAATGATCATAGTAATTCTGGAGATCATAATGAAGTACCGAACCACATCAAATATTTCAACTATAATGAACCAGGCCATCTCAAAAGAGACTGTCCATATCCTGATAAGCAAAAGTTTCCTGCAAGCAATGATTATACAAAGAAAAGGAAAAAAGCGTATACCGCTACACCATACAATTCAGACTTAGATTCATCCCCAAGCGATGATGATCAGATGATGAAAAATTCAAATATGTGCTTTATGGCTATTCATGATTTCGATGATCTCGGAGATACAAATCTAGAAAAAGGTACGTGTTTACAATATATTGGTTGAATTGGTTTTCTTAAAATTGTTTGATTGTTTCCGGAATTATGTGTTGTTTGAATTTTAATTTTTTATTATGTTTATTTTAATTTTTAATATTATAATATATTTTTACTAAAAGAGTATTATTATATTTAATAATACTCTAGAAAATATATAGACATTAAAAATAATATATGTATATAGATATTAAAGTATAGGAAAATATAAGTCACATGAATTCTCTAACCCATGTCGACATGGCCCTACTAATAATGTCAACAACCCTATCAGAAATTTGAAATTCAAATTTGAATTCAAATCTTTGAATTTCCCTCTGCCTTTTCATCAAATCCAATATTCTGGAAAGGTGCCTCTTAACCAGAGAACATGTCTATTGAATATCTATTTATTTCCATTATCTTATTATACCTTTACACTTTCATTTTAAAATTCAAACTCTCTTTCACTCTTTCAAACTTTCCACTCTCTTCAAAAATGGCTTCTTCAACCACTCCATCCACAATGAGGCTATCTAAAACAATTAAAGAGTATCTCTATAATGATTCGGAAGCAATCAAGGCTCATATAAGCTGTGCTAATTTCGAAAAAGTTCATACGGGAAAGTTTGATATCTTTAGCGATTTATCTACATATGAAATCAATACCCTTCTTGAAGAGAATAATATCCTTAGTCTTTTTGAAATTCTCAAAATATTTTTGTTTGTTAGCCAAATCTTGTTAAAATGTTTTATGCGAATATGAATCATGGTTTTTATGAAGGAAATGAAGACGAAATTTGGAGTAGTGTTAAAGGCACTAAAATTGTTTTAAATTGTTAAATTTTAGGAAACAATCTCAATTGCAAGAATTCGGGAATAGATCTTTCTACTTTTAATATTGATGAACATGATCGTGAGACATTTCATCACATTTTCAAAGAAGATGACAACTTTGAATTTAAAAATCGTAATTTTCATCCGAAAGCATGTATTGTCAATCTCAAAGATATATCATTTGAGCATGATAACAAGATCTGCAAAAGATCTATAAAAAATTAGAACATAAGATCTACAATAGAATGAGATCAAAAAAATAGATCTATGATTGAATGAGATCTAAGAAGATAAAATTAATAGAATTAGATCTGAAAAAGATAAGATCAATATAATTAAATCTAAAAAATTGCTTACCATCTTGAGATCTATAATTAGATCTGAAATACAAAGTAGATCTTATCTTCTATATTATTACAATTCAAATCTATAAAAAAAATTAGAGATCGTGTTGATAACGTGTTATAAAATGAAGAAAGTAGAAGTCATTAAAGAGAGAGGAAGAAGATATATTATTCATTCTTGAAATTAGACATACATTTACATTACATAACCACCTTTATATAAAGGTTCGGAGCTAAGGATTTAGCATATTCCACGATGTGGGACCAAAAAAACAACAGAGAAGCATATTCATTTCATGATTTATATATATTGTAACAATCTAATTATTTTACTTTCTATTGCTTAAAAAACTAAAATCCTAATTAACTCGATAAAACATAGCAAATCAAAACTTATCATATAGATATGAAAACAGGGAATGAAAAGATTGATTTAGGGTTACAATTAGTAGAATAATATGATTTTGGATTAAAAATCGAAAGAGATTATGATTTTGGGGCAAAATATAAAAAATAGGGAAATAAATGTTTTTCCCTTTTTTCTACGATAGTAGAGGATTATGATTTTGGATTAGAAATGTTCTTTCTATGATAAAAGATTAAAGTTAATGAAGAGTAGAATTGGAAATTTGAGGATGTATATAAAGTATAAAGATATGTACTGTGATATCCCAGAAATTTTGGCAATATCAATTTAATAATATGTATTTAAAATTAAATTGATTCGATAAATCATGTTAATAAAAATTTGATTTGATTTAATGATCCAATTAAATAAATGTTTAATTGGTGAATTTTATCTTTTAAAAAGCTAATAATTGCTTTCTATTTATAATGCATATATATATATATATATATATATTATAGATAGATAAGTTTTGATTGTAGTTTGATAAACAAATAAAATATTGTTTTTAAATTCTAATATTCATTTTGATAAATTGGAAATTTATAATTTTATTTAATAAATAACTATTCAAAATTATTTAATAAATAATAATTTGGTTTTAAGATACTTAAATAATTGTTTTACATTATTTAAATATATTTTAAAGCATAGATTAAATTTTAATAAGTAAACAAAGATTTATTTTCTTTTCTTTTTAAATATATCTTAATAAATATTGTTTGGAATTATATATGAAAATTTAAAATACCATTTATATATTAAACATTAATTCATTTAATTAAGATAAATAGGATAAGTAATTTATAATTTCTTTTATAAATTATTTAAATTAATAAATATGTTATTTTCAAATAAAAATAAATGTATAAATATAGATAAATTTTAAAAGACAATATTATTATTTTAAAATTAAATATGTTAATATAAATTAGTTTTAAAATGGAATTTTTTTAAGTATATGAATAGCATTTGAATTTGAATTTATTTTGAATTCAAAGAGAATAAACATATCTAAATTCCATAAGTAAGCTTTCATTTTTATATAAATTGTTTTATTTCATTAAAAAAAGAAATACGTATACATTTACATGAAATTATTATATATATATAGGCATTTAATAAATAAAGAAAGAGAATTTCATTTACTTTTAAATTAAATAAAATTAAATAAAATTAATTTCAAGACACATGTTATTAAACTAAGTGGTATTTATGGCAAGTGTACTAGAGTTAAGAGATTAATGTAACAAGTGTTTTTTTTTACAAGTGTCTTTTATTTTATTTATTTTTCTTTTAAATTTTTAATAAATCAATTACACTTATATAAAAGCTTGTTTTTTTCAATCTCCTTCTTTCTAATCTTCATTTTTTCAAAGTAAGAAGATATGTTTTCAGCTGAAAACAAATCAATAACAAATTCTCAAACCCAAATAAATCCTTTAATTCATTTTCAATAAATTAAACTGAAACCCCTCCTTAATCACAGCAAGCAAATCCTCAGTAATTACTTTCAAAAGAAAAATGAAAGCCTCTGCATTTTTTTTTAAAATCTGGGAATCAAACATATGTCTTTGCATTTCTTTTAACCTGGGAATAAAGTGAAATCTGAAGCTAGTTCAAATTTCAAATGGCCTACATGCAAGTTTAAAGCGACAACAAACACTCAAGTTAAATAAAAAATATGCAACTCAGTTATAATCAGAAGTATAAGCTTTCAAAACAGTTTTTCAAAAAATATAGGCTCTATCCTCATTTTCCCTGGTGAGTAACACTTTCTATTTTAAAATTTAAGTAAAAATTTGTTGCTTAAATAAGTATGCTTGTGTATGTTTATCTGGTTGTATGTGAATTAGTATGCTTGTGTATATGACCTTGAATGCATTGCTGTATATATGCATATTAATGTTAGAATGTATGTGCTGTGTAACTGTTCTTTCCTGTGCTTAATTTCAAAAGTAAAGATTTTAATAAAAGTTTTGTTTCATCATAGATTAAGGTTTAAAATTTATTTAGATTAAATTAAAATTGAAATTTGCCCTGGAAATAAAATTAACAGGAAACTTGAGTCTTTGAACAGAATTCAAACATGTTAATTTTGTAATTCAGAAATCTGAATCTAATGCTAAAACTTAAATTTGATTTTTGAAATAATAATTACAATTTTTAGTATTGGGTTTTGAGAGCTTTACTGTTTTTACTGGAAATTGGGAGTGGAGCAAATTCTGATGAATTATGAAATCTGGGGGATCGGGATTCCTTCCAGTGATGGACTAGAGGTGGGTAAGTGGAGGAAAATAGTGATTATGGTGGAAATTCACTATGGTGAATATGATTGTTCAAATTGATTCCTAAACCTAGTTTTTGGGGTAGAGCAGAAAATTGATCAGCATGAAGGCTACAGGTGACCGAGTGCTACTATTTTTGAGGCGATGCTTGCTTGGATGTCGAAGAAGAGTTGGACGGCGTTGCAATGCCTCCGATGGCCGGAGGAGGGGGAATGAGGGTTTTCCAGGTTTGGGTTTGGACGGAGATACCTGTTCCAGGTTTTGGGTTTGGGACTCGAAATTGTTTTCGAATAAATGATGAGATTCGGATGACTAGAATATGTTTCGGTGATGATCGACGACTTGCTTGTTGTCCGGGTAGTGGTCGGAGGTGGCCAGAACCACCGTGCATGTGCACGGTGAAGAAATGGTGACAGGGACGGTTTTGGATTTTGCAGTAGTTTTGCACTCGGGTTAATACTCGAGTAATTCGAGTTGTTACTTGAAGTAGTTCATGGTTTTACTCGAAGTAAAACAGGGGAAAGCTCGGGTGTTTTTTTTCCTCTGTGGTTACAGGTTTTTGGAACCTGTAGATTTCAATTTAAAAATTTGTTTTAAAATCTGAATGCAGGTTTCAAACAAGAATTTAAAACTTAAATTTAAAAAGTATGGTTTTCAATCTGAGTTTGAATTCCAGTTTTTAAATTTAATTTAAAATTTTGAAATGTTTAAGCAACTTTAAAAGGGTTTAAATAAATCTGAAATTAAAGATAAAGTTTTAAATTAAAGTAGAAGATTTAAACATGAGTTTTAAATCCGGAAGCAAAATCCAAACTTGAATCATAATTCAGGAATAAAGGAAGTTTTTAAATTTTAAGTTGATTTAAAACAACTTTAAATGTTTAGGGTAATTTAAAATTGGATTTGTATTTAAAATGAATGTGGGTTTAAATTTCCTCTAAACTTCTTTATAAAATAAGAAATTATTTAGCATAAGTTTTAAAGGGTTCTAAAATGTTTTTAAAACTTTGATAAAGTTAAGTTTAACTTCGTTTAAAATGTAATTTGAAAACAAATTTTAAAGTAAGTTGTTTTAAATTTATTTGTTAATGATAATGAAATTATTAATAAGAAATGTTTTACTTATAATAAATCAAAGATTTAAATGATTTTGGTTTATTAAATTAGTAAGGTAATTAGATGGATAATTAATTAATTAATTTAATTAATTAAATAAATAAGGATTTTCAATTAATTAATTAAGGTTGAGTTAATTAATTAAGATTAACTAATTTGGGAATAAAATCGTTAATTAAATAAGTTAAGATTTTAAATTAATGTTTGGAAATTAATCAAGAGGTTAAGATTAATTAAGTTAAAAACTTAATTAATTAAATGATTAGTGATTAATTAAATGATTACTATGTAACAATAAATTTGTGATTAATTTAAATTAATTACTTAAGAAAAGTAATTAAGGAAATTGTTGATAAGTTGATGAAGGTCATTAACTTGGGATTATTTATTAATTAATTAAGTAATTAATTTTGATAATTAATTAGATTAATTAAATTTGATAATCATTATAGAATTTGGTTAAGTATGATTACTTTGTGAAGTAATTAAAGTTATTAATTACTCATTGTAATTAATTAATTTATTTGATTAGTTTAAATTAATTAATTAAGTTTAGTTAATTAGAATAATCATTTGATGGATTGATAAGAGATTAATAATTACTTAGGGAAGTAATTAAGATGAGTAATTACAGAATGTAATTTATTTAAAGTATGAAGAATTGAGGTTAATTGCTTGTATAACTATTTTGGAAGGTAATTACTTTGTGAAAGAAATTAATAATTAATTACTCGGTGTAATTAATTTAAGTAATTATTGATTAAGTCATTTGGAAAATAATTAAGAATGTAATGAATTAAGGATAATTAATTACTAATATAATTGGTCAAGGATGATTAATGATAAAATTAATTATTAAATATAATTAATTTAAGGGTAATCAATTTACTCAATGAAGTAATTAAGAATAGTTAATTACTGAAAGTTAATTAATCAAAGGTGGTTAATTACTTAATGAAGTTAATTAATTTAAATGTAACTAGGAATCATTAATTAATTAATGATGTGATTAGGGTTAATTAATTTATATTAATTAATTAATGATAAGTGATTAAAGTAATTAATTAATGTGATTAATTATAATTAATTAATTAATGAAGTAATTAAAGGTTAATTACTGTATTTGGTTAAGGATGATTAATTTGTGAAATTAATTACTTGAATATAATTAAAGGATGAATAATCAAGGGTGATTAATCAAGAATGATTAATTAGTGATTAGTTAATTAGTTGATCGGTTTGTAGTCAATTGTTATATATGCAGGATTTATAGATAGAAGTAATTAATTTAATTTACTTTCAATTAATTAGAGATAATGTAATTAATTTAATTCATTTTAAATTAATTTTATATGGTGTGATTATCAATCCTTGTTTATATATGGATGATATAGATTTCCTTGAATGGTTTGAATCTCAGATATGAGATTAGTAATGATGTGTGATATGGATGCATTGGCTCCATTGTGATGATGATTTGGATTATCTTCTGATAATGATAATAGGGATTATCTGTGGTGATGATTATCTATTGTGATGATGTGAATTATCTATGTGTGTGTATATAGATAATTAAATTGAATTGTTTTAAACTTAAAACAACTTGGACCTAAAAGATGGCGTTTTGGATACGATGTGACCAGGATCGAATTTCCATATTTGGATATCCGAAAACCACATCGATCCAAATTAACGATAGGTCATGAATCTCAAGTGAAGATGAAGATTCAGAGTGCAAGGGTTATCGTCGTTAACTCTGAGGGTGATTACAAAATGAGTGTAACGAGATAATGCCTTCGGTTTCGTTTGAACCCGAAACAAACTTGCATGGATTGAATGCTTTCAGAACATCGTCAGGTGGACGACCAGCATTCTAAGAGATGTGTTCTCTAAAGGTAATCATAGCCTCAAGCCTCATCAACCGGGAATGGCTAAAACAGGGGAGGTGCAGCAAGGCTAGGTGGGTCATGCCCATTTAAGGACAAGATTTTCCCCTGTCTAGAGGTCCCTTTTTATTCGGCTGTGTGGGCGGTTGATTCGCAACCACTGACGGGGTTGTCTTGTTGTGGATTGTCCAGTAAGGGATGGTTTCGGCCTTGCGTTGCAGGGGAGCGGGCGTACTCCTTGGTACGGTGATCTAGGCCACGTACTGTGATGGGCGGTAACCCAGTAGCCCTGTCATTGTATGGAATCCAAAATCCAATAAGTGTCGTACGTATTAGTTGTGCCCAACTATGTTGGAACGTGAGATATAAGCATTCCAGCTATTTCTGTATTTTACTTGAAAACCCTAGACACTATTATAATATCACCGGATTTCCTATCAAATGTTTTGTATAGTGTAAGGTAAAAACTTTTCATGTTTATGTGTGGGAAGTCTTGCGTGATACCTTTTTTTCCAAAAGGTTTTTTAAAGCTAAGCAACTTTAACCTGTTACTCATACCAGACCCATGTCTGACCCGGAGTTTATTTCTGTTTTCTTAAACTCTTGAGTACTCAAATTTTTACGAGTAGCCAAGGGATTCAGCTTAGCTTTGACGAATTATGGAGGAGTAAATGGAGCTGGAGGCTTCTGCATTATAGCTATCTAGTATTCCGCTGTGTTGGTATCTCTGAGTCGTTTGTTTGAGTCGTTGTGTACTGGGTTGTAATAACTAGACAGGTGTTTATAACTGTCTGGTATGAGATGTATAATCTGTGAAACTCTGATAGTTGTTGTATATCTATGTAATACTTTTGTTATTAATATAATTTATTCATTTCGCTGTTGAGATTCTGTTGTTGTTTCTTCTTTCTTCTCTTTTTATCCCTTTCTTTCTGAATTCATGATATGTCTTTCTGGTAAGTGGAAGACGGGTCGTGACAGTTGGTATCAGAGCGCTAGGTTGAGTGAATACCTATGCTTTGGAGTGTTTTCTTTCTTGACAGAGCGTATTTGTAGTTTTGATATATATATATACATACATACATATATATACATACATACATACATACATATATACATACATATATATATATATATATATATTATTTCTACCTATCTGTTGGGTTACCCGTTCAGGTTTTCCAATATAGGTTATAAAGGTAGATAAGGTTGTGATGTGTGTAACACGACTACCACCATTGGTTGGAGTTTGATGTTTGAGGTTGGAAGTGTATCCGTCGAGACTGTAGATCTAATACCGTCTCGAGTGAGTTTTGTAGCATGGTATAAGGATTTCATCAATCTCTGAAGGTAACCTATTAAGGTTCAGAGTCTATCTTTGAAGTTGGATGAGTTGAGTTTGGATCTGTCGTTTAGGCAGAAGTGTGTGATGATATTTTGATACCTCAGGAAGTGATAGCTGCGTGATGAGATGCAGTGAATATGGATGTCTCCGAAGATGCTTTCTTTGGAACAAGTTTTAGGAAGTGTGTCTGTTTCGGTGATATGGCTGAGTTCAGCTGATTGTTTGTGTTTGGCCTTGAGGTCCGAGTTTCTCAAAGAACTTTGGAATAAGAAGTCATTGGCTTCGGTGTCAACAGTTCAGCTCGGAGTGTTCTGTGCGCCATCAAGAAGTCTTCTGGTTAGCAATTTTTCCGAGGTGGAGTTCAGAAGTAGCAGAGTGGACCCGTTTCTTCGGTGGATTGGCTAGTTAAGTGTAAGTTGTTCTGTTTGGTAAAGAGAGAACAGTTTTCTTTGGAGATTGATCTGGGTTGATCGCAAAAGTGATTTGCGATTTTTTGGGTGATCTCTTGGGTTATCAGAGTCTTTTCTGGATGTCTTCTAGAAAGACAGAGGTTTTTCTGTATCTGGAGATTAAGTTTTCTTATTGTCCGGATTCCAAGAGTGCTACCGGTGGATCAGCTAGTAGAAGGATGGTTTCTCGAGATAGAGTTTGGTGAAGCAGCTCAGGATTTATAGAATTTTTGAGTCTTCTTTTAGGGATCTGTTGAACCATATTCAGGGATGTGGTTGTCTAGGTTGTGCTCATGATCATCATCGGCATTTTTCTTCTTTTCCAGATCAGAGTTGTGCAGCGGAAGCAGTTTGGGAGTGTTTCTGTTTTGTCTTTTCCTAGAAGTAGTGAGTTTGTTCTTCTGATATTTGAAGGGTAGAGTTGGTGATCTTGGTCTTGGTTGATCTTGAGGAGATCGTTGTGTTGGATTGTTTTTGGTCCAGCTTGTTTTTAGAGGCATCAACTAAGGTTGATCTGATCAGGAAGGTTGTGGGCAGCCTAGGATCATCAGAAAAGTTTTGTGGATTAGAGACGAAGGAATTTGGATTCCGGAGCCGGAGATTTGTTTTGGATCTCTTCTGTGTTTTGGTTGGATTGGTGTTTGGTTTTCAAGAGTTGAATTGCCAGTTGGATAATTGGATTTAATGAGATTCATGTATCTCTGAGGGAGTACGTGTATGAGATATTTCGGGTGGTGGGACCAGCTGTTCAGGAGGTTTGGTGGATGAGTCAGACACGTCTGTAGTCTGATATCTTGCCTAGTTTTGTAGATCCGGATGAGAAGGAGCTCTGTAGCTTCGTAGTTTAGATGGTTGGGATTTCGTAGAGCGAATATCCCGGTATATGTGTGTGTATATACATAATTGGGGAAACTCGAGAAGATTTTTATCCAGAATTTTGTCTAGATAATTAAATTTGTTTGATTAGATAAATTGGTTGCTTTGGTTGTTAGCATATGATTCATATATGCTTGTGTTTAAATTAAAATCTTAAATGAGATTATTAAATTACCTTTGCTTTTAAATTTCGGGGACGAAATTCTTTTAAGGGGGGAGGAATGTGATATCCCGGAAATTTTGGCAATATCAATTTAATAATCTGTATTTAAAATTAAATTGATTTGATAAATCCTGTTAATAAAAATTTGATTTGATTTAATGATCCAATTAAATAAATGTTTAATTGGTGAATTTTATCTTTTAAAGAGCTAATAATTGCTTTCTATTTATAATGTGTGTGTGTATATATGTATATATTATAGATAGATAAGTTTTGATTGTAGTTTGATAAACAAATAAAATATTGTTTTTAAATTCTAATATTCATTTTGATAAATTAGAAATTTATTATTTTATTTAATAAATAACTATTCAAAATTATTTAATAAATAATAATTTGGTTTTAAGATACTTAAATAATTGTTTTAAATTGTTTAAATATATTTTAAAGGATAGATTAAATTTTAATAAGGTAAACAAAGATTTATTTTATTTTCTTTTTAAATATATCTTAATAAATATTGTTTGGAATTATATATGAAAATTTAAAATACCATTTATATATTAAACATTAATTCATTTAATTAAGATAAATAGGAAAAGTAATTTATAATTTCTTTTATAAATTATTTAAATTAATCAATATGTTATTTTCAAATAAAAATAAATGTATAAATATAGATAAATTTTAAAAGACAATATTATTATTTTAAAATTAACTATGTTAATATAAATTAGTTTCAAAATGGAATTTTTTCAAGTCTATGAATAGCATTTGAATTTGAATTTATTTTGAATTCAAAGAGAATAAACATATCCAAATTTTATAAGTAAGCTTTCATTTTTACATAAATTGTTTTATTTCATTAAAAAAAGAAATACATATACATTTACATGAAAATATTTTATATATATAAGCATTTAATAAATAAAGAAAGAGAATTTCATTTACTTTTAAATTAAATAAAAATAACTAAAATTAATTTCAAGACACATGTTATTAAACTAAGTGGTATTTATGACGAGTGTAGTAGAGCTAAGAGATTAATGTAACAAGTGATTGATTTTTTTACAAGTGTCTTTTATTTTTTTTATTTTTATTTTAAATTTTTAATAAATCAATTACACTTATATAAAAGCATGTTTTTTTCAATCTCCTTCTTTCTAATCTTCATTTTTTCAAAGTAAGAAGATATGTTTTCAGCTGAAAACAAATCAATAACAAATTCTCAAAACCCAAATTAATATCCTTTAATTCATTTTCAATAAATCAAATCTGAAACCCCTCCTTAATCACAGCAAGCAAATCCTCTGTAATTACTTTCAAAAGCAAAATGAAAGCCTCTGCATCTTTTTTAAATCTAGGAATCAAGCATATGTCTCTGCATTTCTTTTAACCTAGGAATAAAGTGAAATCTGAAGCTAGTTCAAATTTCAAATGGCCTACACGCCAGTTTAAAGCAACAGAAAACACTCAAGTTAAATCAAAAATCTGCAACTCATTTATAATTAGAAGTATAAGCTTTCAAAACAGTTTTTCAAAAAATATAGGCTCTGTTCTCATTTTCCCTGGTGAGTAACACTTTCTATTTTAAAATTTAAGTAAAAATTTGTTGCTTAAATAAGTATGCTTGTGTATGTTTATCTGGTTGTATTTGAATTAGTATGCTTGTGTATATGATCTTGAATGCATTGCTGTATATATGCATATTAATGTTAGAATGTATGTGTTGTGTAACTGTTCTTTCCTGTGCTTAATTTCAGAAGTAAAGATTTTAATAAAAGTTTTGTTTCATCATAGATTAAGGTTTAAAATTTATTTAGATTAAATTAAAATTGAATTTTTCCCTGGAAATAAAATTAACAGGAAACTTGAGTCTTTGAACAAAATTCAAACATGTTAATTTTGTAATTCAGGAATCTGAATCTAATGCTAAAACTTAAATTTGATTTTTGAAATAATAATTACAATTTTTAGAATTGGGTTTTGAGAGCTTTACTGTTTTTACTGGAAACTGGGAGTGGAGTAAATTTTGATGAATTATGAAATCTAGGGGACCGGGATTCCTTCCAGTGATGGACTAGAGGTGGGTAAGTGGAGGAGAAATAGTGATTGTGGTGGAAATTCACTGTGGTGAAGATGATTGTTCAAATTGATTCCTAAACCTAGTTGGGGTAGAGCAGAAAATTGATCGGCATGAAGGCCACAGGTGACCGAGTGCTACTATTTTTCGGGTGATGGTTGCTTGGATGTCGAAGAAGATTTGGACGGCGTTGCAATGCCTCCGATGGCCGGAGGAGGGAGAATGAGGGTTTTCCAGGTTTGGGTTTGGATGGAGATACCTATTCCAGTATATTTTTCTAGGTTTTGGGTTTAGGACTCGAAATTGTTTTCGAGTAGATGATGAGATTTGGATGACTAGAATATGTTTCGATGATGATCGGCGACTTGCTTATTGTCTGGGTAGTGGCCGAAGGTGGCCAGAACCAACATGCATGTGCACGGTGAAGAAATGGTGACAGGAAAGGTTTTGGGTTTTGCAGTTGTTTAGCACTCGGGTTAATACTCGAGTAATTCGAGTTGTTACTCGAAGTAGTTCATGGTTTTACTCGAAGAAAAACAGGGGAAAGCTCGGGTTTTTTTTCCTCTGTGGTTACAGGTTTTTGGAACCTGTAGATTTCAATTTAAAATTTTGTTTTAAAATCTGAATGCAGGTTTTAAACAAGAATTTAAAACATAAATTTAAAAAGTATGGTTTTCAATCTGAGATTGAATTCCAGTTTTTAAATTTAATTTAAAATTTTGAAATGTTTAAACAACTTTAAAAGGGTTAAAATAAATTTGAAGTTAAAGATAAAGTTTTAAATTAAAGTAGAAGATTTAAACATAAGTTTTTAATCTGGAATCAAAATCCAAACTTGAATCATAATTCAGGAATAAAGGAAGTTTTTAAGATTTAAGTTGATTTAAAACAACTTTGAATGTTTAGGGCAATTTAAAATTGGATTTGTATTTAAAATGAATGTGGGTTTAAATTTCCTCTAAACTTCTTTATAAAATAAGAAATTATTTAGTATAAGTTTTAAAGGGTTTTAAAATGTTTTTAAAACTTTGATAAAGTTAAGTTTGACTTCATTTAAAATTTAAATTTTAAAATGTAATTTGAAAACAAATTATAAAGTAAGTTGTTTTAAATTTGTTTGTTAACGATAATGAAATTATTAATAAGAAATGTTTTACCTATAATAAATCAAAGATTTAAATGATTTTGGTTTATTAAATTAGTAAGGTAATTAGATGGATAATTAATAATTTAAGGATTTTGAATTAATTAATTACGGTTGAGTTAATTAATTAAGATTAATTAATTTAGGAATAAATTCATTAATTAAATAATTTAAGATTTTAAATTAATGATTGGAAATTAATCAAGAGGTTAAGATTAATTAAGTTAAAAACTTAATTAATTAAATAATTAGTGATTAATTAGATGATTATTATGTAATAATAAATTTGTGATTAATTTAAATTAATCACTTAAGAAAGGTAATTAAGGAAATTGTTGATAAGTTAATGAAGGTCATTAACTTGGGATTATTTATTAATTAATTTAAGTAATTAATTTTGATAATTAATTAGATTAATTAAATTTGATAATCGTTATAGAATTTAGTTAAGTATGATTACTTTGTGAAGTAATTAAAGTTATTAATTACTCATTGTAATTAATTAATTTATTTGATTAGTTTAAATTAATTAATTAAGTTTAATTAATTAGAATAATCATTTGATGGGTTGATAAGAGATTAATAATTACTTAGGGAAGTAATTAAGATGAGTAATTACAGAATGTAATTTATTTAATGTATGAAGAATTGAGGTTAATTGCTTGTGTAACTATTTTGGAAGGTAATTACTTTGTGAAAGAAATTAATAATTAATTACTCGGTGTAATTAATTTAAGCAATTATTGATTAAGTCATTTGGAAAATAATTAAGAATGTAATTAATTAAGGATAATTAATTACTAATAAAATTGATCAAGGATGATTAATGATATAATTAATTATTAAATATAATTAATTTAAGGGTAATCAATTTACTCAATGAAGTAATTAAGAATAGTTAATTACTGAAAGTTAATTAATCAAAGGTGGTTAATTACTTAATGAAGTTAATTAACTTAAATGTAACTAGGAATCATTAATAAATTAATGATGTGATTAGGATTATTTAATTTAGATTAATTAATTAATGATAAGTGATTAAAGTAATTAATTAATGTGGTTAATTATAATTAATTAATTAATGAAGTAATTAAAGGTTAATTACTACATTTAGTTAAGGATAGTTAATTTGTAAAATTAATTACTTGAATATAATTAAAGGATGATTAATCAAGGGTGATTAATGAAGAATGATTAATTAGTGATTAGTTAATTAGTTTATTGGTTTGTAATCAATTGTTATATATGCAGGACTTATAGATAGAAGTAATTAATTTAGTTTACTTTAAATTAATTAGAGATAATGTAATTAATTTAATTCATTTTAAATTAATTTTATATGGTGTGATTATCAATCCTTGTTTATATATGGATGATATAGATTTCCTTGAATGGTTTGAATCTCAAATATGAGATTAGTAATGATGTGTGATATGGATGCATTGGTTGCATTATGATGATGATTTGGATTATCTTCTGATAATGATAATAGGGATTATCTGTGGTGATGATTATCTATTGTGATGATGTGAATTATCTATGTGTGTGTATATAGATAATTAAATTGAATTGTTTTAAACTTAAAACAACTTGGACCTAAAAGATGGCGTTTTGGATACGATGAGACCGGGATCGAATTTCCATATTTGGATATCCGAAAACCACATCGATCCAAATTAACGATAGGTCATGAATCTCAAGTGAAGATGAAGATTCAGAGTGCAAGGTTATCGTCGTTAACTCTGAGGGTGATTACAAAATGAGTGTAACGAGATAATGCCTTCGGTTTCGTTCGAACCCGAAACAAACTTGCATGGATTGAATGCTTTCAGAACATCGTCAGGTGGACGACCAGCATTCTAAGAGATGTGTTCTCTAAAGGTAATCGTAACCTCAAGCCTCATCAACCGGGAATGGCTAAAATAGGGGAGGTGCGGCAAGGCTAGGTGGGTCATGCCCATTTCAGGACAAGATTTTCCCCTGTCTAGAGGTCCCTTTTTATTCGGCTGTGTGGGCGATTGATTCGCAACAACTGCCGGGGTTGTCTTGTTCGGGACTGTCCAGTAAGGGATGTTTTCGGTCTTGTGTTATAGGGGAGCGGGCG
The DNA here is from genome assembly GCA_030765085.1 of Allium cepa. NCBI lineage: Eukaryota > Viridiplantae > Streptophyta > Magnoliopsida > Asparagales > Amaryllidaceae > Allium > Allium cepa. The sequence continues at coordinate 311,690,623 of CM060942.1, read as the reverse complement.
TACTCCTCGGTACGGTGATCAAGGCCACGTACTATGACGGGCGGTACCCCAGTTGCCCTATCATTGTATGGAATCCAAAATCCAATAAGTGTCGTAGGTATTAGTTGTGCCCAACTATGTTGGAACGTGAGATGTAAGCATTCCAGCTATTTCTGTATTTTACTTGAAAACCCTAGACACTACTATAATATCACCGGATTTCCTATCAAATGTTTTGGTTAGCGTAAGGTAAAAACTTTTCCATGTTTATGTGTGGGAAGTCTTACGTGATACCTTTCTTTCCAAAAGGTTTTTTAAAGTTAAGCAACTTTAACCTGTTACTCACACCAGACCCATGTCTGACCCGGAGTTTATTTCTGTTATCTTAAACTCTTGGGTACTCAAATTTTTACGAGTAGCCAAGGGATTCAGCTTAGCTTTGACGAATTATGGAGGAGAAAATGGAGCAGGAGGCTTCTTCGTTATAGCTATCTAGTATTCCGCTGTGTTGGTATCTCTGAGTCGTTTGTTTGAGTTGTGTACTGTGTTGTAATAAATAGACAGGTGTTTATAACTGTCTAGTATGAGATGTATAATCTATGAAACTCTGATAGTTGTTGTATATCTATGTAATACTTTTGTTATTAATATAATTTATCCATTCCGCTGTTGAGATTCTGTTGTTGTTTCTTCTTTCTTCTCTTTCTATCCCTTTCTTTCTCAATTCATGATACGTCTTTCTGGTTAGTGGAAGACGGGTCGTGACATGTACGGTATTTTTTTTACTGAATTAAGACGTATATAAGGCAAAAGAGGGTGTATAAATATAATAAGCCAATTTGTTAGCTATCTATATAGATAGAAGTAACTTAAAATTATTATTTTGGATGATCTTGAAAAAGATTTGGATAAATCCAAACAAATTACAAATTCAACGTTCACATCAAATTAACATTTTATACTGCTGCATTAAACCATAGTACGGTAATATCGGTGGGTATTGGTGAAGAGGGGCTTTGTTTTTAGAAAAAAAGGGGGTAATTTTGGGTGGAATTACTCTTTTTCAAACTTATTTGTTTTACATCATTCACATTTAACAACTGTTTACTATCACTATTTTCAAAACTTATTTGTTTTACATCCTTCACTTTTTGGAACTATTTTCTACATCTCTCTATTTTGAATTTCTTTCCTTTTTACTTGTTTTATTTTCGAATTTAAAAGCGGTCACTCCGATGTGTATTACGGCAGTTATGGGTTATGTACGTATTTCCTAAAGGCGTCTGTTCCCCGAATACTCCAATAAATTTCACATTAGAAAAAAGTATAGGACTGTAATTTATAAAAGAAAATTGAGAAGGACCCAATGCTAATTTTTTATAATCATAAGGATGTATGTCAATTTTTTTTTTAAAATATTATGAGAACTATTAACCGGCATCTTGGCCCGGTTACAAGACGACAGTTGAAGAAATTATCATTAGCATTAGACAAGATTCTGACCAAGAAGGGCCTGAGGATATATGGGTTTGATGCAGTCGACATGTTTTGGCAGTCAAGAGCGTTCGACGTTAGAAGGACGCTCGGCATTGAGAATCGTTCGATATTGTATATCGTTCGGCAATTATGGAATGCTCGGCATATAGGAGCACTCGGCACCTAGAACGTTCGGCGTACAAGGCACATTCGGCTTTCAGTCATTCGGCACTCGCATCGACCAGGCAACTAGAATGTTCGGCATGCAGGGTTGTACTCGGCACAAATGAGCACTCGACACGTTTGAACGTTCGGCAGTCAAGGGTTGTACTCGACATTGAAGAACGTACGTCCATCCAGGTTTGCACTCGGCATGCCGACCGTTCGGCATGTTCCACTCAGCACACAGGGCTTATTCCATTTGGACCGAGATATTCAGCCACCAGGCCCACCAGGGAAGTCCAACCCATCTTCGTCTATAAATAGAAGGGCAGGGGCACACTGAAAAGGGACCTTTTTCCGGGAACACTGGGGAGACTCTGCCATTTTCTCTGCTCTTCTCTTTTCACCAAACTTGTATTCAAGTAATTGATTTACAGATTGTATCTATATTCAAGTAGTTGAGAAAGCAATAAAGATTAAACTCAAAGTGGATGTAGGCAATTACGCCGAACCACTATAAATCTGGTGTTCTTGTTTTTATTATTCTTTTTTGCATTGAATTACACTATTTTTCAGTTCTAACTCACTCTCTTCATTAATCTCTCTACATAACTCTACTCAAGGGTGTTAGTGACCAATTACACTTTTAAGCTCACTCCATCAGCGTCTATGCGTACCAGCCGTTGCGACAGGGCATACAATGACCTGAGACGTCTGAAAGACTACTTAAATAGGATATTGAACTAAGCTAATTCGATATCACTTATTTCCCTCGAAGGGCTATCCAAGGACGGGAATTAGCAGACCTCACACCCAAATTCACTACTTCAGATGACTATTTGAAGAGTAGTAGAGAACCAACCATAAGATGGAAAATGTACACGGATGGAGCATCCGATTATCAGTATTATGGCATAGGAGTCATGATAATGACTCGAGTCATGATAATGACTCTTGAGGAACGATCAATCTGCTACGTCCTGAAACTCGATTTACTTATAACAAACAACGCTGCTTAGTATGAAGCCTTGACTGCCAGCCTCAAGCTTGCTAGAGGATTTGAAGTGGAAACTTTACATATCTTTTATGATTCTTGATTGGTTGTATACAAATTTAAGGAAGATCTTGCTAGGGGGCATTGTCTTGCTCCTTATCTCGGCCAAGCCCAAGAGCCACTAACCGACTTCACGTATTACATCATTACACACGTACTCAGCGAACAAAATGAAAAGGTGTCATGGTTGATTCATGTCGAAGACTATCTACAATGAGGAATTCTTACTGAATGGAGGAATGGAAAACGACAGATCCTCCTCAAATCTTCATGCCAAACCATCTAAGAACAAGTCATGTGTCAAAAGGAGTTTATCCATCCCCATGCTTCGGCGCATCGCCATGATGATATCTTGAGCAAATTCTATGAAGAAGAATGCGGTGGTAGCATCAGGGGGAAAACCATGATAAAGAAGATACTCTGCTACAGGTATTACTGGCCAAATATCAATCTAGATACGGTCGATCATGCTAGACAATGCGGAAAGTGCAAGATGTTTGCAAAAATCCGGGAACCCCACCGATGGAAATTACTCAAATGGCTAGTCCACAGTCGTATCCCACTTGCGGGCATTGACGTCCTCTTCTTACCAATCCTAAAGGTAGAACGAAATGCACCATCATAGTAATTGATTATTTCACCGAATAGGCAGATGAAGAACTCTTAACTACGACCAAGATGAAGAAAATAATCATTGTCCATAACGTCATCTGTCCTTATGACCTTCCATGATCCATTATACCTGCAAATGGACAGGTTGAAGCTGTGAACAAAATCATAGAGTTTTTACTGAAGAGGGGTTTGGAAAACTCCTCAAGTGGCTTATTGCAACCCTTATTTCACAGAAAATACAAACAAGGAATCGCAATTGAATTGCAATTAAACTGGACGGAGTTGGTGACGACTTATGAGCATATAAAACGCATTCGAGAGCCAATGGAAAAAACATGTACCCAAATGAGCATGTGTACATCCGAACAAGTCCGACTTCTTGAAATCAACAGAAATTGAATTCTCACTAAGGGTTATTAAGAAAAGACTAGATCAGATAGCCGAAGCATGCTAGCTCTGTAGAATCAGACACGGGTGGTCACTGATGAACTACAACCCTGGATTTATAATATTGGGAATCAACCAAGCGTCAAGATGGCCAAAGAAGGATATGACAGCTTGAGAGGATAAAGTCGAAGGATAATGACTACTCAAGAAACATGATGGATTTCTTTCTGAAGACAAGGAATACTCGCTGATTCAAAGCGTGTTGTGTTGCTTCACACGACACACTTTGGGGGGCAAATGTTAACCGGCATCTTGGCCCGGTTACAAGACGACAGTTGAAGAAATTATCATTTGCATTAGACAAGATTCTGACCAAGAAGGGCCTGAGGATATATGGGTTTGATGCAGTCGACATGTTTTGGCAATCAAGAGCGTTCGACGTTAGAAGGACGCTCGGCATTCAGAATCGTTCGATATTGTATATCGTTCGGCAATTATGGAATGCTCGGCATATAGGAGCACTCGGCACCAAGAACGTTCGGCGTACAAGGCACGTTCGGCTTCCAGTCATTCGGCACTCGCATCGACCAGGCAACTAGAACGTTCGGCATGCAGGGTCGTACTCGGCACAAATGAGCACTCAACACGTTTGAACGTTCGGCAGTCAAGGGTTGTACTCGACATTGAAGAACGTACGTCCATCCAGGTTTGCACTCGGCATGCCGACCGTTCGGCATGTTCCACTCAGCACACAAGGCTTATTCCATTTGGACCGAGATATTCAGCCACCAGGCCCACCAGGGAAGTCCAACCCATCTTCGTCTATAAATAGAAGGGCAGGGGCACACTGAAAAGGGACCTTTTTTCGGGAACACTGGGGAGACTCTGCCATTTTCTCTGCTCTTCTCTTTTCACCAAACTTGTATTCAAGTAATTGATTTACAGATTGTATCTGTATTCAAGTAGTTGAGAAAGCAATAAAGATTAAACTCAAAGAGGATGTAGGCAATTACGCCGAACCACTATAAATCTGGTGTTCTCGTTTTTATTATTCTTTTTTGCATTGAATTACACTATTTTTCAGTTCTAACTCACTCTTTTCATTAATCTCTCTACATAACTCTATCAAGGGTGTTAGTGACCAATTTTGGTGCTAACAAGAACTATATTTAAATGAAAACTATTTATAATTTTACCCACACATAAAGCAAAATTTGGGAAGCTCCCACCGAAAAATGAGAAGAATCACGAAATTCCGTTTTCGATGGGATGTTGTTGAAAAAAATCTGACAAAACGGTGACCAATCACCAAAAAACTAAAGATAGTTGCAGATTTGATTTATTCCTTTAAGGGCAGGGTAAAAAAAATTCGCAACACTTAGAAATTTTCATAAGAACTAAAAAATGAACCCCTTTATTCATTTCTAGATTACCCCAAAAATAAACTTACACTTACAGCGAATTGACATTGTGATAGCTAAATTTTTAAATAAAATATTACACCGTCACCCTTCAATCAATAGAAATATAGAATGTGGATTAAAACTCTAGCGCGGACTTATTAGTTGTCGAATATACCTTAGAGTAATAATTAAATGTTAATGTGACCTCCTTCCAATGTTTCATTAATACGGGCGTTTATTGTTATCCGTGAATTTTCACAATCGACAATTTAAAGATATTGGACTTCAAAATGATGAATGAATGATCACCAGACTTATGAATGATTGAGAATGATGTATTGCAAATTTAAAAGAAGAGAATTTTTGCTAAGTCTATCGATCGATACAGGTCCATCAAATATTGCAATTCTCCGTTAATTTTCATTAAAGTTAGCTTTGTAACATAGAGAAAAGTTAAAGCTTGAAGTAAAAAATAGATCAATAGACAATTTTTTTTCGAAATACACAAGTCTATCGAACATGATCAATCCATAGGCTTATTCAAATTTGAACCCATCATTTCTTCTACTTATATGGATCTAGATTACAGATATTCCTAAATGATCTTGCATACACGCAACAAAAAAGGGATGAGCTATTTTACATTTAAGATAAGATGTTATTATAATTACATTTGGAATATGGTATAAACAAACAATACAATCATACAAAATGGATGTTGACATAGATGAACCATTATAAATTTGGTGTTCCAACTTTTCCTTATTTTTCTTCATAGTATCGTGTATTATTATTATTATCTCTAAATCGAATCTAAGATTCAACATCAGAACTCATTGTTTTCGTGGACCGTGGGATATGTCCTCATATATCATAATCAACAAGTATGCATCTATTTTTTTTGAAGTGGTAGATCAATCTTTTGACTGTCGCTTATATATTTATTTTGAATTACTGAAAATTGTCCATTTTTGAGTTGTTTTAATCTTTATTATTATCTTCAAAAATCGTTGTTTAATGATTTTTATTATCTAAAAAAGCCAAAAAGGTACGGAGAAAGATGTATTTCAAATTTAAACTCCTATCTTCAAACAGCCAATAAGCTTTATATTAAGAATTTCAAGAGGACAAGAGTAAGGAAAGGGAAAAAGAAAATCAAAGAAACAAACAAGGGAAGAAGGCAATCGCACGCAAACAAGAATTATCCAATAAAGTGCATTTTGAAGTAATGAAGCAATGAAGATTTAAACAGTCTAGGCTGAAAGTTGTAAGGTTTACCTTTTTGACCTCTAAATGTCAACACAAATATATCAGCGCTATTCACATGTCGAGAACTCAAGTGCCAGAAGGAGAAGTTGTTAGGAGGAAAAAAAACAAGAAAGAAGAAAATAAAACATCTTAATCTCATAACGGAACGGTAACATATAAAATAAAAAAATAGTACAAAGTGCGACTCTAAGATACACATAATTTCAAAATTACAATCATAAGTTTTATCATCGGCACGGATAGTTATTACAGCATATCCTCACAAATTCTGATGTATACATGATGGTAATGCAGTGAAAATAAGAATACTATGGTAGGTGGAAGCATCCAGCTCATCTCCTTGAGCTCCGAAGTATATCAAGGAAAACTTGCTTTTCTCAGACTTATCTAAAGAGCACGCATGGAATTAAGAGAAAGATAAAACCATGATCCATACATAAGTCTGTGAGAAACTAGAAAATATGTAGCTAGCATATAACAGTTCTTTGAGACCATCCGAATCACTGTAAGGGTTATCCCCTCAAAAGAACCAAACTCATCTTATAAGTACATAAGTTAGTATAATAGATAATGTCTAGGATATAAAATATAAATCAAAAAATAGCCTAACTGCTTATATCTCACAACAACCAAATATTAGAACTATAATTAAAAATGCTATTGTACGTACACTGTTAGCGCCAAAATTGGTCACTAACACCCAAATGTAATTGAAAGCACTAACTAACGATCACAGATAACAGATAGTATATATGTAGAGAGTAATGATATGATGAACGCTCGAAATTGAAATGAAAGCAGTAAAAAACACAGATTTTATAGTGGTTCGGCTAACTCCGACCACGTCCACTCCACAAGTTTTCTTTTTATTGATGTTTAAATAAATTACAGTTACAAACTGATAGAGTAACTTTTAGCGTTAGAAAATAGAAAGTTAGAGAGCAGAGAGAAGAGGATCCCCATCTAGAGACCTTCATGTTGTATTTATAGGCAAAATCAGGTTGTTGGGCTTCCTGAGTAGTTTGGGCCCGCCAAGGCCATAGCCGAACCCTACTTCATTATGCCGACCGACCGTGAGCGGTGGGTATGCCGAACGAAGTATGATGCCGAGTGAGGTACGACGCCGAGCGAGGTGCGATGCCGAGCGACATCCAATGCCGAGCGAGGCTTCATGCCGAGCGAAGGGAGGTGTGCCGAATGAGAAGAGGCATGCCGATCGAGGGGAGGTGTGCCGATCGAGAGGAGGTGTGCCGTATGAGGGGAGGTATGCCGATCGAGGGGAGGTGTGCCAATCGAGGAAAGGTATGCCGATCGAGGGGAGGTGTGACGAAATAGGGGAGGTGTGCTGGTCGAGGGGAGGTATGCCAATCGAGGGGAGGTGTGCTGATCGAGGGCAGGTGTGCCGAACGACGGGAGAGGGGAGTTATGCCGATCGAGGGGAGGTGTGTCGAGCGAGGGGAGGTGTGCCGAACGAGTGGAGGTATGCCGATCGAGGGGAGGTGTGCTGATCGAGGGAAGGTATGCCGGTGGAGGGGAGGTGTGCCGAAGGAGGGTAGGTGTGCCGATCGAAGGGAGGTGTGCCGATCGAAGGGAGGTGTGCCGATCGAGGGGAGTTGTGCTGATCGATGGGAAGTGTGCCGAACGAGGGGAGGTGTGCCGATCGAGGGGAGGTGTGCCGGACGAGGGGATGTGTGCCGATCGAGGGAAGGTGTGCCGAACGAGGGGAGGTGTGCCGATCGAGGGGAGGTGTGCCGATTGGAGCATATCTTCCAGACCGAGCCGTGCAACCCCTCTATTTCTTGACCAAATGACATATCCAAGTGAACTTAATTCTTTTAAACTGAACCCATCCTGTTCCAGCCTCGATAATCGTGAAGTTGGTTGGGTTGAATCCGCATGTTTATAGCCTTGACTAAAGGCAGGTTAACACTTTGCCCCTCAAAACATGCCTTGCTATTAGAAGGTGTGTTTTGCAGCTCAATAAGCTGGATGTTCGTATCCTGTTAATGACCTGCAAAGAAATTGATAGTCTTATCTGACCGTGAAAGATGATCGTTTGCGGTCTTATGTCATTCGGGGTAGCATGTGACCGTTCGAGGTTGGGTGCCATTCGCGTCGAATGGTGATCGTTCACGATCGGGAGCCGTTCGAGGTGATTTGTGATCGTTCACGATCGGATGCCATTCGAGGCGAGTTAGGATCGTTTGCGGTCGGATGCCATTCGAGGCGATTTGTAATTGTTCGCTGTCGGGTGCCGTTCGAGGCGAGTTAGGACCGCTTGAGGTTGGGTGCCGTTCGAGGCGATCTTTGAACGTTCGCGATCGGGTGCCGTTCGGGGCGATTTGTGAACGTTCGCGATCGGGCGTCGTTCGAGGCGAGTTAGGACCGTTCGCGGTCGGGTGTCGTTCGAGGCGATTTGTGATCATTCACGATCGGGTGCCGTTCGAGGCGAGTTGTGTGTGCCCGGGGGGACTTAGTATTATTAATGCCAGACTTCACGTTCGAGTGAATTTCTAACTTGTTTGTTATGGCGGTTTATCGCCATCTCAGAGCCTGCCTGAGGACCGTTCGCCATCCCTTACATGAGTAAGTGGTTTAGCCCTTATGGAATCACAGATGGTATACTATCGTCCAAAATAAATCTTTCAACAGAAAAGTCAAACAAAATCAAGTCCAAACATGAGAAATGGAAAATAAAAGCAAAAGAGGGACGTCGAAGTGCAAACACCTACATTGATGCAATTTATAGTCATATCAGAGCACGTCTGAGGATCGTTCGCAGTCCTGTACATGTGTAAATGACTTAATCTCGTTGGTGTGGAGTTTGCTACTTATTCGTCATCGTTTCAATCAGTTGATAATAAGCTGATGCCTTGATCCTGAGCCGTTCCCAGTAGGTGCACGTGGTGGTCGTTCTTGTCCCACCGTCGAGGCCCTCCTTCTCACATATTGGGATAGCAGACCATACCAGATATGCCCCTCAACTTCATCCTTCAAGTGCCTACAATCATTTGTGCTATGACCGTTCAGTTCATGAAACAAACAATACTTGCCCGATCTTCTTTCGTTGCTGGTCGGATCCCTTCTCATTGGCCTTTGATAGGGAATTTGCTCCCTATGTCCTGGTAAATTCGTTCCAAAGTCTCGTTCAACGCTGAATAAGAGGTGAACCTCAGTTCCTTTCATGGTCACATTGGTCCATCGTCGTTATCTCTGGCCTTCTGTTTCCCATTATCAGTTCCTGAATCTTTTTTAGAAGGATTTCCACCCTTGACTGCATAAACATCACCTCCTTCTCCTTCCACTCTCTTAACATTTGCATCCTCTAACCATAGAAATCCTTCGGATTCATGATAAAACTTCCCTAGGTCCATAGGTGGATCATTTGTCAGTGAATTTTTGAACTCTGTTCCATTAGCTATGGCAAATAAAGCTGCCATTAAGACCATGGATGGATCTGGTCGATCCACTGATGTTGCCGCTGCATTGAATCGCATTAGAAAGCTTCTTAAAGATTCCCCGGTTCTTTGCTTTAGCGCACCAAACTCATCATATTCTTAGGTCTCAAAATGTGAACTCTGAACTGCCTCATAAACTTCCTAGTCAACTCGGTCCATGTTCCAGTGGAGTCGTTCTCCAGTTGTCCAAACCATAGAGCTGCTATGTCTGCCAGATACAATGGAAAACATCGGGCCATGACTTCCTTAGATGCCCCCAGCACGTCTATATGCCTCATATACTTTGTCAGATGAACCGTAGGACCCGTCTTGTAACGACCTAGAATTTCGATCCTGAAAATTCCAAATAGTTCGGGAAAAAGAAGAAAAGAGATAGAAGAAGAAGAAGAAATGGAAAAACACAGATTCTCACATTCGCAGTGGATCAAAATATAATATCAACTAATAATGGTATACAAACAAAACTGTACTTGCCAATCTGCGCTTTAATACATAAGAGTTACAACATAAACACAAACACTGGACAGAGACAATTAACAATGTCCTAGATATATAACAATACATTACAGCAGAAACTCTCCATACGTTCCTGCCATCCAGCCCGCCTTCAGAGCTCCAGAACGTCCTTACCTGAAAATTTGTAATACTCGATCTGACCGGAGCATTACATCAAAGTAAACCTTGGTCAGGCTAAAAATTAGCATGAGTAAACCCATTTAACAAGAAATACCAATACATAAAATTTACTTAAACCCGGGGTAACTCGTACTTCGCTACGAGTTCATTACTTGTTATGCCCAACACATATTCACAAATCAATCCCGTAAGTACCTTTACTTAGATTCCAAGGTCTATTTCTCTTACATTGTTTCATTCCAACCTATAGATTACACATCTCACATTTTAAAGGAATTAGAAGATTTCAAATCGAAGTGGTTTCGGGTATGTACTATACTCGACCCCGGTCTCTTTGAATTCAGTGACATCTTAAATCCAGTTTGTTAAAGTAGATACAAATCAGTTTTAACTACAGGTTCTCGTATTCTCATAACAAATCAATTATTGATAGATAACTCACAATATCATAGTCCAACCCGTCATACCATATTTCAATACATCACAATCTCATTACAGATATATTTAGACAAACTAAGGTAATCAATTCAAGTCATCATCTACAGGCAAAATAAATCTAACAATTCTTAATTAATTTAATGTAATCACCCATTATAAATTAAATTAATTATCCTTAATCCTTCTTAATTAAATTTGGTTAATTATAAACCATTGCTTAAATTAATTACCTTGATTAATTAATCTTAGTTAATCACATTAACCTTAATTAATTAAATCACATCCAGTGATTAACTACCCTTTAATTACTAACATTGATTAATTACACTAAAATTAATCACATTAATTAATCTTTTAATCAATTACACTAAGTAATTAATCCTTAATTACTTCCATTAAGTAATTATTTTCCAATTACTTCATTAAGTGGTTTTCCCTACTTAATTACATTCAGTAATTATCCAATAATTGCATCACTAAATAATTATACTTAATCAATTACATTAAGTGACTATCTTTAATTAATTAACTAATTAACTTAAATTAATTATATTAATTAATTAATTATCACTTATTCACTTAGTTTAATGATTCTTACCTTAATTACCTTTCTTAACTATCCACTAATTACTTTATTCAGTAATTACCCTTAATTAATCAATCCTTAATAAAATAAGACCTTAATTAAATAAGGTTAACTATTTACCCTAATTGATTACTTACCCGTCATCTATATCTTGTTTAAATTGAATACTTGAAATCAATCACTATAGAACTTTTATTTGATTCAAGATTAAATACACTGATCTTAAATACTTACTTAATTTCATCAGAAAATTTCATTTGAAAATACTTAGGAGTTCTAATTAAATTGATTATTCTAGTACAATTAAGAAAGCCAAACAATTCAATTAAAAACATTTTATTTTAATTCAAATTTTGGAAACTTGTTTTTTTTATTTTTTTCTTAAATCTGTTATAAATATTTTGTTTCCAAAACAGGTCAACATTGTTATTCTTGCTTCCCAAAACCTGATCATCAATTATACTTATTTCTTTAAATAGAAATTAACATGCCAAAACCCACTCGAATATACCCAATGCCATACTCGAGCCTTCCCCCTCATTCCTCGAGCACGTCCCGAGCCATTACATCCTCACGAGCTTCAACCTCACAGCAATGGTCACTGATACATCAGGCACTCATGCATGTGCATGCCGCAACCCAACCACTCCGATCATCGTTCAAGCACCCTCAGGACGGTGTCATTATCCAAAGTCGACTCGACCACTCAGGACTTGACGAACTGCTTCGTTCGTAAAAACACTCATCGATCCCCTACTGTAAAGGATCAGATACCCAAAATCTCCACATTCCGACAATCCCTACGATCATAAACCCTCAAACTTCGTCAAAAGACCCACCTCCTCCACCTGCATCGATTCCTCGATGTATGCAGCCTTTCATCACCCTCCTTGCCTCGCTATTCCACTCGAAACCGAAGGCCAAATGAAACTTCCTTAAACCTCAATATTCGATCAACCCGCTTCCACGATCAACCAAAAATTCCAGCGCCATTTTTCTTGAATCCCCCCTCGACCAATGCTCCTTCCATCCAAATGTCTTGTCCTGAAATTTCCCCCATCGCCGGCAAATGCCGAAATTCCCAGCTCTGATCAACTAGTTAATCCCCAACATCCCTAGCTTTAAAAATCATGAAATTCATACCAAAAATCAAGATTTCAAGACTCTTATTCATTCATGAATTCAAATCTTGAAATTTAATATTTGATTTTCCTGTTTGAAAATAATTCTATTGTATTATCTTGATTTTCGAAGATCATACTTGTTATGTGTTAATTCCTCTTCATTAGCGACCTAAAACCTAAAGACATGGAGCGACCTAACTACAGGAATGGCCTAGCAACTTAACTCATCAAGTGACCTAAAAGTATCTGCGACCTAAGGGAAGCACCGACTTACAGAGCTCTGCGACCTAAGGGAAGCACCGACCTATAGAATTCTGCGACCTATAGCACTCACACGACCTAACTGGGTGCTTAGACCTAAGGAAGGCCGCGACCTAAAGAATAATGTGACCTAGCGACCTAAAGTTTCAGCGACTTAGCGACCTATGAGCCAGAGCGACCTTACAACTTAAGGGATGGAACGACCTAAATATGTTTCGCGACCTAAAGGAGGCCGCGACCTATCAAGCTTCGCGACCTAACAGAAAGCCGCGACCTAAGAAGTAGGACGACCTAAGAGAGAATGCGACCTAAAAACGATCTCGACCTATGAGACTCCACGACCTAGGAATACTTCGCGACCTAAGGAGAGTCGTGATCTAAAAGACTCCAGTTATAACTATGAGAAAAGTACACGCGACCTAGGATAGGTCGCTAACGACCTAAATGCCTGAGTAAAGAAGTGACCCATACTGTGCCGCAGGGGGATAGGTCGCTCACGACCTAGAACTTATGTAAATCAGCATGCGTGTTCTTGTAAAAGAGAGGACAGTGTATCTTAGGTCAGTCACGACCTACGACCTAGCTTAGGTCGGTCACGACCTATGACCTAACTTCGAGAAATGCCTATAAATACGACCCTAGTTTAGACTTTTGGCTCATTCATTTTCAAGCGCCGTTACTCTGCTGCATTCTGAATTACTTCAACATCTTCAAGGAACTTCACGAAGAAATCAAACATGTCTAACATGTGTTCAAAGATTCGGATCAACATTGAAGTTTAGACTACTTGTTCTAAGTCACTTGAAACTCAAAGTGTGTTGTAATCAAAGTGTAACTGCATTGATTTGTAATCGAATCGTCAATAAAGATATTCAAAGTGGACGTAGGCTCTCTCTTGAGTCGAACCACTATAAAATTGCTGTTGTTTACTGCTTTTTCACTATTATCTGCTTATAATCTGTTCCCGAGCTATCGGGTGGTGCTTTCACAATCTCACTTCATACACCGGGGTGTTAGCGTTCAAATTTTAGCGTTAACATTTTTGGTGCTTTCATTGAGAACTGAACTCAGGAGAGTTATCATCATTGCTTCACAGAGGTTTGTAGAGAGAATTTCCTTGAAAACCAGAAGTCTATCCGAGATTATGGCTCCTGGAGGGAAAAGTAGATCTGTCAGATCTGGGAATATTCAAGAGGGAACCTCCGCTTCCCCTATATCTAATCAAGCCACTCCAGCTGTCGGAGTTACAAAGGCAGAACTGGATGTTGCAATCTTAGGGCTGAACCAACAGATAAATGCCCAAAATGCACAATTCGAGGCTCAGAATGCCCAGAATGCCCTAATTCTGAATAGGTTGAACGATTTGCTTGGGGCAAAACGCCAACCGGCAGATAATGAAAGGAATTTTGCTGGCAACATTCGTGATGCTGAAGAAAGAAATGCTCCTGAAAGGGCTGCTAGCCCCTTCGAACAAACACTTCCAGAGGTTGGTGGATCTAGAACTCGACATGATGAGGAGTATCTTTTTGGAATGGTCCGACAAATTATGAAAGAGAGTATGCAGAGGGTTGAAGACGAGAAAGAATGGGGTTTCGCCCCAAGTAAAACTCCTTTTACTGAGAAAATATTAAAGGCTGAATTCCCAAGGAAGTTTGTCCCACCAACCATTCCAGCTTACAGGGGGACGAGTGATCCGAACGAATTCTTATACAAGTATGATTGGCACATGACAGGTGCTAGAGCCTCTGATGAAATAAAGTGCCGATATTTTCCTGTGTATCTCGAAGGTGTAGCTCTGCTTTGGTTCACCAAACTTCCAGTCCGATCTATCGATCAGTTTTCTGACTTAACCCGGAAGTTCAAGGAGCAGTTCAGACTATACGCCTCAAAAGCCAAGGATATCATGTCACTGTCAAGTTTGGAGCAAAATCCAGGGGAGACTATCAGATCTTTCTTAAACCGCTTTAATATAGCGCTAGCTGAGGTGGACAATGCAGAACTGCGAATGATATTGACTTATCTGATGAAGGGTATTGACAAGTCGAGCGAATTTGGGAAATGGCTAAACATGAAGGAACCAAATTCCCTTGAAAAGTTCTATAAAAAAGCAGATGAATTCATATGCTTAGAAAGCCGTCCCGTACCCGTAAAGGCAGTGTTGCAAAAGGATGAAGATAACACTGTTATTCCACGCAAGAATGAATCTGTAGGGCAAAAAAGGGAAAATAACAATGGGAAGAAGCAGAGTAATCTTAAGAAGCCCCGATCCTTCAAGCCATCAGAATATACTCCTTTAGCAGATACGCCGGAGCATATCTACCTTGCTACTAAAGATTCTGTTGACTTTCCTAAACCCCCTCCTCTAAGGACCGGGAAAAAGGCTATACAGAGTGGGAAGTTCTGCCGCTTCCATAATCAACCCGGTCACGAGACCGACGAATGCCGCCAGTTGAAAAATCTGATTGAAGAGTTGCTAAGGGAAAACAAACTGCAGCAATTTGTGAAAAAGAATAGCAACAATCCCGCTTCATCTAGTCAGGGGCAACAGGCTCCTACTCATCAGCCTAGGACGATTGAGAAGGCTGCAGGGCATGAATCTGGAAGGCCCATTATCAATGTCATTACAGGAGGACCTCACCCAGCAGGCAGAAGCTGGGGTGAAATGGAAAGATATACCCGAGCTTTAAAGTATGTACCGACCGAGGAAGATGTATTCGTTTTGGAAGGTGCTACGCCCTTGAAGCAACAAAGAACTTTCGATGATGATATCGTGTTCAAAGCTAGGGATTCCGCAGGTATTGAAGCTCCTACCTTGGATCCCTTAGTCATCTCGGCTGGAATCGGGCCAGCTATCGTCAGAAGAGTTCTCATTGATTGTGGCGCATCCTGCAATATCCTCTTCAAGAAAACATTCGACCAAATGAAGATCCCTATGGCTGATGTGCAAGCCTCATCGCAGAAAATTGCTGGCTTCACTGGGGAGCCCAAGCAGCCGGTGGGAACCATTGATTTGTTTGTGGAACTTGGAGAAGGAGAGAGAAAAGTGGTCCGCAAGCAAACTTTTGTGATTGTCGACGAATTTTCTGCTTACAATGCTTTCCTTGGTCGTCCAACTCTGGCAGCGTTTAAAGCTGTTCTTGCTCCGTGGTGCCTCACTATTAAATTCCCTACAGACAATGGAGTAGGACTTATAAAAGGGGATCAAAATGCTGGGCGAGAGTGTTATCTGACAGAGCTACGAGAAACCAGAAAAAGAGAAATGGGAAAGAATGCGGCAGCCCCAGTCCGCATCAAAGAACCAGCCTTGTAGCAATTACAGGGCGGACCCTGCACTGGCGAGCACAGCGGAGCAAGGAAAGAGATGGACCCTAGAAAACTCAGTGCAGGGGAAAATAGAGTGGTACCAGTGGAAACGACAATACCAATACCTGTTGACCCAAAGGACCCAAACAAGGTGTTGAATGTGGGTTCACAACTTAATGTGTCAATTCAGAATATCTTAATATCTTTTTTAAAGGCAAATCTGGATGTTTTTGCTTGGACTCATGCCGATATGTGCGGAATATCCCCAGAAGTTGCAGTGCATGCTCTAAATATTGATCCAAAATTTACACCGGTGAAACAAAAGAGGAGAACTCAAGGTCCAGAAAGGTCGGCAGCATTAAAAGAAGAAGTTGATCGACTAATGGAGAATAATTTTATCAAGGAATCTACCTATCCGAATTGGGTTTCAAATCCAGTACTGGTTAAGAAAGCCAACGGAAAATGGAGAGTATGCATCGATTTTTCAGATCTAAACAAGGCCTGCCCCAAAGACTGCTTCCCATTACCCAGAATCGACCAATTGGTAGACGGAATAGCGGGACACGAATTGTTATCTTTTATGGATGCTTACTCCGGATATAACCAGATCATGATGCATGAGCCGGATCAGGAGGATACGAGCTTTATCACCGACACTGGTCTTTACTGCTACAGAGTAATGCCCTTCGGGTTGAAGAATGCAGGGGCAACATACCAAAGACTCGTTAATGCTATGTTCAAACCGCAACTGGGCAAGACTATGGAAGTCTACGTCGATGACATGTTAGTAAAGTCTAAGAAAGCAGTGGATCACATAGAACACTTAGCAGACATGTTCGCAGTCCTTCGGAAATACGGAATGAAGCTCAATCCTTTAAAATGTTCATTTGGAGTGGAATCCGGCAAGTTTTTAGGCTTCATCGTGAGCGCTAGGGGCATTGAGGCCAGTCCAGCTCAAATTACTGCATTGAAAGAAGTCAAAGCTCCTAGAACAAAGAAGGAATTGCAAAGTCTCAATGGAAAAGTCGCCGCCTTGAGTCGGTTCATTTCCAAAGCCACAGATAAATGCATCCCATTCTTTGACGCCCTAAAGAAAGGAAAGAAAAACTTCGATTGGACTCCCGAATGCCAAAAAGCCTTTGATGAATTGATTCGCCATATGGAAACGCCTCCAATACTTTCTAGACCTAGCGATGGCGAGGATCTTCTTATATACTTGGCAGTATCATCTCATGCTTTAAGTGCAGCGCTGATACGAGAAGACAAAAGGATTCAACATCCAGTTTACTATATCAGCAAAAGACTCACTGGGGCAGAGATGAATTACTCTAAGTTGGAAAAACTCGCCTATTGCCTACTAATTGCATCTAGGAAGTTGAGGCAATATTTTCAAGCTCATCCTATCAGAGTCCTCACTGATCAACCTTTAAAGCAAGTCATGTTTCGCCCTGAGACTTCGGGTCGTCTTCTAAAATGGAATATTGAACTCAGTCAGTATGACATCACTTATCATCCCCGAAAAGCAATCAATGGACAAGCTTTAGTAGATTTCATTGCAGAATTCACAGATAAGGGTAACAGTGAGGAGGAAACAGTCGACGATTCCCCAATCCAATGGAAGTTATATGTCGATGGTGCGAGAAACGACTACTGTTCTGGAGCCGAAGTTGTACTTGAGACCCCTGAAGGCCGATCATTATGCTATGCACAAAGATTGGAATTTCCTTCAACAAACAATGAAGCAGAATACGAAGCCCTTATCGCTGGCTTAAGGATTGCTAAAGAATTAAACATCCGAGCGTTACAGATATTCAGCGATTCTCAGCTTATTGTATGCCAAGTCAAAAAGGAATTCCAAGCAAGAGGGGGGAATCTGCCCGCCTACTTGTCAAAGGCTTGGGAGCTCCTGGGTGATTTCGATCATTACATGATAAGTCACATTCCTCGAGAAGAAAACATGAAAGCAGATTCTCTCGCAAAGTATTCTAGCACAGGCGAAGCCCAATTTCTGGGATTAACTCCAGTGGAGGTCCTGTCGACTCCTAGCATTGATAAGATGGATATTGATTGGATCATGAGCATGTCTCAAGAGC
Source organism: Allium cepa (assembly GCA_030765085.1). NCBI lineage: Eukaryota > Viridiplantae > Streptophyta > Magnoliopsida > Asparagales > Amaryllidaceae > Allium > Allium cepa. The sequence continues at coordinate 311,672,382 of CM060942.1, read as the reverse complement.
AAGAATCATGGATGACTCCGATAACAGAATATCTGCTCAATGGATCTTTACCAGGGAACTCAAAAGAACGACAAAAGCTACTGAGAAAAGCCTCTCGATATATAATCCAGGATGGCCGATTGTACAGACGGGGATTCTCAATGCCATTACTTCGATGTGTATCCAGGGAAGAGTCCAAAGCAATCCTAGCAGAGGTACACGGAGGAGAATGTGGTGATCATTCAGGTGGCCAAACATTAGCAAAGAAAATTCTTCGATACGGATATTTTTGGCCAGAAATGAATCGAGATGCAGCAGAGTATTCCCGAAAATGTGACAGATGTCAAAGATTCGCTAAAATTCCTAGAGCTCCTTCCACTGAACTCACACAGATGGTCAGTCCATGGCCGTTTGCAATATGGGGAATAGACCTTGTAGGACCGTTACCAACTGCCAAATCTGGAATTAAATATGCCATTGTTGCTGTAGATTATTTTACTAAGTGGGCAGAAGCTGAACCACTGGCTACTATCACCTCAAAGAAGATGATAAGTTTTGTGATTAAAACATCATTTGCAGATACGGTGTGCCTCAAAAAATAATTACAGACAACGGTACTCAGTTTGAAAGTGAAGAATTCCAAGATTTTTGCAAGCAATTCAAAATCCGGAAAAGCTTTTTAGCAGTGGCTCATCCGCAGGCAAACGGGCAAGTGGAAGCCGTGAACAAAATTATTAAGTCAACCATCAAGAAGCAACTTGAAAGAGCAAAAGGTGGTTGGGTTGATAAGCTACCACTGGCACTATGGGCATACAGAACCACTCACAAAACTACGACTGGGCACACCCCGTTTTCATTGGCATACGGGTCAGAGGCAATGATTCCGGTAGAAATAGAGGTTCCTTCACACAGAAGAATCCATTTCAATCAAGCAGAAAATGAAAAGCTACAGCTTGAAGCGCTAGATCTCCTTGATGAAAAAAGAGATGAGGCTAATCTCAGAATTGCAGCTCATCAGCAAAGGATAGCCAGACATTTCAATTCCAAAGTTCGCCAACGCAGCTTTGAGATTGGAGACCTAATCCTGAAGAGAATTATGACAGCGACAGGTGTGTTTGGGCCAAATTGGGAAGGACCATATGTCATAAGTCAGAAGCTTCTTGACAGCACATTCAAACTCACTACTGTTGAGGGAGATCAAATTCCAAGGGCATGGAACAGCAATCATTTGCGTCCATACTTTACTTGAAAATTTTGTCGAAATATTGTAAAAAGAATTGTGAATGTATGATTCTTGTAATTGAAGGCAATTGTAAAACTGATGCAAGTAAATAATGAAAAAATATAAAGTGGATGTAGGCCCAGTTTCCTGGCCGAACCACTATAAATCTTGTGTTCCTTATTATTACTACATGTTTTCTTTATTTTCGATATAACAAGTACATAGAATGTATTGCTGAAATGTCGATTCAAATTTTTGCAGACAATGGAAGTGAAACTTGCACATAATAAGACCCAGTGATTCTCGCCAAATTTCAAGTCACAAAAGCTCCAAATTCAAATCCTAGATAGGAAGTACTTCAATTGAACGGCCTGTGATTTCGACAGAAACGAGCCTTTGCTAATAAATTGAGATCGTTTGAACAAACAAACATCCAATTAAGAAGCTGATGCTCGTTCTCACGAACTTGCCTGACAACGAAGTACATTTCCTTGGATTAAACAAGTCACTTGTAAAAAAAAAAGGGGATCACTGAAAAGGGATAAGCAAGTGGACAAGGGAACAACCAAAGCCATCATCGGCAGCACGAATCCTCTTCGGAGGCACAACTATTCGGAGAATAAAGACCTCTAATGGGTCATATGCCACAAAAAAGAAAGTTCTCTACTCAAGAAAAAAGATTGGAGGAGTCATGACCCTCCAACCATGAGAGAGTAACTTCCAGGCGATGAAAACCCTCTCTGAGGCACATTTCACCAGGAGTTGAAGTGTTACGACCGCTCTTCGGAATTTCACTTCACCAGAGTTGAAATGTAAACAAGATAAAAGCCCTCTTCGGAGGCCCATTTCACCAGGAGTTGAAGTGTAACAACCGCTCTTCGGAATTTCACTTCACCAGAGTTGAAATGTAAACAAAATAAAAGCCCTCTTCGGAGGCCCATTTCACCAGGAGTTGAAGTGTAACAACCGCTCTTCGGAATTTCACTTCACCAGAGTTGAAATGTAAACAAAATAAAAGCCCTCTTCGGAGGCCCATTTCACCAGGAGTTGAAGTGTTACGACCGCTCTTCGGAATTTCACTTCACCAAAGTTGAAATGCAAAACAAAACAAAGACCTTTCTGGAAGCCCACGTTTCACCGAGATTGAAATAAAACTTCCAAGTGTTGAAACGTGAAAAGGCTTTTTTCAAAGGTACAACTCTTTGGAGGTACACGTTTCGCCAAGATTGAAATAAAACTTCCAAGTGTTGAAACGTGGAAAATCCCTCCTCAGAGGTACAACCCCCTACCGGAGACACAATCAAAAAGAAAGACTTCTTCGGAAGCCCACGTTTCACCGAGATTGAAATAAAACTTCCAAGTGTTGAAACGTGAAAAGGCTTTCTTCGAAGGCACAATTCTTTGGAGGTACACGTTTCACCAAGATTGAAATAAAACTTCCAAGTGTTGAAGCGTGAAAAATCCCTCCTCAGAAGTACAAATTTCTATTTCAAAAAAAATAATATATATCCTCATCAAGGGTATACTTTAACTTTCAAAGGAAGAGTGATTTACCTATTCTAGAAAATAACCTTCCTCAAAAAAAAAAGAGGAAGAAAGTTAAAGTACTCTTCAGAGGCCTGCATTACCACATAGAAGAATTCACTTGGCAAAATGCGTACTTAAGCAAAAGAAAAAAGTGATTTCTTCGAAGGACAAAGCGTAAAAACTTATATGAAGGAAGTTGCACTCTACGAAAAATTTCTTCAAGAATGAAGTAATTATTCTTCAAAAAATAAGAGTGCGAGTCCCCTCAAAGTATAAAATATTGCAGCAAACTTATGGTATGGGGGCAACATGGTATAGTTACATACAAAATGGTATAGCTACATCGGTAAAGTACGCTCAAACAACATACCACAAGTTCACCGCAATATCATATAAATAAACTTGTGCAAAAATGAATAATAAATGCATTCTCAAATTCAAACAAGAGTCTGTACAAATAAAGGATCATTTTATTCAATTGCAGATACAGGTTTCAAAATAAATAAAAAGAAAAGCAGCGGCCGGTGCCTGCACAACATCCGACCATTACAGAAAAAAGGAGTCAAAAAGCCCGAAGTCCGACTCTTCACTTCTTCTTGCCACCTTTGGACCCTTTGCCTGGCCGAATGATTAGTTTTTCAGGTCTACCTATAGGCATAAGGGAAGAAGGAGAGGGAGGTGCAACCGGTGCAACTTCCGGTTCCTCTTCAGTACTGATGATTTTCTTCCCCCTCCTCTTCGATGTTCCGTGCTTCTTTCTTCTCTTCGAAGAAGACTCACTCCCTGGAGTAACAAGAGCGGACAAAACTACGTCATCAGAGGGAGTCCGCTCCGGAGAGATCTCGCCTCCTTCAAGTCCCTCGTCCTTCTGCTCTTGCGAAGCGATAGGGTCATCCAAGCCGTGAAGAGCCTCAATCTGTTCCACTTGTGACCCGGGTTGTGAAGCAGAAGGAGGAGTCACCTGAAGAGACGGAGGAGGGATAACCGGAGGAAGTGAAGTCTGCACAGCACTTGGTGTTTCAACTGCAGAAGAAGAGAAATTAAAAATATTAGTATCTCCCCGAAAGAAGGGAGATATGGGTTCGTCGAGATTCAAAAAGTAATCAAGAAGCTCATCAAACTTTTGAGGAGTAAGAAAGCGATCCACCTGAATCGGACCAATATCAAAATTACCTGAAGATGTTTGCTTCGTTAGCTCAATCTCATAATTCTGAGCCCCGATATCCTCCAAAGCCTTGTGACGCCCCACCTCTATACCCACGCTAGCCAAGAACACTCCGGAGTAGTGCTGTCAACTAGCACGGAGAATAAGGCTGTTGAGGAGCGACCATCCATGTAATTGCTTATCACACGGTGGCTATAAATAATCTTCAGAAACAAACATAGAAATAATCATATCACAAATCTGTCACAGATATTCATATCACAAATGCGGAAGAAGATATGAATATATAACTAACACATGAAAGTGTACATCAGAGTAGTGGTCAGTAAGATCCACGATAATACAAAAGAATAGCAACACATGCTATACAAAAGAATACAACTATGAGTCTATATCTCAAGTGTATACAACAAAAACTGCTAATCTAAACAGTTAGCCAAAAGTCAGAGTGATGAATCCCTGGGAAGAAGTCAAGCAGAAGCACCTGTAACATCTCGGTCTGACCCGAGTATTATTTAAGAAAATAATAAACGGGTCAGTCTAGCTATAAATATCAGATGACATGATATAACATAAAAGATATGGCATAAACATAAACATCCATAATGACATACCACTATAAGTATGTAAATAACGATCAACAGAAGATCAATCAATAAGAGATAATCAATATCACAAGAATCTTCTCAAAGATTCAGAAAGGGCATCATACCCCAAACTTGTACTCATAACAAGTCAATGACATAAATTCTAGAAATCAATGCAAGAAGTCCAGAAATCATAGAAAAGAGAAAGAGGCATATCACATGACGGTCCGAAGACCAAGGGGAGCTACCCCACATGTGTGAATGGAATCACACAGATTAAGGTCCAGACTAACCAAAAAGCAAAAAGGTATGTGTGAGTGGAATCACACAAGTGGTGTCTAGTCTAACCTCGCAACAAGAGACATCGCACAGTTGCTAGTCTAAATCATCAGAATGATCGTCATGATCAACGAGAAGTGTCAATTACACTAAGCTAGTAAATATAGAAGTTTAGCTTCATGTCCCATAACCACTTGCTTAACTTAAATATTTACGAACAAACTGTAAATCTTCACTAATAAAATTGTCACAAGAGGTTCAATCGAACAAGTCCAGGAATTAACCGACGAAGTGAACGCAAGCGTTTCATACCACTTGTTTTACTAAGTCGTTTAATTAGATTTCTCATCCGAGTGAGGTAAAGGTTTGTATATACTAATAGATTGGAAAATGGTTAAAGAAAAGAGCTTTGTTATTAAAAATAGAGTTGAAATTGTTTGTTAAAAGATTTTTGATATTTACTACTAGTATTGAAACCTTTATATTTTTAAAATGACAAATCACAGAAGAGATTGTAGAAACAATCATCACAAAGATCACATTCGGAGATGTGAATAAAATCCAAGGAAATCAGCTCAAAAGCATCAAAGTGGAAGTTCCCCAACGACCAAACGTGGCCGAGATAACCAGAGATGGTTTGTCTCGAAGAATGGTCAACTCAGCATCTCAACAAAGCAAGTTCTGTTGAATGTTTTTCAGATAAGATCGCCTACGGAGGGGGGGTCCAGGGGGGGTGGCAACGACCTAGTGAAGATAAAATGAGGTCTAACGACCTAAGGACTCAAGGGTCTAACGACCTAACGACTCAAGGGTCATACGACCTAACGACTCAAGGGTCTAACGACCTAACGACTCATCAAGGGTCATACGACCTAACGAGCTATGGCCAAACGACCTAACGACTCAAGGGTCATACGACCTAACGACTCAAGGGTCATACGACCTAACGAGCTATGGCCAAACGACCTAACGACTCAAGGGTCTAACGACCTAACGACTCAAGGGTCATACGACCTAACGACTCAAGGGTCTAACGACCTAACGACTCAAGGGTCATACGACCTAACGACTCAAGGGTCATACGACCTAACGACTCAAGGGTCCAACGACCCAACGACTCAAGGGTCCAACGACCCAATGACTCAAGGGTCCAACGATTTAAGGGTTGCACGACTTAAGGGTTAGGCCAGGAGCGACCTAACGAGATAAGGTCCAACGACCTACGAGTTAAGGGTCCAGCGACCTATCGGGATAACTCGTAACCGACTTAAGGGTTGCGTGATTGAAGGGCTGCACGACTTAAGGGTTAACTCGTAAATGACTCACGACCTATGGATGAACGACTTAACTCCGAACGAGCTAAAAAAGGCCAGAACGACCTAGGGTTAACTCGTGAACGACTCACGACCTATGGAAGAACGACTTAACTCCGAACGACCTAAAAATGGCCAGAACGACTCAAGTGCAGAAAATTCAACAAAACGCTAAAAATTGGAGTTTTTCGCCAATCCAATCCAAACCAAATGCTAACATGCATGCAAAAATGATAGGGAATCATTCCCAACAGTCCAATATAGTTATAGGCTAGAATTGTGAGATAAAAATCTCACCTCTGCACCAAATATCAATGAAAATGAAGTTTTAAGAAAGCAAGAATCAATCCTTCTTCTATCTAAGCACAAGAAGCTTGAATCCAATGTCTTCTTCTTGAATTTGGAGTAGAAAGATGGATTGCAATTGAATTTGAGTTTTGGAATTTTAATTTCCCATTCCCTCCACCATTAATGCCAAAGCTTGATTAGTTAGGAAATTTATGAAGAGTGAGGAGAAGAGGGTTGGAACTTGGGCTTAATAGACTAAACTAACCCAAAGTCCAAAGCGGGAAAAGTTATTGAAATTTCACTAACTCCAAACCTATCGATGTTTATACTTAAAAAAGTTGTAAACGACATTTCGAACTCAATGGAAGTGGTCTCGAGTCCTAATTTGACCGTTTGCAAAATGTAACTTTTCGGACCAAAATCCGATTAACGAGTTAATATTTAAATAAAATATTTAAATACAAACTCGATAAATATGCGGGTTGTTACAAGCCTCATCATCGGTAGGGGTGATTATCCCGGTTCTTATAGGAGGCAGCGAATGAGCACTAGAACCTGTAATGTCCACTTCGGAAGAAACTAAAGGACGTTCAGAAGTGGTAGGTGGTATTTCTTTCTCAGAACGTTCCCCTTCCGCCATTCCGGCCCGTACCTGGGCGAGTTGCTCTTTTCCCTTGGCAAGAGCGGCGCGGGCATCATCATCGAGATAATGCTCTTCAAGAGCTGTCTCAGTGTAGCCAGCACCTTTACCACCTAGCATATCGAGTGCTGCCTCCCAGACTTCAGCTAATGTAATTTCGTATTTAGGGCCTAGAAAGGCAAGGCTGCCACGCCCCAAAATGCTATGCAGATAGAAATCAAATAATGTGGAGCTAATGTCAGCTTTGGTTGCTTGATGGGCCTCTTCGACCGCGAGTTTACCAGCAACAGCCTCGTCACGCTCCTTTTCGGCCATAGCAAGTCGAGCTTTTAGCATCTCTATCTCCAAGCTTTGAGAGCCGGCCTGTTCTCGCAGCTGTAAAGTTTCAGCGCGATATTCTTCTATGACCTTCTCCTGGTGTGTAAGCTTATCTTCGACTGCCCTTTGACTGGCATGCGCATCTCGTACTTGTTGCTGAAGCATGCTCTCCTTTTGAGAATGGAAAGTAGACGAAGTAGCTAATTCTTCCTTAAGCTTTTCTACTTCCGCTTCCATCTTTTCATTATAGGAAGCAATACTTCTCATTTCGGCGTCATGCTGTTCGAGAGTCTTCTGCCACTCAGCCTTATCGTTCTCCATTGCGAGCATGGCCTCGAGATTGGCTCGGTTAACCCTCTGAAGCTCGTCGACAAGTTTTTGCCAGTTCGACATTCTTTCAATATCGGTCCTGACAGAATCAAGATTTTGCAGCATAGCCGATTTGTCGAGAGGAACCAAGTCGAGATCAAATCGAACCCCTCTCAGGCACCACTGAGGGAATCGACTTTGAAGAGTGGGAGGACCTTGCCCAACTTGGTATGCGGGCCGGTTGATGATTGTTTGAATGTCGGAACGAACAGGGGCAGGAGATTGAGCAGGAACGTTTTGAGAAACTGTCGGCATTGTTTCTTCAGTAAGTTTAGCCCGCTTGCTAGAAGAATCTTCCATGTGTCCTTTACCTCTCTCATCGTGAGTCTTTCTTTTTTGGGTATCATCTCTGTGGGGAGGGTCATGTCTTTCTTGTTCTCTTCGGTGACGTTCTTCATATGCTCGTCTCTCGTCTGCTTTCCTGATGGCCCTCTCTTCATCGGATTCTCTGTAAGAAGGGAGGTAACGCCTATAATCATACTGTCTACGCCTCCCGTAGCGCTGGAAATCATCATAGTATGAGCCGCTGCGCCCCATAGGAGAATCTGGAATAAAAATAATAAGCTTTAGAAATCTTTAAAGTACAAGAAGATAAGTGCGTAGAAGTGATGAAAAATCCTAAGTGTCGTGTAACGTGTAAACTACACGCATCGAGTTACAAACCACTCTGTGGAGTAGAGGTAGTGATAACTTGAGTAGAAGGAGTTGACATTTGTTGTAGAGAAGATGTCGCCTCGATTACAGAAGAGATAGTTTTGGAAACATCATCTTTGAAAAGTTCTTGAGAAGTCATAATTAGATCACTCAACCCCTCGAAAACATCATCACCATCATGTTTTTTGGGACTTGCTTTCTTGACTCCTTCGTTAGTAGATTTTTCGGAAGATCGTGGAGGTTCTTCCTCTTCGATAACTGGGGCAAGTACAGACTTGTCAGACGGCCCCGCAACATCCTTCGGAATTGAACACTTTACTAGTGAAGTTTCTATAGAGGTTCCTCCCTGCATGTGCTCTTTAGTAGGGACCGGGGCATCAGGAATTTTCATCGGAGAATCGGGAACTTCAGTCGGAACTTCATGAAGTTGAGTAGAACGAGAAGAATGTAAAAGCTCAAATCGATGAAGGAGTTCATCTGTCAATAAAAATTTTGCGCTCCTCTCTTCAGCAGCCACAATGCTTAGCCTTTCAAAGACTGGTTTATGACTGGAATCTCTAGAAGGAGGAGGAAGTGCTGTAAAAATAAGGAATGGAATCAGCATCTAGCAATACGAACCATGAAAAACTTAGAATGGAATTGAAGAAAGAAGGAAAAAAAAGATCTCACTTCCTATTCTCCAGTCTGCGTAAAATCCTGCGGGGCAACGAATGTAGAAGAATTGATTCAAAAAACCATGTGCACTCTCCGGCAAATCCAAAATTAGTTTACGGTTCCTCGCACCTCTTACAAGTACAATCGAAGGGTGGTCCTTGTTCTTCGCAAAAGTGCACAGGTAACAGATTTCCTCAAAACTCGAAAGACGGTCAAGAGTTCTCCTGAACAGAACGCACAATCCCATCAAAATGGCATAGCCATTGGGATGCAGTTGGAAAGGAGAGATCGTCAGTCGAAGAAGGATTTGTTGAAGAAATTCATTAAAAGGAGGAATTGCTCCACTTAAGCACATTTGGCGATTAATGGCAACAAAACCGGAAGGTGGTCTATCAGCGAAATCATTTGGTCCAGGGAGTAAAACTTCTGCCTCGGCAATGCCAAATTGAATGCATAATTGATTAAGCACCCGCTGTTTCAGAAGGGTAGGAGTTCTTTCCGGAGGGTTCTCTAGTGGAATAGCAACCGGGAAAGCCCCTTCAACGTGTTCTATCATCTCTTCTTGTTGAGACGTCATTCTACATGAGTAACTGGATGTTCAGGTGTGAAGGTGCACGTTTCCTAAAAGTGTGAAGTGTTGTGCAAAACTAATAAAAATAACAAGCGAAATAACTGAAATTAAACTAATTGACAACTGATCGATTGTGAGATTTCAGGACTTGTTAATTTAAAACTCAAGCGCAGTGTTAATTCAAACAAAATTTTAGCTTTGCTTTAACACTTCATTTGAGTCGGTTGATTCACAGCATTTCACTCACACAGTTCATTTAAGTTGATTATTCTTTATCGACTAATCTGTCATTCGATGTGGGCGGTCAATGATGGTATATTCGTCCCATTTTTCTGCAAATGTTATGTTTAAACAGGTTGTTAGATTAAAAGTTGGGGCAATCTGCAAAGGAATGTAATGAATTTCAAATGATTCAAATCCAAGCAGTTCAATCAAATTCTCTCAAAAATTTCACAAGTCCTAGGTCGACCAGCGACCTAGTATAGGTCAGAGCCCTTTTAGGTCGCACTGTGCAAATTAAAGGGGTCTAGAGCAATGCAAATTTATCAAGTTCTAACTCGGCTGCGACCTAAAAACCTATGCTGCAGAAACTAGGTCGCACAAGTTTTAGGTCGTTCAGCGACCTAACGTAGGTCGAAAATGTTCTTTAGGTCTCAAGGGCCCTAAGGTCGTGAAGCATTTTTTGTCACTCAAATTCGTTAGGTCGCCTAACTTCCTCTCTGCACCAGACCCAATAACCCGCCATCAACTACCCGAAAAGATTCATCGTCCTCTCCATGAAATTTACCATCTCTTCATACCACCAGATCATTCCGAAAACTAACCAAAAAATCCTCAATCCATCATAAATTCAACGCATTGCCATGACTTCCTAAATCAACCAAATAACGATCGAAAAATCGATCGCAACAATCACTCGAAATAAAGCGTGATACATGGAGTTGAGCTAAGGTCGGAAAGTGAGAATTCATGGTTCAACGGCGATTATGATGGGATGAAGGCCAGGTTCACTTACGAGACGTAATGATGAAAATGAATCGGTGACTGGATGGGTCGAATTCGCCTTTGGAAGCTCGGAGAATCGTTAATGGCAGTAGGAGATCAGAGCAATGGAATGAGGAAGAAGTAGCGACCTAACAGTTTTATATGAGGCAAAAATGGGAAAACAAATAGGCACGCGTATTGGCACAAGTGTTAGGTCGCTCACGACCTAGCTAAGTCAGGTCGAAGCACGCGACCTACGACCTAGGCACATACTTCGAGGGGCAAATGTTAATTCCTCTTCATTAGCGACCTAAAACCTAAAGACATGGAGCGACCTAACTACAGGAATGGCCTAGCAACTTAACTCATCAAGTGACCTAAAAGTATCTGCGACCTAAGGGAAGCACCGACTTACAGAGCTCTACGACCTAAGGGAAGCACCGACCTATAGAATTCTGCGACCTATAGCACTCACACGACCTAACTGGGTGCTTAGACCTAAGGAAGGCCGCGACCTAAAGAATAATGTGACCTAGCGACCTAAAGTTTCAGCGACTTAGCGACCTATGAGCCAGAGCAACCTTACAACTTAAGGGATGGAACGACCTAAATATGTTTCGCGACCTAAAGGAGGCCGCGACCTATCAAGCTTCGCGACCTAACAGAAAGCCGCGACCTAAGAAGTAGGACGACCTAAGAGAGAATGCGACCTAAAAACGGTCTCGACCTATGAGACTCCACGACCTAGGAATACTTCGCGACCTAAGGAGAGTCGTGATCTAAAAGACTCCAGTTATAACTATGAGAAAAGTACACACGACCTAGGATAGGTCGCTAACGACCTAAATGCCTGAGTAAAGAAGTGACCCATACTGTGCCGCAGGGGGATAGGTCGCTCACGACCTAGAACTTATGTAAATCAGCATGCGTGTTCTTGTGAAAGAGAGGACAGTGTATCTTAGGTCAGTCACGACCTACGACCTTGCTTAAGTCGGTCACGACCTACGACCTAACTCCGAGAAATGCCTATAAATACGAACCTAGTTCCAACTAGCAAAGGACTTTTCGCTCATTCATTTTCAAGCGCCGTTACTCTGCTGCATTCTGAATTACTTCAACATCTTCAAGGAACTTCACGAAGAAATCAAACATGTCTAACATGTGTTCAAAGATTCGGATCAACATTGAAGTTTGGACTACTTGTTCTAAGTCACTTGAAACTCAAAGTGTGTTGTAATCAAAGTGTAACTGCATTGATTTGTAATCGAATCGTCAATAAAGATATTCAAAGTGGACGTAGGCTCTCTCTTGAGTCGAACCACTATAAAATTGCTGTTGTTTACTGCTTTTTCACTATTATCTGCTTATAATCTGTTCCCGAGCTATCGGGTGGTGCTTTCACAATCTCACTTCATACACCGGGGTGTTAGTGTTCAAATTTTAGCGTTAACATTATGTAAACTTAAAATGATTTTAAAAATCGATTTTTAGTATTATTAACAAATTTTATTTAGGAATCATCACATAAGAGTGATTGTAAAATGAAGTTTGAATTTTTATAGTGGATTCATGAACCAGAAGAACATAAAAGAGCCTGTTATATATATTCACAAAGTCATGAATATCAACAAATAGAGTAGATCGATTTTAATCCAAGTAAAACACATACATTCAAACATATATTACATGTCAGAAATATATTTAGTTTATCATATAATCTTGGATATCAAATTTAAGTTTTTTAAAAGGTAATGTTTACTTACCTTTATTAAAGCAGAGAGACGGTTTTTCTTGATTCCTGGAATGGTTCATTTGATCTGAAATCTTGTTTAATGAATTGGTCTTTAAAATCTTGCTTGTTGAAGCTTACTTCTTGCATAGCATAAATCTGGTTTGAACATTATTGTTGTTTACATTTGATTGCAGGTTAATTCCAGGTTTCAGTTTCTTCTTTGAATTTAAAAAAAATGAATAGAAAAAGAAGATGGAGGAAGAAAGGATTTGAACTGAAATTCTAAACAGAACTCTTCCTTTAGGTTTGAGAATATATTTGCATTTCAATTTTTTTAAATATTGCTGCCACTTGTTGATTCAAATTGACAAATGTATAATTCATTAATTCCCAAGTTGACAAGTGTGAATACTTGTTTACATATTAATTTCTATGTTTTAACATTATTATATTATGTTTAGAGTTAAAAATATATATATATACAACTTTTATACATGTATATCTCGAAATATTATATACATACAACTTTGGACTATATGTATATAAAATGGTACTTAATCCATGAAATGCTTAAAAGAAATAATATTTTGAATCTATATATATATATATATATATATATATATATTATAAACCATTTTAGTCTAAGAACTTTTTTTAAAATAAATCCTAATAAAACTTTTTTTTAATTTGTATAAACAATCACATTTTAAAAATAAATATTAATCTTATGTGTTGAAAATATAGAATTTTATCTTAAATAATTTTTGAAAAGTATTGTATTAAATCCAAACATTATTTTCCAAATCACAGTATATTCGTATACATATTATAAATTTGAAAATATCTTTATTAAATTGAAACCAAACTTCCTATTCACAACGTATATACACATATACATTATAAATAGAATACTTTTTTTAACTTAGAAAGATTAATTTTTATTAATTAAATATTATTAACTTTGAAAAGAAATAAATTTTGCCAAATTAAATTATTATTAAGTTTTGAAAAGGCAAATTCTGTTAAATTAGATTATTAAATCAATATTGCACATTTTAAATAATTATTAATGGAAATTATCAAATAAATATTGCCTAAAATTAAGGGACATCACATTCCTCTCCCCTTTGAATCTTTTTGTCATCGAAAAGGAATGAAACCAGAATTTATTAAAATACTTATATCAGACAAATTACTCTATGAACATTTTTAAACTATAAACTCCCTTTTTATTAAGAATTTTTTAAAAACTTTTAAAATCTACATAGTATCAAAAAAATAGTTTTATAAAAATACTTTTTTTATAACCCGATGTCTCAACCAGTCCATCCTTGTTCTCATAGAAACTCGGTCATACATTGATCAGGCTTAGGACTGAAAATCTATACGTACTTAGCAGACCCATTTTCAACACCCGGTGAAAATACTTTGGAAAATAATTGTATTGAAAATATAGAAAATACTTTTGAAAATAAAGGAAATATCTTTGGTGAGAATGCTTTGGAAATCATCACCCCTATCCATGGTCGTAGTTAACACGATCGTTACGTTGCCATCCTAGCAAAATCCATAGATAACTGTAGGCACTGCACGCCCTTTGATTATGCCATGGAACCCGTTATAGATCACAGTTACGTCCTGAGTTACGTTGCCATCACAGTAAAAGTCCATGTAACTGTAGGCATCAGCGCCCTCGACTTTCGCTATCCAATAATCATTAGGAACTTCAATTTGTCCGGACTTCCCCACAGGATCCACTTTAGAGCGTCCCCTCTTTGAGGCTCAAGGCAGTACTAACCTGTGGTACCCCTGAGAAGTTCATTTCAAGGGAGAGCCTTTTCCCCAGAGCTATTTTCAATACACTTTATGTTATACACATATAGTATTTTCCAAATCATACACCTAGTATGAATCACATATAAAGCACCTTACACAAAATTGATTGTCCCAAAATTGATAATTCTCAAGATAGGATTTCCAAATCTCCAAAATTGATTTTTCTCTAAAAATCAAAAGCCTTTACAAATCCATAAGTTTCAAAAACCTTTCCTCAAAATCATTCTCATAAGAACCTTTATATATACAGATATATATAACCTTTAAAAACTTCGGATAACTTCAAACATGTATAAATTCTCTTTTTATACTTCAAATACTTCCAAAAAAACTCTTTTATTTCTAGCTATATTCAACAAGGGGAATTTATCAATTATATATACATAACTTGGTTTATGCCAAATCAATATTCAAGCTTGATTATTCTTTTATAAAGTTATTAACCATATTAATTTCATTTCAAAAACCCTTTTACAGTTCTTATCCACAAATTTCAATATCAATTTCATTCAAACCCGTACGATGTACACATATCACTCGTGTGATATATCAATCTGATCGCTCACTCGATCACACAATTTCACCTCCGAACTAGTATCGCCCACCCGACTTCCTAGTGCGGACTCAGATCTGGTTTCTTGATCAGAAACCATCATTCTCCTTGCATAGCCATAATTATGATATAGAATATCCAGAACCAATCAACATTCCATATCCAGGTTCGCCGTCGAAAATCGAGTGAAAAATCCAAACTCGGATTGATAAACTATCTCGAAATTCCGTGACCGAATCTGGATCAAATCGTTATGCGAATAAAATAATATACGTACATCCTACGTATTTATTTCCATTGATTATTAGCCAAATCAGTTTTCTTTCTATTCGCATTTAGTTGATTTGTATCCACTTATTCACAGTCGCTTTAATCCCCATTTGGATTATCACTTCAATTCTTATCTCAACTGGTAATTAATCATAAACAGTTTGCACTCTGACCAGCTTGAATTCAGAAAATAGCTTGAAATGTTTAAAGTTGTTAAAAATAATCATTAGTTTGTAACATAGTTGTAAAATAGTTAAGTAATTGCAAAATAGTTGGAAAATAGTCAAATATTTATAGAAATCTTAAATAATTGCAAAATAATTGTGAAATAGTAATTAGTGTTAAAGTAGTTGAAAAAACAGTAATTAATTTATAGAACTGTTGCAAAATAGCTAAAGAATTCCAAAAGTAGTTATAAAATAAGTATAAGATAGTTTTGGATTTAATAAGAAAGGTTGTATATATAGGAAATAGCTTGGAAAAAATAGATTTGTACTAAAACAATTTATTTTGAAAATAGTCCAGAGCCAAACTATTCAATTCCCAATCTCCATTCCCATCAATTCAATTTAAATTTCCACTTCCATTTTAATTGACTCAATTCCAATTTAAATAACTTCAATTTCCATTGAACCTAATTTAACCCAAATTCAACTTGAATTAATCCTCAATTTCTGTAACGACCCAGGAATTTTTAGTAATTAAAATTTAAATATTTACTTAATTTTAAATATTAATAAGTGAATTTTTAAGTCAAATAAATTTTTATTCGAATTATTGGAATTAATTGAATAATTAAATCGATAATTTAATAAGTTAAAGTATGGAAATAATTTAAAATTGAGTTAAATATGATTGAAAATGATTTGTAAAATTTTATTTTATCATGTTAGAGTTAGAATGATATTTTAGAACTTTTAAAATCGAATTAAAAGTAAATTTGTGAAAATTGAATATTTTAATATTAAAATCGACTAGTGAAAATAGTCAATTTTTGAACAGTCTCGGAATTGAACGAAACCAGTTCCATTGGATCCGTAATAGTTAGTTATTACCGGATTTCAAATTCGTGTCAATCGGAGCTATCGTTTGATCGTGGCAGCTCGAAACGCATCGATTTATTTTTAATTTTAATTTGGCGAGTTAAAATAGCCATTTTTCAAAAAGTCTCGGATTTCGACGAAACCAGTTTCATCGGATCCGTAATGTGATATTATTGTAAGGTTTCAAATTTCGTGTCAATTGGATTTACCGTTTGTCCGGTACGAATTAAAACGCCTAGAAATCGATTTAAATCGGTTTAATTTAAATTGAACGTTTATAGCCATAACTCGCACAGATGTCCGAATTAGCTTTCGAAACCTGTTCCATTGTGTCCGGAACGCGGGGTAAACCCTAGAAACGCTGGTTACGGCGCGTGAATCGGAGTTCGGAATTTCCGGGATGAATAGTGTTTCGTCGGTTCCTTATAAATAGCCCACCATTCACAAATAAAAAAAAATATCTAAACCCTAGTTGCAATGCACAGCCGCCTCTTTTATAATAGAAGGCCAGAAACACGCGACGTTCCTCCCTCCAAATCTTCAAATCCGTGCAACGATTCAAGAAACTTTCAACTACAATGTTGAAGAGGGCAACACGAACTACATATTCAACGGTCCTGATCGTGTTTGGAGCTTCGGATTGGCGACAAATCTCGCTCAAAGGCCTGTAGTTCGGCCTCGAACTGCGTGCTACAGGGACAACCGAGCTTCATGAGGGTGGGGCCGAGTATAGAGGGGGTGAAGGGCTTCGAGATGGCGGTGGTATGATGGAGTATCGATGCTTGTGGGCGGAGTAAAGTCAAAACCTAATTTTTGAGGATGGGTTCTTGGTTCGGCCTTGACCTGTAGAGGGAGTCGCGTATGAAGAAGATGGTGAACGAACGGTGATGATGAGAAGAAGCATGGATCCAGTGGCTAGGAACTGTTATAGGTTTAAATTTAATTTAATATGTTGTAAATTATAAGTATAAATTCGTATAAACTTCAAAAATTCATATCTTTTTTATACGAGGTCGAAAACATGCGAAACCAGTTGCGTTGGAATCGTATGGACGAGCACTACGCGATGGAGTTGGATTGGAGTCGTTTGGAGTTAGTGAGAATTTTGGGTAAAATTAAACGTCCGTTTAATTTTATTCGAAATAAATCGCTGAAAAGGAATTTAAAAAAAATAAGTTGTTTGAATAATCCAAATAAAGGAATTATAAGAATTGAATTATAATTAAAGTGATTTACAATTGTGAAATAAACTTATATATATGAGAAGTGAAACTATATGAATATATTTATGAATATGAGTTGTAAATAAAGAATGAATTTAAAGTTAAATAAAAATTTACTTTAGAATTGAAATCTGAATTTATTTATAAGTGGAATTTAAGTTATGTAAAGCCAAGTGATGCTTATTAAATGGAATATAACTTAAGTGATATTTTGAATTGAAAGAATGGATTGGATAATAATCAATTAAATGTGAATAATTGGTATGAAATAATGAATATAAATGTTAATTCATTAAAATCTAATGTTATTGGAATTTGAATAATTGAATGAGAATCAATTTAATTAAACCAATTGTAAGCAAAGTAATTTGGTTGTAATGAATATACATTGGTTGTTATTTGATTGTTAATTGATTGAATGTAAGTTCATTAAGTGTTAATGAAAGTGAATTAGTGAAATTGGAAGCTAAAGTAATTGGAATTCAATTGGAAGTTAAGTGAATCTTAAATAAAATTGAATTTGATTTGGAAGTGAACCAACTTGAATATGAATTAGTAAATATAAACTAATTGAAAATGAATGTTAGTAAAAACATCCACTGTTAATAAATCAAATGTGATTAAATTGAAAACCATTTCATTAAATATTAATGAGAATATGAATGAATATATATTGGTTATGAATGCTAGTTGGTTGATGGTTGCATTTGTTGTTTGTTTCATTTGCTATGTTGACATATATAGTTATTATGTTGCTATATGATGTATATCGATACTATTTATCTATATACATGGTTCTCATGTTGTTTGTTGAGTGATTAGTAGGTGCGGATTGCGTTGCTTCGCATTTGGAGCTCGCTTTCGCGCTATATTAGCCGTATATGCTCGCTAATAAAATATAAGGTACATATCTCGGATTACATACCGTACTTTTATACTTTTTCCCTTCGGGATGCCTCATTACTTGATGAGATGTATATTTGTGATATATATACTGTCATTTTTTTTCGGATCGAGCCGCGCAAAGGAGACTATGGCGAATTTTTCCGGAAATTTAAGGCGTTAGAAAAAATTTGAGAAAATTGGAAAGTTTTGAAAACTTTAACTTTGATTTGAAATTGAAAGTTAAATGATATAGTAGTTTTTTTTTGAAAAGATAACTAAGTATGATTTGAAAACTTAGTAAGTTATTATAAGAAGTTTAACTATAAATTTGGAAAATTAATAAATTCTATAACTTTTCTTACTTGTTAATTTCGAGGACGAAATTCTTTTAAGGGGGGAAGATTGTAACGACCCAGGAATTTTTAGTAATTAAAATTTGAATATTTACTTAATTTTAAATATTAATAAGTGAATTTTTAAGTCAAATAAATTTTTATTCGAATTATTGGAATTAATTGAATAATTAAATCGATAATTTAATAAGTTAAAGTATGGAAATAATTTAAAATTGAGTTAAATATGATTGAAAATGATTTGTAAAATTTTATTTTATCATGTTAGAGTTAGAATGATATTTTAGAACTTTTAAAATCGAATTAAAAGTAAATTTGTGAAAATTGAATATTTTAATATTAAAATCGACTAGTGAAAATAGTCAATTTTTCAAAAGTCTTAGAATTGAACGAAACCAGTTCCATTGGATCCATAATAGTTAGTTATTATCGGATTTCAAATTTCGTGTCAATCGGAGCTATCGTTTGATCGTGGCAGCTCGAAACGCGTCGATTTATTTTTAATTTTAATTTGGCGAGTTAAAATAGTCATTTTTCAAAAAGTCTCGGATTTCGACGAAACCAGTTTCATCGGATCCGTAATGTGATATTATTGTAAGGTTTCAAATTTCGTGTCAATTGGATTTACCGTTTGTCCGGTACGAATTAAAACGCCTAGAAATCGATTTAAATCGGTTTAATTTAAATTGAACGTTTATAGCCATAACTCGCATAGATGTCCGAATTAGCTTTCGAAACCTGTTCCATTGTGTCCGGAACGCGGGGTAAACCCTAGAAACGCTGGTTACGGCGCGTGAATCGGAGTTCGGAATTTCCGGGATGAATAGTGTTTCGTCGGTTCCTTATAAATAGCCCACCATTCACAAATAAAAAAATAATATCTAAACCCTAGTTGCAATGCACAGCCGCCTCTTTTATAATAGAAGGCCAGAAACACGCGACGTTCCTCCCTCCAAATCTTCAAATCCGTGCAACGATTCAAGAAACTTTCAACTACAATGTTGAAGAGGGCAACACGAACTACATATTCAACGGTCCTGATCGTGTTTGGAGCTTCGGATTGGCGACAAATCTCGCTCAAAGGCCTGTAGTTCGGCCTCGAACTGCGTGCTACAGGGACAACCGAGCTTCATGAGGGTGGGGCCGAGTATAGAGGGGGTGAAGGGCTTCGAGATGGCGGTGGTATGATGGAGTATCGATGCTTGTGGGCGGAGTAAAGTCAAAACCTAATTTTTGAGGATGGGTTCTTGGTTCGGCCTTGACCTGTAGAGGGAGTCGCGTATGAAGAAGATGGTGAACGAACGGTGATGATGAGAAGAAGCATGGATCCAGTGGCTAGGAACTGTTATAGGTTTAAATTTAATTTAATATGTTGTAAATTATAAGTATAAATTCGTATAAACTTCAAAAATTCATATCTTTTTCATACGAGGTCGAAAACATGCGAAACCAGTTGCGTTGGAATCGTATGGACGAGCACTACGCGATGGAGTTGGATTGGAGTCGTTTGGAGTTAGTGAGAATTTTGGGTAAAATTAAACGTCCGTTTAATTTTATTCGAAATAAATCGCTGAAAAGGAATTTAACAAAAATAAGTTGTTTGAATAATCCAAATAAAGGAATTATAAGAATTGAATTATAATTAAAGTGATTTACAATTGTGAAATAAACTTATATATATGAGAAGTGAAACTATATGAATATATTTATGAATATGAGTTGTAAATAAAGAATGAATTTAAAGTTAAATAAAAATTTACTTTAGAATTGAAATCTGAATTTATTTATAAGTGGAATTTAAGTTATGTAAAGCCAAGTGATGCTTATTAAATGGAATATAACTTAAGTGATATTTTGAATTGAAAGAATGGATTGGATAATAATCAATTAAATGTGAATAATTGGTATGAAATAATGAATATAAATGTTAATTCATTAAAATCTAATGTTATTGGAATTTGAATAATTGAATGAGAATCAATTTAATTAAACCAATTGTAAGCAAAGTAATTTGGTTGTAATGAATATACATTGGTTGTTATTTGATTGTTAATTGATTGAATGTAAGTTCATTAAGTGTTAATGAAAGTGAATTAGTGAAATTGGAAGCTAAAGTAATTGGAATTCAATTGGAAGTTAAGTGAATCTTAAATAAAATTGAATTTGATTTGGAAGTGAACCAACTTGAATATGAATTAGTAAATATAAACTAATTGAAAATGAATGTTAGTAAAAACATCCACTGTTAATAAATCAAATGTGATTAAATTGAAAACCATTTCATTAAATATTAATGAGAATATGAATGAATATATATTGGTTATGAATGCTAGTTGGTTGATGGTTGCATTTGTTGTTTGTTTCATTTGCTATGTTGACATATATAGTTATTATGTTGCTATATGATGTATATCGATACTATTTATCTATATACATGGTTCTCATGTTGTTTGTTGAGTGATTAGTAGGTGCGGATTGCGTTGCTTCGCATTTGGAGCTCGCTTTCGCGCTATATTAGCCGTATATGCTCGCTAATAAAATATAAGGTACATATCTCGGATTACATACCGTACTTTTATACCTTTTCCCTTCGGGATGCCTCATTACTTGATGAGATGTATATTTGTGATATATATACTGTCATTTTTTTTCGGATCGAGCCGCGCAAAGGAGACTATGGCGAATTTTTCCGGAAATTTAAGGCGTTAGAAAAAATTTGAGAAAATTGGAAAGTTTTGAAAACTTTAACTTTGATTTGAAATTGAAAGTTAAATGATATAGTAGTTTTTTTTTTTGAAAAGATAACTAAGTATGATTTGAAAACTTAGTAAGTTATTATAAGAAGTTTAACTATAAATTTGGAAAATTAATAAATTCTATAACTTTTCTTACTTGTTAATTTCGAGGACGAAATTCTTTTAAGGGGGGAAGATTGTAACGACCCAGGAATTTTTAGTAATTAAAATTTGAATATTTACTTAATTTTAAATATTAATAAGTGAATTTTTAAGTCAAATAAATTTTTATTCGAATTATTGGAATTAATTGAATAATTAAATCGATAATTTAATAAGTTAAAGTATGGAAATAATTTAAAATTGAGTTAAATATGATCGAAAATGATTTGTAAAATTTTATTTTATCATGTTAGAGTTAGAATGATATTTTAGAACTTTTAAAATCGAATTAAAAGTAAATTTGTGAAAATTGAATATTTTAATATTAAAATCGACTAGTGAAAATAGTCAATTTTTCAACAGTCTCAGAATTGAACGAAACCAGTTCCATTGGATCCATAATAGTTAGTTATTACCGAATTTCAAATTTCGTGTCAATCGGAGCTATCGTTTGATCGTGGCAGCTCGAAACGCATCGATTTATTTTTAATTTTAATTTGGCGAGTTAAAATAGCCATTTTTCAAAAAGTCTCGGATTTCGACGAAACCAGTTTCATCGGATCCGTAATGTGATATTATTGTAAGGTTTCAAATTTCGTGTCAATTGGATTTACCGTTTGTCCGGTACGAATTAAAACGCCTAGAAATCGATTTAAAACGGTTTAATTTAAATTGAACGTTTATAGCCATAACTCGCACAGATGTCCGAATTAGCTTTCGAAACCTGTTCCATTGTGTCCGGAACGCGGGGTAAACCCTAGAAACGCTGGTTACGGCGCGTGAATCGGAGTTCGGAATTTCCGGGATGAATAGTGTTTCGTCGGTTCCTTATAAATAGCCCACCATTCACAAATAAAAAAAAAATATCTAAACCCTAGTTGCAATGCACAGCCGCCTCTTTTATAATAGAAGGCCAGAAACACGCGACGTTCCTCCCTCCAAATCTTCAAATCCGTGCAACGATTCAAGAAACTTTCAACTACAATGTTGAAGAGGGCAACACGAACTACATATTCAACGGTCATGATCGTGTTTGGAGCTTCGGATTGGCGACAAATCTCACTCAAAGGCCTGTAGTTCGGCCTCGAACTGCGTGCTACAGGGACAACCGAGCTTCATGAGGGTGGGGCCGAGTATAGAGGGGGTGAAGGGCTTCGAGATGGCGGTGGTATGATGGAGTATCGATGCTTGTGGGCGGAGTAAAGTCAAAACCTAATTTTTGAGGATGGGTTCTTGGTTCGGCCTTGACCTGTAGAGGGAGTCGCGTATGAAGAAGATGGTGAATGAACGGTGATGATGAGAAGAAGCATGGATCCAGTGGCTAGGAACTGTTATATGTTTAAATTTAATTTAATATGTTGTAAATTATAAGTATAAATTCGTATAAACTTCAAAAATTCATATCTTTTTCATACGAGGTCGAAAACGCGCGAAACCAGTTGCGTTGGAAACGTATGGACGAGCACTACGCGATGGAGTTGGATTGGAGTCGTTTGGAGTTAGTGAGAATTTTGGGTAAAATTAAACGTCCGTTTAATTTTATTCGAAATAAATCGCTGAAACGGAATTTAAAATCAGGTGAGAACTTCCCACTCAATCGAATCAGTTTCGATTTTATTTTAAATAGTTAGATTTAAAATATTTGAATGCATGTTTGAATGATGATTGTTATCTATTGATTGTTAAAAATAGACATTATACGCCGTTAGTAAGCGGATGTTATTTATTAAAAACATATACCGTGAATATTTCATAAACAGTGAAATTGGTATTATATATAATAGCAATATATATATATTGGCATATGTATATATTGGAGTTATTGATTTCCCGCATTTTTTTTAGCGGATGAGACCCTATTGCGCCGTTATTAAGCGGATAATATTTTAAATCCCATATACCGCGATAATTCCGTACTGGAGCGGAATTGGTATTGTGCTAATGTTTTTGGATGCAGGAAAACAGGTTGGAGGGATCCAACTGGATTCCTCAACAGTATTTATTTGAATTCAGATATTTTGATATTTGATGGATTATCATATCTATATATGATCTCGTTGTTGTCGTGATTGACTATTTGGTGTGTAGCATCACTAGACCAAATTTGGAACTTTAAAAATGATTTTTAAAGTGATTTTTGAAAATATACTGTATGTTTGGAAATTGATCCATTTTAAATAAATAAACGTTACAATTTTTAAAGTTATAAAAATTATGATTTTTGAGAAATATAGTTAAAAACTAATTTTTGAGAATATGATGCTAATGATTTTATAAAATAGTTTAAATCGGGATTTCTGAATTTATTTATAAAAAGTTTAAATATAGGATTTATAAAATTTGATTATTTTATAAATCAAAATGGGAAATAATAAAGGAGTTAAAGACGTTTTAAAAGAATAATATAAATTGAATTATATTAAGAGAATTTATAAATGGATATTTATAAATTGAAATATTGACATTATAAAACGAGTTTTTATAAGTGTTTGAATGAAGTGAAAATGAATTTTGTAAATGAATGGAATTTATAAAATTATAAATGGTGAAGTTATAAATGAAATTTATAAATAGTAAGATTTATAGATTTTGTGAAATTATTAAAGAATGGTTTTGGATAAATAATTGAATCTTATAAGTTATAAGATTTATAATTATGAAGTTCAAAGGAACGATTTTTGTGAACGAATAAATTATAAGTATTTAACTTATAATATGAACCTTTAGTTTATAATTGAGTTATAAATCGAATAGGTTAATAAAGAAAATTTATAAAAGGAAGTTGTTATAAAATAAATAGAAATGGAATTTATAAACGTTGTTTTATAAATTCGCAAACGACTTATTTTGAAAAGTAAATTGTTGAAACCTATAAATGGAGTTATATTCACGTTTTGACTGTGAATAATCCTTTAAAATGAAATGTATATAAATGATGAAATTAATTAACGTAGTATATTCACGTTTTTGAATAGTGAATAATATGTTAAAGAAATGTTTAGATTTCATGTTTTAAATAGAATTAAAACGATCTAACGATGTTTTAAAAATGTGTTGAGATTCGAAACCATAGATTTCAACATTTATTGTTGAAATAGACGTTTTCGAGAAATAAAAGGAAATGGTGGACTATAACATTGTTGTTATAGTAAATGATTTCCGAAAGGAAATGTTTTGTATAATATTGGGATTTATATATCTATTTTAATTTCGAATCCCTATACTAGTGATTTTAGGTTGTCGTAACGATGTTTTACGCAACATTCATTTTGGCCCAAATAAATATGTTTAAAGAATGATTTCCTTAAAGAATGAAATATATACTTAATCTCGATTTAAGTATATTGAATATTTTCTAAGCGTTGAAAATAAATAAAATTTGTGAATTACTTATTAAATAAGTATGGAAATGTTTTCCAATATAAAGTGAATACTTTGAGAATTTATCTTTTTAAAGATAAATTGAAATGAATAATTGAAATCGTATATTCATAGATATTTTGAAATATAAATTCCCTATGGAATTTATAAAAGAAAGGGGAACTTGTTTAAAAATAAATATTGATTTATTTTTTGACATATTGAAATAATATATCTTGTGAAGATATTTTGGAAAATAAATAATTTGGAAAATTATTTGGAAACTGGTGATGTGTGCATATCCATTGGTAGTTCAATAACCGACTATCAATATTTCCCTTTGAATGGGTAATTGATGTGATTTGTTTGAATTTGAATGCCACACTTATTTTTTGAATAAGCGCTCACTATTCGGGTTAACCGGGAAAGGACCATGGGGTCGTATAACCCATTCCGAATATGTGATACGTCGTTGTGAATTGCATTGAAGATCGGTGTTGAAGATCGGATATTTGCTAGAGCGATAGGATGACCTGTCGATTGACTCTGCACCGAGTAGCTGCGGTATTGAGTTCTCCATATGTGATGGTGAATCCGATCAGGATTGTGAATATCCGGATTGCAAGGACTTCTTTGTAAGTGCCTTCGGTTTTGTTCGAGCCCGGAACAGACTTGTATGGATTGTATGTCTGACATTACAAATTGAGATATAAAGCAGATTTCTTTCAAATATATTTCTGTTGGTGGCGGAGAATTTATTCTTTTAGCTTAACACCCTTCTCTGAGACGTACGAGCTCAGAGTTTATATAGTTGAAGTTATCAGCGATATATTCCCAATTTGGTAATGTGACATGCTGAGTGTTGCTGTAAATGATCATTGTGTTGATTATTTGAGATAGGATCGTTTATTTGATCGTCTATCTTTGTGATCATTTCTATGATCATTTGTTGACCCAAAGCATGGCTTTTGTAAAAAGTATGTTTTTGTGGACGTGACTTCGTCGAGCCTCACACCCCGTGAATGGTCAAAACAGGAAAGAAGCAGCAAGGTTATGAGGGGTATCATGGTATGGAGCCCAGATACTTACTCATGTTGAAAACACTTTATGATTGTGTGAATTGATTGCGAGCGCTCGGTGAAAAGGTCCCAAAGGACCGGGGGATGGCATATTCGGTCAGTTGTTACTCAGTTAGGGGTAACCCGGCCTTGTGTTGGTAGAGATCCGGTTTGGTTCTCGGGGATGTCCATCCAGAGGCGTTCTCATGTGGCAATGGGAAGTTCCTTGGCCTGATCATTCGTTGGAAATCCAAAGAAACAATACGAAACTTGTACGGTTTTAGTTGTATAACCTGCTATGGAATGTGGCGGTAACCTGCTATTGAACATAGTTAGCTATAGTAGGCATACGATAATGGTCGTATGTTGGCTAAGATTTATATTCTACTTTCGAAATGAATTTTTCCTACACTATACACTAATAATAATATCAAATGTTATTTTAAATGCGTATCAAGCATCTTTGACTATCATAAGGGGAAATCTCCTCTGATTCAGTGTTTGCATTGTGTGTGTGTGCGGGAGGCCTTGTGGTAGTCTCATTTTTAAAAGCATTGCGAATTGACTTTAAAAATATTCCTCTATTTAGTTTTCAAGGATAAATAAACTGTTTTGAGTTCTCACACCAGTCACATGACTGACTTGGAGTTTATTGTTTTCCTTCCTAAACTCTGGGTGCCCACCAATTTTCACACGGGCAGTCAAGAGTTAGGTTTATCAGGATATTCTAGATATTCTGGAGTTGCTGGAAGCAAGCTGGATGGCATGGCGTATTACTAGTATATAGTATTTCTTTTTCCGCTGCACTATTTGTTGTTGTTGTTGTATACTCTGATGATATGATGAAATGAAATGTAATAAAATGTAATAACTGATATAGAGTTCTTTGTTTAAAGATTATTCATTTATTATTATATGTTGTTCTGCTGCGAATTGTGAGATTCTGTTATTGTTCTGTTGTTTTCTGTTCCGTTCTATGTTCTCTATTCTCTTTTTCTTCTATTTAAAAATTTTTCTATCTTCTTCTCTTCTTTTCTACTTTTTCTTCTTCTTAAAACCCTCAGTGTTCGGTTTTCCGTCGTTCGATTACTCGGCAGTCGATAAAGTGAGTATCGATGTTGAATTTTCGAAAGACGAAGAATCGGGTCCTGACAATTTCTCTCCTAAATTCAATCAAATTCCATTTGAATTTGAAATTATTCAATCTCAATTTCATTTCAAATTAATCCAATTCAAATTTTCCATTTGAATTTTATGCTTATCCATCTTCAATCGCAATTCCAATTAATTCGAGTCAAATTTAATTTGAACTAATTCAATTTAAATCTAAACTTAAAACCATCTCGAATTTCATAAATTCGAGTTAAATTTTTAATGTTGATTTAATTCTTTAAATCAAATTAACCTTTACTTTCAGATTAACAACTTAAATCTCTGAACAATTTAATTCTGAGTCCAAATTTCAAAATTCTATTTTAAATTATCTTTACATAACTTATTTCGAAGTTCAAATAATAATTCAAATCCTTTTTAAACAACTCAATCTTTGAAATTCAATTTATCACAAAATTTCAATTTTGAAACCAAACTTTAGAAATTTCAATTGAAATTTTATCTTAAACATTCAAATCATAAGTTCAAAGTGATTCTATATCCTTAATTTCAAACTAAATTTTTATTTTCCATTTATCTCAATAATGGATTATTATCACAATCCGTTTCTTCATTTATTTAAACAAATCTAATTCACAGTTTAGAGATTATTAATAACAATAGGATGATATCATCCAGTTTATTTTAAAACGTCTATCCATTTTCAATTTCCAGATCTCAAATCCATTTTGAGATCGTATAAACTTCCCAATCAAATCAACCATTTAACTTCCCAAGTTAAATTTCAATTTCATGTTGAAATCTCCAGTTCATGTTGTTCACTTCCTATAAGTTAAATTCAATTCAATCCCATTAACCTTACTCAAATTTGAATTCTCGCTACAAATTTTAAATTTCTTTCAATATTCTTTCTTACTTATAAGTTCAAAGACTTATATCACTTTGGGTTTTTATATCACACTTCAAGGAAAATCGAAACCCAACACTTTAAAGTTTATTTCAAATCGCCTTTGATATTATGTATATCCACACATATATATACATATTTACTTCCATTACACATCAAGTTACTTTTAAATTTTAGACCACTTATGGTTTAAATTCAAAACAAAATTCCTTTAAATTTTCAAACAACTCTTGTTTGAAATAGCACCCTTCATTCAAATACATTAAACAACATTATTTATTATGTCTTTATCACTTTGAAAAAAATTTCAAATTTTGGACCCAGATTTAAAACTCACAATTCAGATCATCTTCAATTCCAATTTATAAGTCATACTTGCATAAATGTTTTACTTCCCTAAAACATTTCATTTTGCTTACTCATTAATACACACTTTATTATTAAACACAATAATCATTTATGATAATAACCAAGATTATCATATCTAGAAACCAATTCATTATTATCTTATTCTGAAACTCTTCTCCAAATTCAAGATTCTAGATTCAGTTTGAATCGATTACAGCTTATCTTTATTCAATTTAAATTTGGTTGTATTACTATTACCACTTAATTCTCCTTATTTAATTCCAATAATCAACAACCAATTTCTTTATATATTGGAAAAAACTATTGTTTATATATATTCAAAATATAAACTTATTTAAAAATCATTTTTAAAATCATTTTATAAGAAAATAACAAGTATGCTCTCTCATATATACTACACTCAACTCATTCTAGGGTACTACTTACCTATCTTTAATGAGTATCCCCCACCAGAGCCAAGGTTCTCGGTTAACCTTCAGCTCTGATACCAAATGTAACGACCCAAAATTCCGTTCCTGTAAATTCCAGATAGTTAGGGAAAAAGAAGAAAAGAGATAGAAGAAGAAGAAACAGCAAAACACAGATTCCCACATTCGCAGTGGATCAAAATATAATATCAAATAATAATGGTTATACAAAGAAAACTGTACTTGTCAATCTACACTTTAGTACATCAGAGTTACAACATAAACAAAAACACTGGACAGATACAACTAACATGTCCCAGATATATAACAATATATCACAGCGGAAACTCTCCATACGTTCCTGCCATCCAGCTCACCTTTAGAGCTCCAAAACGTCCTTACCTGAAAATCTGTAATACTTGGTCTAATTCGAGCATTACATCAAAGTAACACCCGGGTCAGGCTGGAAACCAGCGTGAGTAAACCCATTTAACAAGAAATACCAATGCATAAAATTTACTTAAACCCGGGGTAACTCGTACTTCACTAAGAGTTCATTACTTGTTATGCCCAGCACTTATTCACAAATCAGTCCCTTAAGTACCTTTACTTAGATTCTAAGGTCTACTTCTCTTACATTGTTTCATTCCAGCCTATTGACTACACATCTCACATTTTAAAGGAATTAGAAGATTTCAAATTGAAGTGGTTTCGGGTATGTACTGATACCCAACCCCGGTCTCCTCGAATTCAATGACATATTAAATCCAGTTTGTTAAAGTAGATACAAATCAATTTTAAATACAGGCTCTCATATTCCCATAACAAATCAATTATTGATAGATAACTCATAATATCACAGTCCAACACATCATACCATGTTTTAATACATCACAATCTCATTATCAGAGATATTTAGACAAACTAAGGCAATCAATTCAAGTCATCATCTATAGGCAAAATAAATCTAACAATTTTTAATTAATTTAATTTAATCACCCATAATAAATTAAATTAATTATCCTTAATCCTGCTTAATTAACTTTGGTTAATTATAAACCATTGCTTAAATTAATTACCTTGATTAATTAATCTTAGTTAATCACATTAACCTTAATTAATTAAATCATATCCAGTGATTAACCACCCTTTAATTACATACATTGATTAATTACACTTAAATTGATCACATTAATTAATCCTTAGTTAATTACACTAAGTAATTAATCCTTAATTACTTCCACTAAGTAATTATTTTCCGGTTACTTCATTAAGTAGTTCTCCTTACTTAATTACATTCAGTAATTATCCAATAATTACTTCACTAGATAATTATACTTAATCAATTATATTAAGTGACTATCTTTAATTAATTAACAAATTAACTTAAATTATTTATATTAATTAATTAATCGATTATCACTTATTCACTTAGTTTAATGATTCTTTCCTTAATTACCTTTATTAA
The DNA here is from genome assembly GCA_030765085.1 of Allium cepa. Lineage (NCBI taxonomy): Eukaryota > Viridiplantae > Streptophyta > Magnoliopsida > Asparagales > Amaryllidaceae > Allium > Allium cepa. Next base: position 311,642,358 of record CM060942.1, on the reverse strand, counting down.
CTATCCACTAATTACTTTATTCAGTAATTACGCTTAATTAATCAATCCTTAATAAAATAAGACCTTAATTAAACAAGATTGACTATCTACCATAATTGATTACTTACTCATCATCTGTATCTTGTTTAAATTGACTGCTTGAAATCAATCACTAGAGAACTTTTATTTGATTCAAGGTTGAATATACTGATCTTAAATACTCACTTAATTTCATCAGAAAATTTCATTTGAAAATACTTGGGAGTTCTAAATTAAATTGATTGTTTTAATCTAATTAACAAAGCCAAACAATTCAATTCAAAACATTTTATTTTAAATCAAACTTCGGAAACTTTATTTTTTTTTAATTTTTTTTCTTGAATCTTTTATAAACATTTTGTTTCCAAAACAGGTCAACATAATTATTCTTGCTTCCCAAAATCAGATCATCAATTATACTTATTTCTTTAAACAGAAATTAACAAGCCAAAACCCACACGAATATACCCGACGTCACACTCATGTCTTCCCCCTCATTCCTCCAGCACGTCCCGAGCCATTACATCCTCACGAGTTTCAACATCATAACAATGGTCATTGATACATCAGGAAATCATACATGTGCTTGCCGCAACCCAACCACTCCGATCATCGTTCAGGATACCCTCAAGACGGCATCACTATCCAAAGTCGACCCGACCACTCAGGCCTTGACGAACTGCTCCGTTCGAAAAAAACACTCATCGATCCCCTACTGTAAATGATCAGATACCCAAAATCTCCATATTCCGACCATCCCTGCCAACATAAACCCTCAAACTTCATCTGAAGACCCACCTCCTCCACTTGCATCGATTCCTCCATGCTCGCAGCCTTCCATCACCCTCCTTGCCTCGCTATTCCACTCGAAACCAAAGGCCAAACGAAACTTCCTTAAACCCTAATATTTGATCGACCCGCTACCACGATCAACCAAAAATTCCAACGCCATTTTTCTTGAATTCCCCCTCGACCAATGCTCCTTCCATCCAAATGTCTTGTCCTGAAATTTCCCCCATCGTCGACAAATGCCAAAACTCCCAGCTTCGATCAACTAGGTAATCCCCAACATCCCTAGCTCTAAAAATCATGAATTCATTTCAAAAATCAAGATTTCGAGACTCGTACTCGTTCATAAATTCAAATCTTGAAATTTAATATTTGATTTTCCCGTCTAAAAATAATTCTACTATGGTATCTTGATTTCCAAAGATTATACTTGTTATTTAAATTTAAAATAATTTTTTAAAAATTGATTTTTAGCATTAGTAACAAGTTTTCTTTACACATAAGACTGATTGTAAAATGAAGTTTGAATTTTTATAGTGGATTCATGAACAAGAAGAACATAACAGAGCCTGTTATATATGCACACGGTCATGAATAACAACAAACAGAGTAGATCGATTTTAACCCAAATAAAACACATACATTCAAACGTATATTTCATGTCAGAAATATATTTAGTTTATCCTATGATCCTGGATATCAAATTTAAGTTTTTGAAAAGGTAATGTTTACTCACCTTTGTTAAAGTAGAGAGATAGTTTTTCTTGAGTCCTAGAATGGTGCATTTGATTTGAAATCTTGTCCAATGAATTGATCTTTTAAATCTTGCTTGTTGAAGCTTGCTTCTTGCATAGCGTAAATCTGGTTTAAACATTATTGCTGTTTACATTTGATTGCAGGTTGATTCCAGGTTTTAATTTCTTCTTTGAATTAAAAAAAATGAATAGAAAAAGAAGATGGAGGATGAAAGGATTTGAACTGAAAGTCTAAACAGAACTCTTCCATTAGGTTTGAGAATATATTTGCATTTCAATTTTTTTTAAATATTGCTGCCACTTGTTGATTCGAATTGACAAATGTATAATTCATTAATTCCTAAGTTGACCAGTGTGAAGACTTATTTATATATGAATTTTTGTGTTTTAACATTAATGTATTATGTTTAGAGTTAAAAATATACATATATACGACTTTTATACATGTATATCTCAAAATCTTATATACTTGCAACTTTGTTTTATGTGTATATATAAAATGGTACTTAATCAATGAAATGCTTAAAAGAAAGAATATTTTAATTCTATATATATTTTATAAACCATTTTAGTTTAAGAACTTTTTTTAAAAGAAATCCTAATAAAACTTTTGTTTAAAATTTGTATAAACGATCACATTTTAAAAATAAATATTAATCTTATGTGTTGAAAATATAGAATTTTATCTTAAATAACTTTTGAAAAGTATTGTATTAAATCCAAAGATTATCTTCCAAATCATAATATATTCATGTACATATTATAAATTTGAAAATACCTATATTAAATTGAAACCAAACTTCCTATTCACAATGTATATACACATATACATTATAAATAGAATGCTTTTTTTTAACTTAGAAAGATTAATTTTTATTAATTAAATATTATTAATTTGAAAAGAAATAAATTGTGCCAAATTAAATTATTGTTAAGTTTTGAAAAGATAAATTCTGTTAAATTAGATTATTAAATCAATATTGCACATTTTATATAATTATTAATGGAAATTATCAAATAAATATTGCCCAAAATTCAGGACATCGTAGTCCTCCCATTATACATCTCCTATGATGGCAGCTTAAAATAGGTGGGTTCCTAGCTCGCCTGATAGTAGGAGTAAAGGGACTCCTATTCACATCCTCCAAGTCTTTATTTACCAATCCACCTCTTATAGCTCGTCTAACCATCGCCGCCAGTCTGTCGTTGTCGCCAAGCCGTAATCCTTGTCCGTTGCCTCCGGTCTGCCCCCCGAGTTCATGAGGAAATTCAGGTACATGCTCCTCATCTCGTACTCTGCAGTCCTGTTGATGTTAGGTTGCACAACATCATCTGGTATCCACATGGATTGGTCCAGCATTTCTGGGTGTCCCCCTGAGTCTAGTTCCATCTAGATTATTAGCCATCTGCTGATTAGGAGCTGCCCCCTATCGAGCCATTCCCTCTACTTGCTGGTTGAGCGCTTCTGATCTAGCTCCACGGATCTGAGCTCCTGCATTTCCTGCTTGTGCAAATTGTCTGAGAAGGGCCTGCATCATCTCCTCTTGTCTTTTCAACATCACTTCCATCTCATCTCTAGTGATGTAGATGGATGCTTGACCTGCTCCAGCTCCAGAGGAAGCCTCTTGACTTCCCTCCTGATTACTCCTTTCTATCACTTGCTTCCTTGCTGATGGTCTCGCCACTTTTTCCTAGAACCCAAGTTCCTAGCTCCAAAATTCTCGAGTGCTTGCGTTCTCAGTGAAATCACCAAAATGTTAGGGCCAAAATTGGTCACTAACACCCAAATGAAAATGAAAGCACCAACTAATGGTCATAGATAACAGATAAAATATATGTAGAGAGTAATAATATGAAGAATAGTCGAAATTAAAATGAAAGCGGTAAAGAACATAGATTTTATAGTGGTTGGCTAACTCCAGCCTACGTCCACTCTAGAAGTTTTCATTTTTATTAATGTTCGAATCAATTACAGTTATAGACTGATAGAGTTACCTTTAGCCTTAGAAAATATAAAGTTAGAGAGAGGAGAGAAGAGGATTCCCCATCTGGAGACCCACATGCTGTATTTATAGGCAAAACCAGGTTGTTGGGCCTCCTGAGTAGTTTGGGCCCACCAAGGCCATAGCTGCACCCTACTTCATTATGCCGACCGACCCTAAGCAGTTGGTATGCCGAACGAGGTACGACGCCAAGCAATGTGCGATGCCGAGCAAGGTGTGATGCTGAGCGACGTTCGATGCCAAGCAACATCTAATGCTGAGCGAGGTTTCATGCCGGGCGAGGGGAGGTGTGCCGAACGAGGGGAGGTGTGCCGAACGAGGGGAGGTGTGCCGAACGAGGGGAGGTGTGCCGAACGAGGGGAGGTATACCAATCGAGGGAGGTGTACCGATCGAAGGGAGGTGTGTGGATCAAAGGGAGGTGTGTCGATCGAGGGGTGGTGTGCGGAAGGAGGGGAGGTGTCGCGATCAAGGGGAGGTGTGGCAATCGAGTGGAGGTGTGCCGAACGAGGAGAGGTGTGCCGATCAAGGGGAGGTGTGGCGGTCGAGGAGAGGTGTGCCGAACGAGGGAAGGTGTGCCGAACCAGGGGCGATGTGCCAAACGAGGGAAGGTGTGCCGATCGACGGGAGGTGTGCCGATCGACGGGAGGTGTGCCGATCGAGGGGAGGTGTGCCGATCGAGGGGAGGTCTGACGATCGAGGGGAGGTATGTCGATCGAGGGGAGGTATGCCGATCGAGGGGACGTGCCGATCAAAGCTTATCTTCCAGACCGAGCCGTGCAACTCCCCCGGTTCTTGACCAAATGGCATATCCAAGTGAACTTTGTTCTTTTAAACCGTATCCATCCTATTCCAGCATTGATAATCGTGAAGTTGGTTAGGTTGAATCCGCCTGTTCATGGCCTTGACTAAAGGCGGGTGAACATATGCATAATGGATTTCCGTGGAGGTCTCCTTGGTAAAAACTAAAAGCTATCCTCTTGCATAAGAATCAGAAACTTCCTTCCGAGTGTCAATATCTCTAGATAAATTATACTATATGCTAAACACAATCGACCCACGCCTGAACACGTGATGTCAAATATCATCAACTCCCGGTACCAACATCAATAAGCGTCACTAGATATGGAGTCGATATACCATTTTTTGTTAGCTAAACCTGCTGCCTACTCCATCTTTAGTAATTTTCAATGTTGAAGTCACGTTTAGCTTCTCAACACGTAAGTCTTAATGACTTCAGCGGATCTCGAATCTCTCTCTAATTCTCACATCTTGAACCATCATCATTAGAATTGTTCTTAAATCTCTCCTTAAGTTCCAATATGAGTCATCCGATAAATATTAATGCTAATCTCTCCTTTGGACTTAACCTTAGGATTGACAATTCAACTCTATAGCATTCCAGCCCACGATCACTTCCAAAACAAAGAACTTGCATATCAGTTTTGAAGTGGCTTTCAGTAAGTAATGCACTTATCCGATCCGGACCTCTTCAAAACTAGATTGATAACTTTTCAGTTTACTCAATTTTGGTTCTATAAGAAGTAAATGAACAATATAAAGGATTCCTCTCTGGGGGATCTTTTATATATAGACACATATACACATTCTTAAAGCAAGAGATAATTCATACGAATGAGTCTCCCTCGAGGGATCTTGAACTGTATCAATACGCGATGCTTACATACACTTTTAAAGTAAATTAGTCAAACTCGATAGTTGACAGATAGATGACTATGGTAAAAAATAAAAACAATCACATATGGAAACTAGAACTTATATACTTTTCATGTTTCTATCTTTCTCAATTTACACTATCCATTGGTCAAAAGTGAAGCCAGTAAGTTAGAGCATTGTTTCTTCTAAATCCTACTCGAACATCATTCTTAATTCTTACAAATAGAATAAATCTACTTTGTCATCATTTAGTGCTAAGTACATGATTAAATACTTTTCATAAACAGATAAACATACAAAGCACAACAAAGTCACACAAAGCATGATTAAGTCACATAAGCAACTTATAATTTCCTTTTTAATTAATTTTTTATTAATTAAAACTTCTTTTGTATATGTATATATTTAAAATACTTGCAAAAGATATAAACATGTATACTAATATTTCACTTTTCATTTCTACTCCTTCACTATTCATTTCTACTATTTCACTATTTACTTCTACTCTTTCACTACTCATTTCTAAAATTTCACTATTCAATTCTACTCTTTTACTTTCATTTCTACTCTTTTCAATACTTAGAAATGTATCCATATTCTTATTCGAAATGGTATAAGAATATTCACAAATATTAAACAAGATTTTATATTTTCAAAAGTACATTTAAATGGGTAAAAAAGGCCATTAAAACATTCCAAAACCATTTTACCCTAAGTATTTTCTTCAAAACATTCTTTTTAAAGATCTAAGTATGTTTATTAACAAGATAATATACTTTTGATTAAATTCTCAAAATCATTTGTTATAACTAAGTGTTATAATCAAAATCACCTTTATTCTTTAAAAATACTTTTAATAGGTAATTTTGATTAACTTTCTAAACTTGTACATACATACATACGCGCACACGCTTTAAAAACACTTTTAAATATGTTTTGCTTATCTATGTAAAATATTACTTAAAAATAACTAATTTATAATTTGTTGAAAAGATTTTATAATAAATTCTACAAAGGAAATCTTTCTTTCTAAATTAATGTTTAATTAAAAATATCTTTAAACTTCTAATCTTTTTTTCATACTCAAATCCATGTTATTAGACTTCCTTAAAGAGATTCGACAAAGAAATAAGTTATAATGATTTAAATTTTGAAAAACTAGCTAAAATGTCGTATTAAAATAAAACAATTCAACAAACCCAAATGTGATGTAGTAGACTAAAGGCATCATTTATAAGTGCTATCTAAAGTACTGGACATGAAAATGCACGATCTTTGTGGCCAGTTTTAACTAGTTAAACAAATGGTTCTTATCCAATTTTTTTTTATAGTAACCAGTATACTTAGACTGCATAAAAACAATATAATGAAATCCCTAAGGATATATTTCAAACTAATAAAAGAATTCCCAAAAATAATGTATTTTTCAAAGTGCATTTATAGCGACTAATTTTCTTCTATCCTTTTCAATTTCGTTCAACCAATTCTACAGCTTTTTAGTTATTAATATTTTTATAGTAATAAATGCACATATTTTACTTGTTAAAATGCAAAGAAACCCCTAAGAATGTCCTTCAATTTTGACTTAAAAATGGCCAAACACAAGACGATTTCAAAGAGTATCCATAACAACTAATTCGCTTTTAACTTGCACAACTTTGTTTTATAGATCCTATAATTTTCCAAAACAATTTCTTGTTGCCCCATACGCTAAAATATGTATAGAGAGCAACCAAAATGACTGTACTAAGTTAAGTTCATAAATCTTCCATTTACACAAGTTAAAGTTAAGGGATATTAAAGTGCACTTATATCAACCATTCTCGCTTCAAACACTTTCAGCACACTTCAACTTGCATAAAATCACAACAACCATGTAAACACAAAGTCTACGTCACAATACATGTTTTAGAGGGTAACAAAAGTGACAATATTACATAATAGGTTATCATTTTCCTTCTAAATCAAGGGGTCCAAAAGTTATGATTTTCTTTGTTCTTTATAACTTTACACTCATGCACACAATTATATACACAAAATATACTATCAAATAATGAGATAACTCACACTATAACTAGGCTAGCAACTCATCAAGCTATAAAAACCTAAGGACAATTTCCTACCGTCACCCAGACACTAAAGACACCACCTTTTCTTCATAAAAGAGCTCGACCACCTTCCTACCTCGCAAAGTGCTGATGATCACTTGGTGTTCCCTCCTGTATGCCTTCTTTCTTCCACATTTAACTTGCTATTCTTGCTTCCTACGATGATATCATCCTATAGCCAAAGTTTGGTGATGTTTTGACTTAATTTTCTTTGATTAGAGAAGGCTGGTAGAGATAGAAATGGATTGGCACTAATTAGTTTCCATCTTTTTTAATTTCGTAAAAAGTGATTAATGATACTGTTAAGGGTACATTTTTAGGCTTTAGTCAAGTGGTCACAACCACCTTCTACCCTTTATCAAAGTTCACAATGAAGCCCCCCCTCACATGTCACCTTTACAAAACAAAATATCTAAAACAATATTTACCAAAATATCTCTTCCTAACCCATTTGGTAATCTTTTTTATTATTCACATTTAGTTAGCCATATCATGGAAAATATTTTTATTCACTGGTTAATTAAACATTAATATATTAGGAAACAACAATATATTCGAACAATGTTTACGGGAAAAATTTTTGTTGATGAAACGGTCGGTCACATTATCGATATTTCTTCGAATTATTATTCTTGTAAACTATTTTCAAAAATAAGGTTACTACCAATAGTTATTAATTACAAGGAGGTTGACAAAGTTACTAAACTTATTTAATCACTGTAATTTAAATAATTAAATAATTCAGATGTTTAAATATGAAATATTTGAAATTTCTAGTCATTACATTCTCCCCACTTAGAACATTTCATCCATTAAATCCCAACACAACCAATTAATAAAGGAAACAAGCACAAATTCATACTTAGCCATGTTCCAAATCACTAGCAAACTATGCTTGTGATTTGCATAGTTCAAAACACTCTCATTGCAAAAGGATGATAAATAATCCACTAAGATTACCTTGCACTCATCAGCCTCCGTTATAACTTAGACTGTTCTTCATGCTACCTCATTACAAATCAGAGATTCAATCCCTGAACTCTCTATAAACCAACAAAGCATAGTAAAGCCCATATGAGGTACATGGATTATCCATACACAATATCTAATTTGATTACTTACTCGATCACGCAAATCCACTTCCAAATTAATATAGATCACTTGATCTCTCTAGTGCAGACTCCGATCAGGTTCCTTCATTAGAAACCATTGTTATCCTTACATGGTCATATACTAAGATAGAAACATTTGGGGTCATATCAAGAATACGTTTTAAGTGTTCATTGTTGAGAATCGAATGAAAAATCCTTGCTTGGACCAATATAGATCAACTAGAAATCATGTACTTGAATTCTGTATCTAGAACAACCATGTGAATAAAATGATCTACATATAACTTATATATTTTACCTTATGGTTTGTTAACTATACAAAAAATAAATTTCACATTCATTTACAAAAATTATGTGTCATTCAATGCTAAAATATTTATAGAGCATTTCATAAATACGTAACTTCAAGTTTATAAATATTTTAACAGGACATAACTTTATTTATAAAACCTTTCATAAAAACTTACTTCACTTTATTACTTGTATAATACTCTACTACATTCTAAGAGCATATACTAAACAACAAATCATTTTACTTTCCAAATTCAAATTAAGGCCCAAAATAAATCTGCGTCTTATAACCGAGTCAACCTTTTGACTACTTTAACCATCGAGTTAGGCAAGTAGCTACGAATAGTAGGGCACTGACATTCAAACTCAAGAATAGAGTCTACTATCCTTAGACAACCTTAAGGTAAATACTTTAATTAGTTAGCCCAATAATATCGAATGATTACTTAACACAGATGTTCAAACCAATTTAAAACATATTCTAATTTACTACTTTCTTAATTCAAGAATTATACAAACTCAACTATCTATTTTTATAAATACTTAGCTTTGAGTTCTATAATGATTTGGATGTTTCAGGCTATCCAAATCGCCAAAAAATCCATTTCAATTTAATAGATGAAAATTACCAAACAATCTATCATATCATAATGAACATACCACAATGTCCTAATGCATAGGATAATACATCAATAAAACGACTTATTAAAGTTACATTTATTTATTAGACACACTCTAATATAAAGGAAAAATAATAAAATGTTCCTTAATTATTTGGGTTATGCCACCACCTACATAGCATACATACAAAACTTTTCTATAAGCAAGTTCATATCAAAATATGTATTGCCCAAAACTACTCTTTATTAAACTAGTCTATATTTTATATCAAATTTCCTTAAAGAAAAGTTTAGAACTAAACACTGGGTTTTATCTCAAATCAATTGAAATAATAATACTTACATATACCTTTATATTATCAAATTCTACTTTCGAGATTCAAATCAATATCATGTTTTAAGGCGATATCAAATACTTCATAATATTAATAAGTCTCACAATATCAGTTTATAAACCAATTTTCCAAATACTTACTTTAAAATCTATACAAAATTAATGTACATATCAAGTAACATAAAAGTAATATCATGGAAACCGGTCCAACCAAATCGTACCGTATGTTCCCTTACTAAGAAGTGTATTGTCTACGAGAAATACATTCTTATGGAACACATGTCTTGTCCATTTTTGTCACTTTCGAGCCACTAACACCAAAAAACATAAAAATACGTTATTCCCAAATCAATTTCGACTCGAGAGCAACCTTGAACTTGAATAAATTCAAAAAAACTTTTTCAATTAGTTTTCACAAATACTTTCAAATAATATTACTATTATTTTCTCCAAAATTTTGAAAATATATTTCAACGACGCCCGGATTTAAGTTCCAAAAATATCAATTAATTAATTATAAAGGTAAAAATGGAAATCTTGTGGATGTCAGAATTTCGTGAAGAAATTTATATCATTGGGTTCATGGTGATTTTCCAATCAACTTTCATGTATAAAGTTATCTCGCCTTTTGGCAAGGCTATAATACCATGGAGTTAGCCAAATGGATTCATGATCATCAAGGTAGGAAGCTCCAAGAGGTGGTTATCAGGTTCGAACATCAGATATAATTAAGGATATGGATGATAGTCAAGCAAGTTCAAGCAGATAGTGTCTAAGAAATGGCAAATTATAGATTTGCACTTCCCTGGGTAGGGGATCAGATCGGACCAATGTGATGGAGTACGGATCGGATCGGTTCAATATGACCATGGATCACTCGGATTGGTAGTTCAACATTACGATGATCGCTCAATAACTCAACAAATACTAGGGGAACCAAGAAAACAACTATGGAAGCAAGAAAAGGAAGTGGAGGGGGACCACTAGGACCGATCGTGTGGCACCATGTGCCCCCACACTGATCAACCCGATAGGCCCTATGTCCCCAAATAAGCCCTATTTTTTTGGATCAGTCTATCTTAGTTTCGGTCTTTTGCACATGAATTTTCAATTAGGTATTTGCATGTCTTCTCCTATAAATACAGGATCATTGGCTCCTTGCATGGGATCTTCTTTTCGGCTAGATTGGTTTTCTTTCGGGCACTTCTTCATTTCTCTTTCATTCCTTCATTAATTTTATAAGATTAAAAAACCTATATTACTAATCCTACAGTATAATAAAAAGATTATTGGAGTGGACGTAGGCCAGAGTTTCCTGAGCCACTATAAAATTCGTGTGTTCATTAACTTTTTCAAAGTGGGATGGTGATTTGTTAGAAATCTGAGGAGAAGCCACAAATCTAGGTATGATGAAGGGCAGGGTTTATGGAATCTTGAAAGTGATCAATCAGTTCTAGCTATTGTTCTATTATTCAAGGTGTTTCTACATGCTTCATTATAAGGTATTATATATTTACATGTCTTATAATTTTTTTGTATCCTCTTTATCTCTATCTTTCCCTTTTGTTCATACTTGTGAATCTGAATCTTGATTTGAATATTTATATTCCTTTGCTTGAATCAATTATTCTATCATGTTAAAATAGAATGTTTTCTTTTTTCCACTACTATTTTGTTATGAATCATAAAATCTAATTTTCTATCTCATGTATGATCGTTTGATTTTGTTGTTCAAAATAAACAAAACAAAGTTGAACTTTGGATTTTTTTTTTAATTCATAATTTAGTTTTACATATCAAAAGGTTTACACCTGAATATTTAGACTGGATTGCTATGTAATTAAAACTTGGTTATAATCACACTAATTAATCTTTATCATTCAATTAATGTGGTGTTTTAATTTTCATGTTTCAATTCATTCTAATATAAACTCTTCCGGAAGAAAACGGAAACATTAAATCAATGATATATTCCATGGTTTGCATTTTCATCTAATTAAAAATTATATCTTTCCTTGAAAGGGAAGGATTCTTTTCACAACAATTTCAAACCATTTTCCTTAATCTTAATATTCTTTGATTTACTACTTATAATTGAAATGAACTCTATTTTATTTAAACTGCTATGCTACACATTAATTATATATGTATATATGGTGTATCTGCATATATACACACACACACGGTATATGTATGTATATATACATATATTTTTATTTATATATAAATAAATAAATAAAATTGTTCATGTTTAGGATGAAAAATGAATACACATATGGGACATGTGTCCATCCTAGTGTAAATCCCAACACCAATGCAATGTTCACATTAGCTTTGTGCAATTTTATATGTTGCACTTACATATGGGCACATGTGATGTGCTCAAAACCATTGCATTTAATTAAATCAAATTGGACTAACTCATTCCTAATAAAACATTCACTTAACATGTTAACATTTTTATTTAACATATTATTAATCTAATCAGAGACAAAAATGAGAGGTTTCTCTCTCTTCAATTAATGTTGTTTACTTCCTTAATTATTTGCATAATTATTTGAGAAGAAAACTAAAGGTTTCCTTCTCATATTATTTCAATAAGTAACTACTATTATGTAGGTGTATTTGATACACTCATTCATTTAAATTTATATAATATTCAAATCCTTTTGAATTTTTTCACCAAATAAAATAAAATATTGATTTTATTTAAAAGAAGATTTGGGTAAGGTTTGAATGCATTTAGACTTCATAAGACCATTAAAGATCCAAAATGGGAAATTTTTCTGAAATTCATCAATTTCTTCCACAGCGGTCTGGCCTTGTTCCAACAATGCTATCGGAACCCAATAGCCTATGCAGTCTAAATTAGTCATTTTTGCCTAACTAAGTATGTTTGTGCAACAACTTGAATTTTAGGGATACTAAATAGGGAATCAACTAACAAACTGATAATTAATCTGTTGGTAATAACAAACAATTAAATATTTATGGGAAAAAATGAAATAATAAATAAATGAAAATAAAAGAAAATAAAATGGAAATTTATAATAGGGTTGAGAGGAAAATAAATGGTAACGAATTCATTTACTTTTATTTGGTGTTATAAATTATTTCTTTTTAGTGGTAACGTAGTTTATTTTAATAAATGAACCGTTTTATTAACCCAAATTATTTGAAAAGCTAAACAGTGAGAACGATATGTTTTTTTATGAAAGAATGATAACTAATTACATGACATAAAATGTGTTTTATCTATGAAAAGTTAAGATGAGAATTTTTTTATATTGATTTACGATAAGTTATAAAAGCAAAAAGGAAAAGTAGTAATAATAATAATAATATCATTTTTATAATGTCATGTAGGAAAGGTTTGGAAATTGAATAAAATAATGTTAAGTAAAATAAAAATCTAAAATAAGGATAAAATAAAATGAATACATTGTATTAAAAAGAAAAAAAGAAATAATAATCTAAGGGGTGAATTGGGAGAACATTCTAGAGGAGGGGCTTTATAATAAAAATACCATTCCCTCTCCTCTATTTGCTCTGTATGTACAATACTTTGAGAAACAGGAAGAAAAAAAGAAAGAAAGGAGGAAACCTTATTTCTAATTCTCTCATCCAAGACTTACTAAATAAAGTTTCAATCAAATTTAAGAGATAGATTCTTAATTTCTAAGAGTAAGTATCCTTATAATCCCTTATCACTTTTTTTTCATTGAATAGCTATTTAGGGTTTTCTGATTTTGTTAGCAATTGGAAGTTGAAGACAAGCAATCTAAGGGCTAGCTGATTTAGATCTTGAAGATTGCTATTTGGAGGTTTTAACTGAGTGAAGTTTTAAACTTCTTCTTTTACTTCAAGTTATGATTACATGAAGGCCTAAAAGTGAAATCTTTACAAATCGATTTATTGCTAGTTCCTTTCCCTTGTTTTATTTTTTATTATTCGAACCATTGATATTAGAATAATACTGCAATTTTGTAAAGATTTGATATAAAAAGAATGGGATATAGTATGGGAAAGGAGAAGAGACGAAAGCTTTTTGGCTGAAATATACATGAAATCGAACATTATATGACTAAATTTATCAAAGCACATAACATGCATCATTAAATGTCCTAAAAAAAGCATGTTATATCAAATTTAAAAAAAAAATGCTGCTTAAAATTGCAGCAAAGTGCTGCAGCAGCACTGCAGCGGGCTACAGCACTTGTTGCAGCAAAGCGCTGTAGACTGCTGCAGACTGCTGCAGCAGTTGCTGCATTACTATAGCACTTACTGTAGTAGAGCCCTGTAGTCTATTGCAACAGGCCGCAACAGTTGCTGCAGCATAGCAAAGTGTTGCAGCAAAGCACTGCAGCAGTTGCTGCAGCAAAGCCTACAGCGGGCTACAGCAGAGCGCTGTAGTTTGCCACAGCGGCTCGCAGCAGTTGCTGCAGAAAAGCCTACAACAAAGCAGGCTGCAGCACTTACTGCAACAGAGCGTTGTAGTCTACTGTAGCGGGTTGCAACATAGCGTTGCTAATGCAGCTCTGACCGCTACTGCTGCAGCGCAGCAGGATTGCTTGACGGGGAAAACATAAATTAAAAAAAAAGTATCAATTTTAAATTAAATTATTTTGGTTAAAGGGAAAATTTTATATTATGGATCAATACGTGTTTTAAAAAAGAAGAAAATTTTATTTAAAAGTTTGGTAGCATTTTACATAATAAAACATGTGTTGTTTTGCTTTTAAATTCAATAAATTGTTATGAATTTTTTTTAACTTAACGGACTTTAATAACCTTAATCCAATAAATTAAGTTTTTGTTTTTCGCCTTCATACATAAGTATTATGGTGTACTAGTGTATTAATGCGAAATGGAGATGTAACTATTTTCCTTTCTACGGACAACTTTTTTGCTGAATTTTAATTGCTTTTTGAATATTATGCTGGGTTTACCAAAGGATGTTTTTGGAAGACGTTGTGATCACTGGTTTTATTTTTAAGAAATGTTTTGAAGTTATAAACACTTTTGAGTTTTGGATCGGGATAGATTGGACTCTGTTGTACCAATGGGCCAAAACTCCATCTTGGCCAACCCGATTCAGGATTGCTACCTGAATCGGTGGTATATCATTGGCCATTTTACAACTAAAGGTCAACGGTCTACTATACAGCGCTAATCTTATTTTTTTATCAGGATCTCCGATCGACAGGTCACGGTCCATGATGGACGGAGGCATGGTGGTCCCACGTGTAGATCCGTGAAGGGTAGCATACGGCCTTTGCATTAGACCTTCTTGGTTATCCTGGGTTGATCGTCAGGTGTATTATGATGTCATGAGTAGGTTGCGGTGCCGATGTCTCCGTGCGTGCTTGAGCTCTACCACTATGATTTTACAATACTAACATCTGTTTATTTGGTATATTTTATGAGTCATGTTACATTTATCCCATAATGCAATTTTCTTTTTCTTATGATTTTTTTTAAATATTAAAGTGGATTTTATAAACCCAGTATCATTGGAGAATGTGTGTATGAACTTATTTATTACAATATTGCTTTAATATGATAATTGGGTTGGTATCGTATTGGATTACATACGATATTTTTGGTCTAAAACCATTGTTTGATAAATGAATTATTTATGAAACTAAATCTGCATGTTGGTTCATACACACATATATGCCTCAAATTAGCTTATACGTGCGGCAATTTTTTTGCATTTTGTTGATTGAGATAATCATTGTCCATAGATCTTACTTCACTCACACTAGATATAGTCTGACCCGTATGATTTGTTTTATAATCCTTGGGTCAGTCTGAGGAATGTGGTTGCAGGTTAGGTTGCATGGGCTATAGTAGCATTCTTAGCATTTTCCATGCTTTGGGATTTTGGACTTTACAACTTGGACTTAGAAGTAATCAGTATATATATTATGGTATGTATGTTATTATGTAATTTGGGAGTGGTATATTGTAAAGACCCGTAAGTCCGTACTCCTTGAATAGACACTAATCTCCTTTGTTTAATTCAAGATGAACGAAAATACGAACCCTTAGGGGTTTTAAGAAAAATTTAAGAAAAGAAAAAGACAGAAGAAGAGAGAAGAAGATAGAAAATAGAGGAAAAGGAAATAGAAAATAGAAATTAGAGAGAATAGAAAATAAAACGGAAGAGAAATAGAACGGAACAGAAAACAACAGAATCTCACAATTCGCAGCGGAACAACATATAATAATAAATGAATAATCTTTAAACAAAGAACTATATCAGTTATTACATTTCATTTCATTTCATTACATCATATCATCAGAGTGTACAACATCAAACAGTGCAGCGGAAAAAGAAATACTATATAAGTAATACGCCATGCCATCCAGCTTGTCTCCAACAACTCCAGAATATCCAGAATATCCTGATAAACCTTAACTCTTAACTGCCCGTGTGGAAATTGGTGGGCACCCAGAGTTTAGGAAGGAAAACAATAAACTCCAAGTCAGTCATGTGACTGGTGTGAGAACCCAAAACAGTTTATTTATCTTTAAAATCAAAAATAGAGGAATATTTTTATTTCAATTCGCAATGCTTTTAAAAATGAGACTACCATAAGGCCTCCCGCACACACACACAATGCAAACGCAGAATCGGAGGAGATTTCTCCTTATGATAGTCAAAGATGCTTGATACGCATTTAAAATAATATTTGATATTATTACTAGTGTATAGTGTAGGGAAAATTCATTTCGAAAGTAGAATATAAATCTTAGCCAACATACGACCATTATCGTATGCCTACTATAGCTACCATCCAAACAGTGTTGCGACACCATAAGTGAATGATAGGTTCTACAACTAAAACCGTACAAGTTTCGTATTGTTTCTTTGGATTTCCAACAAATGGTTAGGCCAAGGAACTTCCCATTGCCACATGAGAATGCCTCTGGAAAGACATCCCCGAGAACCAAACCGGAACTCTGCCAACACAAGGCCGGGTTACCCCTAACTGGGTAACTACTGACACGAGCACGCCATTCCCCGATCGTAAACGACCTTTCTCACGGGATCCCGAAAGCCAACAACCACAAAGTAATAAATTCGTAGTAACCACATAGGTTAAATATCTGGGCTCCATACCATGATACCACCTCTATCCAGAAGGAAATGTACATACCCTAAAGGGTGCTACCCCTTATAACCTTGCTGCATCTTTCCTGTTTTGACCATTTCCGGGGTGTGAGGTTCGACGAAGTCACGTCCACAAAAACACACTTTATACAAAAGCCATGCTTTGGGTCAACAAATGATCAACACAATGATCACTAAGATAGACGATCAAATAAACGATCCTATCACAATAATCAACACAATGATCATTTCAGCATCACTCAGCATATCACATTACCAAATTGGGAATATATCGCTGATAACTTCAACTATATAACCTCTGAGCTCGTACGTCTCAGAGAAGGGTGTTAAGCTAAAAGAATAAATTCTCCGCCACCACAGAAATATATTTGAAAGAAATCTTCTTTATATCTCAACTTGTAATGTCAGACATACAATCCATACAAGTCTGTTCCGGGCTCGAACAAAACCGAAGGCACTTACAAAGAAGTCCTTGCAATCCGGATATTCACAATCCTGATCGGATTCACCATCACATATGGAGAACTCTATACCGGAGCAACTCGGTGCAGAGTAAATCGACAGGTCATCCTATCGCTCTCGCAAATACCGGGTCTTCAACACCGATCTTCAATGCAATTATAACGACGTATCACATATTCGGAATGGGTTATATGACCCCATGGTCCTTTCCCGGTTAACCCGAATAGTGAGCGCTTATTCAAAAATAAGTGTAGCATTCACATTCAATCAAATCACATCAATTACCCATTCAAAGGGAACTATTGATAGTCGGTTATTGAACTATCACTGGATATGCACACATCACCAGATTCCAAATAATTTTCCAAATTATTTTTTTTTTTTTAAAAAAAAATATCTTTACAAGATATCTAATTTCAACACTTCAAAAAAAATAAATCAATATTTATTTTTCTAAACCAATCCCACTTTCTTTTATAAATTCCTTAGTGAATTTATATTCCAAAATATTCATGCATACACGATTTCAATTTATCATTTCAATTTATCTTCAAAAAGATAAATTCTAATTATTCACTTCATATTGGAAAAACATTTCCATACTTATTTATTCATAAGTAATTCACAAATCTTTTTATTTTCTATACTTGGAAAATATTCAATATACTTAAATCGAATTAAGTATATATTTCATTCTATTAAGGAAATCATTCACTTAAACATATTTATTTGGGTCAAAACGAATGTTGCGTAAAACATCGTTACGACAACCCAAAATCACTAGTATAGGGATTCGAATTTAAAATAGATATATAAATCCCAATACTATACAAAACATTTCCTTTCGGAAATCATTTACTATAACAACAGTGTTATAGTCCATTATTTCCTTTTCATTTCTCGAAAACGTCTATTTCAACAATAAATGTTGAAATCTATGGTTTCGAATCTCAACACATTTTAAAACATTGTTCGATCGTTTTAATTTTATTTAAAACATCCAAATCCAAAACAATTTCTTTAACGTGTTATTCACTATTCAAAGACGTGAATATACTTCATTAACAATTTCATCCTTTTATTCATTTTAATTCAAAGGATTATTCACTATTCAAAATGTGAATATAACTCCATTTATAGGTTTCAACAATTTACTTATCAAAATAAGTCATTTGCGAATTTATAAAACAACGTTTATAAATTCCATTTCTATTTCACTGTTTATAATTCTATAAATTTCATTCTTATAACTTCACCATTTAAATTCTATAAATTTCATTCTTTAATGAAATTCATTTTCACTTCATTCAAACCCTTATAAAAACTCGTTTTATAATGTCTATATTTCAATTTATAAATATCCATTTATAAATCTCTTAATATAAATCAATTTATATTATTCTTTAAAACGTCTTTAATCTCCTTTATTGTTTCACCATTTTGATTCATAAAATAATTAAATTTTATAAATCCTATATTTAAACTTTTCACAAAAATTCTAAAATATCTCGATTAAACTATTTTATAAACTCAATAGCATCATATTCTCAAAAATCAGTTTTTAACTATATTTCTCAAAAATCATAATTTTTATAACTTTAAAAATTATAACGTTTATTTATTTAAAATGGATCAATTCAAAAATTATTTTATAAAACGTATATTTTTCAAAAATCACTTTAAAATCATTTTAAAATTCCAAATTTTGGGTCCAATGATGCTACACACCAAATAGTCAATCACGACTACAACGATATCATATATCAATATGAAAATCCATCAAATATCAAAATATCTGAAATCAAATAAATACTGTTGAGGAATCCAGTTGGATCCCTCCAACCTGTTTTTCTGCATCCACAAACATTAGCACAATACCAATTTCGCTCCAGTACGAAATTATCGCGGTATATGTTTTTATTAAATATTATCCGCTTAATAACGGCGCAATAGGGTCTCATCCGCTAAACAAAAAATGCGGGAAATCAATAACTCCAATATATACATATGCCAATATATATATATATATTGCTATCATATATAATACCAATTTCACTGTTTATGAAATATTCGCGGTATATGTTTTTATTAAATAACATCCGCTTACTAACGGCGTATAATGTCTATTTTAACAATCAATAGATATCAATCAACATTCAAACATGCATTCAAATATTTTAAATCTAACTATTTAAAATAAAATTGAAACTGATTTGATTGAGTGAGAAGTTCTCACCTTGATTTTAAATTCCGTTTTAGCGATTTATTTCGAATAAAATTAAACGCGCGTTTAATTTTACCCAAAATTCTCACTAACTCCAAATGACTCCAAACCAACTCCATCGCGTAGTGCTCGTCCATACGATTCTAACGCAACTGGTTTCGTGCGTTTTTGACCTCGTATGAAAAAGTTATGAATTATTGAAGTTTGTACACGATTTAAATAAACAAATTACAACATAATTATAATATTTATAACCTAAAATAAATCACAGCCCTCCATCTCAACCCCAACCACATCTGGAATGTCCCTATCATCTTCCATCTCCTCTCGTTCTACAGGCTAAGGCCGTCTTCATGAAACCCACAACCATCAAGCTAGGGTTTCAAATTGCTCCTCCTACACTCGACTTGACGACGATTAGGAAGCTCCACTTCGAAGCTCATCTCCTCCACCATGTTCGGCCCCAAGGAGAGCAAGCTCGGCCCCCCCTTCCACCTAGAAACGCGTGCGCAGGCCATGGAGGACGCGGCCCTGTAGCTTCCTCCACACGACTCCATATTCGATCATAACCGTTGAATCTCTAGCTCTCATCGCCCTCTTCAATTCTCTAGTTGAAACCTAAGGCTAATTCTTTGTAGATTGAGAGAGATTGAGGGGAAAGTGAGAGACAATTCTGGCCATACATACTAAAGTGGCGGCTAGCACTGAATTAGGGTTTTATCTTTTTTTTTATTTATTTATTTTCTTGAGTGAGGGGCTATTTATAAGAAACCGACGAAACACTATTCATCCCGGAAATTCCGAACTCCGATTTACGCGCCGTAACCAGCGTTTCTAAGGTTTACCCCGCGTTCCGGACACAATGGAACAGGTTTCGGAAGCTAATTCGAAAGTATGTTCGAGTTATGGCTGTAAACGCTCAATTTGAATTAAACTGATTTAAGTCGATTTCTAGGCGTTTTAATTTGTACCGGACAAACGGTAAATCCAATTGACTTGAAATTTGAAAACTTATAATAATATCACATTACGGATCCGATGAAACTGGTTTCATCGAAATCCGAGACTTTTTGAAAAATGGCTATTTTCACTCGTCAAATTTAAATTAAAAATAAATCGATGCGTTTCGAGCTGCCACGATCAAACGATAGCTCCGATTGACACAAAAATTGAAATCCGGTAATAACTAACTATTACGGATCCAATGAAACTGGTTTCGTTCAATTCTGAGACTGTTCAAAAATTGGCTATTTTCACTAGTCGATTTAAATATTAAAATATTCAATTTTCACAAATTAACTCTTAATTCGATTTTAAAAGTTCTAAAATATCTTTCTAACTTCCATATGATAAAATAAAATTTTACAAATCATTTTCAATCATATTTAACTATATTTTCAATTTTTTCCATAATTTAACGTATTAAATTATCGATTTAAATTCTTCAATTAAATCCAATAATTCAAATTAAAATTTATTCGACTTATAAATTCACTTATTAATATTTAAAATTAATTAAATATTCAAATTTTAATTTCTAAAAATTCTGGGTCGTTACAATCTTCCCCACTTAAAAGAATTTCGTCCTCGAAATTATTAAGTAAGAAAAGTTACAGAATCTATTAATTTTCCCAAAATCTATAGTTTAAACTTCTTACAAATCTTTACTAAGTTTTCCAAATCATACTTAGTTATCTTTTCAAAAACAACTACTATTGTTTAACTTTCAATTCCAAAATCAAAGTTAAAGTTTTCAAAAAATTTCCCAATTTTCTCAAATTTTTTCTAACGCCTTAAATTTTCGGAAAAATTCGCCATAGTCTCCTTTGCGCGGCTCGATCCGAAAAAAAATGACAGTATATATATCGCAAATATACATCTCATCAAGTAATGAGGCATCCCGAAGGGAAAAAAGTGTAAAAGTACGGTATGTAATCCGAGATATGTACCTTATATTTTATTAGCAAGCATATACGGCTAATATAGCGCGAAAGCGAGCTCCAAATGCGAAGCAAACGCGATCCGCACCTACTAAACACTCAACAAACAACATGAGAACATGCATATATGAAAATAATCTCAATATACAACATATAGCAACATAATAACTATATATGTCAACATAGCAAATGCAACATATTCAAACATCAACCAACTAGCATTCAACAAATTCATAATCAATATATATTCATTTATATTCTCATTAATATTCAATGAATTGGTTTTCAATTTAATCACATTTGATTCATATACAGTGGATGTTCTTTACTAACATTCATTTTCAATTAGTTTATATTCACTAATTCATTTTCAAGTTGGTTCACTTAAATTGATTTTCATTAAATCTTTCAACTTCTAATAACATAAGATTTTAATGAATTAACACCTACATTCATTATTCCATATCAACTTAATTTACATTCAATTGATTAATATTTAATCCATTAATTCAATTCAATTACAAAATTGAATTTCATTTCTTTATTACAACTCATATTCATAAATATATTCATATAGTTTCACTTCTCATATATATAAGTTTATTTCACAATTGTATATCACTTTAATTATAATTCAATTCTTATAATTCTTTTTACTTATACAATTATTCTTCAATTTAGATTATTCAAACAACTAAACAATCAACTTACATACACTTAATAATTCTGAAAAATTATTTCTTTATATACAAAATATATAATCAAGGCAAAATTATTTCATTTACCCAATTTAAAACAATATTATGTCGGTTTATCTTGTTTAAGAGTTTAGAAACTCCTATCTATGATAGTTAGCTAGACTACATCGACTGGAATCTATAAACAATCAACCGATAAGTCAACACAATATAAAACAATTTATATTCACTAACAAATACGCTCTCATAGCTATTATTACACTCAAACTCATTCTAGAGTACTACTGACTCTATCTCTAATGAATAATACCCAACAGAACTATGGTTGTCGCTTAACCATAAGCTCTGATACCAGATGTAAAGACCCGTAAGTCCGTACTCCTTGAATAGACACTAATCTCCTTTGTTTAATTCAAGATGAACGAAAATACGAACCCTTAGGGGTTTTAAGAAAAATTTAAGAAAAGAAAAGGACAGAAGAAGAGAGAAGAAGATAGAAAATAGAGGAAAAGGAAATAGAAAATAGAAATTAGAGAGAATAGAAAATAAAACGGAAGAGAAATAGAACGGAACAGAAAACAACAGAATCTCACAATTCGCAGCGGAACAACATATAATAACAAATGAATAATCTTTAAACAAAGAACTATATCAGTTATTACATTTCATTTCATTTCATTACATCATATCATCAGAGTGTACAACATCAAACAGTGCAGCGGAAAAAGAAATACTATATAAGTAATACGCCATGCCATCCAGCTTGTCTCCAGCAACTCCAGAATATCCAGAATATCCTGATAAACCTTAACTCTTAACTGGCCGTGTGGAAATTGGTGGGCACCCAGAGTTTAGGAAGGAAAACAATAAAATCCAAGTCAGTCATGTGACTGGTGTGAGAACTCAAAACAGTTTATTTATCTTTAAAATCAAAAATAGAGGAATATTTTTATTTCAATTCGCAATGCTTTTAAAAATGAGACTACCATAAGGCCTCCCGCACACACACACAATGCAAACGCAGAATCGGAGGAGATTTCTCCTTATGATAGTCAAAGATGCTTGATACGCATTTAAAATAATATTTGATATTATTACTAGTGTATAGTGTAGGGAAAATTCATTTCGAAAGTAGAATATAAATCTTAGCCAACATACGACCATTATCGTATGCCTACTATAGCTACCATCCAAACAGTGTTGCGACACCATAAGTGAATGATAGGTTCTACAACTAAAACCGTACAAGTTTCGTATTGTTTCTTTGGATTTCCAACAAATGGTCAGGCCAAGGAACTTCCCATTGCCACATGAGAATGCCTCTGGAAAGACATCCCCGAGAACCAAACCGGAACTCTGCCAACACAAGGCCGGGTTACCCCTAACTGGGTAACTACTGACACGAGCACGCCATTCCCCGATCGTAAACGACCTTTCTCACGGGATCCCGAAAGCCAACAACCACAAAGTAATAAATTCGTAGTAACCACATAGGTTAAATATCTGGGCTCCATACCATGATACCACCTCTATCCAGAAGGAAATGTACATACCCTAAAGGGTGCTACCCCTCATAACCTTGCTGCATCTTTCCTGTTTTGACCATTTCCGGGGTGTGAGGTTCGACGAAGTCACGTCCACAAAAACACACTTTATACAAAAGCCATGCTTTGGGTCAACAAATGATCAACACAATGATCACTAAGATAGACGATCAAATAAACGATCCTATCACAATAATCAACACAATGATCATTTCAGCATCACTCAGCATATCACATTACCAAATTGGGAATATATCGCTGATAACTTCAACTATATAACCTCTGACCTCGTACGTCTCAGAGAAGGGTGTTACGCTAAAAGAATAAATTCTCCGCCACCACAGAAATATATTTGAAAGAAATCGGCTTTATATCTCAACTTGTAATGTCAGACATACAATCCATACAAGTCTGTTCCGGGCTCGAACAAAACCGAAGGCACTTACAAAGAAGTCCTTGCAATCCGGATATTCACAATCCTGATCGGATTCACCATCACATATGGAGAACTCTATACCGGAGCAACTCGGTGCAGAGTAAATCGACAGGTCATCCTATCGCTCTCGCAAATACCGGGTCTTCAACACCGATCTTCAATGCAATTATAACGACGTATCACATATTCAGAATGGGTTATATGACCCCATGGTCCTTTCCCGGTTAACCCGAATAGTGAGCGCTTATTCAAAAATAAGTGTAGCATTCACATTCAATCAAATCACATCAATTACCCATTCAAAGGGAAATATTGATAGTCGGTTATTGAACTATCACTGGATATGCACACATCACCAGATTCCAAATAATTTTCCTAATTTTTTTTTTTAAATATCTTTACAAGATATCTAATTTCAACACTTCAAAAAAAATAAATCAATATTTATTTTTCTAAACCAATCCCACTTTCTTTTATAAATTCCTTAGTGAATTTATATTCCAAAATATTCATGCATACACGATTTCAATTTATCATTTCAATTTATCTTCAAAAAGATAAATTCTAATTATTCACTTCATATTGGAAAAACATTTCCATACTTATTTATTCATAAGTAATTCACAAATCTTTTTATTTTCTATACTTGGAAAATATTCAATATACTTAAATCGAATTAAGTATATATTTCATTCTATTAAGGAAATCATTCACTTAAACATATTTATTTGGGTCAAAACGAATGTTGCGTAAAACATCGTTACGACAACCCAAAATCACTAGTATAGGGATTCGAATTTAAAATAGATATATAAATCCCAATACTATACAAAACATTTCCTTTCGGAAATCATTTACTATAACAACAGTGTTATAGTCCATTATTTCCTTTTCATTTCTCGAAAACGTCTATTTCAACAATAAATGTTGAAATCTATGGTTTCGAATCTCAACACATTTTAAAACATTGTTCGATCGTTTTAATTTTATTTAAAACATCCAAATCCAAAACAATTTCTTTAACGTGTTATTCACTATTCAAAGACGTGAATATACTTCATTAACAATTTCATCCTTTTATTCATTTTAATTCAAAGGATTATTCACTATTCAAAATGTGAATATAACTCCATTTATAGGTTTCAACAATTTACTTATCAAAATAAGTCATTTGCGAATTTATAAAACAACGTTTATAAATTCCATTTCTATTTCACTGTTTATAATTCTATAAATTTCATTCTTATAACTTCACCATTTAAATTCTATAAATTTCATTCTTTAATGAAATTCATTTTCACTTCATTCAAACACTTATAAAAACTCGTTTTATAATGTCTATATTTCAATTTATAAATATCCATTTATAAATCTCTTAATATAAATCAATTTATATTATTCTTTAAAACGTCTTTAATCTCCTTTATTATTTCACCATTTTGATTCATAAAATAATTAAATTTTATAAATCCTATATTTAAACTTTTCACAAAAATTCTAAAATATCTCGATTAAACTATTTTATAAACTCAATAGCATCATATTCTCAAAAATCAGTTTTTAACTATATTTCTCAAAAATCATAATTTTTATAACTTTAAAAATTATAACGTTTATTTATTTAAAATGGATCAATTCAAAAATTATTTTATAAAACGTATATTTTTCAAAAATCACTTTAAAATCATTTTAAAATTCCAAATTTTGGGTCCAATGATGCTACACACCAAATAGTCAATCACGACTACAACGATATCATATATCAATATGAAAATCCATCAAATATCAAAATATCTGAAATCAAATAAATACTGTTGAGGAATCCAGTTGGATCCCTCCAACCTGTTTTCCTGCATCCACAAACATTAGCACAATACCAATTTCGCTCCAGTACGAAATTATCGCGGTATATGTTTTTATTAATTATTATCCGCTTAATAACGGCGCAATAGGGTCTCATCCGCTAAACAAAAAATGCGGGAAATCAATAACTCCAATATATACATATGCCAATATATATATTGCTATCATATATAATACCAATTTCACTGTTTATGAAATATTCGCGGTATATGTTTTTATTAAATAACATCCGCTTACTAACGGCGTATAATGTCTATTTTAACAATCAATAGATATCAATCAACATTCAAACATGCATTCAAATATTTTAAATCTAACTATTTAAAATAAAATCGAAACTGATTTGATTGAGTGAGAAGTTCTCACCTTGATTTTAAATTCCGTTTTAGCGATTTATTCCGAATAAAATTAAACGCGCGTTTAATTTTACCCAAAATTCTCACTAACTCCAAATGACTCCAAACCAACTCCATCGCGTAATGCTCGTCCATACGATTCCAACGCAACTGGTTTCGTGCGTTTTCGACCTCGTATGAAAAAGTTATGAATTATTGAAGTTTGTACACGACTTAAATAAACAAATTACAACATAATTATAATATTTATAACCTAAAATAAATCACAGCCCTCCATCTCAACCCCAACCACATCTGGACCGTCCCTATCATCTTCCATCTCCTCTCGTTCTACAGGCTAAGGCCGTCTTCATGAAACCCACAACCATCAAGCTAGGGTTTCAAATTGCTCCTCCTACACTCGACTTGACGACGATCAGGAAGCTCCACTTCGAAGCTCATCTCCTCCACCATGTTCGGCCCCAAGGAGAGCAAGCTCGGCCCCCCTTCCACCTAGAAACGCGTGCGTAGGCCATGGAGGATGCGGCCCTGTAGCTTCCTCCACACGACTCCATATTCGATCATAACCGTTGAATCTCTAGCTCTCATCGCCCTCTTCAATTCTCTAGTTGAAACCTAAGGCTAATTCTTTGTAGATTGAGAGAGATTGAGGGGAAAGTGAGAGACAATTCTGGCCATACATACTAAAGTGGCGGCTAGCACTGAATTAGGGTTTTATCTTTTTTTTTTTTTTTTTCTTGAGTGAGGGGCTATTTATAAGGAACCGACGAAACACTATTCATCCCGGAAATTCCGAACTCCGATTTACGCGCCGTAACCAGCGTTTCTAAGGTTTACCCCGCGTTCCGGACACAATGGAACAGGTTTCGGAAGCTAATTCGAAAGTATGTGCGAGTTATGGCTGTAAACGCTCAATTTGAATTAAACCGATTTAAGTCGATTTCTAGGCGTTTTAATTTGTACCGGACAAACGGTAAATCCAATTGACTTGAAATTTGAAACCTTACAATAATATCACATTACGGATCCGATGAAACTAGTTTCGTCGAAATCCGAGACTTTTTGAAAAATGGCTATTTTCACTCGTTAAATTTAAATTAAAAATAAATCGATGCGTTTCGAGCTGCCACGATCAAACGATAGCTCCGATTGATACGAAAATTGAAATCCGGTAATAACTAACTATTACGGATCCAATGAAACTGGTTTCGTTCAATTCTGAGACTGTTCAAAAATTGGCTATTTTCACTAGTCGATTTAAATATTAAAATATTCAATTTTCACAAATTAACTCTTAATTCGATTTTAAAAGTTCTAAAATATCTTTCTAACTTCCATATGATAAAATAAAATTTTACAAATCATTTTCAATCATATTTAACTATATTTTCAATTTTTTCCATAATTTAACGTATTAAATTATCGATTTAAATTCTTCAATTAAATCCAATAATTCAAATTAAAATTTATTCGACTTATAAATTCACTTATTAATATTTAAAATTAATTAAATATTCAAATTTTAATTTCTAAAAATTCTGGGTCGTTACATATATTGTACTATGGATTATGTATTGTGGACATTATTATTATGATATGTTTTATGTATTCTTCTGTTATTGTGCCGAACTATATGTTCTATTATATTCTGTACTATGTAACCTGGGAAAAATTTATCCTGTACCATTGCTTTTAACCGAGACTGAGCACAAATTCATAAAATTTCTCGTACGAGTGTTAGTTCAAGGGAATGAGTACAGCATTTAGCCCTATCGAGTCTCATTCTCTGTGCTTTCAAATAGTGATACATAGTATTACTCTAGGTTGGCATGGGTATAGGGGTCGGGCATTACATTGTTGGTATCAAAGCCCAGGTTAACAAAAGTACAAAATATATTTAGAATATGAGTTAGCATAAGCAGTAGAAGCATTGTACTTGCCTAATACCATAAGTGTCGCTGCCATAATATAATAATAGTTGTACATACCTAAACCAAAACCCCAAATCTTTGAACATTTTAGTGTGAGAATTATTTTAATTCCAACTTAACAATAATTCTCACTATGTAGAGTAGTGAGAAAGATGGTTGGAAGACCTTCCCGTTTGACGATGGAGTAGTGGATAGAGTTAATGCGGAACATGCCACAGGCTGCACCCGCTCCTAATGCTACTCCTAGAGTTGATTTAGCTCGTTTGTGTAAGGACATTGTGAGCCTCAAAGGGAAGTCCTTTCATGGAAATGAAGGAGTGGTTGGAGTTCAAGCTTGGTTGAAGACTTATGAACGAGTCTTTGGGCACATGGGTGTGATAGACTGTCAGAAGGTCTAGATTGCTTCCAGCTTCCTCCAAGATGGTGCCTTTGACTGGTTCGATGTGGTTAGTGCCGAGATAGGCGAGGAGGAGCTAACATAGGAGAGATTTAGGGAACAATTCGAGTTAAGGTTTGTTCCTGAGGCAGAGAAGGCCATCCTCGCTCGTAGATTTATTGAGCTGAAGCAGAGAGATATGACAGTTCAAGAGTACGTCAATACCTTCAACCCCCTCTCTAAGTATGGCCTCGATTTGGTCAACACTCCGTTCAAAAAGAACAAGAAATTTGTGGATGGTCTACGTAGGAAGCTGAAGGAACAGCTTTTGACTCAGCTTCGCTCCACTTTTGACGAGATAGTTGATTTGGCCATGAGGTATGAAGAATTGTATCAGGAAAGGGACGATGATGCATCACTGAACCGACAGAGCTTTGTGCCTAAGAGGAAAGCTACATTCTTCCCTAAGAAGAAGCAGAATCCTCAAAAAAAGCAAAATAAGGGCAGGAACCAAGCTCCTAGAAGCAAGATAAAAGCAGAGTGAAATGCTACAAGTGCGGAGTGATGGGGCATTTTGCTAATAATTTCTCCAGAGGCAGTGCTATGAGTGTCACCAGATTAGTAATTTGAAGAACAACCGTCCATAGCTTACAAAGAAGAAGCAAGAAGCTAAGCTGAATGAAATGGAAGGAGATCCAGGCCCGAGCTAGAGGAAGGGAAAGCAGGTTGGCAGTCAATGGAAGGTATGATTCCTTTTATAGATACTTTTATTCGTATACTCTTTGACATCGGTGCCTTCCATTCTTTCATATCTAAGGAATTAGTTGATATATATGATTTAGAAGTTGTATACCTCGTGACATCTCTAAGGGTTGTGAATCCCATTGGTGGGTCCGCAACACTTGGAATGTTGTGTAAGGGCATTGAGCATTTTTTCTGCGGATTCTCTTTTCTCTGTGATTTGCATGTATTTGAGTGCCTTGGCTTTGATATTACCTTGGGGATGGACTGGTTGGATCATTATGATGCACGGCTTTCCTGCTCAGACAGAGCTGCTACTTTAAAGTATCCATCCTATAAAGGGCTTGTTAATATGACTCTGGATATACCGAGCTCTAATGCTTATGTTTCTTTGTTTTCCATGGACTCACGAAAGGAAGATGAGATAGCCAGAGTACCTATTGTCAGAGATTTTGGTGATATATTTGAGCCTGTTAGAGGCTTTCCATCAAAGAGGGCCGTGGAGTTCCACATAGATCTAATCCCTCGAGCCCAACCAGTCAGTCGACCACCTACTCTTATGCCTCAAGTTGAGATGGAGGAACTCCGTAAGCAGTTGACTGAATTGGAAGGTAAGCAGTTTATCCGATCTTGTAGCTCTCCCTGGGGAGCTGCTGTTGTATTTGTAAAGAAGGCTCATGACTCTCTTTATTTATGCATTGACTACAAGAAGCTTAATGAGCTCACTATAAAGAATAAGTATCTGTTACCTCGTATTGATGATCTTCTTGATCAGTTGAGCAGAGAAAAGGTCTTCTCCCAGCTGGGCTTAGCTACCAGATTCCATTTGCTGAGAGTAGTGGAAGATAGCATTCCTTTTACTACTTTCGCACTCGTTGTGGTTCATACGAATGGATAGTAATGCCGTTTGGGCTTACAAATGCTCCTGCATACTTTGTAGACCTAATGAATAGAATATTCAGAAGCTATCTTGACCAATTTGTCCTGGTTTTATTAATGACATCCTAGTGTATTTCAAGTCTGAGCAACAGCATGAAGGTCATTTAAGGATGGTTTTGGAGACCTTATGGGAATAAAAGCTAAAAGCTAAGTTCACCATGTGCCACTTTTGGCAGAGGAGGTAAAGTTTTTGGGCCATATAGTCTCTGAAGCCGGTCTGGCCGTTGATCCTTCTAAGATTGAGGCCATATAGAATTGGAAGAGACTTGAATCTGTTGCCGAGATACGGAGCTTCTTGGGACTAGCTGGTTACTCTCAGCGTTTTATTAAAGATTTCTCTAAGATTGTGACTCCTTTGACGAGGCTAACGGGGAATGGAGTCTAGTATGAGTGGACAGATAAGTGTGAAGAAGCTTTCTCAAATTTGAAGGAGATGCTCACTAACGCTCCATTTTTGGTGATTCCAGGGGGTAATCAGGATCTTGTTGTCTATAATGATGCTAGTGGGTCTGTCCTTGGAGCATTACTGATGCAGAAAGGATGAGTCATAGCTTATGCATCCAGGCAATTGAGGCCCAATGCGGTTCGGTATGCTGTTCATGATTTAGAGCTAGCAGCCGTGGTCTTTTCTTTGAAGTTGTGGCTACACTATCTAATGGGTGAACAATTTGTTCTCTATACAGACCATAAGTCCTTAAAATACCTATTTTCCCAAAAGGAAACTGAACATGCACCAACAAAGGTGGTTGAAGTTTTGGCAGCCTATGATTTTGATATTATGTATACTCATGGGAAAGTGAACTATTTTGCGGACGCCCTAAGCCGTAAACACCAAGCAGTTATATCAATGATGGTGGCAGAATGGCGTGACCTCGAGGTGTTAGTTTCTAGCGGGATCTATTACAGTATGCCCACTTATAGCCTAAGGAGGATGTTGGCTAGCTTGATTGTGAGACCAAGTCATATGGCTAGGATTTGTCTTGCTCAAAAGGAAGATTCGGTTGCTTTAGACCGTATTCATCGGCTAAAGAATGGAGAGGATGCTGATGATCTGAAAGGTTTTTAGATGGATGCTCTTGGTTGTTTAAGGAAAAAGGGTAGGATCTTTGTACCTAATGTTACAGGGCTTAAACAGGAGGTGATGCACAACTGCCATTGTTCATGATACACTATTCACCCAGGTGGCAGCATGATGTACATGGACATGAAGCACCTATATTAATAGGAAGGAATGAAAAGCGATATAGGTGAATATGTTAAGAATTGCATTACTTGCCAACTGGTGAAATGCGAGCACCAAAAGCTTAGCGATCTTCTTCAGCTCTTGGAGGTTCCATTATGGAAATAGGATCGGGTACAAGTGAATTTAGATTTTATAATGGTTCACTTATATAAACCCTTTAATGTGATTCAATTAGTGTTTCATTAATGCTTTATTTAGGTACCTATGGATTTCATTGATGGCTTGCCTCGATCGAAGCAAGAGCATGATAGCATATGGGTAGTAGTGGACCATTTGATGAAATCTGCCTACTTTATCCCAGTCAAGTCAAAAAGGACTGCACCTTATTTGTCATGACCCGAAATCTGGCGTCCGAAAATTAATGTCCATACTTCACCTATATTCAAATGCCGTAGATTCAAACATTGAACTCCAGTTCGGATGGAGCTTATAACACACTAAGTACAACAACACAACGAAAGAAAATGAACAATATCATTGATACAACAATGAATACAATATCTGATACAATATGGTGCCACGATATCAGAGACAATAAACAACAGTGGAAAAGATAACAACGGAAGAGATAATTCCAATATGATCTTCAATATAGAGTGAATCCACAATCTACATCTCCAATCCAATGCTCCAAAGATAACCAAGTTCCAAATCGAAAGCTCGAACCGCCAACGATGCTGAACTTGAGCAAGGTCAGTTAAGTGCAGCAAACTCGATCCTGATGCGATCGCCAAACCAAAGGCTGGACGTTATCGACTCTATATCTACTAGCTGACTATCTGAAAATATAACTCTAGACTGCCCGTGTGGAAAATTGTGGGCACCTAGAGTTTAGATAGGGAATAATAAACTCTAGGTCAATCATGGGACTGGTATGAGCAAACGAAACGGTATTATCTTTAAAACAAACAACAAAAGATTTTAAAGTTGAAATCCACATGCTTTTTGGAAAATGAAACTACCATAAGGCCTCCTGGCACACACACAATGCAATCGCACGGTTGGGGGAGATTTCTCCTTACGATAGTCAAACATGCTTAATACGCAAAATTCTTTTGATATTATTATTAGTGCATAGTGCAGAAAACCTATTGAAAGTATAATATAAATCTTAACCAGTATAAGTACAATTATATTATGCCAGTTATAGCTACCAACTGAGGTGGCAGGTTATACAATTGCAATCGTAAAGGGCTCGTATTGTTTCTTTGGATTTCCAACAAATCGTCAGGCAAAGGAACTTCCTAGGCCACATGGATACGCCTCTGGAGGGACGCCCCGAGAACCTAATCGGATCTCTGCCAACACAAGGTCGAGTTACCTCTATAACTAAGTAACTACAGACACGAGTATGCCATCCTCCGGTCGTAACCAACCTTTATCCGAGCGCTCGACACCAACAACCACAAAGAAATGTATTTGCAGTAACCACATAGGTTAAATATATGGGCTCCATACCATGATACCACATCTATCTAGTAGGAAATTGACACACCCTCAGGGGGCGCTACCCCCAAGTTACCTTGTCGCATCTTTCCTGTTTCGACCATTCCGGGTGGTGAGGCATGACGAGGTCTGGTCCACAAAGCTACGCATTACACAAAAGCCATTCTTCGATCAACACTTCGTATGCCACATTACCAAATTGGGAATGTATTACTAGTAACCATCAACTACATAACCTCTAAGCTCGTACGTCCCAAAGAAGGGTGTTAAGCTAAGAGAATAAATCTCTGCCACCAAACAGAAATGTATTTGATAGAAATCATCTTTACATCTCAAAGTGTAATGTCAGACATACAACCATACAAGTCTGTTTCGGGTTCGAACAGAACCGAAGGCACTTCAAAGAATCCCTTGCAATCTAGGTATTCACAATCCCGATCAGACTCCCCATCACATAATGAGCGCAATATTTAAAAACATATGGATATTGGGATCTCAATTAAGTCAAAACACATTATTTTAAATCTTCTTTCAAATGGTTTAAATAAATTACCAATTTCACTTCTTTAAACAAACAGATTCACTTTTCAAAGTTCACCAATCTTCCCAAAGATTCATTCAAAATATTTAAACAAAATATCTATCATTAAGATCCTCTTTTGTTTGAAAACAAAGTTCACCAAATATTTCACAATGATTCCTTCATAGTTTTCGAAACAATTTCATTTCAAATCTTTTATATGAAAGATACACCTTTAAGATTCTCTTCAATTTCAAAACAAGGCTCAATCATCTTTCACAAAGATTCATTTATAGCTTTCAAAACTATTTCAATTCCATTTAAAACTTGAAATCTTTCAATACAAATTGGAAATCTTTTCTTTATATGAAAGCAACTATTATTTAAAAACAAATAGTTTTCATTTTGGAAAAATCCGATTGCATTTGCACAAGTTAAAGCCCTTTAAGTATAAAACTTGGGATAAATTCAAATTACCAAAACGATACTTTTGGAATGGTTAAAAACCCTTATAAACACATTTGTAACCTATATAACCTTTTTTAGACCATAATTTCCAAATATAGAATTCTATTTCAAATTTTGAATTTAAATTCAAATCCAACTATTTAAATTTCAAAATTTTGTCAAGTTGTCTAAAATAACCTTTATCTTTGAAACTCCTTTTCAAAAGCTTTTCAAATTTAACCCAATTCCATTTCCAAACTATTTGAATTCAAAATTCATCTTTAAAACAAAAAATATTTAAATTCAAAATATCTGTGACTTAACCGATTTCCCGTGAAATCCATATTTTTGTGGGTATGGTGTAGTCCAGGGGTTTTACACAATAGTGCAACAACACCAATCATCAAAGATTCAATCATATCAATATCGATAAGCGATATAATCTATAACGCTTATCTTCATTCACAGATTCGCGGATAAAATAAATTTGTCATAGATAAATAAATTGCATTCGTCACAGAAAATTACATTCATCACAGCCCAAATCAAAAAAGAGAATCACACATCATGGATATCAAACAATTCAATATTCAGTAGAATCCAATCGTCCATAAGTAAGATCAATTAATTATCTGATTAATGTAAATCAGATTAATCACTAATCCTGGTTGTTTAACATTAATTAATTTTAAATCATTTGATTAATTGTCCTTTAATCATTTATTAAATTAATTAGCCTTTAATCATTAAATAATTAACCTTTAATCATTTAATTATTCTTTGATTAATTACCCTTAATTAATTATAATAATTAATCCTTAATTAATAAATCATCCTTTAATCACTTTCATTTATTAATTAACCTTTAATTAATTACGTTATCCTCAATTAATTACATTAATTAGTTAACTATTAATTAGTTATCATTTAATTAATTATTTTTAATTACTTACGATAAATGATTATCCCTAGTCACTTATATTTTATATTTACTAATTAATTACATTGAATAATTATACTTTAATCACTTGATTTATCAATCGTTAATCATTAATTAATTATCCTTAATTACTTTTATTAAGTAGTTATCTTTAAGTGATTAATTATTATTTTTAAACATCAATTAAGGAATTAATTAATTATTCTTTAATTTAATCTCAAATTAGTTAATCTTAATTGAATTACACAAAATGATTACCTTTTAAATCAATTTCACAAAGTAATTAGCTTTAATTTAAATTACACAAAGTGATTATCTTTTAAATCAATTAACTTTAAAACATTTAATACTTAAACCTTTAACCTTTGAAACAAAGTTATTTTTAATTCACAAATTAACTTGAACTTTAAAGTCAAATAAATTTTTTAAAACATTATTCTTTTTTTAATTAATTCCTTAATTAAGCCTAAAGTAAATTAACTTTAAAATAGCTTACATTAATCCTAATCCCAAAACTAAATTAAAACATTTATTATTCTTCAAGAATGAATTGGAAAAGGTTTACAACTTGATTTAATTAAAATTTGAATAAAAACTTGTTTTATTTTAAATTTTGAACTGTAAAACCTTCAAATCCGAGATGACTCGAGTGAAATCCGAGCCAAACACCAAAATCTTTGGGTCCATCCTCGAGTAAACTCCTGCTACTTTATTTTAAACTTTGTTTATTTTAAATTTTAAAACCGTGACAAACATACACACCAACCCGATGTTTCCTTCGAGCCATCACCACGTTTTCATGAGCATGACTTCGAGTTTAACCTCTTCTTCCTCAATTCTCTAACAAACCCAGACACCCCACTTGCGTGCACATGTACAACCTTATCGATCGCCTCCAACCACGGTCCCTACCCTCGACAAGTCGTCGACATCATCATTGACCAGTACGAACCTCCAGAGCCTTCGAATCTGCCGTAGATCGTAAATCGAGATACCCATCACCAAACTTAAACAAACCCAGTCAGCAAAATTTGCCTCATCATGACAACTCCGACAATCTGAGCTCGCACCACCCCGACCATAACTTTGCCACGCGATGATGCACTAATCCCCTTGGTTCCGATCGTCGGATGTTCACGCACGACAACGAATTATCCTCCCAAACTACGACAAACAAAATCAATCCTTAAACCCTATTTCGTCGATCCCAAACCTATCTGATCATATGGAAAATTTCGTACTATTTTTCCATTGATCTATGACACATCGTCTTCCTCTGACATCAAGCTCAAGGCTCGATTGCTCTTTGATCGACGGAGATTGACTTTTTTGTCAATTCCATTCAACTCGAAAATCCCCCTTTATTACAATATTTAAAATTTTGATTTGATTATCAAAATTCAAAATTTTCCCTTACAAATCTAGTGGTATGATCTAAACTTGAAATTATGATCATCAAATTTGGACTCAAATTGATTTCTTTCTTTAATTTCCTATTTTAAATTAAATAATTAATCTAAACTGTTTGAAACCATTTTTTAATAGATGTTATAGTTTTACAACCATGTTTTATTAAGCTATCAGAACCAAAAAAGGATTAGAGATGAAGATTTTTTTGATTTTCAAACTGATTTTAAAACCTTAAACTAAGACAAAAATAAATATATATGTTTCTAGATATGTGCACAGAGTATCCATAGATGCAGGAATATTTCATCCATACAACCATATATTCAATATTGATCACATGCAAACTAGAGTAAATATATGGGTTTAAGGTTTTTTTTGCTCACCTGTGATTTGAGAGCAGAGGCCTGGAATGATAAAACAGGGAACCTGAATTTGCTATTAACTGGAATGCTTTTGTTTTTTGATCTGGAATTAAATTGAAATCTGCTACTTTGTTGAGTTGATTTGCCACATGATTGTCTAGAAACTGGAAATTATTCTTTGCTTGTTTTTCAGAGTTGAATCTTTACATCTTTAGTTGAATTGAATTGCATTGATATGCCACTTGAATCAGTTTTAAAAAACTGTTTTGGTTTAACTTTTTATTGCCTGATTTCCAGGTTGATCTAGATCCTGTTTAATTGCTGAGATGATTTCTGCTTCTTTAATATTCATTTATTTTCAGATTTTGATTCGGGTTGAAACAGAAAAATTGTTGTTTTTGATTTCTTTTCTGTTTTGGTTTTGTTTTCTCTTTGATTGTCTTTGAATATGAAGGATTTGAAAAGTGAAGAGAATATGGCCTGATTTCTTTCTATACACATATTTTGTATGCTTTTAATTTTAAAAAGAAAACGAGTTGTTTGCCACTTGTTTTATTTTTCTCTTCATGTCTTCTAATTGTTTAATTTTTTTGTTAAGGAGATTACATTTGTTAAAAACATCATTCTTATGTTTAAACCCTTTAATCAAATTTTATTTATAAAATTTATTTTAAACCCTTATGTTAATTCATTTATAAGTCATCTTTTTATAAACATCTTATTTACATATGTAATACATTTTAAACACTTTAAATTTTCATGTTTATTATTTAAATATAACTTTATATTATATTTTCTATTTATATTCCCTGTTATACTATTTATATGAGTTTACAACTTTAAAGACTATAATTTAATAATTAATTAAACACTTATATTTTTAATCCCTTACTTTATTTTAAATTTCTATAATAAATCCAATCTATTTATAAATATTTACATTTGAATTTTCCAAATCAAAATTTTATTTACAATTCAACAACTTTCAATCTATATATATATATATATTCACAAATATATTTATTCCAAAATTTTCAAACTAATGCACAATCAAGTTTATAATTAATATATATTATTCAAAATATTTATTTCTGAATTTCCAATTAGAAATTCTATTTTAAAATCATGTTTATATACATTTATATTAATAAATAAAAAATATCTATTTAATTTGGAAAATACAAAATTAATTCATAATTTAATTTCAAAAATTAAATTACTTACCAACTTAAATTTGATTTAAAAATAGAAATGTTACAAATTCTCTCTTAAGAAAATTCCGTCCACGAAATTTGCCAGGGAGACAACAAAGGATGGATACACAAAGTTAAAGAAACAGTTTTTCAGATCAAACTTAATATCTATCCTGCATTTGGCTTACCAACTCAGAATATCATCGATAATTATGAGAACGAACTCATCCCATATCTCATAAGATACTCGAGGCATCCAGTCTATGAAATATGCAAGGGCATTGGTTAGTCCGAAGGGCAATTAACCATTCGTAGAATACATCTGGGCCACACAGAATAAACTATGGATATTTCAACTATAGTTTACACCAGCTTGTCCCTCTTCGGACTTGAATCCTTACCAGAAATTACAATAGAATTTTTTTCCAAATTTGGTTTTAACCGAAATTGTTTTATCGATACAAATTAATTTAACTTCATATTTATTTATCAATTTTTTCAATTTAGATTCCAACTTTATTAAAGTTAAAATAGAAAGTTGCGGGAAACGGATGATTAGAATACGAAATAGGAACTAGAACCTTTTCTAGAATGATTCGTAGGGCCACCAACATACCAAAGCTTCTTTCTAGAGCTGCCACGAAGCCATCAAAGAATTGAAATTGAATCAAAGGAGATTGATAAAGAAAGTTTCCTTGTTGTTACAGGGCATTGACCCTTCGTAGTTGTACTTCCCTGTCCCATACCTCGTCCTCTTCTTGCACTCATACTCACTATCAATGGATAGCAAGAGAATTTACTGAGGCATACAGACGGATATCTTAGGAATATACTCATTCTAAGGTATACTTCACCCTATTTCTACTGAGCTACCTAATGTGTTATACTCCTGAGCTAAAGTTCAACCTTCGGCTCCGGTACCACTTGTCACGACCCGAAATCTGGCGTCTGAAAATAGACATCCATAATTAACCTGTGTTCAAATGCCGTAGATTCAAACGTCGAACTCCAAGTCGGATGGATCTTATAACACATTAAGTACAACAACACAGCGGAAGAAAATGAATAATATCATTAATGCAACAATGAATACAATAATTGATACAATATGGTATAACAATATCAGAGGCAATAAACAACAGTTGAAAAGCTAACAACAGAAGAGAAAAACCCAATATGATCTTCAATAGAGAGTGAATCCACAACCTACGTCTCCAATCCAAAGTTCCAAAGATCACCAAGCTCCAAATCGAAAGCTCGAACCA
The DNA here is from genome assembly GCA_030765085.1 of Allium cepa. Classification (NCBI taxonomy): domain Eukaryota; kingdom Viridiplantae; phylum Streptophyta; class Magnoliopsida; order Asparagales; family Amaryllidaceae; genus Allium; species Allium cepa. The sequence continues at coordinate 311,603,176 of CM060942.1, read as the reverse complement.
CTATTGATGCTGAAATTGAGCAAGGTCAGTCAAGTGCAGCAAACTCGATCCCTATGCGACTGCCAAACCAAAGGTTGGATGCTATCGACTCTATATTTACTAGCTGACTATTTGAAAATCTAATTCTAGACTGCCCGTGTGGAAAATTATGGGCACTTAGAGTTTAGATAGGGAACAATAAACTTCAGGTTAGTCATGGGACTAGTATGAGCAAACGAAAACGGTTTTATCTTTAAAACAAACAACAAAAGATTTTAAAATTGAAATCCGCAATGCTTTTTGGAAAATGAAACTGCCATAAGGCCTTTCGGAACACACATAATGCAATCGCACACTTGGGGGAGATTTCTCTTTATGATAGTCAAACATGCTTAATAAGCAAAATTCTTTTGATATTATTGTTAGTGCATAGTGCAGAAAACCTTTCGAAAGTATAATATTAATATTAACCAGCATAGGTACCATTATATTATGCCAGCTATAGCTACCACCTGAGGCGGCCGGTTATACAATTGCAATTGTAAAGGGCTCGTATTGTTTCTTTGGATTTCCAACAAATGGTCAGACAAAGGAACTTCCTGTGCCACATGGGTACCACTCTGGAGGGACACCCCGAGAACCTAACCGGATCACTAGCAACACAAGGTCGGATTACCTCTGTAACTAGGTAACTACTGACACGAGTATGCCATCCCCCGGTCGTAACCAACCTTTATTCGAGCGCTCGACACCAACAACCACAAAGCAATGTATTTGAAGTAACCAAATATCTGGGCTCCATACCATGATACCACCTTTATCAAGAAGGAAATGGACATACCCTCGGAGGGAGCTACCCGCAAATAACCTTGCCGCATCTTTCCTGTTTCGACCATTCCGGGTTGTGAGGCTCGACGAGGTCTCATCCGCAAAGCTATGCTTTTCACACAAGCCATACTTCGATCAATACATGATCAGTAGCACTTCGTATGCCACATTACCAAATTGGGAATGTATTACTAATAACCATCAACTACGAAACCTCTGAGCTTGTACGTCTCAGAGAAGCGTGTTAAGCCAAGAGAATAAATCTCCGCCACCAAATAGAAACTTATTTGATTGAAATCAGCTTTACATCTCAAAGTGTAATGTCAGACACACATCCATACAAATCTGTTCCAGGTTCGAACAGAACCGAAGGCACTTCAAAGAATCCCTTGCAATCCGGGTATTCACGATCCCGATCGGACTCCCCATCACATATGGAGATTTCTATACCGGCCCGACTCAGTGCAGAGACATTCGATGGGTAATCCTTTCTTTCTCGAAAATACCCGGTCTACACCAACGGTCTTCAAATGCAATCCATAACATCGTATTATTATTCGCAATGGGCTATATGACACAAGGTCCTCTCCCGGCTAAACTGAAAAATGAGCGCAATATTTAAAAACATATAGATATTGGGATCTCAATTAAGTCACAACTTATTATCCAAAATCTTCTTTCAAATTGTTTAAACAAATTACAAATTCCAAATATTTAAACAAAAAGATTCACTTTAGAAAGTTCACCAATCTTCCCAAAGATTCATTCACAATATTAAACAAAAGATCTATCTTTGAGATCTTTTTTTGTTTGAAAACAAAGTTCACCAAATATTTCACAAAGGTTCCTTCATAGTTTTCGAAACAATTTCATTTCAAATCTTTTATACAAAAGATACACCTTTAAGATTCTCTTCAACTTCAAAACAAGGTTCAATCATCTTTCACAAAGATTCATTCATAACTTTCAAAACTATTTCAGTTCCATTTCAAACTTGAAATCTTTCAATACAAATTGGAAATCTTTTCTTTATATAAAAGCTACTATTATTTGAAAACAAACAGTAACGTTTTGGAAAAATCCGATTGCACTTGCACAAGTTAAAGCCCTTCGAGTATAAAACTTACGCTAAATTTAAATTCCCAAAACAATACTTTAAATGGTTAAAAACCCATATAAACACATTTATAACTTGCATAACCTTATTTAGACCATAATTTCCAAATATAGAATTCAATTTCAAATCTTGAATTTAAATTCAAATCCAACTATTAAATTTCAAAATTTTATCAAGTTATCCAAAATATCCTTTATATTTAAAACTCCTTTTAAAAAGCTTTCCATATTTATCCCATTTACATTTCTAAACTATTTGAATTCGAAATTCATCTTTAAAACAAAAAAAAAATTTAAATTCAAAATATCCGTGACTCAACCGATTTCCTATGAAATCCATATTTGTGTCTGTATGGTGTAGTCCTGGGGTTTTACACAAAAGTGCAACAACATCAATCATCACAGATTCAATCATATCAATATCGATAAGCGGTATAATCTATAATGCTTATCTTCATTCACAGATTCACATATAAAATAAATTTATCACAGATAAATAAATTAAATTCATCATAGATAATTACATTCATCACAGCTCAAATCAAAACAGAGCATCACACATCAGGGATATCAAACAATTCAACATTCAATAGAATCAAAACATCCATAAGTATGATCAATTAATTATCTGATTAATGTAAATCTGATTAATCACCAATCCTGGTTAATTAACATTAATTAATTTCAAATCATTTAATTAATTGTCCTTTAATCATTTGTTAATTAATAAATTAACTAACCTTTAATCATTAAATAATTAACCTTTAATTATTTAATTATTTTTTAATTAATTACCCTTAATTAATTACAATAATTAATTAATCTTTAATTAATAAATCATCCTTTAATCACTTTCATTAATTAATTAACCTTTAATTAATTACATTATCCTCAATTAATTACATTAATTAATTAACTCTTAATTAATTATCATTTAAGTAATTGTCTTTAATTAATTACAATAAACGATTATCCCTGGTCACTTATATTTTATAATTACTAACTAATTACATTAAGTAATTATACTTTAATCACTTGATTTATCAATCATTAAACACTAATAAATTATCCTTAATTACTTTTGTTAAGTAATTATCTTTAAGTGATTAATTATTATTTTTAAACATCAATTAAGGAATTAATTAATTATTCTTTAATTTAACCTCAAATTAGTTAATCTTAATTGAATTACACAAAATGATTACCTTTTAAATCAATTTCACAAAGTAATTAGCTTTAATTTAAATTACACAAAGTGATTATCTTTTAAATCAATTAACTTTAAAACATTTAATCCTTAAACCTTTAACCTTTGAAACAAAGTTATTTTTAATTCACAAATTAACTTGAACTTTAAAGTCAAATAAATTTTTTAAAACATCATTCTTTTTTTTAATTAATTTCTTAATTAAGCCTAAACTCAATTAACTTTAAAATAATTTACTTTAATCATGATCCCAAAACTAAATTAAAACATTTATTATTCTTCAAGAATGAATCGAAAAAGATTTACAACTTGATTTAATTAAAATTTGAATAAAAGAATGTTTTATTTTAAATTTTGAACTGTGAAACCTTTAAACCCGAGATGACTCGAGTGAAACCTGAGCCAAACACCAAAATCTTCGGGTCCATCCTAGAGTAAACTCCTGCTACTTTCTTTTAAACTTTTTTATTTAAATTTTAAAATTGTGAAAACATACACACCAACCCAATGTTTCCTTCGAGCTATCACTACGTTTTCACGAGCGTGACTTCGGGTTTAACCTCTTCTTCTTCAATTCTATAACAAACCCAGACACCCACATTCGCGTGCACGTGTACAACCTTGCCAATCGCCTCCGCCACTGCCCTTACCCTCGATGAGTCGCCGACATCACCATTGACCGGTACGAACCACCAAAGCCTTCGAATTTGTCGTTGATCGTAAATTGAGCTACCCTTCACCAAACTGAAACCAAACCAGTCGCCAAAATTTGCCTCATCAGGACAACTCCAATAATCTGAGCTCGCGCCACCCCGATCATAGCTTTGCCACGCGATGTGCACTAATCCCTTTGGGTCCGATCATCGGATGTTCACCCACGACGATGAATTATCCTCCCAAACTTCGATAAACAAAGCCCATCCTTAAACCCTATTCTGTCGATCCCAAACATATCTGATCATTTGGAAAATTTCGTACTATTTCCATTAATCTATGACACATCATCTTCCTCTGGCATCAAGCTTGAGGCTCGATTGCTCTTTGATCGACTGAGATTGACTTTTTTGTCAATTTCATTCAACTCGAAAATCCACCTTTGTTACAATCTTTAAAATTTTGATTTTATTATCAAAATTCATATTTTTCCATTACAAGTCTAGTGGTACGATCTAAACTTGAAATTATGATCATCAAATTTGGACTCAAATTGATTCCTTTGTGTAATTTCCTATTTTAAATTAAATACTTAATATAAATTGTTTAAAGCCATTTTTTAATAGATGTTATAGTTTTACAACCATCTTTTATTCAGATATCAGAACCAAAAAAGAAATAGGGATGAAGATTTTTCTGATTTTCAAACTGATTTTAAAACTTGGAACTAAGGTTGAAGTAAATGTATCTGTTTCCAGATATGTACACATAGTATCCAGACGTGTAGGAATATTTCATCCATACAAACATATGTTCAACATTGATCACATGCAAACTAGATTAAATATATGGGTTTAAGGTTTTTTGTTTTCTCACCTGTAATTTGAGAGCAGAGGCCTGGAATGATAAAACAGAGAACCTGAATTTGCTATTAACTGGAATGGTTTTGTTTTTTGATCTAGAATTAAATTGAAATATGCTTCTCTGTTGAGTTGATTTGCCACATGATTGTCTAGAAACTAGAAATTTATCTTTGCTTGTTTTTTAGAGTTGAACCTTTACATCTTTAGTTGAACTAAAGTGCATTGATCTGCCACTTGAATCAGTTTTAAAAACTATTGTTTTTATTTAACTTTTTATTTCCTGATTTCCGGGTTGATCTAGATCCTGTTTAATTGTTGAGATGATTTCTGCTTCTTTGATATTCATTTATTTTCAGATTTTGATTTGGGTTGAAGCAGAAAAGTTGTTGTTTTTGATTTCTTTTCTGTTTTGGTTTTGTTTTCTCTTTGATTGTCTTTGAATATCGAGGATTTAAAAAGTGAAGAGAATATGGCCTGATTTCTTTCTATAAACATATTTTGTATGATTTTAAGTTTAAAAAGGAAAAGAGTTGTTTGCCACTTATTTTATTTTTCTCTTCATGTCTTCCACTTGTTTAATTCTTTTGCTAAGAATATTACATTTGTTAAAAACATACATTCTTATGTTTAAACCCTTTAATCAAATTTTGTATACAAATTTTATTTTAAACCCTTATGTTAATTTATATATAAGTCATGTTTTTATAAACATCTTATTTACACATTATTACATTTTAAACACTTTAAATTTTCATATTTAGTATTTAAATATAACTTTATATTGTATTTTCTATTTATATTCCCTTTTCTACTATTTATATATGTTTACAACCTTAGGGAATATAATTTAATAATTAATTAAACACTTATATTTTTAAACCCTTACTTTATTTTAAATTTCCATAATAAATCCAATCTATTTATAAATATTTACATTTTGAATTTACCAAAATTAAAATTTTATTTACAATTTAACTTTCAACATATATATATATATATATATATATATATATATTCACAAATATATTTATTCAAAAAAATTCAAATTAATCCACAATCAAATTTATAATTAATATGTATTATTCAAAATATTTATTTCTGAATTTCCAATTATAAATTCTATTTTAAAATCATATTTATATACATTTATATTAATAAATAAACAAATATCTATTTAATTTGGAAAATACAAAATTAATTCACACTTTAATATCAAAATTTAAATACTTACCAATTTAAATTTGATTTAAAAATAGGAATGTTACATTATTTGGCGATGTTGTATGTGAAAGAAGTTGTTCATCTCCATGGTGTACCTAGCGCTATAGTTTGTGACAGAGATCCATTATTCACTAACGGATTTTGGAGGAACTTACAAGCATCTTTGGGGACGAAGCTGGATATTAGCTCAGCCTATCATCCTCAGTCCGATGGACAAACTGAGCGAGTCAACAAGACATTAGAGGATTTGTTGCGCTCTTTAATTCTGGATATTGGAGGGTCTTGGGAGGACCACCTATACTTGGTAGAGTTTTCATATAATAACATATTTTAGTCCAGTATAGGCATGGCTCCTTTCGAAGCACTGTATGGATGACCATGTAGATCTCCTACATGCTGGCTTGAGACTAGAGATAACATAGTTCTTAGTCCGACACTATACGGGTAGCTTCAGAGAAGTTAGAGTTAATTAGGTAGACGATGAAAGAAGCACAAGATAGACAAAAGTCCTATGTAGACAAAAGAAGAAAGGACTTGGAGTTTAGCGCCGACGATCATGTATCATGAAGGTTACTACTTTAAAGGGGGTAATAAGGTTCAGCAAGACTGGTAAGCTTGCTCCTAGATTTATTGGGCCTTATCCTATTGTGGAGTGGATTGGGAAGCTTGCCTATAGAGTTGCTTTACCTGAACACTTATTGAGTGTCACAACGTCTTTCATGTGCCACACTTGAGAAAGTGTTTGGTGGATTCTGAGGAGGCCAAAGCAGTTGCACCAGCTTGAGATCGCTCCTAATATGACATATACTCGAGTGCCATCCATATCGTTGCCTCTGAGACAAAGAAGTTGCGTAGTAAGGTGGTTCCTCTAGTCAAGGTGCAATGGTCGAGCAGTTCGAAGGACTACACCTGGGAAACACTAGAGTCGATGCAGAGGCACTATCCTGAATTGTTTGGCGCTCGAGTATGGTATGTCTTATTCTTTTAGAATTTAAATAACCTAATAAAGTTACAGATATCGCCCTTAAGTACAATTTGCGAGGGCATAATTTTTGTAAGGTTAAGTCTGTAACAACCTGATTTTTAGGGTTACTAAATTAGGAATCAACTAAGAAATTGATAACTAATCTGTTAACAATAACAAACAATTAAATATTTATGAAAAAAATGAAATAATTAATAAATGAAAACAAAAGAAAATAAAATGGAAATTTAATATTAATAGGGTTGAGAGGAAAATAAATGGTGATGAATTCATTAACTTTTATTTGGCGTTATAAATTATGTCCTTTTATTGGTAATGTAATTTATTTTAATAAATGAATCATTTTATTAACCCAAATTATTTGCAAAGTTAAACATTGAGAATGATATGTTTTTCTTATAAAATAACGATAACTAGTTACGTGAGATAAAATGTGTTTTACATATGAAAAGTTTAGATGGGAATTTTTTTATGTTAATTTACGATTAGGTATAAAAGAAAAGAAAAGAAGGAAAAGTAAAAATAATAATAAAATAATATCTTTTTTATAATGTCATGTAGGAAAGGTCTAGAAATTGAACAAAATAATGTTAAGCAAAAGAAAAATCTGGAATAAGGACAAAATAAAATGAATACATTGTATTAAAAAGAAAAAAATGAAATAATAATCTACATGGTGAACTAGAAGAACATTCGAGAGGAGGAACTTTATAACAAAAACATCATTCCCTCTCCTCTGTCTGCGAAAGAAAAAAAGAAAGAAAGGAGGAAATCTAATTTCTAATTCTCTCATCCAAGACTTACTAAATAAAGTTGCAATCAAATCTAAGAGATAGATACCCAATTTCTAAGAGTAAGTATCCCTATAATCTCTTATCATCTTTCTTTTTTAATGAATAGCTATTTAGAGTTTTTTGATTTTGTTAGCAATTGGAAGGTGAAAGACAAGAAATCTAAGGGCTAACTAATTTAGAGCTTGAAGATTGCTATTTGGAGTTTTAGAAGAGTGAAGTTTTAAACTTCTTCTTTTATTTCAAGTTATGATTGCATGAAGGTCTAAAAGTGAAATCTTTACATATGGATTGTTGCTAGTTCATTTCCCTTATTTTATTTGTTGTTATTCAGACCATTGGATATTAGAATAATATTGCAATTTTGTAGTGATTTGATATAAAAAGAATGGGATGTAGTATGGAAAAGGAGAAGAGAAGAAAGCTTTTTGGCTGAAAAATACACGAAATTAAACGTTGCATGACAGAATTTATTAATGCACATAACATGCATGATTAAATGTCCTAAAAACAAAGCATGTTATATCAAAAAAAATTTAAAAAAATTGCTGCTCAAAATTATAGCATAATGCAGCAACGCTGGCTGCAAAGTGTTGCAGCGTCACTGCAATGTGCTGCCACAGAGCGCTGCTGCAGCACAGCAAAGTGCTGCAGCAGAGCGCTGCAGCAGGTGCTGCTTTGCTGCAGCACTTACTGCAGCAGAGCGCTGTAGTTTGTTGCAGCCTGCTGCAGCAAAGCAAAGTGCTGCAGCGGGCCGCAGAAAAGCAAGCTGTAGTACTTACTACAGCAGAGCGTGCTGGGCAGCGCAGCAGCATTGCTGCGCTGTTGATGCAGCTTTGTGTGTTGTTGCGGCAGCGCAACAGGATTACTTATCGGGGAAAAAAATAGATTAAAGCTTTTTAAAAAAAATTACAATTTTAAATTAAATTATTTCGATTAAAGGGAAAAAATTATATTATGGATCAATATGTATTTTGAAAAAGAAGAAAATTTTATTTAAAATTTTGATAGCATTTTGTGTAGTAAAACATGTGTTGTTTTGTTTTTAAAATTAATAAATTGTTATGAAATTTTTTAAACTTAACGGACTTTGAATAACTTTAATCCAATAAATTAAAAAAAATTGTTTTGCCTTGATACATAAGTATTATGGGGTACTTGTGTATTAATACAAAACGGAGATGTAACTATTTTCCTTCTCTATGGACAATTTTTTTGCTGAATTTTATTTGCTTTTTGAATATTATACTGGTTTATCAAAGGATTTTTTTTGGAAGATGTTGTCATCACTGATTTTATTTTTAAGAATTGTTTTGAAGTTACAAACACTCTTGAGTTTTGGGTTGGGACAGATTGGAATCTGTTGTACTAATGAGCCAAAACTCCATCTTGGCCGACCAGATTTAGGATCGCTACCTGAATCGATGGTATATCACTGGCCCTTTTACCACCAAAGGTCAACAGTCTGCTACACAGGGCTAATCTTATTTTTTAGTCGGCATCTCCGATCGGCAGCTCACAGACTATGATGAATGGAGGCGTGGGGGTTCCACGTATAGATCCGTGGATAGGTAGCATACAGCCTTTTCCTTAAATCGTCTTGGTTTCCTGGGTTGATCGGCAGGTGTATTATGGCGTTATGAGTTGGTACGGTGCTGATGCTCCGCGCGTGATCAAGCTCTACCAAAGTGAGTTTACAATACTAGTGTCTGTTTATTTGGTATATTTTATGAGTCATGTTACATTTATCCCATAATTTCCATAATGCAATTTTATTTATCTTATGATTTTTCATTAAAATTGATTCTAAAAACCCCAGTATCTTTGGAGAATGTGTGTATGAACTTATTTATTATAATATTGCTTTACATACGATAATTGGGTTGGTATCGTATTGGATTACATACGATGTTTTTGGTCTAAAACCGTTGTTTGATAAATGAATTGTTTATGAAACTAAATATGCATATTGGTTCACACACATATATGCCACATGTTGGCTTATACATGCAGCGCTTTTTTTCCATTTTGTTTATTGGGATAATCATTGTCCATAGATCTTACTTCACTCACACTAGAAATAGTCTGACCCGTGTGATTCGTTTTATAATCCTTAGGTCAGTCTAAGGATTGTGGTTGCAGGTTAGGTCACATGGACTGTAGCGGCATTCTTATCATTTTCCACGTTTTGGGGTTTTGGACTTTACAGCTTGGACTTAGAAGTAGTTAGTACATATATTATGGTATGTATGTTATTATGTATTTTGGGAGTGGTATTATGGACTATTTACTGTGGACATTACTATTATGATATGTATTATGTATTCTACTGTTATTGTGTTGAACTGTATGTTCTATTACATTCTATACTACGCAACCTGGGAAAAATTTATCTCGTACCATTTCTTTGAATCGAGACTGAGCATGAATTCATAAAATTTCTCGTGCCAGTGTTAGTTAAAGTGAATGAGTACAACATTTAGCCATATCGAGTCCCATTTTCCATGCTTTCTGACAGTAATACTTAGTAGTATTCTTGGCTGGCATGGGTATAGGGGCCGAGCATTACAATTTGCGTACGTTGTAAAGTTCCTAGAAAGGTGATGTATAAGATTGGAATTGGGTAATCATGTACCTTATCCTACCCGGTTACCTGCCTGGCCTAAAAGGTGAAGTGATTCCAAAGGTTGCCCCTGATAGAAAAGGCCCAATTTGAATTGGACCTTGGGCTAATTTTCAAAATTGTTTTGAAAATTAAAATTAGATTTTAACTTTAAAAGCTAAATTTAAAATAAAAACGTGTTTATTATAAAAGGTTATAATATAACATAAATGTTTCAAATGTTTGAAAAGGTAATGAAAATTTCGAAATGTTTGAAACTGTTTAAATATTAATTTCAAAATTTAAAATTTATTAAGAAGATTAATAAAATCAATTAATTAAATGAGTTAATTAATTAGTATTTATATGCATGTATCATATATGCTGATACATGTTTTGTTATTTCAAAGAGTTTAAGATAATATAAGAATACATGTATGTAAGATAAATTTCGAAATTGATATAATTTAATTAAAATTATTTAATTGAATTAATTAATTAATTAAATATTAATTAATTAAATAAAAAATACACATAATATACGCTATGAAGGTTATAGTAATTGTATTCAATATAAAAGTTGTATTGGAATACTAATTTAAAATTAGTTAAAGATTTAATTAATTAATACCAACTAGAAAAGATATGATTAATAAAATATTATACATAAGACCATTAGAAAAGTAATATGAAACATAAAAGTTATATAATAGTAAAACTTATACGATTTGTATGTATAAACAAAAGATGGAACATTAATGAAACCCAAATAGATTTAACCAACAAACACATACGTAAATGTATGTATACCTTGATTTTTGATGTGTTTAACACTTGAATCACCAGTGTGTTTCATAAGATAAATTATTTCATAAGTCGATATCACTCAATATTATATATTGAAGACAACGAATCTTCAATACAATATTGTCCTCTACCATATACATATATATTAATAAATTATTTGCATACTCCTTAATTGTTGAACAAACTCAAGCTAGAGATGTTATGTGCAGTATTATTAATATATTGAATAAATGATGTAAGATAACTATATGAATTTATGAGCAAACTCAAGGTACATATACTATACTTAGGCCATCGCGATATAGTAAATACGAGTGAATAACCGCTTACGATTTGTTGAGCAAACTCAAGGTCGAAATGAGATTAGGACAAGGAAACATGGGTTAATAGTTAAAGGTGATACAATCGATAAAGAGTTATCAATCATTTGTGGGGCTATGATTTGTTAATCAAACTTAATGTCAGAAAACCAAGACAAATGAGTCCTAACACCCACAAGTGAAGTTGGAAGACTACTACTTTTCATCTTAGCGTTTGAAGAAACATAAAAGACTAGTGGGAGCCTTATTAAAAAATGAAATCGTAACATTTAACCTTTCCAATATTGGAACATGTACTAAATAATGTGATAGTTATCTACAGAAATAGATATTTTCATTTGCTAAGATTGGTAAAATGTTTAGCAATTAAGATATACAAATGAACTGAAGATTAAAAAATGGAAATATAACATGTACTTATCAATAAAAAGATTGTTGCATGTTAACGTTTCATGTCACGCCCCACCTCTATACTTACACTAGCCAAGGACGCTGCGGGGTAATGCCTTCGACTAGCACGAAGAATAAGGCCATTGAGGAGCGACCATCTGTGTAATTGCATTGTGCAAGTACTAATATGTCAGATAGTATAACATGCATTTCACTTAAAAATACGACATATCAAATGCAAACTCAAAGCTACTACATAGTAGCTATGTGGACTTCGGAAACAAATATAAAATAAGTATAACACAAATCGGTCACAGATATTCATATGACTAAGGCAAAAATAGATATGAATATATCACATAGAAGTGTACATCAAAGTAGTGGTCATGTAAGATCCACTACATCACAAAACAATAGATACAAGTGCTAGACAAAAGAATATGTATACATCAAGGAGTCTCTATCTCGGATGTATAAAACAAAAACTACTAATCTAAGTAGTTAACCAAAAGTCAAAAGCTAGTCCCAGCTAAGAAGTCAAGTGGAAGCACCTGTAATACCCCGGTCTGACCCGAGTATTATTTAAGAAGAAAATAATAAACGAATCAGTTTAGCTATAAATATCATATAAAATGAGATAGGGTAAGAGATATGACAAAAACGTATGATAATAACAATGCCAAACTATGACAAGTATACATTAGATAACAACAAAAATCATACAATATCTCAAAAATCTCAAACATAAAAAAGAATGTCATTTCCTTTAAATTATTCACCAAAACAAAAATATTGATAGAGCTTATCAATGTAAACCACAAGAATAGGTGAAACATAAATTTTAGAAATCATCAACTAGAAATCCAGAAATCACAAAAAGGGGAAGCCTATCACAAACGAGAGCACGAAAACTCACCAACACACGCATCATAAAAGGAACGCTATTCCATGGTCGCTAACAATCCAATTTGACGCGAAGCTCCACAAATGGCCCGAAGACATTTGAGCTGAAGTTCCACAAACGGTCCGAAGACCTTTGAGCTGAGGCTCAACAGATGGCCTGAAGACCATGGGTCGCTACCCTACCAAATTGAGCCGAAACTCAACCGAATGATCATCATAGATCAACAAGTGTAAACTACGCTAACTAGTAAATAAATGAGTTAGGCTTCATGTCACATAACCACTGGCTTAATTTAAATATTTAGGAATAAATTGTAGACTTCCACTCGAAAATAAGTGCAAATTACACAAAGCTAGTAAACATATAAGTTTAGCTTCATGTCCCATAACCACTAGCTTAACTTAAATATTTATGAATAAATTGTAGACTTCCACTCGAAAATAAGTGTAAATTACACTAAGCTAGTAAATATATGAGTTTAGCTTCATGTCCCATAAACACTGGCTTAACTTTAATATTTAAGAATAAATTGTAGACTTTCACTTGAAAATAAGTGTAAATTACATTAAGCTGTAAATATATGAGTTTAGCTTCATGTCCCATAATCACTGGCTAAACTTAAATATTTACGAACAAACTATAGATTTTCACTCGAAAATCGTCACAAGAGTTTCAATCGAACAAGTCTAAGAATTGACGGACAAAGTAAACGCAAGTGTTTCATACCACTTGTTTTGCTAAGTCGTTTGATTGGATTTCTCGAACGAATGAGGAAAAGGTTTGTATATAATAATAGGTTAGAAATTGGTTTTAAAAGCGAGTTTGAAATTGAAAGTAAATGTTGAAATTGTTTTGATGAAAGAGTTTGAATATTTACTGCTAGTATAAAAACTTTTATATTTCAAAGGGACAAATCACAGAGAAACAATCAATCACAAAAATTCATATACGAAGACGTGAATCAAACCCATAGAAATCGATACCGAATCCATCAAAATGGATATTCCCAAAAATCCCCAAAAAGAAATTATCAAAGCCAGCAAAAGTGATAACAACTAATCAGATCAATGGGAATTGATTTAAAAATTGAAAATCTACACAAAATGAAAATTTTGGCTGAGATAAGTAGATCCAATCGACTGGACTGTGTGGTCAGTTGACTGACACTATGCCCGAAAACTTTCGGTTTCCAGGCTCAGTCGACTGAACTGTATGGTCAGTCGACTGATACTTTGCCCAGAAACTTTCAATTTCCAGGTTTGATCGATAGAATTATATGGTCAGTCGACTGGTACTGGCACAGGAACTTTATGTTCCTAGTTCTAGTCGACTTACCTTACAGTTTAGTCGATTGAACTGTCATTTGCAGTATTTTCAGCCCAGCGCCCTTAGAAGCGCAAAAATCCTAACCGGAGACGATCAAACGAGCAACGAAGATAAGGGATTTATGCCAAGCATCAACCCAACCATATAGGCACTTAGATACACTCCAAAAACATGTTCAAACATCAAAGATAGGATTTTAAAGATTTATTTTGACTTCGAAACACCAAAATTAGAATATTCATCAAACCAATTCAATTCAAAGGCAAATGGGCAAGGAATAGATGTTAAGAATGACTACCTAACTACTATCAAAGATATTGACATAGATGTGAGTTCAAAACTCACCTTTTTAACCCCCAAACAGCAAATGAGAACCTCTAGAGCAAGCAAAGTTTGATCTCTCTTCAACAACACCTTTAAAATCTTCAATCTATTATCAATGGTGAAGTTTTTCCTAAGTTAGGCTATAGAAATTTCTGAAAATTGAAGAGAGATTGAGATGGAGAAAAAGAAGAGGATGTTTACCTAAGCTTCTCCTTGATTTCTAGCTTGAAGTTGATAATTCCTAAGAGAATTAGGGTTTAGGAATTTTAATTTCCTCTTCTCTTCCCCATTTTTACCTTAGCTTGAGAGTGTTACGAAATGAGGAGTGGAATGAATGAAAAGGAGTGGAGTTGGGTTATTTGTCAGATTAGTGGGCTAAAACCCAAACCCAAAGCCTTAAATGAAAATACCAAAATTCTTACTCAACTCCAAACATATCGATGTTTATACTCAAAAAGGTCGTAAACGCCATTTTGGACTCAATGGAAGGGGACTCAAGCCCTTCCATTCGACTGTTTTGTGAAAAGTGACATTTTGGACATAAACCAACTAACGATGCTATATTTAAATAAAATATTTAAATATACAATCGCAAAATGTGTGGGTTGTTACAGACCCCCCTCCCTAAAGAAATTGCATTGTCGCAATACTTAAGAAGAAAACAAAGAGTAACAACCACAAAAGCTTATCACCATAAAAGAAAATTTGAAATAAGAAGTTCACCTTAAAGAGCTCGAGAGAGTAAGTCAGGATGTGTTCGCTCGATGAATTCTTTGGATTCCCAAGAACAATCCTTAGGATTTAAGGACCATTGAACGTTCACAAGCGGGACATCTTTATTACGAAGATGTTTAACCTCCGTAGCAATGATACGAATAGGATGTTGTCATAAGTCAAATTAGGCAACACTTTAACTTCTTCAATAACACCGGGATTAAGAATAGAATCGGAATCCCTAAGGCATTTCCGTAGTTGAGAGACGTGGGAAACGTCATGAATAGCAGAGAATTGAGCTGGAAATAAAAGGTGATAAGCCACAGAACCAATGCGCTCGGTGATGGGAAATAGACCAAAATATCGAGGTGCTAGTTTTTTCGATCGACTCAAACGCACAACACCCTTCATAGGTGAAACACGAATAAACACCAAATCTCCCATAGAAAATTCCAAATTCCTTCTTCGATTATCGGCGTAGGATTTTTGTCTACTTTGAGCTTCTTTCATCCTATGACAAATAAGGTCGATCTTTTCTGTGGAATTACAAATAAAATCTGGACCTAAAACCAGCTTCTCACCGGCCTCAAACCAATAAGAAGGAGATCGGTATGGCCTTTCGTAGAGTGCCTCAAAAAATTCCATACCAATACTAGATTGGAAGTTATTATTATAGGAAAACTCAACAAGAGAAATATGATCTTCCCAACTTCCATAAAAATCAAGAACACATGCACAAAGAAGATCTTCAAGAGTTTGATTCATGTGCACGGACTTTCCATCAGACTGAGGATGATAAGCGGTGCCAAAATTAAGCTTCGTTCCCAAAGCTTTTTGAAGACTCTTCCAAAATCCACTAGTAAATAATGGATCATGATCGCTAATAATAGAAGTAGGAATCCCATGCAATTTAACAATTTCTCTAACATAGAGTTTGGCCAAAAGAGGTACAGCCCGATTAGACCGAACGGGAATAAAATGGGCAGATTTTGTAAGTCTATCCACGATCACCCATAAACTGTCATGGCCTGAAAGAGAACGGGGAAGACCGTCAATAACATTCATGGAGACTTGATCCCACTTCCAAACTGGAATGTCCAAAGGTTGCAATAACCTACTAGCCTTCGATGCTCGGCCTTAACGAGTTGGCAAGTTATGCAACGCTTAATGAAGTTAGCAAATGGGATTTCATTCCATCCCAATAATAATGTCGCTTCATATCCGCATACATTTTACTACTACCGGGACAACTGGTAAATTTGGAACGATGAGAATCTACTAAAATGTCTTTATGAAGATTACTAATTTTTGGCACGATAAGTCTACCAAATTTTCGAATGCCACCACGAGCATCGATTTCAAAGTCTTTCAAATCATCAATATTACTATCCTGACAAATTTGGCTAAGATGAGCCAATTCAGGATCCTGCTTTTGAGCATCAAGACTATGGTCAAAAGAGATGGATGAGCCTCAAGGCTACATAAAACAAGTGATGAGCATGAATTGGATTCGCGATCTCGAATCTCACAAGTGGTAAAGTCTCAAGATCATTCCATTCGGATATCATCATTGAAACAATTGCTTGTGGGCATCGACAACACGGTTTCCCCTTTTTGGGAGTATAAAGAATATCAAGATCATAAGATGCAAGGAACTCGAGCCAACGTTGTTGACGCAAATTAAATTCCTTTTGATAAAATAAATATTTCAACGGTGTAGGGAATAAATTTCTCCCCTAAAAGATAATGATGCCAAATTCTAAAAGCGAAAACAATGGCCGCGAGCACTAAATCATGAGTGGCATGCCTAATCTCGATAGGCTTTAATTGTTTAGAAGCATAAGTGGTAGCACGTTTCCTTTTGCAAGAGAACGGCTCCCAAACCAACACGACTAGCATCGGTAGAAACAATAAAGTCTCGGTTCCCTTTGGGAATCATGAGAATATGAGCATCGGAAAGTAGTTCCTTTAAATGATCCTCTCTTCGAAAAAGCTAAGACATTCAAAATTGTAATGAACTTTATGTAATCATCTTTCTAGAAAAATTTAACTTATTACAAGTCAATTTGCTATGTCTGATTGTCTCATCATAGCGTTTAGGAGATTCCTATCGGTAATGTTGATCAGGCGCATCGACCAGAATTCTTAAAGCACTCAATGAGCAAAGCAACACAACATCATCTTCTATATGATAAACATGTCTCTTAAAAATTTTACGAATATTCTTTGCTCATTTTAAGAACAAAATCCAATTATACGTATAAATATCTTATGAAAAGGATTTGCAAAATTTTAAATTGTTGTTTTCATCCAAAATTAATGAACACAAGGATGGTTTTACCAAAATATTCGTAGAATACTCAATTCATAAGATGGATGAAATAAGCCGGACAACTCGAATGACATCATGAGTCATTCAAAAGAATCATAACGAGTGCGGAATGCGGTAAGAGAAATGCTATCCTCCATAACTCGTAGCTGATTATAACCGGTGGCAAGGTCGAGCTGAAAAGACCTTAGCTCCACACAAAAGATTGCTTAGGTGCTAATCCTACGACAAGCTCAAAGTTACCGGGAAATTCTCGAACTACTCAAATGAGGGGAATAACATAACAAGTGGGTCTAGAGAATAAATTGATGCCACCAAAATTGAATCGAAATCATCAAGCAACATAGAAATCTGCTTAACAGATTGAGAATGTTGAAGATGGAAAGTCCACTCAGAAAATACGATATGGCTTCATAATGATTAGCCAACCCTTTCACAAAAATTCCATTCTTAAACCTAAGTAGCATATAAAATGCAAATCGGATCAGAAAGCATAATCACATAAAATAATTTCGACATTTTTACAAAGTAAACTGAGTGTTGCGGATCCACCAACCGGATTCGCAATTCTCACTGTAGTCATCAAGCCCAAAATGTTTAAAGGAAAAGAATCAACAAGTTCTTTTGATAAAAAATAATGAGATGAACTCATATCAAAAAGAACTCGAATATGTTGCCACAAAACAAATGTCATCAAGGACTGAATGAAAAATACCTTGACCAAGAGAAGTGTTAAAAGGGGTTTGCACAATATTCATCTTTCCCTCTCTCCTACTTTGAAGTTTGGGACAAGAAGTTAAAAGATGACTCGAACTATTGCAATAGCGGCAAGAAATAGGCCTTGGACACTTATTTATATAGTGATCCTTAGAGCCACAATTGTAGCATTCTCCACGATTAGGGATTGGAGTCTTTGCTACCGAAGTTACTTGCTTCCCTTTTTGTTGGGATTAGGGTTTTTGAACGTAATATTCCTCTTCTTGTTGTTATTGAGGCTCTTTTTGGAACCTCCAACATCACTATCACTTCCTTTAATGGCCTCTTCTAGTCGAAGAGTGATATCTACAAGCTGATTGAAAGGAACTTCTTGTTTCAAAGGTAAAACCTTTTTGGGGATCTTACTCAAAGCGTAGATAAACCTTTGATTCTTTGCAAGATCCAAAAGTTCTTGGAAAGACATGAATACGCCATCTAAAGAAGGACTACTGGATTGATCAAAGCTAGGGCTGCCAGATCTAACGATCTCTTCTTCTTAAAGAAAGAAAGAAAGAAGAAAAAGGTTATTCTCAAAATGAATATCAAACAAACTTGATTGACAAAGCAAGGCATCATAAAAGAAATTAGGATAGAACAGGTCTTAAGACTCGGATAAATACTAAGGCACGATTCCTAAGGGAGACTTAGGACAATGATCCTTGCTATAATATTCTATATTGTTCCAAAGTTTGGCTCTGATACCAAGCTGTCACGGCCCACCTCTGTACTCACACTAGCCAAGGATACAATGGGGTAATGTCATCGACTAGCACGAAGAATAAGGCTGTTGAGGAGCGTCGATCCGTGTAATTGCTTTGTGCGAGTACCGGAATGTCAGATAGTATAACATGCATTTCACTTAAAAATCTGACATATCAAATGCAACTCAAAGCTACTACACAGTGGCTATGTGGACTTCGAAAAAAAATAAGCATAACACAAATCAGTCACAGATATCCATATCACTAAGGCGGAAATAGATATGAATATATCACATAGAAGTGCATATTAAATTAGTGACCATACAAGATCCACTACATCAAAAAACAATAGATACAAGTGCTAGACAAAAGAATATGTATACATCAAGTAGTCTCTATCTCGAATGTATAAAACAAAAACTACTAATCTAAGTAGTTAGCCAAAAGTCAAAAGCTAGTCCCAACTAAGAAGTCAGGTGGAAGCACCTATAATACCTCGAATCAGTCTAGCTATAAATATCATATAAAATGAGATAGGGTAAGAGATATGAAAAAAAACGTATGATAACAACAACGTCGTACTGTGACAAGTATACAGCAGATAACAACAAAAATTATACAATATCTCAAAAATCTCAAACACTAAAAAGAATGTCATATCCTTTAAATTATTCACCAAAACACAAATATTGATAGAGCTTATCAATGTAAACCACAAGAATAGGTGAAACACAAATTCTAGAAATCATCAACTAGAAATCCAAAAATCACAAAAAGGGAAAGGCCTATAACAAATGGAAGCATGAAAACTCACCAATACGTGCATCACAAATGGAACGCTATTCCATGGTCGCTAACTATCCAATTTGAGCCAAAGCTCCACAAATGGCCCGAAGACCCTTGAACCGAAGCTCCATAAATGGTCTGAAGACCAGAACCGAGGCTTCACAAACGGACCAAAGACCATGGGTTGCTACCCCACCAAATTGAGCCAAAACTCCACCGAATGATCATCATAGATCAACAAGTGTAAATTACACTAAGCTAGTAAATAAATGAGTTAGACTTCATGTTCCATAACCACTGGCTTAACTTAAATATTTACAAACAAATTGTAGACTTTCACTCTAAAATAAGTGTAAATTACACTAAGCTAGTAAATATATGAGTTTAGCTTCATGTCCCATAACCACCGGCTTAACATAAATAATTACGAAGAAATTGTAGACTTCCACTATAAAATAAGTGTAAATTACACTAAGCTAGTAAATATATGAGTTTAGCTTCATGTTCCATAACCACTGGCTTAACTAAAATATTTACGAACAAATTGTAGACTTCCACTTGAAAATAAGTGTAAATTATACAAAGCTAGTAAATATATGAATTTAGCGTCATGCCCCATAACCACTGGCTTAATTTAAATATTTACGAACAGATTGTAGATTTCCACTCGAAAATTGTCACAAGAGTTTCAGTCGAACAAGTCGAAGAATTAACCGACAAAGTAAACGCAAGCGTCTCATACCACTTGTTTTGCTAAGTCGTTTAATTGGATTTCTCAAATGAATGAGGAAAAGATGTACATGTACTAATAGATTAGAAATCAGTTTTGAAAGCGAGTTTGATATTGGAAGTAAATGTTGAAATCGTTTTGATGAAAGAGTTTGAATATTTACTACTGGTATAGAAACCTTTGTATTTCAAAGTGACAAATCACAAAAATTATTGTAGAAAAATCAATCACCAAAATTCACATACGAAGACGTGAATCAAATCCATAGAAATCAATATCGAATCCATCAAAATGGATATTCCCAAAAATCCCAAAAAAGAAATTATCAAAGCCAACAAAAGTGATAACAACTAATTGGATCAACGAGAATCAATTTAAAAATTGAAAATCTACACAAAAAGGCAAATTTGGCTGAGATAAGCAGATTCAGTCGATTGGACTATATGGTCAGTCGACTGACACTATGCCCAGAAACTTTCGGTTTCCAGGCTCAGTCGACTGAACTGTATGGTTAGTCGACTGACATTTTCGCAGAAACCTCCAGTTTTCAGGTTCAGTTGACTTAACTGTATGGTCAGTCGACTGATACTGGCATAGACACTTCCTGTTCCCAGTTTCTGTCGACTGAACTGTCATTTGCAGTATTTTCAGCCCAGCCCATAAGAAGGGAAAAAATCCTAACCAAAGGCGATCGAACGAGCAATAGAGACTAGGGATTTATGCCAATCGACAACCCAGCCTTATAGGCACTTCGATACACTCCAAAAACATGTTCAAACGTCAAATATAAGATTTTAACGATTTTTTGTTTGTTTCAAAACACCAAAATTGGAATATTCATCAAACCAATTCAATTCAAAGGCAAATGGACAAGGAGTAGATGTCAGGAATTACTAACTAACAACTATCATAGATATAGATATAGATGTGAGTTCAAAAACTCACCTTTTAACCCCCAAACAACAAATGAGAAGCTCTAGAACAAGCAAAGATTGATCTCTCTTTAACAACACCTCTAGAATCTTCAATCTATTATCAAAGATGAAATTTTCCCTAAGTTAGGTTATAGGAATTTCTGAAAATTAAAGAGGGATTGAGATGGAGAAGATGAAGATGATGCTTACCTAAGCTTCTCCTTGATTTCTAGCTTGAAGTTGATAATTCCGAAGAGAATCAGGGTTTCGGAATTTTAATTTTCTCTTCTCTCCCTCTTTTTTACCTTAGCTTGAGAGTGTTAGGAAATGAGGAGTGAAATGAATGAAGAGGAGTGGAGTTGGGTTATTTGTTAGGTTAGTGGGTTGAAACCCAAACCCAAAGCCCTAAATGAAAATACCAAAATTCTACTCAACTTCAAACATATCGATGTTTATACTCAAAAAGTCGCAAATGCCATTTTGGACTCGATGGAAGGGGTCTTGAGTCCTAATTCGACTTTTTTGCGAAAAGTGACATATCATACCTAAATCTGACTAACAATGCATTGTATTCTATGAATTTACAACTACTGAGTATAAACATTTAAATATAATGCAAGTGCCTGATTTTACAACTACTGAGTACATTCGTGGTTTGGTCACTTACGCATTTATTTGGTCAAGATAATGCATTGTATTCTATGAATTTTGAACTCTAAAAGCAATATAAGATTAAGGATATTTGATCCATATACAATTGCAAATAAGTGTTATACGGTCAATGGTCAAAGTTCGTAAGGTACAATATTTTGATGAAATTAGTTCATCTGAAAAACCAAATAATCCTTAGTGCAGGATCATTTGTTCAATCTGGTTTATTAAAAAACGATCATATCATGTTAAATGTAAAACTAGACAAAAGCTACAATATAAATTTAAGAACTCGATCATTGAAATAACTATTTGATCGGTTTAATAAAGTGGAACATATTTTATGTCCTTAATAGCTAATGATAATTGAATGCACTTTGGTAAAGAGTTCGTTATGATATTGTAAAAAGGGTTTTGTTTTGAATGGTTTGATTATTTAGAAACATTAGAGAATGTACAAGAGTAGATATGATTTAAGGTGCAGATGGGATGAAGAGAGTGAATAGTCATGTTTTCTTCATAAACAAACAACAAAAACGATAATTGCAATAACAGTGATTGTTACTTAACATTGGAATAAGAAATGTGATTTCTATTCCAAAACGTATTTTCATATAGAAAATTGTTTTCTATGAGATTTATTTCTTTGAGTTCAGGATAATTGATCAAAAAACTTTCCACTGTAAATTAGGTACAGTATATGAAATAATTAAACTATTTTAAGTGAATGATGGACCTCCAATTTAGTACACTATTATAGTGATGGCGAAAATAGTGGGGGCATGTCATATAGCACTTATTGATTGCATTATATTATGAAAATTGTTTTCATAAATTATACCGAACATTATTTATGAAATAATGATTATTTTTCGGTGTCGATTGAGAAATGAACATAGCTATATTTCATTATGAATATATGTTATGAAATAAAATGATAATGTGGCATTTTTTTCATAAGGAATGTGATGCATTGGAAAATACAAAAGTATCTAATATTATTTACAGTTATTTTTGAATTATAGGCTAAGCCATAGTTTTGAGAAAATAATTTTATTATATGATTTTGGATCATATGATAATAGTTAATTATATCTTAAACAGTTAAGGGTTATGCACCCATTCAGTGGGATCATTATAAGAGTTATTGAACTCTTAGAATTGATGCATACATACATACATATATATACACACATACAAAATCTTAAGTCTATTAATATTAAAACTTTTCCATGTACTTTGTCATATTCATCGATGAGTTATCATAGGCATGGACACGTGTATTTGATATACATGTAGTATGTATTGGTAAACTCATAAATTTTAAAACAGAAATAAATAAAATAACATTTAAATAAAATCAAGAAAAACAGTGGAAACTTTAAAAACATGATAAATTCAAACATCTAAATTCTTCGATTCACTTATACAATCGAAATCACCCTCGAAATTCATGACTTTTAAAAGTTGAATAAGGATTTTTAGTGTTGAATCTTGTGAGAAATTCGTGGTAGAACGGATACGGTGTTTTAAGGCTTTTTCGGTGATCAAAGGGCTCGGCGTCGCCGAGATCGTGACTGGAGGTGGCTGGGAGATCGGTGGTCACGGCAAAAATAGTCGCTGGTCGTATAGTTCACTGTGGCGGCCGCTCTTCGTCACAGTAGGGTTTTGGACACAAGTTTGGTCGAGGCTGGAAATTTGAGTGCTACGTCATCTCTGGAGCACCGAACTTGATCGGACATGGGGAAAGTGAAGCAAGGTGGGTCAGCAGAGTTGTGGAAGGAGTTCCATGATCTCTGGTGGTCGGCAACTTCGAGTCATGAAAGTTTTTGGTGATGGGATAGGTTCCAGATTTTTTTTGGTAGCTCATTTTTGATTTTAGCTTCGTGATAAACTTTGGGTGGTCGGGATCAAAGGGGCAGGTCATCATTAACTCGTCGGCGGTGATATGGGTGACCGGTCGACGTTGATCTGTGCATGTGCACGATGGGTTTGGGTGTCAGTGTTTTGGGAAGATGGTTGTCTCGGGAAATGATTCGGGAGAGCTGTGTGGTGTCTCGAGTATGGCTTCGGGTCAATGTTCGTGAGTGTGCTTTGTAATAGGTTTTAAAAAATTTAAAACTAAAATTAAGTTTTAAAAGAAGAGGGGGATTTTCTTGGGGGTGACTCGAGATGGGTTCCGGATTGAACCCGAGTAAATGTTAAAACAGTTTTAAAATTCAATTGAACAAAACAAGTTTTTAAATTTAGAATAAATCAAGTTCAAATTTGTTTCTTAAATCAATATTTTTTATATAATAATGTTTTAAATATTTGGTTTAAGAAATTGTATGTGTTATTTTAACTTAAACTAAATAAGTTAAATTCTTAAGTTATTTTAAAACTTAATTTAAAAATGTAAGTAAGTAGTTAATTAAAAGATAAAATGTTTCAAATTTATAATGATAAATGTTTTATCTTAAATTTAATTAAGGTTTTGGGTAATTGACGATTAACCAATTAATTGATTAGTGATTAAAGAAATTAATGAAGTAATTAAAGAGTAATTAATTATTCAATTAATGATTAAGGATTAATTAATTAAGTAATTAAGATTTATTAGTTTTAATCAAGGATTACTAATTAATTAAATAGAGATTAATTAATTTGTAATTAAGGGTTGTTAAATTAATAATTAAGGATTCATTAATTAATAATTAGGGTTAATTAATTACTGATTAAGGATTAGTTAATTGATAACTAAGGATAATTAATCAGTAATTAAAGATTAGTCGATTCATTTATAAAAAAATTAAAGAATGGTTAATTAATTCAAATGGTTTGTAATTAATTAATGATTAATTAAGCAGGGTTAGGTGACTAATTCTTAGCTAATTAATTTAATTTGAGTTAATTAAACTAATTATAATTATGGGATTAATAAGTCTTGCTTTTGGATGACTGATTGTATAGAATGTCTGGATTGATTGATATTTATAGTATGATAATTTGTGATGTTCTGTGATAGTTTGGATATAGCTGTGTTAAAAATGTGTTATCTATCTATGTTGAATAGTTGTGCGTATATAAAGTATTGAATTGAATTGTTTAACCTAAACAACTTGACCTTTAAGACGACGTTTGGATTTCGATGAGACCGGGATTGGATATCAAATTTGATTATCTGAAGACCACATCGATACAAGTTAAACGATATGTCCTAAAGTCTCAAGTGAAGATCAAGATGAAGCTCAAAGTGTAAGAGCTATTGTCGTTAACTTTGAGGGTGATTCCAAAATAAGTGTAGCGAGATAGTGCCTTCGGTTTCGTTCGGCCATCGTCAAAGGAGGACGATGAGCATTCCAAGACGTGTTCTAAAAAGGTAATCGTAGCCTCAAGCCTCATCAACCGAGAATGGCTAAAACAGGTAAGGTGCACGCGAGGCTAAGAGGGTAGCACCCAAGTAGGATAAGATTTTGCCCTTGTCTAGCGGGCCCTTTCATTCAGCTATATGGGCGGTTGTTTGGCCACAACTGCGGGGTTGTCTTATTCGGACTATCCGGTAAGGGGTAGCTCTGGCTTTGTGATGTTGAGGATCAGGTTGGATCCTCGGTATGGTGATCTAGACCACATACTGTGACGGACGGTACCCAAGTAGCCCTCCATTGTATGAAATCCAATCTCCAATAAGTGCCTGTACGGTTTTGATTGTGCCCAACTATGTTGGAACATGAAATGTAATCATTCCAGCTATTTCTGTATTTTATATCGAAAACCCTAGACACTATTATAATATAACCAGATTTCCTGTCAAATTTATTGGTTATCGTAAGGGAAAACTTGTCCGTGTTTATTTGCGGAGAGTCTTACGAGATACCTTTTATTTCAAAGTTTTTTTCAAGTTAAACAACTTAACCACATACTCACATCAGACCCATGTCTGACCTGGAGTTTATTCTGTTTTTCTTAAACTCTTGGGTACTCAAATTTTTATGAGTAGCCAAGTGATCAGGTTTTGCCTAACGGATTTCAGAAAGCTTGGAGCAGGAGTCTTGGCGTATCTATCTATTTCCTCTGTGTTGGAGTCTTTTATCTGTTGTATTTAGAAATGTAACGGATAGACAAGTCTTCATGACTGTCTAATTTATTGATGTTGTAACTATGTAACTCTATTGTGTAATGACTATGTAATAGTTATGTGATATATTATATTTTTTCGTTTCCGTTGTGAGATTCTGATATTGTTTAGTTGTTTCTTTCTATCTATTCTTTTTCTAACTATTTCTTTCTTATTGATTATACATCTTTCTGTGGAATGAAATGCGGTTCATCATAGTATTTCATAACATACGTTATTTCATAAGTCGATATGACTCAATATATTATATTGAAGATTATGAATTTTCAATATAATGTTGTCCTCTACCATATATGTATATGTGTATGTGTTATTAATAAATTATTTGCATACTCCTTAGATGTTGAGAAAACTCAAGCTAGAGATGTTATGTGTAGTGTTATTAATATATTGAATAGATGATGTAAGATGACTATATAATTTGTTGAGAAAACTCATGGTACATAAACTAGAAAGACCGTCGTGATATAGAAGACACGAGTGAATAATCTCTTACGATTCGTTGAGAAAACTCAAGGTCAAAATGAGGTTAGGACAAGGAAACATGAGTTAATAGTTATATGTGATACAACAGATAAGGAGTTATCCATCATTTGTGGAGCTATGATTTGTCAAGCAAACTCAAGGTCAGAATACCAAGACAAACGAGTCCTAATGCCCACTACTGAAGTTAAAAGACTGCTATTTTTCATCTTAGGGTTTGGAGAAACATAAAAGACTAGTGGGAGCCTTGATAGGAAAATAAATGGTAACATTTAACCTTTCTAATATTGGAACATATGCTAAATAATGTTATAATCATCTACGACAATAAATATGTGCATTTACTAAAATTGATAAATGTTTATCAATTAAGATATACAAATGAATTAAAGATTGACAAATGGAAATATAATATATATTTATCAATAAAAGGTTGTTGTATGTTAATGTTTCAACACCCATGCAGTGCCTGATTTTACAACTGCTGAATACATTCGTGGTTTGGTCACTTACGCATTTATTTGGTCAAGACCATATATTGCATTCTACGGGTTTTGAAATCTTAAAGCAATAAAAGATTATGGATATTTGATCCATATAAAATTGCAAATAAGTGTTATATGGTGAATGGTCAAAGTTCGTAATGTACAATATTTCGATGAAATTAGTTCATCCGAAAAACCAAATAAACCTTAGTGCAAGATCAAGTATTCAATCTGATTGATTACAAAAGGACCATATCATGTTAAATGTAAAACAAAAACTACAATATAAATCTAAGAACTCGATCATTGAAATATCAGTTTGATTAGTTTACTAAAGCGGAACATATTTAATGTCTTAAAAGCTAAGGATAATTGAATGCACTTTGGTAAAGAGTTCGTTATGATATTGTAGTAAGGGCTTTGTTTTGAATGGTTTGACTATTTAAAACATTAGCGAATATACAAGAGTAGATATGATTTAGGTACAGTGGGATGAACAGAGTGAATAGTCATGTTTGCTTCATAAACAAACAACAACAAAAATAATTGTAATAAGTGATTGATACTTAACATTGGAATAACAAATGTGATTTCTATTCCGAAATATATTTTCATAGAGAAAATTATTTTCTATAAGATTTATTTCTTTGAGTTCAGGATAATTGATCAAAAAACTTTCCACTGTAAATTAGGTACAGTGTATGAAATAATTAAACTATTTTAAGTGAATGATGGACCTCCAAATATAGTACACTATTATAGTAATGGCGGAAATAGTGGAAGCACGTCATATAACACTTATTGATTGTATTATATTTTGAAAATTGTTTTCATAAAATGTACCGAACATTATTTATGAGATAATGACTATTTTTCGGTATCGATTGAGAAATAAACATAGCTATATTTCATTATGAATATTAGTTATGAAATAAAACTATAATGTGCTATTTTGTTGTAACAAATGTGATGCATTGGAAAATACAAAAGTACCTAATATTATTTACAGTTATTTTTGAATTATAGACTAATCCATAGTTTTGAGAAAATAATATTATATGATTTTGAATCATATGATACCGATTAATTATATCTTAAACAATTAAGGGCTATGCACCCATTCAGTGGGAGAATCATAAGAGTTATTGAACTCTTTGAATTGATACATAAATATACACACACACACAATTGTAAGTCTATTAATATCAAAACATTTCCATGTACTTCGTCATATTCACCAATGAGTTATCATAGACATGGACATGTGTATTTGATATACATGTAATATGTCTTGGTAAACTCATCTATTAAATAATAGTAAAGCAGAAGAAATTCTAGCTCTCACATTAATTCTAGCATTTCTCTCGCCTCTCCTTAATTTTCTCTAGATATTTATTTAAATTTTATTTTAAAGACCTAATACAATGCATTAGGTTTGAATTGTTTAAAAGATTTTATTAATTTTACACTATTGTTTTACATTCAAAATTCTACATTTTCTGCTTTGTACAATTATTTTCAAAGTCCTCAATTTTCATGTACAATTACAATTAAGTCCGTATATTCAAATTAATTAAATAATTTCATTACAAATTATTTAAAAAATTAATTAACCATTATTTATTAATTTGTCTAATAAATAATATAGATAACCATGTCAACAAAATATGACGCTCATTGTAACAAAACAGTATAAATATGGATCACATAAAAAACAATTTGAACAACTTTAATGTATAATTATTAATTTTAATAAATTATTAGTTAAATGATTGAAGTTTAAAGATCACAAATCATCATAATAATCACAAAATTTTCACCCTTACTCATTAACTCTCTTTGTTTTTTTGAATCCATACGAATTATCACTTTATAGTTATCCAAAATATTATGTTGATTTTCCATGATTTTATATTCATATATACCGAAATTTTATAATTTCTACGGTCATTTACAAAGTTTTCATCAATTTTCTTTTATTACTTTACATTCAAATCTATGTATTTAAATTAACCAAACACTATAAATCTATATTATATAAATAAATTCAAGTAATTAATACTCATTAAATTCTTTGGTAATTTATAAAAAAAAATGACAATTTCAATTTATATGCCGCATTAGTAGTAACACATGATAGATATTTCTTTCAAATATAAAAATATCAGAATCACTTGACAAAAATTATAAGCATAAACAATCATAAAACGTTTAATTTATGATTGATATATTGAACATTGCATAACAAAATTTTATTTTAACAACATTCAAAGTATGAGTACCATGTTTTTACAAAATTAGCTGGTGCAATGCATGAGATACGTTCTATTACTTTATTATTATTATTATCCACAATTTTAGTAAATTAAAAAAATAGTTTTTTACCTAATATCTCATGTTACATTTAAAATTCTTATTAATATAGATTTGCAATTTGACATCTAGAACTCATCATCATGCACACGTGCGGGTGCGCATCGAAACACACGGGATCATGAATTTACTAAATATTACTTCAACAAGGAACATATTGCATATATATTTTTCTTTGAAATTTATCGTATGCATAAGCACTAAAAATTATATCGCATGCATCGGTATATCGATCATATTTAACATATAATTTCTTAATTTCAAAATACAAATTACACTTGTTTTAAAATTACATAAAATATTTTAAAATATAAAATTTTGGAAATAACAATAGTATATATATACATATACATATTTTTTAAACGTATAAATCAATAAAATAATATTTTTAACATATAATTTCCTTAAACTTTAGAAATATTATCGTAAAACTAATTTGAAACAAAATCTATCATTTTAAATAGTTAGAATATGAAAATAATGAATATATGACTATTTTTAACTAATCGAAAATAATTTTTGAATATATTTTACTATGAAAACATAACATTTTAACATGCTAAAATCAAAAAACATATGTTTAACATTAGCATATTACATTGTACGTCGACTATTTAACTATCTATATTTGACAGTTTCTTTTGTAACATTACCGTGTGCAACGCACGGGTTACACACTAGTAATGTACAAAAGAGAAGTAAATAAAATAACATGCAATAAAAATGATTCGATTTGATTGAATGAGTGAGTATATTGGAAAACATCTATATGTACCTAAATATGAATAAAGATTCAATCTCAAAAAAATCAATCCTCCATGTGATATGCATCGATAAGGAATAATCGAGCTTTGTTAGATAATGTACGACTAATTGTGAGTGAAGTTGAGTTAGTTTCTTTCCATAAGGTCATGTATTTGAGAGTACTACACATGTTAATATTATTGTTAACCCTATCTCGGTTACGACTCAGCAGGTCTAGTACGTGGAGATGGCGCCGACTCAAGAGATGCCGACTCAGAAGAGTTGCCGACCTAACAACCCAAAGACTTTGCCGACCTAACCAATTAACAAGGTGGCCGACTTAGTTCGGTGCCGACCTAATTAGTTAAGAAACGCGCCGATCCAATGCTTTCCCATAGATACCGACCTAAGGCATGAAGAAATACCGACCTAAGGCATGAAGAAATTCCGACCTAAGGCTTGAAGGGATGCCGGTCTAACTAGGCTATGCCGACCTAAGGAAAGTTCCGACCTAGTATGGAAGCCGACCTAGTGTATGCTCCGATCTAGCAACTCGAGGACTTTACCGACTTATAGTAAGTCGTAACCGATCTAAGGGTGTAAAGGATGGAGTAGCGGGGCAGTTTAGCATGTGACATACTAACTCGGTAGCGACCTAGCTTGTTTCCATTAAGTCGTAGGGCTTGACTCGTTAGATCGGCGAAGGGATAAGATAAGTCGGTCGCGACCTAGCTTGACCCGGTAACGACTTTGGACTTGTGCAAATTCAGCGAAGAAGGATCAACACAGCTTGACCATATCAGAGCTCCTATAAGCCGGCTGCGACTTAACTGGGTCGGTGAGGAGTTAAGACCGAGCCTAATCTTTGCCTATAAATACCACCCTACCTTCAACATGAAGGGGACTTTTGCTCATTCTCTTCAAGCGCCATTACTCTGCCGAATTCCAGACTACTTCAAAGCTTGAGCCACTTGTTTTACATATCCTATAACTTGAAGTGTGTTGTAATTGAAAGATCATGTAAAGGATTGTAATCAAACTAGAGATAAAAAGATTAAAGTGGACGTAGGCTGGATTATAAGCCGAACCACTATAAATACTGTGTCTCTTACTGTTTTTCTGCATACTTTCTGCTTATTTCTGTTTCCCGTACGAACGGGTGGTGCTTTCACAATCACATCCTTTACACCAGGGTGTTAGCGTTCAAATTTTAGCGTTAACATTTTGGTGCTTTCACTGAGAACTGAACTCAGGACATCTATCATCATTGTTTCAGAAAGATTTGTAGATAGAGTTTCTTTAAGAACCAGAAGTCTATCCGAAATCATGGCTCCTGGAAGGAAAAGTAAATCTGTGAGATCTGCAAACATTCAAGAGGGAACCTCCGCTTCCCCAACACCAAATCAAGCCACTCCAGCTGTTGGAGTTTCAAAAGCGGAATTGGACGCTGCTATCTTTGGGTTGAATCAGCAAATAAATGCCCAGAACGCGCAATTGGAAGCTCAGAATGCTCAGAATGCTCTGATTCTGAATAGGTTAAACGATCTGCTCGGGGCAAACCGTCAACCTGCGAATAATGAAAGGAACTTTGTCGGTAATGTCCATGATGCTGAAACTAGAAACATTCCCGAAAGGGCTGCTAGCCCCTTTGAACAGACATTGCCTGAGGCTGGAGGATCCAGAAATAGGAATGACGAAGAATATCTTTCTGGTATGGTTCGACAGATTATGAAAGAAAGTATGCAAAGGGTCGAAGATGAGAAAGAGTGGGGTTTCGCTCCGAGCAAGACTCCGTTTACTGAAAAGATCCTAAAAGCTGAATTCCCAAGGAAGTTCGTCCCTCCGACCATTCCAGCTTACAAAGGGACAAGTGATCCAAATGAGTTCCTGTACAAATATGATTGGCACATGACAGGTGCCAGAGCTTCTGACGAGATAAAATGCCGCTATTTTCCTGTGTATTTGGAAGGGGTAGCTCTGCTTTGGTTCACAAAACTGCCTGTCCGGTCCATCGATCAGTTTTCAGACCTAACCAGGAAATTTAAAGAGCAATTTAGGCTGTATGCTTCAAAGGCAAAAGACATCATGTCGTTGTCCGGTTTGGAACAGAATCCGGGGGAAACTATCAAGTCTTTTTTAAATCGCTTTAATATAGCGTTAGCTGAGGTGGATAATGCAGAACCCCGCATGGTCTTGACCTATTTGATGAGAGCTATTGATAAGTCAAGTGAATTCGGAAAGTGGCTGAACATGAAGGAGCCAAATTCTCTGGAAAAGTTCTACAAAAAGGCGGATGAATTCATGCGTTTGGAAAGCCGTCCTGTCCCGGCAAAGGCAACAGTAGAGAAAGCTGAAGACAACACTGCTGCGCCACGTAAGAATGGATCTGTGGGACAGAAAAGAGAAAATAATGATGGAAGGAAACAACACAATTCAAAGAAGCCTCGATCCTTCAAGCCATCAGAATATACTCCTTTGTTAGAGACACCAGAGCGCATCTACCTGGCTACAAAAGATTCTTTTGAGTATCCCAAACCTCCTGTTCTCAGAACCGGAAGAAAAGCTGTGCAAAGTGGGAAGTTCTGTCGCTTCCATAATCAGCCTGGTCATGACACAGACGACTGCCGTCAATTGAAAAATATAATCGAAGAATTGCTAAGAGAAAATAAGCTGCAGCAATTTGTGAAGAAGAGTGGTAATGATCCTGCTTCGTCAAGTCAGGGGCAACAAGCTCTTGCTCATCAGCCCAGGACAAATGAGAAGGCCGCAGGACATGAATCTGGAAGGCCAGTTATTAATGTCATCACAGGAGGACCCCACCCAGCAGGCAGAAGCTGGGGTGAAATGGAGAGGTACACTCGAGCTCTGAAACATATGCCAACTGAAGAGAATGTCTTTGTTTTAGAGGACTCTACACCCCTGAAACAACAAAGGACTTTTAATGATGATATTGTGTTCAGGGCTAGAGATTCCACGGGCATTGAGGCCCCTACTTTGGACCCGTTAGTCATCTCGGCCGGTATTGGACCGGCTATTGTCAGAAGAGTTCTTATTGATTGCGGCGCATCTTGCAACATCCTCTTCAAGAAAACGTTTGACCAGATGAGAATCCCGATGGCAGATGTGCAAGCCTCATCTCAGAAGATTGTTGGCTTCACTGGGGAGCCAAAGCAACCAGTAGGAACCATTGACTTGCTTGTGGAACTCGGAGAAGGAGAAAGAAAAGTAGTTCGCAAGCAGACTTTTGTGATAGTAGATGAATTTTCTGCTTATAATGCTTTCTTTGGTCGACCTATTCTTGCTGCATTCAAAGCTGTCCTTGCCCCATGGTGTCTTACTATTAAATTCCCTACAGACAATGGGGTAGGAGTTATTAAAGGAGACCAGAACGCTGGGCGAGAATGTTATATGACAGAGCTGCGAGAAACAAGGAAGAGAGAAATGGGGAAAGATGCGGCAACCCCAATCCGCATCAAAACACCAACCCTATAGCAACTACAGGGCGGACCCTGCACTGGCGAGCATAGCGGGGCACGAAAAGTGATGGATCCTAGAAAGGCCAGTGCGGGGGAGAGTAGGGTGGTACCAGTAGAAACAACGATACCGGTGCCCGTTGATCTGAAGGACCCAAACAAGGTGCTGAATGTGGGTTCACAACTTAATGTGTCAGTTCAGAATGCCTTGATATCTTTTTTGAAAGCAAACCTGGATGTTTTCGCTTGGACCCATGCCGATATGTGCGGAATATCCCCAGAAGTTGCGGTACATGCTCTGAATATTGACCCAAAGTTCACGCCAGTAAAGCAGAAAAGAAGAATCCAAGGTCTAGAAAGGTCGACAGCATTGAAAGAGGAAGTTGACCGGCTCATGGAGAATAATTTCATCAGAGAATCTACCTATCCAAATTGGGTTTCAAATCCAGTGCTAGTTAAGAAAGCCAATGGTAAATGGAGAGTGTGCATCGACTTTTCAGATCTAAACAAGGCCTGTCCCAAAGACTGCTTCCCATTACCCAGGATCGATCAACTGGTAGATGGAACAGCGGGTCATGAATTGTTGTCTTTTATGGATGCCTACTCCGGATATAATCAGATCATGATGCATGAGCCAGATCAGGAGGACACAAGCTTTATCACCGATGTCGGTCTTTACTGTTACAGAGTTATGCCCTTTGGGTTGAAGAATGCGGGGGCAACATACCAAAGACTGGTAAATGCTATGTTCAAACCGCAGTTGGGAAAGACTATGGAAGTTTACGTTGATGACATGCTAGTAAAATCTAAGAAAGCAGTGGATCACATCGAACACTTAGCAGAAATGTTCGCAATTCTCCGAAGATACGGAATGAAGCTTAACCCTTTAAAATGTTCTTTCGGGGTAGAATCTGGGAAGTTCTTGGGTTTCATCGTGAGCGCTAGGGGCATTGAAGCTAGTCCAGCTCAAATCACTGCTCTAAAAGAAGTCAAAGCTCCTAAAACAAAGAGGGAATTGCAAAGTCTCAATGGAAAAATTGCCTCCTTAAGTCGGTTCATATCCAAAGCTACTGATAAATGCATTCCATTCTTCGACGCTCTAAAGAAAGGAAAGAAAAACTTTGACTGGACTCCCGAATGCCAGAAAGCTTTTGAAGAATTGATTCAACATATGGAAACGCCTCCAATACTTTCCAGGCCCGGCGATGGCGAGGATCTTCTTATATACTTGGCAGTTTCATCTCATGCTTTAAGTGCAGCGCTGGTACGGGAAGACAAAAGGATTCAACATCCAGTTTACTATATCAGCAAAAGACTCACTGGGGCAGAAATGAATTACTCCAAGTTGGAAAAACTCGCCTATTGTCTATTGATTGCCTCAAGAAAGTTGAGGCAATATTTCCAGGCTCATCCTATCAAAGTCCTCACTGATCAACCTTTAAAGCAAGTCTTGTTTCGCCCTGAGACTTCGGGCCGCCTTTTAAAGTGGAATATTGAATTGAGCCAATATGACATCACTTATCATCCTAGAAAAGCGATCAACGGACAAGCTTTGGCAGATTTTATTGCAGAATTTACAGACAAGGGTAACAGCGAGGAAGAAACAATCGAGAACTCCCCAACCCAATGGAAGTTATTTGTAGATGGCGCAAGAAATGATTACTGTTCAGGTGCTGGAATTGTTCTTGAAACTCCTGAAGGCCGGTCATTATGCTATGCGCTAAGATTAGAATTTCCTTCAACAAACAATGAAGCAGAATATGAAGCTCTGATCGCTGGTTTGAAAATTGCTAAAGAACTAAACATTCGAGCGTTACAGATCTTCAGTGATTCACAGCTTATAGTATGTCAAGTCAAGAAGGAGTTTCAAACGAAAGGAGGAAATCTGCCCGCTTATGTGTCAAAGGCTTGGGAACTTTTATGTGAATTCGACCATTACACGATAAGTCATATTCCTCGAGAAGAAAACATGAAAGCAGATTCTCTCGCAAAATACTCAAGTTCTGGCGAAGCCCAATCCTTAGGGTTAGTTCCAGTGGAAGTTTTGTCAAATCCGAGCATTGATGAAATGGATATCGATTGGGTTATGAGTATGTCGCAAGAGCAAGAATCATGGATGACTCCAGTAACAAAGTATCTACTCAATGGCTCTTTACCAGAAAACTCTAAAGAACGACAAAAGCTACTGAGAAAAGCTTCTCGATATATAATCCAGGATGGTCAATTATACAGACGAGGATTCTCAATGCCATTGCTTCGATGTGTATCCAAAGAAGAAGCCAAAATAATCCTATCAGAGGTACATGGAGGAGAATGTGGGGATCATTCAGGTGGTCAAACTTTAGCAAAGAAAATTCTCCGATATGGATATTTTTGGCCAGAAATTAATCGAGATGCTGCAGATTACTCTCGAAAATGTGACAGATGTCAAAGATTTGCCAAAATTCCTAGAGCACCTTCTACTGAGCTCACACAAATGACCAGTCCGTGGCCGTTTGCGATTTGGGGAATAGATTTGATCGGACCTTTACCAACCGCCAAATCTGGAATCAAATATGCCATTGTTGCTGTAGATTATTTCACTAAATGGGCTGAAGCTGAACCATTGGCAACTATCACCTCCAAAAAGATGATAAATTTTGTGACTAAGAATATCATTTGCAGATACGGTGTGCCTCAGAAAATAATCACAGACAATGGTACTCAGTTTGAAAGCGAGGAATTCCAGGATTTTTGCAAGCGATTCAAAATCCAGAAAAGCTTTTCGGCAGTAGCTCATCCGCAGGCAAACGGGCAAGTGGAAGCAGTGAACAAGATCATCAAATCAACCATCAAAAAGCAACTCGAAAGAGCAAAAGGTGGTTGGGTCGATAAACTACCGCTTGCACTATGGGCATACAGAACTACTCACAAAACTGCAACTGGGCATACTCCTTTTTCGTTAGCATACGGATCGGAAGCAATGATCCCGGTTGAAACAGAGGTCCCTTCACACAGAAGAATCCATTTCAATCAAGCAGAAAATGAAAAGCTGCAACTTGAAGCGCTGGATCTCCTTGATGAAAAAAGAGATGAAGCTAACCTCAGAGTTGCAGCTCATCAGCAAAGGATAGCCAGACATTTCAATTCCAAAGTTCGTCAACGCAGCTTTGAAATTGGAGATCTAGTCCTAAAAAGAATTATGACAGCGACAGGTGTGTTTGGGCCAAATTGGGAAGGACCGTATGTGATAGGTCAGAAACTTCTTGACGGCACATTCAAGCTCACCACAGTTGATGGAAATCAAATTCCAAGGGCATGGAACAGCAATCACTTGCGTCCATACTTTACTTGAAAATTTTGTTGAAACATTGTAAAAAGAATTATGAATGTATGATTCCTGTAATTGAAAGCAATTGTGAAACTGATGCAAGTAAATAATGAAAGAATATAAAGTGGATGTAGGCCCAATTTCATGGCCGAACCACTATAAATCTTGTGTTCCTTATTATCATTATATGTTTGCTTTGTTTTCGATATAAAAATACACAAAATGTATTGCTGAAATATCGATTTAAATTTTTGCAGACAGTGGAGATAAAACTTGCGCATAATAAGACCGAGCGATTCTCACCATCATTCAACAAACAAATTTCAAGTCACAAAGACCCCGAATTCAAATCCTAGATAGGAAATGCTTCAATTGAACGGCTAATGATTTCGATAGGAACGAGCCCTTGCTGATAAATTGAGATTGTTTAGACAAACAAACATCCAATTAGGAAGCTAGTGCCCGTTCTCACGAACTTGCCTGGCAATGAAGTACACTTCCTTGGATTAAACAAGCCACTTGTGAGAAAAAGGGGGATGAAAACTTGAAAAGAAAAAAAAAAAAAAAAAAAAAAAAGGATCGCTGAAAAGGCATAAGCAAGTGAACAGAGGAACAACCAAAGCTACCATCAGCGCCACAAGTCCTCTTCGGAGGCGCAACTCTTCGGATAATAAAAGACCTCTAATGGGTCATATGCCACAAAAAAGAAAGTTCTCTACTCAACAAAAAAGATTGGAGGAGTCATGACCCTCCAACCATGAGAGAGTAACTTCCAGGCGATGAAAACCCTCTCTGAGGCACATTTCACCAGGAGTTGAAGTGTTATAACCGCTCTTCGGGATTTCACTTCACCAGAGTTGAAATGTAAACAAAATAAAAGCCCTCTTCGGAGGCCCATTTCACCAGGAGTTGAAGTGTTATAACCGCTCTTCGGGATTTCACTTCACCAGAGTTGAAATGTAAACAAAATAAAAGCCCTCTTCGGAGGCCCATTTCACCAGGAGTTGAAGTGTTATAACCGCTCTTCGGGATTTCACTTCACCAGAGTTGAAATGTAAACAAAATAAAAGCCCTCTTCGGAGGCCCATTTCGCCAGGAGTTGAAGTGTAGCAGCCGCTCTTCGGAATTTCACTTCACCAAAGTTGAAATGTAAAAACAAAGACCTTCTTGAAAGCACACGTTTCACCGAGATTGAAATAAAACTTCCAAGTGTTGAAACGTGAAAAGGCTTTCTTCAAAGGCACAACTCTTTGGGGGTACACGTTTCACCAAGATTGAAATAAAACTTCCAAGTGTTGGAACGTGAGAAATCCCTCCTCAGAGGTACAACCCCCTCCCGGGAACACAATTAAGAAGAAAGACCTCTTTGGAAACCCACGTTTCACCGAGATTGAAATAAAACTTCCAAGTGTTGAAACGTGAAAAGGATTTCTAAAGCATAACTCTTTGGAGGTACACGTTTCACCGAGATTGAAATAAAACTTCCAAGTGTTGAAACGTGAAAAAATCCCTCCTCAGAGGTACAACTTTCTATAAAAAAAAAAATCCTCATCAAAAGCGTACTTTAACTTTCAAAGGAAAAGTAATTTGCCTACTATGGGAAATGATCGTAAAAAGAAAAGAAGTTAAAGTACCCTTCAGAGGTCCGCTTTACCACATAGAGGAATTCACTTGATGAGATATGCACATAAGCAAAAGAAAAAAGTGATTTCTTCGAACGACCAAGCGTAAAAACTTATACGAAGGGAGTTGTACTCTATAAAATTTTCTTTAAAGAATAAAATAATTATTCTTTAGCAAATAAGAGTGCAAGTCCCCTCGAAGTATAAAATATTGCAGCAAGCTTAAGGTATGGGGGCAACATGGTATAGTAGTATAGATGCATCAGCAGAGTAATACTCAAGCAACATACCACAAGCCCGCTGCAACACTATATAAACAAACTTGTGCAAAAATAAATAGTAAATGCATTCTCAAATTCAAACAGAAGTTTGTACAAACGAAGAATTATTTTATTCAACTATAATGCAGATACAGGTTCTCAAAATAAAAGCGGAGGCCGATACCCGCACAACTCTCGGCCAGTTCATACAAAAGACAAAAAGCTAAAGTCTTCACTTCTTTTTACTTCCTTTGGACCCTTTACCCGACCGAATGACCAGCTTTTCAGGTCGGCCAGTGGGTATAAGGGAGGAAGGAGAGGTAGGCGCAGCTGGCCCAACTTCTGGCTCCTCTTCAGTGGCAATGATTATCTTCCCTCTCCTCCTTGATGCTCCTTGCTTCCTTCTCCTCTTTGAGGAAGACTCACTTCCTGGAGTGACAAGTTTAGATAAAGTTATATCGTCAGAAGGAGTCCGCTCCGGAGATATGTCACCTCCCTCAAGTCCCTCATCTTTTTGCTCTTGCGAAGCAATGGGGTCATCCAGGCCATGGAGAGCTTCTATTTGTTCTTCTTGTGACCCAGGTTGCGAAGCAGAAGGAGGCGCCACTTGAAGAGATGGAGGAAGGATCACCGGGGGAGAAGAAGCTTGAGTTTGACTCGGTGCTTTCTCTACAAAGGAGAAAAAACTTAAAATATCAGTATCTTTCGAAAAGAGAGGGGATGACGGCTCATCAAAAGTCGGGAATTCATTGACATTTGAAAAATAATCAAGAAGATCGTCAAGTTCACAAGGAGCGAACGAGCAGTTCACCACTTGAGCTGGTCCGGTGTCAAGTTTACCTGGGGTAGTTGGATCTCTGAGGCTGATTTCATATCGCTGTGCTTCGTTGCTTTCACCACCTTCATCCCCGCCTTGTGCACTTGTAGTTTCAGTTACTGTCTTAGTTGCAGGCGGAGTAGAGGAGCTAGAACCCGTGATGTCAACCACAGGAGAAACTGGAGGATGGACAGAGGAAATAAGCGTTAATTCCTTTCCAGAACATTCCTCTTCCGCCATTCCAGTTCTCATCCTGGCAAGTTGTTCTCGCCCCTTCGCAAGAGCAGCGCGAGCTCCCTCATCCAGGTAACGCGCCTCAAAATCTTCATCGCCATACCCGGCGTCTTTAAACATGTTAAGAGCAGCTTCCCACACCTCGGCCAGGGTGATTTCATACTTAGGACCAAGAAAAGAGAGGCTGCCGCGTCCCAAGACACAATGTAAATAAAAATCGAATAAAGTCGAATTGATATCGTTTTCCATGGTCTGAGCAGTTTCTTCGGCTGCAATTTTGCCAGCCATGGCCTCATCTCGATCTTTTTCGGTCTGAGCAAGTTGGGCTTTTAGCGCTTCAATCTCCATGTCCCGGGCGCTCAGTTTATTCTGCAGCTGGGTGACATCAGTGCGGTGGTTCTCTACAGCTTGTTCCAACCTCTCAGCTTTAGCTTCAGCGTCCCTCTGGCTGGCGTGCGCATCTCGCACTTGTTTTTGCAATACCTCTTCTCTTTGGGTGTAAGTATTAGTAGAAGAGGCAAGATCATCTTTGAGCTGCTTTACTTCAGCTTCGAGTTTTTCATTGTATTCGGCTATCTCCTTCATCTCAGTGTTGTGTTGATCAAGAATCTTCTGCCATTCTGATTTGTCATTTTCCATGGTCAGCATTGCTTCGATGTTAGCCCGATTAACTCTTTGAAGTTCATCAACCAGCTTTTGCCATCCAGACATTCTATCGATATCAAGCTTGACAGCATCGAGATTTCTGTACATAGCTTCTTTGTCGATGGGGACCAAATCAAGGTCGAAGCGTACCCCCCTCAAACACCAGTTCGGGAATCGGCTCTGCAAAGTCGGGGGGCCCCTTTCAACATGGTATGAAGGCCTGTTGAGAAGTGTTTGGATGGCACTTCCTTCAAGAGCAGGAGATTTGGAAGGGATGTCAATAGAAACTGAGGCACCAGGTCTCTCAGATGTCACGGGCACGTGCTCCTCGCCAAGTTTGGTCCGCTTTCTCGAATCCTCAATATGGCTCTTCCCCCTATCATCGTGCGTTTTACGTTTATGGGAATCATCATCCCTTGGGAAAGATTCATGTCGCGTGCCCGCTCCCTCATGACGTTCTTCATACCTTCTCCTCTCTTCAGCTTTTCGCGCAGCTCTCTGCTCATTGGTCTCTCTGGGATCGGTATAGTATTGCTTGTAATCATAGCTGCCACGCCCTCCATAGCGTCGAAAGTCTTTGTAATAAGAACCGCTGCCGCTGCGCCCCATAGAGGAATCTGAAAAGGCAAAAATAGCAAGTCTTAGAAACTTCCGGAGAAAAGAAGTTAAATGTGAACAAATGCCAAAAAATCCTAAGTGTTGTGTGATGTGCAAGCTACGCGCATTAAGCTACAAACCACTCATTGGTGTAGAGGTGATGATAGCTTGGGTATGAGGAGTTGGTGTTTGTGTTGGTGTTAGTCGAAGAAGGGACGTCGCCTCAACTATAGGAGAGATAGTTTTAGACACGTCATCTCTAAAAAGCTCCTGTGAGGTCACTATTATGTCGCTCAACCCATCATAAACATCGTCACCATCATGCTCGGTGAGACTTGTTTTCTCAGTTCCTACATCAGCTAATCCCCCGAGAGGCTGTGAAGGTTCTTCTTCTTCCTCAATCGGGGCAAGTGCCGTCTTACTAGATGACCCCATAATGTCGGTAGGGGTGGAACATTTCACCAATGAAGCTTCGATGTTAGACTCTTTTGATGAGGGTTGTTCGATAGTAACGGGGGCATCCGATGCTTCAGTCGGGGAATCGGGAACTTCAGTCGGAGCTTCACAAAGCTGAGT
The DNA here is from genome assembly GCA_030765085.1 of Allium cepa. Classification (NCBI taxonomy): domain Eukaryota; kingdom Viridiplantae; phylum Streptophyta; class Magnoliopsida; order Asparagales; family Amaryllidaceae; genus Allium; species Allium cepa. The sequence continues at coordinate 311,561,542 of CM060942.1, read as the reverse complement.
ATAGCGAGAAGGGTGGAGAAGTTCGTATTGATGTAGAAATTCGTCGCTTAGTAGAAACTTGATACTTCTCTCTTCTGCGGCTACAGCGCTCAGTCTATCAAAAGTCTGCCTATGTATCGGATCTCTAGAGGGAAGGGGAAGTGCTGAAAAAAGCAAAGAATGAGATTAGCAATTTGGACCCCGAAAAGAGTTAAGAAAGAAAGTGGAAAGACGGAAATAAATGATCTTACTTCCTACTCTCCAAGAAGCATAAAACTCTGGGGGACTGCGGGCAAAGAAAAATTGGTTTAAAAATCCATGGACACTTTCAGTAAGATCAAGAATGAGCTTGCGGTTTCTTGCACTTCTCACAATGATAAGAGAAGGATGGTCTTTGCTCTTTGCAAACGAGCATAAGTAGCGAATTTCTTCGAAGCTCGGCAGTCGGTCAAGATTTCTTCTGAACAAAACACCCAACCCCGTCAAGATAGCGTAACCATTAGGATGAAGTTGGAACGGAGAAATTGACATCCGAAGAAGAAGAATTCGAAGAAAGTCATTGAAAGGTGGGATCGCCCCACTTAAGCACATTTGACGATTAACCGCGACAAAACCATAGGGAGGTCTGTCAGCAGTATCATTCGGTCCAGGAAATATGACATCATCTTCAGCAAAGCCGAATTGAGTACGCAACTGAATAAATGTTCTCGAAGATAGAATAGTCGAAGTTCTTTCCGGAGGATTCTCTATAGGAACAGCTATCGGGAAAGTTTCTTCTTCTTGACTTGCTGCTTCTTCTCCTTGATGGGAAGTCATTCTACACAAGCAATTGGATATTCAAACATGAAGGTGCACGTTTCCTAAAGTGTGTGAAGTGTTGTACAAGTATCAATCAAACAATAAGCAAAGGTAACTGGAATAAAACCTAGCAAACATTTGTTAGTTATAAAAACCAGGAATCTTTGTTTTGAGTTTGAATATGCAAATACAATGTTGATGCAAACAAATCAGTTCAAATTGTTGATACTTTGCATTAATATTCTACTTTAGTCAATTAATTTACAACATTTCATGCAATATGTTCATATCTCTTATCTTGTCTTAACTAATCTGTCATTTGATATGGGCAGTCAATGGCAGTATGTGCGCCTTGGTTTTCTTTGTTTGTATGTTATTATCAACAGGTTTACAGCTCAAAAGTGAGAATGATATGTGAAGTGACACAATGACATTCAAACAAATTTAAAGTTGGGGCATTTCAAATCTTAATCCCGGTTCAAGGTTTATTCAATTTAGTTCGGTAGTCCGGGTTAAAATACTTGAAGAAGGCCTATGTTTCTAAGTGTCAATACGTCCAGAGCCCAAGTGTTAGCTCGGCTACGATTCAAAAATTCTCATGCGAGATAAGACTGAGTCGGTAACGGGTCAAAATCTAGGTGGTTCAGCTTGGCGACTCATTTCCTCTAGTTCGCACGGGGGAGATAAGAAGGCAAGCTCCAAGTCGAAAGGCAGGAATTCCTCCAAGTCTTAACTCGGTCACGATCTAAGCTTTAATGTTTAGGTCGGCGAGATTCTTTCAAGCATTATCTCAACCACGATTTAAGGTCGTATAAGAGCTAGATCGGTCGAAGGCTAAGCCACCTAAACCCACTAACTCGCCTTCGAGCCAACATCCCATAGCATTAAACCCGATAACCCAATAGCCATTTCTTCAACAGCAGCCTTTCATTCAAGCTATCGGATCATCCAATAAAACAGCTCCAAATCGCATAAGTCCGTTGCTCTGCCTTCAGAGATCATTGAACCTGAGTGATAAAACCTTCTTCATCATCTCAACGATCATCTGAAGCCAAAATCGAGTAACCTAAACTTCATCGACTACAGGTATAGTGAGATTCGTGATGGAACGTTGCGCGAAGAGACAATTCGTATTCAAGTGACAGAATTCATGAACCAATAGCAATCTATGATCGAGAAGGGGACGGATTCACTTACGCTCTGAATAGTAGGAATTGCTGGTGATCAGGTAGGATGGAATCGCCTTAAAGAACTCAAGAGAATTTTAATGGCGGAGTTAAGAGAGCAGGTAATGAGAAAGAAGAAGGGGATATGATTTATACCTCGTAGTGAAAGGAACTGAAGCGGCAATTCGCCGGCTTAACATTTGGACCGTGCCCGATCTAATAACGTGCCGACTCAGTGAAGGGCCGAGATAAGAGATGTTTCGAAGCACACGACTTAAGCCTAAGGCGTATACTTCGAGGGGCAAATGTTAACCCTATCTCGGTTACGACTCAGCAGGTCTAGTACGTGGAGATGGCGCCGACTCAAGAGATGCCGACTCAGAAGAGTTGCCGACCTAACAACCCAAAGACTTTGCCGACCTAACCAATTAACAAGGTGGCCGACTTAGTTCGGTGCCGACCTAATTAGTTAAGAAACGCGCCGATCCAATGCTTTCCCATAGATACCGACCTAAGGCATGAAGAAATACCGACCTAAGGCATGAAGAAATTCCGACCTAAGGCTTGAAGGGATGCCGGTCTAACGAGGCTATGCCGACCTAAGGAAAGTTCCGACCTAGTATGGAAGCCGACCTAGTGTATGCTCCGATCTAGCAACTCGAGGACTTTACCGACTTATAGTAAGTCGTAACCGATCTAAGGGTGTAAAGGATGGAGTAGCGGGGCAGTTTAGCATGTGACATACTAACTCGGTAGCGACCTAGCTTGTTTCCATTAAGTCGTAGGGCTTGACTCGTTAGATCGGCGAAGGGATAAGATAAGTCGGTCGCGACCTAGCTTGACCCGGTAACGACTTTGGACTTGTGCAAATTCAGCGAAGAAGGATCAACACAGCTTGACCATATCAGAGCTCCTATAAGCCGGCTGCGACTTAACTGGGTCGGTGAGGAGTTAAGACCGAGCCTAATCTTTGCCTATAAATACCACCCTACCTTCAACATGAAGGGGACTTTTGCTCATTCTCTTCAAGCGCCATTACTCTGCCGAATTCCAGACTACTTCAAAGCTTGAGCCACTTGTTTTACATATCCTATAACTTGAAGTGTGTTGTAATTGAAAGATCATGTAAAGGATTGTAATCAAACTAGAGATAAAAAGATTAAAGTGGACGTAGGCTGGATTATAAGCCGAACCACTATAAATACTGTGTCTCTTACTGTTTTTCTGCATACTTTCTGCTTATTTCTGTTTCCCGTACGAACGGGTGGTGCTTTCACAATCACATCCTTTACACCAGGGTGTTAGCGTTCAAATTTTAGCGTTAACAATTATCATCTAATAAAGGTTTATAAAATCCCACAAGATATGGGTTCATAAGAAACTCCAACATATCCTAGTGTAGCGACCCTCAGTTCCATACCCCTTGAATTGATAATAATTCTTCCTCGTTCAACCCAAAGTGTATGAAAGAGTGACTAACTAGGGTAAAAGAAGAAGAAAGAGGTAGAAGAAGATGAAAAGAACATCAGAGTCTCACAATCATAGCAGAATAAAGTATAATATATAATAACAGCTTTTAAATACAAAGAATCCCGTACTGTTTTATATACATACCATTATCAGAGTACAACAATCATCTATTTATTTGGACAGCTTAATACTTTTCCTTACACAATGGAAATAATAACCAAGTATGTAGATACATCTTTTTCATCCGGCTCGCCTTTTGAGCTCCATAGCATATTATCCTGGATCTGTTCAACTCGGTCTGACCGAGCACCATAATAAAAAAACACTCGAGTCGGTCTGAAAAACCAGCGTGAGAAAACCACGCTCAATTGGATTATTATATTTTCGGAAAATCCTTTAAAATAAAGGTATCTCGTAAGACTACGCCACAAATAAATATGCCGGTTTTTACCTTACGATTTATCAAATCCTCTGATATTATAATAGTGTCTACAGAAAGTAAATAAAATCTAGCTGAAATGCTCGCATCTCACGTTCCAGCATTAGTTTGGCAAAATCAAAACCGTACGGGCACTTATTGGAGAATGGGTTCCATATAATGGCAGGGATACTAGGGTACTGCCCATTACAGTAACTGGTCTATATCTATGTACTGAGGACCACTCCCAAACCCCTGCAACACAAGGCTGGCCTACCCCTAACCTGGATAAACCGAATAAGATCGCCCCGTGGTTGGGATCAGCAACCGCCACACAACTGAAATAAAGGGACGCTAGACAGGAGAAATCTTACCCTTAATGGGTACTACCTAATTAGCCTTCCTGCACGTCCCCTGTTTTTGTCATTCCCGGTTGATGAGGATTGAGGCTAAGCGTTACCTTTTCAAGCATGCATTCACTTAGAATGTTCATCTCCTCCAATGGCGATGGTCTGATAGCATTCGTCCATACAAATTGCACTGGGTCTGGACAAACCTAATCACCGTCTTCATCATCTTCACGGTCATCATTCGCTACGTTCAAACTGGATCGGAGTGGTTTTCAGATAATTAAATCTGATCCCGGTCTCTTCGAAATGATCAGCGTATTACCCAATATTGATAATCGGTTATTTAACTATCAAATAACATTCATAAGCAACCATCAGGCCTAAAATAATTCTTCAAATTATTTATCTCCAAATATCTACTTAAGATATTGTTTCCATATTTCAACACTTAGAATATTTTTTCCCCACTTCAATTGATATTCAACACTTGGAAAATATTCGTTTATTTTCTATTTCTTTTCTCAAAAATCTTTTACAACTTCATTTGTAAATTTCCAACTCGTTTCGCACTATCTATAAATCCCAAAATTCCTTAGTCAAATTCCTTTAATATTTCCAAAGCCGTTTATGCCTATTTAGAATCCCAATTTCACTTATCTTATGCTTTAGAAATTTATTTAAGTTCCCATAATACCACTATAAGATCTTTCTTCTAAAAATCTTATTCAATCAAATAAACTTACCTTCCCATCCCGAGAGGATTTATAACTGGATTTAAAACATTTAAAATTATATATAAATTAGGAAAATGGTTTGTTTTCATATATGGTTTTAGGTAAAACTAAGATATCGACATCTTAAAGCATTAAAAATTCATATCCAGTTACTAATTAATTTACAAAGCTGATTTATAAAAACTGGAATTTATTTCAATGAATATTAAGTATTATAATAACTAACCTTTGGATGTTCTAAATTCAAATGATAGTTTTAAATTACATAGTATAGTAGATTTTAAAATTCCATTTAGAACAAATTTTAATTACTTGACAAAATATATTTTTAAGAAAACTCAATATTCTCCATTTTCCCTTTGTAAACCTCTCTTGTTCCGTATCGCATCAACTATATCTAAATTTATCACCATTTCTCATATTTGAAATATATTCATCTATTTCCTTTCAATACAATTCTCATAACTCAATATAAGTCCACATTATTAACTTATATTTTCCACATAACCACTAATATCATTTTATCTTATTTATGATTCCCATTTATAAATTTATAACCTCCTTTTAGTTTTCCATCTTTTATAAAACAAATTATGTTTATAATTCCATACTATAATTTATCCCTTAATAAAATCCCATTTTATTTCAAATCTATTTTAATTATCGATTCCAATGTCTCAAGCACTCAATATATAATCTTATTTCATATCTCTACTTAAACCCATTTTCAAATAGTTAAGTACAACCCCAGTTATTTAACATATTATTATTCTACTTAATTCCCTTTAGAATAAATCAAATTTTCAAAAATTACTTTCAAAATTCCTTTAAATTCCTTTAATTTAATTATTTATGATATTATAAAATGCCAAAATCATTTTCCATGCTATTTAACATTTAATAATTCAATTCACACACCGTCCATATTAATCATATCATACATCAATATATATGGACAATAAATATTTTTTGAGGAATCCAGTTGGATCTCTCCAACCTGTTTTTCCCTGCATCCACAGTTGTTAGTCAACAATAAAATACCAATCCCCTTTCAAGGGCGATATCGCGGTACATATGGTCATCCTCTTTATGAAGGGCGCATAGTGTCCTGCTATATAATATGGGAATATCAATCACTCCAATATATATATATACACACAACATCCAACAAATAAATTATAAATTTATCAATCAATTCAATCATCCAATAATTTAAATTTTACACTTAATTTTAACAAGGTTATCCAGATGAGTGAGAAAATCTCACCTTTGATTTTATTTGCATCCCATTTCCATTCCAGCTTGTTTTCTTCACAATTTTTAACCTTATATAAACATTATACGGTTTATTAACATTTTAAATAATCGGACAATTAATTGTCATTTAATTAGCTAAAAATTTAACTTAAACTAATTTTCCATTAACAAATTATTTTTAGCAACTAAAATAATCAAATAAGCTAATTAAACAAATTAATCATCATAGATTATTTTAAAATAAACTAGTAGATTTAAAATGTGTATATGTACATTATTTTATTTTTTAAACTACATATATACTTATAAAAATAATCTATATAGATTTCAAAAAATCTAGTTTATATATAAATTCTTCAAACATTTTGAAATTCCTATTTTTTTTAAAAGCCTTATATATATACATATATTTTCTATTTATCTACATACTTTTAAATTAAAATAGGTATGTATGTGTGTGTATATGTGTATATATATACTTGTATTATATGTTTTCTTTATTGTATATATATACAAATATTCATATACATCTTTAAATTGAAAAATAATTGGCATATATGCCTTGCTTTAAATTTATATACTTATACATATATATTACTAAAAAAATGCTATACCTCACTGCAACCTTTCGAGGCCGCCACACCACTTCCCCCATCACGACCGGACCTGGCAACTACCCCTCACCCCAATTCCACGCGTATGAAAGAAGGCCTCGATTTGATAGAGTCACAACCACATCACCGCTTCCACTTCTCAAATCACGAACCCCAACGTTGACGCCACTTCCAAATTGAAAGAGCCAGCGTATGCGACTTCGCCTCATCCTCCATGTGGCCACCAGTTCTCGCGTCTCTAGGCTGCGATTGAACTCGCGAATGATCCCTTTCCAAAATCGACGAATTGATTTGCCAACCTCATGTATTCTTCTTTTTAATGCTCTGGATTTTCGAATGGGGAGGAAAAAAATTTCGATCTATGATTCCATATTTTTTCCTCGTGATTTTGGTTTTGAGCAAAAAAAGGGTTTCGCGATTAAATGAAGCAAGAAGCTTGCAGAATAAAAGGAAGGGAAAGCGTCTTGGTTGTATTAGATTTTGGATTTAATCCTCAGCCATTATTTTTTTTAAGGAACGGCCATGGTTTTGTCTCCAACGGGGCAGAAATGAGAGTGATAGAGGCCGGTGCTTTTTCCTTGCATATATATATATATATAAAGGATATGGATTTCTTTTATTTATTCTTATTATCATTATCTTTCTGCTTGTCATTGTTTCAATCAAAGAAATAAGATAGGATGGCTGAGATGAAAGAATGATGGCTGATGGAAAGGAGTATGACAGCCTAGTCTAGTCAAATGCACATATACACACACACACACACACACACACACACACACACACATATATATGTATGTATGTATGTATGTGTGTATGTGTATGTATATATATCAATTTAAATTAAAAAATATCTATCTAAAAGTTTCGAATTTCAAATAAGGTATGCTGCCAGGCGTTTATAATGTTATAACCCTATTTCGAAAGCAATGGAAAAAGTTTCGAGCCCTAATTCGATGGTATGGAGAAGATAGCTTTTTGGACCCAGTTATTACAATAAATTTCTGATATAAATTTCAACGCGTTCATATCTCGTACGGCTAAACGATAACTCCGAAAGCTACAAAATTTAAAATCCGATAATAATACAATATTATAGATCAAATGAAACTGGTTTCGTCGAATTCCGAGACTGTGTCTCGAAAGGCTATTTTAAATGTCAATTTAAACAATATATTTTTAAACTGAACATATCACTTTTAAATTCGATTTTATAAGTTGCATGGTCTTCGGTATCATTAAAATGAATTTTACAAGCCTTTAAATTACTTTATCGAGCTTAAAACTCTTGATTCACTATTTTAACCAATATTCAATTATAAAATTTCAATAATTAAATTATCCAATAAATCGCTATATTTAAATTATGTATTTATTTTATAAATGAAAATCAAATTTCATATTCAAAAATCAATCTATAATTCAATTTTAATATTTAAAACCATTAAAATATTAAAAATCGACTGTTGAGAAATCCATTAGGCAAGAAGAATTTCGTCCCCAAAATTGCTAAGGCAGAAGAATGCCCCAAACCCATTAACTTATTAAAACCCACTTAGTGAAAGTTCATATACTTTTTGAATCCTTTAGTTCCAAAATAAACAATTAGTTTCGATTCCAATTCCAAAATCTCTTATTTAGATTATAATTTTAAATCAATTCATCGCTAACAAAAATTTCTAAAAATTTTAAAAAAAAAATTATAACTTCCAAAATTTTCGAAATTTTTTGGCGGAGTCCCCTTTGTATGGTGGAACTTTTGAAATTAGGCAAGAGAGAAAAGCATATATACATCGACCCACACGGTCGAAAATATAACAATATTTTATGTTTTATATTTTCTTTCTTTTTGCATAGTTATACCTTTATTAAGCATTTTAAGCAAGCGACTTATTTATTTAGCAATTAGCGCGACCAAAATCTTGCCAAACGGCCTTACGGTACCTGCACATACTTAATTTAAACACGTAAGTACCATATATATGAAATACAATAAAATCTCACTTATTTAGATAGCTAAACACATGAATTACACAAGTAATGCATACTAAACAATATTTATAAGCAATTATAAGATTCCAACTTTAATTCTAAATGCTTTCAACCAGTTCATATATTATTTTCATTCACTTTAAATGGTTTACACTCAATTGTTCACATTCAGTTTATTTTTAAACCAAACAAACTCATATTCATTCCAATTGATTTCTAAAATCAATTTTACTCGCTTCTATCAATTCATAGAATTTTTATTTACTTCTGCTTATGACGAACGATCAATTTTTCTATGCAATTCGATGATATTCATTCAAATAAGTAATCACTTAAGCTTATAGCTCTCTTTAAAATGATTCCAACTCAATTTATGCTTAGTCCCATTCCAATTTAAATTTATTCCCAATCCATTTGCATTTCATTTCATATTTGTATTCATTTTTTCCAAAACCATTTTATTAAGCTCGAAAACATTCCATGCTATGGCCATTTCACATATTCACTTAAGTCGAGCTTTTATTCAAATATTTACTTAAGTTATTTATTTTCTTCGAGCTATTTCAACCTTATAACTTAAGTTTATTCCTTGTAACCAAATTCCAATTTAAATTCTTAATTTGATTTCTATTTAATCAAATCCCATCCACTTTACTAATTTAATGCAATTAGTCTATTCGCTTATCCAATTCACAATTTTAACTTCCAAACTAATTCATTCCCAAGCTCGTTTAATTAGTATCGAGGCCATTTCCAATTATTTTGCACTCTAATTGGATTTATTTGCTACTCAAACCATTTCTATTTTAATCCAATTCCATTTTATTTGACAACATTTCAAATTTATATTTAATTTACTAACAATCCAAGTTGAATTTTATTTATAACTCGAGTTCATTTTCAAACTCCGTCATTAACTCACAATTCACTTCTATTTTTCCAAATTAGGTTCCATTTCCATATTTCATTAACTAATTAATTGCCTAATTAGTTCACACCTAACTCATAATTCAATATTATATTTTTATCTCAAAAATCACGTTAACTATTTTACTTAAGTTCAATCTATTTTATAATTCAAGTTTGGATTTTTATTTCATTTCCTAAAATATCAAACAAATTTTATCTTAGTTTTGTTATTTCTCTTTTATCTTTTTATAAGTCACACACTTTTTTTCACTTTTCCATCAATTCTATTCTCGAATATATTCACATTTTATTTTAACTCAAGATTTACACTTATTTATAGCCCAAGCATATTTTTATTTCATGAACTATCAATTCTTTTATAAGCTATCGAAGTTTATTTATTCCAATTCAACATCTATTTATCTTAACTTAGGCTAAATTCAACTTCATTCCATTCTTTTAAATTTATTTAGGCAAGAATTTAATTCATTCAATATCACCTACATCTCAGTTCGATCCAATTTTATTTTCAACTCAACTTCATTTTGTTTTAAGTTAAATTCAATTGATTCAATTTTATTTCTCAATCCAAGTTAAATTTTCCATTCAATCCATTCACTTCCCCATTTTATTCATTTAACTTGTTTACTTCACTAATTTATTTCAGTCAAACCACAATCATTTTAAATTTCAACAATTTAATTTCTTTATAACTTAATCTACATTAAATTTTTAATCTCCTCATTTTTAATTTTAGTCTCAAAATTCAAATCTCAACTTATAAGTTTATAAATTATTCTCTGATGATTTTTAAATTATTTTAATAAGGATTCTAGAAAAAAAAATTCCTTGGAATTTAAACTTCCAACTTCCTTTTTAAGTCCAATTTTAATTATAATCCATTTCGTACAATTTATATTTATACAAATTCTCATATTAATAATGTAAACCATTTTAAATTTTATAATCCTATTTGACTATAATATTATCATCCAAACACTCCTATATATATAATAATTTCAGAAAATTATTTCTTTTATATCAAAATATATTTTTGGATAACATTATTTCATTTTCTCCATTTTTAGAACATATCGTGGAGTTTATCGTGTTCAAGTGTTTATAAATTCTTTTCGAATTAGCAGCGCCACTACTCAATTAGAATTAATTTTCCACTTAACCAATAAGTCAAACACAATATTAAAACCGTTTATATTCCTCACAAATACATGCTCATATCTATTAATACTCTCAAACTCATTCTAGAGTTCTACTGAATCTATCTCTAATGATAATCCCCACCCGAACCAAGGTTCTCGCTTAACATTCAGCTCTGATACCAACTGTAGCGACCCACAGTTCTGTATTCCTTGAGTTGATAATAATTCTTCCTCGCTCAACCAAAAGTGTACGAAGAGCGAATAACTAGGGTAAAAGAAGAAGAAAGAGGTAGAACAAGAAGATAAAAACAACATCAGAGTCTCACAATCGCAGCAGAATAAAGTATAATATATAATAACAGCTTTTAAATACAAAGAAACCTGTACTGTTACATATACATACCATTATCAGAGTACAAAAATCATCAATTTAGGACATCTTAATAATTGTCCTTACACAGTGGAAATAACAACCAAGTACGAAGATACGTCTCTGTCATCCAGCTCGCCTCTTGTGCTCTATAGCAAATTATCCTAGATCTGTTCAACTCGGTCTAACCCGAGCATCATAATAAAACAATACACCCGAGTCAGTCTGGAAAACCAGTGTGAGAAAACCACACTCTATTGGATTATTATATTTTCGAAAATCCTTTAAAACGAAGGTATCTCGTAAGATCATGCCATAAATAAATATGTCGGGTTTTTACCTTACGATAACCAAAACATTTTCATCAACTCCTCTGATATTATAATAGCATCGATAGAAAGTAAATAAAATCTATCTAAAATGCTTGCATCTCACGTTCCAACAATAGTTGGGCACAATCAAACCGTACTGGCACTTATTGGAGATTGGGTTCCATACAATGGTAGGGCTACTGGGGTACCTCCCATCACAGTACCTGGTCTAGATCAACATACCGAGAACCACCCCAGATCCACTACAACAAAAGACCGGCCTACCCCTAACCTGGATAGACCGAATAAGATCACCAACCACCACACAGCCAAAATAAAGGGACTCTAGACAGGGGAAATCTTACCCTAATTAAGTGCTACCCACTTAGCCTTGTTGCGCCTCCCCTATTTTAGCCATTCCCGGTTGATGAGACTTGAGGCTAAGTGTTACCTTTTCAGGGACACATAACTTAGGTTGCTCATTGTCCTCCAATGATGATGATTTGATAGTATTCATTCATACAAGTTGCCCCGGGATGGACAAACCGAATCACCGTCTTCATCGTCTTCACTGTCCTCATTTGCTACGTTCAAACTAGATCAAAGTGGTTTTCGGATAATTAAATCTGTTCCGGGTCTCTTCAAAACGATCAGTGCATTGGCTAATATTGATAATCGGTTATTTAACTATCAAATAACATTCATAAGCAACCATCAGGCCTTAAATTATTCTCCAAATTATTTATCTCAAAATATCTACTCAAGATATTATTTCCATATTTCAACACTTAGACTATTTTTTCCCATTTCAATTGATATTCAACACTTGGAAAATATTCATTTATTTCCTATTTCTTTTCTCAAAAAATTTTGACAACTTCATTTGTAAATTTCCAACTTGTTTTGCATGAATTCTATAAATCCCAGAATTCCTTAGTCAAATTCCTTTAATATTTCTAAAGTCGTTTATGCTTATTTAGAATCCCAGTTTCACTTATTTTATGCTTTAGAAATTTGTTTAAATTCCCATAATACCACTATAAAATCTTTCTTCTAAAATCATATTCAATCAAATAAACTTAGCTTCCCATCCCGAGAGGATTTATAATTGAATTTAAAACATTTAAAGTTATATATAAATCAGAAAATGGTTTGTTTACATATATGGATTTAGGTAAAACCAAAATACCAACAACTTAAAGCATTAAAAATTCATATCCAGATACTAATTAATTTACAAAGATGATTTACAAAAATTAGAATATATTTAAATTTTAATTACTCGACAAAGTATATTTTAAGTAAACTCAATATCCACCATTTTCCCTTTATAAATCTCTCTTGATCCGTACCACATCGGCTATATCTAAATTTATCACAATTTCTCATTTTTGAAATATATTCGTCTATTTCCGTTCAAAATAATTCTCATGACTCGATATAAGTCCACACCATATCCATTGATATCATTTTATCTTATCTATAATTCCCGTTTATAAATTTATAAACTCCTTTCAGTTTTCCTTCTATTTATAAAAATATTATATTTAAATTCCATATTATAATTTATCCCTTAATAAAATCCCATTTTATTTCAAATCTATTTATCGATCCTAATATCTTTTCAAGCACTTAATATATAATCTTATTTCAAGTCTCTGCTTAAACCCATTTTCAAATGGTTAAATATAACCCAAGTTATTTAACATAATTTTATTCTACTTAATTCCCTTTTGAATAAATCAAATTTTCAATAATTTCTTTCAAAATTCCTTTTAAATTGCTTCAATTTAATTATTTATGATATTAAAAAATGCCAAATTCATTTTCCATGCTATTTAACATTTAATAATTCAATTCACACACCGTCCATATCAATCATATCGTATATCAATATGTATGAACAATAAATATTTTTTTTGAGGAATCCAGTTGGATCCCTCTAACCTGTTTTTCCTAGCATCCATAATTGTTAGTTAACAAATAAAATACCTATCCAACTTTGAGGTGGATATCATGGTATATAGGGTTATCCGCTATTATGTGTGGCACATAGCGTCTCATCCACTATATAATGCGGGAATATCAATCACTCCAATATATATATATGTATGTGTGTATGTATGTATGCACTGCTATATATAAATAACATCCAACGGATAAATTATAAATTTATCAATCAATTGATCATCCAATAATTTAAATTTTACATTTTATTTTAACAGGGTAATCCAAATGAGTGGAAAAATATCACCTTTGATTTTATTTGCAACCCATTTCCATTCCAGCTTGTTTTTCTCATGATTTTTAACCATGTTCAAATATTACATGGATTATAAACATTTAAACAACCAGACAATTAATTACCATTCAATAATTTGATTAGCTAATAATTTAGTTTAAACTAATTTTCCTTTAATAAATTATTTTTAGTAACTAAAATAATCAAATAAGCTAATTAAACAAATTAATCACCATACGTTATTTTAAAATAACCTAGTAGATTCAAAATGTGTATACGTATATTATTTTATTTTTGAAACTACATATATACTTATAAAAATAATCTATTTAGATTTCAAAAAAAAATCTAATTTATATATAAATTCTTCAAATATTCTAAAATTCCTATTTTTTCAAAACCTTATATATATATACATATTTTTCTTTTTATCTACATACTTTTAAATTAAAATAGGTGTGTGTGTACACTTGTATTATACTTTTTCTTTACTGTATATATATACAAATATTCGTATACACCTTTAAATTGAAAAATAATCGGCATATATGCCTTACTGTAAATTTATATACATATACATATATAATATTAAAAAATGCTATACCTCACTGCAACCGTTCGAGGCCGCCACACCAATTCCCCTATCGCGACAGGACCTGGCGAACTGCCGCTCACACCCTGTTCCACGCGTATGCAAGAAAGCCTCGATTCGATAGAGTCGCGACCACGTCATCACTGCGACTTCCCAAATCATGAACCCCAATATCGACACCACTTCCAGATTGAACAAGCCAGCGCACGCGACATCGCCTCATCCTCCACATCGCGGCTTGTTCTCACGTTTCCAGGCTAAGAACGAACTCGTGAATGATCCCTTTCCAAAATCGAGTAATTGATTTGCTGACCTCGCGTATTCTTCTTTTCAATGCTTTGGATTTTTGTACGAGGAGGAAAATGTTTTTTTTTTATTTGTGATTCCATTTTTTTGTGATTTTGGTTTTGAACAAAAAAAGGTTTCGTGACTTAAGGAAGCAAGAAGCTTGCAGAACAAAAGGAAGGAAAAGCAACTTGGTTATATTCGATTTTGGATTTAATCCTCGGTCATTATTTTTTTGAAGTAACGGTCATGGTTTTATCTCCAACTGGGAAGAAAAGAGAGTGAGGGAGGCCAATGCTTTTTCCTTAAGGCATATATAGATACACACACACAAAGGTGTGGATTTCTTTTACTTATTTTTATTGTCATTTTTTTTCTTCCTATCATTGTTTCGGTCAGAGAATGGAGATAGGTTGGCTTGCATAGGTATAGGATAGGATGGCTGAGATGAAAGAATGGTGGCTGATGGAAAGGAGTGTGATAGCCTAGTTCGGTCAAATGCATATATATATATATATAGCATTTTAAATCAAAAATATCTAACTAAAAATTTCTAATTTCAAACAAGGCATGCCACTAGGCATTTATAATGTTGTACCCCTATTCCGAAAGCAAAGGAAAAGGTTTCGAGTCCTAATTCGGTCGTATGGAGAAGATTGCTTCTTGGACCTAGTTACTATATTAATTTTCGGATATAAATTTCAGCATGTTTATATCTCAGAAGGTTAAAAGATAACTCCGAAAGTTATGAAATTTGAAATCCAACAATAATACAATATTACGGATCCAATTAAACTGGTTTCATCGAATTCCGAGTCTGTGTCTCGAAAGCCTATTTTAAAATGTCAATTTAAACGATATATTTTTAGACTAAACAGATCACTTTTAAATTCAACTTTAAAAGTTGCGTTATCTTCAGTATTATTAATATAAATTTTACAAGCCTTTAAATTATTTTTATCGTGCTTGAAACTCCAAATTCACCATTTTAACCAATGTTCAATTATAAAATTTCAATAATTAAATTATCCAATAAATTTCTATATTTAAATTCTGCATTTATGCTATAAATGAAAAATCAAACTTTCATATTCAAAAATCAATGAAATATTCAATTTTAATATTTAAAACCAATAAAATATTACAAATCAACTGTCGAAAAATCTAGGTCGTTACACGTAGGCTAAGGAGTTGGCAGCTTATGCAAGTTGAAAGATTGCAAGTAATAATTGTTCATGAGGGATCTTGTATGAATCCTGCCTAAATGAATTTTGGGAAAGACTATCGTTGTATGACATATTTATGCTTTGAACAAAAGTTTTGTAAACTAAACCAAATTAGTTTCTAAATAAAGAAATGCATAAAACGTTTATGAATACCTATTCTGTTGCACTGAGAAACAACTGCTTTTTCAAGAAATACAAACCTCATTGTGAAGGAATTTTTTTGAGGAATTATTAGTAGTAAAATGGAGTTGGATACAATCCATAGATAGAACTGATTAAATGATATGAACTGAAATTAATTAACCTAAATGAACACATTGTATCAGAGTGTCTAATAAGCATTCTCGCACATTGAAGAGAAATTATGAGTTTTTTATCAATGTCAAAAATATATAATCCTCAGTTGTTTAATTAAACCATTAATAATATTGACTCTATGATATGATATGATGCGCAAACCCGAAAAAATTTCAAGTATGCTATCAAAATATTATTTTGGTAGTCATAACCTAAAGGATGTTATCCATCGACCGCGATTGTGTCTTTATGAGTAGGACTGATGCAGTTGGAATTAAACGAGCAATGTTGGTAAGAAAAATATTGCAAATTTTAATTGTTGAAATTAGCGTAATATATTCGGTATTCAATATAATCAAGTTAATTCGGATTTACTCACAAGATTACCACTTAATATGGCTTTATGTTTGGTACGTATGTTTTGAAACAGAAAATTCTGAATTATAATTTAGAATAAATTGTTTAGAAAAAATAACCAAAATGTCTCGAAGTTAGTGGGAGCGGTATTGAGTCTGTGAGTCTTTGGACATGATCCAAGAAATGATAGAAAGCGTCATTCTATGTAATGGCCCAAAAATTTCAACCCTCGAAAATCGACATCTATACATTCATGGTACAACATAACGAGCATTCAAGTGCCGGAGATATCTTATCATTAGGGGCGAAGAAGAAGGGATAGAAGAAATAGAAGGAAACAGAAACAACATATAGAATCTCAAAAATCGCAGTGGAACAATATATATTATATAAATTTACATCTTTATAAAAAAAGGAAATGTAACTGCTAATATACATGCAACCATCCGAGCACAACAATCAATCATTCAATATGGACGGTTATTACAACTTGTCCTCACCAGTGCTGACTAAACAGTCTACACACATACCGAATATAATCAAATACGTGGAATACACCTAAGACTCATCTAGATCGCATCCTGAGCTCCATAGCATTCTAACTAGAATCTATAATACTCGGCCTGACCTAAGCATTATAATAAATAACATCCGATCAGTCTGGAAAACCAATATGAGAAAACACACTAAATTTGAATTATTACTTTTATCAAAATCCTTTTAAAAACAGAGGTATCTCATAAGAAGACATCACACGTAATTACGACGGTTTTTACCTTATGATAACCAAAACATTTTATATCAGAACCAACTGATATTACAGTAGTGTCTAAAAGTAAATTATAAAATAGTTGAAATGCTTGCATCTCACATTTTAGCACAATTGGGCACAATCAAAACCCTACGGGCTCATAGTGGATATTGGTTTCCATACAGTGACTAGGCTACTGGGGTTCCGTCCGCCATAGTATACCTCTAGAAAAACGTACCGAGATCATACTAACGATGCCTGCCAACACAAGACCGGCCTGCCCCTTGCTGGATAGTACCAAATGTTTTATCACTTCAGGTGTTTCCACCCTAATCGAGCACTCTCTTAGCATTGACAACCATATCCATAATTATAATATAATATATTCGAGGGTATCTAGAAAAGTGATAACATACCCGACTTGGGTGTGACCCACTTAGCCCTACCGCATCTCCCCTGTTTTAGTCATTCTCGATTGATGAGGCTTGAGGCTACATTTTACCTTTAGAATATCATTCATACTTGAAATGCTAATACTGCCTTCCAGACTATAATGCAAATGATATTATTCATCTATACAAGTTGTTTTGTGTATTAACAAACCAAATCTCCAAAATCACCATCTTCATTATCTTCACAATATCACAGTTCGTAAAGCACAAATCGAATAGAAATGGTCTTCGGATAGTTAAATCCAATCCCGTTCTCTTCAAAACGATCAATGAATTTTTCCAGATTTGATAGTCATTATTTAAATACCAAATTTCACACATAAGCAATCACTAGGCCCAATATATTTAATCTTTTCAAAACATTCTTTTCAAATATCTTTATATAGATATATATTCAAATCTCCTCTAGGATTCCAATGTTTGCAAACAAAAATTCAAGTCCTTATATCGTTAACGGGATATTTTCAAACCGTATTAACCTTAGAAATATTTCCGTAAACATTCCCATAGTCAAAACATTTCCGAATCATTTATTCCAATAGTTAGAAAAATATTTATAAATATACTTTCAAATCACTACTTCTTAACACTTAGGAAATATATATTCTTATTGATATCATTGGTATATTCACAAAAAGGAAATATCCCTTTTATTTCCACTTCATAAAACCACTTACAACCCTTTTGTAAAGTCATAACTCGTTATAATTCATTTCATAAGTCTTTGGAATTTTCGTAATCCTTTTTATAGTTTCCAAAAATCGATTTTTCCTTATTGAAAATCACATTCACCAATTTATACTTCTTTAATGAATTCAGATTCATTCTTCGATGTTCACTTACCTAACCATTTTAGAAATTCAATAAGTTGTCAAAATTCCATTATAATATTGCTCTTATAAATATCATATTCGTTAAATAAACCCCGTTTACAAACCTCAAGAGGATTTATAAATAAATTATAATCATTTCAAAACTCCATATATAATAAGTATTTTTAAAGAAAAATAATTTATTTTTAAAACTTGTTTAAATAACTATTCAAAATATCAAAATACTTTAAATAAAACATAGATAACCAATTTCCAACCATTATTAAATAAAACTAATCGATTACAAGGTTAAAAAATTAGAATTTATTTCAATTAATATTAGATTTTTGAAAAATCCACAAGTATTTGAATACCAAACGGCTTTAAATTACACAGTTTAATAAATAAAATTTTCCTTTAAAAACAAAATAAACTTCTTAATAAAAAAATATTTTTAAAATTCCAATAACCAATTTCAATTTATAAATCCCTCTTAATTCATATCACATCGATTTCATTCCGATTCCATAACCGTATTTCACTTTTCAAAAATCGAATCCATTATTTTTCCAAAATCCTATTTCTATATTTCATTATAAATTCACACTGTAAATATATATTTCCAATTTATCAACTTATAATCATTTCCCTTATTTATAAACATCATTTATAAATCTATAAACTCATTGTCCGTTCTTCCCCTCTAAATAACTGATTCATATCACTAATCCATTTATAAATCGATTTCTATTTAAACCCATTTAGAAATCTATTCTTAATAAATCCTAATTATATTTCAAATTAATTCAAAATTTCATTTTCCACCTTCCATTCCATATATTAAGAAGTCTCATTTAGAATTCCTTTTTTAAAAATGATATTCAGTTTTAGATTCTTTGTTTGAAACCAATTTACGAAATAGCTAAATAAATATCCAAAATCAAATTATTAATTTTATCCAATTCAATTTATTTTTATAAATCCTAAAATTCAATATAAATATTTTCATTTCCAAAGTCGCCTTTTAATTAATTTAAAAATTCAAAAATAATATCGATGGTATTTAAAATACCAAAATTGAAGCTAGTGCTACTATGGCATCCAATAATTCAAACATATCACAATCTCTAATATGATATTCACACACATCATTTATCAATATATATGAAACAATCAATATATTTTGAGGAATTCAGTTCAATTCCTCTAATCTGTTTCTCTGCATCCATAGATGTTATATAACATAAAATACCAATCCATCTTTGAATTGGGATATCACGGTAATATATGGTCATTCGTTATTATATGGGGCACAAATGTCTCACCCGCTCCAACGGCGGGAAATATATCCAACTACTAATATATATAATATAACATCCAACTAATAATTTATGAATTCATCCAACCATCTACTAATAAATTTGTAATTGCTCATAAATTTAACTAGTCAACCTAATTAATTAGGATTTACTCACCTTGATTTCTAAATCGCAATCTATACCAATTTTATATTAAATCGAACAACGTTCGATTTAAATTTAAAATTCCAGCTGAATCTAAAAAATCCCAAACCAATTTTGTTACAAAGAATTTGTTTAAATTTAGTGCAATGCAATGATTGGTGCTCGATTTCGACCTCGCACGAAATAGTTATACCTTTTATTAGCATTCTAATTAATATAATTATTTAAATTAATTATAATCATTAACAGTCGACTAACCTCAATTTCAAACCCTAATCCAGCGTGTTGTAAACACTCGACTTCAAACCCTTCATCCATGTCGCCAAAGATGATCGAAGTCCATAACCTCTTCGTGTAGCCTGCCCTCAACCCCCCTCCCCCACACCCTCCCCCCACTCCACTCCCCCTCCACCCCCCTGTTGCTGTCCTTCCATTGCCGCACCAGCCACCAATGCAAGCACCAAGCCCTAGCCCCTCCGCACATCGCGCGAACTTAGACAGTCACAATCCCAAACCCAGATTTGATCGAATCGTGCATCGCCTTGCTCCTGCCTTAAGAACGAAACATCATGTTGTCGTGCCTCCACCCAGTGCTCATGCACGCTCGTGTTCGAAGCCGCCTCCCTTAGCTTGCGTTTCGACTTCGACTATTTTTTTGGTATTAATCCGTGCTGAATTTTGATAGACGAGGAGAGATAAACCAATGAATTTTAGAGTTAGGGTGGCGTTGCGACATACAGGGTAGCTTGTCTTTACAGTTTAGGACGGCTCTTGTTAACTCCTATGGTCAACGACTCAATAAGAAAACGACTCAAGGTGGGCGACGACTCAATGGACATATGACTCAGTGAGTTATCAACCTAACGAGTTAAAAGATGCACGACTCAACGAGTCAAGAGGATGGACGACTTAAGGGACTGACGAATTAACGGTTTAAGGGCTTAACAACCTAAAAAGTATAATGGCTTAGCGACTTAGCTGGTGGCACGACCTACCGACTTAAGGAAGCTATGACTTAACTGCCCTAAGAGAATAGACCGACTCAATACCTTAAGAAATTGCCGACTCGGAGTACTTCACGACCTACGACTCAAGGTATGGACGACCTAACGGTTTTACGAGTTGAAGGACTTGGTGACTTATGACCTAAGGCATCCACGACTTAAGGTTTCTACGACTTAAGGAAGTCCACGGCTCAAGGACAGGATGACTTAACGATTCAAGAGATGGCATGACATAAGAAGGAAATGAGTTAACGACCTAAAGCTATCTGCGACTTACGACCTAGCATGTGTCGTGAGCGACTTAAGCAAATGAGGCGCTGCTCCTTACTTAACACAGTGACCTCTTAACTCGTACACGATTTAGGACTTTGGTTATTATCTGAAGGGAACAGGCTTATCAGTTAACTCGTATACGACTCACAACCTAGCTTGAGTCGTCCACGACCTAAAGCTACTGGGTGAAGGTTCAACGCCGCATCAAGAGGACCAGTTGACTCATTTGCGACTTAGATGTTGACTCGTGGGTGACTTAGGACTTGTACAAATGAACTTTTGTGAGACCATGAGGCTGGGCCAGATAAGTCGGCAACGACTTACTTTAGACCGGTCACGACTTACGACCTAAAGGAGGAATTTCCCTATAAATACCAACCTACCTCAAGCATGAGGGGGACTTTTTGGCCGACCTCTTTAAGCGCCGATACTCTGCTGAATTCTCGACTCACTCGACACTTCAAGTACGAAAGGCATCTCAACTAACTTCGAGAGGAAATCTAGCGCAATCTACATGGATTTAAAGAATTCTTCTGCATCAAAGTTCTAATTGTTTGTCTCATCGGAATTGTAATTGAAGATTGTTGTAAAGTTGTAATCGATTCAGTAATAAAGAGAATTAAAGTGGACGTAGGCTTACCCTAAGCCGAACCACTATAAAAACTATTGTTTTTTCAGCTTTCTCTGTGATTTCTCTACTTGTTTTTAGTTCCCGTGTTCACGGGTGGTGCTTTCGCTCAACTTCAATCTACACCAGGGTGTTAGCGTCTGATTTTTACGTTAACATTTTTGGTGCTTTCACTGAGAATCCAACTCAGGAAACTTCCACTATTGCTCCGCGAAGGATTGTTGAAAGGATTTCTTTTAAAACCAGAAGTTTATTGGAAATAATGGCACCTGGGAGAAAACGAAGTTCTGTAAGATCCGACAATGTTCAAGAGAATACTGCTACCTCTCCTCCTTCAAGTCAAGCAGCTCCAACCACTGGAGTTACGCGAGCAGAATTGGGCGCCGTAGTTTTGGGATTGAATCAGCAATTGAATGCTCAGAATGCGCAGTTGGAAGCCCAAAATGCCCAGAATGCCCTGATCTTGAGTAAATTGAACGATCTACTTGGGGCAAATCGTCAATCGGTAAATAATGATGGGAACCCTACTGTGGGAGTTCAGGATGTTGAAGGGAACATTTCTCAAAGAGCCGCAGACCCTGTAGAAAGGACTCCTCTTCAAGCTAGAGGATCAGGGCCGCAGCCAACCATCCGTGAATGATTATCAAGGCAGAATTCAGAGAGAGTGGCTGATGTCTGCCCTCCAGAGCCTGTAAATGACGAAGAGTATTTTTCGGGTATGGTTCGTCAAATCATGAAGGAAAATATGCGAAGAGATGAAGATGAGAAAGAGTGGGGTTTTGCTCCAAGCAAAACTCCATTTACTGAAAAGATCTTGAAGGCAGAGTTCCCAAGGAAATTCGTTCCCACTACTATTCCGGCTTACAAGGGGACGAGTGATCCTAACAAGTTTCTGTATAAGTACGACTGGCATATGACTGGTGCCAGGGCGTCTGATGAAATTAAATGCCGATACTTCCCGGTTTATCTAGAAGGTGTAGCTCTATTGTGGTTTACAAAGCTGCCGGTCAGGTCCATCGATCAGTTCTCCGATTTGACCAGGAAGTTCAAGGAGCAATTTCGATTGTATGCTTCTAAAACAAAGGATATAATGTCGCTATCAAGTCTAGAGCAAAATCCGGGAGAATCCATCAGATCATTTTTGAATCGCTTTAACATAGCATTGGCTGAGATAGATAATGCTGAGCCACGCATGGTCCTGACATACTTGATGAGGGCGATTGACAAATCGAGTGAATTTGGAAAATGACTGAAAATGAAAGAACCAAACTAGCTTGACAAATTCTACAAGAAAACGGATGAATTCATGCGCTTGGAGAGCCTCCAAACACCGGCTAAGGTGGTATCAGCAGAAGCCGGAAACAATGGTCCTCCTTCGAACAAGAAAGAACCTAACACTCAGAAAAGGGGAAATGATGGTGGAAAGAAACAGGGAGACGCTAAGAAAGGCCATTCTTTCAATTTCACACCCTTGACCGATACCCCTGATAACATCTTCTTTGCAACCAAAGATGATGTCAATTATCCGACACCACCTAAAATGAGAGTTGCGATTAAGATGGAAAAAAGTGGAAGGTTCTGCCGATTCCACAACCAGCCCGGCCATGACACCAATGAATGTCGTCAGTTGAAAGAGGTAATTGAACAACTCTTGAAGGAAAACAAACTCCAGCAGTGTGTGAAAAGGAACAGAAATGCCCCAGCTTCGTAAACTCAAGGACAACAAGTTCTCGTTCACCGTCCTGCCTCAAGTGAGAAGCCCGTAGAGCATGAATCAGAAAGACCTGTTATCAATATAATAACTGGAGGACCTCACCCAGCAGGCAAAAGCTGGGGCGAGATGGAAAGGTATGCACGGGCCTTGAGGCATGTACCAGCTGAAGAGAATGTTTTTGTTTTAGAGAATGATGCGCCTTTGAAGCAACAAAAGACTTCCACGGATGATATTGTATTTAGGCCAGAGATTCTTTGGGTATCGAGGCTCCGACCATAGATCCTTTGGTCATATCCGCTGGTATTGGGCCGGCAACTGTGAGAAGAGTTCTAGTTGATTGTGGAGCTTCATGCAACATCCTCTTCAAGAAGACCTTTGATCAAATGAAGATTCCAATGGCTGACGTTCATGCTTCGTCACTTAAGATTGCTGGGTTTGCTGGAGAACCCAAACAGCCGATTGGGACCATAGATTTGTTTGTAGAACTCGGAAAGGGACTGAGGAAGGTGGCTCGAAAGCAAACCTTTATAATTGTTGAAGAATTCTCTGCCTACAACGCCTTTTTAGGCCGACCAACTCTAGCTGCATTCAAAGCTGTTCTTGCCCCCATTGTGTCTAACTCTAAAATTCCCCATAGATAACGGAGCTGGTGTGATTAAGGGAGACCAAGATGCGGGGCGAGAATGTTACTTTGCAGAGTTGCGAGAATCAAGGAAAAGGGAAATGGGAAAAGGTGCGACGGCTCCAGTCCGCACCAAGGAACCAATCTTGTAGCAATTAGAGGGCGGACCCTGCACTGGCGAATGTAGTGGCACACGAAGAGAGATGGATCCAAGGAAAGCCAGTGCAGGGGAGAATAGGGTAGTACCGGTAGAGGTAACAGTGCCGGTGCCCGTTGACCCAAAAGACCCAAACAAAATGCTTAATGTGGGTTCACAACTCAACACAACAGTTCAGAATGTTCTGATTTCATTTTTGAAGGCTAATTTGGATGTATTCGCTTGGACTCATGCTGACATGTGTGGAATATCCCCAGAGATTGCAGTACACACTCTGAACATTGATCCAAAGTTTACACCTGTGAAACAGAAGAGAAGAACTCAGGGTCCTGAGAGAACGACAGCGTTAAAAGAAGAAGTGGATCAGCTCATGGAGAACGGTTTCATCAGAGAATCTACTTATCCAAATTGGGTATCAAATCCAGTGCAGGTGAAAAAGGCTAACGGAAAGTGGAGAGTATGCATTGATTTTTCAGATCTGACCAAAGCCTGCCCCAAAGACTATTTCCCGCTGCCCAGGATCGATCAGTTGGTGGATGGGACGGCAGGACATGAATTGTTATCTTTTATGGATGCATACTCCGGATATAACCAGATTATGATGCATGAGTCAGATCAAGAGGATACCAGCTTCATCACAGATGTTGGACTCTACTGCTACAAGGTCATGCCTTTCGGACTCAAGAATGCAGAGGCAACTTACCAAAGGCTTGTTAATGCCATGTTTAAACCACAGATTGGCAAGACAATGGAAGTTTATGTTGATGATATGTTAGTGAAGTCTAGGAAAGCAGTGGACCACATGGATCACTTGGAAGAGATGTTCGCAGTACTCCGAAAGTACAGAACGAAGCTTAACCCCTTGAAATGTTCATTTGGTGTGGAGTCCGGAAAGTTTTTGGGTTTCATTGTGAACGCTAGGGGCATTGAAGCTAATCCAGCTCAGATCACTGCCCTGAGAGAGGTCAAGGCTCCTAGAACGAAGAAGGAATTGCAAAGTCTCAATGGAAAGATTGCTGCCTTGAGTCGGTTCATTTCCAAAGCTACTGACAAATGCATTCCATTCTTTGATGCTCTGAAGAAAGGAAGAAAAAACTTTGAGTGGACTCCTGAATTTCAGAAAGCATTTGATGAGTTGGTTCGTCATATGGAAGTGCCTCCGATACTTTCAAAGCCTGATAGTGGTGAAGATCTCTTCATATATTTGGCAATTTCGACTCATGCTCTCAGTGCAGTGTTGGTACGGGAAGACGCAAGGATTTAACGTCCAGTCTATTATATTAGCAAAAGATTCACTAGGGAAGAGATGAACTATTCAAGATTAGAAAAGCTCGCCTATTGTTTGTTGATCGCATCAAGAAAATTGAGGCCGTATTTCCAAGCTCATCCCATCAAAGTCCTCACTGATCAACCTCTAAAGCAAGTCCTATTCCGTCCTGAGACTTCGGGCCGCCTTTTGAAATGGAATATTGAACTCAGCCAATATGACATCACTTACCATCCCCGAAAAGCAATCAATGGACAAGCTTTGGCAAATTTTATCGCAGAATGTACGGCTAAGGGTGATAGTGAGGAAGAAGTCACTGATAGCGTCCCAATCCAATGGAAATTGTATGTCGATGGCGCAAGAAATGATTACTGTTCTGGAGCAGGGGTTGTCCTTGAAACCCCAGAAGGGCGATCCTTATGTTATGCACTGAGACTAGAATTCCCTTCGACAAACAATGAAGCTGAATATGAAGCCCTCATCGCTGGTTTAAGGATTTCTGAAGAACTAAAGATCAAGGCATTACAGATCTTCAGTGATTCTCAACTTATTGTTTGCCAAGTCAAGAAGGAATTTCAAGCTAAAGGAGGGAATCTACCCGCCTATTTATCAAAAGCCTGGGAGCTCCTTCAAGATTTTGACCGTTATTCGATAAGCCATATACCCCGAGAAGAGAACATGAAGGCGGATTCCCTCGCAAAGTATTTGAGTACTGGTGAAGCTCAGCTATTGGGATTAGTTCCCGTCGAAGTCTTGTCAGCTCCAAGCACAGGTGAAATGGATGTTGATTGGATTATGAATGTATCCCAAGATCAAGAATCATGGATGACTCCGATACTTGAATATTTACTCAATGGTTCATTGCTAGAAAGTTCAAAAGAACGAGAGAAGCTGATGAGGAAGGCCTCCAGATATATAGTTCAAGATGGTCGTTTGTACAGACGAGGATTTTCAATGCCATTACTCCGATGCATGACAAAGGAAGAAGCTAAGAAAATTCTGACTGAAGTAAACGGAGGAGAGTGTGGGGATCATACAGGTGGTCAAACTTTAGCAAAGAAAATCCTCCGTTATGGATACTTTTGGCCAGAAATTAATCAGGATGCTACTGACTATTCCCAAAAGTGCGATAAATGCCAAAGATTTGCTAAAATCCCTAGAGCCCCTTCCACTGAGCTAACACAAATGGTCAGTCCATGGCCGTTTGCCATTTGGGGAATAGATCTCATTGGGCCTTTGCCGACTGCCAAATCGAGAATTAAATATGCTATCGTTGCTGTTGATTACTTCACTAAATGGGCTGAAGCCGAACCATTGGCTACTATTACCTCTAAGTAAATGATAAGCTTTGTGACTAAAAATATCATTTGCAGGTATGGTGTGCCTCAGAAGATAATCTTGGACAATGGTACTCGGTTTGAAAGTGAGGAGTTCCAAGATTTCTGCAAATGATTCAAGATCCGAAAAAGCTTCTCAGTAGTGGCTCATCCGCAGGCAAACGGGCAAGTGGAAGCAGTAAACAAAATCATCAAATCAACCATCAAAAAGCAGCTGGAAAAAGCAAAAGGTGGTTGGGTCGATAAGTTACCGCTTGCACTATGGGCATACAGAACCACTCACAAAACTACGACTAGGCATACTCCATTTTCATTGGCATACGGATCAGAAGTGATGATTCCAGTAGAAACTGAAGTCCCCTCACATAGAAGGATCCATTTTGATCAAGACGAGAATGAGAAACTGCAACTGGAAGCACTTGACCTCCTTGATGAAAGAAGAGAAGAGGCTAGGCTTAGAATTGCAGCTCATCAACAAAGGATAGCCAGGCACTTCAATTCCAAAGTACGCCAGCGCAGCTTTGAAGTTGGGGACCTAATCCTGAAGCGAATTATGACAGCCACAGGTGTGTTTGGGCCAAACTGGGAAGGGCCGTATGTTATAGGCACGAAGCTTCTTGACGGCACATTCAAACTTACAACTGTCGAAGGAGAACCAATCCCAAGAGCTTGGAACAGCAATCATTTGCGTCCCTATTTTACTTGAAAGCTTTGCTGAAATGTTGTAAAAGAATTATGAATATATGATTCTTGTATTGAAAGCAATTGTAAAGCAAGTGAATAATGAAAAGCTATAAAATGGATGTAGGCCCAGTTTTTGGCCGAACCACTATAAATCTTGTGTTCTCTACTATTATAAACTGCTTTGTTTTATTTCGACATATAAAATACGTTAACTGTGTTACTAAAATGTCGATTTAATAATGCAGGCCATAAAAACAAAGCTTACCCGTCACAAGATCAAGCGATCTCCGACATCACCCAGCAAGCAAACGCTAGACCATTCAAAATTTCCATACTCAAATCCTACAAAAGAAGTGCTTCGAACAAAAGTTAGCGATGTGGATGAAAGTGGGCCATATCTAACTAACTGCAAATGTTTGAACAAACAAACAACCAGTTAAATAGCCTGTGTCTACCACCACCAACTTGCTTAACTATGAAGTATGTTTATTTGGATAAGGAAAATTATTGGCAACTAAAAAAGGATGACACTTGCAAAAGATGACGGGGATCGCCGACATGAATAGATGGAAAAGAGACATGGGCGAGCAAACATCAATCAGCAAAAGACCTCGTCGGAGGCACAAGCCCTCTTCGGAGGCACAACTCTTCGGAGGATAAAGACCTCGAGCGGGCCTAGCTAGAAAAAGAGAGATCCTTCTCGATACAAAGTTGCGGACTGATCGGTCGATACACACCCGTGAATCCGTCCAACCGAGAGAAAGAAACTCCAAACTTCCAGGCAAAAGCCCTACTCAGAGGCACACGTTTCACCGAGATTGAAATAAAACTTTCAAGTGTTGAAACGTGAAAAGCCCTCTTCGGGGGCCCATTTCACCACAGTTGAAATGCTAAAAGACCTCGAGCGGGCTAAACCAGAAAAAGAGAGATCTTTCTCGATACAAAGTTGCGGACTGATCGGTCGATACACTCCCGTGAATCCGTCCAACCGAGAGAAAGAAACTCCAAACTTCCAGGCA
Source organism: Allium cepa (assembly GCA_030765085.1). Lineage (NCBI taxonomy): Eukaryota > Viridiplantae > Streptophyta > Magnoliopsida > Asparagales > Amaryllidaceae > Allium > Allium cepa. Next base: position 311,532,832 of record CM060942.1, on the reverse strand, counting down.
AAAACCCTACTCAGAGGCACACATTTCACAGTGATCAGTGATACACTCCCGTGAGATGAAATGTGAAAAGCCCTCTTCGGAGGCCCGCTTCCTAGCGAATAGGGAAAAATAAAAGCCTCTCCCAAGGGGCAGAAACAAAAAGACCCCTTCCCAGGGGCACAATCAAACCAAAAGACCCCTTCCCAGGGGCATAATCAAAACAAAAAACCTCTTCCCAGAGGTGCAATCAAATAAAAAGACCTCTTCGGAGGCATACGTTTCACCGAGATTGAAATAAAACTTCCAAGTGTTGAAACGTGTAAAGCCCTCCTCGGAGGCGCAACTCTTTGGAGGCACACGTTTCGCCGAGATTGAAATAAAACTTCCAAGTGTTGAAACGTGAAAAAGCTCTCCTCAGAGGTTCAACTTTTCAAAGAAGCATTTCACCAGAAATGCAAAACAAAGATCAAAAGCCCTTCACCGAGGCGCAATATAAAAAAATGCCCTCTTCAAAGGCACACTTTAGCTTTCAAAGGAAGACTGGTTCTTCTATTCTTGAAAATACTCTTCCTCAAAAAGAAGTTAAAGTGCCCTTCAGAGGCCCGCTTCACCATATAGAAGAATTCACTTGGTAAAAATGTGTGAAAGCACAAAGGAAAAAGTGATATCTTCGAAGGATGAAGTGTAGAAACTCATATGGAGTGAGTTGTACTTTATTTTGAGCAGAATAGTATTCCTCCAAGTATGGATAGTTATTCTCCAAAAAATAAGAGTACAAGTTCCCTCAAAGTATAAAATATTGCAACGAGCTTATGGTATAGGGGCAACATGGTATAGCTACATTGGTAAAAATTACGCTCGAACAACATACCACAAGCTCACTGCAATATCATATAAAGAAATTTGTACAAAAAAATGAATAGTAAATGCTTTCTCAAATACAGACAGAAGTTTGTACAAACAAAAAGAATCATTTTATTCAATACTATCAAAATTTTGTACAGGTACAGGTTTCGAAATAAAAAGAAAAAGAAAAGCGGAGGCCGGAACCCGCACAATCTCCGGCCAGTACATGCAAAAAGTAAAGATAAATCGAAGCAGGACCCCTTACTTCTTCCTGCCACCACCTTTAGAGCCTTCACCTGACCTAATAGGCAGCTTTTCAGGACGGCTTGGAAGAATCGGGGATGAAGGAGAGAGGGTTACTGCCGGATCAACTTTCGTTTCCTCTTCAGAAACAAGAATGTCTTTCCTTCTCTTCTTGGTAGTGGCACGCTTCCTCCTTCTCCTTGAAGAAGACTCACTTCCCGGAGTAACAAGAGCAGATAATTTTATGTTATCAGAAGTGGTTCGCTCCGGAGACTCATTGCCTTCTCCAAGCCCTTCTCCCCCGTGTTCTTCAGAAGCAATAGGATCATCTAAGCCATGAAGAGCCTTTATTTGCTCCTCTTGCGACCCGGGTTGAGAGGCGGATGGAGGAGTGACCTAGAGAGGCGGAGGAGGAATAATTGAAGGAGGAGGAGTCTGAACGGTGCTCGACACTTTCACTACAGAAGAAAAGAAGTTAAAGTCAGTAAAGAGAGGAGATAAAGGCTCATTGAGGTTCAGGAAATAGTCGAGAAGCTCATCGAACTCATAAGAAGCAAATGAGCAGTCTACTTGGGCAAGATTAACAGTAGAGTTACCTGGAGAAGTCGGCTTCCTGATATCAACCTCATAAGCTTGTGTTTCGACGCTCTCTTCGCCTTCATCTCCACCCTGTGTACTTGTAATCTCAGTTGTAACTTTGACCAGGGATGGAGAATGAGAACTGGAGCCGACAATGTCGATTTCGGTCGAAGGTGAAGGCTGGATTGGAATAGTTGAAGTAGTTTTTCCTAACCGTTCCCCTTCTGCCATTTCAGCTTTTAATTTTGCAAGTTGTTCTTTTCCCTTGGCGAGAGCGGCGCGAGCTCCGTCATCTAAATAATGTCCCTCAAGCTCTGATTCAACATAGCCAGCACCTTTAGCACCAAGCATAGCAAGTGTGGCCTCCCATACTTTAGCCAAAGTAATTTCATACTTGGGACCTAGAAAGGCGAGACTACCGCGCCCCAAGACGCTATGCAGGTAGAAGTCAAACAGTGTCGAGCTGATGCTGGTCTTCATTGCCTCATGAGATTCTTCAGCTGCAATTTTACCGGCAACGGCCTCATCACGCTCTCTCTCAGTCTTTGAGAGTTGAAGCTTTAGCATTTGAATTTCCGCCTCCTGAGAGTTGACTTTTTCCCGTAACTCTGTAGCCTCAGCACGATACCTTCCCGCTGTTTTCTGCTCAGCTTCAAGTTGTGCCTCGGCATGTCGCTGAGCGGCATGAGCATCGCGAACTTGCTTTTGAAGTACTTCTTCTTTTTGAGTATATGAGGTAGAAGAAGTAGCAGCTCTTGTTTAAGTTCCTCAACTTTCGCTTCAAGCTCTTCATTGTAAGTAGTGATGCTCCTCATTTCGGTATCATGCTGCTCAAGAACCTTCTGCCATTCGGCCTTATCATTCTCCATGGTCAGCATGGCCTCTATATTCGCACGGTTGACCGTTTGAAGCTCGTCAACAAGCTTTTGCCAGTTCGACATCCTTTCAATATCAAGCCTGACGGCATCGAGATTTCGCAGCATAGCAGGCTTGTCAATAGGGACCAAGTCAAGATCGAACCGCACTCCTTTTAGGCACCATTGAGGAAACCGGCTTTGCAAAGTGGTTGGGCCTGGTCCAACTTGGAATTTAGGCCTGCTGATTATTTTCTGAATGTCTGTCATCCCGAGAGCAGGAGAGCCAGAAGGAATGTCAAGTGAGACGGGGGCAGTGACCTTTTCAGGAGTTGTAGAAGCATGCCCTTCACCGTGTCGGGCACGCTTGCTTGTGTCCTCAACTATATGGCTTTTTCCCCAATCATCATTCGACTTTCTCTTGTGAGAATCCTCACCTCTCTGGGAAGAATCATGGTGCTCCTCCCTTTCTTTTCTCTCGTAACGCTCTTCTTGAGCCCTTCTCTCCTGAGCCTTTCGGGCGGCTCTCTCTTCATCAGTTTCTCTTTGAACGGGAAGGTAGCGCCTATAATCATATTGACTACGCCTCCCGTAGCGCTGAAAGTCGTCATAGTAAGAGCCGCTGCGTCCCATCGAAGAATCTGAAATAAAAAACAACAAGCCTTAAAAGTCTTCAGAGAAAAGAAGCATAACTTTAGAATCTTCAAAGTATAAAGAATTAGGTGTATGAAAATGCCGAAAGATTCTAAGTGTGTGTGATGTGCAAACTACGTGCATCAAACTACGAACCACTCTTCGATTGCGGAGTAGTTGTGGGGGTAGTAGTTAACGTCAACTCTTGGGTCGACGGAGCTTGTTGCAAAGAAGAAGTCGCTTCCACTACTGAAGAAGGAACCCTAGTAGTGACAGGGTCGTCTTTAAAGATCTCCTGTGAGGTGGCAAAGAGGTCGCTCAACCCTTCGAAAGTGTCGTCCCCGCTCTGCCTGACAGGGCTTGTTTTCCCGGCTTCTTCGCCAAACTTCTGTGAACGTTGGGGAGATCCCTGAGGCTCTTCTTCCTCAATGACTGGGGCGAGTGCGGATTTGCCAGACGGCCCCGCAACCTCGACAGTAGTAGAGCACTTCACCAGAGAAACCTCGGGGGCAGGTTCTTTCGGTATGGGTTCGTCAGAAGAAACTGGGGCATCTAATGCTTTATGTGGGGAGTCTGGAACCTCATGGGGGTGTGTGGAGAGAGAAGGGTGAAGAAGTCCGAACTGGTGAAGGAATTCGTCGTTCAACAAAAATTTCATATCCCGCTCTTCAACCGGTACAGCTACGAGCCTCTCCAGAGTTGGATTGTGGCTGGGATCTCTAGAAGGAGGGGGAAGCGCTGAAATGAAAAAAACGAAGTTAACACTTGGCAATTCGGACTTTACAAAACTCAAAGTATAGAAGGGGTAGAGGTAGATGATCTTACTGCCTTCCCTCCACACAGCATAAAACCCCGGGGGGCAGCGGACAAAGAAGAATTGAGTTAAGAAACCATGGGCAGTGTCAGGGAGGCCAACGATCAATTTACGATTTCGGGTGCTTCTCGCGACGGTGATAGAAGGATGATCTTTAGTCCTAGTAAAGGAACATAGGAAGCAAATCTCGTCAAAGCTTGGAAGTCGGTCAAATGTTCTCCCAAATAGCACGCATAACCCCATAGAATGGCATAGCCATAGGGGTGTAGCTGGAATGGGGAGATAGCTAGTCGAAGAAGAAGATTCTGGAGAAAGTCGTTGAAAGGGGGAATGGCCCCGCTTAGGCACATTTGCTGGTTAACCGCTACAAAGCCAGTAGGCGCCACATCAGTAGTGTCACTTTTCTCAGGAAGAATGGCATCTGCCTCAGCAATGCCAAACTGACCACACAACTGACGAAAAGCTTTGTACGATAAGGTGGTAGGGGCTCTTTCTGGAGGATTGACTAATGGAGCTGGAATAAGAGTGGCCTCTCCAGCCTGGGCTGTTATATCTTCTTGCTGAGAAGTCATTCTACACAAGCAACTAGATATTCAAATATGAAGGTGCATGTTTCCTAAAATGTGTGAAGTGTTGTGTAAAATCAATAAAGCAATAAGCGAATAAAACTGGAATGAAAACTAGCAAGCATTTTTCAGTTATGAAGTCCAGGGTTTGTTGTTTTAAAATATGAAAGAGAAATGTAGATGCAAACAAATTAGTTCAAGACAGCAATGCTTTGCATTAATATTTCACTTTAGTTGATTGGTTCACAGCATTTCATACAGTATTTTTAAGTTGATTACTCTATGTTGACTAATCTGTCATTTGACGTGGGCAGTCAGTGGTAGTATATTCGTCCCGGTTTTCTGTAAATGATGTATTGAACAGATTGTTAGCTTGCAAGTCAAAAGTGATCTGTGAATGAATGCAGCAAAGTTTAACAGTTCAAAGTTCAAGTAACAGTTCAAAGTTCAAGCAGTTTATCCTGGCAATTCAAATTGGAAATACAATCAAGTTTTGTCAACATCTCTAACTTTTCAAATTTTGTTCAAGTCATTGAGTCACAGTTGAAGTCATGGGTCATCCATGACTTAAAAGTTAAGTCATTCACGACTTAAAAGTTAGCTCGGCTATGACTCAGGGCTAAGTCGCTCACGACCTAGAGGCCAAGTCATAAAGTCTCAAATCAAGACAGAGCAAATGAAGCGCAAATGAAGCTAAGTCTTAAGTCGTCCAGAAACAAACATAACCTAAAGGGTTAATTCGTGTGCAATTAAGGTCGTAGGGGATCTTAAGTCAGTCACTTTGAAAACTATGCAAATTGGCAAAGTCGCGAAAACTTCACGATATCTCTTCTCAACCCGCTGATCCTTCTCCAACCCAATAACCCGTTATCTTCCATTAGCAACAAAATCCATCATCTTCTCAAGCAAAACCCAAAAACAAATCCAAACACTTGCCAAACAACTACATAAGATCCTAAGCCGATTCACCTTCTAGGGCAATTGTTAATGATCGGCAATGATCAGAAGACGAATCGAAACATAATCTCACAGCATGGAAACAAAAACTATATCTAAATGGTTTACGAAGAGTTTGTGGTAAACGCGATGGACAGCTGACTGAAGTTACCTAAATCTGTTGATCGAGGATGTAATATTAAGGAAAATTGATGGTTGATCGGATTGAAGTCGCCTTTGGGAGCTCGGATGCAACAATGGCAGAAAGAAGACAAGCAACAAGGTAAAAGTAGAGAAGCGACTTAACGGCTTATATAGGAGGCAGAGAAGAAGATGGATGGTCAAACGAGTTAACCAGCTCCTTGAGTCATCTACGACTTAGGGATTAGATCGAAGTACACGACCTATGAACTTAGGAGTGTACTTCGAGGGGCAAATGTTAACTCCTATGGTGAACGGCTCAAAAATAAAACGACTCAAGGTGGGCAGCGACTCAATGGACAAACGACTCAGTGAGTTATCAACCTAACGAGTTAAAAGATGCACGACTCAACGAGTCAAGAGGATGGACGACTTAAGGGACTGACGACTTAACGGTTTAAGGGATTAACAACCTAAAAAGTATAACGGCTTAGCGACTTAGCTGGTGGCACGACCTACCGACTTAAGGAAGCTATGACTTAACTGCCCTAAGAGAATAGACCGACTCAATACCTTAAGGAAATTGCCGACTCAGAGTACTTCATGACCTACGACTCAAGGTATGGACGACCTAACGGTTTAACGAGTTGAAGGACTTGGTGACTTACGACCTAAGGCATCCACGACTTAAGGTTTCTACGACTTAAGGAAGTCCACGGCTCAAGGACAGGATGACTTAACGATTCAAGAGATGGCACGACATAAGAAGGAAATGAGTTAACGACCTAAAGCTATCTGCGACTTACGATCTAGCATGTGTCGTGAGTGACTTAAGAAAATGAGGCGCTGCTCCTTACTTAACACAGTGACCTCTTAACTCGTACACGATTCAGGACTTTGGTTATTATCTGAAGGGAACAGGCTTATCAGTTAACTCATATATGACTCACAACCTAGCTTGAGTCGTCCACGACCTAAAGCTACTGGGTGAAGGTTCAACGCCGCATCAAGAGGACCAGTTGACTCATTTGCGACTTAGATGTTGACTCGTGGGCGACTTAGGACTTGTACAAATGAACTTTTGTGAGACCATGAGGCTGGGCCAGATAAGTCGGCCACGACTTACTTTAGACCGGTCACGACTTACGACCTAAAGGAGGAATTTCCCTATAAATACCAACCTACCTCAAGCATGAGGGGGACTTTTTGGCCGACCTCTTTAAGAGCCGATACTCTGCTGAATTCTCGACTCACTCGACACTTCAAGTACGAAAGGCATCTCAACTAACTTCGAGAGGAAATCTAACGCAATCTACATGGATTTAAAGAATTCTTCTGCATCAAAGTTCTAGTTGTTTGTCTCATCGGAATTGTAATTGAAGATTGTTGTAAAGTTGTAATCGATTCAGTAATAAAGAGAATTAAAGTGGACGTAGGCTTACCCTAAGCCGAACCACTATAAAAACTGTTGTTTTTTCTGCTTTCTCTGTGATTTCTCTACTTGTTTTTAGTTCCCGTGTTCACGGGTGGTGCTTTCGCTCAACTTCAATCTACACCGGGGTGTTAGCGTCTGATTTTTACGTTAACAGCTCTTAAATGTTGATTTGATTTATTTTTATTTTAGCATTAAAAATATCCCACATCACATATCTTGAAATCCCGAACACCTATTGAGGCATGCGGCCTGGCGTTCCTAACATTATACCCCTATTCCAAACCCAATGGAACAAGTTTCTGTACCTAATTCGATCATATGAGAAAGATAGCTACTTGAACCCAATTATCATATTAAATTTCCAATATTAATTCCAATGCGCTTTTCTATCCCGTACGATTAGATTTATTTTTATTTTAGCATTAAAAATATCCCACGTCACATATCTCGAAATCACGAACACCTATTGAGGCATGCCGCCTAGCATTCCTAACATTATACCCCTATTCCAAACCCAATGGAACAAGTTTCAGTACCTAATTCGATCGTATGAGAAAGATAGCTATTTGAACCCAATTATTATATTAAATTTCCAATATTAATTCCAATGCGCTTCTCTATCCCGTACGACCAAACGGTAACTCCAAATACTACAAAATTTGAAATCCGATAATAATGCAATCCGATAATAATGAACTATTACATATCCAATGGAAATGGTTTCATCAAATTCCGAGACTATGCCTCGGATCACTTTTTTAATGCGCCGATAAAGTCGACGATTTCAAAATTAATGAAATCATTTGAAATTTAAAATTTAAAACTTATCAACTCAATTATAAATAGAATTTATATCAGTAATAGAAATCATTTTGATTCATATTTATCTCCAATTCAATTATTTAAATGATTTTCAATTATTAATTCAACAATTGAATTTATTCAATAAATCGCTATATTTGGATATTAAGTTTTATTCCACTTATTTGATCGATAAACTTCATATTAAAATTCCATTTACATTTCAAATCCAACATTTATAATAAATTAAATGTTCAAAACCAAACGACTGAAAATTCGGGTCGTTACATTCCTTCTTCTTAAAAGAATTTCGTCCTCGAAATTTCTAAGTTAGGATGAATGATCCAAACCCATTAATTTCAAAAAATCCACTTAGTGAAATTTCGATATTTCACTTTTCTAATCTTTTAGTTCCTACCCAAAACAATTAGTTTTCCATTTCCAAACCAAAACTGTAACGACCCAGATTTTTCGTCATTCGATTTTTAATATTTAAATGGATTTAAATATTGGATTTAGGATTATAATTTAGCCAATAAGATTTTAAAACTCTAATTTCAAGCAATTTCGTTAATTCTTGAAATCGTCAATTTAATCGACGTGTTTAGATAGCGATCTGGGCATAGTCTCGGAATTTGATGAAACTAGTTCCATTAGATCTGTAATAGTGTATTATCATTGAATTTCAAATTTTGTAGTGTTTGGAGTTATCGTTTGATTGTACGGGATACAAACACATTGAAATTAATATCGAAATCTAAATATAATAATTAGGTCCAAAAAGCTGCCTTCTCCTTACGATCGAATTAGGACTTGAAACCTTTACTATTGCGTTTAGAATAGAGGTATAATATTATAAACATATAGCAGCATGCCTCGACAGAGGTTCGAGATTTTGAGTTGAACAATTTACTTTTATGTGATTGGACTAGGCTGTCCCTTCTTTCATTCGGCCATTGTACCCCCTTCCTTGTTAAACATGCCTTGCCCTTCTTTCATAAATCATGTTTTCTTTTTTCAATTCAAAAGCCAACCAACATCATACCCCTTCCTCTCTTCCGCTTTCAAAATCGCATCCCTCCCTTTTAATTCGTTCAAATCAAAATCGCCTGCTCATAAATAAAAAAGAAAAAAAAAGAGGGAAGAAGGAAATCATGAAACCTTTTAGATTTTAAAAAAATGTTGAGAGGCAACTGGAGATAATCATCACGAGGAGGGTCAGCTGCGTCGTCGTTTCGATTGACAGTGGGAAATTGTAAATCAAAATGGGGCAGGAGATCGCATGCGTAAGGTGGAGGTGCGACATTGAAACGGTCGAGGTGAGCTAGGGCTTAGTTCGAGTAAGACAGTGGCCACATACGCGACTTTAATTGGGGATGTTGTTCGTGTTAGAAGGTGGTTCATGCGTGTCTTGGCATGATGGAAGGGAGCGGTAGTGGAGAGGGCTGAAGCGTGGTTACGCAAAGGGTGGTCGCTGTCATAGTAGGGCGAGCGTGATTCGTTCACGATGAAAAGAGGCTATTGTGCGAGAGAGGGACGAAGCTGCAATAGTTTCCATCTTCCACCGCCAGCGTTCGAATGAGAGAGCTGATGATTGCGGGCCCATGTTGTAATGGGCTAGGAGTTGGTCAGCGATGGAAGTGGAGTTCATGCATCCGATTTGGGCATCGTGACAGTGGCTACAGATGGTGGAAGGGGAGCGAGCATGGAAGATGGTGATTAGTCTGGTAATTTAATTTAAAGCATTTTAATTTATTGTAATCATGGTTTAACTTATTGAAATTTTTTAATAGTAAGTAATTAGTTTAATTAATAAATTAGTTGATTAATTTTAATTAGAAGTGAAATCGTTAATTTATATAAATTCAAAATTGCTGATACGAGGTTTAAATCTAATGAAATTAGTCATGGTTGATTCATAGGTGCGAAATAGACAATTTGGAATTGGTTTGAGATTTTTCAGATCAGCCGCGATTTCAGAAAATTTTAAAATCCAGATGTTAGGAAAAGTAAAATCAATGTGAGAAATTCACACCCATTTGGATTGCTAGGATTTACTTTAAATAGTTAAAATAAATTATTGACTGCTGGTTGAATTTATAAATGATTATCTATTGGTTGTTATATATATCATAGTATATATATTGATAGTTGGACATATATACCCACCGATTGGAGCGGATGAAACCCTATGCATCCCGCATAATAACGAATGACCCTATATATCACGATATCCCCCCTGTAGGATTGGTATTTTTACGTTGTATCAACATCTGTGGATGCAAGGAAACAGCATGCAGAGGTCCAATTGGATTTCTCAAAAATTTATATTGATTGTTTTCATATAAAATAATATATGATGTGTTAGAATAATCTGTTATAGATTATGGTTGTGATTGGATGTTATAGTAGCACTGTGCTCAATTTTGGTATTTTAAATACCATAAAATTATTTTTGAAATTTTTAAGGAATTGAAAGGAATTTTTGAATATAAAAATATTGTATAGAATTTGGTTATTTTAAAAGAGATTGATTTGGATAGAATAAAATTTTGATTTGGAATTGGACTTAACTATTCGTAAAATGTTTTAACTAGAATTTAAGAAAATATTAATTTTTATAGATAGGATTTAAACAATGGAATTTTTAAGTGATATTCTGGAAAATATGAAAAATAGTTGAAATCGATAATTTATATAGATTTATGAAATATGAGGAAATCATTAAGAAATGCTTTTATAAAAATGAGATTCCATAAACGGGATTAGTTTTATAAACAAGAAAAACCAAAGGGGTTATGAAATTAATAAACGATGCTTGTAAATAAGGGAAATGATAATTGTTTATATATTGGAATAAAAATTCACAGTGTGAATTTATACCGAGATATAGAAATAGTTTTGGGAAAAATAGTAGAAATATATTTTTGGAAGATGAAATGGCTAGGAAGTTCAAAAAGAGATCGATGCGTTGTGAATCGAGAGAGATTTATAGACTAACATTTGTTATTGAGAATTTTAAATACATACATACATACATACACATACATATATATATATATATATATATTAAATTAGAAACTAATTTTGTCTTAAAAGGGAAATTTTACTTATTTAACTATGAAATTTTAAACTAGTTAATATTAGGATATTTTAGAAAGTGGATTACTCTAGTACAAATTCTTATTGAAAATAATTCTAACTTTTATAACAAGTTTTGTAAATCAATTAGTTTAAGTTAAGGATGGATTAAAAAATAGGTTACTGATATTTGTTTAAAAAGTTTTTGATGTTTCAAACAATTATTTGAACACGTTTCAAAAATAAAATATTATTCTTTAAAATAGTTATTATATATATAGTCTTGAATGATTTAAACTATTTATTTATATATAAACTCTCCCTCGAGATGTGGAAAAGGATATGATTTTTAGAAGTGGTAAATGGATATATGAGATTATAAGTGAGTATAATCGACTTTGAAAAATAAAAAAGGAATTAACATAAATTCTTCATGCGTAGGAGATAGGATAAGAAAAACTCCTAAGTATTGATATTAGAAATGATTTTGAAAAAATGTATTATAACATTTTCCTAAGTAAGGAAATGATGGTTTTTTGGAAATATTTAGATACGAAGGATTTATATCGAGACACTTTCTAAGTAATGGATTATAAATCAAAGTTGAAAATATTTCACTAAGTATTGAAGTGAGGTACGGGTGGAAATATCGTATTATGGAAGCAAGTGTTCAAAAATGTTTTCAAATATTGTTAAATTTGAAAAAGATTTGAATATATGAATCTTGGAAAGATATTTTGAAATGAATGTTATAAAGAATTTTAAATAATGGCATAGTGACTATTTATGGATGTTATTTGATAGTTAAATAACTGACTATCAATATTAGCCAATTTGGTTAATCATTTCGAAGAGAGTGGGATCGAATTTAATTATCTGAAAACCACTTCGATCCAGTTTGAATGTTATGAATGGATATCGTGAAGATAGTAAACATGGTGATTTTGTTTGTCCAGCCCCAGGATAACTTATATGGACGAATGCTATCAGAACATCGTTATTGAAGGACGATGAGCATTCTGAGTGGAATTTTTCTTGAAAGGTAATCATCAGCTTTAAGCCTCACTAATTTGGAATGAGTAAAACAGGGGAGATGCAGCAAGGCTAAGTGAGTTGCACCCAATTAGAGTATGTTATCACTTTTCTAGATATCCTCAGAAATATATATAAATTATGGATATGGTTTTACATGAAAAAGGGAGCTCTTGATTTTTTTTAAGGGTGGGAACACCCTGGATGATAACATATTCGGTCTATCTAGGTTAGGGGTAGGCCGGTCTTTTGTAGTAGGGTATCCCGATAAGGTGCTCGATATATTTTTCTACAGGTGTACTGTGATGGGCGTTACCCTAGTAGCCCAGTCATTGTATGGGATCCATTCTCCAATACGAGCCTTTACCCTTTTTTTATAGAGCCAAGTTTTTTGGAATTTAATTAATGTAACAATTCCGGCTATTTGAATAAATATTTGTATTTGGATACTATTATTATATCACTGGATTTTTTATAAAATGTTTTGGCCATCGTAAGGGAAAAACTTGTCGTGTCTATGTGTGACGCGGTCTTACGAGATACCTTTGATTTTCAAAGGATTTTGATAACTCTAATAATTCAACTTGAGTGTGTTTTCTCATGCTGGTTTTCCACACTGACTTGAGTGTTATTTTATTATAATGCTCGGGTCAGACCGAGTACGAGCATTACAGATTCGAGATAGGATTCTATGGAGCTCAGAAGACGAGCTGCATGACAGAGACGTACTTCCGTACTTGACTTATATTTTTGATGTATGAGGACAAATTATTATAACTGTCTAGATTGATGTGTTGATCATTGTATTTTGATGGTTGTAAGTATATAACAGTTACAAATTCTATAAAAATCTATTATTATATATTATATTTTGTTCCACTGCGATTGTGAGATTCTATGTTGTTTGTATTTCCTTCTATCTCTTTCTTCTTCTTCACCCTAGTTATTCGCTCTTTCATACAATTTGTGTTAAGAAAGAGTGAATTATTATCAATTCCAAAGGGTTCGGAATTTTGGGTCGCTGCATTTGGTATTAGAGCTGAAGGTTAAGTGAGAACCTTAGCTATGGTGGGGATTACTTATTAGAGATAGGGTCAGTAGTACCCTAGAATGAGTCTGAGTGTATTAATAGATATGAGCGCGTATTTGTTAGTGAATATAAATGGTTTTATACTGTTTGACTTATTTGTTGAGTTTCATATAAATTCTGTTCAAGTAGTGGGATGCCACTAAATCTATAGGAGTTTCTAAACGCTTAAACAAGATAAACAGACACAGCATTTTTTTGTAGTAGGTAAACGAAATAATTTCGCCCAAATTATATTTGGATATAAAAGAAATAATCTTACAGAAATTGTTATGGTGAATTGTTGTGTTTAGTTATTATTATATAATCGAAACAAGATTATATAAAAATTGGAAATGGTTTATAAAAACCAAAATTAAAATGGTTAAGAATGAATTATGCAAGTGAAAAAAAATGGTTTCAAAATGAAATTTGGAAATTAAATCCCAGAGGTTTTTGTAAAGGTTTTCCAAGACATTTTGAAATAAATAATGGTGATCTTATTTTTGGATTATAAAATGCTTTAGATTGGAGTTAAAATGGATTTTTGGAAGAGATATAGCACTGAACTCATTTCAGTCGTTGGAAAATAATTATGGTGATGACTGCAACATCACCAGTATTCATTTTCGAGTTTCTTGGCGACGGATTGCTGCCGTAGTAATTTGATATGGAGATTTTTGTGAATAACAAATGTTGTTTTAGAGATTCCGAGGGAATTGTTTGGATAAAAATCAAGTTGATTTTTGAAATATGAAGGAAATGGTTAGTTAAAGTAGAATTATATATTTGTATATATATAATGTTTCAAAATAATTTGAAATAAAAACCAGGTGTTGAATTTTGAAGTTTCCAATTAAATGTGTAATTGAAATGAACAAATAAATATATGTAAGGAAGTGTCATATTAAATTCTTACTTTATTAAATTGAATGAATTAAAAATAAACATGTTTGGAGTGAAATTAGTTTAAGTATGAATAACTCGGATTTGGTTTTGAAATGTTGGTTAAAAGGAATTGAAATTTAAATAAAAAGTGAACTGAATCTGAGTCATATTAAATTGAATTAAATACATAAATGCGAATTGCAAGGTGACTATATAACTATAAGTTATAAAATTTGAATTCGATTAGAAATAATATCGAATTGAAGTAAATATAAATTTTGAATTTTGAAACTATTATAAAATCATAAGTTATAAATTTTGATTGGAATAAAATTTAAGTAGAAATTGTTGTAAGTGCGAATAAATGAGTTTATTTATCTTATAAAAATTTAAAACTAATGAAATGAAAGTACGCCTAAGCTATAAAGTGAGGTATAAAATTTAGTTAATAATAAAATGTGAATATACTCGAGTATAAGATTGATGGAAATTTGGAAAATAAGCCGTATAACTTATAAAATTAAAAGTGGAATAGAAAAACCTAAAAAATATTGTTTGATATTTTGGTAAAGGAAATAAATCCAAACTTGAATTATAAAAATGAGTTTGGGCTCAAGAAAGTTAAATGAATTGATTTTTGAAATAAAAATCAGATATTGAGTTATAAATTGGAAGTGAACTAATTATATAAATTAAATAGTTAATCGAATACAAAAAGGAATCTTAACTTGGTTAATTAAATTGGATTGTGGATTAAAAGTGAATATTGAACATGGAACTTGAGTTATAAATAAAAAAATCTGACTTGACCGTAAGCGAATCTAATATAATCGGAAATATCTTCGAATAAAATAGAAATGGATTGAAATAGTAATGACATATTTATAAATTAATTTAGATTAAAGTGTAAATAAATTGAATGCGGCCTTGGATACGAATTGAATAGAGAATGAATTCGAGTATGGAATTAAAATTTGAAATGGATTGGATAATTGAACTAATTAAATTAACAGTAAAATGGAATGATATGGGATTGGGTGAGAATCAATCTGAAAATGAAAATGGATTTTGGAGTAATAAACTTAAGTTATAAGGTTGAAATAATTTGCAATAAATAAATTAAATTGAGTCAATATTTTTGATGGAAGCTTGGTTGGGATAAAATTTGTGAAATGGTTATTTAATGAAGTAGCATGGAATGATTCCAAGCCAAATAAAATGGATTGAATGTAATGAATGTGGATATGAACGGAAGGTAAATGAATCGATTTAGAATCAATTTAAGATGGAATCGAATTAAATATAAATTGATTTATGATGAATTTAAAATAGTTATAAATTGAAATGATTATTCTATTAAATGAATATCGTCGAATTAAAATTGGCGTTTGGCTTAAAAAGAAGTAAATAAAATTTTATGAATAAATAGAAAGTGAATAAAATTGATTTTTAAATCAATTGGGAATGGATATGGGTTTGTTTTGTATAAATATGAATTGAATGCAATAAGTTTGGTTGTAAGTCATTTCGAATTGAATATAATGATATGTGGATCAATTGGAAGTATTTAAATTAGTATCGAAACCTTAAATTGCTTCTCATATATGCTTGGCATAACTGAGTTATGAAGCTTATGTGTTTCTATTTAAATAAGTGAAATGTTGTGAATGTTATATTTTGGTGCTTACATGTTTAAATTGAGTAAGCACAGGTACCAGAAGTCCATTTAGCTAGATTTTGGTCGCTCAAGTTGCATATAAAATAAACCGCTCACTTAAAACCCTAAATAAAGGTACGTTTTTGGATTAAATACCGCGAAAATATAAATATTAATATATATTTTGTTTTCCGACCATGTGGGTCGATGTGTATATATTTATCTCTCTTGTCATATTGAAAAAGGCTCTCCGTACAAGGAAGACTTTGCCACAAAAATTTGAAAATTTATTGTGGCGCCCCACCTCTATACCCACGCTAGCCAAGGACACTACAGAGTAATGCCGTCAACTAACACGGAAAATAAGGCTGGTTAGGAGCGACCATCTATAGCCTTGCTCTAACTATCTATTGAATACGTCGACAAGACATACCAAGCATGTCGACATATCTAATGAATACTTAAAACAAAACCATAGGTGGTTGGAGGATCTATCAGAACAGAAATATAACAACTCAAATGTAATATACATCACAAAACAGTAGATCATCAGATACACATATACTGATATATAACAGAGTACACAAACTGATACATGTCAAGTGGTATAGAAAACCACAATATACAGACGAATCCAAAATAATACATATCAGAGTTACAACAAAATGGGACTACACAAAAGCTATAACAAAAGGGGCAAGCTGAATAGTCCATGCGGAAGCAAAATAGGCTAAGTCCAAAAGTACCTAATCTGAAACATCTCGGTCTGACCCGAGTATAAAATACACGGGTCGGTCTAGCTAAACAAATCAGTTAGATAAACTGAACAACAATAACCTGCAAGGTCATAACGTATAACAAATATCTTTAAAAGAGATAACACAATTATCTAACAAAAGATGAATCATAGCAAGACAAGCCTCATATCATCGGAAACACAAATAAACAAAGAATATGAATATCCCAAAACAAGCCAAAAAGGCAAATATCAAATACCAATGAAGGTAACACAAGTTCCACAAGGTAACTGCTAATATATATATATATATATATATATATATATATATATATATATATATATATATATATATATATATATATATCGTGCGGCTCAAAAAGACCAACACCAAAGAGCGATACCTAGGGAATATATATATCAATGAAACATCAGAAAATTTCAATTGCAACAAACCCAAATATCTCACGAGCGGTGGTGAAGAAACCACTCCAATATCTCTCGATCGTGGTGAAGAAACCACTCCGATAACTCTCGAGCGATGGTGAGGAAACCACTCCGAAAGCGATACTATAAGGCAACAAACCCGAAGGCACAAACATGAAGATGCAAACCCGAAGGCAACACACCCGAAGGCAACAAACCTGAAGGTGCAAACTCGAAGGCAACACACCCGAAGGCAACAAACCGTAGTGGTGAAGGTCCGAAGGCCCAGTAATGGACACCACTAACTGGCAAAATGTGTCATAACTCTCAAAAAGAAATCCGAAAAGTGGTAACGTGAGTCCCATAACCACTCGTTCGCACTAAACGGTTTACTATCCGTTAGTTAATTTCACACTCAAAGCAGTACAAAGTTTACCTCATCTCATCGGTAAACCAGACCAAAGGTCAGAACGATCAATCGAATAGGTCGGAGATTAATCGGAAAGATAAACGCGCGGATTCATGGTCCGTGTTTTACCTGACCATTTAATCTCCCTTCCACTCCGCTCGAAGTGCGAAATTGTGTGTGTGAGTTTTAAAATAAGATTTATAAATTAAAGAAGCAAGCTTTTAATACAATTTCAAAGATTGTTTTATAAAAACCTGTGGATGAAGTCAAAAAGGAATCATCAAGGTCAAATATGCATAAACAATTAACTGGAATCAACTTAGATCTATAAAAGTTGGAATCACAAACAAATAGGCGCACTAGGCAAAACAGGGAAACAAGAGCAGGTCAGTTGACCGGACTTCCTGAGTCGGCCGGCCGAAATAGCCCAGAAAGTTTCAGCTACAGCTTTGGTCGATCGACCAGAGAGTTCGATCGATCAAGACCCATTTCCTTCATTTTTCTACCCTATTATTGAAGTGCAAATTCTCCCAATTCGCAGCCGGTCGAGCATGGATGCTAGGGGATTATGCCCATCGGCTACTCGGTCCTATTGGCTCCTCGATGCATCACCAAAAACATGTTCAAACATCAAAGTTAGGATCTTTAAAGATTTGAACCCAAAACACTAAAAAATGGGAAATTCACCAATTCAATCCAAACCAAAAGCAAGTGCACATGAATAAGTGTTAGGAATTCATACCCAACAATCAAAGATAGTTATAGACAAAGATGTGAGATAAAAATCTCACCTTTTAACTCAAAAACAAAGACGGAGAGGCTCAAAAGCAAAGAAAAGACTAACCACTCTCCACTTCAACTCCACAAGCTTCAATCAAAGTTCAAAACAAGTATTTCCTAAGTTAGGTTCAGGAGACTTTCTAAAATTGAAGGAAGAAAGAGTTGGAGAACATGAAGAGAAGGCTTACTAATAGCTTCACTTTGATTTTGGAGCAAGAATTCAAGTTTGCAAGAAGAATTAGGGCTTGGAATTTCTAATTCTTCTTCTGTTCCTCCATTTTCAGTTTTAGCTTAAGTTTGAGGGGTGGGAATGAGTGAATGGAGAGGAGAGGGCTGAGTTAGGGTATTAAGTTAGCTAGTGGACTGAACCTAAATCCAAAACCCAATAGAAAACGTAGCAAAATACGACTTACTCCAAATCTTTCGAAGCTTATACTCAAAAAGATCGCAAATGACGTTATATTTAAATAAAATATTTAAATATTCAACCGATAAATATGCGGGTTGTTACATTTAGGGTGTTAGAAAATTTTTGAGAATTTATTGAAGTTTTTTTTAACGACAATTTGATTTCGAATTGTAATTGGAATAAAAGGTTTTGTTATTAGAATTGAGAATAAATATTCTTGGTTGGAACTAAAAGATAGAAATATTGAGTTTTTAACTAAGTGGGTTTTTGTCAAATTAATGGATTTTAAGCATTTTTCTGCCTTAGCAACTTTGGGGACGAAATTCTTTTAAGGGGTGAGGAATGTAACGACTCAGAATTTTCATCATTCGATTTTTAATATTTAAATCACTTTAAATATTGGTTTTGGGATTATAATTTAGTCAATAAGACGGTTAAACTGAAATTTCAAGCGATTTCATTAATTTTGAAAATCGTCAATTTATTCGATGTATTGAAATAGGGTTTCCAGGCACAGTCTCAAATTCGACGAAACCAGTTCCATTAAATCCATAACAATGTATTATTATCGGATTTCTAATTTCATAGAGCTTGAAGTTATCATTTGATCGTACGGGATAGAGACGCGTTGAAATTAATATCGAAATATAAATATAATAGTCGGGTTCAAAATGCTATCTTTTCCATACGATTGAATTAGAACTCGAAACCTTATCTATTGCATTTTGAATAGGGGTATAACATTATAAACCCATAGCGACTCACCTCGATAAGAGTTCGAGATTTTAAGTTGCGTAGATCGAGATATTTTGAAATTTTAAACAATTTACTTTTATTTGATCGGACTAGGCTGTCACTACTTTCATTCAGTTATTGTACCACCTTCCTTGTCAGATACGCCCCACCCTTCTTTCATAAATCATGTTTTCTCCTTTCAATTCAAAAGCTGACCAACATCGTACCCCTTCCTCTCTTCCTCGTCTAAAATCATGTCCCTCCCTTTTCATTCGTTCAAATAGAAATCGCATGCTCATAAATAAAAAAGACAAAAAAAGGAAGAAGGAAATCGTGAAATCGTTCAAAGTTAAAAAAATGTCGTGAGGCGACCCGGAGATATCCATCGTGAGGAGGGGCAGCCACATAGTTGTGTTGATCGATAGTGGATGTCACAAATCAAAATGGCGCACGAGGTCACGTGCGTAGGGTGGAGGCGTGACATTGAAATGGTCGAGGCGGGCTAGGGTTTGGAACGAGCTCAATAGTGCGTACGCGATTTTGAATGGGGATGGAGTTCGTGTTTGGTGGTGGTTGGCGCGTGTCGTAGCATGATGGAGGAGAGCGGCAGTGGAGAGGGCTGGAGCATGGCAGCGCGTCGGGTGGTAGTAGTCGTAGTGGGGGCAAGCGCGATTTGTTCACGATTAAAAGAGACGGTTGCACGAGAGAGGGACAAAGCTGCACAGTTTCCACTTTCCATCGGCAGCGTTCAAATGAGAGGGCTAATGATTGTGGTCGCGTGTTGTGGTGGGCTTGGAGCTGGCCGGCGATGGAAGTGGAGTTCAGGCTTTCGATTTGGGCATCGTGACAATGGCTGCAGAAGCTGGAAGACGAGCGAGCATGGAAGATGGTAATTAGTCTGGTAATTTAATTTAAAGCATTTTAATTTATGGTAATCATGGTTTAACTTGTTGTAAAATTAGATTAGTAAGTAATTAGTTTAATTAATAAATTAGTTGATTAATTTTAATTAGAAGTGAAATCGTTAATTTATATAAATTCGAAATTGCTTACACAAGGTTTAAATCGAGCGAAATCAGTCACGATAGATTTGTAGCTGTGAAATAGACAATCTGGAACTGGTTTGAGAATTTTCAGGATATGTTGGGGTTTTAGAAAAATTTAAAATTCGAGTGTTCAGCAAAATTAAATCATGGTGAGAATTTCTCACTCATTTGGATTGCTAGGATTTATGTGAAATAGTTAAAATAAATTATTGAATGCTGGTTAGATTTATAAATTAGTATATGTTGGATGTTATATATATATAGTAGTATATATATTGGTAGTTGGATATATATACCCATCGATTGGAGCCGATGAGACCCTATGCTCCCTGCATAATAGCGGATGACCCTATATGTCGTGATATCCCGCTCGATGTGTGGTTGATATTTTTTATGTTGTATAAACATATGTGGATGCAGGGAAACAAGTTGGAGATATCCAACTGGATTCCTCAAAAATTTATGTTGATTGTTTTCATGTAAAATAATATATGATGTGTTAAAACAATATGTTATAGATCATTGTTGTGATTGGATGCTATAGTAGCACTAGCCTTAATGTTAGTATTTTAAATACCATAAACATTTGTTTTGAAATTTTAAGGGAATTAAAAGGAGATTTTGAATATAAAAATATTATACAGAATTTGGTTATTTTAAAAGAGATTGATTTGGATAAAATAAAATTTGGAATTGGACTTAACAATTCATAAATGTTTTAATTAGAATTTTAGAAAATATTAATTTTATACAATGGATTTTAATAGTGGAATTTTTAAGTGATATTCTGGAAAATATGAAAAAGAGTTGAAATCAATAATTCATATAGATTTGTGAAATATATGGAAATTATTAAGAAATGGATTTATAAAAATGAGATTTTATAAATGGGATTAGTTTTACAAACAAAAGAAAAACCAAAGGGGTTATGAAATTTATAAATGATGTTTATAAATAGGGAAAATGGTAATTGTTGATCAATTGGAATAAAAACTCACAGTGTGAATTTATACTGAGATATAGAAAATAGTTATGGGAAAAATAGCAGAAATATATTTTTGGAAGGTTAAATGGCTAGAAAGTTGTAAAAGAAATCGATATGTTGTGAATCGAGAGGGATTTATAAATTGAAATTGGTTCTTGAGAATTTTAAATATATATATATATATATATATATATATATATATGTTTGGAAATTAAGTTTGTTTTAAAAGAGAAATTTTGTTTATTTAACTATGAAATTTTAAACTAGTTGATGCTAGGATATTTTAGAGACTGGATTATTCAAATATAAGTTCTTATTGAAAATAAATTCTAACTTTTTTAACAAGCTTTGTAAATCAATTAGTTTAAATTAAGCATGGATTGAAAAATGAGTTATTAATGTTTATTTAAAAAGTGTTTGATGTTCTAAACAATTATTTGAACATGTCTCAAAAATAAATTATTATGCTTTAAAATACTTATTTTATGTATATATAGTCTTGAATGATTTAATTTATTTATCTATTTATATATAAACTTTCTCGAGATGTGGAAAAGGATGTTATTTTTAGAAGTGGTAATTGGATAGACGAGATTATAAGTAAGTATAATCAACTTTGGAAAATAAAAAAGGATTAACATAAATTTCGGAAGTGTAGGAGGTAGGATAAGAAAAGCTCCTATGTATTGATATTAGAAATGATTTCAGAAAAATGGATTATAACATTTTCCTAAGTGAGAAAATGACGGTTTTTGGAAATATTTGATGAAGGATTTATATCGAGATATTTTTCTAAATAATGGATTATAAATCGAAGTTGGAAATATTTCACTAAATATCCTTTTATGGAAGCAAGTATTTGGAAATGTTTTCAAATATTGATAAATTTGAAAAAGATTTGAATATATATATCTTGTAAAGACATTTTGAAATGGATGTTTTAAAGAATTTTAATAATGGCGTATTGACTATTTGTGGGTGTTATTTGATTGTCAAATAACCAACTATCAATATTGGCCAATTTCGTTAATCATTTCGAAGAGACTAGGACCGGTTTTAATTATTTGAAGATCACTTCGATCTAGTTAGACGTTACGAGTGGACACCGTAAAGATGGTGAAGACGGTGATTCAGTTTGTCCAGACCCAGGACAACATGTATGACGAATCCTATCAGAACATCGTCATTGGAGGATGATTAGCATTCTAAATGGAATTTTCCATGAAAGGTTATCGTTAGCCTTAAGCCTCACCAACCAAAAATGACTAAAACAGGGAAGATGCAGCAAGGCTAAGTGGGTCGCACCTAATTTGGGTATGTTATCACTTTTCTAGATATCCTCAGAAATATATATAAATTGTGGATATGGTTGTGCATGAAAATGGGAGCGCTTGATTTTCTTTTGAGGGTGGGAACAGCCGGGGCTATAACATATTCGTTCTTTCCAGGTTAGGGGTAGGCCGGTCTTGTATAGCAGGGGATCCCGGCGAGGTTCCTGATACATTTTTCTAGAGGTGTGCTGTGATGGACGGTACCCCAGTAGCCCAATCATTATATGAGAAACTCTCCAATACAAGCCTTTACGGTTTTTTCGTAGAGCCTAGTGTATTGAAATTTAATTAATGCAAAAATTTCGGCTATTTGAATAAGTATTTTTATGTAGACACTATTATAATACCAGTGGATTTTCTATAAAATGTTTTAGTGATCATAGGGGAAAAACACGTCGTGTTTATGTGTGACACGGTCTTACGAGATACCTTTATTTTTCAAAAGATTTTGATAACGCTAATAATTCATATTGAGTGTGTTTTCTCACGCTCGTTTTTTAGACTGACTCGGGTGTTAATTTATTATAATGCTCGGGTCAGACCGAGCATTACAGGTTTAGGATAGGATGTTATGGAGCTCAGAAGATGAGCTGGATGGCAGAGATGTATTTTCGTACTTGACTTATATTTTCGCTGTTTGAGGACAAGTTATTATAACTATCCAGATTGATGTATTGATCGTTGTACTCTGATGGTTGTAAGTATAAAAAAGTTATAGATTCTTTTGTATAAAAATCTGTTATTATATATTATATTTTGTTTTGCTACGGTTGTGAGATTTTGTATTGTTTATATTTCCTTCTACCTCTTTCTTCTTCTTCACCCTAGTTATTCGCTCTTTCATACAATTTAGGTTGATCAAGAGTGAATTATTCTCAACTCCAAAGGGTAAGAAATTGTAGGTCTACGAAGACACTTTATTCCAATTACAATTCAAAATCAAATTTCTTTAACAAAAGTTTTCCGAAAAATTTAAAAATTTCTCTAACACCTTAAATTTTCAAAAAATTTGGGCGGACTCTCCCTATACGAAGAGCCTTTTGCAATATCACAATTATAATAAAAAATATATCATCGACCCACCTAGTCGAAAACACAATATATATCAATATTTATCTTATTTTTTCTTTGAATGCGTAAGTGTACCTTATATTAGCATTATTAAGCGAGCGAGCTTACTTATATGCAATTTCGCAACCCAAATATATCCAAACAGCTTTCTGTACCTGTACTTACTCATAAAAAATGCATAAGTACCAAAAACATGAAATTTAAAAATATTTCTTTTATTTTACTGGTTAAATACAAAATTTGTATGAACCAAACATGTTACGCATGTATTTCTACGCAATTTCAAGGTTCCAGCATTCGATTATCCATTTCAATTTATCTATCGATTTAAGTTGATTCACATTCAATTTATTCACAAAAATCTTGTTTGCTTGATTTTATATTCGACAACAATGCAATCCATGCCAATTTATTTATGAACTATTTCATAAATTTATTTGAGCCAAACTTCCATCCAAAAATATTAACTTAAGTTAATTCGTTTACTTTCAATCACTTCAACGATATAACTTAAGTTCATTTCCATCGCAATCAAATTCCTTTTCATTTTAAATTGACTATTATTCAATTTATTTACCTTCAATCGATTCGCATTTCAATTTACCAATTTACACTATATTACTTGAGAATCATTTTATAAAATTAATATTAAGGTTTATTACAACCTTTTATACGTATATATTCATATCTGATTACCATCGATTGAGTTTCCACTACTCAAGTGTATATTTATTCCATGGAGTTATTATGATTACAATTCAATTCCATTTGGTTCCAACTCTATTTCAATATTCAGTTCACCAATTAATCTATTTATTTCCATTTTATAATTCAAAATCTGATTTTAATCTCAAACACAACTCCAACATTTTTTGACTTGGGTTCAATTCCAATTTATAATTCAAATTATAATTTCCATTCCTTTAACAAATCAATTAACCAATTTAATCGGGATTTCTTTTCCATTTCCTCAGATTTATAAGTTATTTAAAGTTATTTATTTAAAATTCCATAATTTTTCACTTAAATTTTACTTCATTCAAAATTAATAACTTATAGTTATATAGTCACTTTATAATTCAAACCCTATATCCAATTCAATTTGATGTTGTTTCAAATTCAATCCAATTTTATTTACTTAGCTTAAGTTAAAATTTTAATTTCATATTAAAATTCCCCTTTCCAGTTTATAAGTTCAAAGTTTATTTTCTTTCTAGTTTCACAAACCTTCAAATGAATTTCTCATTCATTCCCGCCAAATTAATTTTCATTTTATTAGTTCACATTCATTGCTTAACATTTATATCCATTTACACATTCCTTTATCTCTATCATTTAGATCCTCCATATTCAATTAGTTGTACTCAACTAATTAACATCCAATCCATTTAATTAATTCATTAATTCTTTCATTATAACAATCACTTTATTTATTTATTCCATTTATCTTTGCTTTAGTTAACTCCCATTTCTTTAATGCATTTCAATAATTCAATTCAAATCCAAATCAAATTTATTTTATTTAACTTAAGTTGAATTCTATTTAACTTCTTATCTCAACTTTTATATTTTCCCTTCTTACCTATGTTATTCTTTAGATTATAAATTCAAAAACTTATTCTCCTTGTTATTTCCATCCAACACTTAAATAACAATTTCAGAATTAAAATACCTAGGTTGATTTCAAATCAATTTGAAATCATATATATATATATATATTTCACATTTATATATCAAATCCAAAATCTTGAATTATTAAAATCAAAATCTTTATAAAAACAAGACTCGAATAATATATCACCATGGTAGAAATCTATTATTTAGAAACTCGAAAATGAATACTTATGATGTTGTGCAGTCATCACCATGATCATTTTCCAACGACTGTAGTGAGTTCAATGCTTTATCACTTTCAAAATTCATTTTTAAACCCAATTTAAAACAAATTTTATTCCGAATTTAAGCATTTTCCATTCCAAAAATAATATCACCATCATTTATTTCAAAATGCCTTGGAAAACATTTCCAAAAATCTTCAGGATTTAAATTTCCAAATCTTGGTTTCGATCCATTTTTAACTTTTACTTATATGCATGATTGCATACTTATACAAACTTAATTTGATTGGATAATCCATTTCTAATTTTTATAATTTTGTTTGGATTATGTGATAACAACCAAACACACTAATATACTATAATAATTTCAGAAAAATATTTCTTCTATATCAAAAATATAACTTAGGTAAAATTATTTCATTTGCCATCTTTTCAAAAAAATGTTGTGTTAGTTTACCCTGTTTAAGAGTTTAGAAAAACCCCTATCGATATAGTTGTACTTCTCGTACCGACCAGAATTCATAAACACTCAACCAATAAGTCAATACAATATAAAACAATTTATATTCACTAACAAATACACGCTCACATACAAATACACTCTGACTCATTCTAGGGTACTAACGACCCTATCTCTAGTGTGTATGTGTGTGTAAAAGAAGGACAAGCCAACCACTATTCCATAAAAATGGGTCTTCTCGCTACCTGTGAATTGCTTTAGAAACATGTTGTTTATCATCAATATTGACAGTACTATCCAGTGCACCTGTTTATTTTTGCTTTTTTGCTTTCATTTTCTTCCAGTTTCATCATGTTCGCTTGCTTCTTCCTTTTGGTCTTCTTCAACTCCAGTTTCATACTTGTCAATGGTTTCTGTTTGCTTGTTGCGTCATTCCTCTTATCTGTTTCATCAAGCGTGTGTATCAATTTCCTTGTCACTATTAAATTATCAATAACTTTAAAACTCATTTAATTTGTTCTTGCACTAAATTATAAAATGATAAATATAAATGAATAGAAGATATCAGAAATCATATATGGAATTAGTTATTTATGTGGTCCCATGGCTGTACATTAATCATAACAGGTAATTAATGTCCAGATTTATAGCTAACTACTGATACAGAGCAAAAAATCACATTATTCTTTCATATTACACTAACGGGATTAATTTATAGATTTTAGCTTTCTCCATAATTGATTTCATCATGAATATTAGGCAACTATGTCTGAGACGACAATGAAATAAACCACGTAACGTATAACTATCATGTTGTCTGCAAGTAATTATACTAAGCAACCAACGTTAATAGTAAAATCCATTCAGTTTTATAATTTTCTTCAATGTCATTTTTAAACATCTTACATATGAGAGCACAAGATGTTGTACATTGTTAATGGAACTTCAAAAATTTAAACACCAATCAGTATGCTTAGCGAATTTTATAACATGAGACCTTAGATGTGTCTTTTTGTGTTACAAGTTACTGCAAAGAACAAAAATTTGCTAGAATTAATATTTTTTCTAAATGGAAGTCAACTTCACAATGCAAAATACCGGTAAAGTTGATCATGAAATAAATATTGGATCTCCAAATTTTGATAAGCAGTATTTCAAGGACATAAAGAATTACAACCTACCATACTGATGGCATGTAACCAAGACAAAGTGACTTCCCAAGTCCTTGCAGCTCCATAATGTTCCAGGTTTCGTCAAGAACCATGCAGTGTTTCACCTGTTCCAATACTTTAAGCCCTAACTGCACGCAGCAGTGTTTGTGTACAGCCACATAACCCAGCATGCAGCTTTATTCACACTATTACTATGAATTTACTTCAATCTCAATGGTTTATCTTCAGCCCTTCAGCAAGTACTCGACTACCACACGTTGAAACACAGATTGTCACCATTAATTTGTTACTGCAATTACTCGGCCTGCTATAATTTAGCATGCTTTATTCAGTTCAACCATCTCAAAATTATTCTCTAGTTTCTTACTTTTTTAATATCCTATCACATCTAAATCATATGTAAGGCTACTGTAGGCATGCATATGTTATGCATATCAGACACTTGTAGTTATATAAAGCAACAAGTTTATGAAAAATTTAAACCTAGATAATTAAAATAATGACTACCTAGCCAATATATTAGGAAGAAGAAATTTAATTTACTTTACAAAGATAATGCTCTCCTACTTGAGGTGATTGTAATAGATTATTTAAAGGTAGCTTATTGGCAACTTTCATGAACCTGCTATTTTAATCAATCATCAAATATCGAATTTTACAGTTTTTTTCAAGAATTTCATGAAACGGTGCAAAAAAATACAAGGCTAACAATTAACAGAATAACCAACAATCGCTTTTGTTCGAGCAGCAACAATATTCATGGTTGATCTAGATTAACATTGCTTAAGATTCATTGATAGAAAGATTCATACTTCTTCAATGACACTTTGTTATTGTTCGCTTTAGTTGCAGTCCTACCATGCAAGCTTGCTTCGGTTCATCTTGCCCACTTCAGTTGTAGTTTTAGCATAAAAACCATCCAGCATTGGTTCTATGCTTGCAGTTCTCATCATACATTGCTTTTATGCTTGCAGTTATCGTCATGCATTTGGTCAAAATGCGGTACTAGTTGCTTTTAAAGTGACAATTCTAGTTGCCTTTTAATCATCATTTAAATTGTCCTTATGTCAACACATTGTTGCACATGGTACAAAGCCCAACTTCTTAATTTTAAAGCCAATTAAAATGCAAATGAACTGGTCTAAATGCAGTCCGATAGTGGATAAGTGACTATCCCATATATAAATGTATAAGTGATTAGCCCATATATAAATATGTTTATATTTATATATATGTGTGCGCACGCGCGTATATGTGTAAGAGAGAGATATGATTCATGTATATCACTTATATAATATTTATTAATTTTAGATAAAGTTTGTATTAATTTAAATACTTATTATATGTATATATCATATAATTTATTGCATATTAATTCATACATATATATAAATTAAAGTAATTGATAAAAATTTGTTTATGTCTATAAAACATAGTTAACTTCGTTGTTTCTTATAAATTTTTATAGAACTTATTTAACATAGTTAAATTTTTATAAAACTTTTTAAACTTCCTTAAACTTAGCTGATTTCTATAAAACTTGGTTATTTTTTAATAAAACTTAATTAAATTAGTTATCTCTTATAAATTAGTTAATTTTAAATTTAGTTACTTTATTACATTTCTATAGCGTTCGGTCAACCTTTATAAAGTTGGTTAATTTAATAAAACTTAGCTACCTCAGTTTAGTTGTTACAAAACTTTGTTAATTTTTACAAAACTTGCTTAGTTTTTATAAATTTAAGTAATTTTTACAAAAAACTTGGGATCATATACAAACAAGATAATGAATACATAAATAAGTGTAATATCTACACAGTAAATTTTGTTCAAGTGCCTAGATTTTATATAATTTTGATAATACAAACAATGAGAATTAACACAAAGAAATCCAGAAAACTCTATTTTAGTTGAGGCTAGTAGCAAAAAAATGGGTTTTTGTTAAGGATCTTTATATTATGCATAAAGCTAATATTTGATGTTTAACGAATATGGGTAGGGGTTGAACTAAGTGTGAGTTTGACAAGTCAACTACTAGCTAGGTCAGTTTGACACTCACCACCGGTTATGATGGAATGATAAGTAGGTCTATGACACATAGCAAATGCTAAATAGGAACCAAAACTTTATATTCGCATCAATGATAAGTATTCCTCTTATTATCCTTAACTCAGAATAGAACCTTCAACTAAAATCGAAACTACCAAACCTTGATAGATTCACATAGCAAATCAAATCGCTCACAATGAGAAAATGATATAAACATTAAACTGAAATAAAGAAGCTGGAAAATATAATAAATGTTTGAAAAATAGATGAAATAGAAGTGTAAAACTTTGAACCAAAGATCTTTGTTTTCTTAAATCCATGTCTATGGCCACTTTATTTAGAGACTGTTTTATTTTGTGGATTTACATGTATCAAACAATTGCATTATTTAACAAAGGGTATTTAAAGGAGATTTATTTACAAAGTTGAAACCCATTATCATTGCATGGTATTTTTGTTACGAAAGGTTTCAAAAGTACTAAGAACAAGGTTATCCCATCTTTCCTTGAATAAAATGGCCTTGAAAGTAAATCTGGTGTCTTTGCTTAAATAATTTTTTAACTTCTTTATTGAATGCCTCGAAGGAGTGGGAATTCATACAAGCAAGACAGTGAAGTGGAGAGTATTGGTTTCTTCTTTGGGTACAGCTAAAGCATGAAGAACCTGTTGAAGGCATGGGGAAGACATGCAAGACTGTAAAGTGGAGTGTATTTCTAACTCCGTTTAACTGAACAAAATTTTATTAGTAATTGGATATATGAGATGTTCTCATATTAGGTCATGTGTCTGCTAATTCACTACCAAGAACCGAATTTGATTGCCACATTACCTTAACCAAACATTGATTCCCAAGCAATGAAGATCGAGTTGAGTTAAACTTGAGATAACATGAAACATATTGTTATCTTTCTCATTTACTTATCATGGGCAGTAGTAGCATTTGCGTTTCACATGATTACCGTGTCTGAATATAATAAAAATTAATATAAAAAATATATAAATTATTTAAATAAATAGATGTTAACAACTTACTGTTTGGATGGAACATTTGAGAAACTAAGCGCATCGTTCGTGACATGTTTGGATAATCCTCGGTAAACTAAAGCATCAGTTTGAACGTGCTTGACATAATTATAACCATTTAAAAGAAAAATTAGAGAATTTCTAGCATAATAAAGATGTACTGTTATGAGAAACTAACATATTTTAATTTTGGCGGGTAATGAGTTATGACAATAGTCGAAGCAACAAGCAAACCACACAATACAAGTGAAAAAACTTGTTATGTAGCATTAGCACTTCTAAAACCTCATTAAGTTATTACCAAAGCAATATAACTATTAACTTTAACCAAGCATATGTAAAGTGTTACAAAAAAATCCCCTGACAAATTCTTTTAGAGAATATAACTACATAATAGCTTGCAAATGATGTTGTCAAAAGTCCATGAACCAGCTAAATGTTTGACTTTTTGGTTAGTGCCCAGGGGCATAATTAACTAATTAGGTTTTACAAGCATGAAGCCAGTGACATGCGTCTGGTTCAAAGACGAAAAGCCCTTCAGATGTTTTTGAACTTGGAACACGGTCATACCAAATTAGATCAATTCATTACATGTAACGACCCCGAATTTTATATAAATTTAAATTGATAATTTATATAATTTTTAAATTTAAATTAATAATTAAATGAATTTTTGAATAAAAATTTGTAGAATTAATTATAAATGGAAGCGAGTTTCCTCGATTCAAATAGAAAATATGTAGAGTCATATGGATTTGAAAATTTGTATATATGTGAATATATATGTATATATTGGATTTTAAATAAATTCTTAAATAAATGATTTTGAAAAATAAATAATATACTTTGGACACAAGTATAAAAATAAAGAAATAAATAAATTGATTTAAAAATATATAAATGAAGATAATTTGAGTTATATAAAATATATGTGTATATAGAGAAATGTAAAACAATAATTTTTAAAGTAAAATTTATGATAAATATTTAAACTAAAAATAGAAGTTATTCATACTATAAAGTAATAAGACAAAGCAATGGAACAAAACATATATATGAATTAACTTGCAAAAGAAAAGAAAGAAAAATACATTCAAGTATATCTGGTATAAGTATGAAGACAAGACGAAAGGAAAGATATCTATATATACATACAGGAATGCAACTGTAAGTAAGACAACAATATATATATATTCAAGTTTGCAAAACAAAAGAAGTACAAGCTTATAAAATCAAACGAAAGATAAAATAAAGCATGTAGCCTGTAATAGGTTATGCAGGCAAAAGAAAATAAGAACTTGCAAAGGGAATATCATCTCAGCCAAGTAAAGGAGTGCAAAGCAAGTAAAAGAATAAAGTTTGTAAAGGAAGACAAATCAAAAGAAATAAAATAAGCAAATTTGTACAAAGGCAATTGATGCCATATACTCTCAGCCGAGCTAAAAAAAAAAGTAGGCAAATAAAATATGTAGCCTGTAAGAAGTGATGCATGTAAACAAAGAAAAGTAATACCAAAATCTCTAGCCACCCTAACATATCATATCAGCCATGCCTATGTTGTACAAACAACATCACCATGTACAAATAATACTTACAGTAAACCCATATATCAACTTCCCACTGCATTTCAGCTCGTTCATTTAAACCAGAAAATGAGTAAGCTTTTTCCTTTTACAAAATTTAAATAACAATATAAATCAAAACAAATGACTTCAAACCAGAGAAATCAAAGAGGGATTCTTCAGCTTGCAATGTCACAGTCTGTTCTTTCTCCTCTGTTCTTCAAAAACAAAGTGAGTAACATTTTTTTTATCTTAAATAAATCTAGTTGCATGCAATTCTCTGAAACAAATAAGTTGATATGAATTTTCTGGCATTTTCTATGAATGATTATAAGTGTGTATATGCTGTTGGATATCAGTGTTATTGTTTGTGTTACCAGGCTCAAGCTTAATTCAAAAATCTATATCTCTTGATCCAATCTATGTTAGGGTTTAATTATCAAACAAAACTTGTTTGTTTTATCATGGAGAAGTTCTTAAAATTTTGTTTAAGTTAATTGAATTTGAAATCTCACTGGATATTTAAAAATAACAGAGCAAACCATTTATAAGTACAACTTCGAATTTAGTAATTTAGTATTTCAGGTTTATAGATCAAATCTATAAACAATATCATGATTTTTAACAATAAAGTAATAAATTTTAGTTTGGGAATAAAGGTGTAGTTCTGTTTTGAACTAAAATGGGAATCTGTGATTTTCTGGAGATCACTGTGGATTTGGAGGACGGGATTCTTCCTGGAGGTGGAGGAGCGACCGGAGATGGGTAGAAAATTGGCAGGATGTTGTTTAAATCACGGTGGAGAGAGCGGTGATGGATTCTAGGTTAGAACCCTAGTTTTTATTGGTCTGGATATTTTGATTCGTTCTTTCCCTCTGATCGATCGAGTTGCTCGCGGCTTTGGTTGAAGGAAGCTGGGGTGTTGACGAGGTGGCGGCCGGAATTTGGTGGCCTCCGGTGGTCCGAGCATCGAAAGCGTGACGTTGACAGGGTTGAGGGGGAAACTGATCGTTTCCAGGTTTGAGAGAAGGGCTCGATTTTGATCAACGGCGCAATCGTGGATTCTAGGTGGTTGTAGCAATCAAGTGAGGCCGTGGCGACGTGCTGGAGGTAGCAACGTTGATCGGTGATGGTCATCGCGATTGTGCACGTATATGTGCATCTTTTCGTATCAATGTTTTGAGTTTCTCGGGGAAGAAGATAAGCGTGCTCGGGTTGATGTTCGAAGTTTTGAAGCGTTTGACTCGAAGTAATATAGCTCGAGCCTGTTTAATTGAAAAATGTTACAGATCTTTAAAATTTTGAAAATCAAATCTGTACCAGGTTTTAAGTTATGAATATCATGCTAAAGTTTAAAACTAAAGAAAGAATAAGACTTGATTTTAGAAACCAAAATAATTAAAATAAGTTATAAACTTAAAAGACAAAAGCAAAAGTTTTATTTAGCTTATGTTAAACAAGAATTGTAAACAAAGTGTTAACAAAATTCCCAGTAAAGTTTTTTTTTGTTTAACATGTTAATTTAAAAGTTTGAAGTTCAAATTTGTTGTGACTTTGGAAATTTTATCCCAAAGTATTTCAAAAAAAAATGATAATTAAAGTGATTAATAAAGATAAAATGGTTTATCTTTTAGTTAATTAAGATCTTAAGTTATTAATGATTTATTAATTAATATAAGTAACTAAAGGGAATTACTTAAAGAATAATTACTTAATTAATGATTGATTAAAGATTAATTAAAGGTTAATTAATTAAAGCAATTAATTGAAGATAATAAATCAAAGATTAATTAATTAATGTGAGTGGTTAGGGATGATCACTTATTGGAATTTTATTAAGTAAATGGTAATTAATAAATTAAGGGTTAAATTATTAATTAAAGATAATTAATTAAATGGTGAATTAAATAATTAAAGGTTAATTATTTAATAATTAAAGGTTGATAAAGGTTAATTAATTTATTATTAATGGATAATTAGTAAAGGATTAAGGAATAATTAATCAAAATGATTTGTAAATTATCAATGTTGATTAACCAGGATTTATAATTCATAAGAAATTAATTTGATTTAAATTAATCAGATAATTAACTGATCTTATTTACGAATATTTGGATTCTATTGGATGACTTGATTGTTGATATCCCTAATTTATGATGCTTTGTATATATCCTGATTTATGTTGTGATCCGTGATAAATTATCTGTGATGTAATTTACTAGCCGTGGCATATATATTTGTGATCTGTATATAACAGATAAGCGTTATAGTTTATATCGCTTATCAATTATATTCCTGTATTCTGATCTGTGATGATTGAATGATGTTGCACTACTGTGTATAACCCCTGGACTACACCACACACACACAAATATGGATTTCACGAGGAAATCGGTTAAGTCATATGTAATTTAAATTTAATGTTTTTGAAATTAAAGTTTTAATTTCAAATTGATTTTGAAAATGGATTTGGGTTAAACGGTAAAGCTTTTGAAAAAGGTTTTCACAGATAAAAGCTATTTTGAATAACTCGGTAAAATCTCCAATTTAAATAATTCAATTTGAATTTGAATTCGATATTTGGAATTGAATTCGATGATTGGAAATTTTGGTTAAAGATATTATAAACATGTTGTATGAATTTAAACCATTTTAAAGGTATGGTTTTGGGAATTTGAATTTAACCCAAGGATTTCAACTCGTATAAATGAATCAGATTTCCAAAATGAAAACTGTTGTTTTCAAATGATAAACACTTTTAGATAAGAACCGAGATTCCAGTTAATTAGGGGAATTTCAAGATTGAATAGAGAACTGATTTTCCTAAGTTAGGAATGAATTCTTTTTGAAAGCTATGAATTAAATCTGTTTATTTTTAACAGATTTAAATTGATGATTTGTTTAAATCAAATTGAAATGAAATTGTTTTGAAGGCTATAAGTTAAATCTTTGATTTAAAGATTTAACGAGTTAATCAAATTGAAATGAAAATTGATTTGGAAAATCTGTGAATGAATCTTTTGTTTAAAAGATTAAAATGTGAAAATTGATTAAATCGTTAAAGGTTGTGAAAATGAATCTTTTTGTTTAAAGATTGAAAATGGTAATTTGTTAAGCCATTTGAAGAAAGGTTTTGGGTAATAAGTTGTGACTTAATTGAAATCCCATTATCCATTTGTTTTTGAAATATCGTGCTCACTATTCGTTTAGCCGGGAAAGGACCTTTGTGTCGTATAACCCATTTCGAATATGTGATACGTCGTTATGGATAGCATTTGAAGACCGGTGTTGGAGACCGGGTATTTGCGAAAGCGATAGGATGACATATCGATTGTTTCTACACCGAGTCGCGCCGGTATAGAAACTCCCTAAGTGATGGGAAATCCGATCGGTATTGTGAATATCCGAATTGCAAGGACTTCTCTGTAAGTGCCTTCGGTTCTGTTCGAGCCCGAAACAGACTTGTATGGATTGTATGTCTGACATTACAAATTGAGATATAAAGCTGATTTCTTTCAAATATATTTCTGTTGGTGGCGGAGAAATTATTCTTTTAGCTTAGCACCCTTCTCTGAGACATACGAGCTCAGAGGTTATGTAGTTGAAGGTTATCAGTGATATATTCCCAATTTGGTAATGTGACATGCTGAGTGTTGCTGTGAAATGATCATTGTGTTGATCATTTGTGATAAGATCATTTGTTTGATCGTCTATCTTGGTGATCATTTCTATGATCATTTGTTGACCCAAAGCATGGCTTTTGTATAAAGTATGTTTTTGTGGACGTGACTTCGTCGAGCCTCACACCTCGGGAATGGTCAAAACAGGAAAGATGCGGCAAGGTTATGAGGGGTAGCGCCCTTTAGGATATGTGCATTTCCTTCTGAAAAAGGGTGATATCATGGTATGGAGCCCAGATACTTACTCATGTTGAAAACACTTTATGATTGTGTGAATTGATTGCGAGCGCTCGGTTAAAGGTCCCAAAGGACCGGGGGATGGCATATTCGGTCAGTTGTTACTCAGTTAGGGGTAACCCGGCCTTGTGTTGGTAGAGATCCGGTTTGGTTCTCGGGGATGTCCATCCAGAGGCATTCTCATGTGGCAATGGGAAGTTCCTTGGCCTGACCATTCGTTGGAAATCCAAAGAAACAATACGAGACTTGTACGGTATAAGTTGTAGAACCTGCTTCCTTAGGAGGTAGCTATAGCAGGCATAATATAATGGTACCTATGCTGGCTAAGATTTATATCTTTACTTTCGAAATAATTTTTCCTACACTATGCACTAGTAATAATATCAAATGTTTCTTTTTAATGCGTATCAAGCATCTTTGACTATCATAAGGAGAAATCTCCTCCGATTCTGCGTTTGCATTGTGTGTGTGTGCGGGAGGCCTTATGGTAGTCTCATTTTTAAAAAGCATTGCGAATTGACTTTGAAAATCTTTTGTTGAATGTTTTAAAAGATAAACTGTTTTTGTTGCTCACACCAGTCCCATGACTGATCCGGAGTTTATTGTTTCTTTCCTAAACTCTGGGTGCTCATTATTTTCTACACGAGCAGTCTAGAGTTGGGTTTTTCAGATAGTCAGGTTTAGTAGATTATCTAGAGTTAGTTCAGTCTTTGGACCGCACCAGTCTTGCTCGTCTTGGTGCATCGTTATTGGGAGTTCGAGCTATTGCTGGATTGGTTCCTGGAAATGGAGTTGCAGTTCCCGGAGTTCTCTTTTGAAGACTATCTTAGAGTTATATTGTTCCACTGCTAGATGTTATCGTTTTCTTTTCCGCTGCTATTTTATTGTATCATATCTCTGATGTATATTGATATCTATTGTATCAGATATTGTATCAAAGCTGTATATCAATGTATTATTCTTTTATTCCGCTATGTTATTTACTTAATGTTGTTATATGCTCCGGCGAATCGAATTTGAACGGTCGAATCTACGGCATTCGAATACGATATGAAGTATGGATGTCGATTTTCGAGCGGGCAAATTCCATCTCGTTACACATATATAACTCATTTATTCAATCAAATGTGAAGATTGATTTTGGACAAGTGTATTTTATTACAAAAAATCCATTATATGTCAGATACATAAATTAAAGTCCTGTAATTTTGAAAATTTAATTTATGCTACCCACGACATTTAACTACTACCATAAATCATTGGCATTAATATCATCCTTCTCAAATAGTGTTTCTAGCACATATTCGAACTCAAACTTGATATGATAAGCAAGAAATGATAATTTGCAATGATTTGAACTCGATCTAAAAACTGGGGTAAAAAACGCTCGCCGAATTTCCTATTCCGTCAACATTAGGGCAACCGCTAGGTACTGTTCTCCAGTGATAGAGAATCAAAATCGACTTAAAGGATGAAGGAAGATGAGATTTCAAGTATCATACAAATTGTAATCAAAACCGACAGCAAGGAAAATGAGAGTTAGTGGAGAGAGAAATGAATGTTGTGTTGAGAGAAGGGGGAAAATGGACTTTTTTCAAGGAGGCGGCAAAATAAATTGACGAAGAGGGAAACTAATGTTTTTGTCAGCGTTAGGCACTTAAAATAATTGTAGCGACCCAATTTTTCGACGCCCAAAAATCGATATTAATACGTCCACTGTATCAAATGTCGCGCAGTCAAATGCCGAAAAAACTGAACCGTTAGGGTTAAAGAAGAAGAAGATAGAAGAAGAAACAGAAAACAATAATAGAATCTCACATTTCGCAACGGAACAACATATAATAGAGAAATGAATAATCTTTAAAATAAAGAACCATATATGTTATTACACTACATCATTAGAGTTTTCAACAACACAATACAACACTGACAGTCATTATAACTTGACTACATGGAAATTTACTTTTCAACAATCCGAACGCAGCAAATACTACATAGTGTAAGTAATACGTCTCGCCATCCAGCTTGAACTCCGGATCTCCATATCAACTTCGCTTCAGAATAATGACAACCTGACTCTAGGCTAGCCATGTGGAAAATTATGGGCACTCAGAGTTTAGAAAGGGAACAATAAACTCCAAATCAGTCATGGGACTGGGGTGAGATCTTCAAAACAATTATTTTTACAAAGAAAAGGAAAAGAAATCCGCTCTGC
Source organism: Allium cepa (assembly GCA_030765085.1). Lineage (NCBI taxonomy): Eukaryota > Viridiplantae > Streptophyta > Magnoliopsida > Asparagales > Amaryllidaceae > Allium > Allium cepa. Next base: position 311,495,117 of record CM060942.1, on the reverse strand, counting down.
TTTTGGAAAATGTAACTACCATAAGGTCTCCCCGCGCACACACAATGCAAGCGCACAATTGGAGGAGATTTCTTCTTATGATTGTCAAACAGGCTTGATACGCAAAATCTCTTTGATATTATCATTAGTGCATAGCGGCAAACATTTGCAAGTATAATATTAATCTTAGCCAGCATACGTACCATTATAGCATGCCAACTATAGCTGCCATGTTAAATAGCAGGTTCCACAACTAAAACCGTACAAGGCGCGTATTGAAGATTGGATTTTCAACAAATGGTCAGGCTAAGGAACTTCCTGGGCCACATGGGTATGCCTCTGGCAGGACGCCACGAGAACCTAACCAGATCACTGCCAACACAAAGCTGGGTTACCTCTGTAACTAGGTAACTAGTACACGAGTATGCCATCCCGCGGTCGTTTGCGACCTTTATCCGAGGATCCTCAACCACAAAGCAACAACCACAAAGTATAATAAATTTGCAGCAACCACATAATTTAAGTATATGGGCTTCATACCATGATAACGCCCTTTTCCAGAAAGAAATGACATACCCTCAGGGAGAGCTACCCTCAAATAACCTTGTCGCATTCTATCTGTTCCGACCATTTCCAGGTTGTGAGGCTCGACGAAGTCCTGTCCATAAAGCTATGTTTTTCACAAAAGGCATGATTCGATCAACAAATGATCAGCAGCACTTCGTATGCCACATTATCAAATTAGGAATGTATCACTAGTAACCATCATCTACGTAACCTCTGAGCTCGTACGTTTCAGAGATGGGTGTTAAGCAAAGAGAATAAATTATCCGCCACCAACAGAAATGTAATTGATGGAAACCAGCTTTACATCTCAAAGTGTAACGTCACACACACATCCATATAGGTCTGTTCCAGGATCGAACGGAACCGAAGGTACTTCAAATAAGCCCTAGCAAATCCAGATATTCACTAATCATGTCGGAATCCCCATCACAAACGGTGATAAAATCTCTATACTGGAGCAACCCGATGCAGAGACTTTCGAAAGGTAATCCTTTCGCATTTGAAAATACCCGGTCTTCAACATCATCTTTAAATGCAATCCCATTTCTTCGTATCATTATTCAGAATGAGTTTCAAAACACAAGGTCCTCTCCCAGCTAATCCAAATAACGAGCGCTTATTTTTAAAAATAAGTGTTACATTCAGATTTCAAGTAAATCACAACAAATTTCCACTTTGATCTTTTAAACAAACGATCCATCACAAAGATTCGATGTGGTTTTCGAATATCCATTTGGAATCCGACCCCTGGTCGCATCGAAATTCAAATGCCATTTAAAGGCAAATATTGATAGTCGGTTATTTAACTATCAATCAACATTCACAATAATTACCAGATTTAAATAATTTTCCCCAATTATTTATTTTCAAAATATCTTTGCAAGATATATTTCACACTTTAATCATTTGAAAACAAATTTAAAATTACTTTCCACTTTTCAATCCTTTGAAAACAAAGTTCAAATCATTTTCCACATTTCAATACTGTGAAAACAAATTTCAAATCACTTTTCCTTACGTGGGATACATTTTCAAATATTTATTCATTTCCATTGAAAATCTGCCGAGTTCAAATATTTAAAATAATTTAAATTACTTATCAAACATATATGCTTGGAAATATTTAAAATAAAAACTATTTTAAATACTTATTTTAAATATTTGCTATGAAATCATTATATCAATATCTCATATAAAACTTCAAATCCAAATTAATTTTAAAATAAAATTGGTAGATAGGGTATATAACTATTAAAATATCCATTTTTTAGATAAAATATCAATTTTAATCTTTAAAATAATTTCTTCTATAATTAATTAAATAAATCTTTAATTTAAAGATTTGAAACCAGCTTAAGAAAATAATTTATCCAAAGTATCTTTTCTAAAACCATCCCTAAAAATTTTCAGCTTATAGGCTACATTGAAATCATACTCTGCTTTCCCGGAAAAATACACTTTTCGTTTCAAAATGTTTCATTCAAATCAATTTATCAATCTTTCTCGATTAATTTTTTAATTTACATTCCAAATCTATAAATTTCTTTCCACGCCTTCAAAAATAAACCGATATTTTATTTTTAAAATAAATTTCCCTTTCTTTTATAAATCCGCTTTTGTGAATTTAAATTTCCAAATATCCACTGATATACGGTTTTCAAATCGATTTTCAATATTTATTTTCAACCCCAAATAAAATTCCAAATTGATTTTTTTTCCAAATTTATTTCCAAACACCAAACTGATGTTCCAAATCAATTTCCCAAAGACTTACTTTAAAACAACAAACCACATTCAAATTGATTTCCCAAATTATATTCAAATACAAAATCAAATTTCAAATTGATTCTTAAATTTTTTCTATTTATAAATTTTAATTCCTTTATTTATCCAAATTTAAAATTTTAATTTACTATAGGTTTTCTACTCGAATTCCAAAAATCCGATTTTATTTATTTCTGATATCCTACGATACTAAAAATACATTTAGCTAAACTATAGCCTTCAATGATTTCAATCATAATATAATCACACATAGATTATAAATAAATCAACAGAAAATATAGAAACAAATTCATAAATTTGAGAAATCCAGTTTGATCCCTCCAACCTGTTTTCCTACATCCATAGATGTTAGCACAACAATTAAATACCAATTCCATTTCGAGGTGGAATATCACGGTAGATAGGATTTATATAATATCATCCGCTATTACACGGCGCATAGGGTCTCATCCGCTATATAATGTGGGAAATCAATCACTCCAAATACATATATAATACCAATTCCACTTCGAGGTGGAATATCACGGTATATGGGTTTAATATAATATCATCCGCTATTATGCGGCGCATAGGGTCTAATTCAATACAACTGATAATAATTTATTATATAAGCATATAATCAACAATTTTAAATTTAATTACTTAAAATTAAATCATAAAAATCTAATTGAGTGAGAAGATCTCACCTTTTATTTGCAATCCATTCCAACTCATTTCCATTCCGGCTTGTTTCTCGATTTTAGACTTTGTATAAACAACTATATTATTTTTATTAATATTCGAATTAATCGAAAAATTAATTTTCCAAATCGACTTCCTAAATATTCATCTTTTAAAACAAATTCCTTTTTATAGATTAAATTAATTAACACTTTAAATTTGAACTAATCTGTTGATCAATTTCCTATTAGATAAACTATCTTTATTAACCAAATTAAATCAAATAAATCATTAAATAAATTAATCAACCAATACATTTTTTTAAATAAACAAGTAAGTTAAAAATGTATATACGTATATTTATTCTCTTTTAAAACTACATATATATACACACACACACATATATATATATATATATATATATATATATATATATATATATATATATATTTGAACCTGATTCGGTCGGACGGCGGCGGCGCACGTGTGGTTTTGCATGACTTCTCTCCTCACAACAAAGCAAACATGTGGGAGCCCCAAGGCCCCTATATATATATATATATATATATATATTCTTAAAACAAAACTTAGCTTGCTATTAAAAACAAATTTTTCTCCTTTTTATCTTATTGTAAAGAATAAACTTCTTTTTTTCTGTTTCTATTTCAAATTAGCTATATGCAGGAGTATACAAATATATATGTGTGTGTGTGTGTGTCTATATATATTCTGCATGTATTTACGACTACAATAAATTTTAAATTGTAAAGAACAAATTGACAATAACTCTACTTCGAAACAAACCTCAACCCCGGCCACCATCTCTAGAGACGAAGCACCTCGACCCTGGCCTTCATTGCTCGAAACAACCCAACACACCCGATCGTGAAGCTCATCAACACACGAGCGCGAGAGATCACCCTCGATTCCAGGCTCTCTCTCACGAAGCTTAACCTAATCTTCGATCGCGAGCCGAACGTCTCCACATCCAGGCGAAGCTCACCCCCAAATTGCAACCCTCTCTGTCGACATCGCGACACCCCCTGACCACTTGCACGCGAACTCCAGTTTCCAATGTGACAATCCTTCCCAAGCATCACGACCCTGAGTTCGAATTGATTCGATTAACTCGATTTGTTCGTCTTCCCTTATTTTTTCATAAATGTATACGAACGAGCATGACTCGATTTGTTTTAAGAAGGGAGGAAGAAAATTAAAGATGAATGCGAATTCGAATTTTTCTTTTTTGAAGGGAGATAGGATTTACTTCTTTTTTCTCGGTCATTAACATTTTCGAATTCCATTTTCATTTTCGAACGAGAAGACTGGTTCCTTTCATTTTGAACATAAAGTTTTCGTTTGATTTTGACTTGAATTCCTGGAAGAAAGAAGTCGCAGCTCTTTTCTTTTGTTCGATATATTATTATTTTTTATAAAAATCAAATGCGTGTAAAATTTACAGAGAAAGTTTAACACGTGTGTATTAAAGAGGATATGTGCTTGATTATTATTGTTTTCTTTTTGTGAATATATATATATATATATGAAATTCAAATTCAAATTGAAATTGAAATCGTCTCGATTCTGCAACTCAAAATCTCGATCTCCTATCGAGGCATGCCGCAAGGTGTTTATAATGTTATACGCCCATTCCGAACGCAATGGAAAAAGGTTCCGAGTCCAAATTCGACCGTATGGATAAGATAGTTTTTTGGACCTAGTTATTTATTTTAAATTTCGATATAATTTTTAGTGTGTTTACAATCCATAGGATCGCACGACAACTCTAAATGCTTCGAAATTTAAAATCCGATAATAATACGCTATTACGGATCCAATGAAAATGGTTTCGTCAAATTCCAAGACTGTGCATCGGAAGGCTATTTTCAAATATCAATTTAAACAATATAAATTCAAAACTGATCAAAGAATTTCCAAATTCAATTCTGAAGCTTCCATTATCTTCAGCATTATCAATATAAATTTTACAAGCCTTTGAAATATTTTTAATCGGCTTAAAATTGAAGATTCGAATTTTTACCCAATTTCCAAGTAATTAAACCCAATAATTTAATTGCTAATTCATATTTATATTTGAAATCCACGTTAAAATATCATTCAAATATTTAAAATCAATTAAATATTTCGATTTCAAATGTTCAAAATTTCTGGGTCGTCACATTCTTCACCCTTAAAAGAATTTCGTCCCAAAATTACTTGTTAAGAAGAATGATCCTTAGCCCATTCATTACTTTCCCAAAACCATAAAGTTTTATCAACTTGCCAAAAAAATCTTTTATTAAAGATCCATTATTACTTCAATTAACTTTCCAAAATCTTTCATAGTTTCCAAACAACTTTATTTTCTCAACAATTAAAATTTAAACTTAAATTCAAATTTTAAATTTCAAAATTTCTTCAAATTTTTACAACTCTCTAAATTTTCGAAAAATTTCGCCAACGTCTCCTTTACGCGGCTAGCTCGGTACGGCTACAAAATGGCACCTCAGGCCTCCAGATTTCAAAACGAAAACGAAAAGCCAAGCGGATAGATGAGAAAGTCATCAAATTTCATACTGAAATTTAAATACATACCTTTTTCGAGCAATTCAAATTATCTTCGTAATCAAAAATCCAATTCCATTTTTCTTTAACACACCTTTATATCCTACTTAACAATAACATTCAATTACAACATTCAAAAATCATTTTGCACTTTCCATTACAAAAGCTTCAATATATATTTCATTCAAATCCGTACGATATACATACATCATTCGTACGCAATATTAAATTCGAACGCTCACTCGATCACACAATTTCACTTCGGAACTAGTATCGTCCACCCGAATTCCTAGTGCGGACTCAGATCTGGTTTCTTGATCAGAAACCGTCATTCTCCTTGCATAGCTATAAACTATGATAGAGAATTTCCAGAATCAACCAAAAATCCATATCCATGTTCGCCGTCGAAAATCGAGTGAAAAATCCTAACTCAGATCGATATAGTTATATCGAAATTATGTGCTCGAATTCTGGATCAAATTGCTATGCGAATAAAATAATATACGTACATCCTACGTATAAATTTCCAATTGGTTATTAGCTATATCAATTTTCCTTTGTTTTATTCACATTCATTTTCATTTTTATTCACTTGTCCACAATCATCATTTCCCAGTTTCCAGTTTAACCTTTATTCACTTATTCACAATTGCCATTTCATAATTTTCCAGTTTAATCTTCATTCAGTTAACACTTTAGAATATTTTCTCAACTCCAAATTTTACTTAAGAATTTCAACATTTATTTCTTATGTTCAATATAAATATTCTATATACTTCTTATATTTATTTCCAATTCATGACTTTGGTTTATAACCACTTATTTAAACTGGATTTCCCATTCCATATGAATTCAATTTACCTTTCGTTTATAATTATTGAATTCAATTCATTTCAAACCATATTTTTTTGTTATTCCTTCAATTAGTTTCACTTACTAATTTTATTTCAATACTTCGCTTTGTTTATCACAAATCAAATTCAATTCCAATTCCATTTTTATTTACTTACAAATGTAAATTCATTTATTCATTCACAATTTTATTTTCCACCGTAATAAACTTTATTCCATTACTATTTGTATCAGATTCCAGAATCTTTCCAACATTTCAAAATCATTTTTGAAATCAATTCAAATTATCCTTTGAATTCCCAAAACCAACCCTAGTTTTCCAAACAACTTTAATTTTTAAATAATTTGGCAGCAATTCCTCTCTTGGAGAATCGAAAAAAAACACCAATGATGTTGCAGTCATCACCGAAGTTATTTTCCAGCGACCAAAAAGAGTTTAGTTCTTTCATTCCTTCAAAAACATTTTTCCAAAACCTCTGAAAACCATTTCCAAATCAAAAGCGAAATTAAATTTTTCCAAATCTCCAAAACTTCAAATCCTTTCAAAAACATCTTCAATATTTCTCTGGAATTCTACTTCAAACTATAAATCACATTTACAATTTATATTTACAAATCCCATTTGTATATGAATTTTATTTCTTAGCTTTAAATTATGTTTTCAACTTCTTATCCAATAATCAATGATAATAATTTTATATTATCACTTCGTGACATCCAAGCAACCATATATTATAATAATTTACGGAAAATGGTTTCTTTTCTATACAAAAATAGTTTGGATAAAATTATTTCATTTACCCTATTTTAAAACAATATCATGTCGAATTGTTCTATTCAAGTGTTTAGAGATCCCTATCAATAACGTTAATTACTCGTATTGACCAGAATCCATATACCACTCAACAAACCAATTAACACAATATAAAACAATTTTATATTCCTTAACAAATAAGCGCTCATATCTTTATTACACTCAAACTTATTCTAGAGTACGACTGACTCTATCTCTAATGAGTATTCCCTACCATAGCCAAGGCTGTCGCTTAACCAATTGCTCTGATACCGAAATGTAACGGTCTAGGCTTTTCATCCATCGACAGTGGCCACTCTCAACTAGTCGGCTTTTCAACCATCCCAGCCTCGTCGTGGCATACAATGGTACCCTGCCCTTGCTTTTACGGCTAGCCTTTCGACTTCTTCACCTACCCGGTTAACCAACCCCTCCCCGGGGACATGTAGGGGTAAGAGTCTCCCATTCACCACCAAACGCGAAGCGAGAACCCCTTTTACGTTGTATTAAGCAAGGTCAATCATGGGACTGGTGTGAGATCTTAAAAACAGTTATTTTCACAAAGAAAAGGAAAAGAAATCCGCTATGCTTTTGGAAAATGAAACTACCATAAGGCCTCCCCGCACACACACAATGCAAGCGCACAATTGGAGGAGATTTCTCCTTATGATAGCCAAACATGTTTGGTACACAAAATCTCTTTGATATTATCATTAGTGCACAGTGGAAAATATTTGCAAGTATAATATTAATATTAGTCAGCATACGTACCATTATAGTACGCCTACTATAGCTACCATGTTAATTGGCAGGTTTTACAACTAAAACCATACAAGGCGCGTATTGAAGATTGGATTTCCAACAAATGGTCAGGCTAAGGAACTTCCTGTCCACATGGGTAAGCCTCTAGGGGGACATCCCGAGAACCTAACCGGATCTCTGCCAACACAAGGCCGGGTTACATCTGTAACTAGGTAAATACTACACGAGTATGCCATCCCCCGGCCGTTTGCAACCTTTATCCGAGGATCCTCAACCACAAAGCAATAACCACAAAATATAATAAATTTGCAGCAACCCGATAAGTTAAGTAGCTGGGCTCCATACCATGTTACCACCCTTTTCCAGAAGGAAATGACATACCCTCAGGAGGTGTTACCCCCAAATAACCTTGCTGCATTCTTTCTGTTTCGACCATTTTCGGGTTGTGAGGCTCGATGAAGTCTCGTCCACAAAGCGATGCTTTTCACAAAAGCCATGCTTCGATCAACAAATGATCAGCAGCACTTTGCATACCACATTAACAAATTGGGAATGTATCACTAGTAGCCATCAACTACATAACCTCTGAGCTCGTACGTCTCAGAGAAAGGTATTAAGCTTAGAGAATAAATTCTCCGCCACCAACAGAAATGTATTTGATAGAAACCAGCTTTACATCACAAAATGTAATGTCAGACACACATCCATACAAGTCCGTTCCGAGATCGAACGGAACCGAAGGAACTTCAAAGAAGCCCTTGCGAATCCGGATATTCACTAATCACGTCCGGAATCCTCATCACAAAGGATGATAAAATCTTTATACCGGAGCAACCCGGTACAGAGACATTCGACAGGTAATCCTTTCGCTTTTGAAAATACCCAATCTTCAACACCATCTTCAAATGCAATCCCATTTCGTCGTATCATTATTAGAAATGGGTTTTATGACACAAGGTCCTCTCCCGGCTAATCCAAATAACCAGTGCTTATTTTTAAAAATAAGTGTTACATTCAGATTTAAAGTATATCACAATAAATTTCCACTTCGATCTTTTAAACAAAAGATCCATCATAAAGATTCGATGGGGTTTTCGAATATCCATTTGGAATCCGACCCCCGGTCGCATCGAAATTCAAATGCCATTTAGAGGAAAATATTGATAGTCGGTTATTTAAATATCAATCAACATTCACAACAATTACCATATTTAAATAATTTTCCCCAATTATTTATTTTTAAAATATCTTTGCAAGATATATTTCACACTTCAATCATTCAAAAACAAATTTCAAATTACTTTCCACATTTCAATCCTTTGAAAACAAATTTCAAATCATTTTCCATAATTCAATACTGTGAAAACAAATTTCAAATCACTTTTCCTTACGCGGGATACATTTCCAAATATTTATTCATTTTCCACTAAAAATCTGCCGAGTTCAAATATTTAAAATAATTTAAATTACTTATCCAAACATATATGCTTGGAAATATTTAAAATAAAAACTATTTTTAAATACTTATTTTAAATCTTAGCTGTGAAATCATTATACCAATATCTTATATAAAACTTGAAATCCAAACTAATTTTAAAATAAAATTAGTAGATAGGGTATAACTATTTAAATATCCAATTTTTTAAAATCAAATATCAATTTTATCTTTAAAATAATCCTTTCTATAATTAATTAAATAAATCTTTAGTTTAAAGATTTTAAACCAGCTTAAGAAAATAATTTATTCAAAGTATCTTTTCCAAAACCATCCCTAAAAAATTTCAGTTTATAAGCTACTTTGAAATCATACTCGACTTTCTAGGAAAAATACACTTCCCATTTCAAAATAGTTCATTCAAATCAATTTATAAATCTGTCTCGACTAATTTTTTAATTTACATTCCAAATCTGTAAATTTCTTTCCACACCTTTAAAAATAAACCGATATTTTATTTTAAAACAAATTTCCCTTTCTTTTATAAATTCCCATTTGTGAATTTAAATTTCCAAATATCCACTGGTATATGGTTTTCAAATCGATTCCCAATATTTATTTTCATCCCCAAATGAAATTCCAAATTGATTTTTTTCCAAATTTATTTCCAAACACTAAACCGATTTTCCAAATCAATTTCCCAAAAATTTATTTTAAAACACCAAATCAATTTCAAATTGATTTCCCAATTTATTCTCAAACAGCAAATCAAATTTCAAATTGATTCTCAAATTTCGCTTTATTTATAAATTTTATTTCCTTTATTTACCCAAATTTAAAATTTTAATTTACTACTGATTTTCTACTCGAATTTCAAAAATCCAATTTTATATATTTCTGGTATCCTACGATACCACAAATACATTTGGCTAAACTATAGCCTTCAACGATTTTAATCACAATATTCACACATAGATTATAAATAAATCAACACACAATATTAAAACAAATTCAAAATTTTAAGGAATCCAATTGGATCCCTCCAACCTGTTTTCCTCCGTCCACAGATGTTAGCACAATAATTAATACCAATTCCACTTCGAAGTGGAATATCGCGGTATATGGAATTTATATAATATCATCCGCTATTATGCGGTGCATAGGATCTCATCCGCTATATAATGTGGGAAATCAATCACTCCAAACACATATATAATACCAATTCCACTTCAAGGTGTAATATCGCGGTATATGGGTATAATACAATATCATCCGTTATTATGCGGCGCATAGGGTCTAATTCAATACAACTGATAATAATTTATTATCCAAGCACACAATCAACAAATTTAAATTTAACAATTTAGAATTAAATCGGAAAAATCTAATTGAGTGAGAAGATCCCACCTTTTATTTGCAGTCAATTCCAACTCATTTCCATTCTGGCTTGTTTCTCCATTTTAGACCTTGTATAAACAATTATATGATTTTTATTAATATTCGAACTAATCGAAAAATTAATTTTCCAAATCGATTTCCCATATATTCATCATTTAAAATAAATTCCTTTTTATAGATTAAATCAATTTACACTTTTAATTTAAACTAATATATTGTTCATTTTCCTATTAGATAAATTATGTTTAGTAACCAAAATAATTAAAAAAAATTATTAAAAAAATTAATCAACCCAATACATATTTTTTTTAAATAAACAAGTAAGTTAAAAATGTATATACGTATATTTATTCTCTTTTAAAACTACATATATATTTTCTTAAAACAAAACTTAGCTTCCTGTTAAAAACAGATTTTTCTCCTTTATATCTTATTGTAAAGAATAATTTTTTTTTTCTGTTTCTATTTCAAATTAGCTACATGCAGGTGTATACAAATACATACATACATACATATATATATATATATATATTCTATACGTATTTACTGCTATAATAAATTTTAAATTGAAAAGAACAAATTGAAAAGAACAAATTGAAAATACCTCTGCTTTAAAACAAACTTCAACCCTGGCCATCATCTCCAGAAATGAAGCACCTCGACCCTGGCCTTCATTGCTCGAAACAACCCAACACACCCGGTTGTGAAGCTCATCAACACATGTACGCGAGAGATCCCCCTCGATTCCAGGCTCTCTCTCATGAAGCTTGCCCTAATCTTTGATCGCGAGCCGAATGTCGCCACATCCAGACGAAGCTCACCCTCAAATCGCAACCCTCTCTGTCGACATCGCGACAACCCCCGACCACTCGCACGCGAACTCCAGTTTCCAACGTGACAATCCTTCCCAAGCATCACGACCCTGAGTTCGAATTGATTCGATCGACTCGACTTGTTCGTCTTCCCTTTTTTTCATAAGTGTATACGAACGACCATAGCTCGATTTTTTTTAAGAAGGGAGGAATCAAATTGAAGATGAATTCGATTTTTTTAAGGTGGATAGGATTTACTTTTTTCCTCGGCCGTTGACAATTTCGAATTCCATTTTCATTTTTGAACGATAATACTGGTTCTTTTCGTTTGAACAGAAAGTTTTCATTTGATTTTGATTTGAATATCTGGAAGAAAGAAATCACAACTCTTTTCTTTTGTTCGATGTATTATTTTTTTATAAAAATTAAAACCCGTGTAAAAATTCACAAAGAAAGTTTAGCACGTGTGGTTAAAGAGGATACATGCTTAATTATTATTGTTTTCTTTTTGTGAATATATATATATATATATTTAATTCAAATTCGTCTCGATTCTGTAACTCAAAATCTCGATCTCCTATCGAGGCATGCCGCCAGGTGTTTATAATATTATACGCCCATTCTAAACGCAATGGAAAATGTTCTGAGTCCAAATTCGATCGTATGGAGAAGATAGATTTTTGGGCCTAGTTATTTATTTTAAATTTCGATATAATTTTCAGCGCGTTTACAGTCCGTTACGATTACACTACAACTCCGTATGCTTCGAAATTTGAAATCCGATAATAATACACTATTACCGATCCAATGGAACTGGTTTCGTCGAATTCCAAGACGGTGCCTCAAAAGGCTATTTTCAAATATTGATTTAAACGATATAAATTCAAAACTGATCAATGCATTTTCAAATTCAATTCTAAAGCTTCCATTATCTTCAGCATTATCGATATAAATTTTACAAGCCTTTGAAATATTTTTAATCAGCTTAAAATTGAAGATTCAAATTTTTACTCAACTTCCAGTTAATTAAACCCAATAATTTAATTTCCAAATCAAAGTTATATTTGAAATCCAATTTAAAATATCATTCAAGTATTTAAAATCAATTAAATATTTCGGTTTCAAATGTTCAAAATTTCTGGGTCATCGCAATAATTCACCCTAAATATCATTTATAGCATTTAACAGTTTAGCGCTGACGTTGAATGCAGTTAATACTTGATTTTTTTTGTACTGGGGGAACTCAACTTTTCAAAAAGAATAAGTTAAACAAATCAAATGGAAAAGAATCAATCAAGTAGAGCAAATATACAATGATGGATGCTAAATCTAAAACATACGTTCAAATCAACCATTTTAAGCAGCATAACTGGCATAATCCAAGTTGTTTTTTTGATATGCTTTGCTCTAAACCGATTTATATATTGGACATAGTTCATAGTTTGTATAACTAGTATAAGTTCAATTGCTAAGTTTAAAAGCCTAATTTTACAAAAAACTATTGGATGACTCACCTATTTTGACTTTTGTTGTAGGGTGACTTCGATAAAAAAGGTAAATTATTAATTTACAAACAGATAATGATTTAAAAAGAACATTATCAAAACTTTTATTAAATTATAAATCTACAAATAATTCAGAAATAGAATCTGAAAATGTTTTAGAATACTCCGACACTTTTGAAAAACTTAAAGTCCTAGTTGATGAATCATTAGAATCTGATGAATTTTGTGCACCTTATAATCAAGGAACACCCTGTTTAAATTCAATAACGAGCAATAAAGAAGAAAAGGATGATTTTATAAAATATTTTCACAATTTCGAGATTCAAATGTTAATGTATTAGTAATAATAATATTATATAATTTTTATACTAGTAAATCTGCAAAAATAAGATTTAAAATGATATATCAAATGGAAGGTATTCTAGAATCAAGCAAAAATAAGGAAACATTTACTGAAACATTTTCAAATATAGATAGCCCAAAAAATCTATATTCTATGAATGAAGTCCATAAATTTCTAAAAGAAATAAAAAAGATTGAATATTCTATTACTATTCAAGATCTTAATAATGTAATCCAAAACCCTAAAAAGAAATTCAAACCATAAAAAATGAAAATAGAAACCTTGATTATGGACTTTCTTTCTTAGAACAACCAAAAAAAATCATCCTTATTGAAAATAATCAAATAAATAGTTCACAAATAAAATTTACAAAAAAAAAAGAATTTCTTTGAAAATTAGGTATTGTCATGTCTCAAAAGTGGTTTACGAATATAACCTTTTTAATTGATAATAATTTTACAAAAGAATTAACTTCATTTGTAGATAGTGGTGCAGATATGAATATATAATTCAAGAAGGAATAATTCCAACAAGTATTTTCATTAGACCACTAATTCATTAAGTCATGTAGGTGGAGAAAAACTAGATATTAAGTTTAAATTATCACATGATTATATATGTAAAAATAGAACTTGGATTCCTACAGGTTTCTTGTTAGTAAAAATATTTCTAACCAAGTTATACTTGGAACAGCAATTATAAATAAAATTTATCCCATAGCTAATATTGATAAAAATGGAATAATTGGTATTTATGAAAATAAACCTATTACTTTTCGATTTATAACTAAACATTTTACAAAGATTCTACATGAAATAAAAGAACTTTTAATACAAAATATTTTTCACCCAAAATTTCTAAAACAAGAAATCAATTCTCTTAATACAGAGAAAAAACTCCAAAATACAAAATTATAAGAGAAGGTTAAAATGATTTACAACAAATTTACTATGGAAATTTGTAATGATCATCCAAATGCTTTTTGGGATAGAAAGAAACATATTGTCAGTCTTCCATATGAAGAAGATTTTGATGAAAAAATTCCTACTAAAGTAAGACCATGTCAAATGAATTCTAAATATTTAGAATTATGTCAAAATGAAGTTAAATCATTTTTACAAAATGGTGTTGTAAAAGAAATTGAAATTAAATCTATATAAACAAGGAATTTCGTTTTCAATATAACTTAATTCTGGTTTCCATTTCCAAATCTAAAGAATGATAAATTGAACGAAAAAATATACAAAAGCAGATATCATTTAATTACAGTGATATAACAATACATTCTGAATATAATTCTTATAATTTTTCAGGTAGAACATCCATTGGTGGTCCATAATTCATCCACCATTCTATAAACCTGAAACGACCTGCCTTTTTCTCCACAAAAAGACGAGTCATTATTAAGAAAGAAAGGGATAGAAAAGAGAAAAGATGGAGAAGAGAGAAAGAAACAACATCAGAATCTCAACAGCGGAATGAATAAATTGTATTAATCACATAAATATTACATAGTATCAACATACATCAAAGTTACATAGCTTATACATCACATACTAGACAGTTATAAACATCTATCTGGTTATTACAACACAAGATACAACTCAAACAAACGACTCAGAAATCAGCACAGCGGAACCACCTATATATCTACAAACGCTGAAGCCTCCTGCTTCATTACTCTTCCAGAATTCGTCAAAGCTAACCTGAATCCCTTGGCTACTCATAAAAATTTGAGCAACCAAGAGTTTAAGAAAACAGAAGATAAACTCCGGGTCAGACATGAGTCTGGTGTGAGTAACAGGTTAAAGTTGCTTAACTTTGAAAAACCTTTAAAAACAAAAGGTATCACGTAAGACTTCCCACGCATAAACATGGGTAAGTTTTTACCTTACGCTAACCAAGACATTTGATAGGAAATCCAGTGATATTATAACAGGATTTAGGGTTTTCAAATAAAATACAGAAATAGCTGGAATGCTTACATCTCACGTTCCAACATAGTTGGGCACAACTAAAACGTATGGCACTTATTGGAGATTGGATTCCATACAATGGCAGGGCTACTGGGGTACCGTCCGTCACAGTATGTGGCCTGGATCAACGTACCGAGGACCACTCTCGACCCTCTGCAACACAAAGCCGGAGTCATCCCTTACTGGACAGTCCCGAATAAGAAAACTTCATGGTTGTAGCTAGCAATCGCCCATATAGCCGAATAAAAAGGACTCTATACAGGGGTAAATCTTATCCTACTTGGGTGCTACCCACTTAGCCTTGCTGCACTCGCTTGTTTTAGCCATTCCCGGTTGATGAGGCTTGAGACTACGATTACCTTTAGAGAACGCATCTCTTAGAATGCTCTTCATCCACCTGTCGATGTTCTGAAAGCATTCAATCCATACAAGTACGTTTCGGGTTCGAATGAAACCGAAGGCATTATCTCGTTACACTCATTTTAGAATCACCCTCAGAGTTAACGACAATAACCCTTGCACTCTGAATCTTCATCTTCACTTGAGATTCACGATCTAATGTTTAATTTGGATCGGTGTGGTTTTCGGATATCCAAATTTGGAAACCCGATCTCGTTCTCATCGAAATCCAAAACGCCATCTTTTAAGTCCAAGTTGTTTAAGTTAAAACAATTCAATTTATTATCTATTTTCACACAGATAGATAATTCACATTATCACAAATAGATAATTCATATCATCACAATTCAACAGATCATACCATGTCACACAGCAACACAAATCCCCTATCAGAGATATAACTCCATCCAAGGCATTCAATATCATTCAGCCATCCATTAGCAAAGATTAATCAATCACACTATCTCTAATTAATTTAAAATAAATTTAATTAATTACTTCCATCATTATAAATCAAGCTTACTTAACTATTAATTAATCACAAACCAATTAATCAATCATCATCTTAATTAATCACCCTTGATTAGTTATCTTTTAATTACATTAAGTAATTAACCCTTAACTAGTTATTCTTAACCATTTACAGTAATTAACCTTTAATTACTTTCATTAATTAACTAATTATAATTAATTACATTAATCCTTAATTAATTACATTAATTAATTACTTTATAGTCACTTGTTATTGATTAATTACCCATTAATTTATCAATCTTTAATTGCATCATTAATTACATTAATTAATGATCTTTTAATTACTTCTTAATTAATTATAAATGATATTTAATAATTAATCTTTATTCATTAATCAATCTTGATTAATCACAATCAGTAATTAATTATCCTTCATTAATTACATTACTTAATTAACTTCAAATAACTTTATTAATCAATTCTAAAATTAATTACACTAAGTAATTAATTATTAATTACTTTCTCTAAGTAATTATTCTTCATATTAATTATACAAAGTAATTAAACCCAAACTACTATCATTCTCCAATTAATTACATCCAGTAATTACCCACTGATTACTTTACTAAGTAATTATACTTTATAAATTATACTAAGTAATTATACTTAACCAATCATCCAATGATTATTTTAAATTAATTAAACTAATTAATTAACTTAAACTAATCACATTAATTTAATTAATTACACTGAGTAATTAATCCCTTTAATTACTCTCATTAAGTAATTATACTCAAACAATTCCACAAATGATTATTTTTAATTAATTAATATAATTAATTATTAAAATTAATCACAATAATTAATTATTTAATAATCCCTAGTTAATGATCTTCATTAATTATTAACAATTCTTTAATTACTTCCCTAAGTAATTAAACTTTAATTAACCATTATTAATTACAAATCAATTAAGTCTTAATTACCACTTAATTAACCTCCAATTACTTAGTTAACAAATGCTTAATTGAAACTTAATTAATCTTTAATTACCAAATTAATTAATTTTTTATCATTAATTAATAGTCTTAACTTATCTAATTAATGACCCTAAATTACACCTTAATTAACCTCTGATTAATTAACTAATAATTCCTTAATTACTAATTTATTTATCCTTAAACATTAATTAATTAAATTAATTAATGCCTCCATAATTATCTCATCAATTCAATAAATTCCAAATCATTAAATCTTAATTAACCTTTAAGATAAAATATTTTCTTTACTTTTCCCTTGAATCCTTTTACTTTAAATTCGTTTCAATTTAAAGAATTAAAATAATTACAAATTTAACTTTAACAAACTTTAAAATAATTTAAAAACCTTTCAAAACAAATATTAAAGAACTCTGATCTTATAAAAGAAATTTATAAGAGTTTTTAAAACCAACTTATTCAAATTCAAAATTTTGTTTAATTTTTTTTAAAAAACTCTTAAAATCTGTTTTGTCATGCTACTTCGGGTTCAACCCGAAGCTTACTCGAGTATAAACTCGAGAAATCCCATCTTTCCACCCTTTCTACAAAATTTTGTTTAAAATTTAAAGTTTTTAAAACCTGTACCAAAACACTCACGTGTCACTCGGGATCTCACTCGAGTCAAAACCAACAACCTCGAATCCTACTTCGAGACAGCATCTCACACCCAAAATCTGATACAAAGTCCCATGTCGTGCACATGCATCGGCCAACCACCCACTTTCGACCATCCACAATGACCCTCACAAGTCGACGATCATCCTCGAACCCGATCCTGACCATCAGATCATCGATCTTCCCCAAAAATCGAAATCGAGCGTAAGGAAAAAATCTGGAACGACCATCAAAACCTTGAACAAACTCATTCCTCTGACCACCGGAGTGTTAGAGACTCCAGCCACGCCTTCGCCAATACCCTTGCTTCCATTGCCGAGAGTTTGGTGGAACTCGATCCACCTGAGGTGATGAAATGAACATTTTCCGACCAAGCCAAAAAATCTAGGGTTATAGACTAATGCGATCCACCACCGCCACTACAGTGATCTCCCATCACTTCTGCCATTTTTCTCAAACACCCTGTTGATTCATCTACCTCCAAAGAAGATCGCAACTTTCCCGATCATTTAGATCATCAGAAATCTCCCAGATTTCAAATTCTGATCAACCCCAAAATGCACACTCAAAAGTAAACTAAAAATTATGATTTCTCTTCTACAAATCATAATTTTGAATAGGGTTTCAGATTATATGCCTGAAACAAAGAATGAGGATGTCTGAATTTTTACTTATATTAAGCTTGCTCTGTTGTTTTTGGTTTCCAGTGAGATTTTCAAACTTATTTTAACTTAAATATAATTTTAAAACCTACTCTATAACTAAACAAACAAATTTAATTTAAATCCTAAGTCCTAACAGCAATCGGATCAAGAGAAAATGAATTTTGATCAAAACTTGAGCTTGAATTGGAAACAGATATCTCTCAGGTGAAAACAGACATGCACGCACATTCATACATTGATATATATATATATATATATATATATATATATATATATGTAGAACTCACGTATGCAACAATCTTTCATTCCAGAACTTAACATGCAACCAGAATCATTCAAACACTTAAGTTTTTTTTTTTAAAATGTTACTCACGATTTTGAAAATGAAGATGAACATAACCTCTTGATTTTGAAACAGCTTTTAAACTTTTTAAAACTTGTTTGCTGAAAATGCTGCTTGATTTATAAACT
Source organism: Allium cepa (assembly GCA_030765085.1). NCBI lineage: Eukaryota > Viridiplantae > Streptophyta > Magnoliopsida > Asparagales > Amaryllidaceae > Allium > Allium cepa. The sequence goes on along the minus strand of CM060942.1, from coordinate 311,476,021 downwards.
TGAATTGCTTGTTATTGAAACTGAATCACAGATGAAATCTACTTTGGTTTTGAACTGCTTGCTTCTGTCTGCATCTCAGGTTTGAAAAATGCAGGCTTTTGATGTTTGATTTGAAAACTTGAAAATCTGAACTTGAAATCAAAGATGATGATGCTTGGTTATAGGAACTTGATTTTTTGAAGAAAATGTTTTGTTTTTGAGAAATTTACAGGTTTGCTTGCTTTGAAAATATCAGGTTTGAAAAAGAAACCAGTTATAGAATTTGATTTAGGAAATGGTTTACGGTTTGATTTTTGGTTCGAAGAAGATGATTCCAGCTTTGATTTACATTTCTGGTTTGTGAAAATTGATTACAGATTGTTTTGATTTTCAAATTACTTTTTATGAGAATTTGGTTTTAGTTTCCTCTTGTCTTTGAGTAAAAAGATAGAAAAGAAAATGAAGATGAGAAAACAATGTGTTTATATAAGTGAAAATGTGGTTTACTAAAAATAAAGAAAATTAAAATTTTAAAATGACACTTGTTAAAACATCTTAACATTTGTCATAAGCATCACTTATCCTTTAACACTTGTTTAAACAAGCTTCCATAGTTTTACACTTGTCCTTTAAGTCATTTTATTTAATTTAAACATTAAAAAAAGCTTTTTTACTTAATTTATTAATTTACAAATACTATCTATGTATATAAAAATTACTTTAAAGAAAATAAAACCAACTATATATAAATAAAAGCTTAAACATATATTTTTAAATTCAAATATTTTAAAATATCTACCTTTTGAATTTCCATTATAAATCAAAATTCATATTCAAATTAAATTTGAAAATCTAATTTAAAATCGAGTTATATATATACAAATATAATAACACATTAAATTTGGAAAATAATCATTCTATTTTTTTTAAAATCCATTTATATCTAACACATTATTAATATTGTTTAAAAAAATAACAAATTTGTAAATTTTAAATAATTTATGAAAGAGATTATAAATTACTTCTATTACTAAATGAATTAATATATCATATTTACTAAGCAATATTTTAAAAAGAAAATAAAACAAACCTTTACGTTAATTTTTTTAAAATTTAAACTTAAGCAAAAAATATATTTTAAACAATTAACATTTTCCTCAAATATTTTAAAACAATATGATTATTTATTTAAATAGCTTTGAAAAGTTTTATTTTAAATTAACCGTAATTTCCAAATTACTAAATATATATATATATATATATATATATATTAGAATTTGAAAACATGATTTTATTTGTTAAATTCACCAATGCTTATTTATTTACAATATATACAAATATATATACATTATAAATAGAAATTATTTTATTAGCTTTAAAAAATAAAATTCACCAATTAAATATTTATTTGCTTTTAAAAGAATAAATTTTCCAATTAAAATAAAAATTATAAAAAACAGTTATCAAATCAATTTAATTATTAATATAGATTATTAAATTGATATTGCCCAATATTCCGGGTCATCACAAAACCAATTTGGTATTCGGCGTTTATAAACTTCCCATAGACTTTAGTAAACCATGAATGTTTTCTTTTTATTTTCAAAAAGAAAATTCTTTGTTTAGTGCGTCAGCATAATCCTAGTAATTATACTTGATAGTACTCCTCTTGTCAATTAAAAGCATTTCTTTGTCTTAAGGAAGGACAAACCCAATTCTTCTAGCAATGTCACCATTTTAATTATTATTTTGCTAAGGCTATAAACATTTGCATCTTCTACATTAAAATATGTTATTTCACTTTTCAGAGGCTTTTTTTATTTCCTCATAATACCCTATTTCAAAAATTAACATATTTTTTAATGATTTTAAATATACATATACATAACTATATATATTATATAAATTCCATATTTCTATCTATATAAACCATTCAAAATAAAATATAAATATATACACATATTTGTAGTATTTTGTATATATAAATTAAAGCACGTAAGCATACATTCGGATGATATATTTATATACTATAGGAGTTAACAAGTCCGTTGTGGTGCAAATCCGAGAACTTATATATGGGTATGCCAAACCTATTATGGATTGTTATTTTGCACATGCACACACATATACCACATATAGAAGCATATGATACACGTGCATATATAATATATAATATAAAACTTTATTAGAAATTTAAATAAAATAATGAGTTTATTCAAAGGTAATGTAGAAATGTTCTAAATAAATTAGACTTCATAGGTCCAATAAAGATCCAAAATGGTAAAAACATGAAATTCACACATTTCTTCCACTAGAGTTGGTCCAGTTCTTACACGTTTAATGTTTGAAGAAGGAAGTTTAGAAGTTGTTACTTACGATGATTTTTTTTAATATTGTATGTGTGGTTTAATAATCCATGTCAATGTGTAAACACAATAATGTTTTTGTGATTTTTATAAATGGTTTAATATATTATATCTATGTATTGTTTTGGATCCATTCTGTTGTGAGTTACTAAAAGCTATATTTCGCATTTAGCTCTTTATTCTATTGTTTAAAACACAACTGCCTCGATGTTTTTGGCTTTTGGGATGTATATGTGTGTGTGTGTGTGTGTGTGTGTGTGTGTGTGTGTGTGTGTGTGTGTGTGTGTGTGTTTATTACTTCGAATTAGAAGGTCGAAAATAACATTTTCTACTATCTATGATGGTTAACAAGGATCGGCTTGAAATCGAGAAAAGGGAAGATAAAAAAAGTAATAATATTGTCTATTACGATTTTCTGGTTTATCTGGAAAAAAGTTATGTTAATATTTGTTCCCAGTATTATTACGTAGAAACATTATATTAATTGGGGTAGCATTTTATGATTGTAGTGATATTTGTAGATGGTGTATGTATATTTTAACACACACTACTAATTTAAAGTACCATTTTATGAAGTGTAGTGGCAGTTTATTAATTATAGAAATATAACCAAACCATGGTAACATTTTATAAATTGTATTAAAGTGCGTATATTTAGTTTAAAATGTTTTTTACAGCAGCACTCTATGAATTATGGTATAATTTTACGGACTATAATTTTTTTAGATGCAGTGTGTATATCTTAGCTCAGAATGGTACTTTGTAATAACATTTTATGAATTACAATAGCATTTTAAGATGAAGTATAAGCTTATGAAGATATTTTATTATACTATTTTGTAAGAAGTGTTTTTTTTTTATAATTTTATCTTTTTAGTAGCAATTTATGGCTTTTATAACGGTTATTTATTGCATTTTATTTTGAAAAATTACTTTGTATTATCGCTTCATATTTTAATGTTTGTTAAAATAATATTATGTGAATTAAAAAGATCGAATATAGTATTTAATGTTAAAATGCTACATGTTGTAACTGTTCATATCATAGTTTTATTTATAATAATTTTTATGCTTTGTAATTGTTTAGTGTGGTTTATTTTATGATGCTACTATGTAGTATCATTTAACTTTTTACTATAAGTTGATTTATTTTAATATGATTTAATGCTACCTTTTGTTGCTACTAAGTTTTATTTTTGCTTCTTAAATTTTGTGCATTGTTTATATATCGCATTTCTTTGTTCCTAAGCATTTAATATTCTTTTATTTTGTTGAAATATTTTCCTACAAAGCTTCTTTATGGTATCATTCTGTAAAAGAAATTAAAATAACAATATTATTACTTTTATTTAAAACTTTTGTGTAGAGATATTATGTAGTATTGTTTGTATCTGCCACTTTCAAAAAATCATATAATCAATGATTTTGTACGATATCATGTTCATACCTGATGCTATATTTTTTGCTACTAATGATTTGGCGATGAAGTGATGCAGGGTGGCTGGTGTTCAATTTAGGTGACACGGTGGGATTTGGACAAATTTAGGGATCTGGTCAGTGGTTCTAGGTGGCGAGTAGAGGTTGACAATGGTAGCTGATGCGGCACATTTGAGGGAGAGAGCAAGCACTGGAGAATGATAAATGGATCAAAATTTGGGAGCACCCCATCAATTTTTTTAAAGGGACTCCACTCAGTAAAAAATTGGTATGGGGACTCCGTCGAAAACAAAATTCGATCCTATCAAAAATGGAGCAAAACCCCATCGAAAAATAAAGCAAAAAATGTTGATAGTCCTCCGAAAATTACTTTTGGTGGAAACTGATCGAAAAATAAACCAAAATTCAGTAGAAAGTTAGCTAAATATAAATTGTAGTAATGATTTTATATTTTTCTACGACAGAGCAAACTTTTTTGGTACACCCCTTAGTAAATTTTTGACAAATGAAAATATGACCGTCCTCATTATCTAAAATTTATGTTCCTTTAACAATGCCCTTAAATATGGGGCAGAAACTAGAGCCATTATATTAGTGGGCTTTACTATAATTATGGAGATGGTCTGGTAATAATTCTATAGAAATTTTCTCATTTAAACAAGCATTTGCCTAGAATAGAAATCACTATGCAAATTTGTTTATGGCCAATCGTTGCATGGATCGACGTGCTTAAACATATATAAATTTCCCCACCGTTGATTCAAAACTAAACCAATGGAGCAGAAATGTACAAATGTACACTACTCATCGATCCTTGTCGCCCTATCTGATCCAATGAAACTCCAGCACCCTCCAATTATATAAACACCTTGCACCACCTTTCTTGGCATTTCAATCAAATCAAAACAAATTTTTATCTAAACCTCAAGTCGCTAATTTGAGCCATTACCCACAAATCTAAGAAGAAAGCCACCAAGAAGAAAGCTGCTCCTATAGTGGTAGAAGTGGACAAGAAGTGCAAGAGATCCAGCGTGGCTGCTACTAAAAAGGATGAAGAATCTTTGGCCGTTGGTAAGAAGAAATGTGTCGAGAGGGAAAAATGCATCGAGATGGGGAATTTGCAACAATGATGTTCTTCTCCTTGCATTATTCCTTCCCAGCACCTTTATTCTCAGCTGCGGCTAAAGATTCTTCCACTTTTTCAGCGATAGCCGCGTTGGAAGTCTTACACTTCTTTTCCTTTTCTACTACTCTGGAGCAGCTCGCTTTTGGCGACCTTCTTCTCGGATGTATGGGTCATGGATCAAATTAACGACTCGATGTTTGGACAAATCGACAATTATGATTCGATGAAAATGTTGTAAAAGGTGGTGGAGGGTGTTTATAATTGGAGATTGTTGGAGCTTCATTGGATCAGATAGGGTGACAAGAATCGATGAGTAGGTGAACATTTGTACATTTCTATTCCATTGGATTTGTTTTGAATCAACGATGGGAAATTTACATATGTTTAAGCACAAAGATCCTCGCAATTGCATTGGCCAGAAACAAATTTACATAATAATTTCTGTTCTTGGCAAATGCATGGTTAAACAAGAAAAACTGCGTAATAATAAATAGCCGACGAAAAAAAATTCACGATTAAGCACGCAGATCCACGTAATAATTCTATAGAAATCTTTTTCTCTTTAATTATCTCCTAAATTGCATCCAAGGACCTATATATTATAGCTTATACAATTACTTACAAGTATATCCTTAATTCTCTTCCAATACTTAACATTTAAGTCCTCATAGTTTATAATTAATATAGTTATTAATAATAATAAAATTATAATTCATTTCCACTATTTTACAATCAAATTCAATTAATGAATTTCGTAGAAAAATTGATACTGTATTATATATTCAAACATATACACACACACACACACATAATAATAGAAACCCATAACTTAAACAATATATATAACTTTAATGTTGATAATTTTAAGGACTACTCTTATCCTAAAAAAATTAAATTTTTTAAGTACATAATAAGTTCTATTTTATTCATAATATTTGGGAAGAAGTTTTACAAATAACCATGTCAACTTTTTATAATACCTTAATCCACTGGTTAATATTTTCAAGTAGTAAATATATTCTTAAATTTTTTTAATCGTGGCTGCAATAAGATCAAATGTAAATGCCATGATTGTCGGGTAGATGATTTCAAAATGGTTTTACTTTACTTATATATGCAAGTATCATGTTCATCTTATTAATGCTTGCAAAAATTTATAATAATTTTAAATAGGCTGGTAATCAGAATTTGTCATGTTGCATAAAAAATATGTTAGAAAATAATTTCCAACAATATTTCAAATAATGATGTCAATGTTTATTATGTTATTTACTGTTAGTCTTATAGTATTACAAGTATTTTTTTATTATATTATGATGATTTTAAAATAATATCTGCTTATACTAGCAAAATAAACCTGCTTTGAAATTATTTTTCCAACGATCTTAACATGTAAATTTAATCTTATTACAGCCAGTTCAAAAATTTAGAATATATTTATTATTCGAACATATAAAATGGTGGGTCAATAATATAGTACAAAAAATTGACATGATTACTTGTAGAATCCCTTTCTAGATATAGTTTCAAAACGATATTTGTTACATCGAAAAAATTTAAAAAAATTAAGGACAAAAATAGTCTGCAATAAAATTAGTTTTAAAATTATACATTGTTTAAATCATGCGTTTTAGTTATTACATATACATTTATATATGTAATATTGTACTAATTTAGCTAAGAAAACATCAATTGAAGCTTAATTTAAAATAGTGGAAATTTAAAAAAAATCTTATAAACTACATGGACTTAAATGTTAAATATTGGAAAAAAATTAAGTTGATATTTGTAAATGGTCGTATTAAGTCATAAACTATTAGGACATGGATGTAAATATCTGGAGAGAATCAGATTTCTATAGAATTAATGTGAGAGACCTATGAATTCTTTTGTACTTATATTGTTTAATAGAAAATTATATTTGTTAATAACATTATTTTATCATATTATGATGATTTGAACATTATATTTGCTAATATCAACAAAATAAAATTATCAGAGATTGTTTATCCATAACCTTTACTACTGAATGTGATCTTATTGTAGTAAAATTTAACAATTTAAGAACATGTTTGCTTTTGTAAATGCGAAATGTTGGATTAATATTATACTATAAAAAATGATATGACAACTTATAAACTTACTTTCTAAATTTTATATTGTAAAATTTAGTTTTTTAGTATAATGTAAAAAATTATTTTCTTATGATAAGAGTGGTCCATAGAAATAGTAATTGAAGATAAATAAGAAAATGTGTGAAGGACAAAAGGTATATTTTGATCATAAGGCCAACCTTTTTTCTTTTGTCGCAAGGACAAAATTTTGGTCAAAGTACACCACAAATCCAATGGTTTGGTTGAAGGATGCAATGTAGAAATTATGGCTTTTAGTTTTACACTATGTAACTAGAGGATGGCATGACGATAACAACTAGGTCGGTTGCTAAGGATGAAAACATAGATGCAAGTTTCAAGATAAATAGTAATGGATTAGAAAAGGTCAATTAGGGTTTCTTGACGATAATGGTTTAGAATGTGGAGAGCGTTGGTAGCGATAGAAACAAAGAGTTTAGCTATGTTTTTGAGATAATGTGGTGATGGTGGCTATAGAGGATCTGTTTCAAATTGGAAAAGAAGACTATATCAATAGTGATAATATTGCCTAGTATCGTTTCCTAGTTTTTTTATTGAAAAAAAGTGATGTATATATTTGCTCGTTGTTTGTACCAAAAATGGCGCAAACACCCGAAAGAGAAAGAAAGTATAGAATAAATGAAGAATGTAAATGAAAATAAGAGAAAAACAACCACACAGATTTTACAATAGTTCAGCAATCCTGGCATGCGTCCACTTGAATGATTTCATATTAGTATTCCTCTAATTTGTGATTACAAGTGAATGGATCCATTTTGATTCCAGATTACAATGAATTATAATTGCTGTCTAGGGAGGTTTTAGCCAAAAAAGAGAAGAACCCTATGATGGAGCTTTCCTGGTCTATTTATAGAGGTAAACGGTAAAATATCTTTCTTAAAACTCGCCTACAGAAGCTCCTTGCCAAGACAAAGTCTTTCAGAAAAACCGACCCCATACGTGCTACGTTTGTGGATCGGTACTTATCCCTATAGGGGGGATCGGTACCAATCCTAAAGAAGGGAGTGGAGCCCTACGACTCCTTGTGGTCACACTCGATGTTCGTGTTATAAATCCAAGTCTTGTTTGCATAGTCGCATAAGTATTTTTTAGAGATATTGAGGGAGTTGTAGAAGAACAGAGTTGTAGGTTCATGTGTTCATAAAGATCAATGGAGAGTTGCATTGAAACAACAAAATAACTTTGGAAATAGGCTCTCGCCGCCAAGATTGACATATAGAAAGAAGATAGGGCCCACTCAAGATATTTTTGTGACTCGGTACCGATCCTTAGGTGGGAGTCCGTATAGATCCCAGGGTGGGAATTGGTACCGATTTTCAACTTGGAAGATCCCATTGTTGTGTTGTCTTGATTTGGATTGTTTTGGCTTTGGTTGAACTTGCTTGGAATATGACCCGAGAAATTTGTGTGTTTGGTTGGGCCTTGACCTGAAGATTCTTTGAGATTTTCATGTTCTGAGTTTTACTTCACTTACTTGGAGCGTCAACCTGAGTTTTTTTGAGTATTTTCTTTAGGTCATTAGGGTTTGGTACTGAGTCAAGTCCAAAGGTCGGTATCGAGCCCACTCTGGGTCATGCACGGGGCTTTTAATGGATTTCTTTCGGTCGCACTTGGAGTTTTTCCTAAGGTCATCCTGTTTAGAGTCTGATCTGAAAATTCTGTGGGTTTGCTTCGAATTGGATCTTCTAAAAACTTGAACTCCCAAATTTTCAACTTTTTTCTCACCTTTCTTATGCTTGATTTTTCTTGCCTTTTTATGATATTTTTAAAGTCCTTAGGTCATTTCTCCATCATTCGCTCGTCCAATTCGATTGTTTAAGTCTTTTCGAATACTGCCTCATCAAAAGAGTGGATAAAATTTTCCACCCAAAGTACATCTTATTATAAAACTTATGTGTTTTGAATCAAGTCAAATTAGTATTGCTAAAATGGATTTCGCTCAGTACCTCAAATTGTCATTATTCTTCTACCGAGTGGATTTCACGAAGAGTCATATCTCTAACTGTACGTTGTGATGCTTAGTCGATGTCAAACATTATAAAATTGGAATGTATTCTCCTAATAATTGTTTGCGCTTGATTCCATTGAGATAGTTTATCGAACTAGTAGGCCCCAGTTACCTGAACTAGTTTCTTTTTTGGAAGTTCTAGGAAAGTATTCAATTCTTGTCAATTCAGAAAATAGCATGTCGAGTATGCACACGTGATCATACACTCATGCACGTACTTTTACCATTTGCTCCCAAGCATGTTCATACGCCTATAGGTTATTGTCAAGTTCCATGAATTTGTAATCGCAAGTTGTTTTGTTTTTTTAACCTAAGGCATGCTTTCGGTCGTAGCCTTAAATCGTATGGAACACTAGGCATGAGCCACACTATTAAGTTGTGGTATCCAGCCTTTGGGTGGTTGTGCTGCTGCCCCAGTGTTGGGTTAACAGAGTGAATGTATGGACGGTCGAGTCTCGTCCTTAAGAAGTTATACTTTTCTAATCGGGTCTAGGGTCTAAATTAATGGATCGGTGGTCAAGTCATACCCATCCTTAATAGGTACTCCCTTGGCGAATGTCTAGATCGTATGTGGTGTCATCTGATGGATGGTCTGATCACCTCGATCTCCAGTTGGGCTTTTGCTCCCGTGTTAAGGGTAGAAACTGGTGAGTGAACGGTCGGGTCACATCTGCCTTTGTTTGGATGGTCAAAGTTAGCGAATGGATGGTCATGTCACATCTATTCTAATTTCATACTCCTCATGTGGGATCAAGGGCGATTCATGTGCATCTAAAATTGCTCAACAAAATTCCTTGTCGATTGGTCGAATGATGAGATGGATTTTGGTGGTAGTCGAGTAAACCACATGGTAGCCTCTCCTTTTAGGAAGATCAGGAAGCACCTGCACTTGGTTACACATGAGAAAATCGTACTCCATGAGATGTTGTCTACGATCAGACTTTCCTAAATATGCTGGCATGGTTGGCGCAGTGAGTCTTGGTGGACACTATTTATGCAGAATGGCTTTAGTGAAGCATTTTTGACTTGGGGAAGTGCATCGGTGTTGTTAGTTTGGCCTTGACTTTCTCTCACAAGTTGTCTTACCCTCTCAGCCAAGTGCGGCTGCTGAAAACATGCCGTTTTGTAGTAATCGTAATCTACTCCTTGTGCTTGGTCCAGTAAATGATCTCAGTTCGTGCCTCATTCCTAATTTCCCTTAAATTTGGAAGAACCGTGTGTTCAACAACTTCGCGTTCATTCCTTGGTGGCAATTCAACAGCCAACTCTTGACTTCCGACGCCTTGGTCAATCACAATATGCCCATGTTGCACGCTGTCACTAAATTGAAGACGCAAACCCTGGTGAATGGGTTTCGCACCGAGCCCCTAAGTGTGATCGGCATCAATCTGCACGGTGGGATCAGTATTGACTCCCTTGCCTTGGTTGGGGTCAGTTCTCAACTCCCGCCTTGACGTCCTTACTTCATGTTCATCGATCCTTTTCCTTCTGTTCCTCCGAAGGTGGTCGGATTATGATGAACTGGCCAATTCTGAGTGTGGAGGAGGTGGCTCTTTCCTAGTCCTTCTACGGTGGGTATTCAGCTAGGTCATTAAATTTCTGTTCTCTTGGATTTTCCGATTTAACTTTACACGACTATCATGTAGCTTTTTCAACATATGTTCACAATCCACCCTAGTGGTAACGTCAAAAGGATTCTGGAGATACGTGGATCCAAGGTGCATGCCTCCTTCCAAAATGTTCAAATCAGTATTGTCTACTTCATCAGCAGCTCTTAAGGATGTGGTAGCCTTATCTTTCCTGGAGGCCATTAAAGATAGCTTCCTATAGAATTTGTTCAAAATCTGAATAGTAGGGAAACTAGTTCAATAGAAATTGGATATCTTCCTTGGATTTTAGGCAATCCAATAGTAGACAATGATCCAAAGAGCCTGAGAGTGTGTCTCTCAATGAAAGCACGAAAATTTTTGCTTCAAAAATGATGCGTCCATCCAAAAGAGAAAAAAAGTAGAGAATAAAAAAAATATGTAAAAGAAATTAAGAGAAAAACAACAACACATAGATTTTATAATGGTTCGGCAATCTTCGTCTACATACACTTGAATGATTCTCTATTAGTTTTCCACTAATTTGTAATTACAAGTGAATGGGATCCCTATGATCCTTGATTGCAATGAATTTTAATGACTATCTAGTGAGGAGTTAGCCAAAAAAGAGAAGATCCCCATGATGGAGCTTGCCTGGGTTATTTATAGAGGTAAACAGCCAAATATCTTCCTCAAAATTCGCTTACAGAAGCTCCTTGCCAAGATTAAGTTCTCCAAGAAAAAGTGACCTCATATGAGCTAGGTATGAGGATCATGTAACAACCCGAATTTCAGTGTTCTGGATTTTTAGCAAAAATGCTAAAAAACAAGCCCACTGAAGCACGGCTTAGGTATCTAGTATCCTGCAAATAGGCGAAGATAAATATATCAGAGCTCAATTAATTATCTCACAGCGGAATTCACTAAAATATAATAGTAAGTAAATACTCATCCAAATAATAACACTTTCTAAGCAAGTGTCGTAAAGATGAGAAGTCTCTGCCATATACGTAACTTGTAGGATGTTATGAGAAGGGGTCAGAACAAAATTTCTGGTGAATGAATAAATTATAACCTCGAGGCTTAATTCTACATATATCATTTTATTTCCATTTACTCATATTGAGTTCATTAGATTACAATACTCTTGCCACTGTTCGTAAACCGTACCCATCTACTCCATAGTAGATTAAAACCTAATAACTAATATATACACATATGTAACTACATGTCGAATGACCGTATTGGTCCTAGGTACTACCATGATACCTTTCGTATCCTCCTCACAAAACACTCTATCGTCTTGCTCCTATAGCGTTTTGTGACTACATCTGTAAAGGACAGCTTCACGAGGCCTACAATACAGATGTTCCGTTGTCTACTACGAAAACGTAAAACTGCTTCCGCATTAGTCTATACTAACGCTCGAACATCCGCAACATACCACCCAGTTCACACGTTGAGGACTACACGTAGTTGTTCTATCGACTCTTTGAATTCCGCTAACGAGGTCTACCTTGTACGAAACTTGATCACGGATTTTCTATATTTGTAAAGGACGTCTTCATTAGGCCAACAATACAGATATTCTAGTTGGTTTGTCTCTTTTCTCATCGTGGCTATGGCCCCACGCACCCACCCCTTAACTATAAAGAGTTAGGTGGTTGTTCCCTACTGCAAACAATCTAATATCCAATTGGCGGTGCCCCTCCATCCAATGTTTCGATAGTGAAAGAATCATTAGCTTTTAGGTTTAACTCTAGTCATTCCCGAAATCGCTCTTGGTCTTAATGTTGGCCGATATCCGCATGCGACTATCCTTCACCTTACTTGCAAGTACTGGACATATAAATACCCAACTTCGAACACCAAGCCCTTTTGACTACCTACAAAGGTCAGCTTCGTTAGGCCTACAATGCAAATGCAGTCAAGACATGCTCTCTTGATGGAACACCTACGGACCTGCCTCCGGTGATGCAGCTTCGTTAGGCCTACCCAGAGGGTCATCCTAGAGTGTCCTCACATCACGTTGAAGTCTCGTACTACCTTCTAGCCCAAAAATTCTAAGTTGGACATGCTTCTCCATTGCTGGAATCTATAATGAACTGCTTCGTTTGGCGCTTTATCATTTGGGCTACTCCAAATGCAGTTCGATTCTTTTATTAGACCCAAAGTCTAATCTTTTAATCCGTGTTTAGTTTTCTTTCTTACTCTGTTGACAACTTATTAACTTAATTAGCATATTCTTTGCCCTCATCTCGCTTCTAATTTTTGTGAGGTTATCATAAATCTAATAGGGAATACTGTTAGTATGAGCCACATTCATTATCTTGCTTATTTAACTTAATATATAAATCCTTATGTTCAAAGAGATAAGCCTCTTTTACCATTTCTGTTTTATTTGCTTATTGACTTAATAAAAGTTGTTTAAATAAGCTTCTGCCATTATTCTCTACCACCATTGCTTACCAATCTATTACAAGTATCACGATAAGCTTTTCCGTTCATATTTCCAAATTATAACCTATGTTATAATTCTGCTTGTAATTGTTACTTTTTCTTCTTTTACAGTCCATTATATAATTACAAGTGTTTCTTGTTGTTCTAATCTGTCTTCTTTTACTATGATATAGAATTTCCTCTAATTCTCTAATATTACATAATTTACTTATTAAATAGCCTACATAGTAAAGGCCAACTTAGGCTCATCAATTTTCATAACTTTCAGTTCTTGATTAATAATTTTTTTGTCACAATTCATACTTTACTTTATTGTCTTCTATTTTAGGAAATAATTCTATTTTATTTAATTGGTTATGAAAACTATATAATCCATTTCCATATCTTAATATTGGATAATACTATAAATAATAATCTGCAAGTGCAAGATATTTGTTTTACTATTTTGGAGTAGTGTAAAATACACCGGTTTCTATATTTTACACTAGCTCCCTTTTTATTTCTTTTATCTTACAGTTACGTTTATCGCTATTTTTTTAGATGTTAAGTTATGGGAATGTATAATATTCCCTAAACCGACCAATTATCTAATAGTTACTCTCAAACTAACTTTTTCCGTTTTAATACTATTTATTACAGTAGTTCTATAATAATTACTACCAAATTATCTTTTCTGTTTTAATGCAATTTATGACAGAAATTCTATTCCTCAAACATTATTATTTTACATCTTCGGTTTAGTAGTTTTATTCCGTATTCACGTTTAATCTATTCTAATCCGTATCCAAAGAAAAAGAGAGTATAGAAAAAACTGACGCTTGCATAAAATCCAAAACGTAGAAAATGATGTAAATAAGGCATACAAATCAGTATATAAATACAAATACTATAAATAAACTACAAGTTTTCTTGTAGTTCAGCATAATTTAAATAATATGATTGATTATTGAATAAAATATTCTAAATGGGAATCTAACGATAATATCTTAAACTTAAAAGATATATAAATAAATCTACTCACCCGTCGTCCTTAGCTCTACTTGTGCTCTGCTTGGCTCCGCAGTCCTTTTGGGTCCCCTTCTTCCAATGTGTATAATATTTTAATTTAGAAGATCTTTTTTCTAGAAATTGTCTTTTTTTTAGAGTTCAGCCTTAGACAATGAACCCATGGGAGAAAATCTAATTGTGAAAAGATAGCTAGGCCTAGAATCCTGTTTATATTGGAGCTTGGGGATCTCAGACTGTTGGATTTTTGGATTTAACTTGAAGCCACCACGTCGCAGGGCAATTTGGAGCCATCGGATGAAGAACGTATGGCTCAAATCGTGCAAAAATAAGAAAACGCATCATTCCACGTACATGGATGAATTTTCGTCTAGGCCGTGCGCGGGTTGATCGGTCAGTCGACCGCCCTTAGCAAGCGGTAGATCGGGCGGTCGACCACCCTTAGCAAGCGGTCGATCGGGCGGTCGACCGTTGCCCTTATTGGGTTGACCTACTGGTCGGCCCATATCCGCACCATACGGTGCTTTTTTTCATTCGGTTACCTATTCTATTTTGTTCCTAACTCCATCATATTGATTCGGATTGTGATGAGTTATGTATGAAAACTGATCAGAAAATTGGCCTGGACACAATGGTACAAGTTCGAAGCCATATTCTGAAAATTCCACAATTAATTGTTTTCATTACTTATCGTTATACGTTAAATTTTAACTGTATAATGGGGTGTTATAAATCAGTACTGATCCCTACAGCGGGGATCAGTACCGATCCTTAAAGAAGGAAAGTGGGGCCCAACGACTCCTTGTGGTGGTCCTCGATGTTCATGTTATGAATCCAAGCTATGTTTGCATAGTCGCCTAGGTATGTTTTAGAGATATTGATGTAGTAGAAGAGCAGAGTTGTAGTTTCATGTGTTCATGAAGATCGTTATAGATTTGCATTGAATCAACAAAACAACCTTAGAAATAGACTCTCGGCATCAAGATTGACATGTAGGAAGAAGATGGGGGTCCACCCAGGCTGTATTTGGGAGTCCATGCCGATCATTAGGTGGGAGTCGATAACGATCCCCAACTTAGGGAATTCATTGTTGTGTTGTCTTGATTTGGGTTGTTTTGGCTTTGGTTGAACTTGTAGCCCGACCCGAGAAATTTTAGTGTTTGCTTAGAGCTCGATCTGGATATTCTCTGAGATTTTCATATTTTGAATTTTCCTTCGCCTGCTCAGAGTCAGACCCGGGTTTTTTGAGTGTTTGCTCCGAGTCATTAGCGGTCGACACCGAGTCAAGTCCAGGTTTTGGTATCGAGTCCACTCTGGACCACGCTACGGGTTCTTTATGGATTGATGTGGGTCGCATTTTGAGTTTTTTTTTTCCAATGTCATCCTGCTTCGAGTTTGGCCTGAAGATTTTTTGGGTTTGCTTCGAGTCGGCTCTTTCAGAAACTTAAACTTTCAAGTTTTTCAATTTTTTTGATCATTTTTTGAGATTTCATTTTTCTTGCTTTTTTATTATATTCCTAAAGTTCTTTGATCATTTTTCCATCGTTTGCTCATCTAATTCGACTGTTTAAGTCTGTTCGAATATTGCCTGATCAAAAGGCTGGATAAAACTCATAATGCTAATCTATACTAGCATTATATTTATTTTAGTGTCATTTTATGAAGTGTGGTAATACTCGTAGATGATGTTTCCATGTTTTGACTCACAATTCTAATTTATCGTAGCATTATGAGAATTATAGCAGCAGTTTATGAATTGCAAAAATATTTTGAAACCGTGGCAACATTTTATAAACTTTTTTTTTGAGAAAAATAAGTGATCTTCACAAGGGGAGAGCACTCATATACTTTTCTTCTACACTTAAGAAGGAGCTGCCAACAAGCCTGGCAGGTAGTAAACCCCTCATACAAATATGAAAAAATGTGGCAGATGTTCCAATCTTCAAAATCGATAGAATCCATCCAATCCAATAGTTATACCCTGTGTTTGCAAAGAATCTAGAAAAAAAATGTAAGATCAATGCATATGTTTATATATGTTTATATACATAATAAAATGAACTAAACCAATACTATGGAAAGCGTTACAATATAAACCAAGAAAAGATAATAATCAAGAGAATGCATTCAAAATGAATCATAACTAGAAACCTCATCCATCACATATAAACTAATTATGCTCTCCACAAATTTTGAACTTCCAAGTCATCAAAAGATAGTACAATAGGAATTTGCATTATTTCTTTGCATTTCATACCAATAGGAAGAAAAGGGCTGCAGACTACCGCACATACTAGAATTCCACATATACCCATACCCTTCCATAGACTGTCAAACACAAATGCACACTATCACAAACACACTACCACACACTGTCAAACCATGCACAGAAACCAAAAATATTATAATGAGCTATTAGCTAGCATGGTAACTTTTATGTTATTTCCTATTTTATATTTTGGAAACCTTCGGTTCTTATGAACGACCGGGTTCTTACCAGCAGATACAATAGTAGAAAACTCCAACTGCTAATTAATGGAGTAAGCTGAATGGCTCTTAAAAGAGAGATATTGGGTCTAGAAACTGATACAAATATAACATAAAACTGCTTCTGAATTATAAATAAATGTGTACAATGACGAGAACATGATTATACTATTCATCTATAAATGATCACAATGGACAATACAGAAACCTAATAGCTCACATAGTTCACTAAAATGCTTTTAAATGTGACTTTCAAACAAAAGAATACAAAATATTGAGAACGATTCGATTTTACAGGATTTTAAAAATAAATTTCCACTTTAAGTTTATAACAAACCAGGTGTTATATGGTATATGTTTGCAACAACTCACCTAACAAGGGTGTATTATATTTAACAGAGCAAAAACCTTTACACTGTATATACTGAAGTGAAACAATAACAGGAACAACTGTAAAGTCCCGTTTTTCCGTACTCTTTGAATCGACAATAAACCACACATGTCCAACTCAAATTGCATGAAAAGACGGATCTTTAAGGGTGACAAAGAAAAGTAGACAGAACAGAATCTCACTCGAATGGAATAACATACAATATTGAATAAATATTTTTACAGCGGAAAACTTTTAAATACATATATCAGAGTCTAACTTAAATTCAGTTTGGACAGTTATAAACATCTGTCCTTACAATTTGCTGACAAACAACAATCAAAATACATTAAGTACAGCGGATAATAGAATATGCTCATACGTCGATGAATATCTTCAGCTCTCCTCTGGAAAACTCCAACCGTCTTCGACTAAAACTGAAACTACTCGGATCTGACCGGAGTATTGAAAATATCCGGATCAGGCTTGATAAACCAGGGTGAGAAAACCCAATAATAGATGACAGTGTCATATATCAGCCTTTGAATAAAAATCCTTTGAAAAGAAAGAGTATCTCATAAGACCACGCCCACACATAAACAGGATGGGTTTTTATCTTATGATAACTAAAACACTTTTATATCAAAACCTATTGATATTATTTCTAATGACATCTCTTTGAAAACATTTGCAAATAAACTTATTAATCTTAGCCGAAATTGTTACATTAATTAAATTCCAGCATAATAGGTTTACAATCAAGTCCGAAGGTTCTTATTGGAGAATGGATTTCCATACAAATAACAAGGTGAAGGGACTACCTTCCGACAGTACATCTCTAGAAGAATGTACTGAGGACCATCACAAAGGATCCTCTACCAACATAAGACCGGCCCACCTCTATAACTAGATGGTACCAAATATGTCATCCCCCGGTCATTACCGACCTTTATCCAAGGGGCCTTATAGCATACAAACCGCAATAATCAGATACACGACGTCATAGCTGTTGGAACTTCGTATATACGATATTTCGTAATTACGATATTTTGACTATATCAACTATATAAGTCATATATTATATACTAACTTGTTTCTACAGGAATCAATCAAAGACCGGATTCAAATGAGCTTCATCTCTTAAGTATGTATCGAGTTTGTGTCTAGAAGTAATAATATGTTAAAATCTCTCATGTATGATATGTATGTTAAAAAACCAAATTTTATGTTACATTCAGACGTCTGAATTCCACATTTCAGACGTCTGAATCTGAAAGTATGAATATTGTACACTACAATATTCAG
Organism: Allium cepa; assembly: GCA_030765085.1. Lineage (NCBI taxonomy): Eukaryota > Viridiplantae > Streptophyta > Magnoliopsida > Asparagales > Amaryllidaceae > Allium > Allium cepa. The sequence goes on along the minus strand of CM060942.1, from coordinate 311,457,739 downwards.
ACGTCTGAAAGTTCAATTTCAGACGTCTGAATATGACTAAAAATTGCCTATTTGCTTTCTGTTTCAAATCTCGTTTCATTTCAGAAGTCTGAATTTTTAATTTCAGACGTCTAAATATTTACAACGGCTATTTTTTTTTTGAAAAGGCATTTCCATTCATGAAGAGTTGCGACCTTTAATTCAACAGCTTTTGATGATAACTCTTCATGAACAATTACAACCATTTATTACCTATATAAACACATTAGAATCAAGTTTTAAATTTACCAATTCTATTAATTATTATTCGATTATTGAAATACTTGATTCTAACTCATTTATGCTAAAAATATCATTCAAATTCAAAAGGGGATATTTTAATAGTTCAAATTTATGTTGATGATATCATTTTTGGTTCTACGAATGACAAACTGTGTCAGGACTTCTCTGAAATAATGTCCAAAGAATTTGAAATGTCTCATATGGAAGAATTAACATATTTTCTTGGTTTACAAATAAAACAACTTCAAAATGGCATGTTTATTAATCAAGAAAAATATTGTAATAATCTAATCAAACGTTTTGGAATGGTAAATACTTCTGCAAAACCAACTCCAATGAGTACAACTACACATCTTGAAAAAGATGACAATGGCAAAAGTGTTGACCAAAAACTATATCGAAGTGTGATTGGATCATTACTACATTTAACTGCAAGTCATCCTGATATAATGATGAGTGTTTGTTTGTGTGCTAGACTCCAAGCTAATCCAAAAGAATCACATTTGAAAGCAGTAAAACGAATATTACGTTATCTTACAAACACAAAAGATTTTGGTCTGTTTTATCCAAAAGAGTGTTCATTCGAATTAGTCTCATATAGTGATGCTGACTTCGGTGGTTCTCGAACAGATCTAAAAAGTACAAGTGGCACGTGCCATTTCATTGGAAAATCACTTGTATCTTGGTTTAGTAAGAAACAAAACTGTGTTTCTCTGTCTACATGTGAAGCAGAATACATTTCTGCTGCTTTAGCATGTACTCAAGTGATTTATATGCAACAAACAATTAAAGATTTCAATATTAATTTATCAAACTCAACTATATATTGTGACAATTCAAGTGCTATTAACTTATCTAAAAATCCTATCAATCATTCACGAACAAAACATATTGACATACGTCATCATTTTCTTCGTAACAATGTTGAAAAAGGAACAATAAATTTGGATTTTGTATCTTCTGAAAATCAGTTAGCCGATATTTTTACAAAACCTCTTTTTAGAAAATGTTTTTATCAAACTAAAACGAGAGCTAGGTATTGTCTCTCTTAAAAATTTATAATTTTTATAGCATATTATGATTTGTAACTTTGCTTCATAATCTCTTGCTCACAGTTATCTATTAATTATTTCATAAACATCATCTTCAGTATATAATATGTTGCAAGCTGATATTCACTAGTTTCTAACATATTTCTTTTAATAAAGGCTCATAACTATACTTCTAATATATTTATACTTAATTTAAACTTTCATTTCTCACCATTTTTTTTTTAAAACAGATGGACTTTATTAACTTACTTCCTTCATCCACATATTTCTTAACAACAAATTCTTTATATAAACTATGCTCCTCTTCTTATTCGTTTAAACTTGTCTCTATTCTTACCAAATCATTTCTTTTTATCTGACTCAAATGTTTTTGCAATGGCTTTCCAAATATTTTATCTCCTTGTCTCAATGGTTCTCAACTCCAACTCAGAAAATTCTCCTTCAAGTTATTCTACGTCTTCTATCGAGATTTTGGCAACTCCAACACCACGTGAACAAGTTAATCCTCGTCCTTCACGTGAACACTCTGGTTATACGCCAAAAAAGAAGAAACCTCGCCGGTTTCTTTTCTTTGGTTCTCCATCAACCAAAGAGAAAATATCTGAGATTCATCATTACCAAAGAGAACAATTGGATTTGCAACGAGAGATGTATTATGAACAGAAAATAAATGCTAAACAACTTAGCTTCATTGAAAAAGTAGCATTTAAATTCTGTGGTACATCTACGAAGAAAGATGTAGTCGAACCCTCAACATCTCATCAAATAACTTCATCTGGATGGAATCCATGGGAGCCAACTCCACAACGTCCTCCAGTTTCTCCGAACTCTTGCGAACGACCATCATACTGGTCTCCATTACGACCATACACAGAAATTACAAAGATCGAACCGGAAAAGGGCAAAACTCCAAACGATTCGGACAATTAATTTCTTGTATATTCGTTGAAATAATTTTTTTATATATATCTTGTAATCATGTCAAAGTATATTATATTAGTCCTCACTCTTTTAAAAAAAATACAAATGTCTGAAATTTTAAGTTTCAGACGTCTGAATATTATAGAAAAATAAATTTTTTTCTACAGTTTCAGACGTCTGAAACAATATATTAAGAAGTCTGAAAGTGGTCGAAAATACACTATTTTTCTTCTGTTTGAAATTTCACAATTTCAGACATCTGAAATTTTATTTTCAGACGTCTGAATTCAACTGGTGCCTTAAAATTCAAGGGGTTTTTAAAAAAATTCCCACCACCAACCTTCTTTATTACTTCCATCTACTCCTTCATCTCCCACAACATCCGAACCAGCACCATGCCCACCTTTCAAAACTCCTTTTTTACACCTCTTCTCTTCAAAAAATTTAACAACAATCTCCAATGCCTCCAAGAACAAAACGCCCAAGGGCTTCAAGTTCTTCATCTACACCCAATATAGATCAATGACTATGGAATGATGAAGCTAAGAAAAGATTTGCTCAGATGGATAGATCTGGTTTCTTCCCAGGAGCTTTTGTCAAGTATGATGAATTTCAACCTTATAGGATTCAACAAATTGCTAATTCAAGTGGGTTAGAATCTTTATTATCCTATTCTGCGAATAATGTTAAGATAAATCATCTCTTAGTTAAATTATTCTATGCCAATATGAACTTAGACCATCATCATCCTCATAATAGAGAGAATTGTATTTGGACTTGGGCATGTGGTGTAAAAATATATCTTCCCTTAGTTCGTCTTCGAGATATTTTGCAATGTCCTTCATCCGGAACAGATTTGGATGAAATTGATGCTTCACTCTCTTTGGAACATAGAGATGAAGTTTCTCATAGATTTCTTTCCGATGATATCAATAGGTTAACCTCTGTCAACCTCACGCCTCAAGCCCGTATCCTTCATCGAGCTTTGATTCGTTCCGTCTTACCAAGAACCGGAAGTTATGAAGTTATAAACAAACGGAACTTCCAAGCTTTGTATGCCATATATTCGGAACAATCTATAAATTGGGGTCAAGTTATTCTTGAGGAGTTTATGGATGTTAATCGACGTCGACGTTATAAAACATTTCATTATGGAGCATATATTATGAAAATTCTTAGAAATTATGGGGTAACTTTTCCGGATTCGGAATTTTCACCCATAAAGGAACTAGGCTCCAAAACCCTAGGGCAGATGAACTTGCCTAAACGTCCTCAAAATCTTAATTTTATTTCTTTCAAGAATGGATATCAAACCGGGATCAAAATATACCTCAACCGCACCAACCTCATCAACAAATTGCTCCAAAAGCTCCCGAGCATGATGATGATAACATAGAAGTGCTTTCTCTTAAGTCGACACCCAAACAAGCATTGGTTACACACTCTCGAAATCAGGCTAAACTCAATACCAAGATTGAGAGATTAGAAAAGCAAACAAACAAGAAGCTTGATTCTATTCGTGGCTTTCGAAATAAAATTTGGGAACGTATTGGTTGCTCTTCTTCCACTTCTACCGAGGTATTTAATCCTGCACCATTTCAATGGTCCTCTAGCTCTGATGATAACATTGATGATGACGGCAACGATGATGATGACGATGATGAAGAAGAAAATCCTAGTTCTTCTTTCTAAAGTGATGGTGGTATAAATGCTTCTTTTCAAAAATATCATATCCTATCTTTTTGAACTACTTGTTTGTTCCTATTGTGGTGTGTATCTTTAAGACAATTGCAACTATTTCTTATGGTATGTAACTTTAAAACATTTGCTACTACTTCTTTGTACCCAGTGATGATTATAATGTTTCTCTGATTTTCCTTCTCCTAGTTCATATTTTAAATCTTCTTTTTTTGTCAATGTCAAAGGGGGAGAATTACATATATTGAAGGGGAGTTTATAGTAAGGGGGAGAATTACAGCGTAAGTTGATATTAAAAATGAGCTTATAGTAAGGGGCAGTAAATATAACTTTAATTCATGTTTTATATATATATATATATCTGTGTGTGTGTGTGTGTGTGTATGTATATACTTATATAGTTGTCATCGTCAAAAAGGGGGAGAATGTTGGAACTTCGTATTTACGATATCTCGTAATTACGATATTTTGACTATATCAACTATATAAGTCACTATATTATATACTAACTTGTTTTTACAAGAATCAATCAAAGACCGAATTCAAATGAGCTTCATCTCTTAAGTATGTATCAAGTCTGTGCCTAGAAGTAATAATATGTTAAAATCTCTCATGTATGATATGTATGTTAAAAAAAACCAAATTTTACGTTACATTCAGACGTCTGAATGCCCCATTTCAGACGTCTAAATCTGAAAGTATGAATATTGTACACTACAATATTCTGACGTCTGAAAGTTCAATTTCAAACGTCTGAATATGACTAAAAATTGCCTATTTGCTTTCTGTTTCAAATCTCGTTTTATTTCAGAAGTCTGAATTTTTAATTTCAGACGTCTGAATATTTACAACGGCTATTTTTTTTTGAAAAGGCATTTCCATTCATGAAGAGTTGCGACCTTTAATTCAACAGCTTTTGATGATAACTCTTCATGAACAATTACAATCATTTATTACCTATATTAACACATTAGAATCAAGTTTTAAATTTACCAATTCTATTAATTATTATTCGATTATCGAAATTCTTGATTCTAACTCATTTGTACTAAAAATATCATTCAAATTCAACTTTCTTAATCTTCACACATTCATACATATATCATAAAGGAGAAAGATTATAGGAAGTTTGTACTATCAAGAGACAAATTCGTGTTATTAAGAACACATTGTGTCAAATATACTTTTATATAAGTTGAAGTCCTCTTCGGCTGTTGAGGCAAAATCCTGTTCTGCTGCTCAGGTCCCTTATTCGGCTGTTCAAGAGTTGTTGTAAACATGTTCCTCCGGGTTAAGCGAGGATTGTTGTTAGTGAAATTCCAGAAGGAGTCTGGGACTGGACGTAGAATGGGAAGTTCGAACCAGTATAAAAATTCCTGTTGTGCTTGTGTTATTTTTACTTACTTTAGTTTATTTCTGCACTAGTTTAATATTATTCCATATAGCACGATCCGCACAGTAACCTTCAATAGCGTGCAAAGATATATCTAGATGAGGATGACCATATCCTAATTGGGAATGACCCACTTAGGAAGACCATATCCTAATTGGGAATGACCATCATGAGGAGACCATTGATATAAATAACTCTATAATGGAAGCTACCCAGAGCATGTTCAACAAGCAATCTTCACGCTATGAAGATCCACGGTCTTCAATAATCATCATTTTCAACATGTCTTCGCGTTCGAACGTATACATTGGTTCGAAGTAATTTTCGGATAGGAATTATCCAAATCCGACCCCGGTTCCTTCGATGCCAATCATCGATTTAAAAGATGTTAAGTTCATATGTGGATATCAAACATCAATCAATTACTTCATTTTTTATACAATATCTTTGTTAGATATAACATTTTCAATTTATTCCATTTTCTTTTCAAGATTATACGAAATCATTAAGCCTCATTTATCAAATCATTTGGTTTATTTAAACCTTTCTTAAATACTGGAATAATTCCAAATCATCTTTTACTTAGAAAAACCTTTCCAAATCATTCATTAAATCTTAATCAAAGATTTTTTTCTTAACTTGTAACTTAGGGAAAATATTCTCTTTTTATAATATCACTTTCCAAAACATCCATTTAATTTAAAGGGTTATTCACTGTCCAAAATCGCAAATATAATTCCTTTAATAAACTTTCACATTTAACTTATCAATTTAAATTGATTTCAGATTTACAAAACGGTGTTTATAAATTCCATTTTTATTTTATAAACTTCCATATACAAAATTCCTTTACTAACAAATTCCATTTATATCTCACCTATAAATCAAAATCCAATTATCATTTAGTTACTTATAAAACTCCTATTTACAGATTCACTCCTTTCAAATCCCATTATTTATAAAATCCATTGTAAATCCTTTTCTAAATTTCAATTGCAAACCCATATATAAATTTGATTACAATCCCATTTAATATTTATAAAACACTTTTATATTTCCATAACTTTTATTTATAAAATACCAATTTTATAAATCTTATATCTAGACCCTTTATAATAAATTCAAAGAATTTACTTCTTTTCTTTTATCTTAGAAAAAACTTAATTATTATCTTTTAGAGCATCCGAACTTTCCTTTCGACATGTTCCACCCCTCGCCTTAGAAGAGAAAACATAGGCCAGGTAAGTTCAAGGCACTGGTTGCTCCATCCCTAACCTTAGCTAAACACCTTGTTTTATCTCCCCAGATCTCACAGGTGGGACAAATGTACTAGTCATTTCCACGTACTCAGTTTGTTATTACATTCGATATTCTTCACTTTTTGTTTAAGTGGTATAAACAATTCATCTTAACAATTTATTCAAACTCTTATTAAAAACTTCCAAATCATCTTGACATTACTTAATTATTCCTTTAAAATCATTCACAAAATATTTAGGAAAGAATTGTTAAGTTTGAAACTGCATTTCAAAAGTTATTTTAAACTGCCGCGAAAAGCCTTACGAAAAGTGTTGCAATTGGCGTTTTAAAAGATATATTCTTCAAAACGACTTTTATATCATTCAGAAATCCATATTTTCAACTTAAATCTTTTTTAATACATTTTAAAAGATTTTTAGGATTTATTTCATATTTTTAAAACATTTAAAATATCAATTTTAAACTTTGGTCACTTTACTACAACAACGTGATTTTTCTGGAAAATTATTTTGGACATATTTAAAATATACAAAATAAAATCTTGATTTTATTCCTTTATTTCTTTATACATATTTAAATGTTTATAAAACATTTCTAACTCATTTTAAAACTATTTCCAAAAGTTTTAAGCATTCCATATAGATTATTTCATTTTCAAAAGGAAAGTGCTTTCCTTTGTGCTTATCGACGTGTATCAACATGACTTGGTAAAACAATTTAACAATCAAATCAAACAATCAATACTTGATGATCAAAGCATATATAAGCATCCATAGTAATCATAGCACAACATCAAATATGTATATATATAGAGATGCTAAATAGAATTTCTCACCATAAACCAAAGCGATTAACTTCCTACCAACATTCTAATCAACCAACACTTCACTAATTAATTCTCACTCCATTAAACACTAGCAAACAACACCCTCTCCCATTCAATAACTTGGTCGACGCTTGAGATGGAGGTTGAAAAAAAATATAGAGAAGAAGCGGTAGAGCTTTGAACTTGAATTCCCAAGAATTAGATCTTAAAAATAAGTCATCTTCTCTCTTGTTTTTGACTCCCTTACTCTCAAAATTTGAAAAACATGTTATATGAAAAATTGTTGCAAATTCTTTTCTCTTAATTTTAAAAAAAGAATCACTTGAATCCAAGTAGTTTTGAGGGAGATATGATAGAAAAAAGAAGATGTATTGTCGGATTGACAAAAATGAAGCCCGAAAATGCACTTCAAAGAATTGAGTTTCAGGTATAGCAAACCTCAAAACTAGAAAATGTGATCAACATAAAAGTTGTAGCCACTAGATTTTCATATGGTTTCAAAAAAGGAATTTCTTAATTTGGGTCTGTTATGATCAAGTTATGATCAAAACAAAATGACCTATTTTCTGGCTTAAAATCTGGGCTAGAAAATGCACTGGAAAGAAGTGGAATTTTAACATAATTACCTTTAGAACGGAATAACGTGGTCAACATGAAAGTTATAGCCACTAGAAAATACATGATTTGAAAAAAAGAATATTGTATTTTGGTTCTGTTATGAAGAAGTTATGGCCGAGATAAGAAGAGGTAAAATATGGAGAAAAGAGGAGTTTGATTTGAAGAGAATGAACATTGATTTCTTTTGAATATTTTGACATTATTTCTTTGTAATTTTTTTCTATGGTTTGGAAGCCATTAAAGAGAGGAGAAATAAGATGAAAAAACTTGAGAAAAGAAGAAGAAATGTGAATGAAAGTGAAGAAGGAGGTGGATATTTATAGAAAAAGAAAGAAAGTGGTAATTTACCAAAATAACCTCTTACCAAATTACCAAACTAACTTTACTTCAATCTAAAGTAATCTTCACTTTTTCAATACTTAACATCACCTTTCACATCTTTACTTTATGTCTTAGTCACTTAAATATTAAGTAAAGAATATTATAATTATGTTGGTTTTGATTTGATGTGATTTGATGTTTACTTTTCGTGTTTTTTTTAATTCTTACTTACTTTTACTAATTACTTTTAGAAGTTTTCTAATCTTATTTAGTACAACTAAACATGTCTAGTAAATTAATTAATACTTACACTATTTGAATATATGTTCCTATACAAGAAAATAAAGGTGCGACAACTTTTAGTCGACAAAACGTTGTTTTTCGACAAAATGTTTTACAGTCACATTTTGACGTTTTAGTTAAACTATTTATTTATGTAAACCAAATTTAAAAATAAATTTATATAATTCTATCTAAAAATATAAACACTTATAAATTAATTAAGATAATTTATTTAACCATCGAAACTTACTTTTTTAAAACCAGCATTTTGTCACTTTTGTCGATATAGGCAAATGTTACTATGTTTGTGTATACTTCCCTTTCCAAATCCTGTCTAATATTATTTGAATCATATAACCTTACCTATTTTATATTTAAAATCACTTTAAATACTATATTTTAAAGTGCTCAAATTCTGGGTCGTTACATTCTCCCCTACTTAAAAGAATTTCGTCCTCGAAATTACCCAAACAAAAGTTACCTAAAACATTTATCTTTAAACTTAATTCCATATAATATACACAGATCATCCGCATGAAATATCTTATTCGATCTCCTATTCGAATATACAACTTCATTTCGAAACTAGTATCAATCCCCCAATCCTCTAGTGCGGACTTTAATCAGGCTATTTGCTCAGAAACCTTTGCTTTCCTTGCATAGTGCTCAACTATGATAGAAAACTAAAGTACCTAACCAAACATCATTATCAATGTTCGTCATCAAGAATCGGGTGATAAATTGTTTTCCGGATCAGTGTAAACACATCAAAGTTTCGAACTCGAATCTTAGATCAAAATTGAGTGATGAGATGATCTACATATACATATGTATTTATTAACCCTCAAAACTTTCATAAACTTTTATCTTAAACTCAAACACTTTATAAAGGTGTTTTTTATATATAATCCTTTTAATTATTTATTTCCAAATATTTTTATGAAATGAATATATTCCAAAGAAATCATTTTTCACTCAAAAGATAGTTTATCTTTATCAAAAAGTCTTCCCACAATCTTTTAACTCAGTATATTTCCTAAACCATTCTATAAATATATTACTTAAGTTTATTACATCTTATAACTTATGTAAATCAATCACTTTTAAAGACTTAAGTCCAAATTCTTAATTAATGTTAGAATTCATTAATAAAACATTTTCCAGGTTATCATTACCTTTTTGATGAATCGTTATTTTGCTTAATAGTTCACGACTTAAATCTACATTTGTATGATATACCTTTACATCCTAAAAGTATATACAAATTCCAAATTCCAAATTGGTTTTACTTAAATCCGTCTGTCTAACAAATTTAGACTTTGTTGTAATTTACCACTATCTCAAATTCATAAGTTATAAAATTTATTTCTTATTTAGTATTATTGTTAATTTTCTAGCTTTGAAAAACAAATTTTAAAACCACCCGTATTTAAATCCTTATACTCTTAACTCTTAAATCTTTTTTTCTTTATGAATCAGATTTATAAATTATCCTTCTCTTATTTTATTTACTCAAAGTATTTCACAATGGTTTATCTTTTACCAGAATATTCCATAAATTCCTTAGCTTTGAGTTTGGTGCGATTCAGAAATTTTTGACTATCCAAAATCGTCGGAAATTCCGCTTTATTTTAGCAATTAGCGATTTCAAATTTATCTTTACTTTAAACACTTTTTTAAAGATTACTAATCAATGGTTCATATTATTTCATTAACTTAAGAAAATTATATAGATCGAGTAACTTTAAAACAAACTAAGGAACTGGGTACTACCAATAGTATCATATATTCTCTTAACAAGAAGAGTAATTCTTAAGGGAGGTGCTTACCATCCAAACACATCTGTTACCCATTTTTTTGTTTATTTTTGAACCAATCGAATTAGTTATCATAAAATACCTCTTTTTATTTGAAATAATAATATTTTCAAAATTCTTTAGAGATTACTTTATAAAAACTATTTTATAAATTCATTTTATAAATTTATCTTATATTAATTAACTTTATTTAAATTACCACAATTCTTTTAAATTGCTCGAATTTTAAACCTTCATTCCTTTTATATTTTCCTTTTTACACAATCATTATTTAAATACATTTTTATCTTATAGGTTCATTCCTTAAACCAATCTTATTATCAAACACCTTATAGTCAAATCGTGAAACTTAATTCACAAGGTATGTGTACTTAAATTTTAAATCAGACAATTGATTAATCTATTATATTGGGATAAGTATTAAAGATCTTAATTACGTTATCAGATTTCTTACTTATCAATTATCCTTATGAAACATCTAATAGTCAAATTGTGAAATTCTAATCACAAGATGTTCAAATTTAAATTTCATTAATCCTGATTTCTAACTATACAACTTTTCCAAATATATACTTTATATTCAAAATATAATCCAAGGTAAAATTATTTCATTTACCATTTTTTTAAAACAAAACAATTTTTACAAAATTAACAATTACGCACTCACATATATATAACACTCTCATAACTCATTATAGTGTGTTACTAACCCTATCTCTAATGAGTTACTCATCCTAGGATATTACTAATCCCATCTCTGATGAGCCTTTACCCATAACAGAGCCAAGGTTCTCGCTTAACCTTTAGCTCTGATACCAAATGTAAATTCTCGTTTTCTCGTACTCTTTGAATCAACAATAAACCACACATGTCCAACTCAAATTGCACGAAAAGACGGATCTTTAAGGGTGATAAAGAAAAGTAGACAGAACAGAATCTCACTCGAATGGAATAACATATGATATTGAACAAATATTTTTACAGCGGAAAACTTTTAAATACATATATTAGAATCTAACCTAAATTCAGCCTGGACAGTTATGAACATCTGTCCTTACAATTTGCTGACAAACAACAAACAAAATACACTAAGTACAGCGGATAATAAAATATGCTCATACGTCGATGAATATCTCCAGCTCTCCTCTGGAAAACTCCAACTGTCTTCGACTAAACCTGAAACTACTTGAATCTGGTCCGAGTATTGAAAATACCCGGATCAGGCCAGATAAACCAGCGTGAGAAAACTCAATAATAGATGAGTGGTATATCAGCCTTTGAATAAAAATCCTTTGAAAAGAAAGAGTATCTCATAAGACCATGCCCACACATAAACACGGACGGGTTTTTACCTTATGATAACTAAAACACTTTTATATCAAAACCTATTGATATTATTCTAATGACATCTCTTTGAAAACATTTACAAATAAACTTATAAATCTTAGCCAAAATTATTACATTGATTAAATTCAAGCATAATAGGTTTACAATCAAGTCCGAATGTTCTTATTGGAGAATGGATTTCCATACAAATGACAAGGTGAAGGAACTACCTTCCGGCAGTACATCTCTAAAAGAATGTACCGAGGACCATCACAAAGGATCCTCTACCAACAGAAGACCGACCCACCTCTATAACTAGATGGTACCGAATATGTCATCTCCCGGTCGTTACCGACCTGTATAAGAGGGACCTCATAGCATACAAACCGCAATAATTGGATACACGAGGTCATAGCGTGCGAAAATATATCCAGAAGAGGATGACCATATCCTAATTGGGAATGACCCACTTAGCCTTGCTGCATCTAACCATGTTTCGGTCATTTCCAGTTTGATGAGGCTTGAGGGAAACGATTACCTTTTTCACACAGCACATATCACATCTTTTGAATGCCACATTGTCATTTCCGTTAACTACTAATTGCCTTTCACAAAAATACAACCCTTGAGCTTGTACGTCTCAAGAAGGGTGTTAAGCTAAGAGAAGTTGCCTTCTCCGCCACCACTGATGTACATTTGTAAAAACCAATGTACGTAATCTTAAGAAATGCAGTGTCAGACAAACGTCCATACAAGTTGTCCAGGAACAGGACAAACCGAAGGCACTCTCCTACTACCACTAGTAGCGAGTAGTCCTTGCAATCCGAAAAATCTCCATCATGAGGAGACCACTGATATAACTCTATAATGGAAGCTACCCAGAGCATGTTCAACAAGCAATCTTCACGCTATGAAGATCCACGGTCTTCAATAATCATCATCTTCAACATGTCTTCGCGTTCGAACGTATACATTGGTTCGAAGTAATTTTCGGATAGGAATTATCCAAATCCGACCCCGGTTCCTTCGAAGCCAATCATCGATTTAAAAGATGTTAAGTTCATATGTGGATATCGAACATAAATCAATTACTTCATTTTTTATCCAATGTCTTTGTTAGATATAACATTTTCAATTTATTTCAATCAAATCATTTGGTTTATTTAAACCTTTCTTAAATCCTGAAATAATTCCAAATCATTTTCTCCTTTACTTAGAAAAACCTTTCCAAATCATTCATTAAATCTTAATCAAAGACTTTTTTTTAACTTTTAACTTAGGGAAAATATTCTCTTTTTATAATATCTTTAAAACATTCACTTAATTTAAAGGATTATTCACTGTCCAAAACCGCAAATATAATTCCTTTAATAAACTTTCACATTTAACTTATTAATTTAAATTGATTTCAGATTTACAAAATGGTGTTTACAAATTCCATTTTTATTTTATAAACTTCCATATACAAAATTTATTTACTAACAAATTCCATTTATATCTCACTTATAAGTCAAAATCCAATTATGATTTAGTTACTTATAAAACTCTTATTTACATATTCATTCCTTTAGAATCTCATTATTTATAAAATCCATTGTAAATTCTTTTCTAAATTTCAATTGCAAACCCATATATAAATTTGATTACAATCCCATTTAATATTTATAAAACACTTCTATAATTCCATAGCTTTTATTTATGAAATATCAACTTTATAAAACTTATATCTAGACCCTTTATAATAAATTCAAAGAATTTACTTTGTTTTCTTTTATCTTAAAAGAAACTTAATTATGATCTTTTAGAGCATCCGAACTTTCCTTTCGATACGTTCCACCCCTCGCCTAAGAAGAGAAAACATAGACCGGCTAAGTTCAACGCACTGGTTGCCTCATCCCTAACCTTAGTTAAACACCTTGTTTTATCTCCCCAGATCTCACAAGGGGGACAAATGTACTAGTCGCTTCCGCATACTCGGTTTGTTATTACATTCAATATTCTTCACTTTTCGTTTAAGTGGTATAAACAATTCATCTTAACAATTTATTCAAACTCTTATTAAAACTTCCAAATCATCTTTACATTACTTAATTATTCCTTTAAAATCATTCAAAAAAGATTTAGGAAAGAACTGTTAAGTTTATAACTGCATTTCAAAAGTTATTTCAAACTACCACGAAAAGCCTTGCGAAAAGTGTTGCAATTAGCGTTTTAAAAGCTATATTCTTCAAAACGACTTTATATCATTCAGAAATCCATATTTTCAACTTAAATCTCTTTTAAAACATTTTTAAAAAATTTAGGATTTATTTCATATTTTTAAAACATTTAAAATATCAATTTTAAACTTTGGTCACTTTACTGCAACAGCATGATTTTTCTGGAAAATTATTTTGGACATATTTAAAATATACAAGATAAAATCTTGATTTTATTCCTTTAATTCTTTATACATATTTAAATGTTTATAAAATATTTCTAACTCGTTTTAAAACTATTTCCAAAAGTTTAAGCATTCCATATAGATCATTTCATTTTCAAAAGGAAAGTATTTTTCTTTGTGCTTATCGACGTGTATCAACATGACTTGGTAAAACAATTTAACACTCATATCAAACAATCAATACTTGATGATCAAAACATATTTAAGCATCCATAGTAATCATAGCACAACATCAAACACGTATATATAAATAGAGATGCTAAATAGAGTTTTTCACCATAAACCAAAGCGATTAACTTCCTACCAACATTCTAATCAACCAACACTTCACTAATTAATTCCCACTCCATTAAACACTAGCAAACAACACCCTCTCCCATTCAATAGCTTGGACGATGCTTGAGATGGAGGTTGACAAAAAATATAGAGAAGAAGCGGTAGAGCTTTGAACTTGAATTCCCAAGATTTTAGATCTGAAAAATAAGTCATCTTCTCTCTTGTTTTTGACTCTCTTACTCCCAAAATTTGAAAAACATGTTATATGAAAAATTGTTGCAAATTCTTTTCTCTTGAATTTAAAAAAAGAATCACTTGAATCCAAGCAGTTTTGAGGGAGATATGATAGAATGAAGAAGAGGTATTGTCGGATTGACAATAATGAAGCCCGAAAATGCACTTTAAAGAATTGAGTTTCAGGTATAGCAAACTTCAAAACTGGAAAAAGTGATCAACATAAAAGTTGTATCCACTAGAATTTCATATGGTTTCAAAAAAAGAATTTCTTAATTTGGGTTTGTTATGATCAAGTTATGATCAAAACAAAATGACTTATTCTCTTGCTTCAAAACTGTGCTAGAAAATGCACTGAAAAGAAGTGAAATTTTGACAAAATTAACTTTAGAACGGGATAACGTGATCAACATAAAAGTTGTAGCCACTGGAAAAATACATGATTTGAAAAAAAGAATTTTGTATTTTGGTTCTGTTATGAAGAAGTTATGGCCGAGATAAGAAGATGTAAGATATGGAGAAAAGAGGAGTTTGATTTGAAGAGAATGGACATTGATTTCTTTTGAATATTTTATAAATATTTTTACATTATTTCTTTATAATTTTTTTCTATGACTTGGAAGCCATTAAAGAGAAGAGGAAGAAAATGAAGCTTGAGAAAAAGAAGAAGAAGAAATGTGAATGAAAGTGAAGAAAAAGGTGGATATTTATAAGAAAAAAAAAAGAAAATGATAATTTACCAAAATAAGCTCTTACCAAATTACCAAACTAACCTTACTTCAACCTAAAGTAATCTCCACTTTTTCAATATATAACATCACATTTCACATCTTTACTTTATGTCTTAGTCACTTAAAGATTAAGTAAAAAAAATCATAATTATGTTGGTTTTGATTTGATGTGATTTGATGTTTACTTTTCTTACTTTTGTTAATTCTTACTTACTTTTACTATTGACTTCTAGAAGTTTTGTAATCTTATTTAGTAAAAGTAAACATATTTAGTAAATTAATTAATACTTACACTATTTGAATATATGTTCCTATACAAGAAAATAAAGGTGGGACGACGTTGCGACAACTTTTAATCGACAAAATGTTGTTTTTCGACAAAATGTTTTACAGTCGCATTTTTTACGTTTTAATTAAACTATTTAAGTATGTAAACCAAATTTAAAAATAAATTTATATAATGCTATTTAAAAATATAAACACTCATAAAGTAATTAAGATAATTTATTTAACCATTGAAATTTATTTTTCTAAAACCAGAATTTTGTCACTTTTGTTGATATAGGCAAATGTTACTATTTTGTGTGTACTTCCCTTTCCAAATCCTGTCTAATATTGTTTGAATCATATAACCTTACCTATTTTATATTTAAAATCACTTTAAATACTATATTTTAAAGTGGTCAAATTCTGGGTCGTTACAACAACTCAACTAGCAAAATTTTAAAAATGTAGATGGCTATGAAACAACTGTTTATTTTTAAATTATAACAAACAAGGCGCTATGTTGTTAACTAAATTCTATATTTGCAACAACTCACTTTACAGGGACATATTGAATTTAACGGAGAAAAAAGGTTTACACTGTATTTACCGAAATGAAACAAGAGAAAAAAATCATCTAACAAATGTTTAAAAATGTAGATGGCTATTAAACAGCCGTTTATTTTTAAGTTTATAACAAACAAGGGGTTATATAGTTAATTAAACTCCAAATTTGCAACAACTCTCCTTAGTATTTAACAGAGTAAAAAAGTTTACTACATGTTTAAAAATGTAAATGGCAACTAAACAATGGTTTGCTTTTAAGTTTATGAACTGTATGATCATTTTTAACCGAAAGTGTGCATATTTAACCAAAAATGTTTTTTACAGTAACATTCTATGAAGTGCAGTAGCAGTTTAAGAATTATAGGTTTTTTGATAGAAATGCGAATATCTTTGATTCTTAGCTCGTGGCGCTACTTTGTAATAGCATTTTATGAATTACAGTAGTATTTTTGGATGAGGTATAAGCATACAAAGCTATTTAAAATGCCATTATGTAAGAAAGTGATTATTATTAACAATTTTACCTCTTTTTTTTTTTGAAACTGGGTACTTATATTTACAAAGTAGGCAGCGCACAAGTCTGCAAGAATCATCGTGGCGCACAGTTTAATATGCCAGAGGCAAGGATCGAACTGCCGACCTTGTCGTCAACAGCCTGGCGTTTTTACCACTGCACCAAGGCCTCAGACAACAATTTTACCTTTTTAGTAGCAATTCATTGTTTTTATAAAGGTTATTTATAGCATTTTATTTTGTAAAGTTGCTTTTTATTATCACTTCATGTTTTACTATTAGTTAGAATAATGTTACGCGAATTAAAAGGATCGAATATAATATTTAATTTTCAAATATGAACATTATTAAATGGCCTTTAATTTTGAATAAGAGGAAGCAAATTTCATGGAGACTCCACTCAAAAAAAAAATGTTATGGGGGCTCCATGGAGAAAAAACATTCAGGAGGACTTCATCAAAAAATGGAGCAAAATTTGGCAGCACTCCATCGAAAATAGAGTAGAAAATGATGATGATTCATCGAAGATCACTTCCGACGGAATTTGACCGAAAAATAAGCCAAAATTCCGCAAATAGTTACCAAAGTATAAATGACAGCTACGATTTATTTATTTTTGGCTAAGAAGAGGCAAAATTCTTTGCTACAACCTTTAGTAATTTTTACAAAAAATGAGAAGGTGACCCCACTCTAATCCAAAACCGAAGACCATTTAACAATGTCCTTAAATGTGGGTTGGAAACTAGAGCCGTTGTATTAGTGGGCTATACTCTAATCATGGAGATGGCTGGGTAATAATTCTATAGAAATTTTCTAGTTTAAACACGCATTTGCCCAGAATGTAAATTATTGTGCAATTTTGTTTTTGGCCAATGGCATTACGTGGATCCACGTGCTTAAACATATGTAAATTGCCTCACCGTTGATTCGAAACTAATCCAATGGAACAGAAACTTACAAAATGTTCACCTACTTGTAGATCCTTCTCACCATATCTGATCCAATGAACTTCAATGTTCTTAAATTATAAACACTATGTGCCACCTCTCTGCATTTCAGTCAAATCACAACGTAGTTTTGTCCAAACCTCAAGTCGCCAATTTGAGCCACGACCACAAATCCGAGAAAAAAGCAGCCAAGAAGAGGGCTGCTCCAAGAGTGGATGAAGAAGGAAAAAGTGCAAGAGTTCCAACGAGGTTGCTGCTAAAAGAGAGGAAGAATCTTCAGCCGCTGTTGAGAAGAAAGGTGTTTGGAAGAAAAAATGCAGGGAGATGGTGAATTTACAATGGCGACGTTCTTCTCCCTGCGTTTTTCCTTCCCACCACCTTTCTTCTTAGCAGCGACCGAAGATTCTTCCTCTTTTTTCAATAGCAGCCTCGCTGGAGCACTTATATTCCTCTTCTTCCACTTCAAAAACAGCTCTCCTCCTAGTGCCATTTTTCTCGGATTTGTGGGACATGGCTCAAATTAACGACTTGAGGGTTGGACAAAACGTCATTATGATTTAATTGAAATGCCGAAAAAGGTGATGTAAGGTGTTTATAATTGAAGGTATTGGAGTTTCATTGCATCAGATAGGGTGACAAAAATCGATGAATAGTTGAACATTTGTATATTTCTGTTCCATGGGATTAGTATTGACTTCAACAAGATCGAATTTAACTTGTCTGCGGGTGCGGTGCAGTGGAAAGGAAACTTGGGCTCTGCTAAAATGACTCAGGTACTATTCCTGTCATGCGCTTCCCTATCCTATATAAATTTACCAAGGGGTATGGAGGCTTGGATCAACGGACGGTTTTACTATACCCTCCTCAGGAGTTTACCAGCCCGTCGGATTCTCTTGGGTTTTCAAAAAAAAGATCGAATTTAAATGCTAAGATCATCGAATAGATGATTTCAAAATGGTTTTAATTTGCTTATATAAACAAATATTATGTTCATGTTATTAATACTTCTAATAATTTATAATAATTTTAAATAGGTTGGAAATTAGAATTTGTTATATTGTGTAAAAAATATGTTAGAAAATAATTTCAAATAATGATGTCATTGTTTATTATATTATAACTATTAGTCTTATAGTATTGCAAGTATTAGTAACATTATTTACATTATTTTTATTATTTTATTATATTATGATGATTTTAACATAATATTTGCTTATATTAGCAAACTAAAACTACTTTGAAAATATATCCCAATGATCTTAGCATTTAAATTAGCCTTAATTCAAACTTTTAAGCATATTTTTATTATTTGAAAGTATGAAATAGTGGATCAATAAATAAACTATAAAAAATTGACATGAATGCCTGTAGAATCCCTTTCTAAATATAAATTCAATATAGTATTTGTTAATCTAAAAAATTAAGGTAGCGTTTGATTTGTTATTTTTAGTTTTGGGTTTCGTCCATATAATAATATACACAGACGACACATGTATATTGTCGAAAACGACCAATTCAGAAAACTAAGTCAATATGCAAAATAGAAAACAACTTTTTTATTTTTCTTGTTTTAAAAAATAACACACGTATGTAAAACAATACATTCTTCCATCGTCCCTTTATCGCCTTCGTGCTTCCATCCGTCTTTCATTCTTCCCCTCCATCGTCCCTCAAATCTTCTTATGTTTGACATACATATTGAAAACCGAAAACACAATATTCGTTTTTAAACCAAACACTACCTATTTTTGTTAAGGACGGGAATGGTCCGTAAAAAAATTGGTTTTAAAGTTATATGTTGTTTAAATCGTGCATTTTAGTTATTATGCATATATATAATGGAGGACTAATTTGGCTAAGAAAATATCATTTGAACTTTAATGTAAAATGGTGGAAAGTAAAAAAAAAAATCTTATAAACTACATGGACTTATATGTTAAGTATTGGAAGAAAACTAAGTTGATATTTGGAAGTGATCGTACAAGTTATAAGATATAGGGACTTGAGTATAAATATTTGAAAAGAATCGTATTTCCGTAGAATTAAGGAGAGACTTACGAATTCTTCTACTTTACTTGTATTGTTTAACAAAAAAACTACATTTCTTAATAACATTATTTTTATCATATTATGATGATTTTAACATTATATTTGCTAATACCAGCAACATAAAATTATCTGAGATTGTTTGTCCACGACCTTTACGATTGAATGTGATCTTATTGTAGTAAAATTCAAAAATATAAGAACATGTTTATTATCTGAAAATGTAAAATGTTAGATTAATACTATACTGCAAAAAATGATATGACAACTTGTAAAATTGCTTTCTAAATTTAATATTGTAAAATTTAGTTTGTTAATGGGATGTAAATTATTTTCTTGGGATAAGAGCGGTCCATGAAAATAATAATTAGAAAAAAATAAGAAAACGTGTGAAGGACAAACGATATTTTTTTGATCACAAAGTCAACCTATTTTTCTTTTTTTCATAAGGACCAAGTTTTGATCAAAGTACACCACAAATCCAACAATTTTGGTAGAAGGACGCAACGCAAAAATTATGGCCTCTAGTTTCGCGCTATATAGCTAAAGGAGGGCATGACGATAGCAACTAGGTCGATTGCTAAAGAGGAAAACATAGAAGCAAGACCCAAGATAAATAACGAATACATTGTTTGTGGCAATGGATTAGAAAAAGTCGACTAGGGTTAGGTGATAACAACGATTTCGAACTTGGAGAGCACTGGGTGGTGACGGTAACAAAGAGGTTAGCAATGTTTTTGAGATGATGCGGTGATGATGGTTATAGAGGATCAACTTCAAATTGGGAAATGAGAAGATATCAACAGTAACAAATATTGTCTAGTATAGTTTTATAATTTATGTACATAAAAAAAATGATGTATGTATTTATTCATAATGCTAATATGTAGTAACATTATATTAATTGTAGTATCATTTTATGAAGTCTGGTAATATATGTAGATGATATTTGTACATTCTAACTCACAATTCTAATATATAGTAGCATTTTGTGAATTATAGTAGTATTATATGAATTGCAAAAATATATTTCAAACATTAGAAGCATTTTATGAACTGTATTATCGTTTTTAAGCGGAAGTGTGTATATTTAACCTAAAATGGTTTTACAGTAACATTCTATGAACTGTAACATATTTTACGGATTATAGATTTTTTTAATAAAAAAATGCGTATATCTTAGATTCTTAGCTCACAACACTACTTTGTAACATTTTACGAAGTAGAGTAGTATCAGATGAAGTATAAGCTTATAAAGCTATTTAAAATATCATTTTGTAAGAAAGTGTTTTTTTGTAATATTTTCGATTTTTTAGTAGCAATTTATGGTTTTTGTAAAGGTTATTTATAGCATTTTATTTTGTAAAGTTGTTTTTTGTTATCACTTCATATTTTACTATTAGTTAAAATAATGTTATGTGAATTAAAAAGATTGAACATAATATTTAATAATGAAATGCATCTTTTAGTATTATTTTATATCGTGGTATTATTTATAACGAGCGTTACGGCACGAGCTTTGCGCGTGCTTCGCACGTGATGATGTAGCGCACTTCGTACGTGAATTGTTTTTTTATAAATTATATATGTTTAGCTCGTTCGAAAAAAATAAAATTTGCACAAATATTTAATCATATTTTTGCGTCAAAATGATATGCAAGCCCAAGTCCTATCAAACCAGTATATTAATTGGGGTCGCCTTAGTCTCTTTTTACTTTTTAGGATCAACCTCTTTTAGGTATGAAAGAACCAGCCCTTGACAGGCAAAGAGAGCATCAGTAAGGCTCTCTCTTATCTATAGAGAAGAAGGATTTAATTTGTCCGTTTGAAGTGTACTATCTAATTTTTGTTATTTTGAATTTTTATTTCTATTATTAATTACTAAAGAATGAATTTAATTTTTTATTGGTTTAAATTTTTATTTCTGTTATTAATTAGTAGAAAACGACTTTGAAAAAAGTTTATAGGTAAGATCCTATTTTTAAGTGATATCAAGATAAGTGGTTTTGAATTGGTCCATTCAGGGCTGAATATTCAAAGCCCTGAATATTCAGCCCTGAAGTGGGCTGAGCATTCCAGGGGTCAAGCGCCAATTAAATGGGCGCCTGACGCCAGACTCTCATCTAATGGGAGCCTAACGTCGGGCTCCCATTAAATGGGAGCCTGAAGCCCCCCACAATTGGGAGGCTTGGGCACCCATTTAATGGGCGCCAGAAACCTGGCGCTCATTAAATGTGCGCCAGGGCTTGGGCGCTCATTAAATGGGCGCCTGTTTGCACAAAAAATGGACAAACACCTCCAATCCGTATTATTTAGTTGATTATATGTTATTTTCAAGGTTTTAGATTACTTATGCAAATATGTAAAAGGCAAGGACTAAAATGTAAAAGACACGCAGATTTATAGTAGTTTGGCCAGAACGTGTCTACGTCCACTTTATATGTTATTCTCTCTTTTCTTTCAGATTACAAGTACAAAGCTTTAAGTACAAGTATAAGAAAGTTGTTTGAAAGTTCCTTCCTTGCTTGAGCTCTCAAACTTGTCTACCATTGTTGTACCCCTGCCCCTCTATTTATAGAGTGAGGCTGGGGGCAGAGGTCTTGGATGTATATAGCTGCTGGTGGGCCTGGGCTGAAGCAATCTGGTCTGGCATATCTGGTTCGGCGAAGCTTGGTTCGGTGGTTGGAGATGGTTGGACCGGTGGAGCTTTGGTCCGGTGGTTGGAGATGGTTGGACCGGTAGGGCTTTGGTCCGGTGGTTGTTGGTGGGAGATGAGACCTTGGTCCGGTATGGTTGGTTCGGCTATGACGTGGAGAGGCGGTAGTTCGGTGGAGGGTGAGGGTTGGCTCGGTATATAGGTGGTTCGGCAGTGGTTGGTCCGGCATGGAGTTGAGGTGGTTGGGCCGGTAGTGAGACCGGATCGGTGTTTGGATGGAGGGGCTTTTGGACCGGTGGCGCCTTGGTGCTGAGTTGGTTCGACAGGGGTTTTGGGTAGGTTGTTTGGTTCGGTGGCGCCTAGTTGAGATTGGTTCGGTGATGGTGGGTTTTGGACCGGTGGTAGGTTGGACCGGTGATGGTGGATGGAGCACGGATACTGGATGGAAATGGCGAAGCTGATGCCTCTAGGTCTTGTGATCCCATGGGTGAGAATTCGCCCAACATTTTCCCCCCAAAGTGGGGCACGTGCTTGCAGGTGTCGCGCTTTGTTTTTCTTCCAGTTGGATAACTGGTATTGCTTCATTAGGTTTGGGGTGCCGAAAAGGATGGTCCGGTGTGCCGAACCAGTTGGCCCGGTGCCTCTGCGCTTGTCTATATATAGGGGCTACACCCCTTCGTTATTCCTTACCGAATCAGAGAGAGCCGAATCAGTTCGAGTGCCGAATCGACCTAGCACCGAATCAACTAAGTACCGAATATACACGTGCCGAATCAAGCAAGTGCCGAACCAAACTAGTACCGAACCAGGTACGTTTTCTTTCGCCGAATGAACACGGACGAGATCGATGTGCTGAGCGCCGAATGTGATATGCCGAATGAGATGTGTGATGTATTACCGAATGAATCTTTAAACCTTTAATACCGGATGGATTTTATGCCGAATGAGCTATGCCGAATGAGATCTCATATTTGAATCTTGAGTGGAACACTAACACTATATTCACCTACTTGCTTACATTTCCATACATCTTGTTCTAATACCATGTTTTTCTTGTGCCGCAGGTAAATGTCTCGCAAAACGAAAACTCGATCAGATAGAAAGAAGTCCAAGGCTAGAGAAGAGTCTTCTTCCGTGCCCCCAGCCCAACCAGGACCGGTGCAACACGGACCTGCCCCGAGGTCGTTAGTGGATGGGTACGGTCCCCAGGAACTTCTGGTCTCCCCTCCCGATTGCTTTCCCAGCTCCCTCAAATAGGAGCAGCTTGATGTCATTTCCCGCTCTTTCGGGATTGATAGAACGCTTATGCTACTGCCAGGAGCGGAGTTATGCCATATGACCCTCCTGAAGGGTATTTTGCTTACAGCAGATACCACTGCATGTGTGGAGCCATTCCTCCCATCAATGCGTGGATAATCAGTTTTCTTACCTATCTGAAGGTGGCTCCTTTCCAGCTTCAGCCCAACTCCTATGCCATCCTAGTGTGCTTATTTGTTATCTTCCAGACGAGGTATGAGCGCCCCCCTCTAAACGGGAAATCCGATATCTGTATAATCTAAGGGGTTACAAGAAGGGTTCTCCTTACATAAGTTTGGAGTCGGCCGCGTCCTTCAAGCCGGTCCTGGACTTGTATTCCAAGTTCTCCATGTTCAAGAGGGAATGGTTCTTCATCAGGGATGACTTCGTTTCCTTCTGCCTTTTCACCTCTGGCTGTAAGTCGAATTCCATTTGTAATTTCTTTGTCCCAACTGCAATGCTTCTTCTAATATGCTTTTATTTCTTGCTAGCGACAGGTGGCTTTGCGGTCGTGGAGACTGATTCCTTGGTTCAGATGGCTGCGGAAATAAGAGCCATTCCGGTACGGGATCGGTTGGCTTCTTACTTGATTAGGAACGCTACTCTCCTGGAGTATAACTTGATTCTGCCACATCAATCTGTGGTTAAACAGAGAGATACAGCCGAGGAGAGGGTTGCTAAGGCTAAGGATGGGGCTACTGCGAAGAGTAGCAAGAAGAGACCTTTCTCGGTACCTCCAGCCGTCGGGGGAAAGAAGCTTAAGGAGTCTGATGGACCCTCTCCTAGTACATGTCCAGATATTCCAGAGGAGGAAGGCGAAGAGGAGAAAAGAGGCGAAGAGGAGAGCGGAGGAGATGGAGAAGGTGAAGGACAGGGTGGTAGTGGTGCCGGGGCTTTGTCTTCTGAGCAGGCAGGGGAGATCCAGGAGTGGACGGATGAGGCTCTCCGTCAAGCTTTCGGGGAATCGGAGGGAGAATCGGATTTGGCGGAGAAAGCGAAAAAGACTGGCAAGGCCGGGGCTGACGCCGATCCATCCCCTAAGAGCTCCTCGGCTAGGGTGACTCCGGCAGTGCAAGGTGAACTTTTGACTTCTGCAGACTCCATTTATGACAGGGACTTAGGAATATTTTATGGCTCGCTCCCGTCCTGGGATGAAATCCAGGACTTATTGTAGGATTCTATTCCTCCGCAGGGTTTGTATAATAGATGTGTCTTCTCATTCTTTTTAACTTAACATATTTCTCGAATTATGGACCATTGTATGTTCGTAACACTTGTTCTTGATTACAGGGGCAGGCGAGGTGGCCAAAACTTCAGACGTTCGACACCGCCTTGAACAATTCAAGTTGATGAGAGCTTCTACTAAGCCGAAGCCGCCAACTGGCCGTTCCGGGGATGTAGCTAAATATCGTCCTCTTCTTGGAGTCATTGAGGAGGTATCCAACAGAGGAAGAGGAGGCGTTCCTTATTTGATTCACCACCTGGTCCTCAGTTTCCTACTCAGCCTCCCCGAGATACCACGGAGAAGACCACGGAGTTTGTCCCCTCCCCGCCTCCTTCCGAGAATCCTACTGTTATCCGCATAAAACGTCCCGACGTGCCTCGCAATTCCTTTGCCGGCCACCCGGATTTGGACCCTAGCTCCCAGGATATTTTATTTGACGAGGCCACGGGCGAGCATCTTCTCCCCCGCAATCCCATGGTTCGGGTTCTTGATGAGGCTAAGTCTCTAGATCTGCATCTGCTCACCACTCGGATAGCTGCTATGGGGGACGAAGCCAAGGCCAACATCGACCGGGTCGCGGAGGAGGTCAAGAAGTTGATGGAACATCACGCCCTATTGGCCAAGGTCGGGGAGGAGATAGGGAGTGCCAATATACGGTTGCGGTTAGTGGTTGCTGATCAGGCCAAACAGCTTGCCGATCAGGCTATCCAGATTTCTCAGCACGAGGCAGACTCCAGGCAGTTGAAGGAGAATCTGGAAAAGGCCAGCAGGGCAGAATTGCGAAAAATGGAGGCTGCTTGCAAGGGACGGATTGATATGGCCATTGCGACGGTGGATGAGGTTCGGAATGCGGATCTTGAGCGGATTGAAGAGTTATCTGGGAGGCTTGAGGCCGCAGAGCTTGCTCAGGCCAAGATAAAGGAAGAGATGGAGGAAATGAGGAGGTCTCCCCAGGTTGACCGCTTGAGATATCGATCGGAGAGGGATGTTGTCGTTGCTAAGTTGTTGTCCTCCGAGGCCCGGGTGAGGGAGTTTGAGGAGAACGAGGGGATGATGGATGAGATGTTGCAGGATATGTACTTCCGTACCTAGAAGCAGGGTAGTATATCCTGGATGGATGGCTATACCCAGGTCATGGCTAGGATATATCTCCGGGCTTTGGAGGAGGCCAAGGCTGATGCGGATAAGGAAGGTGGAGCGTCATTCAGGATGGACGTGGTAACCGCCCAGTTCTCGAAGGAGGAGAAGGTAGCGGTGAAGGAGGGGATACAGCTGTTTGCTACGGAGGAAGCGGGTGTGCAGTTGGCGGATGAGGATCAAGCGGCGGACGTTGGTGAGTCTCTCTTCTCTTTCTCTTTTCTTTTTAGATTTTCATAACTTGATCGCTTACTGTTCGCTTAATGAATTCCTCTTCTGAATTGGACAGGTGGGACTTCCGGTCAACATGTTGGGAGCTCCGACCCTGCGGCTAAGTAGGCCTGGAGAGTTGGCAGGATGAGGGCGAAGCGTGAACGCAGCCGGTCACCTTTTGATTTCTTTTTATTGCTGTTCATGTTAGTTCAAAACAATGATGTAACTGGAATAATATTGTTTGTGATGAATGATGTTATGTAATTTCATAATATAAGCTGATTCCTTTATGTTGGAATGTTATTGCTATTTTGCTGTGCTGTGTAAGTGATGTAACTATGCATGTTCCTGATGCCAAGTTTTTTTGCTTAAAGTATAATTTTCTCATTTTGCAATGTAAATGTGATGTGTGAATATGAACTGCAGTTATGCATTAATGTACAAAAGTAGAAGGTACCGCCTTTCATGTTTTGGCCGTGGACGGCAACTTCGTGCGCCTTATAAGACTAAGCACGGGATGCTGTTGAGTGTCTCGTCGTTCGATTGTAGGTTTCTGTTTCCATTAGCGAGCGTTCCCTATTTCATGTCCTGTACTTTCAAGTACCGTTACGGAGAATAGGAGAAAAGTTTTAAATGAAATTGAAATATAGGAAAAGTAAAACTTCCAGTCACGGAAGGCCGTCGATGTGCTTAAGTTCGTGGCAAACGGGTTTTGTAGTCACTTTCCCTAGCTGTGGGTCTTGGAGACATTTGTCACCCATCTTACGCCTACTGCGGGGAGTTTTCTTTTTTACCACAGCCGCACTTAAGACACATCGGAGCCGATCGCGCACAGTAATTACCCGGGCCATTATGGCCCGTAATCGCGGGTATTATTCGATTTACTGTGGCCGGCTAGCGTGGGGGCCGATCGTCAACTGTGAACTGCCCCTGACTGGCCACACCTTATGTTGGGGCTTATGATCGGTTCACAGTCGCCGGCGAGCCGAATCGCTGTAATGAGCTGCCATCGGCTATAGTCGGCCTTTTTTATGATGACTTATACTCGGCTTATTACAGTCGGCTTTAAGGGTCGAGGCAAACAATGAGTTAACTCGCGGTAGAGGGATACCGGAGCAAAGTGTCTCATTGGCGAGGGCATAGGATCGTAGCGTACCTGTTAGATTTTGTCCAGGTGGAGTTGTGCTATGAAGCTCCGAATTGAAATGTCATCTGCAAAGGATTTTGTTCAACAGCAAAGGATAAAGCTTAACAAGTAGCCAAGATATAAAGGAACAAGTTAATAAGAGCCGAGTTTTTTAAAGTGGTTCGGCATGAAAATGCCTACGTCCACTGGTTCTCTTTGTTAATTCACTTCATATGGGCAGTACAAGTTAAGAAAAGTATCGACGGAGGTGTCGGATGTTCAATGCCCTCTGGAACACCTCTCCGTCCACTGTTGACAAAATATAAGCTCCGTTGTGGAGATCTTTATGAATTACATATGGTCCGTCCGAGATGGGGTCCAGTGCCCCGGGGCGCGGAAAGATTCTCTTGAGGACAAGATCTCCTTCTTGTAAGCTGCGATGTTTGACTCTGGAGTTGTATAGTGCTGCCATTTTTTGTCTGTGAGCTGCTGCTTTGAGTGCTGCATCATTCCTCTCCTCAATTAGATCCAAAGACATGTGGAGGAGTTCTTCGTTTTCTTCCGATTTGTAGTGGATCCTACGGTGAGAGGGCACTATAGTATCAACTGGGAGCATGGCCTCCGATCCGTATGCCAAAGAGAAGGGAGTATGCCCGGTTGAAGTTCTGTAAGATGTGCGGTAGGCCCAAAGTGCTGTAGGAAGTTCGTCCACCCAAGCGCCTTTTGACTTTTCAAGCTTCTTCTTAATTAGAGTCTTGAGAATTTTGTTGACAGCTTCGACTTGGCCGTTTGCTTGAGGATAAGCTACAGATGAGAAGCTTTTGTGAATTCTGTGCTCTTGGCACCAATCAGCGAATTCTTCGCTATCAAATTGAAGTCCGTTGTCTGATATGATCTTGAGTGGGACTCCGTACCTGCACAGAATATTTTTGATCAAGAAGTTAATAACTTTTGTCGAAGATATTTTATTTAGAGGTTCCGCCTCCACCCATTTGGTGAAGTAGTCAACTGCCACTATAGCATATTTGGCTCCGCCTCGGCCCGTTGGCAGTTTGCCGATTAAGTCAATTCACCATACTGCAAAGGGCCAAGGGCTGGTCATTTGAGTAATTTCATTGGTTGGTAGTCGAGGAATCTTAGCAAATTTCTGACATCTGTCGCATCTTCTGACGAAGTTTAAAGCATCTTTGTTCAAGGTGGGCCAGAAATACCCATATCGGAGTATCTTCTTTGCCAGGGTTTGCCCTCCGGTGTGATCTCCGCAACTTCCCTGATGGATATTGGATAGAATTTCTCTGGCTTCTCTCCCAGCAACGCACCTCAATAAGGGGTTAGAGAAGCCGCGCCGATAGAGGATGCCTTCTTGCATTGTGTAGCGGGAAGCTTTCCTTAGAATTTTCTTAATTTCATTTCGCCCGTCTGGTAGGGTGCCATTTTGTAAGTATTCTCGGATAGGGGTCATCCATGTTTCTTCTTCGGTTGCAGCTATCAGGTGTGCTTGCTCGAAACTCGGGGTTAGTAGCCTTGAGACAGTTATCGTTCCAGAAGTGGTATCATCACCCATGCTAGCTTGCTTTGCCAGCTCGTCGGCCTCTTGATTCTCCTCTCGAGGAATGTGTCTGATCAAACAACAATCCAGTTGGTTAAGTAGCAGCTTGGTCTTCTTTAGGTATGCTGTGAGTCGTTCTCCTCGAGTCTGGAACTCTCCTAGTATTTGATTCACAATAAGTTGAGAATCACTATGGAGACATAAAGAACTGACTCCAATTTCCAGTGCAAGTTCTAATCCGGCTATTACTGCTTCATATTCGGCATCATTGTTGGTGGCAGCGAATTCCAATCTTAGGGCGTAGCGAAGCTTCTTTCCCCTGGGGGTGATTATCACAACACCTGCCCCCGAGCCTTGTTCGTTCGACGCTCCATCTACGAAGAGATGCCACTCGATATCTTTTGCTATTTCAGATTGGTCCGTACCTTCGCTAGTAGTGAATTCGGCAATGAAATCAGTTATGCCTTGTCCCTTGATAGCGGTGCGAGGATGGTAAGTGATATCATATTGGCTTAGCTCGATGCACCACTTGAGCAGTCGCCCAGAGGTGTCGGGACGATGGAGCACTTGCCTCAATGGCTGGTCGGTTAGGACTCTGATGGGATGAGATTGGAAATAGTGTCGCAGCTTCCTTGATGTGATTAGTAAACAGTTCGCCAGCTTCTCGAGTTTGGGATACCGGGCTTCTGCTCCCGTGAACCTTTTGCTTATGAAGTATACTGGCCGTTGTGTGCGGTTTTCTTCTCTTACCAAAGTGGCGCTTAGAGCATGGGATGACACAGCAAGATACAGGTATAGTTCTTCGCCTTCATTCGGAGTCGAGAGTACTGGTGGTCGTTGGAGGTGCTCGATTAGGTTAAGGAAAGCTGCTGAACATTCGTCGGTCCACTCGAATTTTCCTTTGTCTCTCTTTAGGGCTTCGAAGAAAGGGACGCACTTGTCAGTCACTTTATAGATGAATTTGCTTAGGGCGGCCACCTTCCCGTTTAGGCTTTGCATTTCTTTCCGAGTGGATGGTATTTTGATATCTTGCAAGGCTCGGACTTGTTCGGGGTTTGCTTCGATCCCTCTGGCATGGACGATGAATCCCAAGAACTTTCCTGATGACACTCCGAAGGAGCACTTTAGAGGATTCAGCTTCATTCCGTATTGGCGGAGCACTTGAAACATCTCGCCCAGGTGGCTTACATGATCATTGGCTTTTCTTGATTTAACCAGCATGTCATCCACATAAACTTTCATAGTTCGTCCTATCAGTTCTGCAAACATCTTGTTGACGAGGCGCTGATAAGTGGCTCCGGCGTTCTTAAGTCCGAAAGGCATTACTCTGTAGCAGTACAACCCCCGGTCCGTGATGAAACTGGTGTGGTCCTGATCGGGGGCGTGCATAGGGATTTGGTTATATCCGAAGTAGGCATCCATGAAAGATAAGAGCTCGTGCCCGACGGTACTGTCCACAAGTTGATCGATTCGGGGAAGTGGGAAGCAATCCTTTGGGCAAGCATCATTTAGGTTGAAGAAGTCAATGCATGTTCGCCACTTCCCATTAGCCTTCTTTACCAGTACCGGGTTAGCGATCCATTCTGGGTAGATGGCTTCTCGTATGAAGTTATTGGCAAGTAGGTTCCTTACTTCTTTTTCGAGGGCTGCCGATCGTTCCGCCCCCGTGCTTCTCTTTTTCTGTTTCACTGGTGTCTTGGTAGGGTCGATGTTCAATGCGTGGCATGCTATATCTGGGGAGATTCCAGTCATGTCAGCATGCGTCCACGCAAATACATCTAGGTTATGGCGGAGAAAATCAATGAGTTGATCCTTTAGTTCTGCTTGTAATTGAGATTCGATTTTCAATAGTTTACTTGAGTCGTGTTTGTCTACAGATACAAACTCCATAGCCTCTGCAGGCTCGGCGGTAGCCTCCTCCTCTCCGTCCTTGGGATCTAGTTCGTTGAAGGGATCACTTGTATACCGAAGAGGAGGGGTTTCTTTAGTTGCTATGCTTCCAAGCTTTTCATGCAGAGAACAGTCTCTGCATTCTTCCCTTTACCTTTCCTGCGGTTATTGCGAAGTTCAGTTACATAACAGTCTCGAGCAGCGTCTTGATCTCCCTCCACTTCTCCTATTCCGTCATCTGTTGGAAATTTCATCTTCAGACACCATGGGGCTAGGACAATTTGAAAGTCGGACAGAGCTGGCCTTCCCAAAAAGGCGTTGTAGGCTGAATGATTGTCTACTAACACGAATGTCTGTTTCCGAAAGGTGGAGCGGGGATGACTTCCCAATTCAACAAAGAGATCCAGTTGTCCAAGAGGCATCTTTGCTTCTCCAGTGAAACCGTGCAGCGGTTTGTTGCAGGGAGAAACGTCCTTCATTGACAGCTTCATTTTGTCGAAAGCATGCTTGAACAGAATATTCGCTGAGCTTCCAGTGTCTATTAAAATTCGGAAAACTTTGGCTGGACCGAACCAGGCAGAGATGACCATAGGGTCCATGTGTGGGTACTGCCTTCCTTCTAGGTCACGCCCACTGAATGTGATGTCATTATTTTCCTCCCGCTTAGGGTGGCGTTCCTCCATAACAGAATTGACGCAGTCCCCCTCGCTTCTGAGTGAGTTTCCATATCTTTCCATTTCTGCCCAGCTTTTGTCGGCGATGTGTGGCCCTCCTGATATGGTGTGGACCACTATCTTTTCTTGACTGGAGCCACTGGTGTTGCGATTTCCTCCACCCGTTTCCGGGGGAGGTGGCCTTGGCTTTCCACTTACAGGGGTTGGAGTTCTATCCTAACTTTTCACATAGCATTCCAGCCTCTTCCTTCTGATGTGTTCTTCGATTAAGTCCCGGAGATGACGGCATTCATTGGTATCGTGCCCATGAGACTCGTGGAAACGGCAGAATTTTCCGGACTGGATTGCACGATCTGACTCTTTCTTGTACGGGGGGCGCTTGTATGTAAGTTCGTCCTGGGTGGCCAGGAAGATGTTCTCGACTGTTTCATTCAAGGGAGTGTAAGCGTCAAATCTCGGTCCTGGTCGGTACAAGCGCTTTTCTCCCTTCTTGCCCCCTGCATTATCTCTGGCGTCGTATTTCCGAATGTCCTTCGCTGCGGCGGGGGCGTTTCCATGAGCCGTCTTAGCCTGTGGTCCTGTCTGTCTTTCAGTGGCAGCTTCTTCGAGTCTCATGTACTTCCCAGCTTCATGGAAGAAATCGGGCAAGGTAGCCGATTTTTCTTTAGTTAGTCTTCGAGCAAACTTGGTATCTGGGTGTACACCATTACAGAGGGCCATTAGGGTGAGTTTCTCATCGGCATCTTGGACTGCGGCCGCTGCGGCGTTGAACCGGGTTAGATATTGTTGTAGTGTCTCCGGATTTCTGTTTGACATTGGATAGAGAATAAGCATCCTTGGGTTGTTCCACATGAATGCGGAACTGGCTAATGAACTTTTCTTTCAACATCTCCCATGAGCTGATGGATCCTTGGGGTAGATGGCAGAACCAGAAGGTAGCTAGGTCTGCTAGGAATAGCGGAAAGCATTTACACAACACTCCTTCCGTTGCTCCGCTCATGAGCATATGCTGTGTGTATCTCTGCAAGTGTACAACGGGGTCGGAAGTTCCCTTGTACGGTTCCATCGTCGGCATTTTCCATTCTCGAGGGGTGATGGCGGTTTCGATGTCGCGGGTGAAAGGGCTGGCTACCCTAGCGCCTATCCCTCGATCCCTTTGCTCCCGTCGGACGCATTCCCGGAATAATCGTGTCATTCTTTCATCAGAATTTGGAGCGGACAAAAATAAGCTTGGTTCTTCCCTGCGGGATCGATCTCGTCCAGATAACCTGTAGGGATGGTATAGCCTATCACTTCTGATGTTATCCAGTGGCTGTCTTTGGCTGCTCGGATGCATGCTAAGACCAGCTATAGTTGCCCCCCGCCTTGATCTTCACCTGTGGCGTTCTGTTTCGAGCATTTCCATGGGGTCAACTTCGGGCTGGGTTCTAGCTCGGCTTCGTTCAGCGGGGTTTCCATCATTAGGCGGCATGACCGGTTCAGCTACATCCGACCCTCGCCTAGTGCCTCCTCGATTGGGTTCGGTTCTAAGCGCTTCCTCGAGTCGGAGTTCGGGCTGAGTCCGGGCGCGGCCCCTATCACTGTTGTTCCTGTTGATAGCTTCTTCGAAGAGGGAAGACCTTTGTTGTCTCCGAGACCCTCCAGATTGGGACTCATCCCACGATTCAGTGTTGCGGTTGGATTCTTCGGCATCCCTCAAGCGTGACATGAGTTGGTTCACCAAAGCTTCTTGTTGGGATGCGAAGCGGTTAGTCACTTCAGCCACAACTCTGTCTAGATCTGCCCTAGTGATTGCTGCCGGTTGTTCCGCGACAGGGGCTGTCGGATTTGCCTGATCTGCTGTCGTAGTGGGATGGTTCTCTTGATCTGGATCCACTGGATCTGGAGCGCTGTTGGTTGCAACGTTCTTTCCCTTGTTGACGTCTTTTCTCGGCCTGTAAGTCATGTTTCCTAGGCAATGAAGGATGCTATGGAAAAAGAAGGTTGAATGAGGGGAGCTGAAGCTTCGAGTTTCAAGGTTCTCAGTGAAAGCACCAAAAATGTTTGCACAAAAAATGGACAAACACCTCCAATCCGTATTATTTAGTTGATTATATGTTATTTTCAAGGTTTTAGGTTACTTATGCAAATATGTAAAAAGCAAGGACTAAAATGTAAAAGACACGCAGATTTATAGTGGTTCGACCAGAACGTGCCTACGTCCACTTTATATGTTATTCTCTCCTTTCTTTCAGATTACAAGTACAAAGCTTTAAGTACAAGTATAAGAAAGTTGTTTGAAAGTTCATCCTTGCTTGAGCTCTCAAACTTGTCTGCCATTGTTGTACCCCTGCCCCTCTATTTATAAAGTGAGGCTGGGGGCAGGGGTCTTGGATGTATATAGCTGCTGGTGGGTCTGGGCTGAAGCAATCTGGTCTGGCATATCTGGTTCGGCGAAGCTTGGTTCGGTGGTTGGAGATGGTTGGACCGGTGGAGCTTTGGTCCGGTGGTTGGAGATGGTTGGACCGGTAGGGCTTTGGTCCGGTGGTTGTTGGTGGGAGATGAGACCTTGGTCCGGTATGGTTGGTTCGGCTATGACGTGGAGATGCGGTGGTTCGGTGGAGGGTGAGGGTTGGCTCGGCATATAGGTGGTTCGGCAGTGGTTGGTCCGGCATGGAGTTGAGGTGGTTGGGCCGGTAGTGAGACCGGATCGGTGTTTGGATGAAGGGGCTTTTGGACCGGTGGCGCCTTGGTGCTGAGTTGGTTCAGCAGGGGTTTTGGGTAGGTTGTTTGGTTCGGTGGCGCCTAGTTGAGATTGGTTCGGTGATGGTGGGTTTTGGACCGGTGGTAGGTTGGACCGGTGATGGTGGATGGAGCACGGATACTGGATGGAAATGGCGAAGCTGATGCCTCTAGATCTTGTGATCCCATGGGTGAGAATTCGCCCAACAGCGCCCAAGCCCAGTTCAGGATCTTGAACATTCAACTGAATTCCGAACCTTAATTTGACGACTGGAAAATTATTTTCGTCATATTCAGTAAGTAATGTAACCATTGGAGTTGCCCTTAGATCCTATTTTTAAGTAATATTAACATTTAATAATATTTGTAAAGGGGCATTTTTGGTAGTTCACATTGATACCAAAAAAAGTGTGACACCAAAAATATTACAACTATTATTAAAGATAATGTTATGTGCTTTGTAAATTGTGTAGAGCGATTTATATATTTTTTAGTGGAAATTGGAGACATGTTCTTCTTTTTAAAAGTTTTTTGTTCGACATACCTTCCATTTAAAAATTATTTTATACATCCCTCTTTTTTATAATTCTCTCTTTTAAATTCTCGTTTTCAAACCTAAGAGTGGTTGCCAAGATGTGTATCGCATACGATTATGAGTTATAAAAAATTATAGCATATACACGTGTTAAAGTTGATAAATTACTCAAATACCCTCTTAAATTATACCTATTTTTTTGAAAATAGAGGTGCACTTGATAATAGAAAATTTGAAAAAACCTAAAACATAATTTTTACAACTATAAGGATATATGTCAAAATTTCTGACCTTTTGCAGCCACTTAGTTTCATTTTTGTTTTTTTTTACACTTTATGCATTGCTTCTTATGTTGCATTTCCTTCTTACCTAGAATTTTAAAAAAAAAACATTTTGTTAAAATATTTTCCAACAATGCAACTTTATGGTATCATTATGTAGTTTTTTTTTTCCAAATAATAATAATAATACAGTTGTTGAAAATTTGTATATAGAGATATTGTGTACAATCATTTGTATACACTGCTTTTTAAAATCGTATAATTAATGATTTTGTATGATATCACGTTCGTAGTTAATGTTATATTTTTTACTACTGGTTGTTTCGTGATGAAGTGATGCAAGGCAAGCGTTCGGATGAGGTGTTGTGGTGGGATATGAACGAATTTAGGATTTAGTTGATGGTTGTAGTCGGGGACTAAAGGGAGATGGTGGCGGTTGATGTGACTGATGTTATGCAAGACAGCGACATTGGGAACGACAGGATAAGGCGTGTCAATGAGATCGCAGCTGGTGTGCATATGACCTAGAAGTTGGTCTTGTCATGCAGTAAAAAATTTAAGTTGATGTCCTAAAGATTGAAAATGAACATCAGTTTTTCTTTTGAACAAATCACCCATTTTAGAACTTTATATTGTTTAAAATCACGTGTTTCCCTTATTATGAATATGTTTATATTTGTAATAGAGTATCAATTTGATCAAGAAAAAAATGTTATACGAACTTTAAAGTAAAATAATGGAAAATAAATAAAGAGGTTTTTGTAATTAATATATAAATTACAAATTTAAGGAGTTAAATATTAAATATGAATTAAGTAGATATTTGTAAGTAAGTATGTGGTTATAGAAATATAAGAACTTGGATGTACATGGTAGAAGAGAATTAAAGAAGGATTTCGAAGTGGCTAATTCTATTAACCCCTCACATTCTCCCTTTCCCACCCCACTAAGACATAAAACAGATACAATGACTATATTACCCTTGCAATAAACAAACTAACCTAAACTTTTCTTTTTTCTTTTTTTAAACAACTTATTCTATGCTAGGTTAAAAAGTTGTCACGGTTACTAAAAGTAGACAAACAAAGTTTCTTAGGTTCTTAGGTTCTTGGAACCCATTAAACTCTAGTCCATGGATAGCATCAAATTATATAGAACCTAGTATGAAGCACACTAGGAAATTGTTTAAACCTTGTTTGGAGCACACTAGGAATTGCTTAAACCTAGTACTCACCATGTTTCTATGAAAACCAAGTTCTGCATTTGAAGAATTGGTTTTGGCAAAGAAAAAATGCAGATCATTAATTATAAACTAGATTAAAATGATAAACCAATTGTATAAATACACAAGCATTAACTTAGTTTTTTATAATAATGATGAAGACTGAAAATTTTATAAGGGTTTTGAAGCTGCTAAGATTTTAATTCTTGTTGAAGCAGTAAAAAAAATGAGGAGGAAAGAGAGTGAACAACATAGTACAAAGAGTGTTGGGTATTATTGGAATAATATGGGGTGGGTACAGAAACTTAGACGTGTAGATTATTTTTCTACGAAAAATAGGAGTGGAAAAGGGCAAAATTACTTTTGAAATTTTACCAGAAAGATAGATACCTGCTGAGCAACAAATAGCTGTGTGCGCCACTTTTTTCAATGCAGTTGAAACCAAATTACACCCTTAAATACCCCAATCCTTGAAACCGAAGGCTGAGATGAAAAAATCACAGAGGATATTTAATCAATCAAATCTCACACATAACAAACAAAATTAAACTAAGCATCAATAAAAAAACAAAACGAGATTAAGGTATATAATTCAACAAAACCAAATAAGGATGAAATCACTACCAATAGTTACAAAGTAAAAAATAAATACGTATGCAATCAGATTCAGATCTAAGCGAGCTGATCATAATACCCTCTCCTTGAATACTCATCAGGATTCAAAGCCACAATCACATAAATCGCATACACGATTCCAGGCACATAACCGAGCACAGTCAACAATAGACAGATGCAAAATTCCAACTATCGACATAAAATAAACAAAGTCAAAATCGAATTGAAGCTGAGAATAATTAGATCAATAAATAATCAATGAAGATAAAGAGAGTGAGGCGATTACGCTGCAGCAGCCGCGGCTGAGGAAGACGCCGAGAGGAGGAGGATGATGGCGATTAGAATTTCTATGATTCTACAGCAGCGATCTGACGCCATTTATTTCGCCTTCTGTATTTCCAGATTTTTCTTGTTTAAATATGGATTGGAAAAAACAGCTGATTTATTAATGGGCCATACTGTAATTATGGAGATGGCCTGACAACAGCCATGTATTGGCCCATATGATGGATGAAGTCATTCACTAGCCCCAGGTCAGCGGTAAAGGAAAATAAGCTCCCGCAGGATTTCAAAGTTGGCTAGGCAGATTATGTTTGTGCACGGAAATTTGCTTTGCATCTATGATTAAAAACAAAATTATCTTTTTTTTTCAACGGTAGTAAGTAATACGTTCTTGTTATAAAACAAGAAGAAGCAAATATTTTATTCATTGTTCAGATTAATCATACATTTTTATTACATTACTCCTTTATATAAAAGCCTAGAAGCTTAGAATAGAACTAATCTCACGATGTAGGACTAAATACAAAACAGTACATAGCATATTCACTATTTATGTTTACATATATTATAACACTCCCCCTTGAATATGCGTCTTCAAAATCTTGAATCCTCTGATAACTTGAAACTGTCCATTTTGTAACGTGTATGATGATTGCAACCCCTCATTGTTATCTTGTTTGCGTTTATTCGTCCATTCGATCTAGATATTGTCTGTTACCTCATTGAAATCCTCTGTTAGGAAAACCCAATGGAAAAAACCTTAAACGAGGAAAAGAGTGCAACTTATGAAATCATAGATATCATATTAAGTATGATATTCCTTCTAAGAGTTTGATACTTCTGGATCAAAACAATGCCTCATTAAAACCTTACTAAGTAAAACCCTATGGGAAAAATCTTAGTGAAGGAAAAAGAGTACAATATAGTATGTCATATTTCAATAAGTTACTGCATCAGATAGAGTTTGATACTTCTGGATCAATTTAATACTTCAGTAAAAAAAACTT
Source organism: Allium cepa (assembly GCA_030765085.1). Taxonomy (NCBI): domain Eukaryota; kingdom Viridiplantae; phylum Streptophyta; class Magnoliopsida; order Asparagales; family Amaryllidaceae; genus Allium; species Allium cepa. Next base: position 311,419,514 of record CM060942.1, on the reverse strand, counting down.
TACAAAGGAAAACCCGATGGGAAAAAAAACCTTAGTTAAGGATAAAAATATAATTTAACTTAAATAACATATTTGAGATGTTATTTCTTGAAAAGACGTTTGATTCTTCTAGACCAAGATAATGCCTCATTAAAACCTTAATAAGAAAAACCCAGTGGGAAAAATCTTAAATAAGGAAAAAGAGTACATTATAACTTATTTCAAATTTTACTGGGGAGTTGATACTTCTGGATCAAGATAATACCTCGTTAAAACTCAAAAGCAGATGCTTAGGGATTTTTAATGGGTTATGGAAGGTAACTTTACCCTAGAAATATTGAAAAACAGTATATTCAAATTATTTTTTTGGTGTATGAATGTTTGGTTGGTTCACACTTGCATGGTAGTGGTATATTACGGTAATGTCACACTAATTACATGATTTATACAAAAATTAACAACAGTAGTCTGAGCAATGTGATAAATAACATCAATCTTCCAGTAACGGAAACAGTACCTGGAACTCGACCAGGGAGTTGATTGATAGTGGATTGGGATTCGGCTTCAAAGCGGAGCGGGACATGACCAGGAAGGGCTACAAGATCCGACCCGGTAGGAATAGTTTCATGAGCCCTATTGGGGCCGCTTCTCTCTCGGTGAAATCTGAAGAAGACGCCATCTGAGAATCGCAGAATTTGAATTGCGAAAGAAAAAGGAAAATCGCTGATTTAGAAGATCTAGGAATTAGGATCGTCGATTTGTTAATGGTGGCTGTTCGGTCATTGCAGCCTTCAGAATCTATAGGCCTGACCCTATCGCTAGTTTCTCAGATTTCATTGGTGGAATAATAGGAGGAGATTAATCTGATTTCACTAGCTGACTAAGAGAAAGACATCGTGCTGATAACGTGTTATAAAACAAGAAGACATTAAAGGAAGAGAAAGCAAATATTTTATTCACTGTTCAGATTAATCATACATTTTCATTACATTACTCTTTTATATAAAAGCCTAGAAGCTTAGGATAGAACTAATCCCACGATGTGGGACTAAATACAAAACAGTACATAGCATATTCACTATTTATGTTTACATATATTATAACAGTTCTGATTATTTTCCTTTTTATTGCATAAAAAACTCAAATCCTAATTGACCCGTTAAAATATAGCAAATCAAACTAATAGAAATGAAAATAGGAAATGAAAATATTGATTTAGGGGTACAATTAGAAGAATAACATGATTTTGGATTAGAAATAGAAAGAGATTACAATTTTGGGCCAAAATCTAAAAAAGCAGGAAATAAATGCTTTCCTTCCCTTTTTCTACCATAGTGGGGATTATGATTTTGGATTAGAAATGATTTTCTAGAGTAAAAGATTAAAAGTTATTGAAGATTAGAATTGGAAATTTCGGGAATATATATAAAGTAAAAAAAAGACATACATTTTTTATTGAATTTAGACGTATGTAAAGCAAAAGAGAGTGTATAAATATAACAAGCCAAATTTTGGATGGGATTATTATTAAAAAAGATTTGGCTCAATTCAAATAAATTACAAATTCAATGTTCACATCAAATAAATATTTTGTACTGCTGCTTAGACCGTAGTATGATTATTTCAGTGGGCATTGGTAAAGAGGGGCTTTATTTTAAACAAGAAAGGGGTAATTTTGGATGGGATTACTCTTTTTAAACTTATTTGTTTTACGCCCTTCATGTTTAAAAACTATTTTCTATCACTATTTTTAAAAATTATTTATTTTACATCCTTCACTTATTAAAACTATCTTCTACAACTTTTTTTTATTTCTTTCTTTTTTACTTGTTTCGTTATCGAGTTTAAAAGCGGTCACTCTAGCGTGTATTGCTCGGACGTGTATTACAGCAGTTATAGGTTATGTACATATATCCGAAGAGCATCTGTTAAGGTTAATAAAATTACTCGAATACTCCAATAGATTTCACATTTACGAAAAAAGTAGGAATGTAATTTATAAAAAAAAATTAAGAACGACGTAATGTTAATTTTCTGTAATCATAAGGACGTACGCCAAATTAATTCCAAAAAAAAACTATTATGAAAACTCTATTTAAATAAAACGATTTATAATTTTAGCCATACATAAAGCAAAATTTGGAAAACACCAATCGAAAATGGAGAAAATAAACAGTTATGAATCAAAGAATGCCATTTTCGATGGAATGTTGTCGAAAATAAAGTGACAAAACGGTGATCAATTACCGAAAAACTAAAGATAGCTATAGATTTAATTTATTCCATCAAGGCCAGGGTAAAAAAAAATTCTACAACCCCCAGCAATTTCCAAAAGAACAAAAAAATGAACCCCTTTGTTCATTTTCAGAGTATCCCAAAAATAAACTTATACTTAAAAGAATTGAAATTGTGATAGACTAAATTGTTAAATAAAATATTTCATCGTCGCCCTTCCAATAGTTGCAAATATAGAATGTTGATTTGATGTCAACCTAACATCTAAACTTGGAATTTTTTTTTGAACCGAGCAGTAAATATTATTTGTGTTTCGGATGTACAAGTTGATAATAAAAATTCAAAATATAATTTATAAGTTAAAAAGATCCTATAGGTTGAAAATATTCCAATAAAGTAATTTTTGACCAAAGTGATCAAACTGTATAATTTCTTTGGTGAAAGTATACATTTTTTTCTTTTAATTACCAAATATACCTTAAAGTAATAGTTAAATTAATGTGACCTCCTCCTAATGTTTCATTAATACGGGTATTTATTGTTATCCATGAATTTTCACAATCGACAATTTAAAGATATTGGACTTCAAAATGATGAACAAATGACCACTAGACTTATGGATGATCGAGGATGGGGTATTGCAAATTTAAAAAGAGAAAAGTTTTGCTAAGTCCATCGATCGATACGGGTCCATCAAATATTGCAATTCTTCATTAATTTTTGTTAAAGTTAGTTTTGTAGCATAGTGACAAGTTAAAGCTTGAAGCAGCATCAATGGACAAGTAAATTTATTTTTAAATACACAAGTCAATCGATCGGGATCGATCCATAGTCTTATTCAAATTTGAACCTATCGTTTCTTCTACTTATCTGGATCTGGATTATAGATATTCCTAAATGATCTTGCATACATGCACCAAAAAAGGGATGAGCTATTTTACATTTCATATAAGACGTTATTATACTACATTTGTAAAATGTTATAAATAAACAACACAATTATATAAAATGGATGTAGACATAGATGAGCCACCATAAATTTGGTGTTCCAACTATTCCCTATTTTTCTTCATAATATCATGTATTATTGTTATTATCTCGAGATCGAATTTGAGATTCAACGTCAGAACTCATTGTTTTTGTAGATCATGGGCTAAGTCCTTATATATCATAATCAACAAGTATACATCGATCTATTTCAAGATGTCAAATCAATCTTTTGGCTATCACTTGTATATCTATTTTCAATTGCTGAAAAATCATCCATTTTTGAGTCATTTCAATCTTTATTATTTTCTTCAAAAATCATTGTTCAATGATTTTTATGATCTAAAAAAGCCAAAAAGGTATGGAGAAAGATGTATTTCAAATTCAAACTCCAATCTTTGACCAGCCAATAAGCTTTAAATTAAGAATTTTAAGAGAATAAGCACAAGGAAAGGGAAAAGAAAACTAAAAAGACAAAGAAGGGAAGCACATGTGAACAAGAATTATCCAATAAAGTGCATTTTGAAGTAATGAAGTAATGAAGATTTAGACAATCTAAGATGAAAGTTGTAAGATTCGCCTTTACATCCTCTAAATGTCGACACAAATATATTAATGTTATTCACATGTCCAGCACTCAAGTGCCAAAAAGAAAACTTGTTATGAGAAAAAAAATAAGAAAGAAGAAAAAAAAACATCATCTCATAGTGAAACAGTAACATATGATATTAAAAAAAGTATAAAGTGCAACTCTAAGATACATATAATTCCAAAGTTACAATCATAAGTATTATCATCAGCATGGATAGTTATTACAGCATGTCTTTACAAATTCTGATGTATACATGGTAGTAATGCAATTAAAATAAGAACACTATGGCGGATGAAAGCATCCAGCTCAACTCCTCGAGCTCTAAAGTATATCGACGAAAACTTGCTTTTCTTGAACTACTCGAAAGAGCACACATGGAATTAAGAGAAAGATAAAAGCATGAGCCACAAATAAGTCTGGTATGATAAACTTGAAAATATATAGCTAGCATATAATAGTACTTTTGAGACCATCTAAATCACCGTAATGGTTATCCCCTCAAAAGAACCAAACTCGTCTTATAAGTACATAAGGTGATATAACAGATATTGTCTAGAGTGTATATAAATAAAAAATAGCTATGTTGCTTATATCTCACAACACAACAATATTAGAAGTACACCTAAAACTGCTAATGTACGTACGCATAATGATTTCCATGGAGGTCACCTTGGTAAAAACCAAAAGCTACCTCCTACATAAGAATCAGAAACATCCATCCGAGTGTCTATGTCTCTAGATAAAATATACCATATGGGAAACATAACCGACCAATGTTTGAACACGTGATGCCGAATATCATCAACCCCAGTACTAACATCGATAAGCATCTCTAGATATGGTATACCCTTTTGGGTTAGCTAAACCCCATAGTTGTTCTGCCAATTCTATCTTTAGTAATTTCCAAAGGTGAAGTCAAGTTTAGCATCTTAACACACAAGTCTTTATCATTCGAATGGATCTCGAATCTCTCTTTGATTCTAGTATCTCGAACCATCATCACAAGAAAATTTCTTAAATCTCTCTTTATGTTCCAGTACGAGTCATCCGACAAATGCTAATGCTAATCTCTCCCTTGGACTAAACCTTAGGATAGACAGTTCAACTCTATAGCATTCCAGTCCACAACCACTTTCAAAACAAAGAATTCGCATATCAGTTTTGATGTGGTTTTCGGTAAGAAATGCACTTATCTGATCCCATCCTCTTCAAAACTAGGCTGATAAATTTTCACTTAACTCAATTCCAGTTCTTTAAGAAGTAAACAAACGATATAAAGGAGCCCTCCTCGAGGGATCTTATACACACACATTCGTAAAGCAAAAGATGATTCATACGAATGAATCCTCCTCGAGGATCTCAAACTGTATCAATACGTGATATTTAATATACTTTTAAAGTTAATTGGTCAAACTCGATAGATGACTAGCAAACTATCTAGTGTAAAATAAAAACAGTCGCATATGGAAAGTATAACTATACTTATCATGTTTTCGTCTTTCTCAATTTACTCTATCCATTGGTCAAGAGTGAAGCGGTAAGTCAGAGAGTTGTTGCTTCTAAAGCCTACTCGAACATCATTCTTAACTCTCACAATTATAATAAATCTACTTTGTTGGATTTTAATGCTAAGTACACGATTAAATACTTTTCATAAACAAGTAAACATACAAAGCACGACGAAGTCACATAAAGCACGATTAAGTCACATAAACAACTTATAATCCCCTTTTTATTTAATTAATTAAAACTCCTTTTGTATACATATTCAAAATACCTTTGCAGAAGATATATTAAATTTCCAAGTTTTTCAACTTTTTTCGCTCATTTTTTGAGATTTCATTATTCTTGCCTTTTTATTAAATTCTCAAAGTTCTTGAATCATTTCTCCATCGTTTGCTCATCTGATTCGACTGTTTAAGTCTGTTCGAATGCTGCCTGATCAAAAGGCTAGATAACACTCATAATGCTAATCTATACTAGTATTATATGAATTTTAGTATCGTTTTATGAAGTGTGGTAATACCCGTAGACGATGTTTCTATGTTTTAACTCACAATTCTAACTTATAGTAGCATTATGTGAATTATAGCAGCAGTTTATGAGTTGCAAAAATATTTTTTAAGCCATAACAGCATTTTAAGAGCTTTTTTTTGAGAAAAATAAGTGATCTTCACAAGGAGGAGAGCACTCATATACTTTTGTTCTACACTTAGGAATGAGCCGCCAACAAGCCTGGTAGGTAACAAAACCCCTCGTACAAATATGAGAAAATGTGATAAATGTTCCAATCTTCAAAATCTGTAAAATCCATCCAATTCAGTGGTTATACCGTGTCCGCAAAGAATCTGAACAAAAAATGTAAGATATATATATATATACACACACACACACACATACATACATACATACATACATATATATATATATATATATAATTTATATACATATAGATGTGCATAATAAAATAAACTAAACTAATAATGTGAAAAGCGTTACAATATAAACCAAGAAAAATAACAATCAAGATAATGCATTCAAAATGAATCATAATTAGAAACCTCATCCATCACATATAACGTAATTATACTCTCCACAAAATTTCGAACTTCCAAGTCATCAAAAGATAGTACAATAGGAATTTAATTTATTTCTTTGCATTTCAAATAATAGGAGAAAAAGTATGCAGACTACCACACATACAAGAATTCCATCCACATATACACATACCCTGCCACAGACTGTCAAACACAAACGCACACTGTCACATACACACACTGTCAAACCTATGCACAGAAGACAAAAATGTTATAATGAGCTATTAGCTGGCATGGTAACTTTTGTGTTATTTCCTATTTTATATTTTGGGAACCCTCAGTAGTCAGTTCTTAAGAATGATCGGTTTCTTACCAGCAGACACAACGGTAAAAGTAGGCCCGTCAAACGGGTCAGACCGAGTCATAAATGTGTCGGGTAGAATTTGCCCCAATCCATTCAAAACATAAATAAACCCGATCCGTCTAACCCGTTTAATAAACGGGTCAACCCGACCCAACCCATTTAATAAAAAGGTCAACCCAACCCTCCCCGTTTTAACAAAAATTGCACCGCAGATAGCAAAACATGCAGCGGAAAATGGAACACTGCATCATTATATTACCAATACTGTTTGTATAACCAAAAGCTGCACCACCAAAAATTGCATCATATTATCAAAAAACCGAAGCATAGCGTATTGCAACAACATATTTGAAAATAACAACACAAAGACAGCCTAAAACTGCAATATATTTGAAAACAACATACAAAGGACAGTCTAAAACTGCAGCATGTCAAAAACTGAATAAAATAACCAAATACTGATATAACATCAAAATCTACGGTTGAGGTGGTATAACACAACATATCACAACAATAATAAAATCTTAGCACATCAACTAGCATCAGCAACAACAGTACATGGCAACTGCCAACAGCAGAAAGCATAAAAAAAACCGTAGTACCTGCAAATACATGAAGACATTATGGGGAAATTTAGAACTACAAAATGGTTCAACCACTTCTTTTCTAAACAAAACTGCATTTTTTTGAAGTGGTTCACTGATACTATTACACCATTCAGTATACCGTTCGGACTTGGAGATTCAAAAACTACTAGTAGAAAGTGTGGAAAATCACAAGAAAATATTAGTTACGGATAAAAATGGACAATGTGCCTTAATGAAGTGTGCAAAAAATACGAAACATGAAGCGCATGATGTATAATCATAATATGCAAATTGCTATTTATATCACAGTGTGTAAGCTGAATAAAAAAAGAAACGCTTACCTCAACAAATTCGCTTAATATTCCTCTGCAGTATGATTCTAAATCCTTATGTTGAACATCCATTTTAGTAACAACTTGCTCATCAAATATGAGGGAAACTATCCTAGACAAATGACAAGTTTTTACAGTATGAATCAATAAGCCAACATTAACAATAATGAATGGTACTCTGTTCGTGCATTAAATACGAGATCAAACTAGTTCACCTTGTGAGCAGTTTTTGTACATTTAGTGGTAGCGCTGCTTATATTATTGTACTGGTAATAAGACCTTTTTAACCTCGTATGCTTTATTTTGACACTCCAACGGTCTCTGCACAAGTTTTCAACACAAACATTGTTACAGGCCTAAATGATATACCAATACTATTTCAAATTACCCTATATTTTTCATTCACATATTCGAAATTGGTTCAATTAATTAGGATCATCCTATATTTTGCAAAATTACCCTATTTCAAATTACCCTATATTTTGCAAAATGGTGTCGACTTGATTTTTATCTCCTCGCCCCTAATTCTCCCATTCTCAAATCAAACTAAAATCGAAAATGAAAAAAGGAAAAAGAAAAATATGCGAACAACATCGCGACTAGAGATCTTATTAATGCAACCAAAACCGGAGGCTAAAAACCCTAGCTCTACGTAAAGATGTAGATAGTGAATAACCATGTTTAGCGAGACACGACATTTAAATTAATTTAAATGATTGAAAAGATTAATACATGTTATCGAATATTATGAGAAATTGCCCTTTCTTCTTCTGTCGCCTTTTTGCAGATTCGAAATGAACAAACTAAAACTAGGATTGAAGGGTTACGTGGGTTGGATTTCTTTGGGTAGGTTTGTTGATGGATCGTATACGGGCTGGGTAAAAATAAAATAATGTTTTAAACGGGGAAATCCAACCCTTTTAAAATTAGGGTTATTAGGTTGGGTAAACGGGTTATGGCATAATTTGACAGGCCTGAGTAAAAGCTCCAACTGGTAATTAATGAATAAGCCGAATGCCTCTTAAATGAGAGATATTGGGTCTGAAACCGATAAATATAGCTATAATATAAATCTGCTTCTGAATTATAAATAAATTTGTACAGTGACAAGAACATGATTATACTACTCATCTATATATGATCACAATGGACAATACAGAACCTAACAGCTCACATAGTTCACTAAAATGCTTTTAAATGTGAACGATTGGACTTTATAGGATTTTGAAAACTAAATTTCCACTTTAAGTTTATAACAAACCAGGTGTTATATAGTTAACTATACTCTGTATTTGCAACAAGTCACCTTATATTTAACAAAAAAGTTTACACTGTATATACTGACATTAAACAATAACAGAAACAACTCACCTAACAAAATTTTAAAAATGTAGACGACCGTTAAACAGCTGTTTATTTTTAAATTATAACAAACAAGGTGTTATGTAGTTAATTAAATTCTATATTTGCAACAACTCACTTAACAAGGGGGTACTGTATTTAAGAGAGAAAAAAGGTTTACACTGTATATACTGAAATGAAACAATAAGAGAAAATACTCACCTAACAAAAGTTTAGAAATGTAGATGGCTATTAAACAGCTGTTCATTTTTAAGTTTATAACAAACAAGGTGTTATATAGTTGATTAAACTCTAAATTTTCAACAACCCTCCTTAGTATTTAACAGAGTAAAAAAGTTAACTACATTTTTAAAATAGATGGCTATTAAACAGCTGTTTATTTTTAATTTTATGAACTGCATTATCATTTTTAAATGAAAGTGTGTATATTTAACCAAAAAAGTTTTTTACAATAACATTCTATGAAATGAAGCACCAGTTTTAGAATCATAGCTTTTTTGATAAAAATGTGAATATCTTTGATTCTTAGCTCATGGCGCAATTTTGTAATAGCATTTTATGAATTACAGTAGTATTTGTGGATGAAGTATAAGCTTATAAAACTATTTAAAACGCCATTTTGTGAGAAAGTATTTTTTAACAATTTTACCTTTTAAGTAGCAATTCATGGTTTTATAAAGGTTAGTTATAGCATTTTATTTTGTAAAGTTGCTTTTTTATTATCACTACGTGTTTTACTATTAGTTAAAATAATGATATGCGAATTAAATAGATCGAATATAATATTTAATTTTGAAATACAGACATTATTAAAAGGACTTCAATTTTGAATAAGAGCAAGCAAATTTCACGGGGACTTCACTCAAAAGAAAATTGTTATAGAGATTCCATGGAAAACAAAATTCGGGAGGACTCCATCAAAAAATGGAGCAAAATTCGACAGCACGCCATCGAATAATAGAGCAAAAAATGATGATGACTCATCGAAGATCATTTCCGACGGAATTTTATAAGCCAAAATTCGACAGGTAGTTACGGAAATATAAATGGATGCTATGATTTTTTATTCTTTTGCTAAGAAGAGGCGAAATTCGTTGATATACCCTATAGTAATTTTCCCGAAAAATAAAAAAATGACCCCACTCTAATCCAAAACCGGAGACCATTTAACAATGTCCTTAAATGTGGGTTGGAAACTAGAGCCGATGTTACTAATATACTCTAATCATAGAGATGGCCAGGTAATAATTCTATAAAAAAAAATATTTTAAACATGCATTTGCCCAGAATGTAAATTATCGCGCAAGTTTGGAACAGAAACATACAAATGTTCACCTACTCATCGATCATTGTCACCATATCTGATCCAATGAAACTCCAACATTCTCCAATTATAAACACCATGCACCACCTTTCTCTGCATTTCAGTCAAATTACAATGTAGTTTTGTCCAAACCTCAAGTCGCCAATTTAAGCCACGACCACAAATCCGAGAAGAAAACAGCCAACAAGAGGGCGGTTCTAGAGTGGGGGAAGAGGAAAAAAGTGCAAGGGTTCCAATGAGGTTGCTGCCGAAAAAGAGGAAGGTCTTCGGCCGTTGTTGAGAAGAAAGATGCTTGGAAGAAAAAATGCAAGGAGATGGGGAATTTGCAATGGCGACGTTTTCTCCCTGCGTTTTTCCTTCCCATTACCTTTCTTCTTAGCAACGGCCGAATATTCTTCCTCTTTTGCAGTAACAACCTCGCTGGAGTACTTCTATTCGTCTTCCGCCACTTTAGAAACAGCTCTCTTCTTGGCTGCTTTCTTCTCAGATTTGTCGGACATGGCTCAAATTAGCGACTTAAGGTTTGGATAAAACGTCGTCGTGTTTTAACTGAAATGCCGAGAATTGTGGTGTAAGGTGTTTATAGTTGAAGGTGTTGGAGTTTCATTGCATGAAATAAGGTGATGAGGATCGATGAATAGTTGAACATTTGTATGCTTCTGTTCCATGGATTGGTATTGAATCAACGGTGGAAAATTTTGCAAATGTTTAAGCACATAGATCCACGCAATGTTACTGGTCAGAAACGAATTTGAGTAATGATTTCTATTCTGCACAAATGCGTCTTTAAACAAGAAAATTTGTGTAATATTAAATAGTTGATGAAACAAATTTTCTTGATTAAGCACGTGATCCACATAATAATTCTATAAAAACATGATTCTCTTTAATTCTCTCCTAAAATATATCCAAGGCCCTGTATATTATAACTTATACAATTAATTACAAGTGTATTCTTAATTCTCTTTCAATATTTAACAATTAAGTCCTTATAGTTTATAATTTCTACAATTATTTATAAAAAAAATTATAATTCTTTTTCATTGTTTTACATTCAAGTTGAATTAGTGCCTTTCTTAAATAAATTGGTATTCCATTATATATTCAAACATATACTTAATAATTGAAACTTATAACTTAAACGATATATATAACTTTAAAGTTAATAATTTTACGGACCACTGTTATCCTAAAAAAAAATATTATTTTTTCATTGTATAATAAGTTATATTTTATAACATCATATCTAGAAAAAAGTTTTACTAGTAATCATGTCAACTTTTTAAAATACATTAATCACCATTTCATACTTTCAAGTAGTAAGTGTATTCTTAAGTTTTTTTTTTAACTTGACTTCAATAAGATCGAATTTAAATGATAAGATTATCGGATAAATGATTTCAAAATGGTTTTATTTTGCTAATATAACCAAATATTATATTCATGTTATTAATACTTCCAATAATTTATAATAATTTTAAATAGGTTGGAAACTAAAAAATTTTGTATTGCGTAAAAAAATGTTAGAAACAATAATTTCAAATAATGATGTCATTATTTATTATACTATAATTATTAGTCTTATAGTATTGCAAGTATAAATAACATTATTTTTATTATATTATGATGATGATTTTAACGTAATATTTGCTTATATTAGCAAAATAAAACTAATTTGAAATTATATTTCAATGATCTTAGCATTTAAATTTGACCTTATTGCAGTCAAGTTCAAAATTTTATGCATATTTTTATTATTTGAAATTATGAATGGTGGATCAATATACTACAAAAATTGACATGATTGCTTGCGGAATCCCTTTCTAGATATAATTTCAAAACAGTATTTGTTACATCTAAAAATTAAGGTAGTGTTTAATTTGTTATTTTTAGTTTTAAGTTTTCGTCCATACAATAATGCACACGACGCATGTATATTGTCGAAAAAGACTAATTTAGAAAACGAAGTTAACATACAAAATAAAAAACTACTTTTTTTTAATTTTCCATGTATTAAAAAATAACACAAGCACGTAAAACAATTCATTTTTCCATCGTCTTTCTTTCTTCCCCTCCATCATCACTCAATTCATCGTATATTTGACCTACATATTGAAAATCAGAAACATAAAATTCGTTTTTAAACCAAACATTACCTATTTATTTTTTTAAGGACAAGAATGGTCCGTAAAAAATTAGTTTGAAAGTTATATGTTGTTTAAATCATGCGTTTTAGTTTTATGTATATGTTTATATATGTAATGGAGTACTAATTTGGCTAAGAAAATATCATTTGAACTTTAATATAAAACAGTGGAAAGTTAAAAATAAACCTTATAAACTACATGGACTTATATATTAAGTATTGGAAGAGAATTAAGTTGATACTTGGAAGTGATCGTACAAGTTATAAAATATAGGGACTTGGGTATAAATATCTAAAAAGAATCATACTTCTATAGAATTAAGGAGAGACCTATGAATTCTTCTACTTATATTGTTTAACAGAAAACTGCATTTCTTAATAACATTATTTTTAACATATTATAATGATATTAACATTATATTTGTTGATATCAGGAACATAAAATTATCTGAGATTGTTTGTCCATGACCTTTACAATTGAATGTGATCTTACTGTGGTAAAATTTGAAAATTTAAGAACATGTTTACTATCTGAAAATGTGAAATGTTAGATTAATACTATACTGTAAAAAATGATATGACAACCTGTAAAATTGCTTTCTAAATTTAATATTGTAAAATCTAGTTTGTTAATGGGATGTAAAAAAAATATTTTCTTAGGATAACAGTGCTCCGTGAAAATAACAATTAAAGAAAAATAAGAAAACGTGTGAAGGACAAATAGTATTTTTTGATCACAAGGTCGACCTATTTTTCTTTTTTGTCGTTGTTTGCGCGAAAAGTGGGCAAACACCTCCAAGTCGTGAGATTTAATGGGTTTTATGTGATTCTTAATGATTTAGATGAGTTATGTAAATATGAAAAAAGCAGGGACTGAAATGTAAAAGACACACAGATTTATAGTGGTTCGGCCAGAACGTGCCTACGTCCACTTTATATGTTATTATCTTCTTTCTTTCGGATTACAAGTACAATGCTTTGTGTACAAGTATATGAAAGTAGTTTGAAAGTTCCTTCCGTGCTTGAGCTCTCAAACTTGTCTGCCATTGTTGCACCCCTGCCCCTCTATTTATAGAGTGAGGTAGGGGGCAGGGGTCTTGGATGTATATAGCTGCTGGTGGGCCCGGTCTGAAGCAATCTGGCCTGGTAGCATTCTGGTTCGGTGAAGCTTGGTCCGGTCTTGAGTGTGTGGTGTTGGACCGGTAGGACTTTGGTCCGGTACCAATCTGGTCCGGTGGTAGGAGTGTTATTCGGTTGCAGGAGATGGTCTGGTCCGGTGGAGCGTGTGAGAGGGGCTGGTCCGGTAGGGTATTGGACCGGCTGGAGGTTGGTTCGGTATGGGGGAAGTATGTGTTGGTTCGGCATGGAGACTGCCGAATGCTGTTTGACCGGATGGAGGTTGGATGCATGGACTATCGTCACCGAATGAACCCTGCTTTGCCAGATGGATTGGAGGTTGCGATCCCGGGTGAAACTGGCGCTTCTTGGTCTTGAGATCTTCTGGGTGAAAATTCGCCCAACATTTGCCCCCCAAAGTGGGGCACGTGTTTGCACGTGTCGCGCTTTGTTTCCTCGTGGTAGGAAGGTTTGTTTTGTAACGCCATGGGCTGGATGTTCGTATCCTGTTGATGTCCTGCAAAGGAATTTACAGTTTTAGTGTGATTTCAAATAACGACCGTTCGTGATCGAAATATTCGAGATGAAGTGAACTGTGTCGTTCGGGACGAGAGAGTGAGCCCCGAGGGGGCTTAGCATCATCGATGCCAGGTTCACGTTAGAGTGGGCCCCTGGATCGTTTGTGAAGGTGGTTTATCGCCAGCTCAGAGCATGCCTAAGGATTGTTAGCGACCCCGTACATGTGTAAGTAGCTTAGCCATTTCATAATCATCAGAATCAAATATCCGTTTAACCTATGAGTTTAAGAAGGAATGTCAAAGTGTAAATTCTCACGATTACAGGGTTAATAGCCATTCAGAGCGTGCCTATGGACCGTTCGTGGTTGTGTACACGTGTAAATGATTAACCCACGTTGGTGAGAGATTTACGACTCATTCATTGTTATCATATTCTCTACTTTATTAGTAGGTCCTAGAGTTCGGTACTTATCTGAGTGAGGCGCTCCGCGTGCCCCCTGCTTCTGACTTTTGCTGGTGGAGACAACGTCATTCGGTGTTTGGTTGGTCCGGATGGATGTTTTCATTCGGTATATGGTTGGTCCGGTATGCCGAACCATCTGGTCCGGTGGCGTTCTTCCAGTCTATATATAGGGGCTATACCCCCTTAGGTTTTCTTCACCGAATCAACAAGCGCCGAACCAATACTATACCGAATCAAACTTTAGCCGAATCACACTTTTGCCGAACCATTTCGTGCCGAACCAGGTATATGCTCTTTGCCGAATGATCCTTATTACCGAATGAACCTAATTTGCCGAATACACGCGTAAGGCTTTCAATGCCGAATGGTGCTGTGTACCGAATGAACTTGAGATACCGGTGCCGAATGGACATGAGCTTGTACTACCGAATGAACTTGAACTTGCACTTCCGAATGGTCTTGAACTTCCGGTGCCGAATGAACTTTGTATTCGGACTCTAAGTGGAACTCTGGACTTATGTATGCTTGCTTGCTTACATCTATGTATTCTTTGTTTTAACAACCTGTCTTTTTGCTTCTTCGTATGCAGATAAATGTCTCGCAAGGCGGAAACACGATCAGACAGACGGAAATCCAAAGATAGAGGCGAGTCTTCTTCCGTGCCCCCAGCCCAATCAGGATCTGGGCAGCATCGACCTGTTCCGAGGTCGTTAGTGGACGGATATGGTCCACAGGAACTTCTGGTCTCCCCTCCCGATTGCTTTCCTAGCTCCCTAAAGGAGGAGCAACTTGATGTCATCTCTCGTTCATTTGGGATAGACAGGGCTCTCATGCTGCTGCCGGGAGAGGGAGTGATGCCGTATAATCCCCCCGAAGGTTACTTCGCTTACAGCAGGTACCATTGCATGTGTGGTGCTATCCCTCCTATCAATGCCTGGATAGTCAGCTTTACCACATATTTGAAAGTGGCTCCCTTCCAGCTTCAGCCGAACTCTTATGCCATTTTGGTAAGCCTTTTCGTCATCTTCCAGAGGAGGTACGGGCGCCCTCCTTCTAATCGGGAAATTCGATATTTGTATAACCTGAGGGGCTACAAGAAGGGGTCTCCGTATATTAGTCTGGAGGCGGCCGTGCCCTTCAAACCGGTCTTGGACTTATATTCAAAGTTCACCATGTTCAAGAAGGAATGGTTTTTTGTCAAGGACAATTCTGTTTCTTTCCGCCTTTTCACTTCCGGCTGTAAGATTAATTTCATTTATATTTTCCATGTTCTGACTGTAGTGCTTCTTCTGACACGCTTCTATTTCTTGCTAGCGACAGGTGACATTGCTGTCGTGGAAGATGATTTTTTGGCGCGGATGGCTGCTGGAATAAAGGCCATTCCTGCGCGGGACAGGTCGGCTTCGTTCCTGATCAGGAACGCTACCCTCCTGGAGTACAATTTGATCCAGCCGCACCAGTCCGTTGTTAAGCAGAGGGACACGGCTGAGGAGAAGGCTGCTAAAGCTAAGGAGGGGGTCACGGTGAAGAGTGGCAAGAGAAAACCCTTTGCACAGCATCCCGTCGCGGGGGGCAAGAAGCTTAAAGAATCGGAGGGCCCCTCTCCTAGTACTTGCCCGATCATTCCGGAGGAGGAAGGTGTGGAAGAGGGCGAAGGAGGCGATATGGAAGGAGAGTCGGAAGGCGGAGGAGATGGGATGGTCAGGGTGGTAGTGGTGCTGGTGCCTTAACTTCTGGGCAAGACTCTGAGCTGGATGAGGCCCTCGGTCAGGCCTTCGGGGAATCGGAAGGGGAATCGGGAGCGGAGAAGGCGAAGGAGACTGGCAAGGTCGGGGCTGGTGCCGATCTATCCCCCAGGGGTTCCTCAGCCAGGGTGACTTCGGCGGTGCAAGGTGAACTTTTGTCCTCTGTCGATCCCATTTTCGATAAGGACTTAGAAATATTTTATGGTTCACTCCCGTCCTGGAATGAGATTCAGGATTTATTGCAGTACCCCACTCCTCCGCAGGGTTTGTATAATAGACGTGCCTTCACACTTTTCTTTCTTTTTACTTAACATGTTTCCTGAATTGTGGACCATTGTATGTTCGTAACACTTGTTCTTTATTCCAGAGGCGGGCCAGGTGGTTAAAACGTCAGACGTTCGACACCGCCTCAAACAGTTCAAGTTGATGAGAGCTTCTGCGAAGCCTCCCACTGGTCGTACTGGGGACGTGGTCAAATATCGTCCTCTTCTTGGGGTCATCGAAGAGGGCATTCAGAAAAAGAAGAGGAGCCGTTCTTTATTTGAGTCTTCCCCTGGTCCGCAGCTTCCTGTTCAGCCTCCTCGTGATGCCACGGAGGAGAGCACGGAGTTTATCCCCCCTCCACCTCCTTCCAAGAATCCCACAGTTATCCGTATAAGGCGTCCTGACGTGCCTCGTGACCCCTTTGCTGGTCATCCTGATTTAGACCCAAGCTCTCGGGATATTTCATTTGATGAGGCCACGGGTGAACATCTCCTTCCCCGCAACCCCATGGTACGAGTGTTAGACGAGGCTAAGTCCCTAGATCTTGATCTTCTTACCACTCGGGTAGTAACCATGGGAGACGAGGCCAAGGCTAATATCGATCGGGTGGCTGAAGAGACCAAGAAGTTAATGAAGTATCATGCTCAATTGGTCAAGGCCGGGGAGGAGACTGGGAGTGCCAATATTCGGTTGCGGCTGAAGGTGGCTGATCAGGCCGAACAGCTTGCCGGTCAAGCCGTTCAGATTTCTCGGCACGAGGAAGCCTCCAGGCGTCTGAAAGAGACCATGGAAAAGGCTAGTAGGGCGGAATTACGGAAGATGGAGGCCGCCTGTAAGGAGCGGATTGACATGGCCATTGCGACAGTGGATGAGGTTCGTAATGCGGATCTCGAGCAGGTAGAGGAGTTGTCTGGAAGGCTTGAGGCCGCGGAGATGGCTCAAGTCAAGTTAAAGGAGAAGATGGAGGAGATGGAGGAGATGAGGAGGTCTCTCCAGGCTGACTGCTCGAGATACCGATTAGAGAGGGATGTCGCTGTCGCCAAGTTGCAGCCTTCCGAAGCCCGGGTGAGGGAGTTCGAGGAGAATGAGGGGATGATGGACGAGATGCTGCAGGACATGTACTTCCGCACTTGGAAGGAGGGCAGCTTGTCTTGGATGGATGACTATCCCCGGTTCATGGCCAAGATATATCTTCGGGCTTTAGAGGAGGTCAGGGTCGATGCGGGTAAGGAAGGTGGAGCGGCTTTTAGCCTGGATGTGGTCACTGCTCAGTTCTCGAAAGAGGAGCAAGCGGCGGTGAAGGAGGGGATGCGGTTGCTTGCTGCGGAGGAAGCGGGTGTGCAACTGGAGGATGAAGATCAAGCGGCGGACGCTGGTGAGTCATTCTTCTCTTTTCCTTTTCTTTCTGAGTTTCCATAAATTGATCGTTTATCGTTTGTTTAATGGATTGCTCTTCTGAATTGGACAGGTGGAACTTCCGATCAACATGCCGGGGGTTCCGGCCCTGCGGCCAAGTAGACTTGGGAAGTTGGTGATGGAGTGTGGATGCAGCTGGTTACTTGTCCGGATTCGTCCGCTTTTTATTTTTTTTTGCTGTTGTTTACGTTAGTCCAAAACATTGATGTGACTGTAATAATATTATTTGCAGAGAATAACTTGGTGTAATTTTATAATATAAGCTGATTTTGTTATGTTTAAACATTGCTGTCATGTTGATGTGCTGCGTGAGGAGTATAACTATGTATATGCCTGTGACTAGTTGTGTTTGACGTTAAGCCTTTGCTTGAAATATAATTTCATGTTTTGCAATGTTAGTGTGACATATGAATAGGCTTATAGTTATGTATTTATGTACAAGAGAAGAGAGTACCGCCTTTCATGTTTTATTTGCAGGCGGTAGTTTTGAGCGTCTTGTGTAACTGATCATGAATATATCTGAGTACCTTGCCACCCAGTACGCAGGTTTAGATTCTCATGAGTGAATGCTCCCTATTCGGTTTCCTATACTTTAGAGTTTGTTATACAGGATAGGAGAAAAGTATTTAAATGGAATGGAAATATAGAAAAAGTAAAACTTCCAGTCACGGAAGGCCGTCGATGTGCTTAAGTTCGTGGCAAACGGGTTTTGTAGTCACTTTCCCTAGCTGTGGGTCTTGGAGACATTTGTCACCCATCTTACGCCTCCGCGGGGAGTTTTCTTTTTTACAACAGCCGCACTTAAGACACATCGGAGCCGAGATCGCGCACGGTAACTATCCGAACCATTATGGTCCGTAATCGTGGGTATTATTCGATTTACCGTGGCCGGCTAGCGTGGGTGCCGTTGGCCGTGAACTACCCCTGGCTGGCCACACCTTATGTTGGGGCTTAAAGTAGGTTCACAGTTGCCGGCGAGCCGAACGCCGTAATGAGCTGCCATCGGCTATAATCGGCCTTTATGATGACTTATAATCGGCTCATTACAGTTGGCTTTGAGGGCAGGCGCGAGCAATGAGTTAACCCGCAGCAGAGGGATGCTGGAGCAAAAGAGTCTCATTGGCGAGTGCATAGAATAGTAGCGTACCTGTTAGGCCTTGTCCAGATGAGGCCGTGGTGCGTCTTGAGTGGAGATGCCATAAGATTTTGTTCAACAGAAAAGGATAAAGCTTAACAAGCAGCCAAGATATAAAGGAACAAGTTAAAAAGAGACAAGATTTTTTAAAGTGGTTCGGCATGAAAATGCCTACGTCCACTGATTCTCTTTGTTAATTCACTTCATATGAGCAGTACAAGTTAAGAAAAGTATCGACGGAGGTGTCGGATGTTCCATGCCCTCTGGAACACCTCTCCGTCCACTGTTGACAAAATATAAGCTCCGTTGTGGAGGTCTTTATGAATTACATATGGTCCGTCCCAGATGGGGTCCAGTGCCCCGGGGAGCGGAAAGATTCGCCTGAGGACAAGATCTCCTTCTTGTAAGATGCGATGTTTGACTTTGGAGTTGTATAGTGCTGCCACCTTTTGTTTGTGAGCTGCTGCTTTGAGAGCTGCATCGTTTCTCCTTTCCTCAATCAGATCCAAAGACATGAGGAGGAGTTCTTCGTTTTCTTCTGGATTGTAGTGGATCCTACGATGGGAAGGAACAATAGTCTCAACAGGGAGCATTGCCTTCGATCCGTATGCCAAAGAGAAAGGAGTATATCCCGTTGATGTTCTGAAAGATGTGCGGTAGGCCCAAAGTGCCGTAGGAAGTTCGTCCACCCAAGCGCCTTTTGACTTTTCAAGTTTCTTCTTGATTAGGGTTTTGAGAATTTTGTTGACAGCTTCGACTTGTCCGTTTGCCTGAGGATAAGCTACTGATGAGAAGCTTTTATGAATTCCATGCTCTTGGCACCAGTCGGCGAATTCTTCGCTGTCAAATTGGAGTCCGTTGTCTGATATGATCTTGAGTGGTACTCCATACCTGCACAGAATATTTTTGATCAAGAAGTTGATAACTTTTGCTGAAGATATTTTATTTAGGGGTTCCGCTTCCACCCATTTGGTGAAATAATCGACTGCCACTATAGCATATTTGGCCCCGCCCCTGCCCGTTGGCAGTTCGCCAACTAAATCAATTCCCCATACAGCAAAGGGCCAAGGGCTGGTCATTTGAGTAATCTCATTTGTGGGTAGTCGAGAAATCTTGGCAAATTTCTGACATCTGTCGCATCTCTTGACGAAGTCTAAGGCGTCTTTGTTTAGTGTGGGGCAGTAATATCCATATCGGAGTATCTTTTTCGCCAGAGTCTGCCCTCCAGTGTGATCTCCGCAACTACCTTGATGGATGTTGAATAAGATTTCCTTGGCTTCCCTTCCAGCGAGCATCTGAATAAGGGGCTAGAGAAGCCACGCCGATAGAGGATGCCTTCTTGTATTGTGTAGTGGGGAGCTTTCCTCAAAATTCTCCTGACTTCATCACGTTTGTCTGGTAGTGTGCCGTCCTGCAAATATTTCCGGATAGGAGTCATCCAAGTTGCTTCTTCAATTGCAGTTATCAGATTCACTTGTTCAAAACTTGGGGCTAGCTGCCTTGAGATGGCTAGTGCTCCGGAAATGGTGCTATTCATCATACTAGCTTGCTTTGCTAGTTCATCGGCCTCTTGGTTATCTTCTCGAGGAATGTGTTTGATTAGATAATGGTCCAATTGGTCGAGCAGCAGTTTGGTTTTCTTTAGATATGCTGTGAGTCGTTCTCCTCGTGTCTGGAATTCTCCTAGTACTTGGTTTACGATAAGTTGAGAATCACTATGAAGACATAAAGAATTGACTCCAATTTCTAAGGCAAGCTCCAATCCCGCTATTACTGCCTCATACTCCGCATCGTTGTTAGTGGTCGCGAATTCTAACCTTAATGCATAGTACATCTTTCTTCCCCTGGGGGTGATTATCACAATACCTGCCCCCGAGCCTTGTTCGTTCGATGCTCCATCTACAAAGAGGTTCCACTTGATGTTTTTTGCTATTTCAAACTGATCCTTGCCTTCGTTGGTAGTGAATTCGGCAATGAAAACGGCCATGGCTTGCCCCTTGATAGCGGTGCGAGGATGGTAGGTGACGTCGTACTGACTTAGTTCAATGCACCATTTGAGGAGTCGTCCAGAAGTGTCGGGACGATGGAGCACCTGTCTTAGTGGCTGATCGGTTAGAACTCTGATGGAGTGAGATTGGAAGTAGTGTCGCAGTTTTCGTGACGCGATCAATAAACAATACGCCAATTTCTCAAGTTTAGGATATCTGGCCTCTGCCCCCGTAACTCTCTTACTTATAAAGTACACCGGGCGTTGTGTGCGGTCTTCTTATCTTACCAGGGCAGCGCTTAGAGCATGAGATGATACAGCGAGGTATAGGTATAGCTCTTCGCCTTCGTTCGGAGTTGAGAGTACCGGTGGTTTCTGAAGGTGTTCGATCAGGTTAAGGAAGGCTTTTAAGCATTCATCGGTCCACTCGAACTTTCCTTTGTCTTTCTTGAGAGCTTCGAAGAGAGGGACGCACTTGTCAGTTGCTTTGGAAATGAATCTGCTTAGGGCGGCCACCTTTCCGTTTAGGCTCTGCATTTCTTTTCGAGTGGACGGTATTCTTATTTCTTTTAGAGCCCGGATTTGTTCAGGGTTTGCTTCAATTCCTCTGGAATGGACAATGAATCCTAAGAATTTTCCCGATGACACTCCGAAGGAGCACTTTAGAGGATTCAGCTTCATTCCATATCGGCGAAGTACCTGAAACATCTCGCTCAAGTGGCTTACATGATCGTCGGCTCTCCTGGACTTTACCAACATGTCATCTACATACACTTCCATAGTTCGTCCTATTAATTCCGCGAACATCTTGTTGACGAGGCGTTGATAGGTAGCTCCGGCATTTTTGAGTCCAAAAGGCATGACTTTGTAACAATATAATCCCCGGTCAGTGATGAAGCTAGTGTGGTCTTGATCAGGAGCGTGCATGGGAATCTGGTTGTATCCGGAGTATGCATCCATAAAAGATAAAAGTTCGTGCCCGGCAGTGCTGTCCACAAGTTGATCGATTCGGGGGAGCGGGAAGCAGTCTTTCGGGCAAGCGTCATTTAGGTTGGAGAAATCAATGCATGTTCGCCACTTCCCATTAGCTTTCTTTACTAGCACCGGGTTAGCTATCCATTCTGGGTAGATGGCTTCTCGTATGAAGTCATTAGCAAGTAGGTTCTTTACTTCCTCATCGAGGGCTGCTGATCGTTCTGCTCCCATGCTTCTCTTTTTCTGCTTTATCGGTACTTTGCTGGGATCGATGTTCAGCATGTGGCATGCTATGTCCGGGGAGATTCCTGTCATATCGGCATGTGTCCACGCAAATACATCTAAGTTGTGGCAGAGAAAGTCAATGAGTTGATCCTTCAATTCTGTTTTTAGCTGAGATCCTATTTTTAATAGTCTGCTTGAATCATGTTTGTCTACAGATACGAATTCCATGGCCTCTGCAGGCTCAGCGGTAGCCTCCTCCTCCTTATCCCTGGGGTCTAGTTCATTGAAAGGATCGTTGGTGTATCGAAGAGGAGGGGCTTTCTTTAGTTGCTATGCTTCCAAGCTTTTCATGCAGAGAGTAGTCTCTGCATCTTTCCCTTTATTCTTTCTATGGTTATTGCGAAGTTCAGTTACATAGCAATCTCGAGCGGCGTCTTGATCTCCTTCAACCTCTCCTATTCCGTCATCTGTTGGGAATTTCATCTTTAGGCACCACGGGGCTAGGACAATTTGGAAGTCAGACAAGGCTGGTCTTCCCAAGAAGGCGTTGTAGGCCGAGTGGTTTTCTATTAGTATGAACGTTTGTTTTCGCACAACAGAGCAGGGATGACTTCCTATTTCGACGAAGAGGTCAAGTTGCCCGAGCGGCATTTTTGCATCTCCATTTTCGCATCTCCAGTGAAACCGTGCAGGGGTTTGTTGCAGGGAGTCACATCCTTCATTGACGGCTTCATTTTGTCGAAAGCATGCTTGAATAGGATATTTACGGAGCTTCCTGTGTCTATTAGAATTCAGAAAACTTTAGCTGGACCGAACCAGGCAGAGATGACCATGGGATCCATATGCGGATACTGTCTTCCTTCTAAATCACGCCTACTGAATACGATGTCCTCACTCTCTTTCCGTTTCGGGTGGCGTTCTTCCATAATGGAGTTAACATAGCCTTCAGCATTTCTAAGTGACTTGCCGTATCTTTCCATCTCTGCCCAGCTTCTGTCGGCGATGTGTGGTCCTCCCGAGATGGTATGGACCACTATCTTCCCTTGACTAGAGCAACTGGTGTTGCGATTCCCTCCGCCTACTTCTGGGAGGGGTCGCTTTGAGTTCTCATTGGCAGGAGTTGGAGTCCTGTTCTGACCTTTCACATAGCGTTCCAGCCTTCTTCTTCTGATGTGTTCTTCGATCAAGTCCCGGAGATGGTGGCATTCATTGGTGTCATGTCCGTGGGATTCGTGGAAGCGACAGAACTTTCCAGACTTGAGTGCGTTATCAGATTCTTTCTTGTGCGGGGGGCGCTTGTATCCGAGTTCGCCCTGAGTGGCTAGAAAGATGTTTTCGATTGTTTCATTCAAAGGAGTGTAGGAGTCAAATCTTGGTCCTGGTCGATATTGGTGTTTTTCAACCTTCTTGCCCCCAGCATTGTCTCTAGATTCATTTCTTCGAATGTCCTTGGTTGCAGCGGGAACCTTGTCCGAAGTTGTCTTACCTTGTTGCCCTGACTGTCTCTCAGTGGCGGTGTCTTCAAGTCTCATATACTTTCCAGCTTCATGGAAGAAATCAGGTAAAGTAGCTGGTTTTTCCTTAGTTAATCTTCTAGCGAACTTGGTATCCGGGTGTACACCACTACAGAGGGCCATTAGGGTGAGCTTTTCATCGGCATCTTGGACTGCGGCCGCTGCGGCGTTGAACCGGGTTAGATATTGTTGCAGTGTCTCTCCGGATTTCTGTTTGACATTGGATAGAGAATAAGCATCCTTGGGTTGTTCTATGTGGATACGGAACTGGCTAATGAACCTTTCTTTCAACATCTCCCATGAGCTGATAGACCCTTGGGGTAGATGGCAGAACCAGGAGGTAGCTAGATCTGCTAGGAATAGCGGAAAGCATTTACACAGCACCCCTTCTGTTGCTCCGCTCATGAGCATATGCTGGGTGTATCTTTGTAAGTGTACGATGGGGTCGGAAGTTCCCTTGTAAGGTTCCATGGTTGGCATTTTCCATTCCCGGGGGGTGATGGCAGTTTCGATATTGCGGGTGAAGGGGCTGGTGACCCTAGCGCCTATTCCTCGGTCCCTTTGCTCCCGTTGGATGCATTCTCTGAATAATCGTGTCATTCTTTCATCAGAATTTGGAGCGGATAGAAATGAACTTGGTTCTTCCCTGCGGGATCGATCTCGTCCAGATGACCTGTAGGGATGGTATAGTCTATCACTTCTGACGTTATCCAGTGGTTGCCTCTGGCTGCTCGGATGCACGCTAGGACCAGCTACAGTTGCCCCCTGCCTTGATCTTCCCCTGTGGGGTTCTGTTTCGAGCATTTCCGTGGGGTCAACTTCGGGCTGGGTTCTAGCTCGGCTCCGTTCAGTGGGGTTTCTATGATTAGGTGGCATGACTGGCTCAGCTACATCCGACCCTCGCCTGGCGCCTCCCCCACTGGGTTCGGTTCCAAGCGCTTCCTCGAGTCGGAGTTCGGGCTGAGTCCGGGCGCGGCCCCTATCATTGTTGTTCCTGTTGATGGCTTCCTCGAAGAGGGAAGACCTTTGCTGTCTCCGAGATCCCCCAGATTGAGATTCATCCCATGATTCAGTGTTGCGGTTGGATTCTTCGACATCCCTCAAGCGCGTCATGAGTTGGTTCACCAAAGCTTCTTGTTGGGATGCGAAGCGGTTAGTCACTTCCACCACAACTCTGTCTAGGTCTGCTCTAGTGATTACTGCCGGTTGTTCCGCTACAGGGGCTGTTGGAATTGCCTGATCTACATGTGGCACGGCTGCTGTAGTGGGATGGTTCTCTTGATCTGGATCCACTGGATTTGGAGCGCTGCTAGTTGCAGCGTTCTTTCCCTTGTTGGCGTCTTTTCTTGGTCTGGAAGTCATGTTTCCTAGGCAATGAAGGATGCTATTGGGAAAGAAGGTTGAATGAGGGAAGCTGAAGCTTCGAGTTCGAAGTTCTCAGTGAAAGCACCAAAAATGTTTGCGCGAAAAGTGGGCAAACACCTCCAAGTCGTGAGATTTAATGGGTTTTATGTGATTCTTAATGATTTAGATGAGTTATGTAAATATGAAAAAAGCAGGGACTGAAATGTAAAAGACACACAGATTTATAGTGGTTCGGCCAGAACGTGCCTACGTCCACTTTATATGTTATTATCTTCTTTCTTTCGGATTACAAGTACAATGCTTTGTGTACAAGTATATGAAAGTAGTTTGAAAGTTCCTTCCGTGCTTGAGCTCTCAAACTTGTTTGCCATTGTTGCACCCATGCCCCTCTATTTATAGAGTGAGGTAGGGGGCAGGGGTCTTGGATGTATATAGCTGCTGGTGGGCCCGGGCTGAAGCAATCTGGCCTGGTAGCATTCTGGTTCGGTGAAGCTTGGTCCGGTCTTGAGTGTGTGGTGTTGGACCGGTAGGACTTTGGTCCGGTACCAATCTGGTCCGGTGGTAGGAGTGTTATCCGGTTGCAGAAGATGGTCTGGTCCGGTGGAGCGTGTGAGAGGGGCTGGTCCGGTAGGGTATTGGACCGGCTGGAGGTTGGTTCGGTATGGGGGAAGTATGTGTTGGTTCGGCATGGAGACTGCCGAATGCTGTTTGACCGGATGGAGGTTGGATGCATGGACTATCGTCACCGAATGAACCCTGCTTTGCCAGATGGATTGGAGGTTGCGATCCCGGGTGAAACTGGCGCTTCTTGGTCTTGAGATCTTCTGGGTGAAAATTCGCCCAACAGTCGTAAGGACCAAGTTTTGATCAAAGTACACCACAAAACCAACAATAGTGGTTTAAGGACGCAATGCAAAAATTACGGCCTCTAGTTTCATGCTATGTAACTGAAGGAGGGCATGACGATAGCAACTAGATCAATTGCTAAGAAGGAGAACATAGAAGCAAGACTCAAGATAAATAGCGACTACTTTGTTTGTGGTAATGGATTAGAAAAGGTCGACTAGGGTTGGGTGATAACAACGATTTCAAACTTGGAGAGCACTAGGTGGCGACGGTAATAAAGAGGTTAGCAATGTTTTTGAGATGATGCGGTGATGGTGATTATAAAGGATCAGCTTCAAATTGGGAAATGAGAAGATATCAATAGTAATAAATATTGTCTAGTATCGTTTCTGATTTTTGTACAGAAAAAATGATGTATATATTTATTCATAATGCTAATTTGTAGTAACATTATATTAATTGTAGTATCGTTTTATGAAGTGTGGTAACGTATGTAGATGATATTCGTATATTTTAACTCACAATTCTAATTTGTAGTAGCATTTCGGAATTATAGTAGCAGTTTATAAATTGCAAAAATATTTTTTAAACTTTAGAAGTATTTTATATATATTATATTTTTAAGCGAAAATGTGTAAAAATATTTAACCTAAAATGTTTTTTACAGTAACATTCTATGAACTGCATTAGTATTTTACGGATTATTACATATGCAACCTAGAAGTTGGCCATGTCATATGGTAAAAAAAATTAAGTTAATGTCCTAGAGATTGAAAGTGAACATTAGTCTTTCCTTTGAACAAATCATCCATTTTAGAACTTTATATTCTTTAAAGTCATGTGTTTTCGTTATTATGAATATGTTTATATTTGTAATAGAATATCAATTTGATCAAGAAAAAAATGTTATACGAACTTTAAAGTAAAATAATGGAAAATAAACAAAGAGGCTTTGTAATAAATATATAAACTACAAATTTAAGGAGTTAAATGTTAAATATGAATTAAGAAGAGATTTGTAAGTAAGCATGGGGTTATAGAAACATAAGAACATGAATTTACATGTCAGACAGAAGAGAATTAGGGAGGGATTTTGAAATGGCTAATTCTATTAACTCCTCACATTCTCCATTTCACACCCCACAAAAATGTAAAAGAAATACAATGACTATATTACCCTTGACAATAAACAAACTAAACTAAACGTTTCTTTTTTTCTTTTTTTTAAACAACTCTTCTATGCTACATTAAAAAGTTGTCATGGTTATTAAAAGTAGACAAAGTTTCTTAGGTTCTTGGAACCCACTAGACTCTAGTCCATGGATAGCATCGAATTATATAGAACCTAGTATGAAGCACGCTAGGAAATTGTTTAAACCTTGTTTGGAGCATACTAGGAATTGCTTAAACCTATTACTCACCATGTTTCTATGAAAACCAAGTTCTGCATTTGAAGAACTGATTTTGACAAAGAAAAAATGCAGATCCTTGATTATAAACTAAATTAAAATCATAAACCAATTGTATAAATACACAAGCATTAACCTAGTTTTTTGTAATTTTGATGAAGACTGAAAATTTTATAAGGATTTAGAAGCCATTAAGATTTTAATTTTTGTTGAAGCAGTAAAAAAGTAAGGAGGAGAGGAAGTGAAGAACAAGGTGCAAAGAGTGGTGGGTATTATTGGAATAATATGGGGTGGGTACAGAAATTGTAGAGATGAAGGATTTTTCTATGAAAAATAAGGGTGGGAAAGGCAAAAATACTTTTGAAATTTTACCAGAGAAGCAGATACCTGCTGAGTAACACATAGCTGTGTGCGCCACTTTTTTTCAATCCAGATGAAACCAAATTCCACACGTAAATACTCCAATCCTTGAAACCGAAGGCTGAGATGAGAAAATTACTGAGGATACTTAATCAATCAATTCTCGCACATAACAAACAAAATTAAACTAAGCATCAATAAAAAAAATAAAACGAGATTAAGGTATTTAATTCAACAAAACCAAATAAGGATGAAATCGCTACCAATAGTTGCAAAGTAAAAGATAAATACGTATACAATCAGATTCAGATCTAAGCGAGCTGATCATAATACCCTCTCCTTGAATACTCATCAGGATCCAAAGCCACAATCACAAAAATCGCATACACGATTCTAGGCACATAACCGAGCACAGTCAATAATAGGCAGATGCAAAATTCCAACTATCGACATGAAAAAATAAAGTCAAGAAGCTGAGAATAATCAGATCAATGATTAATCGATGGAGATAAAGAGGGTGAGGCAATTACGCTGCAGCAGCCGCGGCCGAAGAAACGCCGAGAGGAGGAGGATGATTGCGATTATAATTTCTATGAATCTACAGCAGCGATCAGACGCAATTTATTTTGCCTTCTGTATTTGCAGATTTTTCGTGTTTAAATACGGAGTGGAAACTACAGCTGAAATATTAGTGGGTCATACTGTAATGATGGAGATGGTCTGATAACGGCGATGCATTGGCCCATTTGATGGATGATGGCATTCACTAGCCCGAGGTCAGTGGTGGAGGAAAATAAGCTCCTGTAAGATTCCAAAATTGGTTAGGCAGAATATGTTTGTGCACCCAAATTTGCTTTGCATCTAATATTAAAAACAAAAATATCCTTATTTTCAACCGTAGTAAGTTCTGATTATTTTACTTTTTATTGCGTTTTAGTTATTATATATACATTTATATATGTAATATGATACTAATTTAGCTAAGAAAATATCAATTGAAGTTTAATTTAAAATAGTGGAAATTAAAAAAATCTTATAAACTACATGGACTTAAATGTTAAATATTGGAAAAAAATTGATATTTGTAAATGATCGTATTAAGTCATAAACTATTGGGACATGGATGTAAATATCTGGAGAGAACCAGATTTCTGTAGAATTAATATGAGAGACCTATGAATTCTTTTGTACTTATATTGTTTAGGGGTTTTAGGCTCAAGGAAAAATTTCAAGAAAAATTTAGTTTTATGGACAAAAAGTTTAATTTTTAAGATGAAGGACACTTTTTTGTGTAAATCACAGAATGATAGTTGTAACTATCATTTTTTGTTTACACTAAAAAACGTCCTTCACGCTAAAAAGTAAACTTGTTGTCTCTGAGACTAAATTTTTCTGTAACTTCTTCACCATGCCTATTTTCCTGTATTGTTTAATAGAAAATTATATTTGTTAATAACATTATTTTTATCATACTATGATGATTTTAACATTATATTGGCTAATATCAACAAAATAAAATTATCAGAGATTGTTTGTCAATGACCTTTACAACTGAATGTGATCTTATTTTAATAAAATTTAACAATTTAAGAACATGTTTGCTTTTGTAAATGCGAAATATTGGATTAATACTATACAATAAAAAATGATATGACAACCTGTAAAATTACTTTCTAAATTTTATATTGTAAAATTTAGTTTGTTAATATAATGTAAAAGTTTTATTTTCTTATGATAAGAGTGTCTGTAGAAATAGTAATTGAAGATAAATAAGAAAATGTGTGAAGGACAAACGGTATATTTTGATCATAAGGCCAACCTTTTTTCTTTTGTCGCAAGGACAAAATTTTGATCACAGTACACCATAAAACCAATGATTTGGTTGAAGGATGCAATCTAGAAATTATGGCTTTTAGTTTTACACTATGTAAATAGAGGATGGCGTGACGATAGCAGCTAGGTCGGTTGCTAAGGAAGAAAACATAGATGCAAGTTTCAAGATAAATAGTAATGGATTAGAAAAGGTCGATTAGGGTTGCTTGATGATAATTATTTAGAACGTAGAGAGCATTGGTGGCGACAACAACAAAGAGTTTAGCTATGTTTTCGAGATAATGTGGTGATGGTAGTTATTGAGGATCAGTTTCAAATTGGAAAAGGAGACGATATCAATAGTGATAATATTGTCTAGTATCGTTTCCTAGTATTTTTATTGAAAAAAAGTAATGTATGTATTTGCTCGTTGTTTGTACCAAAAATGGAACAAACACCCGAAAGAGAAAGAAAGTAGAGAATAAATGAAAAATGTAAATGAAAATAAGAGAAAAACAACCATACAGATTTTACAATAGTTCGGCAATCCTGGCCTACGTCCACTTGAATGATTTCATATTAGTTTTCCTTTAATTTGTTATTACAAGTGATTGGGATCTATTTTGATTCTTGATTACAATGAATTATAATTGCTGTCTAGGGAGGTGTTAGCCAAAAAAGAGAAGATCCCTATGATGGAGCTCTCCCGGTCTATTTATAGAGGTAAATGGTAAAATATCTTTCTTAAAATTCGCCTACAGAAGCTCCTTGCCAAGACGAAGTCCTTCAGAAAAACCGACCCCATATGTGCTAAGTTGGGGGATCGGTACTTATCCTTATAGAAGGGATTGGTACCAACCCTAAAGAAGGGAGTGGAGCTCTACGACTCCTTGTGGTCACTCTCGATGTTCGTGTTATAAATCTAAGTCTTGTTTGCATAGTCGCCAAGGTATTTTCTAAAGATATTGAGGGAGTTGTAGAAGGAAACAGTTGTAGGTTCATGTGTTCATAAAGATCGATAGAGAGTTGCATTGAAACAACAAAATAACTTTTGAAATATGCTCTCGCCATCAAGATTGACATATAAGAAGAAGATGGGGCCCACTCAAGCTATTTTTGAGACTCGGTACCGATCCTTAGGTGGGAGTCGGTATAGATCCCTGGGCGGGAGTTGGTATCGATTTCCAACTTGGAAGATCCCACTGTTGTGTTGTCTTGATTTGGATTGTTTTGGCTTTGGTTGAACTTGCTTGGAATCTGACCCGAGAAATTTGAGTGTTTGCTTGGGTCTTGACCTAAAGATTCTTTAAGATTTTCATCTTATGAGTTTTCCTTCACCTACTTGGAGCCTCACCTAAGGCTTTTTTGAGTATTTGCTTTAAGTCATTAGGGATTGGTACTGAGTCAAGTCCAGAGGTCGGTACCGAGCCCATTCTGGGTCGTGCATAGGGCTTTTAACGGATTTCTTTCGGTCGCACTTGGAGTTTTTCCCAAGGTCGTCCTGCTTAGAGTCTGACCTGAAAATTTTGTGGGTTTGCTTCGAGTTGGCTCTTCTAAAAACTTGAACTCCCAAAGTCTCAACTTTTTTCGCATCTTTTTTATATTTCATTTTTCTTGCCTTTTTATGATATTTTTAAAGTCCTTAGGTCATTTCTATGTCGTTCGCTCGTCCAATTCGATTGTTCAAGTCTTTTCGAATACTGCCTCATCAAAAGACTGGATAAAATTTTCCACCCAAAGTACATCTTATTATAAAACTGATGTGCTTTGAATCGAGTCAAATAGTATTGTTGGAATGGATTTCACTCAGTACCTCAAATTGTCATTATTCTTCTGTCGAGTGGATTTCACGAAGAGTCGTATCTCTACCTGTACGTTCTGATGCTTCGTCGATATTCGACACTATAAAATTGGAATGTATTCTCTTGATAATTGTTTTTTCTTGATTCTTGAGATAGTTTATCGAACTAGTAGGCCCTAGTTACCTGAACTGGTTTCTTTTTTGAAAGTTATAGGAAAGTATTCAATTCTCTCAATTCAGGAAATGAGATGTCGAGTATACACACGTGATCATACACTCACGCACGTACTTTTATCATTGGCTCCCAAGCATGTTCATACGCCTATAGGTTGTTGTCAAGTTCCATGAAATTGCAATCGCAAGTTGTTTTGTTTTTTTATCCTAAGGCATCCTTTCGGTCGTAGCCTTAAATCGTATCGAACACTAGGCATGAGCAACACTGTTAAGTTGTCGTATCCAGCCTTTAGGTGGTTATGTTGCTGCCCCAGTGTTGGGTTAACAAAGTTAGTGTATGGATGGTCGAGTCACGTCCTTATGATGTTATACTTTTCCAATTGGGTTTAAGGTCTAAATTAATGAATCAATGGCCAAGTCACACCCATCTTCAACTGGTACTCCCCCTATCGGATCAAAGGTAGGAGTTGGCGAATGTCCAGATCATATGTGGTGTCGTCTGATCGATGGTCGGATCACCTAGATCTCTATTTGTGCTTTTGCTCCCGTGTTAAGGGTAGAAGCTGGTGAGTGAACGGCCAGGTAATATCTGCCTTTGTTTGGATGGTCAAAGTTAGCGAATGGACAGTCATGTCACATCTATTCCAATTTCATACTCCTTCCATCGGATCAAGGGCGATTCGTGTGCATCCCAAATTCCTCAATAAATTTCCTTGTCGGTTGGTCGAATGATGAGATGGATTTTGGTGGTAGTCGAGTAAACCACATGGTAGCCTCTCCTTCTAGGAAGATCGGGAAGCACCTGCACTTGGTTGCACATGAGCCAATCGTACTTCATGAGATGTTGTCTACGATCGGACTTTTCTAAATATGCTGGCATGGTTGGCATAGTAAGTCTTGGTGGATACTATTTATGCAGAATGGCTTTAGTGAAGCCGTTTTGACTTGGGGAAGTGCCTAGGTATTGTTAGTTTGGCCTTGACATTCTCTCACAAGTTGTCTTACCTTCTCAGCCAAGTTCAGCTCCTAAAAACCTGCCTTGGTTCAGTTCTCAACTCCTGCCTTGACATCCCTGCTTCATGTTCATCTATCCTTTTCCTTCTGTTCCTCTAAAGGTGGTCAGATTATGAGAAATTGCCTAATTCTGAGTATGGAGGAGATGGCTCTCTCTTAGTCCTTCTACGGTGGGTATTCGGCTGGGTCATCAAATTTCGGTTCTCTTGGATTTGCCAATTTAACTCTGCATGGCTATCATGTAGCTCTTTCATCATACGTTCACAATCCACCCTAATGGGCAACATCAAAAGGATTCTGGAGATACGTGGATCCAAGGTGCATGCCTCCTTCCAGAATGTTCAAATTAGTATTTTCTACTTCAGCAGCAGCTCTTAAGGAAGTGGTAGCCTTATCTTTCCTGGAGGCCATTAAAGATAGCTTTTTGTATAATTTGTTCAAAATCTAAATAGTAGGAAAACTATTTGTAAAGAAATTGGATCTCTTCCTTGGATTTTAAGACAATCCAACAGTAGACAAGGATCCAAAGATCTTGAGAGTCCGTCCCTCAATGAAAGCACCAAAATGTTTGCTTCAAAAATGACGCGTACATCCAAAAGAGAAAAAATGTAAAGAATAAAAGAAGAATGTAAATGAAATTAAGAGGAAAACAACAACATATAGATTTTATAGTGGTTTGGCAATCTTGGCCTATATACACTTGAATGATTCTCTATTAGTTTTCCACTAATTTGTAATTACAAGTGTGGGATCCCTGTTGATCATTGATTACAATGAATTTTAATGACTATCTAGGAAGGAGTTAGCCAAAAAAGAGAAGATCCCCATGATGGAGCTTGCCTGGGTTATTTATAGAGGTAAACGGCCAAATATCTTCCTCAAAATTCGCTTACAGAAGCTCCTTGCCAAGATGAAGTTCTCCAAGAAAAAGTGACCTCATATGAGCTTGGTACGGGGATCATGTAACAACCTGAATTTCAGTGGTCCAGATTTTTAGCAAAAACGCTAAAATCCAAGCCTGTTGAAGCCCAAGTTGGGTTTCTAGTATCCTGCAAATAGGCGAAGATAAATATATCAGAGCTTAGTTAATTTTCTCACAGCGGAATTGACTAAAATATAATAGTAAGTAAATAATCATCCAAATAATAACACTTTCTAAGTAAGTGTCATAAAGATGAGAAGTCTTTGCCACCAACGTAACCTGTAGGATGTTATGAGGAGGGCGTCGGAACAAAAGTTCTGGAAGATGAATAAATTATATACCTCTAGGCTTAATTCTACGTATATCGTTTTATTTCCATTTACTCATATTAAATTCATTAGGTTATAATACTCTTGCCTCTGTTCATGAACCGTACCCATCTAATCCATAGTCGATTAAAACCTAATAACTAATATATATACATATTTGTAGCTATATGCCCAATGACCGTATTGGTCCTAGGTACTACCCATGGTACCTTGCGTATCCTCCTCGCAAAGGACTCTATTATCTTTCTCCTATAGCGTTTTGTGGCTGGATCTGTAATGGACAGCTTAGTGAGGCCTACAATACAAATGTTCCGTCGTCTATTATGAAAATGTAAAACTGCATCTGCACTATTCTATACTAATGCTCGAACATCCGCAACGTACCACCCAGTGCATACATTGAGGACTATACATAGCCGTTTTATCGACTCTCTGAATCCCGCCAATAAGGTCTACCTTGTACGGAACTCGGTCGAGGATTTTCTATATCTATAAAGGACAGCTTCATTAGGCCAATAATACAGATATTCTAGTTGGTCTGTCTGTTTTCTCAACATCGCTATGGCCCCACGCAGCTACCCCTTAACTAATCGAAAGACTTCTAAAGAGTTAAGTGGTCATGCCCTACTTCAAACAATCTAACATCCAATTGGCGGTGCCCCTCCATCCAATGTCTCGATAGTGAAAAAATCATTGGCTTGTAGGTTTAACTCTAGTCATTCCCGAAATCGCTCTTGGTTTTGATGCTGGCTGATATCCGCGTGCGACTATCCTTCACCTTACTTGCAAGTACTGGACATAAAAATACCCAACTTCGAACAACAAGCCCTTTTGACTACCTACAAAGGTCAGCTTCGTTAGGCCTATAACGCAAACGCAGTCAAGACATGCTCTCTTGATGGAACACCTACATCCCTACCTCCGGTGATGAAGCTTCGTTAGCCGTACCCAGAGGGCCATCCTAGAGTGTCCACGTCACGTTGAAGTCTCGTACTTCCTTCTAACCCAAAAATTCTAAGTTGGACGTGCTTCTACATTGCTAGAATCCATAATGAACTGTTTCATTAGGCGCTTCATCTTTTGGGCTGCTCCAAATGCAATTCGATTCTTTTATTAGACCCTAAGTTTAATCTTTTAATCCGCATTTAGGTTGCTTTTTTACCATGTTGGCTACTTATCTAACTTAATTAGCATATTCTTTGCCCTCGTCTCAATTCTAATTTTTGTGAGATTATCATAGATTTAATAGGGAATACAGTTAGTATGAGCCACATTCATTATCTTGCTTATTTAACTTAATATATAAATCCATATGTTCAAAGAGATAAGCATCTTTTACCATTTCTATTTTATTTTCTTATTGACTTAATATAAGTTGTTTAAATAAGCTTCTGCTATTATTTTCTACCACCATTGCTTACCAATCTATTATAAGTATCACGATAAGCTTTTTCGTTCATATCTCCTAGTTATAACCCATGTTATAATTCTACTTGTAATTGTTACCTTTTCTTCTTTTACAGTCCGTTATATAATTACGAGTGTTTCTTGTTATTCTAGTCTGCCTTCTTTTACTGTGATATTGAATTTCCTCTAATTCTCTAATATTACATAATTTACTTATTAAATAGCATGCATAGTAAACGTAGACTTAGGCACATTAATTTTCATAGCTTTCAATTCTTGATTAAAAATTTTCTTGTTACAATTCATACTCTACTTTATTGTCTTCTATTTTAGGAAATAATTCTATTTTATTTGGTTGATTATGAAAACTATATAATCCATTTTCATATCTTAATATTGGATAATACTATAAACAATAATCCGCAAATGCAAGATATTTCTTTTACTACTTTTGAGTAGTATAAAATAGAGAGGTTTCTCTATTTTACACTAGCTCCCATTTTATTTCTTTTATTCTTATAGTTACATTTATCGCTATTTTTTTAGATGTTAAGTTATGGAAATGTATCATATTCTCTAAGTCGACCAATTAATCTAATAATTACTCTCAAACTAACTTTTTCAGTTTTAATACTATTTATTACAGTAGTTCTATAATAATTATTTTCAAACTAACTGTAACGATCCGCCTTTCATCTCATAGAAAGGCGCATCATTATTAAGAAAGAAAGGGATAGAAAAGAGAAAAGATAGAGAAGAAAGAACAAAACAACAGTGGAACGAATAAATTATATTAATCACATAAGTATTACATAATATACAACATCTATCAGAGTTATATAGCTTATACATCACATTCTAGACAGTTATAAACTCATGTCTAGTTATTACAACTCAAATACAACACAGAGATACCAACACAGTGGAAGTTATATATCTACAAATGCTGAAGCCTCCTGCTCCATATCTCCTCCAGAATTCATCAAAGCTAACCTGAAATCCCTTGGCTACTCGTAAAATTTTGAGTACCCAAGAGTTTAAGAAAACAGAAAATAAACTGTAACGACCCGTTAAATTAATAATATTAAATGAATTGAATTAATATAATTTCTAATCTAATTGAGAATAAATGTAGAAATTTGGTATAGTAGTTGTAATTTAGTGTAACAATAAAATTTTATGACAATAGATTTGGATAATGTAGATTGTCACAATTTGATTTAAAGTTAAATATAAGAAACTGATATAAGGGTTGAATTAGTGAATATCAATAAAAAGATTAAGTAGAATGGAATTCATTGAATATAAAATAAATAGTGGAAGACTTACATTGGATTGTAAAATGGATAGTAACTAAATAAAAGGTGACCGCTGAATAAATCAATGCAATAAGTGTTGATAAGGAAATTTAATGAATGTTGTCAATAATAAATGGACTTAAGATAGTAATAAAATTTGTTTTGCCTATGTAAATTTTATGTATTGATAAGCCATAATTAAATTTGAAATTTGGTAGTAAATAGGGAATAAGTTGACTAAGGCAATTAGTAATTTAATAAATGAATGCATAGTAAGTAAGTGGAAATGTATGCATAAAAATATTTTCATATATGGGATAATTACAAAAGTTTACCCATTTATCTAATGTATATAATTGAATCTAAATTTAGGGCAACATTTTGTTATTGATGGTATAAGTGAATTTGAATAAAAGGGGTTAAAAAAAATATTTAGATTTAACATGTATTGAGTATATAGCTAAGAAGGGCATTCGATGTAAATGAATCTAAATTAATGTGTCTAGTCAATAAAAGAGAACTTTAAGGGAATAAATATAAATGAATGTATTTGGGGAATAGAGTCCTTTTATATGTGAATAGTATAATGTTGTTATTGAGAATGAACGTTACTTTAGTAATTATTAATATGGTAACGGAAGAGTGTATAAATTTTATAGTAACGTAAAAAACGTATTGTAAGATAATAATTAAGTGTAGACTTATAAAATATATTTATGACAACAAATTTTGTAAGTTATTGATTTTATTAGTTGTTAAGTTTTATTTATGTGTAAGTTAGCAATATTACAATTCAATTGAATACAGTAATTTATGCAAACAAAGGATGAACATTTGGAAGTATTACTGTAGTGATATATATATAAGAAACGGTAACTTTGTAGTTGGGGAATAATTGATTTATTTGTGAGTTGTAATCAAATAGAGTCAAATTTATTAGAATTTATTGCAATTTATGGGATTAATTGCAGTAACCTTTGAAGATTTATTCACTAAAATAATTGACGATGGAAATTATATGTAGATTTGCTTTTAGTTAATTTAAAATATCCAGAGGGCTAGAAATGACACAAATCTACTAGTTTAGAAATTTACAATAAAAAGTGGTAAGTAATTTTTCTAAATATTTAGATAGTAGGAAGATGTAGATTTAGATGGAATTTATTATTTAACTATTTCATAAGTTGAGATCTAAGTTTAGAATTGAGATTTTTAATGTATAGATATTGAGCCAATGTTAGTTTCATTAAATTGTAATCAATAACCTTGAATAATAGAAAGAAAGTGAATTTAATAAATTTAATCAAACTTATAATATTGAATTTATTAAAATTGGAATTAATATTGAAGTTAAGAATTTACATTTGAATTGATGAATAGAACAACTATTGACACTTAAATTGTTTAGAATTGGAGTAAATAGTTAAGAAAATTTAAAGGGAGAAAATTTGGTCAATTTTTGAATTTAGATGTAAAAATTGGATTTTTATAATTTATTTAATTTATTTAATGAATATTAAAAATAGCCATTTTGGCCACGGACTCGGATTTCGATGAAACCAATTTCATCAGATCCGTATCAGTGAATTATTATAGGGTTTCAAGTTTCGTATCGATCGGACTTGTCGTTTGATCGTACGGGCGTGAAACGCCTTGAAATCAATTTTAATAAAATCAATTTGAAATCAATTTGGAAATTTTGTTTTCAGCATAACTTCTTCATACGATCAAATTTGGACGTGAAACTTTTTCCATCGCGTTCAGAATATCTTAAAATACCTATTTGGATATATAGATTTAATAAATTCGGTTCCGGAGGCATAGCGGGCTTTTTGGGCCATAATTTGTTCCGTACGTTCACTTATCCGGTCCATCTACTCTATCTCTAGTCTACCTATATAAGCACGGTTATAAACCCTAGCCCCATTTTATTTTTCCTTTTGCTGTACGTTCATTCCTTCATCTCCTTCTCCTTCTCAAATGAATGCAAACCTAGATCTACCCCAATCCAAATTTCAGTGAAAATCCAAACTCTCTAGAAAAATTCCACAAAAATATATGTTGATGTTTTCGATACGCGTAATCTACTGGTGTGATTCGTTTTTCAATTGGAGCTATCGTTCATCCATAACAATCCAAATCATTTTCGGCCTCTCATCATCGTCGCAACAAAGTTCGTCGGATCGACAAACCCTTTCTGGGTTTTGTAGAGGGGACCGAGGGGAGTTGATCTGTGGTGTTTGTTCGCTGTTTCAAAGGTTAGATCTTCGCCAAAGGTTGCATTAGGGTTTCGGCCTGGGTATTTGGAGGTGGCGGCGCGACACCTAGGGGCGATCGGACTGGGCAGGGACGTGCGCCTCGGCGAGGAGAGGAGGTTGGTGATGGTCGCTGATGGTCTAGAGGGCGGTGGCGTTCGCAAACAACGGTCAAAGTCCGGTCAATAGGCTGGAACGTGCGATAGTGGGTTCGGCCTTGTCTTCGTGTACGTGAGTACGAGTTCGTTCTGGGGAGAGTTCTTGCGTGACGTAGCACATAAATTTGTAAGTGATGAATGTGTGTCGTTTTATTTATTTTCAATTTTGAATTCAATCACCATTTTTTGCCATAACTTTCTCATACGACCTCGGATTCGAACGAAATTTTTTTTGTTAGGATCGTAATTTGATTCCGGACTTGATGACACTGGCTTGGACGAATTCCGAGACGGGCGAATTTTTGGGTTTAAATCGAATTTAAATTCGATTTAAATTCAAAAGGTGAGTGTTTAAACCCTCTCACAACTACTAGAAGCTTTTATGTTTGTTAAATTAATTTTAGAAATGAACAGAAATTTATTTATGAGTATTTGGCATGTTTATTTCACTCATATTTGTTGAATTGCATTTATTAAATTTAACTGTTAATTTAATTTATTTATTGCGTATTAATTGATAGTTAGAATTTATTTGTTTGCCTATAAACTGCTAGTTAACAGTTATATAGATTATTACTGAATATAAACTATTAGATTAATAGTTGTTAAATTTAATCTGAATAAAATTGCCAGTTATTACCTGTTATATATTATCAAATATAAATTGTTATTGATTGATATTGCTTGATGATTGTGATTTGATGATGGGTGATGTTGATGGATGTTTTATTGTATATCATTAAATTGCAAATTATCATGCATATTTCCTTTCATTCGGGATTGTGGTTTGAAATGATATACAACCGCAAAATTTTATATCTTTTAAATTGCGGATTGAAATGATAAATATCTGTATCACTTGACCATAGGATAGAAAATTATATACAGGCACCGCGGTCTATATATAACTATTTTAATGTTATTTCTATGGTTTGGATGGAATACAGTTTATAATAATCTTAAATTTTATATTGTATAAATATTATTCTTCCATATATATACATATGAAGTTGAAAATTTTGAAATTAAAAGGTGTATAAATCTCTTTATTAAAAATGGAAAAAAAATTAAGAAAATGGAGTTTGATAATTTATATCATATATTTAAATGTTAAGTTTGGAAATTTTAAGATATGATATTTATAATTGGATTTTTCCCAAGATAAATTGAAATGAATATTCTAGTATAATTTGAATTGAAAAAAATATATATATTTTATTACTAGAAATTGGAATTTTTATTTATTTATGGATTTTATGTGAATATTCAAGACTAATTAATAGAACATTCGATTTGTTGAAATAATAAAATCCAACTTTAGTTTGAAATATTAATACTCCAAATGAATATACGTATATATATATAAGTTGAAGTGGTTTTGGAACTTGAGAGAGATAATACAAATTTTGGTTTAGACTTTAATAAAGAAATGTATTTGTAAAGCCATGAGAACTATTTTCT
Organism: Allium cepa; assembly: GCA_030765085.1. NCBI lineage: Eukaryota > Viridiplantae > Streptophyta > Magnoliopsida > Asparagales > Amaryllidaceae > Allium > Allium cepa. The sequence goes on along the minus strand of CM060942.1, from coordinate 311,379,100 downwards.
TTACAAAGTAACATTTAAGTTAAACCTTTTAATTCATATACCGTTGAATATTCAAACCATTCAAGTTTTAAAAGTTATGGTTTTAAATTATGAATTTCGAAATATTATGCTTTGAAAGGATATGTGGCTTTCAGACGTTATAATTTTTAAAGCATTTGGATTTTTGAAAAGGTTTATATTTGGGATAAAGGATATCATATTGCTTTGGGTTTTAAAATGATATCGTATTCATAATTTTAAAATGGAAATGTTTATTCTGGTTTTAAAGTATGAGCTATTTTTAAATGACCGCGGTGTTATAATAACGATGGGTTGGCAAAGAGACCGGGATCGGATATGGACATACTCTCTGTCGATACCGAAAACCACTTTGACTAACCGTGTACGCGGTGGAGATTCCAGAATGAAGTAGGTGGTGGCGACGTTTCCTGTAAGGTAAATACGTGGACCCGACTCCCGTGAGTTGGCATAAGGTGGCTAAAACAGGAGCGATTCTCAGGCCAATGAGGTCATTCCTCTGATCGGACCCTCCTCTTCGATATTATGCTTTGACTTGGATTGATTCAGTGGCCACTTCTATATTTTGATTTTGGGGAGTTAGTCCGAGGTGGGCGGTAACTGTGGCTACGCGTTTCCACCAGCCTGGATAGCAATTGGTATATCTACCCTGGCATTGCCTAGTTGTGCCGTGTCACCTACCATACCGAGCCTTTACTACGAGTTTCTATTTGTGTCGTACCTATGGAGTATCCTCTGGTAGCCTCCCGATCAGGAGGTATTACGGTACTGTATAGACTATTGGTATTTTACGTGTTAAGGTGGAAAATGTAAAGCCTTAACGCTATTTAAAAGTATGTTTATTTTACTATAGACACTATTATAATAGCGCAATATACTACATAGTAAATAGTTTAACGGATCCTTAGGAGATGTAAATCCCGAGCATCTCTTGAGTTACTGCACTCATATTTATTTCTGTTAATTTAACTCACATAAGATCCTTTAGTCTGACTCGAGTGTTTTTGTCTTTTCAAATTCGCTCGGGTCAGTCCGAGCGTTTCAGGATCGAAGACTTTAGCTTTGGAGGACGAAGACGAAGGAGTCGTATTATTTTATTTATAGTATTGCACTACACTCATACTGTTCCGCTGCATTGATTGTATTGGTATGTGTAACTCTGATATTTATTGTATAAAGAAGAATCAAGTGTTTTGTAAACTGTATATTTATTATTATATTTTATCCTTCCGCTGTAAGATTCTATTTTATTTTATTTCTTCTCTGTTTTTCTTATTTACCCCATAACAATCCGCCCTTCCGTATGGTTTGAATTGGCACGTGTGTCGGTTTAAAGTGTGCGAAAAGGCGGGATGTTACAGTTTGGTATCAAAGCCAGGTTTAGCGATAAACTTTGGCTTTGTGGAGTTTGACTCTTTGTTAATAGGGTAGTGATACCCCATGGGAGTCGCTGAGTGTATATATATGAGAGAGCGTATTTGTTAGTGTTATAAAAAGATTTTGATATTGTGTTAATCTGTTCCGTTTTGTATTTATAAATTCTGGTTGATGCATGGGACGCTATGTCATCAATAGGGATTTCTAAACACTTAATAGGACAGACCGACATAATATTTGTTTTTAATATAGGTGAATGAAATAACTTTTCCTATTATATTTTCTATATATAAAAATATTTTTATAAAGATATATATATATATATATATATATATATATTTGGTTGCTATAGATTGGGTGTTAGGAAATAAAAATATTTATAACAATTGAAGCTAGGTTGAAATTATAATAAATCAAATTGGAGATTTTAGAACTTAAGTCCGGGATTTTGAAAATCCGTTTTCAATGGATTTATGGGATATAGGGATTTGGTTTATAAGTATTTTCTTATATAAATATTTAGTAAATTCAAAAGAATTGGTTTAAAGAGGATTTTGAAGAAAATAAGTTTGTACTTTCCTCTCTGTCGCTGGAAAATAATTTCGGTGATGACGGCCGCATCATCGACTTTCATTTTCGAGTTTCGAAGGGAAAGGCCACCATAGTAAATTCTACTGCAGATTTGTTTTGAAATTATTTAAAATTTTAATTGATTAAAGGTAATTAGAGATATAAAAGTTGTAAGAAATTAATTATCTATTATTTCAAAATAAATTGAAATTTGACCCGGAATTTAATTCTAAAATTTTCCATTAATTAATTGTTAAATTTTAGTGGAAAAAAAAGTAAGTAATAAATGGATTGAAAACCTCTAATATGTAAGAGAATTAATGCTAAGTATAAAGGAGGTTAAAAATTTAAATTATAAATAATGGTAAAGATTTATTGTAAAATCAATGAATTAAAAGAATTGAGATTAAACTAGTATAAGTTCAATTGCATTTCTCTTTAAACATATATAACTTACCAAATATGAAAGGTTGAAATGTTAATTAAGAGATTTGAATAGAATATTATGCAAGTTGAAATGTTGGACATTTTGGATTATTCTATGAATTGCTATTATATAAATAAGAATTTAGTGGTATAAACTTAAGTTATAATTGAAATTTTACTGAAAATAAGTCAAGAATTATTAATAGGTGATATGAACTTAAGTAAATAAAATGAAATTCTTTAGTAAATAAGGATTGATTGTAGGGTTATTAACTTAAGTATGTTTTAAATTTCCCCTATTCTAATATAATGGAAAGTAGGAATAAATTAAGTGTAAGTAGAGGGTTACTGTAATTAAATATAATGGAAACTTCAACATTAAATAAATGAATGAGATTTAAGGTAAGTTGAAATTGTAATTTATAAAACAAATATATATTAATTAAAGGAATGGAGAAGAAACTTGTAAATTTTCACTTACATTCTTAAAACATACATAACTTACCATATAATAAAAAGTTGCAATGTTAGTAGGAAAATGTAAGGGGAAATCTTACAAGTGAAGAGTAAGGTAATAAAGGTATTCTATTAATTTGCAATTATTAATGAGAATTAATTGTATAGACTTAAGTTAAATTGGAAATTTTACTATAAGTAAAGGTAAGTAGTATAAATAGATGATAGAAACTTTAGTAAATAAATTGGAATACAAATATAATGAATTTTGTGATAAATGGAAAATGAAAATTTGTAAGAAATAAAGAAATCACTCCATAAATGAAAGAAAGAAAATCAAACCATTGAAGCATGAGATAAATGTATACTAAATAAATTTGGGCGTTGGTTTGAATTGTGTTGTTTGATTTATGTTGTTGGGTAAGAAATTTGAAGTGGTTAAATGAATAAGTATCTATCTTTGTTCCATCTAAGACTGTTGAGTAAAGGATGCACTTGATAGTTAATTTCATTTCATACAAATTTCAAGTTTGAACCCAAACAACTATTTGTTTGATGGATTAAATGGTTGCTTTGTTTGTGTATGTATGTTGTTTGTAAGGTTGATGGTTGTTGAATTGTTTGGTTGATTAATGATTGAATCCACTTGAATAGTTCACTTTAAAATAAATATTTAACCTTTTAGATTATATAAGTAAATACAGGTGATGGAAGCAACTGCTACTGCTTTTGGTTCCAAAATAATAAGCGTATATTGCCCGACAAATAGGTATGTTTTCGGATTACGTTTAAAGCGCTATTTTTCCCGTGTTGGGATATAATATTTTGATAATATATGTAATATATTTGTATATTTTGATATTATATTTTCTCCCGAGCCTCACCGTACAAAGGAGACTCTGCCAAAATTTCGTAAATTTTGGACTTAGAATTTTGTTGAATATTTTCCAAACTTTAATGATTTAAGTATAAAAGGTTGTAATGATTAAAAACGGGTATATTTCATTAAAGGAAATTAATCCAGAAAATTATTGTTTATAAGTTAATATTTGAAATAAGATGTACTGTTTATTCTTCCTTCTCCCTTCTTTTTCCTTTTCGGGGGCGAAAAGTTTTGAGTGGGGGAGATTGTAACGACCCGTTAAATTAATAATATTAAATGAATTGAATTAATATAATTTCTAATCTAATTGAGAATAAATGTAGAAATTTAGTATAGTAGTTGTAATTTAGTGTAACAATAAAATTTTATGACAATAGATTTGGATAATGTAGATTGTCACAATTTGATTTAAAGTTAAATATAAGAAACTGATATAAGGTTTGAATTAGTGAATATCAATAAAAAGATTAAGTAGAATGGAATTCATTGAATATAAAATAAATAGTGGAAGACTTACATTGGATTGTAAAATGGATAGTAACTAAATAAAAGGTGACCGCTGAATAAATCAATGCAATAAGTGTTGATAAGGAAATTTAATGAATGTTGTCAATAATAAATGGACTTAAGATAGTAATAAAATTTGTTTTGCCTATGTAAATTTTATGTATTGATAAGCCATAATTAAATTTGAAATTTGGTAGTAAATAGGGAATAAGTTGACTAAGGCAATTAGTAATTTAATAAATGAATGCATAGTAAGTAAGTGGAAATGTATGCATAAAAATATTTTCATATATGGGATAATTACAAAAGTTTACCCATTTATCTAATGTATATAATTGAATCTAAATTTAGGGCAACATTTTGTTATTGATGGTATAAGTGAATTTGAATAAAAGGGGTAAAAAAAATATATTTAGATTTAACATGTATTGAGTATATAGCTAAGAAGGGCATTCGATGTAAATGAATCTAAATTAATGTGTCTAGTCAATAAAAGAGAACTTTAAGGGAATAAATATAAATGAATGTATTTGGGGAATAGAGTCCTTTTATATGTGAATAGTATAATGTTGTTATTGAGAATGAACGTTACTTTAGTAATTATTAATATGGTAACGGAAGAGTGTATAAATTTTATAGTAACGTAAAAAACGTATTGTAAGATAATAATTAAGTGTAGACTTATAAAATATATTTATGACAACAAATTTTGTAAGTTATTGATTTTATTAGTTGTTAAGTTTTATTTATGTGTAAGTTAGCAATATTACAATTCAATTGAATACAGTAATTTATGCAAACAAAGGATGAACATTTGGAAGTATTACTGTAGTGATATATATATAAGAAACGGTAACTTTGTAGTTGGGGAATAATTGATTTATTTGTGAGTTGTAATCAAATAGAGTCAAATTTATTAGAATTTATTGCAATTTATGGGATTAATTGCAGTAACCTTTGAAGATTTATTCACTAAAATAATTGACGATGGAAATTATATGTAGATTTGCTTTTAGTTAATTTAAAATATCCAGAGGGCTAGAAATGACACAAATCTACTAGTTTAGAAATTTACAATAAAAAGTGGTAAGTAATTTTTCTAAATATTTAGATAGTAGGAAGATGTAGATTTAGATGGAATTTATTATTTAACTATTTCATAAGTTGAGATCTAAGTTTAGAATTGAGATTTTTAATGTATAGATATTGAGCCAATGTTAGTTTCATTAAATTGACATCAATAACCTTGAATAATAGAAAGAAAGTGAATTTAATAAATTTAATCAAACTTATAATGTTGAATTTATTAAAATTGGAATTAATATTGAAGTTAAGAATTTACATTTGAATTGATGAATAGAACAACTATTGACACTTAAATTGTTTAGAATTGGAGTAAATAGTTAAGAAAATTTAAAGGGAGAAAATTTGGTCAATTTTTGAATTTAGATGTAAAAATTGGATTTTTATAATTTATTTAATTTATTTAATGAATATTAAAAATAGCCATTTTGGCCACGGACTTGGATTTCGATGAAACCAGTTTCATCGGATCCGTATCGGTGAATTATTATAGAGTTTCAAGTTTCGTATCGATCGGACTTGTCGTTTGATCGTACGGGCGTGAAACGCCTTGAAATCAATTTTAATAAAATCAATTTGAAATCAATTTGGAAATTTTGTTTTCAGCATAACTTCTTCATACGATCAAATTTGGACGTGAAACTTTTTCCATCGCGTTCAGAATATCTTAAAATACCTATTTGGATATATAGATTTAATAAATTCAGTTCCGGAGGCATAGCGGGCTTTTTGGGCCATAATTTGTTCCGTACGTTCACTTATCCGGTCCATCTACTCTATCTCTAGTCTACCTATATAAGCACGGTTATAAACCCTAGCCCCATTTTATTTTTCCTTTTGCTGTACGTTCATTCCTTCATCTCCTTCTCCTCCTCAAATGAATGCAAACCTAGATCTACCCCAATCCAAATTTCAGTGAAAATCCAAACTCTCCAGAAAAATTCCACAAAAATATATGTTGATGTTTTCGATACGCGTAATCTACTGGTGTGATTCGTTTTTCAATTGGAGCTATCGTTCATCCATAACAATTCAAATCATTTTCGGCCTCTCATCATCGTCGCAACAAAGTTCGTCGGATCGACAAACCCTTTCTGGATTTTGTAGAGGGGACCGAGGGGAGTTGATCTGTGGTGTTTGTTCGCTGTTTCAACGGTTAGATCTTTGCCAAAGGTTGCATTAGGGTTTCGGCCTGGGTATTTGGAGGTGGCGGCGCGACACCTAGGGGCGACCGGACTGGGCAGGGACGTGCGCCTCGGCGAGGAGAGGAGGTTGGTGATGGTCGCTGATGATCTAGAGGGCGGTGGCGTTCGCAAACAACGGTCAAAGTCCGGTCAATAGGCTGGAACGTACGATAGTGGGTTCGGCCTTATCTTCGTGTACGTGAGTACGAGTTCGTTCTGGGGAGAGTTCTTGCGTGACGTGGCACATAAATTTGTAAGTGATGAATGTGTGTCGTTTTATTTATTTTCAATTTTGAATTCAATCACCATTTTTCGCCATAACTTTCTCATACGACCTCGGATTCGAACGAATTTTTTTTTGTTAGGATCGTAATTTAATTCCGGACTTGATGACGCTGGTTTGGACGAATTCCGAGACGGGCGAATTTTTGGGTTTAAATCGAATTTAAATTCGATTTAAATTCAAAAGGTGAGTGTTTAAACCCTCTCACAACTACTAGAAGGTTTTATGTTTGTTCAATTAATTTTAGAAATGAATAGAAATTTATTTATGAGTATTTGGCATGTTTATTTCACTCATATTTGTTGAATTGCATTTATTAAATTTAACTGTTAATTTAATTTATTTATTGCGTATTAATTGATAGTTAGAATTTATTTGTTTGCCTATAAACTGCTAGTTAACAGTTATATAGATTATTACTGAATATAAACTGTTAGATTAATAGTTGTTAAATTTAATCTGAATAAAATTGCCAGTTATTACCTGTTATATATTATCAAATATAAATTGTTATTGATTGATATTGCTTGATGATTGTGATTGGATGATGGGTGATGTTGATGGATGTTTATCATTAAATTGCAAATTATCATGCATATTTCCTTTCATTCGGGATTGTGGTTTGAAATGATATACAACCGCAAAATTTTATATCTTTTAAATTGCGGATTGAAATGATAAATATCCGTATCACTTGACCATATGATAGAAAATTATATACAGGCACCGCGGTCTATATATAACTATTTTAATGTGATTTCTATGGTTTGGATGGAATACGGTTTATAATAATCTTAAATTTTATATTGTATAAATATTATTCTTCCATATATATACATATGAAGTTGAAAATTTTGAAATTAAAAGGTGTATAAATCTCTTTATTAAAAATGGATTTTTTTTTAAGAAAATGGAGTTTGATAATTTATATCATATGTTTAAATGTTAAGTTTGGAAATTTTAAGATATGATATTTATAATTGGATTTTTCCCAAGATAAATTGAAATGAATATTCTAGTATAATTTGTATTGAAAAAAATATATATTTTTTATTACTAGAAATTGGAGTTTTTATTTATTTATGGATTTTATGTGAATATTCAAGACTAATTAATAGAACATTCGATTTGTTGAAAGAATAAAATCCAACTTTAGTTTGAAATATTAATACTCCAAATGGATATACGTATATATATATATATAAAAATTGAAGTGGTTTTGGAACTTGAGAGAGATAATACAAATTTTGGTTTAGACTTTAATAAAGAAATGTATTTGTAAAGCCATGAGAACTATTTTCTTTACAAAGTAACATTTAAGTTAAACCTTTTAATTCATATACCGTTGAATATCCAAACCATTCAAGTTTTAAAAGTTATGGTTTTAAATTATGAATTTCGAAATATTATGCTTTGAAAGGATATTTGGCTTTCAGACGTTATAATTTTTAAAGCATTTGGATTTTTGAAAAGGTTTATATTTGGGATAAAGGATATCATATTGTTTTGGGTTTTGAAATGATATCGTATTCATAATTTTAAAATGGAAATGTTTATTCTGGTTTTAAAGTATGAGCTATTTTTAAATGACCGCGGTGTTATAATAACGATGGGTTGGCAAAGAGACCGGGATCGGATATGGACATACTCTCTGTCGATACCGAAAACCACTTTGACTAACCGTGTACGCGGTGGAGATTCCAGAATGAAGTAGGTGGTGGCGACGTTTCCTGTAAGGTAAATACGTGGACCCGACTCCCGTGAGTTGGCATAAGGTGGCTAAAACAGGAGCGATTCTCAGGCCAATGAGGTCATTCCTCTGATCGGACCCTCCTCTTCGATATTATACTTTGACTTGGATTGATTCAGTGGCCACTTCTATATTTTGATTTTGGGGAGTTAGTCCGAGGTGGGCGGTAACTGCGGCTACGCGTTTCCACCAGCCTAGATAGCAATTGGTATATCTACCCTGGCATTGCCTAGTTGTGCCGTGTCACCTACCATACCGAGCCTTTACTACGAGTTTCTATTTGTGTCGTACCTACGGAGTATCCTCTGGTAGCCTCCCGATCAGGAGGTATTACGGTACTGTATAGACTATTGGCATTTTACGTGTTAAGGTGGAAAATGTAAAGCCTTAACGCTATTTAAAAGTATGTTTATTTTACTATAGACACTATTATAATAGCGCAATATACTACATAGTAAATAGTTTAACGGATCCTTAGGAGATGTAAATCCCGAGCATCTCTTGAGTTACTGCACTCATATTTATTTCTGTTAATTTAACTCACATAAGATCCTTTAGTCTGACTCGAGTGTTTTTGTCTTTTCAAATTCGCTCCGGTCAGTCCGAGCGTTTCAGGATCGAAGACTTTAGCTTTGGAGGACGAAGACGAAGGAGTCATATTATTTTATTTATAGTATTGCACCACACTCATACTGTTCCGCTGCATTGATTGTATTGGTATGTGTAACTCTGATATTTATTGTATAAAGAAGAATCAAGTGTTTTGTAAACTGTATATTTATTATTATATTTTATCCTTCCGCTGTGAGATTCTATTTTGTTTTATTTCTTCTCTGTTTTTCTTATTTACCCCATAACAATCCGCCCTTCCGTATGGTTTGAATTGGCACGTGTGTCGGTTTAAAGTGTGCGTAAAGGCGGGATGCTACATAAACTCTGGGTTAGACAAGGGTCTGGTGTGAGTAACAGATTAAAGTTGCTTAACTTTGAAAAAACCTTTGAAATAAAAGGTTTCTCATAAGACTTCCCGCACATAAACATGAAAAACATAAACTTGAAAAGTTTTTACCCTAGGATAACCAAAATATTTGATAGGAAATCCAGTGATATTATAATAAGGTTTAGGGTTTTCAAGTAAATAAGAAATAGCTGAAATCGTTACATGATTAAATTCCAGCATACTAGCCATAAAGTGGGTTATACAATCAAAACCGTAAAGGACACGTAGGAAGAATGGGTTTCTATCAATGGTAGGACTAATGGGGTACCTCCCGTCACAGCACGTGGCCTGGATCACCGTACCGAGGATCCTCTAAATCCCCTGCAACACAAGGTCGGAACCATCCCTTACTGGATGGTCCCGAACAAAACAACCCCGCGGTTGTTTGCAAGCAACTGCCCACACAGCCGAATAAAAGGGACTTCTAGACAGGGGAAGATCTTGTCCTACTTGAGCGCGACTCACTTAGCCTTGCTCACCTCCCCTGTTTTATCCATTCCCGGTTGAAGAGGTTTGAGGCTACGATTACCTTTATAGAACACATCTATCTTAGAATGCACATCGTCCACCTGACGATGTTCTAAAAGCATTCAATCCATACAAGTTCATTCCGGGTTTAAACGAAACCGAAGGCATTATCTCGTTACGCTCATTTTGGAATCACCCTCAGAGTTAACGACAATAACTCTTACACTCTGAATCTTCATCTTCACTTGAGATTCACGACCTATCGTTTAATTTGGAACGATGTGGTTTTCGAATATCCAAATTTGAAAACCCGATCCCGGTCTCGTCGAAATCCAAAACGTCGTCTTCTAAAGCCAAGTTGTTTTAAGGTTAAAACAATTCAATTCGTTATCTATATTCACACAGATAGATAATTGACATCTCACAAATAGAAAATTCATTTCATCACAATTTAACCAGAGCATCTCATATCACAGATCAACACATATCTCATATCAAAGATATCAAACGATTCAAGGCATTCTATATCATTCAACCATCTATAAGAAATAATCTATTAATCACACCATCTTTAATTAATTTAAAATAAATTAAATTTATTACTTCCATTACTATAAATCTTGCTTACTTAACCATTAACTAATTACAAACTAATTAATTAAGCATCCTCTAATTAGCCATCTTAATTAATTATGCTTGATTAATTATTCTTCAATTACATTAAGTAATTAGCCTTTAACTAATTACACAAATTAATTATCGTGAACCATATACAGTAATTAGCCTTTAATTACTTTCAATAATTAATTAACTATAATTAATTACATTAATCCTTAATTAATTATTCTATAATCACCTCATTGATTAATTATCCTTTAATTAATCAACCCTTAATTACTTAATTAATTATATTAATTAATGATCCCTTAATTACTTCTTTAATTATTAATTAATCTTTAATTAATTTTATTCATTAATCAACCTTGATTAATCATATTTAGTAATTAACTACACTTAATTAATTACATTACTTAATTAACTTGTAAATAAATTTTATTAATTATTTCTTTAATTAATTACACCAAGTAATTAATTCTTAATTACTTCCACTGAGTAATTATCCTTCTTATTAATTACACAAAGTAATTAAACTAAAACTACTTCCATTCTTCAATTAATTACATCCAGTAATTATCCGTTAATTACTTCACTAAGTAATTACACTTTATAAATTACATTAAGTAATTATACTTAACAAATCATCCAGTGATTATCTTAAATTAATTAAACTAACTAATTAACTTAAACTAATCAGATTAATTTAATTAATTACATTGAGTAATTAATCCGTTTAATTACTTTCATTAAGTAATTATAATTAACCAATTCCACAAATGATTATCCTTAATTAATTAATCTATTTAAAATTAATCACATTAGTTAATCATTTCGTATCCCTAGTTAATGATCTTCATTAACTATTAACAATTCTTTAATTACTTCCCTTAAGTAATTAAACTTAAATGAACCATTATTAATTAGAAATAAATTAATTTTTTTTATTACCAGTTAATTCATTTCTAATTACATGCTTAATTGTAACCTAATTAATTTTAATTACCTGATTAATTAATTTCTAATCATTAATTAATAATCTTAACATATCTCATTGATGATCCCTAATTACACATTAATTAATCCTTAAATTAATGTAACTTACAACCCCTAATTACGTAATTAATTAACCTTTATCATAAACTAATTAAATTAATTAATTACTCTTTAATTTCCTTATTAGTTTAATTAATTTCAAATCATTAGATCTTAATTAACTTTAAGATAAAAATATTATTCTTATCGATGACTTAATTATCATTTACAAATGCATTTGAAATATTTTACTTTTAAATTTGCTTTTAAATTCCGTTTCAAATTTAAGATTTAAAAATGATTACAAATTTGACTTTAACAAAATTCAAAACAATTTTAAAAACCATTTAAATCAAATGTTAAAGAACGCTTATCTTATGAAAGAATTTTATAAGAGTTTTTAAACTAAATTTATTTAAATTCAAACCTTGTTTTTATTTCAAATAATTTTTTAAAAAAAAATCTATTCTAACATGCTGCTTCGGGTTCAACCCGAAGCCTACTCGAGCTCTTACCCGGGAAACTCCATATTCTTTCTTCTTTTCAAAAAATTTGTATAAGTTTTAAAACTTTAAACCTGGAAACCAATTCACTCTCGAACGACCCGAGCCTTCACTCGAGTCAACACCTCAATATTCTGAGGCCTACTTCGAGATAGAACACAACCCAAGCACTGACACCAAAACCACAGCTGTCCACATGCACCGGAGATGCCACCACCTCCGACCAACCACGACGACTTCCTCACATCGGCGATTACCTCGAACCTGATCCCGACCATCCAAACTCTGATAACAACTCAAAATAAAAAACGAGCCAGTCTGCACAATACTCGAACAAACCTAAACCTGGAAAAAAACTCTTGCTCGCTACTCCGACCACCGGAGGGTCAGGACTTCCGGCCATGCCTTCATCTACCTCCATGCTTCCATTTCCCAGAGTTCGCTGGAGCTCGGTCCACTAGAGACGCCTTGGCAAACCAAATACTCGACTATGCCAAAACTAGGGTTACAGACATAAATCGACCACCTGCCGCCACCACTGTGCCTTGATCACCTTACTGCCATTTTTTCCAAACTCCTCGATCATCCTTCCACCTCCAATGAGAACTACGACCTCGCCGAGCAACTAGATCGCCAGAGACAACCCAAAACACCCATTTCTGATCAACTCGAACCACTCCCTCATCCCACTACTAAAAATTATGATATCATTTTTAAAAATCATGTTTTTGGATGATAATTCAGTTTATAAACCTGAATTGATAAATTAAGATGTTTGGATTTTCACTCTTTTTAAGTTTGCTCTGTTCTTTTTGGTTTACAGAGAAATTTCAAATTTATTTTAACTTAAATAAAATTTTAAACTATAATCTATGATGAAACAAACAATTTTTGTTTAAGACTTAAATCCAAACAAAGAATAGATCAAGAGATAGTGATTTTTATTTAAAATCTTGAGTTTGAAAAAAAGGAACAGAGATGTCTCAGCTGAAACAGGCATGCACACATCTATCATTCAAATATACACAGAAAATTCATATATACAACACATACTTTGCTTCAGAGATTCACATGCAACCGGATTTCATACTTAAGTTTTTAAAAAAAATGTTACTCACAAGATTCAAAGATGAACAGTGTCTTTTGTTTAAAAAAGCTTGAAACTGTGAAAACTTGAATGCTGAAAAGTATGCTTCTTTGATTTTAAAAACTTGAATGCTAATCCTATTAAAACAGGAATGCTTTGATATTGGATCTTGTAGACATGATTCCTGCTCTGATTTTGAAACACAGATGAAATATGCTTTGATTCCAGGTTGAAGAATGTACATGCTAGTGGTTTGATTTATTTGAAAATGAGATTCACAGGCTTTGATTTGATTTGCAAATTTGATTACGGGTTTGCTTGATTAACTTGCTTTTGAAACAAGTTACAGGCTAAAGAAAATGTAGGATTTTGGTTTGATTTTGAAAATGAATTACAGGCTGTTGAATTGATTTCTGGTTTGAGGAAGATGTTTGCAGTTTATTGACTTTAATTTCTAGTTTGTGAATGTTGATTACCAGATTGTTTTTGGGAATTTTTTTTTACACAGGCTGAAGTTTCTTGTATTAAATGAAGATAGAAAAGAAAATAAAAGAGAAGGAAATACATGTTTTATATAGGTGAAAATGTGTTTTATTTAAAATGAAAAAATCAAAATAAAAATGACACTTGTTAAAAATCCACCATTTGTCATTTACATTTACTTATTAATTAACACTTGTTACTATTGTATCTTAATTTAATTACACTTATCATATGTATTATTTTATTAATTTGAATGTTAATAATAAAGATTTTACTTTAAATTTACTAATTTATAAATACTTATCCAAATTTATATATATATATATATATATACATATATATTACTTTAAAGAAAATATTATAAAACCAATTATATATATAAATAAAAGCTTATACATATATTTTTAAAATATCTATCTTTTGAACTTCAACATTAAATCCAAATTCAAACTCAAATTAAATTTAAAAATCCAATTTAAAGTCAACTTATATATACATATATAACTATACATTCAATTTGAAAATAACAATTCTATTTTCTATCAAATCTATTCATATCTATATATAAAAACAATATATCATTGTTATTGTTTGAAAATAATAATTTTGTCAATTTAAAATACTTTATAAAAGAGATTATCTCATTATTTACAAATTTCTTATATTACTTAAATGAATTAATGCATCATATATTTTAAACTTTTATATATGTATTTTCAAATCATATTTATCAAGTAATATTTAAAAAGGAAAATAAAATAAACTTTTTTGTTAATCTTATTTAACTTTAAGCTAAAAGATATTTTAAACAATTAAAAATTAACATTTACCTTAAATATTTTAAAACTACATGATTAACTATTTAAATAGCTTTGAAAAGTTTTATTTTGAATTAATCATAATTTCCAAATTACCCAATATATATTGGAATTTGAAAATATGATTTTATTTGTTAAATACAAACCAAAGATTTCTATTTACAATATATACAGATATATATACATTATAAGTAGAAAACATTTTATTAGCTTTTTTTTAAAAGATAAAATTTACCGATTTAAATTAAAATTATCAAAGAAAATTATCAAATCAATTTAATTTTTAATACATATTATTAAATTGATATTGCCCCAAATTTCGGATCATCACATTAACTTTTCCTATTTTAATGCAATTTATGACAGAATTTCTATTCCTCAAGCTTTTATTATTTTACATCTTCATTTCAGTAGTTTTAGTCCATATTCGCGTTTAATCTATTCTAATCCATATGCGAAGAAAAAGAAGAGTATAGAAAAAAATTGACGCTTGCATGAAATCCAAAACGTAGAAAAAGATGTAAATATGACATAGAAAACAATATATAAATACAAATGTTAACGTTGAAAGGTGTACGCTAACACCCCGGTGTAAGTAGTAATCAAGTGAAAGCACCACCCGTTAGTACGGGAACTGAAAATAAGAAGAAAATAGCAGGAAATAATAAAGCGACAACGGTTTTTATAGTGGTTCGGCTCAAAGTCAAGCCTACATCCACTTATTCTTTTCAATCACCGATTTCATTACAAGTTTTACAACCATCCGTCGTATTCAACACCAATACAACAAACAGTTAGAACTTTGATGATGAATTGCTTTCTAGATTCATGTTGAATGTATTTGATCGCTTCTCTCGGTTCTTTGAAGTGTTGTTGAAATCATGAGAGCAGTAGAGTCTTCGAGCTTCTAAGTCCAGGAAAGTCCCGGGAAAAAAGTCCCCCTTTCAATGTGGAATAGCTGGGGTATTTATAGGAGAACGTTAGGTCATTAGGTGTTACGTCAGGTCTTAGGTCGTTAGGTCTTAGGTCTTAGGTCGTTAGGTCGTTAGGTCTTAGGTCTTAGGTCATTAGGTCTTAGGTCTTAGGTCGTGCACTTTCTTTGAGCAGCTAGGTTGCTTTGAGATGAACTATCTTTGGTTTTTCGGTTGATCTTTTGGTATCACGGCCTTGCAAAAAAGGCGGGATAACATTTGCCCCCCAAAACAAGCCTTGCAATAGGAAGATGTGTTTTGTAATGCCATACGCTAGATGTTCATATCCCGTTGATGTCCTGCAAAGAAATTAACAGTTTTATATGACCTCAAATGACGACCGTTCCGGATCGAGCCATTTGAGGTGAAACGTGATCGTTCGCGATAAAATGCCTTACCTCGAATGACGACCGTTCGAGGTCGAGCCATTTGAGGCAAAGTTTAACCGTTCGCGATCAAGGGTCTGACCTCAAATGACGACCGTTCGGGATCGAGTCATTTGAGGTGAAGTGTGACCATTCGCGATCAAATGCTTGACCTCAAATGACGACCGTTCGAGATCGAGTCATTTGAGGTGAGATGTGACCATTCGTGGTTAGGGTGCCGTTCGAGGCGAGTTGTGACCGTTCGAGATCGGGTGCCGGTCGAGGCGAGTTATGACCGTTCGAGGTCGGGTGCCGTTCGAGGCGAGTTGTGATCGTTCGAGGTCGGGTGCATGTTCGAGGCGAGTAAGTGTGCCCGGGGGGGCTTAGTATTATCGAAGCCAGGTTCACGTTCGGGTGAGTTCCTGGATCGTTTGTGTGCCAAGGTGATTTACTGTCATTCCAGAGCATGCTTTAGGTCCGTTCGCGACCCCGTACATGTGTAAGTAGCTTAGCCATCTCAGAGCATGCATAAGGACCGTTTGTGACTCCGTACAGGTGTAAGAAGCTTAGCCAACTCAGAGCATGCCTAAGGACCGTTCGTGACCCCGTACATGTGTAAGAAGCTTAGCCAACTCAGAGCATGCCTAAGGACCGTTCGCGACCCCGTACATGTGTAAGTGACTTAGCCTTTTTAGATTTATCAAAGTTCAATATTCATCCAACTGAAGAGTTTTAAGACAAAAATGTCTGACAAAGTCAAATCCAAACATCAGAAAGTAAAACACAAAAGCAGAGTAGTTACGTCCGAGTGCAAACGCCTACATCGTTACAATTTATAGTTGTATCAGAGCATGCCTTGGGATCGTTCGCGGTCCCATACATGTGTGAACAACCTAGTTGTGTCGATGTAGAGTTTTCTACTCATTCGTCATAATCTCAATCAACTGATAATAAGCTGACGCCTGGATCCTGAGCCGTCTTCAGTTGGTGCAGGTGGTGGTCGTTCTTGTTCCACCGTTGTGATCCTCCTTTTCACATACTGTGATAACAAACCATCTCGGATGTGCCCCTCAACTTCGTCTTTCAAGTGTCTACAGTCATTTGTGTTATGACCATTCAACTCGTGGAATGAGCAATACTTGTCCGACTTTCTCTCGTTATTAGTTGGATCTCTCCTTATCGGCTTTCGATAAGGAACCTGTCCCTTGGTGTCTTGGTAGATCCGCTCCAAAGTCTCATTTAACTCCGTGTATGAGGTGAATCTTGGTCCTCTTCGTGGTCGTACTGATCTATCATTGTTATCCTCGGCCTTTCGTTTACCTTTGCTAGATTCTACCCCTTTCTCAGGAGGATTTCCGACCTTGATTGCATAAACATTGATTCCTTCATCCCTTTCTGCACTAGCATCTTCCAATCGTAAAAACTTTTCGACCTCATGATAGAATTCTCCTAGATCCATAGGTGGATTCTTAGTTAATGAATTTTTGAACTCTGTGCCATCAGCTAATACAGAACAGCTGCCATCATAACCATGGATGGATCTGGTCAATCCACCGATGCCGCTTCGGCATTGAATCGTGTTAAAAAACTCCTCAAAGACTCCCCAGCTCTCTGCTTTAAAGTTGTCAAACTCATCACATTCTTGGGTCTTGCGATGTGAACCCTAAATTGCCTCATGAACTTCTCGGATAAATCAGCCCACGCTCCTATGGAGTTGCTTTCCAGCTGCCTAAACCATAGTGCTGCAATATCTGTCAGATACAATGAAAAGCACCGAGCCATGACTTCTTGTGATGCCCCCAGCACTTCCATATGCATCATATACCTTGTCAGATGGACCGCGGGGTCCGTCCTTCCATCGTACATCTCCACCGATGGTAACTTGAACATTGGCGGGTTCCTAGCTGTCCTAATCGCAGAAGAAAAGGGACTTCTGTTTACATCTTCAAGATCTCTACTCACTAGACCACCCCTCATGGCTCGCCTGACCATTTCTGCCAATCTGTCATTGTCTCCAAGATATAGTCCTCGTTCATTGCCTTCAACCTGGCCCTCGAGTCCATTAGAGCTTTTAGGAATCTGCCCCCCTGATTGAGTGTTTATTCCTCTACCAATGCCATGTTGCTCAAATACACCCGATGTTCTTCTCGGTAATGGGTCTGCGTGCTCTAAATGAGTGCCCCATAATCCTGGTGCTGCGTCAGATGGTCCTGCTCCACTCTAAACTCCAGCCGTTCCTTGATTTTGCGCTCCAAGTTGTCTAATTTGCTGAAACAAATTCTGGATCATCTCCTCCTCTCTCTTCATCATTGCCTCCATCTCATC
Organism: Allium cepa; assembly: GCA_030765085.1. Classification (NCBI taxonomy): domain Eukaryota; kingdom Viridiplantae; phylum Streptophyta; class Magnoliopsida; order Asparagales; family Amaryllidaceae; genus Allium; species Allium cepa. The sequence goes on along the minus strand of CM060942.1, from coordinate 311,360,893 downwards.
CTTGGTGATAAAGACTGAAGCCTGATTCTCTCCTGAGGAACCCCCTTGACTCCCTTCGTGCTGACTTCTTTCTGGTCTCTGTCTTCTACTTGTTTTCCTTCCAGGAGCCATAATCTCGGATAGACTCCTGGTTCTTAAAGAGAGTCTTTCGACAAATCTTTGCGAAGCAATGATGAAAACGCTCCTGAGTTCAATTCTCAATAGAAGCACCAAAAATGTTAACGTTGAAAAGTGTATGCTAACACCCCGGTGTAAGTAGTAATCAAGTGAAAGCACCACCCGTTAGTACGGGAACTGAAAATAAGAAGAAAATATCAGGAAATAATAAAGCGACAACGGTTTTTATAGTGGTTCGGCTCAAAGTCAAGCCTACGTCCACTTATTCTTTTCTATCATCGATTTCATTACAAGTTTTACAATCATCCTTCATATTCAACACCAATACAACAAACTGTTAGAACTTTGATGATGAATTGCTTTCTGGATTCATGTTGAATGTATTTGATCGCTTCTCTCGGCTCTTTGAAGTGTTGTTGAAGTCATGAGAGTAGCAAAGTCTCCGAGCTTCTAAGTCCAGGAAAGTCCCGGGAAAAAAGGCCCCCTTTCAATGTGGAATAGCTGGGGTATTTATAGGAGAATGTTAGGTCGTTGGGTCTTAGGTCGTCAGGTCTTAGGTCTTAGGTCTTAGGTCGTTAGGTCGTTAGGTCTAAGGTCTTAGGTAGTTAGGTCTTAGGTTGTTAGGTCTTAGGTCTTAGGTCGTTAGGTCTTAGGTCGTTAGGTCTTAGGTCATGCACTTTCTTCGAGCAGCTGGGTTGCTTTGAGATGAACCATCTTTGGTTTTTCTGTTGATCATTTGGTATCACAACCTTGCAAAAAAGGTGGGATAACAACAAATACTGTAAATAAACTACAAATTTTCTTATAGTTCAGCATAATTCAATTAATATGATTAATTACTGAATAAAACATTCTAAACAGGAATCTTAGGATAATATATCTAAAACTTAAAAGATATACGAATAAATCCACTCACCCGTCGTCCTTAGCTCTACTTGTGCTCCGCTTGGCTCCATAGTCCGTATGGATCCCCTTCTTCCAATGTGTATAATATTTTAATTTAGAAGATCTTCTTCCTAGAAATTATTATCTTTTTAGGGTTCAGCCTTAGACAATGAACCCATGAGAGAAAATCTAATTGTGAGAAGATAGCTAGGCCTAGAATCCTGTTTATATTGGAGCTTGGGGATCTCAGACTGTTGGATTTTTGGATTGAACTTGGAGCCACCACGTCACAGGATAATTTGAAGCCATCGGATGAAGAGCGTACGGCTCAAATCGTGCAAAAATAAGAAAACGCATCACTGCATGTACCAGGATGAATTTTCTTCTAAGCCGTGTGCGAGTCGACCGGTCAGTCGACCGCCCTTAGCAAGCAGTAGATCGGGCGGTCGACCGTTGCCCTATTGGGTTGGGCCCATATCCGCACTATACTGTGTTTTTTCATTCGGTTACCTTTCTGTTTCGTTCTTAACTTCATCATATTGATTCGTATTTTGATGAGTTATATATGAAAACTGATCAGAAAATCGTCCCGAATGCAATGGTTCAAGTTCCGAAGCCATATTCTGAAAATTCCACAATTATTTATTTCATTACTTATCGTCATAAGTTAAATTTTAATTGTATAAAAATGCAAGGTGTTATAAATCAATGTTGATCCCTACAGCGGGGATTAGTACTAATCCTTAAAGAAGGGAAGTGGGGCCCAATGACTCCTTGTGGTGGTCCTCGATGTTCATGTTATGAATCCAAGCCGTGTTTGCATAGTCGCCTAGGTATTTTTTAGAGATATTGATGTAGTAGAAGAGCAGAGTTGTAGTTTCATGTATTCATGAAGATCGAAATAAACTTGCATTGAATCAACAAAACAACCTTAGAAATAGACTCTCGACATCAAGATTGACATGTAGGAAGAAGATGGGGTCCACCCAGGCTGTACTTGGGAGTCCGTGTCGATCACTAGGTGGGATTCGGAAACGATTCCCAACTCAGGGAATCTCATTGTTGTGTTGTCTTGATTTGGGTTGTTTTGGCATTGGTGGAACTTACTTGTAGCCCAACTCGAGAAATTTTAGTGTTTGCTTAGGGCTCGATATGAATATTCTCTGAGATTTTCATATTTTGAGTTTTCCTTCGCCTGCTTAGAGTCAGACCCGAGTTTTTTGAGTGTTTGCTCTGATTCATTAGCGGTCGATACCAAGTCAAGTCCAAGGTTCGGAATCGAGTCCACTCTGGACCACACTTCGGGTTCTTTATGGATTTTTGTAGGTGGCGTTTTGAGTTGTTTTCCAATGTTATCCTACTTCGAGTTTGACCTGAAGATTTTTGGGTTTCCTTCGAGTCGGCTCTTTCAGAAACTTAAACTTTCAAGTTTTCAAATTTTTTCGCTCATTTTTTGAGATTTCATTTTTCTTGCTTTTTTATTATATTCTCAAAGTTCTTCGATCATTTCTCCATCGTTTGCTCATCTGATTCGACTGTTTAAGTTTGTTCGAATATCGCCTGATCAAAAGGCTAGATAACACTCATAATGCTAATATGTACTAGCATTATATTAATTTTAGTGTCATTTTATGAAGTGTGGTAATACTCGTAGATGATGTTTCCATGTTTTAACTCACAATTCTAATTTATGGTAGCATTATGAGAATTATAGCAGCAGTTTATGAATTGCAAAAATATTTTTAAACCGTGGCAGCATTTTATAAACTTTTTTTTTGAGAAAAATAAGTGATCTTCACAAGGAGGAGAACACTCATATACTTTTGTTCTATACTTAAGAAGGAGCTGCCAACAAGCCTACCAGGTAGCAAAACCCCTCATACAAATATGAGAAAATGTGGCAGATGTTCCAATCTTCAAAATCAGTAGAATCCATCCAATCCAATAGTTATACCCTGTGTCTGCAAAGAATCTGAACAAAAAATGTAAGATCAATGCATATGTTCACCTACTCATCGATCATTGTCACCATATCTGATCCAATGAAACTCCAACGTTCTCCAATTATAGACACCATGTACCACCTTTCTCTGCATTTCAGTCAAATTACAACGTAGTTTTATCCAAATCTCAAGTCGCCAATTTAAGCCATGACCACATATCCGAGAAGAAAGCAGCCAAGAAGAGGGCTGCTCCTAGAGTGATGGAAGAGGAAAAAAGTGCAAGGGTTCCAATGAGGTTGCTGCCGAAAAAGAGAAAGGATCTTCGGGCCGCTGTTGATAAGAAAGGTGCTTGGAAGAAAAAATGCAGGGAGATGGGGAATTTGCAATGGCGACGTTCGTCTCCCTGCGTTTTTTCCTTCCAACCAACTTTCTTCTTAGCATCGGCCGAATATTCTTCCTCTTTTTCAGTAGCAGCCTCGTTGGAGCACTTCTATTCCACTTCCGCCACTTTAGAAACAGCTCTCTTCTTGGCGGCTTTCTTCTCGGATTTGTGGGACATGGCTCAAATTAGTGACTTGAGGTTTGGATAAAACGTCGTCGTGTTTTAATTGAAATGCCGAGAAATGTGGTGTAAGGTGTTTATAATTGAAGGTGCTGGAGTTTTATTGCATGAAATAGGGTGAAGGATTGATGAATAGTTGAGCATTTGTCCGTTTATGTTCCACGGTGGAAAATTTTGCAAATGTTTAAGCACGTAGATCCACGCAATGTTACCGGTCAGAAATGAATTTGAGTAATGATTTCTATTATGCGCAAATGCGTGTTTAAACAAGAAAATTTGTGTAACATTAAATAGTCGATGAAACAAATTTTCTTGATTAAGCACGCGATCCACATAATAATTCTATAAAAACATGTTTCTCTTTAATTCTCTCCTAAAATACATCCAAGGACATGTATATTATAACTTATACAATTAATTACAGGTATGTTCTTAATTCTCTTTCAATATTTAACAATCATGTCCTTATAGTTTATAATTTCTACAATTATTTATTAAAAAAAAAATTATAATTCTTTTCCATTGTTTTACATTCAAGTTCATTTAGTGCCTTTCTTAACTAAATTGGTATTCCATTATATATTCAAACATATACTTAATAATTAAAACTTATAACTTAAACAATATATAAAATTTTAAAGTTAATAATTTTACGGACCACTGTTATCCTAAAAAAATTATTATTTTTTGATTGTATAATAAGTTATATTTTATAACATCATATCTAGCAAAAAGTTTTACTAGTAGTCATGTCAACTTTTTAAAATACATTAATCCACCATTTCATATTTTCAAGTAGTAAATGTATTCATACATTTTTTTAACTTGACTTCAATAAGATCAAAATTAAATGCTAAGATTATCAGATAAATGATTTCAAAATGGTTTTATTTCTTTAATATAACCAAATATCATGTTCATGTTATTAATACTTCCAATAATTTATAATAATTTTAAATAGGTTGGAAGCTAGAATTTGTTATATTGCGTAAAAAATGTTAGAAAATAATTTCAAGTAATAATTTCAAATAATGTTGTCATTGTTTATTATACTATAACAACAATTAGTCTTATAGTATTGCAAGTATTAATAACATTATTTTTATTATATTATGATGATGATTTTAACGTAATAATTACTTATATTAGCAAAATAAAACTACTTTGAAATTATATTTCAATGATCTTAGCATTTAAATTTGACCTTATTGCAGTCAAGTTCTAAATTTTATGCATATTTTTATTATTTGAAATTATGAAATGGTGGATCAATATACAACAAAAATTGACATGATTGCTTGTGAATCCCTTTCTAGATATAATTTCAAAACAGTATTTGTTACATCTAAAAATTAAGGTAGCGTTTAATTTGTTATTTTTAGTTTTAAGTTTTCGTCCATACAATAATGCACACGACGCGTGTATATTTTCGAAAAAGACCAATTTAGAAAACAAAGTTAACATACAAAATAAAAAACAACTTTTTATTTATTTATTTTCCATGTTTTAAAAAATAATACAAGCCCGTAATCAATTTATTCTTCCATCGTCCCTTTATCCCTTTCGTCCTCCCATCCGTCTTTTTTCTTTCCCTCCGTCGTCCCTCAATTCATCGTATATTTGACCCACATATTGAAAATCGAAAACACAAATTCGTTTTTAAACTAAATACCACGTATTTATTTTTTTAAGGACAAGAATGGTCCGTAAAAAAATTAGTTTTAAAGTTATATGTTGTTTAGATCATGCATTTTAGTTTATTATGTATATGTTTATACATATAATGGAGTACTTATAAACAATGGACTTATATGTTAAGTATTGGAAGAGAATTAAGTTGATACTTGGAAGTGATCGTACAAGTTATAAAATATAGGGACGTGGGTATAAATATCTAAAAAGAATCATATTTCTGTAGAATTAAGGAGAGATCTATGAATTCTTCTACTTTACTTATATTGTTTAACAGAAAACTGCATTTCTTAATAACATTATTTTTATCATATTATGATGATATGAACATTATATTTGTTGATATCAGGAACATATAATTATCTGAGATTGTTTGTCCATGACCTTTACAATTTAATGTGATCTTACTGTAGTAAAATTTGAAAATGTAAAATGTCCGATTAATACTATACTGCAAAAATGATATGACAACTTGTAAAATTGATTTCTAAATTTAATACTGTAAAATTCAGTTTGTTAATAGGATGTAAAAAAATATTTTCTTAGGATAACAATGCTCCGTGAAAATAATAATTAAAGAAAAATAAGAAAAAGTGCGAAGGACAAACAATATCTTTTTGATTACAAGGTCAACCTATTTTTCTTTTTTTTCGTAAGGACCAAGTTTTGATCAAAGTACACCACAAAACCAACAATTTTGGTTAAAGGACGCAACACAAAAATTATGGCCTCTACTTTCACGCTATGTAACTTAAGGAGGGCATGACGATAGCAACTAGATCGATTGCTAATGTGGAGAACATAGAAGCAAGACTCAAGATAAATAGTGACTACTTTGTTTGTGGTAATGGATTAGAAAAGGTCAACTAGGGTTGGGTGATAAAAACGATTTCGAACTTGGAGAGCACTGGGTGGCGACAGTAACAAAGAGGTTAGCAATGTTTTTGATATGATGCGATGATGGTGATTATAAAGGATCAACTGCAAATTGGGAAATGAAAAGATATCGACAGTAACAAATATTGTCTAGTATCGTTTTCTGATTTTTGTACAGAAAAAAAAATGTTGTATATATTTATTCCTAATGCTAATTTGTAGTAACATTATATTAATTGTAGTATCATTTTATGAAGTGTGGTAATATATGTAGATGATATTCGTATATTTTAACTCACAATTCTAATTTATAGTAGCATTTTGTGAATTATAATAGCAGTTTATAAATTGCAAAAGTATTTTTTAAACTTTAGAAGTACTTTATCTATATTATATTTTTAGGCGAAAATGTGTAAAAATACTTAACCTAAAATGTTTTTTACAGTAACATTCTATGAACTGTAGTAATATTTTACGGATTATTGCATACGCGACCAAGAAGTTTGCCATATCATATGGTAAAAAATTTATGTTGATGTCCTAGAAATTGAAAATGAACATTAGTTTTTCCTTTGAACAAATCACCCATTTTAGAATTTTATATTGTTTAAAGTCATGTGTTCCCTTTATTATGAATATGTTAATATTTGTTATAGAATATCAATTTGATCAAGAAAAAAATGTTATACAAACTTTAAAGTAAAATAATGGAAAATAAACAAAGAGGGTTTTGTAATTAATATATAAACTACAAATTTAAGGAGTTAAATGTTAAATATGAATTAAGAGGAGATTTGTAAGTAAGCATGTGGTTATAGAAACATAAGAACATGAATTTACATGGCAGAAGAGAATTAGGGAGGGATTTTGAAATGGCTAGTTCTATTAACCCCTCACATTCTCCATTTCCCACCCCACAAAAATGTAAAAGAAATACAATGACTATATTACCCTTGACAATAAACAAACTAAACTAAATGTTTCTTTTTTTCAAACAACTCTTCTATGCTACGTTAAAAAGTTGTCATGGTTATTAAAAGTAGACAAAGTTTCTTAGGTTCTTGGAACCCATTAGACTCTAGTCCATTGATAGCATCGAATTATATAGAACCTAGTACGAAGCACACTAGGAAATTGTTTAAACCTTGTTTGGAGCACACTAGGAATTGCTTAAACCTAGCACTCACCATGTTTCTATGAAAACCAAGTTCTGCATTTGAAGAACCGGTTTTGACAAAGAAAAAAAATGCAGATCCTTGATTATAAAATAAAATAAAATCATAAACCAATTGTATAAATACACAAGCATTAACTTAGTTTTTTGTAATAATGATGAAGACTGAAAATTTTATAAGGATTTTGAAGCTATTAAGATTTTAATTCTTGTTGAAGCAGTAAAAAAGTGAGGAGGAGAGAAAGTGAAGAACATAGTACAAAGAGTTTGGGTATTATTGGAATAACATGGGGTGGGTACAGAAATTTTAGAGGTGTAGATTTTTCCTATGAAAAATAAGGGTGGGAAAGGCAAAAATGCTTTTGAAATTTTACCAGAGAAGCAGATACCAGCTGAGTAACACATAGCTGTGTGCGCCACTTTTTTTCAATCAACATGAAACCAAATTACACACTTAAATACCCCAATCCTTGAAACCTAAGGCTGAGATGAAAAAATCACAGAGGATATTTAATCAATCGAATCTCACATATAACAAATAAAATTAAACTAAGCATCAATAAAAATAAAAATAAAACGAGATTAAGGTATATAATTCAACAAAACCAAATAAGGATGAAATCACTACCAATAGTTACAAAGTAAAAGATAAATACGTATGCAATCAGATTCAGATCTAAGCGAGCTGATCATAATACCCTCTCCTTGAGTACTCATCAGGATCCAAAGCCACAATCACATAAATCGCATACACGATTCCAGGCACATAACCGTGCACAGTCAACAATAGACAGATGCAAAATTCCAACTATCGACATAAAATAATCAAAGTCAAAATCGAATTGAAGCTGAGAATAATTAGATCAATAAATAATCGATGAAGATAAAGAGAGTGAGGCGATTACGCTGCAGCAGCCGCGGCTCAGGAAGACGCCGAGAGGAGGGAGGATGATGGCGATTAGAATTTTATGAATCTACAGCAGCGATCTGACGCCATTTATTTCGCCTTCTGTATTTCCAGATTTTTCTTGTTTAAATATGGATTGGAAAGAACAGCTGATTTATTAATGGGCCATACTGTAATTATGGAGATGGCCTGACAACAGCCATGTATTGGCCCATATGATGGATGAAGTCACTCACTAGCCCCAGGTCAGCGGTAAAGGAAAATAAGCTCCCGCAGGATTTCAAAGTTGCTAGGCAGCTAATGTTTGTGCACGGAAATTTGCTTTGCATCTATGATTAAAAACAAAATTATCTTTTTTTTCAACGGTAGTAAGTAATACGTTCTGATTATTTTCCTTTTTATTGCATAATAAACTCAAATCCTAATTGATCCGTTAAAAATCAAACTAATAGAAATGAAAATATTGATTTAGGGGTACAATTAGAAGAATAACATGATTTTGGATTAGAAATAGAAAGAGATTACAATTTTGCGCCAAAATCTAAAAAAGCAGGAAATAAATGCTTTCCTTCCCTTTTTCTACCATAGTGGGGATTACGATTTTGGATTAGAAATGATTTTCTAGAGTAAAAGATTAAAAGTTATTGAAGATTAGAATTGGAAATTCCGGGATATATATATAAAGTAAAAAAAAAAAAGATATACATTTTTTATTGAATTTAGACGTATGTAAAGCAAAAAAGAATGTATAAATATAACAAGCCAAATGGTTAACTGTTCGAAATAACTTTATATTATTAAAAAAGATTTGGCTCAATTCAGATAAATTACAAATTCAATGTTCACATCAAATAAATATTTTGTACTGCTCCTTAGACCGTAGTACGATTATTTCAGTGGGCACTGGTAAAGAGGGGCTTTATTTTTAAACAAGAAAGAAGTAATTTTGGATGGGATTACTCTTTTTAAACTTATTTGTCTTACGCCCTTCATGTTTAAAAACTATTTTCTATCACTCTTTTTAAAAATTATTTATTTTACATCCTTCACTTATTAAAACTATTTTCTACATTTTTTCTTTCTTTCTTTTTACTTGTTTCGTTATCGAGTTTAAAAGCGGTCACTCTAGCGTGCATTGCTCTAACGTGTATTACAGCAGTTATAGGTTATGTATATATATCCTAAGAGTGTCTGTTAAGGTTAATAAAATTACTCGAATACTCCAATAGATTTCACATTTACGAAAAAAGTAGGAATGTAATTTATAAAAAAAATTAAGAACGACCTAATATTAGTTTTCTATAATCATAAGGACGTACGCCAAATTAATTCCAAAAAAAAAACTATTATGAAAACTCCATTTAAATAAAACGATTTATAATTTTAGCCATACTTAAAGCAAAATTGGAAAACACCAATCGAAAATTCAGAAAATAAACAGTTATGAATCAAAGAATGCCATTTTCGATGGAATGTTGTAGAAAATAAAGTGACAAAACGGTGATCAATCATCGAAAAACTAAAGATAGCTATAGATTTAATTTATTCCATTAAGGCCAGGGTAAAAAAAAATTCTACAACCTCCAGCAATTTCCAAAAGAACAAAAAAATGAACCCCTTTTTTCATTTTCGGAGTATCCCAAAAATAAACTTATACTTAAAGAGAATTAAAATTGTGATAGACTAAATTGTTAAATAAAATATTTCATCGTCGCCCTTCCGATAGGTGCAAATATAGAATGTTGATTTGATGTCAACCTAGCATCTAAACTTGGAATATTTTTTTGAACCGAGCAATAAATATTATTTGTGTTTCGGATGTACAAGTTGATAATAAAAATTCAAAATATAATTTATAAGCTAAAAAGATCCTATACGTTGAAAATATTCCAATAAAGTAATTTTTGACCAAAGTGATCAAACTGTATAAATTCTTTGGTGAAAGTATACATTTTTTCTTTTAATTACCAAATATACCTTAAAGTAATAGTTAAATTAATGTGAGCTCCTCCTAATGTTTCATTAGTACGGACACAGACATTTATTGTTATCCATAAATTTTCACAATCGACAATTTAAAGATATTGGACTTCAAAATGATGGACAAATGACCACTAGACTTATGGATGATCGAGGATGGGGTATTGCAAATTTAAAAAGAGAAAAGTTATGCTAAGTCCATCGATCGATACGGGTCCATCAAATATTGCAATTCTTCATTAATTTTTGTTAAAGTTAGTTTTGTAGCATAGTGACAAGTTAAAGCTTGAAGCAGCATCAATGGACAAATATATTTTTTTAAAAGACACAAGTCAATCGATCGAGATCGATCCATAGTCTTATTCAAATTTGAACCTATCGTTTCTTCTACTTATCTGGATCTGGATTATAGATATTCCTAAATGATCTTGCATACATGCACCAAAAAAGGGATGAGCTATTTTACATTTCAGATAAGACGTTATTATACTACATTTGTAAAATGTTATAAATAAACAACACAATTATATAAAATGGATGTAGACATAGATGAGTGTAACGACCCGAAATTTTCTAACCCGAAAATTCCAGATAGTTATGAAAAGAAGAAAGAGATAGAAGAATAAGAACAGAAACACCAAACATCTCACAATCGCAGCGGATAAAATATAATAATAATAAATAATAACAGTCTACAAAAGGGTACTATATCTGTCGATTACATTTAATATGCATCAGAGTTTCACATTATATACAGTCACTGAATATTTACAATTATCATGTCTCAGATTAACAATAATATAAATACAGCGGAAAATACCCTATACGCTATTGTCGTCCCACTCGCCTCCTGAGCTTCAGAACGTACCTACCTGAAAATCTGTAATACTCGGTCTGACTCGAGCATTACACCATAGTAATACCCTGGTCAGGCTGGAAACCAGCGTGAGTAAACTCATATAACATGAAATCCTAATGCACAAGCATATTTAAAAACCCAGGGTAACTCGTACTCTGCTACGAGTCCATTACTTGTTATGCTTAACATCTATTTCATAAATCAATCCCTAAGTACCTATATTTAGTTTCAAAGGTTTATATTATTCCATTCCAGCCTATTTATTTCACATATCAGTCTATAAAGAATCATTGAAGGTTTAAATCGATGTGGGTTTGGGTATTTACCTATACTCGTCCTCGATCTCTTCAACTCAATACCATTTTAACCTAAGTTATTCAAGTGTAATACAATTCAACGTTAAACACAGAGTGTCACTTTTTACACAGTAATTCATCATAGGTAACCGCATTATCACTGTTAAACCCTATATATCATATTACAAAAATAGTTCATATCACATAGCATCACAATCATATACCAGGGATAACAAACAATCCTAGGCATTCAATATCATTTAATTATCCATAAGCAAGGTAAATTAGTCACACCATTCTTAATTAATTCAATTAATTGCTTAAATCTCCTTTTATCCTGCTTACTTATCATTAATTAATTATAACCATTAATTTAATAATTCCTTAATTATCCTTTTTAATTATATTAAGATATTAGCATTTAATTAATTACACAAATTAATTAACCTTCGCCCATTCACATTAATTGTATTCATCCATAGTTAATTACTCAAATTAATTATTCTATAATTACTTACACCGATTAATCATCTTAAAAATTAATTTATTAATTAACCAACTCTTAATTAATCAATCCTTTAATTATTTACTAAGTAATTAATCCTTAATCACTTATTATAATTAATTAATAAATAATCCACCAAGATCACTAAAATTAAATAAAAGACAATCCCTTTTACCTCAATTACTTACTTAATTACAACATTAAATTCCCTTTGAAAAGTATTTTTGGGATTTATTACATATTCAATCTAATTCTTAATTCATATAAACCATTAATTTTATTCCATTACATAATTATCATTAACATATAATTTAAAACATTTATCTTTTAATCAACACTTAATTATATTTCTGGATTAAGTTTTAATTTAACTTAAAAGTTTAAACTTAACAATTTCAAGTTAAATAAATTATATAACTTCCATAAATCAATTACTTAAAAACATTTACTTTTTAAAAAAAAAATATTTAAGGAATAGTTTAAATCTAAATTTCATTTTAAGTTTACAACTTCTTTTATCTAAATTAACAATCTGTTGAACTTACCATTCCTAGACCTAAGATCACACGGCCCACCATCATTCTACGGCCCAAACTTGTCTCAGCCCATCCCCTTACTATTCCTTCACTTCTTCTTCTAATTTCTTCTTCCCAACTACACTTAACACGGGGGTCTGTACATTTATATGTGTACGTGCACGACGCCACCTTCCCATAAATTTTGCTGCCAACCACTCGAGCAAGTCGAGTTCGATCAACTTTCCTCGGCTATAAGCTGGAAATGTCGACTCAGTCACAAATTCGAAAATCGAACTTCATATTCGAAACTGGTACAACGCAATTCCCTCCGAACAACCCTTGCCTCGCCATTTCCATCGTCGATCATCCACAAACTTCACCTGAAGCTCAGTCGTCACCTGCTCCGGCTTATTCCCTACGACTGCACCTTCCATTCCTTCCCACGACGCCACAGTTTACCTAAGTTCGACCATATCCAAATCCTCCTCTGTAAAAATGCATCTTTACCCCTCTATACTTCACGATAGCTAAAGGAATGATTTTTAAAATAACTACGTTGAAAATCAAACAGTTTTGCTTTAGGAATCTCAATCTATAATTGTCTGAATCAAGAGATATATCTTTATATTTAAAGTTTGTGAACTGTTAGAAGACTTTAAGAAGAAGAACAGAATAATTATGTTCAGCTAGCTATGTTAACACATCCCCTTACACACATATACACCTAACAAATATAATCATACTTGACATCAGATCCAATGATTCACACAAAATTAATATTTACTTATCTGTATTCAATATACAGTAACAAAGTGAAGATGGATTTACTCACAATAAATATAGAACAGAGATGCTCTAGAAATGCTTTAATCCGGAAACAACAATTTGAATTATTGAATTGACTTTGAATTTACTTTTGATATTGATCTAAATTGGATTTCACTGAGTTGATTCTTGCTTGATCAGATTTTGGAAACAATTTAAAGTATTGTTTGCTGATTAAATTTCTCAAATTTTATTTTCTGGTTTTAACTTATTCTTACTGGAATTTCCACTTTCCAGTAAAACCACTCACCATTCTCACTAAAAATCATTTGTTTCCTATAAAAAATCAAGTTATATCAAACATATATCCCTTAAACATCATAGTATGTAGTGATTTATGTAAAGAGAGATTTGATTTTTTTTACTGAGTTTTATGGACTGTGAACAAAGAACAGAGGTGATGTATGTATAAACCAGGTATAACATTTCTACAAAACATTTGCACAGCCATTACTTCTACGATTTCACATGCAACAAAATATAATAAGAAGATTTTGCTTTTGAGGTTAAGTTTTACTCACCGGAAAAATACTGTTGAACAGAGTATACTTGATGTTCTGGAAAACCTGAAGATTTGAAACTGTAGGGTCCTATCTGTTCTTGTTTTAGTTAAATATATTTGAGTTTGAATTCAATTTGATTTCACTTTTTTTTTTACATAAACTACAGAACGAACTCGAAAGTAAAATATGGTCTCACCTATATATATAAGATAACAGTTGTAATATGGGAAGGTGGTAACTGGTACTATTATTTTCTTGTCTTTGTTTTATGTTGATCAGATCTTTATTACTGCAAAGCAATGATCTGTAATATTTTAACCAGACAAAATGTTAGGCTGAGAGATTGGCATTTAATGCCTTGCTTCTTAATTGGTTTGCATACTTATTAAAATGTTTACTGTGTATAGATATTTTGTTTGAAAACTTACACTTAGCAGTTATACATTTGACTTGTGAATGAAGATACTTTGAATAAAAACGTTTGTTTTGTATTGACCAGATTTTTTTTTCATTACTGAAATGTAAAGATTTGCAATGTTTACTTTTGAACAAAATCTTGGCTGAGTTGAAAGAAATTTAATGCTTTGTTTCTTAATATGTCTACATATTATAGTTATGATTTGCGTGTATAAAAAATGTACTCTTTGTAGGTAGATGTTTGGCTTGTATACGAAGATAATTTTATTTTGTCTTCCTTGCTTACACAATATACATATGTTTTGTCAGGTCTATTTTATACTTTGCAAGCAACACTTGGTCTTGTATATGAAGCTATTTATTTATAAATATTTTTTTTGTTATTATCTTCTAGTTTGAATATTTTACAAATATGTGCCAGGTGTTATTTTATAGGTTTAGTTTTTGTGTAAAGATGTTTGTTTTGTTATCTTCTAGCTTTCCCAATGTACAACATATGTTTGTATTTCACTTATTTCTTGTTTGTATTTACATTTGTATTTTATATTTTGATTAACAATATTTAAGTTATATTCTTATGGTTTACTTACCTATATTTGTTTGTACTTGTATTTTACCTATCAATATTTAAATGATATTCATGCTTACTTATTTATGTTTATATATTATTTTTTTCTTTTTTATATTTATTTCAATTTGTATTTTATTTAAATTATATTCTTAAGTTTGCCTTACATTTTACATTTATATTTTATATTGCTAGAATTTGATTTTATTTTAAACATTATTATCTATAGATATTTTATTTACCAAATGTAAACAAAGTAAATTATTTTAATTAAATTATATAAGATAAGTTTTATTGTAAATATTATTGAGATATTTTATTCTAAATTTCCAGAATCAAATTCCCATTTTAAAAAAAACAAATCCATACAAATAAATGGCAATTATTCCAAAAGTCATATTCATTTTAAAATGAGAAGTTTACATTTCATTTAATCGAATTAAATATTTATTAAAATAATACTGCAAAAATACCGGGTCATCACAATGAGCCACTATAAATTTGGTGTTCCAACTTTTCCTTATTTTTCTTCATAAAATCATGTATTATTGTTATTATCTCTAGATCGAATTTGAGATTCAACGTCAGAACTCATTGTTTTTGTAGATCATGGGCTAAGTCCTCATATATCATAATCAACAAGTGTACATCGATCTATTTCAAGATGTCAAATCAATCTTTTGGCTATCACTTGTATATCTATTTTCAATTACTGAAAAATTATCCATTTTTGAGTTATTTCAATCTTTATTATTTTCTTCAAAAATCATTGTTCAATGATTTTTATGATCTAAAAAGCCAAAAAGGTATGGAGAAAGATGTATTTCAAATTCAAACTCCTATCTTTGACCAGCCAATAAGCTTTAAATTAAGAATTTCAAGAGAATAAGCATGAGGAAAGGGAAAAGAAAACTAAAAAAACAAAGAAGGGAAGCACATGTGAACAAGAATTATCCAATGAAGTGCATTTTGAAGTAATGAAGTAATGAAGATTTAGACAATCTAAGTTGAAAGTTGTAAGATTCGCCTTTTCATCCTCTAAATGTCGACACAAATATATTAATGTTATGCACATGTCCAGCAC
Organism: Allium cepa; assembly: GCA_030765085.1. Lineage (NCBI taxonomy): Eukaryota > Viridiplantae > Streptophyta > Magnoliopsida > Asparagales > Amaryllidaceae > Allium > Allium cepa. Next base: position 311,345,182 of record CM060942.1, on the reverse strand, counting down.
TCAAGTGCCAAAAAGAAAACTTGTTATGAGAAAAAAATAAGAAAGAAGAAAAAAAAAACATCATCTCATAGTGAAACTGTAACATATGATATTAAAAAATGTACAAAGTGCAACTCTAAGATACATATAATTTCAAAGTTACAATCATAAGTATTATCATCAGCATGGATAGTTATTACAACATGTCTTTACAAATTCTGGTGTATACATGGTAGTAATGCAGTTAAAATAAGAATACTATGGCGGATGAAAGCATCCAGCTCATCTCCTCGAGCTCTAAAGTATATCGACGAAAACTTGCTTTTCTCGAACTACTCGAAAGAGCACACATGGAATTAAGAGAAAGATAAAAGCATGAGTCATACATAAGTCTAGTATGATAAACTTGAAAATATATAGCTAGCATATAATAGTACTTTTGAGACCATCTAAGTCACCGTAATGGTTATCCCCTCAAAAGAACCAAACTCATCTAATAAGTACATAAGGTGATATAACACATATTGTCTAGAGTGTACAATATAAATAAAAAAATAGCTATGGTGCTTATATCTCACAACACAACAATATTAGAAGTACACCTAAAACCGCTAATGTACGTACGCATAATGATTTCCATGGAGGTCACCTTGGTAAAAACCAAAAGCTACCCCCTACATAAGAATCAAAAACATCTCTCCGAGTGTCTATGTCTCTAGATAAAATATACCATATGGTAAACATAACCGACCAACGTTTGAACACGTGATGCCGAATATCATCAACCCCTGTACTAACATTGATAAGCATCTCTAGATATGGTATACCCTTTTGGGTTAGCTAAACCCCATAGTTGTTCTACCAATTCTATCTTTAGTAATTTCCAAAGGTGAAGTCAAGTTTAGCATCTTAACACACAAGTCTTTATCATTCGAATGGATCTCGAATCTCTCTTTGATTCTAGCATCTCGAACCATCGTCACTAGAAAAGTTCTTAAATCTCTCTTTATGTTCCAGTACGAGTCATCCGACAAATGCTAATGCTAATCTCTCCCTTGGACTAAACCTTAGGATAGACAGTTCAACTCTATAGCATTCCAGTCCACAACCACTTTCAAAACAAAGAATTCGCATATCAGTTTTGAAGTGGTTTTCGGTAAGAAATGCACTTATCTGATCCCGTCCTCTTCAAAACTAGGCCGATAAATTTTCACTTAACTCAATTCCAGTTCTTTAAGAAGTAAACGAACGATATAAAGGAGTCCTCCTCGAGGGATCTTATACAGACACACATTCTTAAAGCAAAAGATGATTCATACGAATGAATCCTCCTCGGGGATCTCAAACTGTATCAATACGTGATATTTAATATACTTTTAAAGTTAATTGGTCAAACTCGATAGATGACTAGCAAACTATCTAGTGTAAAATAAAAAAAAATCGCATATGGAAACTATAACTATACTTATCATGTTTTCATCTTTCTCAATTTACTCTATCCATTGGTCAAGAGTGAAGCCGGTAAGTCAGAGAGTTGTTGCTTCTAAAGCCTACTCGAACATCATTCTTAGCTCTCACAATTAGAATAAATCTACTTTGTTGGATTTTAATGCTAAGTACACGATTAAATACTTTTCATAAACAAGTAAACATACAAAGCACGACGAAGTCACATAAAGCACGATTAAGTCACATAAACAACTTATAATTTCCATTTTATTTAATTAATTAAAACTCCTTTTTTATATATATTTAAAATACTTTGCAGAAGATATATTAAATTTCCAAGTTTTTCAACTTTTTTCGCTCATTTTTTAGATTTCATTTTTCCTGCCTTTTTATTAAATTCTCAAAGTTCTTGAATCATTTCTCCAACGTTTGCTCATCTGATTCGACTATTTAAGTCTGCTCGAATACTGCCTGATCAAAAGGCTAGATAACACTCATAATGCTAATCTATACTAGTATTATATTAATTTTAGTATCGTTTTATGAAATGTGGTAATACCCGTGACGATGTTTATATGTTTTAACTCACAATTCTAATTTATAGTAGCATTATGTGAATTATAGCAGCAGTTTATGAGTTGCAAAAATATTTTTTAAACCATAACAGCATTTTGTGAGCTTTTTTTGAGAAAAATGAGTGATCTTCACAAGGAGGAAAGCACTAATATACTTTTGTTCTACACTTAGGAATGAGCCGCCAACAAGCCTGACAGGTAACAAAACCCCCCGTACAAATATGAGAAAATGTGATAAATGTTCCAATCTTCAAAATCGGTAAAATCCATCCAATTCAGTGGTTATACCGTGTCTGCAAAAATCTGAACAAAAAATGTAAGATCAATATATATATATATATATATATATATAATTTATATACATATACATGTGCATAATAAAATAAACTAAACTAATAATGTGAAAAGCGTTACAATTTAAACCAAGAAAAATAACAATCAAGAGAATGCATTCAAAATGAATCATAACTAGAAACCTCATCCATCACATATAACATAATTATACTCTCCACAAAATTTCGAACTTCCAAGTCATCAAAAGATAGTACAATAGGAATTTAATTTATTTCTTTGCATTTCAAATAATAGGAAGAAAAAGGACGCAGACTACCACACATACAAGAATTCCATCCACATATACACATACCCTGCTACGGACTGTCAAACACAAACGCACATTGTCACATACACACACGCTGTTAAACCTATGCACAGAAAACAAAAATGTTATAATGAGCTATTAGCTGGCATGGTAACTTTTGTGTTATTTCCTATTTTATATTTTGGGAACCCTCAGTAGTCAGTTCTTATGAATGACCGGTTTCTTACCAGCAGATACAACGGTAAAAGTAGGCACGTCAAACGGGTCAGACCGAGTCATAAATGTGTCGGGTAGAATTTGCCCCAATCTATTCAAAACATAAACAAACCCGACCCGTCTAACCCGTTTAATAAACGGGTCAACCCGACCCAACCCATTTAATAAAAGGGTCAACCCAACCCTCCCCGTTTTAACAAAAATTGCACCGCAGGAAGCAAAACATGCAGCAGAAAATGGAACATTTCATCATTATATTACCAATACCAATACTGTTTATATACCAAAAGCTGCACCACTAAAAATTGCATCATTTTATCAAAAAAACAAAGCATAGCGTGTTGCAGCAACATATTTGAAAATAACAACACAAAGACAGCCTAAAACTGCAATATATTTGAAAACAACATACAAAGGACAGCCTAAAACTGCAGCATGTCACAAACTGAATAAAATAACCAAATACTGATATAACATCAAAATCTAAGGTTGAGGTGGTATAACACAACATATCACAACAATAATAAAATCTTAGCACATCAACTAGCATGAGCAACAATAGTACATGGCAACTGCCAACAGCAGAAAGCACAAAAAAAAACCCGAAGTACTTGCAAATACATGAAGACATTATGGGGAAATTTAGAACTACAAAATGGTTCAACCACTTCTTTTCTAAACAAAACTGCATTTTTTTGAAGTGGTCCACTGATACTATTACACCGTTCAGTATACCGTTTGGACTTGGAGATTCAAAAACTACTAGTAAAAAGTGTGGAAAATCACAAGAAAATATTAGTTACGGATAAAAATGGACAATGTGCCTTAATGAAGTGTGCAAAAAATACGAAACATGAAGCGCATGATGTATAATCATAATATGCAAATTGCTATTTATATCACAGTGCGTAAGCTGAATAAAAAAAGAAACGCTTACCTCAACGAATTCGCTTAATATTCCTCTGCAGTATGATTCTAAATCCTTATGTTGAACATCCATTTTAGTAACAGCTTGCTCATCAAATATGAGGGAAACTATCCTAGACAAATGACAAGTTTTTATAGTATGAATCAATAAGCCAACATTAACAATAATGAATGGTTAATTGATTCGGCTTTGGTGCAAGAGGTCACAAGTTCGAAACTTGATTTCGAACGTTTATTGACATGGGACATGTTATCCCAATGATTTGTTGTATATAAAGTATCATTTCAAAAAAAAAAAATGAATGGTACTTTGTTAGTGCATTAAATAGGAGATCAAACTAGTTCACCTTGTGAGCAGTTTTTGTACATTGAGTGGTAGCGCTGCTTATATTATTGTACTGGTAATAAGACCTTTTTAACCTTGTATGCTTCCTTTTGACACTCCAACGGTCTCTGCACAAGTTTTCAACACAAACATTGTTACAGGCCTAAATGATATACCAATACTATTTCAAATTACCCTATATTTTTCATTCACATATTCGAAATTGGTTCAATTAATTAGGATCATCCTATATTTTGCAAAATTACCCTATTTCAAATTACCCTATATTTTGCAAAATGGTGTCGATTTGATTTTTATCTCCTCGCCCCTAATTCTCCCGTTCTCAAATCAAACTAAAATCGAAAATGAAAAAAAGGAAAAAGAAAAATATGCGAACAACATCGCGACTAGAGATCTTACTAATGCAACCAGAACCAGAGGCTAAAAACCCTAGCTCTACGTAAAGATGTAGATAGTGAATAACCAGGTTTAGCGAGACACGACATTTAAATTAATTTAAACGATTGAAAAGATTAATACCTGTTATCGAATATTATGAGAAATCGCCACTTCTTCTTCTGTCGCCTTTTTGCAGATTCGAAATGAAGAAACTAAAACTAGGATTGAAGGGTTGCGTGGGTTGGATTTCTTTGGGTAGGTTTGTTGATGGATCGTATACGGGCTGGGTAAAAAGAAAATAACGTTTTAAACGGGGAAACTCAACCCTTTTAATATTAGGGTTATTGGGTTGGGTAAACGGATTAGGGCATAATTTGACAGGCCTAAGTAAAAGCTCCAACTGCTAATTAATGAATAAGCCGAATGCCTCTTAAATGATAGATATTGGGTCTGAAACTGATAAATATAGCTATAATATAAACATGCTTCTGAATTATAAATAAATTTGTACGGTGACAAGAACATGATTATACTACTCATCTATAAATGATCACAATGGACAACACAGAACCTAACAGCTCACATAGTTCACTAAAATGCTTTTAAATGTGAACGATTGGACTTTATAGGATTTTGAAAACTAAATTTCCACTTTAAGTTTATAACAAGCCAGGTGTTATATAGTTAACCATACTCTGTATTTGCAACAAGTTACCTTATATTTAACAAAAAAGTTTACACTGTATATACTGACATTAAACAATAACAGAAACAACTCACCTAACAAAATTCTAAAAATGTAGATGACCGTTAAACAGCTGTTTATTTTTAAATTATAACAAACAAGGTGTTATGTAGTTAATTAAATTCTATATTTGCAACAACTCACTTAACAAGGGAGTACTGTATTTAAGAGAGAAAAAAGGTTTACACTGTATATACTGAAATGAAACAATAAGAGAAAATACCTAACAAAAGTTTAAAAATGTAGATGGCTATTAAACAGCTGTTCATTTTTAAGTTTATAACAAACAAGGTGTTATATAGTTAATTAAACTCTAAATTTTCAACAACTCTCCTTAGTATTTAACATAGTAAAAAAGTTAACTACATATTTAAAATAGATGATTATTAAACAACTGTTTGTTTTTAATTTTATGAAACGTATTATCATTTTTAAATGAAAGTGTGTATATTTAACCAAATTTTTTTTTTACAATAACATTCTATGAAATGAAGCAGCAGTTTTAGAATCATAGCTTTTTTTGATAGAAATGTGAATATCTTTGATTCTTAGCTCATGGCGCAATTTTGTAATAGCATTTTATGAATTACAGTAGTATTTGTGGATGAAGTATAAGCTTATAAAACTATTTAAAACACCATTTTGTGAGAAAGTGATTTTTTAACAATTTTACCTTTTAAGTAGCAATTCATGGTTTTATAAAGGTTAGTTATAGCATTTTATTTTGTAAAGTTACTTTTTTATTATCACTACGCGTTTTACTATTAGTTAAAATAATGATATGCGAATTAAATAGATCGAATATAATATTTAATTTTGAAATACGGACATTATTAAAAGGAATTCAATTTTGAATAAGAGGAAGCAAATTTCACGGGGACTTCACTCAAAAGAAAATTGTTATGGGAATTCCATGGAAAACAAAATTTGGGAGGACTCCATCAAAAAATGAGCAAAATTCGACAGCACGCCATCGAATAATAGAGCAAAAAATGATGATGATTCATCGAAGATCAATTCTGACGAAATTTTATAAGCCAAAATTCGGCGGGTAGTTACGGAAATATAAATGGCAGCTATGATTTTTTATTTTTTTGCTAAGAAGAGGCGAAATTCGTTACCCTACAGTAATTTTCCCGAAAAATGAAAAAATGACCCCACTCTAATCCAAACCCGAAGACCATTTAACAATGTCCTTAAATGTGGGTTGGAAACTAGAGCCGATGTATTAGTAGAATATACTCTAATCATAAAGATGGCAAGGTAATAATTCTATAAAAAAAATTCTATTTTAAACATGCATTTGCCCAGAATGTAAATTATTGCGCAAGTTTGGAACAAAAACGTACAAATGTTCACCTACTCATCGATCATTGTCACCATATCTGATCCAATGAAACTCCAACATTCTCCAATTATAAACACCATGCACCACCTTTCCCTGCATTTCAGTCAAATTACAATGTAGTTTTGTCCAAACCTCAAGTCGCCAATTTAAGCCACGACCACAAATCCGAGAAGAAAGCAGCCAAGAAGAGGGCTGCTCCTAGAGTGGCGGAAGAGGAAAAAAGTGCAAGGGTTCCAATGAGGTTGCTGCCGAAAAAGAGGAAGGATCTTCGGCCGCTGTTGAGAAGAAAGATGCCTGGAAGAAAAAATGCAAGAAGATGGGGAATTTGCAATGGCGACGTTTTCTCCCTGCGTTTTTTCTTCCCATCGCCTTTCTTCTTAGCAGCGGCCGAATATTCGTCCTCTTTTACAGTAGCAGCCTCGTTGGAGTACTTCTATTCCTCTTCCGCCACTTTAGAAACAGCTCTATTCTTGGCTGCTTTTTTCTTATATTTGTGGGATATGGCTCAAATTAGCGACTTAAGGTTTGGATAAAACATCGTCGTGTTTTAATTGAAATGCCGAGAATTGTGGTGTAAGGTGTTTATAGTTGAAGGTGTTGGAGTTTCATTGCATGAAATAAGGTGATAAGGATCGATGAATAGTTGAACATTTGTACGTTTCTGTTCCATGGGATTGGTATTGAATCAACGGTGGAAAATTTTGCAAATGTTTAAGCACGTATATCCACGCAATGTTACTGGTCATAAACGAATTTGAGTAATGATTTATATTCTGCACAAATGCGTCTTTAATCAAGAAAATTTGTGTAATATTAAATAGTTGATGAAACAAATTTTCTTGATTAAGCATGTGATCCACATTATAATTCTATAAAAACATGATTCTCTTTAATTCTCTCCTAAAATATATCCAAGGCCTTGTATATTATAACTTATATAATTAATTACAAGTATATTCTTAATTCTCTTTCGATATTTAACAATTAAGTCCTTATAGTTTATAATTTCTACAGTTATTTATTAAAAAAATTATAATTCTTTTCCATTGTTTTACATTCAAGTTGAATTAGTGCCTTTCTTAAATAAATTGGTATTCCATTATATATTCAAACATATACTTAATAATTGAAATTTATAACTTAAACAATATATATAACTTTAAAGTTAATAATTTTACGGACCACTGTTATCCTAAAAAAATATTATTTTTTCATTGTATAGTAAGTTATATTTTATAACATCATATCTAGAAAAAAGTTTTACTAGTAATCATGTCAACTTTTTAAAATACATTAATCCACCATTTCATACTTTCAAGTAGTAAATGTATTCTTAATTTTTTTTTAAAACTTGACTTCAATAAGATCGAATTTAAATGCTAAGATTATCGGATAGATGATTTCAAAATGGTTTTATTTTGCTAATATAACCAAATATTATATTCATGTTATTAATACTTCCAATAATTTATAATAATTTTAAATAGGTTGGAAACTAGAATTTGTTGTATTGCGTAAAAAAATGTTAGAAACTAATTTCAAGTAATAATTTCAAATAATGATGTCATTATATTATACTATAACTATTAGTCTTATAGTATTGCAAGTATAAATAACATTATTTTTATTATATTATGTGATGATTTTAACGTAATATTTGCTTATATTAGCAAAATAAAACTACTTTGAAATTATATTTCAATGATCTTAGCATTTAAATTTGACCTTATTGCAGTCAAGTTCAAAATTTTATGCATATTTTCATTATTTGAAATTATGAAATGGCGGATCAATATACTACAAAAATTGACACGATTGCTTGTGGAATCCCTTTCTAGATATAATTTCAAAACAGTATTTGTTACATCTAAAAATTAAGGTAGTGTGTAATTTTTTATTTTTAGTTTTAAGTTTTCGTACATATAATAATGCACACGACGCATGTATATTGTTGAAAAAGACTAATTTAGAAAACGAAGTTAACATACAAAATAAAAAACTACTTTTTTTTTAATTTTCCATGTTTTAAAAAATAACATAAACACGTAAAACAATTCATTCTTCCATCGTCTTTCTTTCTTCCCCTCCGTCATCACTCAATTCATCGTATATTTGACCCACATATTGAAAATCAGAAACATAAAATTCGTTTTTAAACCAAACATTACCTATTTATTTTTTTAAGGACAAGAATGGTACGTAAAAAATTAGTTTGAAAGTTATATGTTTTTTAAATCATGCGTTTTAGTTTTATGTACATGTTTATATATATAATGGAGTACTAATTTGGCTAAGAAAATATCATTTGAACTTTAATATAAAACAGTGGAAAGTTAAAAAAAAAAAACCTTATAAACTACATGGACTTATATGTTAAGTATTGGAAGAGAATTAAGTTGATACTTGGAAGTGATCGTACAAGTTATAAAATATAGTAACTTGGGTATAAATATCTAAAAAGAATCACACTTCTATAGAATTAAGGAGAGACCTATGAATTCTTCTACTTATATTGTTTAACAGAAAACTGCATTTCTTAAGAACATTATTTTTAACATATTATGATGATATTAACATTATATTTGTTGATATCAGAAACATAAAATTATCTGAGATTGTTTGTCCATGACCTTCACAATTGAATGTGATCTTACTGTGGTAAAATTTGAAAATTTAAGAACATCTTTACTATCTGAAAATGTGAAATGTTAGATTAATACTATACTGTAAAAAATGATATGACAACCTGTAAAATTGCTTTCTAAATTTAATATTGTAAAATCTAGTTTGTTAATGGGATGTAAAAAATATATTTTCTTAGGATAACAGTACTCCGTGAAAATAACAGTTAAAGAAAAATAAGAAAACGTGTGAAGGACAAATAGTATTTTTTGATCACAAGGTCGACCTATTTTTCTTTTTTGTCGTAAGGACCAAGTTTAGATCAAAGTACACCACAAAACCAACAATTGTGGTTTAAGGACGCAATGCAAAAATTACGGCCTCTAGTTTCATGCTATGTAACTGAAGGAGGGCATGACGATAGCAACTAGATCGATTGCTAAGGAGGAGAACATAGAAGCAAGACTCAAGATAAATAGCGACTACTTTGTTTGTGGTAATGGATTAGAAAAGGTCGACTAGGGTTGGGTGATAACAACGATTTCAAACTTGGAGAGCACTAGGTGGCGACGGTAATAAAGAGGTTAGCAATGTTTTTGAGATGATGAGTTGATGGTGATCATAAAGGATCGGCTTCAAATTGGGAAATGAGAAGATATCAATAGTAATAAATATTGTCTAAGCGAGCTGATAAATACGTATACAATCAGATTCAGATCTAAGCGAGCTGATCATAATACCCTCTCCTTGAACACTCATCAGGATCCAAGGCCACAATCACAAAAATCGCATACACGATTCTAGGCACATAACCGAGCACAGTCAACAATAGGCAGATGCAAAATTCCAACTATCGACGTGAAAAAATAAAGTCAAAATCAAATTGAAGCTGAGAATAATCAGATCAATGATTAATCTATGGAGATAAAGAGGGTGAGGCAATTACGCTGCAGCAGCCGCGGCTGAAGAAGACGCCGAGAGGAGGAGGATGATGGCGATTAGAATTTCTATGAATCTACAGCAGCGATCAGACGCAATTAATTTTGCCTTCTGTATTTGCAGATTTTCGTGTTTAAATACGGAGTGGAAACTACAGCTGATTTATTAGTGGGTCATACTGTAATGATGGAGATGGTCTGAAAACGGCGATGCATTGGCCCATTTGATGGATGAAGGCATTCGCTAGCCCGAGGTCAGTGGTGTAGGAAAATAAGCTCCCGTAAGATTCCAAAATTGGTTAGACAGAATATGTTTGTGCACCCAAATTTGCTTTGCATCTAATATTAAAAACAAAAATATCCTTATTTTCAACCGTAGTAAGTTCTGATTATTTTACTTTTTATTGCGTTTTAGTTATTATATATACATTTATATATGTAATATGATACTAATTTAGCTAAGAAAATATCAATTGAAGTTTAATTTAAAATAGTGGAAATTAAAAAAATCTTATAAACTACATGGACTTAAATGTTAAATATTGGAAAAAATTGATATTTGTAAATGATCGTATTAAGTCGTAAACTATTGGGACATGGATGTAAATATCTGGAGAGAACCAGATTTCTGTAGAATTAATATGAGAGACCTATGAATTCTTTTGTACTTATATTGTTTAGGGGTTTTAGGCTCAAGGAAAAAGTTCAAAAAAAATTTAGTTTTATGGACAAAAAGTTTACTTTTTAAGATGAAGAACACTTTCTTGTGTAAATCACAGAGTGATAGTTGTAACTATCATTTTTTGTTTACAATAAAAAACGTCATTCACGCTAAAAAGTAAACTTGTTGTCTCTGAGACTAAATTTTTTTGTAACTTCTTCACCATGCCTATTTTCCTGTATTGTTTAATAGAAAATTATATTTGTTAATAACATTATTTTTATCATATTATGATGATTTTAACATTATATTGGCTAATATCAACAAAATAAAATTATCAGAGATTGTTTGTCAATGACCTTTACAACTGAATGTGATCTTATTATAATATAATTTAACAATTTAAGAACATGTTTGCTTTTGTAAATGCGAAATATTGGATTAATACACTACTATAAAAAATGATATGACAACCTGTAAAATTACTTTCTAAATTTTATATTGTAAAATTTAGTTTGTTAATATAATGTAAAAGTTTTATTTTCTTATGATAAGAGTGTCTGTAGAAATAGTAATTGAAGATAAATAAGAAAATGTGTGAAGGACAAACGGTATATTTTGATCATAAGGCCAACCTTTTTTCTTTTGTCGCAAGGACAAAATTTTGATCAAAGTACACCATAAAACCAATGATTTGGTTGAAGGATGCAATATAGAAATTATGGCTTTTAGTTTTACACTATGTAAATAGAGGATGGCGTGACGATAGCAGCTAGGTCAGTTGCTAAGGAAGAATGCAAGTTTCAAGATAAATAGTAATGGATTAGAAAAGGTCGATTAGGGTTGCTTGATGATAATTATTTAGAACGTGGAGAGCATTGGTGGCGACAACAACAAAGAGTTTAGCTATGTTTTTGAGATAATGTGGTGATGGTAGTTATAGAGGATCAGTTTCAAATTGGAAAAGGAGACGATATCAATAGTGATAATATTGTCTAGTATCGTTTCCTAGTATTTTTATTGAAAAAAAGTAATGTAAATATTTGCTCGTTGTTTGTACCAAAAATGGAACAAACACCCGAAAGAGAAAGAAAGTAGAGAATAAATGAAAAATGTAAATGAAAATAAGAGAAAAACAACCATGCATATTTTACAATAGTTCGGCAATCCTGGCCTACGTCCACTTGAATGATTTCATATTAGTTTTCCTTTAATTTGTTATTACAAGTGATTGGGATCTATTTTGATTCTTGATTACAATGAATTATGATTGCTGTCTAGGGAGGTGTTAGCCAAAAAAGAGAAGATCCCTATGATGGAGCTCTCCCGGTCTATTTATAGAGGTAAATGGTAAAATATCTTTCTTAAAATTCGCCTACAGAAGCTCCTTGCCAAGACGAAGTCCTTCAGAAAAACCGACCCCATATGTGCTAAGTTGGGGGATCGGTACTTATCCCTATAGAAGGGATTGGTACCAACCCTAAAGAAGGGAGTGGAGCTCTACGACTCCTTGTGGTCACTCTCGATGTTCGTGTTATAAATCTAAGTCTTGTTTGCATAGTCGCCAAGGTATTTTCTAAAGATATTGAGGGAGTTGTAGAAGGACACAGTTGTAGGTTCATGTGTTCATAAAGATCGATAGAGAGTTGCATTGAAACAACAAAATAACTTTTGAAATAGGCTCTCGCCATCAAGATTGACATATAAGAAGAAGATGGGGCCCACTCAAGCTATTTTGAGACTCGGTACCGATCCTTAGGTGGGAGTCAGTATAGATCCCTGGGTGGGAGTTGGTATCGATTTCCAACTTGGAAGATCCCACTGTTGTGTTGTCTTGATTTGGATTGTTTTGGCTTTGGTTGAACTTGCTTGGAATCTGACCCGAGAAATTTGAGTGTTTGCTTGGGTCTTGACCTGAAGATTCTTTAAGATTTTCATCTTATGAGTTTTCCTTCACCTACTTGGAGCCTCACCTAAGGCTTTTTTGAGTATTTGCTTTAAGTCATTAGGGGTTGGTACTGAGTCAAGTCCAGAGGTCGGTACCGAGCCCATTCTGGGTCGTGCATTGGGCTTTTAATGGATTTCTTTCGGTCGCACTTGGAGTTTTTCCCAAGGTCGTCCTGCGTAGAGTCTGACCTGAAAATTTTGTGGGTTTGCTTCGAGTTGGCTCTTCTAAAAACTTGAACTCCCAAAGTCTCAACTTTTTTCGCATCTTTTTTATATTTCATTTTTCTTGCCTTTTTATGATATTTTTAAAGTCCTTAGGTCATTTCTCATTCGTTCGCTCATCCAATTCGATTGTTCAAGTCTTTTCGAATACTGCCTCGTCAAAAGACTGGATAAAATTTTCCACCCAAAGTACATCTTATTATAAAACTGATGTGCTTTGAATCGAGTCAAATTAGTATTGTTGGAATGGATTTCACTCAGTACCTCAAATTGTCATTATTCTTCTGTCGAGTGGATTTCACGAAGAGTCGTATCTCCACCTGTACGTTCTGATGCTTCGTCGATATTCGACACTATAAAATTGGAATGTATTCTCTTGATAATTGTTTTTTCTTGATTCTTGAGATAGTTTATCGAACTAGTAGGCCCTAGTTACCTGAACTGGTTTCTTTTTTGAAAGTTATAGGAAAGTATTCAATTCTCTCAATTCAGGAAATGAGATGTCGAGTATACACACGTGATCATACACTCACGCACGTACTTTTATCATTGGCTCCCAAGCATGTTCATACGCCTATAGGTTGTTGTCAAGTTCCATGAAATTGCAATCGCAAGTTGTTTTGTTTTTTTATCCTAAGGCATCCTTTCGGTCGTAGCCTTAAATCGTATCGAACACTAGGCATGAGCAACACTGTTAAGTTGTCGTATCCAGCCTTTAGGTGGTTATGTTGCTGCCCCAGTGTTGGGTTAACAAAGTTAGTGTATGGATGGTCGAGTCACGTCCTTATGATGTTATACTTTTCCAATTGGGTTTAAGGTCTAAATTAATGAATCAATGGCCAAGTCACACCCATCTTCAACTGGTACTCCCCCTATCGGATCAAAGGTAGGAGTTGGCGAATGTCCAGATCATATGTGGTGTCGTCTGATCGATGGTCGGATCACCTAGATCTCTATTTGTGCTTTTGCTCCCGTGTTAAGGGTAGAAGCTGGTGAGTGAACGGCCAGGTAATATCTGCCTTTGTTTGGATGGTCAAAGTTAGCGAATGGACAGTCATGTCACATCTATTCCAATTTCATACTCCTTCCATCGGATCAAGGGCGATTCGTGTGCATCCCAAATTCCTCAATAAATTTCCTTGTCGGTTGGTCGAATGATGAGATGGATTTTGGTGGTTGTCGAGTAAACCACATGGTAGCCTCTCCTTCTAGGAAGTTCGGGAAGCACCTGCACTTGGTTGCACATGAGCCAATCGTACTTCATGAGATGTTGTCTACGATCGGACTTTTCTAAATATGCTGGCATGGTTGGCATAGTAAGTCTTGGTGGATACTATTTATGCAGAATGGCTTTAGTGAAGCCGTTTTGACTTGGGGAAGTGCCTAGGTATTGTTAGTTTGTCCTTGACTTTCTCTCACAAGTTGTCTTACCTTCTCAGCCAAGTTCAGCTCCTAAAAACCTACCGGTTTGCAGCAATCGTAATCTACTCCTTGTGCTTGGCCCAGTAAACGATCTCAGTTTGTGCCACATTCCTAATTTCCCTTAAATTTGGAAGAACCGTGTGTTCAGCAACTCCACGTTCATTCCTTGGCAACAATTCAACAGCCAGCTCTCGACTTCCGACGCCTTGGTCAATCACGACATGCCCATGCTGCACGCCGTCACTAAATTGAAGACCCAAACCCTGGTGAATGGGTTTCGCACCAACCCGCTAAGTGTGATCGGCACCAATCTGCACGGTGGGATTGGTACTGACTCCCTTGCCTTGGTTGGGTTCAGTTCTCAACTCCTGCCTTGACATCCCTGCTTCATGTTCATCTATCCTTTTCCTTCTGTTCCTCTAAAGGTGGTCAGATTATGGGAAATTGCCTAATTCTGAGTATGGAGGAGATGACTCTCTCTTAGTCCTTCTACGGTGGGTATTCGGCTGGGTCATCAAATTTCTGTTCTCTTGGATTTGCCAATTTAACTCTGCATGGCTATCATGTAGCTCTGTCATCATACGTTCACAATCCACCCTAATGGGCAACATCAAAAGGATTTTGGAGATACGTGGATCCAAGGTGCATGCCTCCTTCCAGAATGTTCAAATTAGTATTTTCTACTTCAGCAGCAGCTCTTAAGGAAGTGGTAGCCTTATCTTTCCTGGAGGCCATTAAAGATAGCTTTTTGTATAATTTGTTCAAAATCTGAATAGTAGGAAAACTAGTTGAAAAGAAATTGGATCTCTTCCTTGGATTTTTAGACAATCCAATAGTAGACAAGGATCCAAAGATCCTGAGAGTCCGTCCCTCAATGAAAGCACCAAAATGTTTGCTTCAAAAATGACGCGTACATCCAAAAGAGAAAAAATGTAAAGAATAAAAGAAGAATGTAAATGAAATTAAGAGAAAAACAACAACATATAGATTTTACAGTGGTTTGGCAATCTTGGCCTATATACACTTGAATGATTCTCTATTAGTTTTCCACTAATTTGTAATTACAAGTGTGGGATCCCTGTTGATCATTGATTACAATGAATTTTAATGACTATCTAGGAAGGAGTTAGCCAAAAAAGAGAAGATCCCCATGATGGAGCTTGCCTGGGTTATTTATAGAGGTAAACAGCCAAATATCTTCCTCAAAATTCGCTTACAGAAGCTCCTTGCCAAGATGAAGTTCTCCAAGAAAAAGTGACCTCATATGAGCTTGGTACGGGGATCATGTAACAACTTGAATTTCAGTGGTCCAGATTTTTAGCAAAAACGCTAAAATCCAAGCCCACTGAAGCCCGAGTTGGGTTTCTAGTATCCTGCAAATAGGCGAAGATAAATATATCAGAGCTTAGTTAATTTTCTCACAACGGAATTGACTAAAATATAATAGTAAGTAAATAATCATCCAAATAATAACACTTTCTAAGTAAGTGTCGTAAAGATGAGAAGTCTTTGCCACCAACGTAACCTGTAGGATGTTATGAGGAGGGCGTCGGAACAAAAGTTCTGGCAAATGAATAAATTATATACCTCTAGGCTTAATTCTACATATATCGTTTTATTTCCATTTACTCATATTAAATTCATTAGGTTATAATACTCTTGCCTCTGTTCGTGAACCATACCCATCTAATCCATAGTCGATTAAAACCTAATAACTAATATATATACATATATGTAGCTATATGCCCAATGACCGTATTGGTCCTAGGTACTACCCATGGTACCTTGCGTATCCTCCTCGCAAAGGACTCTATTATCTTGCTCCTATAGCGTTTTGTGGCTGCATCTGTAATGGACAGCTTAGTGAGGCCTACAATACAGATGTTCCGTCGTCTACTACGAAAATGTAAAACTGCATCCGCACTAGTCTATACTAATGCTCGAACATCCGCAACGTACCACCTAGTGCATACATTGAGGACTATAGATAGTCGTTCTATCGACTCTCTGAATCCCGCCAATAAGGTCTACCTTGTACGGAACTCGGTCGAGGATTTTCTATATCTATAAAGGACAGCTTCATTAGGCCAATAATACAGATATTCTAGTTGGTCTGTCTGTTTTCTCAACATCGCTATGGCCCCACGCAGCTACCCCTTAACTAATCGAAAGACTTCTAAAGAGTTAAGTGGTCATGCCCTACTGCAAACAATCTAACATCCAATTGGCGGTGCCCCTCCATCCAATGTCTCGATAGTGAAAAAATCATTGGCCTGTAGGTTTAACTCTAGTCATTCCCGAAATCACTCTCGGTTTTTATGCTGGCTGATATCCGCGTGCGACTATCCTTCACCTTACTTGCAAGTACAGGACATAAAAATACCCAACTTCGAACAATAAGCCCTTTTGACTACCTACAAAGGTCAGCTTCGTTAGGCCTATAACGCAAACGCAGTCAAGACATGCTCTCTTGATGGAACACCTACATCCCTACCTCCAGTGATGAAGCTTCGTTAGCCGTACCCAGAGGGCCATCCTAGAGTGTCCACGTCACGTTGAAGTCTCGTACTTCCTTCTAGCCCAAAAATTCTAAGTTGGACGTGCTTCTACATTGCTAGAATCCATAATTAACTGTTTCATTAGGCGCTTCATCCTTTGGGCTGCCCAAATGCAATTCGATTCTTTTATTAGACCCTAAGTTTAATCTTTTAATCCGCGTTTAGGTTGTTTTTTTACTATGTTGGCTACTTATCTAACTTAATTAGCATATTCTTTGCCCTCGTCTCAATTCTAATTTTTGTGAGATTATCATAGATTTAATAGGGAATACTGTTAGTATGAGCCACATTCATTGTCTTGCTTATTTAACTTAATATATAAATCCTTATGCTCAAAGAGATAAGCATCTTTTACCATTTCTATTTTATTTTCTTATTGACTTAATATAAGTTGTTTAAATAAGTTTCTGCTATTATTTTCTACCACCATTGCTTACCAATCTATTATAAGTATCACGATAAGCTTTTCTGTTCATATCTCCTAGTTATAACCCATGTTATAATTCTACTTGTAATTGTTACCTTTTCTTCTTTTACAGTCCGTTATATAATTACGAGTGTTTCTTGTTATTCTAGTCTGCCTTCTTTTACTGTGATATTGAATTTCCTCTAATTCTCTAATATTACATAATTTACTTATTAAATAGCATGCATAGTAAACGTAGACTTAGGCACATTAATTTTCATAGCTTTCAATTCTTGATTAAAAATTTTCTTGTTACAATTCATACTCTACTTTATTGTCTTCTATTTTAGGAAATAATTCTATTTTATTTGGTTGATTATGAAAACTATATAATCCATTTTCATATCTTAATATTGGATAATACTATAAACAATAATCCGCAAATGCAAGATATTTCTTTTACTACTTTTGAGTAGTATAAAATAGAGAGGTTTCTCTATTTTACACTAGCTCCCATTTTATTTCTTTTATTCTTATAGTTACATTTATCGCTATTTTTTTAGATGTTAAGTTATGGAAATGTATAATATTCTCTAAGTCGACCAATTAATCTAATAATTACTCTCAAACTAACTTTTTCAGTTTTAATACTATTTATTACAGTAGTTCTATAATAATTATTTTCAAACTAACTGTAACGACCCGCCTTTCATCTCATAGAAAGGCGCATCATTATTAAGAAAGAAAGGGATAGAAAACAGAAAAGATAGAGAAGAAAGAACAAAACAACAGCGGAACGAATAAATTATATTAATCACATAAGTATTACATAATATACAACATCTATCAGAGTTATATAGCTTATACATCACATTCTAGACAGTTATAAACTCATGTCCAGTTATTACAACTCAAATACAACACAGAGATACCAACACAGTGGAAGTTATATATCTACAAATGCTGAAGCCTCCTGCTCCATATCCCCTCCAGAATTCATCAAAGCTAACCTGAAATCCCTTGGCTACTCGTAAAATTTTGAGTACCCAAGAGTTTAAGAAAACAGAAAATAAACTCTAGGTTAGACAAGGGTCTGGTGTGAGTAACAGATTAAAGTTTCTTAACTTTGAAAAAACCTTTGAAATAAAAGGTTTCTCGTAAGACTTCCCGCACATAAACATGAAAAGTTTTTACCCTAAGATAACCAAAATATTTGATAGGAAATCCAGTGATATTATAATAAGGTTTAGGGTTTTCAAGTAAATAAGAAATAGCTGAAATCGTTACATGATTAAATTCCAGCATACTAGCCATAAAGTGGGTTATACAATCAAAACCGTAAAGGACACGTAGGAAGAATGAGTTTCCATCAATGGTAGGACTAATGGGGTACCTCCCGTCACAGCATGTGGCCTGGATCACCGTACCGAGGATTCTCTAAATCCCCTGCAACACAAGGTCGGAACCATCCCTTACTGGATGGTCCCGAACAAAACAACCCCGCGGTTGTTTGCAAGCAACTGCCCACACAGCCGAATAAAAGGGACTTCTAGACAGGGGAAGATCTTGTCCTACTTGAGCGCGACTCACTTAGCCTTGCTCACCTCCCCTGTTTTATCCATTCCCGGTTGAAGAGGTTTGAGGCTACGATTACCTTTATAGAACACATCTATCTTAGAATGCACATCGTCCACCTGACGATGTTCTAAAAGCATTCAATCCATACAAGTTCATTCCGGGTTTGAACGAAACCGAAGGCATTATCTCGTTACGCTCATTTTGGAATCACCCTCAGAGTTGACGACAATAACTCTTACACTCTGAATCTTCATCTTCACTTGAGATTCACGACCTATCGTTTAATTTGGAACGATGTGGTTTTCGAATATCCAAATTTGAAAACCCGATCCCGGTCTCGTCGAAATCCAAAACGCCGTCTTCTAAAGCCAAGTTGTTTTAAGGTTAAAACAATTCAATTCGTTATCTATACTCACACAGATAGATAATTGACATCTCACAAATAGAAAATTCATTTCATCGCAATCTAACCAGAGCATCTCATATCACAGATCAACACATATCTCATATCAAAGATATCAAACGATTCAATGCATTCAATATCATTCAAAAATCTATAAGAAATAATCTATTAATCACACCATCTTTAATTAATTTAAAATAAATTAAATTTATTACTTCCATTACTATAAATCGTACTTACTTAACCATTAACTAATTACAAACTAATTAATTAATCATCCTCTAATTAGCCATCTTAATTAATTATGCTTGATTAATTATTCTTCAATTACATTAAGTAATTAGCCTTTAACTAATTACACAAATTAATTAACGTGAACCATATACAGTAATTAGCCTTTAATTACTTTCAATAATTAATTAACTATAATTAATTACATTAATCCTTAATTAATTATTCTATAATCACCTCATTGATTAATTATCCTTTAATTAATCATCCCTTAATTACTTAATTAATTATATTAATTAATGATCCCTTCATTACTTCTTTAATTATTAATTAATCTTTAATTAATTTTATTCATTAATCAACCTTGATTAATCATATTTAGTAATTAACTACACTTAATTAATTACATTACTTAATTAACTTGTAAATAAATTTTATTAATTAATTCTTTAATTAATTACACTAAGTAATTAATTCTTAATTACTTCCACCGAGTAATTATCCTTCTTATTAATTACACAAAGTAATTAAACTAAAACTACTTCCATTCTTCAATTAATTACATCCAGTAATTATCCGTTAATTACTTCACTAAGTAATTACACTTTATAAATTACATTAAGTAATTATACTTAACAAATCATCCAGTGATTATCTTAAATTAATTAAACTAACTAATTAACTTAAACTAATCAGATTAATTTAATTAATTACATTGAGTAATTAATCCGTTTAATTACTTTCATTAAGTAATTATACTTAACCAATTCCACAAATGATTATCCTTAATTAATTAATCTATTTAAAATTAATCACATTAGTTAATCATTTTGTATCCCTAGTTAATGATCTTCATTAACTATTAATAATTCTTTAATTACTTCCCTTAAGTAATTAAACTTAAATGAACCATTATTAATTACAAATAAATTAATTTTTTTATTACCAGTTAATTCATTTCTAATTACATGCTTAATTGTAACCTAATTAATTTTAATTACCTGATTAATTAATTTCTAATCATTAATTAATAATTTTAACATATCTCATTGATGATCCCTAATTACACATTAATTAATCCTTAAATTAATGTAACTTACAACCCCTAATTACGTAATTAATTAACCTTTATCATAAACTAATTAAATTAATTAATTACTCTTTAATTTCCTTATTAGTTTAATTAATTTCAAATCATTAGATCTTAATTAAATTTAAGATAAAAATATTATTCTTATCGATGACTTAATTATCATTTACAAATGCATTTGAAATATTTTACTTTTAAATTTGCTTTTAAATTCCGTTTCAAATTTAAGATTTAAAAATGATTACAAATTTGACTTTAACAAAATTCAAAACAATTTTAAAAACCATTTAAATCAAATGTTAAAGAACGCTTATCTTATGAAAGAACTTTATAAGAGTTTTTAAACTAAATTTATTTAAATTCAAACCTTGTTTTTATTTCAAATAATTAAAAAAAAAATCTATTCTAACATGCTGCTTCGGGTTCAACCTGAAGCCTACTCGAGCTCTTACCCGGGAAACTCCATATTCTTTCTTCTTTTCAAAAAATTTGTTTAAGTTTTAAAACTTTAAACCTGGAAACCAATTCACTCTCGAACGACCCGAGCCTTCACTCGAGTCAACACCTCTATATTCTGAGACCTACTTCGAGATAGAACACAACCCAAGCACTGACACCAAAACCACAGCTGTCCACATGCACCGGAGATGCCACCACCTCCGACCATCCATGACGACTTCCTCACATCGGCGATTACCTAGAACCCGATCCCGACCATCCAAACTCTGATAACAACTCAAAATAAAAAACGACCCAGTCTGCACAATACTGGAACAAACCTAAACCTGGAAAAAAACTCGTGCTCGCTACTCCGACCACCGGAGGGTCAGGACTTCCGGCCATGCCTTCGTCTACCTCCATGCTTCCATTTCCCAGAGTTCGCTGGAGCTCGGTCCACTAGAGACGCCTTGGCAAACCAAAACTCGACTATGCCAAAACTAGGGTTACAGACATAAATCGACCACCTGCCGCCACCACTGTGCCTTGATCACCTTACTGCCATTTTTTCCAAACTCCTCGATCATCCTTCCACCTCCAATGAGAACTACGACCTCGCCGAGCAACTAGATCGCCAGAGACAACCCAAAACACCCATTTCTGATCAACTCGAACCGCTCCCTCATCCCACTACTAAAAATTATGATATCATTTTTAAAAATCATGTTTTTGGATGAGAATTCAGTTTATAAACCTGAATTGATAAATTAAGATGTTTGGATTTTCACTCTTTTTAAGTTTGCTCTGTTCTTTTTGGTTAAAGGGCAATTTCAAATTTATTTTAACTTAAATAAAATTTTAAACTATAATCTATGATGAAACAAACAATTTTTGTTTAAGACTTAAATCCAAACAAAGAATAGATCAAGAGATAGTGATTTTTATTTAAAATCTTGAGTTTGAAAAAAAGGAACAGAGATGTCTCAGCTGAAACAGGCATGCACACATCTATCATTCAAATATACACAGAAAATTCATATATACAACACATACTTTGCTTTAGAGATTCATATGCAACCGGATTTCATACTTAAGTTTTTAAAAAAAATGTTACTCACAAGATTCAAAGATGAACAGTGTCTTTTGTTTAAAAAAGCTTGAAACTGTGAAAACTTGAATGCTGAAAAATACGCTTCTTTGATTTTAAAAACTTGAATGCTAATCCTATTAAAACAGGAATGCTTTGATATTGGATCTTGTAGACATGATTCCTGCTCTGATTTTGAAAAACAGGTGAAATATGCTTTGATTCCAGGTTGAAGAATGTACATGCTAATGGTTTGATTTATTTGAAAATGAGATTCACAGGCTTTGATTTGATTTGCAAATTTGATTACGGGTTTGCTTGATTAACTTGCTTTTGAAACAAGTTACAGGCTGAAGAAAATGTAGGATTTTGGTTTGATTTTGAAAATGAATTACAGGCGGTTGAATTGATTTCTGGTTTGAGGAAGATGTTTGCAGTTTATTGACTTTAATTTCTAGTTTGTGAATGTTGATTACCAGATTGTTTTTGGGAATTTTTTTTTACACAGGCGGAAGTTTCTTGTATTAAATGAAGATAGAAAAGAAAACAAAAGAGAAGGAAATACATGTTTTATATAGGTGAAAATGTGTTTTATTTAAAAAGAAAAAATCAAAATAAAAATGACACTTGTTAAAAATTCACCATTTGTCATTTACATTTACTTATTAATTAACACTTGTTACTATTGTATCTTAATTTAATTACACTTGTCATATGTATTATTTTATTAATTTGAATGTTAATAATAAAGATTTTACTTTAAATTTACTAATTTATAAATACTTATCCAAATTTATATATATATACATATATATTACTTTAAAGAAAATATTATAAAACCAATTATATATATAAATAAAAGCTTATACATATATTTTTAAAATATCTATCTTTTGAACTTCAACATTAAATCCAAATTCAAATTCAAATTAAATTTAAAAATCCAATTTAAAGTCAACTTATATATACATATATAATTATACATTCAATTTGAAAATAACAATTCTATTTTCTATAAAATCTATTCATATCTATATATAAAAACAATATATTATTGTTATTGTTTGAAAATAACAATTTTGTCAATTTAAAATAAATTATAAAAGAGATTATCTCATTATTTACAAATTTCTTATATTACTTAAATGAATTAATGCATCATATATTTTAAACTTTTATATATGTATTTTCAAATCATATTTATCAAGTAATATTTAAAAAGGAAAATAAAATAAACTTTTTTGTTAATCTTATTTAACTTTAAGCTAAAAGATATTTTAAACAATTAAAAATTAACATTTACCTTAAATATTTTAAAACTACATGATTAACTATTTAAATAGCTTTGAAAAGTTTTATTTTGAATTAATCATAATTTCCAAATTACCCAATATATATTAGAATTTGAAAATATGATTTTATTTGTTAAATACAAACCAAAGATTTCTATTTACAATATATACAGATATATATACATTATAAGTAGAAAACATTTTATTAGCTTTTTTTTAAAAGATAAAATTTACCAATTTAAATTAAAATTATCAAAGAAAATTATCAAATCAATTTAATTCTTAATACAGATTATTAAATTGATATTGCCCCAAATTCCGGATCATCACATTAACTTTTCCTATTTTAATGCAATTTATGACAGAATTTCTATTCCTCGTGCTTTTATTATTTTACATCTTCATTTCAGTAGTTTTAGTCCATATTCGCGTTTAATCTATTCTAATCCATTTGCGAAGAAAAAGAAGAGTATAGAAAAAAATTGACGCTTGCATGAAATCCAAAACATAGAAAAAGATGTAAATATGACATAGAAAACAGTATATAAATACAAATGTTAACGTTGAAAGGTGTACGCTAACACCCCGGTGTAAGTAGTAATCAAGTGAAAGCACCACCCGTTAGTACGGGAACTGAAAATAAGAAGAAAATAGCAGGAAATAATAAAGCGACAACGGTTTTTATAGTGGTTCGGCTCAAAGTCAAGCCTACGTCCACTTATTCTTTTCTATCACCGATTTCATTACAAGTTTTACAACCATCCTTCGTATTCAACACCAATACAACAAACAGTTAGAACTTTGATGATGAATTGCTTTCTGCATTCATGTTGAATGTATTTGATCGCTTCTCTCGGTTCTTTGAAGTGTTGTTGAAATCATGAGAGCAGCAGAGTCTCCGAGCTTCTAAGTCCAGGAAAGTCCCGGAAAAAAAGTCCCCCTTTCAATGTGGAATAGCTGGGGTATTTATAGGAGAACGTTAGGTCATTAGGTGTTACGTCAGGTCTTAGGTCGTTAGGTGTTAGGTGTTAGGTCTTAGGTCGTTAGGTCTTAGGTCGTTAAGTCTTAGGTCTTAGGTCGTTAGGTCTTAGGTCGTGCACTTTCTTCGAGCAGCTAGGTTGCTTTGAGATGAACTATCTTTGGTTTTTCGGTTGATCTTTTGGTATCACGGCCTTGCAAAAAAGGCGGGATAACATTTTCCCCCCAAAACATGCCTTGCGATAGGAAGATGTGTTTTATAATGCCATGCGCTGGATGTTCATATCCCGTTGATGTCCTGCAAAGAAATTAACAGTTTTATATGACCTCAAATGACGACCGTTCCAGATCGAGCCATTTGAGGTGAAACGTGATCGTTCGTGATCAAATGCTTTACCTCGAATGACGACCATTCGGGGTCGAGCCATTTGAGGCAAAGTTTGACCGTTCGCGATCAAGGGCCTGACCTCAAATGACGACCGTTCGGGATCGAGTCATTTGAGGTGAAGTGTGACCATTCGCGATCAAATGCTTGACCTCAAATGACGACCGTTCGAGATCGAGTCATTTGAGGTGAGATGTGACCGTTCGTGGTTAGGGTGCCGTTCGAGGCGAGTTGTGACCGTTCGAGGTCGGGTGCCTGGTCGAGGCGAGTAAGTGTGCCCGGGGGGCTTAGTATTATCGAAGCCAGGTTCACGTTCGGGTGAGTTCCTGGATCGTTTGTGTGCCAAGGTGATTTACTGTCATTCCAGAGCATGCTTTAGGTCCGTTCGTGACCCCATACATGTGTAAGTAGCTTAGCCATCTCAGAGCATGCATAAGGATGGTTTGTGACCCCGTACAGGTGTAAGAAGCTTAGCCAACTCAGAGCATGCCTAAGGATCGTTCGTGACCCCGTACATGTGTAAGAAGCTTAGCCAACTCAGAGCATGCCTAAAGACCGTTCGCGACCCCGTACATGTGTAAGTGACTTAGCCTTTTTAGATTTATCAAAGTTCAATATTCATCCAACTGAAGAGTTTTAAGACAAAAATGTCTGACAAAGTCAAATCCAAACATCAGAAGTAAAACACAAAAGCAGAGTAGTTACGTCCGAGTGCAAACGCCTACATGTTACAATTTATAGTTGTATCAGAGCATGCCTTAGGATCGTTCGCGGTCCCATACATGTGTGAACAACCTAGTTGTGTCGATGTAGAGTTTTCTACTCATTCGTCATAATCTCAATCAACTGATAATAAGCTGACGCCTGGATCCTGAGCCGTCTTTAGTTGATGCAGGTGTTGGTCGTTCTTGTTCCACCGTTGCGATCCTCCTTTTCACATACTGTGATAACAAACCATCCCGGATGTGCCCCTCAACTTCGTCTTTCAAGTGTCTACAATCATTTGTGTTATGACCATTCAACTCGTGGAATGAGCAATACTTGTCCGACTTTCTCTAGTTATTAGTTGGATCTCTCCTTATCGGCTTTCGATAAGGAACCTGTCCCTTGGTGTCTTGGTAGATCCGCTCCAAAGTCTCATTCAACTCCGTGTATGAGGTGAATCTTGGTCCTCTTCGTGGTCGTACTGATCTATCGCTGTTATCCTCGGCCTTTCGTTTACCTTTGCTAGATTCTACACCTTTCTTAGGAGGATTTTCGACCTTGATTGCATAAACATTGATTCCTTCATCCCTTTCTACACTAGCATCTTCCAATCGTAAAAACTTTTCGGCCTCATGATAGAATTCTCCTAGATCCATAGGTGGATCCTTAGTTAATGAATTTTTGAACTCTGTACCATCAGCTAATCCAGAACAGCTGCCATCATAACCATGGATGGATCTGGTCAATCCATCGATGCCGCTCCCGCATTGAATCGTGTTAAAAAACTCCTCAAAGACTCCCCAGCTCTCTGCTTTAAAGTTGCCAAACTCATCACATTCTTGGGTCTTGCGATGTGAACCCTAAATTGCCTCATGAACTTCTCGGATAAATCAGCCCACGCTCCTATGGAGTTGCTTTCCAGCTGCCTAAACCATAGTGCTGCAATATCTGTCAGATACAATGGGAAGCACCGAGCCATGACTTCCTGTGATGCCCCCCGCACTTCCATATGCATCATATACCTTGTCAGATGGACCACGGGGTCCGTCCTTCCATCGTACATCTCCACCGATGGTAACTTGAACACTGGTGGGTTCCTAGCTGTCCTAATCGCAGAAGAAAATGGACTTCTGTTTACATCTTCAAGATCTCTACGCACTAGACCACCCCTCATGGCTCGCCTGACCATTTCTGTCAATCTGTCATTGTCTCCAAGATATAGTCCTCGTTCATTGCCTTCAACCTGGCCCTCGAGTCCATCAGAGCTTTTAGAAATCTGCCCCCCGGATTGAGTGTTTATTCCTCTGCCAATGCCATGTTGCTCAAATACACCCGATATTCTTCTCGGTAATGGGTCTGCGTGCTCTAGATGAGTGCCCCCTAATCCTGGTGCTGCGTCAGATGGTCCTACTCCACTCTAAACTCCAGTTGTTCCTTGATTTTGCGCTCCAAGTTGTCTAATTTGCTGAAACAAATTCTGGATCATCTCCGCCTCTCTCTTCATCATTGCCTCCATCTCTTCCCTGGTGATAAAGACTGAAGCCTGGTTCTCTCCTAAGGAAGCCCCTTGACTCCCTTCGTGCCGACTTCTTTCTGGTCTCTGTCTTCTACTTGTTTTCCTTCCAGGAGCCATAATCTCGGATTGACTACTGGTTCTTAAAGAGAGTCTTTCGACAAATCTTTGCGAAGCAATGATGAAAACGCTCCTGAGTTCAATTCTTAATGGAAGCACCAAAAATGTTAACGTTGAAAAGTGTATGCTAACACCCCGGTGTAAGTATCAGGAAATAATAAAGCGACAATGGTTTTTATAGTGGTTCGGCTCAAAGTCAAGCCTACGTCCACTTATTCTTTTCTATCATCGATTTCATTACAAGTTTTACAATCATCCTTCATATTCAACACCAATACAACAAACAGTTAGAACTTTGATGATGATTTGCTTTCTGGATTCATGTTGAATGTATTTGATCGCTTCTCTCGGCCCTTTGAAGTGTTGTTGAAGTCATGAGAGTAGCAGAGTCTCCGAGCTTCTAAGTCCAGGAAAGTCCCAGGAAAAAAGTCCCCTTTTCAATGTGGAATAGCTGGGGTATTTATAGGAGAACGTTAGGTCGTTAGGTCTTAGGTCGTCAGGTCTTAGGTCGTTAGGTCGTTAGGTCTTAGGTCTTAGGTCGTTAGGTCTTAGGTAGTTAGGTCTTAGGTCGTTAGGTCTTAGGTCGTTAGGTCTTAGGTCTTAGGTCATGAACTTTCTTCGAGCAGCTGGGTTGCTTTGAGATGAACCATCTTTGGTTTTTCGGTTGATCTTTTGGTATCACAACCTTGCAAAAAAGGTGGGATAACAACAAATACTGTAAATAAACTACAAGTTTTCTTATAGTTCAGCATAATTTAATTAATATGATTAATTACCGAATAAAACATTCTAAACGGGAATCTAAGGATAATATTTCTTAAACTTAAAAGATATATGAATAAATCCACTCACCCGTCGTCCTTAGCTCTACTCATGCTCCGCTTGGCTCCATAGTCCTTATGGATCCCCTTCTTCCAATGTGTATAATATTTTAATTTAGAAGATCTTCTTCCTAGAAATTATTATCTTTTTAGGGTTCAGCCTTAGACAATGAACCCATGAGAGAAAATCTAATTGTGAGAAGATAGCTAGGCCTAGAATCCTGTTTATATTGGAGCTTGGGGATCTTAGACTGTTGGATTTTTGGATTGAACTTGGAGCCACCACGTCATAGGATAAATTGAAGCCATCGGATGAAGAGCGTACGGCTCAAATCGTGCAAAAATAAGAAAACGCATTACTGCATGTACCAGGATGAATTTTCTTCTAAGCCGTGTGCGAGTCGACCGGTCAGTCGACCGCCCTTAGCAAGCAGTAGATCGGGCGGTCGACCGTTGCCCTATTGGGTTGGGCCCATATCCACACTATACTGTGTTTTTTCATTCAGTTACCTTTCTGTTTCGTTCTTAACTTCACCATATTGATTCGGATTTTGATGAGTTATATATGAAAACTGATCAGAAAATTGTCCCGAATGCAATGGTACAAGTTCCGAAGCCATATTCTGAAAATTCCACAATTATTTATTTCATTACTTATCGTCATAAGTTAAATTTTAATTGTATAAAAATGCAAGGTGTTATAAATCAATGTTGATCCCTACAGCGGGGATTAGTACTAATCCTTAAAGAAGGGAAGTGGGGCCCAATGACTCCTTGTGGTGGTCCTCGATGTTCATGTTATGAATCCAAGCCGTGTTTGCATAGTCGCCTAGGTATTTTTTAGAGATATTGATGTAGTAGAAGAGCAGAGTTGTAGTTTCATGTATTCATGAAGATCGAAATAAACTTGCATTGAATCAACAAAACAACCTTAGAAATAGACTCTCGACATCAAGATTGATATGTAGGAAGAAGATGGGGTCCACCCAGGCTGTATTTGGGAGTCCGTGTCGATCACTAGGTGGGATTCGAAAACGATTCCCAACTCAGGGAATCTCATTGTTGTGTTGTCTTGATTTGGTTTGTTTTGGCTTTGGTGGAACTTACTTGTAGCCCAACTCAAGAAATTTTAGTGTTTGCTTAGGGCTCGATCTGAATATTCTCTGAGATTTTCATATTTTGAGTTTTCCTTCGCCTGCTTAGAGTCAGACCCGAGTTTTTTGAGTGTTTGCTCTGATTCATTAGCGGTCGATACCAAGTCAAGTCCAAGGTTCGGTATCGAGTCCACTCTGGACCACACTTCGGGTTCTTTATGGATTTCTGTAGGTCGCGTTTTGAGTTGTTTTCCAATGTTATCCTACTTCGAGTTTGACCTGAAGATTTTTGGGTTTCCTTCGAGTCGGCTCTTTCAGAAACTTAAACTTTCAAGTTTTTTAAATTTTTTCGTTCATTTTTTGAGATTTCATTTTTCTTGCTTTTTTTATTATATTCTCAAAGTTCTTCGATCATTTCTCCATCGTTTGCTCATCTGATTCGACTGTTTAAGTTTGTTCGAATATCGCCTGATCAAAAGGCTAGATAACACTCGTAATGCTAATATATACTAGCATTATATTAATTTTAGTGTCATTTTATGAAGTGTGGTAATACTCGTAGATGATGTTTCCATGTTTTAACTCACAATTCTAATTTATGGTAGCATTATGAGAATTATAGCAGCAGTTTATGAAGTGCAAAAATATTTTTAAACCGTGGCAGCATTTTATAAACTTTTTCTTTGAGAAAAATAAGTGATCTTCACAAGGAGGAGAACACTCGTATACTTTTGTTCTATACTTAAGAAGGAGCTGCCAACAAGCCTACCAGGTAGCAAAACCCCTCATACAAATATGAGAAAATGTGGCAGATGTTCCAATCTTCAAAATCAGTAGAATCCATCCAATCCAATAGTTATACCCTGTGTCTGCAAAGAATTTGAACAAAAAAAATGTAAGATCAATGCATGTGTGTGCGTGTATATGTATATATATGTTTATATACATAATAAAATAAACTAAACTAATACTGTGGAAAGCGTTACAATATAAACCAAGAAAAGATAACAATCAAGGGAATGCATTCAAAATGAATCATAACTAGAAACCTCACCCATCACATATAAAGTAGTTATACTCTCCACAAAATTTCGAACTTCCAAGTCATCAATAGATAGCACAATAGGAATTTGCTTTATTTCTTTCCATCTCAAATAATAGGAAAAGAAAAGGATGCACACTACCACACATACAAGAATTCCACATATACACATACCCTGCCACAGACTGTCAAACACAAACGCACAATGTCACACTCACACACACACCACCACACATTGTCAAATCCATGCACAGAAACCAAAAATGTTATAATGAGCTATTAGCTAGCATGGTAACTTTTGTGTTATTTCCTATTTTATATTTTGGGAACCCTCGGTTCTTATGAATAACGGATTTCTTACCAGCAGATACAACAGTAAAAGCTCCAACTGCTAATTAATGGAGTAAACTGAACGCCTCTTAGATGAGAGATATTGCATGCTAGGGGCCTAACTGATAGATACAGCAACAATATTAAACTACTTCTGAATTATAAATAAATATGTACAATGACAAGAATATGATTATGCTACTCATCTATAAATGATCGCAGTGGACAATACAAAAACACTTGTTTTCTATTTTATATGTTAATTTCATATTTCAAAATAGTTTGTTTTTCAACACTACGTACAATGAACGTGCTTTTATATAGACGAGAACACAAAATTAAATACGACAAGTCAAACGGAGCCTAAATTTCCACATTAAGTTTATAACAAACCGGGTGTTATATAGTTAACTATACTTCGTATTTGCAACAACTCACCTTATATTTAATAGAGCAAAAAAGTTTACACTGTATATACTGAAATGAAACAATAACGGAAACAACTCACCTAACAAAATTTTAAAATGTAGATGACTGTTAAACAGCTGTTTATTTTTAAATTATAACAAACAAGGTGTTATGTAGTAAATTAAATTCTATATTTGCTACAAATCACTTAACAAAGAGGTCCTGTATTTAAGAGAGAGAAAAGGTTTACACTGTATATACTGAAATGAAACAATAAGAGAAAATACTCACCTAACAAAAGTTTAAAATGTAGACGGCTATTAAACAGTTGTTCATTTTTAAGTTTATAACAAACAAGGTGTTATATAGTTGATTAAACTCCGAATTTTCAACAACTCTCCTTAGTATTTAACAGAGTAAAAAAGTTAACTACATTTTTAAAATAGATGGCTATTAAACAGTTGTTAATTTTTAAGTTTATGAACTATATTATCATTTTAAGCGAAAGTGTGTATATTTAAACAAAAATGTTTTTTACAGTAACATTCTATGAAATGAATGTAGTAGTTTTAGAATTATAGTTTTTTTTGATAGAAATGTGAATATCTTTGATTCTTAGCTCATGGCGCTATTTGGTAATAGCATTTCATGAATTACAGTGGTATTTTGGATGAAGTATAAGCTTATAAAGCTATTTAAAATACCATTTTGTAAGAAAGTGATTTTTTTTAACAATTTTACCTTTTAAGTAGCAATTTATGGTTTTATAAAGGTTATCTATAACTTTTTATTTTATAAAGTTGCTTTTTTATTATCACTACATATTTTACTATTAGTTAAAAAAATGATATGCGAACTAAATAGATCGAATATAATATTTAATTTTGAAATACAGACATTACTAAAGGACTTCAATTTTGAATAAGAGGAAGCAACTTTCACGGGGACCCCACTCAAAAGAAAATTGTTATGGGGATTTCATGGAAAACAAAATTCGGAAGGACTCCATCAAAAAATGGAGCAAAATTCGACAGCACGCCATCGAATAATAGAGCAGAAAATGATAATGATTCATCGAAGATCACTTCCGACGGAATTTAATCGAAAAATAAGCCAAAATTCGGCAGATAGTTACCAAAATATAAATGGCGGCTACAACTTTTTATTTTTTGCCAAGAAGAGGCGAAATTCTTTGCTACACCCTTTAGTATTTTGCCTAAAAATGAAAAAATGTCCCCACTCTAATCCAAAACCAGAGACCATTTAACAATGTCCATAAATGTAGGTTGGAAACTAGAGCCGATGTATTAGTGGAATATACTCTAATCATGGAGATGGCAAGGTAATAATTCTATAAAAAAAATCTAGTTTAAACACGCATTTGCCCAAAATGCAAACTATTGCGCAATTTTGGAACAGAAACGTACAAATGTTCACCTACTCATCGATCATTGTCACCATATATGATCCAATGAAACTCCAACGTTCTCCAATTATAAACACCATGTACCACCTTTCTCTGCATTTCAGTCAAATTACAACGTAGTTTTATCCAAATCTCAAGTCGCCAATTTAAGCCATGACCACAAATCCGAGAAGAAAGCAGCCAAGAAGAGGGCTGCTCCTAGAGTGATGGAAGAGGAAAAAAGTGCAAGGGTTCCAATGAGGTTGCTGCCGAAAAAGAGAAAGGATCTTCGGGCCGCTGTTGATAAGAAAGGTGCTTGGAAGAAAAAATGCAGGGAGATGGGAAATTTGCAATGGCGACGTTCGTCTCCCTGCGTTTTTTCCTTCCAACCAACTTTCTTCTTAGCATCGGCCGAATATTCTTCCTCTTTTTCAGTAGCATCCTCGTTGGAGCACTTCTATTCCACTTCCGCCACTTTAGAAACAGCTCTCTTCTTGGCGGCTTTCTTCTCGGATTTGTGGGACATGGCTCAAATTAGCGACTTGAGGTTTGGATAAAACGTCATCGTGTTTTAATTGAAATGCCGAGAAATGTGATGTAAGGTGTTTATAATTGAAGGTGCTGGAGTTTTATTGCATGAAATAGGGTGAAGGATTAATGAATAGTTGAGCATTTGTACGTTTATGTTCCACGGTGGAAAATTTTACAAATGTTTAAGCACGTAGATCCACGCAATGTTACTGGTCAGAAATGAATTTGAGCAATGATTTCTATTCTGCGCAAATGCGTGTTTAAACAAGAAAATTTGTGTAACATTAAATAGTCGATGAAACAAATTTTCTTGATTAAGCACGCGATCCACATAATAATTCTATAAAAACATGTTTCTCTTTAATTCTCTCCTAAAATACATCCAAGGACATGTATATTATAACTTATACAATTAATTACAAGTATGTTCTTAATTCTCTTTCAATATTTAACAATCATGTCCTTATAGTTTATAATTTCTACAATTATTTATTAAAAAAAAAATTATAATTCTTTTCCATTGTTTTACATTCAAGTTCATTTAGTGCCTTTCTTAACTAAATTGGTATTCCATTATATATTCAAACATATACTTAATAATTAAAACTTATAACTTAAACAATATATAAAATTTTAAAGTTAATAATTTTACGGACCACTGTTATCCTAAAAAAATTATTATTTTTTGATTGTATAATAAGTTATATTTTATAGGGGATTTTAGGCTGAAGGAAAACGTTGTAGAAAAATTTAGTTCTAGGGACATGAAGTTTGCTTTTTAGGCTGAAGGACACTTTTTAGTGTAAATCACAGAATGATAGTTGTAACTATCATTTTCCGTATACACTAAAAAATGTCCTTCAAACTAAAAAGCAAACTTGCTGTCCTTGAGACTAAATTTTTTCGCAACTTTTTCCTTACGCCTATTTTCTTGTATTTTATAACATCATATCTAGCAAAAAGTTTTACTAGTAGTCATGTCAACTTTTTAAAATACATTAATCCACCATTTCATATTTTCAAGTAGTAAATGTATTCATACATTTTTTTAACTTGACTTCAATAAGATCGAAATTAAATGCTAAGATTATCAGATAAATGATTTCAAAATGGTTTTATTTCGTTAATATAACCAAATATTATGTTCATGTTATTAATACTTCCAATAATTTATAATAATTTTAAATAGGTTGGAAATTAGAATTTGTTATATTGCGTAAAAAATGTTAGAAAATAATTTCAAGTAATAATTTCAAATAATGATGTCATTGTTTATTATACTATAACAACAATTAGTCTTATAGTATTGCAGGTATTAATAACATTATTTTTATTATATTATGATGATGATTTTAACGTAATATTTGCTTATATTAGCAAAATAAAACTACTTTGAAATTATATTTCAATGATCTTAGCATTTAAATTTGACCTTATTGCAGTCAAGTTCTAAATTTTATGCATATTTTTATTATTTGAAATTATGAAATGGTGGATCAATATACAACAAAAATTGACATGATTGCTTGTGAATCCCTTTCTAGATATAATTTCAAAACAGTATTTGTTACATCTAAAAATTAAGGTAGTGTTTAATTTGTTATTTTTAGTTTTAAGTTTTCGTCCATACAATAACGCACACGACGCATGTATATTTTCGAAAAAGACCAATTTAGAAAACAAAGTTAACGTACAAAATAAAAAACAACTTTTTATTTATTTATTTTCCATGTTTTAAAAAATAATACAAGCACGTAATCAATTTATTCTTCCATCGTCCCTTTATCCCTTTCGTCCTCCCATCCATCTTTTTTCTTTCCCTCCGTCGTCCCTCAATTCATCGTATATTTGACCCACATATTGAAAATCGGAAACACAAATTCGTTTTTAAACTAAATACCACGTATTTATTTTTTTAAGGACAAGAATGGTCCGCAAAAAAATTAGTTTTAAAGTTATATGTTGTTTAAATCATGCATTTTAGTTTATTATGTATATGTTTATACATATAATGGAGTACTAATTTGGCTATATCATTTGAACTTCAATGTAAAACAGTGGAAAGTAAAAAAAAAGCCTTATAAACAACGTGGACTTATATGTTAAGTATTGGAAGAGAATTAAGTTGATACTTGGAAGCGATCGTACAAGTTATAAAATATAGGGACGTGGGTATAAATATCTAAAAAGAATCATATTTCTGTAGAATTAAGGAGAGATCTATGAATTCTTCTACTTTACTTATATTGTTTAACAGAAAACTGCATTTCGTAATAACATTATTTTTATCATATTATGATGATATGAACATTATATTTGTTGATATCAGGAACATAAAATTATTTGAGATTGTTTGTCCATGACCTTTACATTTTAATGTGATCTTACTGTAGTAAAATTTGAAAATGTAAAATGTTCGAATAATACTATATTGCAAAATTGATATGACAACTTGTAAAATTGATTTCTAAATTTAATACTGTAAAATTCAGTTTGTTAACAGGATGTAAAAAAATATTTTCTTAGGATAACAATGCTCCGTGAAAATAATAATTAAAGAAAAATAAGAAAACGTGCGAAGGACAAACAATATCTTTTTGATTACAAGGTCAACCTATTTTTCTTTTTTTTCGTAAGGACCAAGTTTTGATCAAAGTACACCACAAAACCAACAATTTTGGTTAAAGGACGCAACACAAAAATTATGGCCTCTACTTTCACGCTATGTAACTGAAGGAGGGCATGACGATAGCAACTAGATCGATTGCTAAGGTGGAGAACATAGAAGCAAGACTGAAGATAAATAACGACTACTTTGTTTGTGGTAATGGATTAGAAAAGGTCAACTAGGGTTGGGTGATAAAAACGATTTCGAACTTGGAGAGCACTGGGTGGCGACAGTAACAAAGAGGTTAGCAATGTTTTGGATATGATGCGATGATGGTGATTATAAAGGATCAACTGCAAATTGGGAAATGAGAAGATATCGACAGTAATAAATATTGTCTAGTATCGTTTTCTGATTTTTGTACAGAAAAAAAAAATGTTGTATATATTTATTCATAATGCTAATTTGTAGTAACATTATATTAATTGTAGTATCATTTTATGAAGTGTGGTAATATATGTAGATGATATTCGTATATTTTAACTCACAATTCTAATTTATAGTAGCATTTTGTGAATTATAATAGCAGTTTATAAATTGCAAAAATATTTTTTAAACTTTAGAAGTATTTTATCTATATTATATTTTTAGGCGAAAATGTGTAAAAATACTTAACCTAAAATGTTTTTTACAGTAACATTCTATGAACTGTAGTAATATTTTACGGATTATTGCATATGCGACCAAGAAGTTGGCCATATCATATGGTAAAAAATTTATGTTGATGTCCTAGAAATTGAAAATGAACATTAGTTTTTCCTTTGAACAAATCACCCATTTTAGAATTTTATATTGTTTAAAGTCATGTGTTCCCTTTATTATGAATATGTTAATATTTGTTATAGAATATCAATTTGATCAAGAAAAAAATGTTATACAAACTTTAAAGTAAAATCATGGAAAATAAACAAAGAGGGTTTTGTAATTAATATATAAACTACAAATTTAAGGAGTTAAATGTTAAATATGAATTAAGAAGAGATTTGTAAGTAAGCATGTGGTTATAGAAACATAAGAACATGAATTTACATGGCAGAAGAGAATTAGGGAGGGATTTAGAAATGGCTAATTCTATTAACCCCTCACATTCTCCATTTCCCACCCCACAAAAATGTAAAAGAAATACAATGACTATATTACCCTTGACAATAAACAAACTAAACTAAATGTTTCTTTTTTTCAAACAACTCTTCTATGCTATGTTAAAAAGTTGTCATGGTTATTAAAAGTAGACAAAGTTTCTTAGGTTCTTGGAACCCATTAGACTCTAGTCCATGGATAGCATCGAATTATATAGAACCTAGTATGAAGCACACTAGGAAATTGTTTAAACCTTGTTTGGAGCACACTAGGAATTGCTTAAACCTAGCACTCACCATGTTTCTATGAAAACCAAGTTCTGCATTTGAAGAACCGGTTTTGACAAAGAAAAAAAATGCAGATCCTTGATTATAAAATAAATTAAAATCATAAACCAATTGTATAAATACACAAGCATTAACTTAGTTTTTTGTAATAATGATGAAGACTGAAAATTTTATAAGGATTTTGAAGCTATTAAGATTTTAATTCTTGTTGAAGCAGTAAAAAAGTGAGGAGGAGAGAAAGTGAAGAACATAGTACAAAGAGTTTGGGTATTATTGGAATAACATGGGGGTGGGTACAGAAATTTTAGAGGTGTAGATTTTTCCTATGAAAAATAAGGGTGGGAAAGGCAAAAATGCTTTTGAAATATTACCAGAGAAGCAGATACCTGCTGAGTAACACATAGCTGTGTGCGCCACTTTTTTTCAATCAACATGAAACCAAATTACACACTTAAATACCCCAATCCTTGAAACCTAAGGCTGAGATGAAAAAATCACAGAGGATATTTAATCAATCAAATCTCACATATAACAAATAAAATTAAACTAAGCATCAATAAAAATAAAAATAAAACGAGATTAAGGTATATAATTCAACAAAACCAAATAAGGATGAACTCACTACCAATAGTTACAAAGTAAAAGATAAATACGTATGCAATCAGATTCAGATCTAAGCGAGCTGATCATAATACCCTCTCCTTGAGTACTCATCAGGATCCAAAGCCACAATCACATAAATCGCATACACGATTCCAGGCACATAACCGAGCACAGTCAACAATAGACAGATGCAAAATTCCAACTATCGACATAAAATAATCAA
Organism: Allium cepa; assembly: GCA_030765085.1. Classification (NCBI taxonomy): domain Eukaryota; kingdom Viridiplantae; phylum Streptophyta; class Magnoliopsida; order Asparagales; family Amaryllidaceae; genus Allium; species Allium cepa. The sequence goes on along the minus strand of CM060942.1, from coordinate 311,307,530 downwards.
AGTCAAAATCGAATTGAAGCTGAGAATAATTAGATCAATAAATAATCGATGAAGATAAAGAGAGTGAGGCGATTACGCTGCAGCAGCCGCGGCTCAGGAAGACGCCGAGAGGAGGGAGGATGATGGCGATTAGAATTTCTATGAATCTACAGCAGCGATCTGACGCCATTTATTTCGCCTTCTGTATTTCCAGATTTTTCTTGTTTAAATATGGATTGGAAAGAACAGCTGATTTATTAATGGGCCATACTGTAATTATGGAGATGGCCTGACAACAGCCATGTATTGGCCCATATGATGGATGAAGTCACTCACTAGCCCCAGGTCAGCGGTAAAGGAAAATAAGCTCCCGCAGGATTTCAAAGTTGGCTAGGCAGCTAATGTTTGTGCACGGAAATTTGCTTTGCATCTATGATTAAAAACAAAATTATCTTTTTTTTCAACGGTAGTAAGTAATACGTTCTGATTATTTTCCTTTTTATTGCATAATAAACTCAAATCCTAATTGATCCGTTAAAAATCAAACTAATAGAAATGAAAATATTGATTTAGGGGTACAATTAGAAGAATAACATGATTTTGGATTAGAAATAGAAAGAGATTACAATTTTGCGCCAAAATCTAAAAAAGCAGGAAATAAATGCTTTCCTTCCCTTTTTCTACCATAGTGGGGATTACGATTTTGGATTAGAAATGATTTTCTAGAGTAAAAGATTAAAAGTTATTGAAGATTAGAATTGGAAATTCCGGGATATATATATATATATATATATATATATATATATATATATATAGTAAAAAAAAAAGATATACATTTTTTATTGAATTTAGACATATGTAAAGCAAAAAAGAGTGTATAAATATAACAAGCCAAATGGTTAACTGTTCAAAATAACTTTATATTATTAAAAAAGATTTGGCTCAATTCAGATAAACTACAAATTCAATGTTCACATCAAATAAATATTTTGTGCTGCTGTTTAGACCGTAGTACGATTATTTCAGTGGGCACTGGTAAAGAGGGGCTTTATTTTTAAACAAGAAAGGGGTAATTTTGGATGGGATTACTCTTTTTAAACTTATTTGTCTTACGCCCTTCATGTTTAAAAACTATTTTCTATCACTCTTTTTAAAAATTATTTATTTTACATCCTTCACTTATTAAAACTATTTTCTACATTTTTTTTTCTTTCTTTTTACTTGTTTCGTTATCGAGTTCAAAAGCGGTCACTCTAGCGTGCATTGCTCTAACGTGTATTACAGCAGTTATAGGTTATGTATATATATCCTAAGAGCGTCTGTTAAGGTTAATAAAATTACTCGAATACTCCAATAGATTTCACATTTACGAAAAAAGTAGGAATGTAATTTATAAAAAAAAATTAAGAACGACCTAATGTTAATTTTCTATAATCATAAGGACGTACGCCAAATTAATTCCAAAAAAAAAACTATTATGAAAATTCCATTTAAACAAAACGATTTATAATTTTAGCCATACATAAAGCAAAATTGGAAAACACCAATCGAAAATTGAGAAAATAAACAGTTATGAATCAAAGAATGCCATTTTCGATGGAATGTTGTCGAAAATAAAGTGACAAAACGGTGATCAATCATCGAAAAACTAAAGATAGCTATAGATTTAATTTATTCCATTAAGGCCAGGGTAAAAAAAAATTCTACAACCTCCAGCAATTTCCAAAAGAACAAAAAAATGAACCCCTTTGTTCATTTTCGGAGTATCCCAAAAATAAACTTATACTTAAAGAGAATTAAAATTGTGATAGACTAAATTGTTAAATAAAATATTTCATCGTCGCCCTTCCGATAGGTGCAAATATAGAATGTTGATTTGATGTCAACCTAGCATCTAAACTTGGAATATTTTTTTGAACCGAGCAATAAATATTATTTGTGTTTCGGATATACAAGTTGATAATAAAAATTCAAAATATAATTTATAAGCTAAAAAGATCCTATACGTTGAAAATATTCCGATAAAGTAATTTTTGACGAAAGTGATCAAACTGTATAATTTCTTTGGTGAAAGTATACATTTTTTCATTTAATTACCAAATATACCTTAAAATAATAGTTAAATTAATGTGAGCTCCTCCTAATGTTTCATTAATACGGACACAGACATTTATTGTTATCCATGAATTTTCACATTCGACAATTTAAAGATATTGGACTTCAAAATGATGGACAAATGACCACTAGACTTATGGATGATCGAGGATGGGGTATTGCAAATTTAAAAAGAGAAAAGTTTTGCTAAGTCCATCGATCGATACGGGTCCATCAAATATTGCAATTCTTCATTAATTTTTGTTAAAGTTAGTTTTGTAGCATAGTGACAAGTTAAAGCTTGAAGCAGCGTCAATGGACAAATATTTTTTTTTTAAATACACAAGTCAATCGATCGAGATCGATCCATAGTCTTATTCAAATTTGAACCTATCGTTTCTTCTACTTATCTGGATCTGGATCATAGATATTCCAAAATGATCTTGCATACATGCACCAAAAAAGGGATGAGCTATTTTACATTTCAGATAAGACGTTATTATACTACATTTGTAAATGTTATAAATAAACAACACAATTATATAAAATGGATGTAGACATAGATGAGTGTAACGACTCGAAATTTTCTAACCCGAAAATTCCAGATAGTTATGAAAAGAAGAAAGAGATAGAAGAAGAAGAACAGAAACACCAAACATCTCACAATCGCAGCGGATAAAATATAATAATAATAAATAATAATAGTCTACAAAAGGGTACTATATCTGTCGATTAAATTTAATATGCATCAGAGTTTCACATTATATACAGTCACTGAATATTTACAATTATCGTGTCTCAGATTAACAATAATATAAATACAGCGGAAAATACCCTATACGCTATTGCCGTCCCACTCGCCTCCTGAGCTCCAGAACGTACCTACCTGAAAATCTATAATACTCGGTCTGACCCGAGCATTACACTATAGTAATACCCGGGTCAGGCTGGAAACCAACGTGAGTAAACTCATATAACATGAAATCCTAATGCACAAGCATATTTAAAAACCCAGGGTAACTCGTACTCTGCTACGAGTCCATTACTTGTTATGCTTAACATCTATTTCATAAATCAATCTCTAAGTACCTATATTTAGTTTCAAAGGTTTATATTATTCCATTCCAGCCTATTTATTTCACATATCAATTTATAAAGAATCATTGAAGGTTTAAATCGATGTGGGTTTGGGTATTTACCTATACTCGTCCTCGATCTCTTCAACTCAATACCATTTTAACCTAAGTTATTCAAGTGTAATACAATTCAACGTTAAACACAGAGTGTCACTTTTTACACAGTAATTCATCATAGGTAACCGCATTATCACTGTTAAACCCTATATATCATATTACAAAAATAGTTCATATCACATAGCATCACAATCATATACCAGGGATAACAAACAATCCTAGGCATTCAATATCATTTAATTATCCATAAGCAAGGTAAATTAGTCACACCATTCTTAATTAATTCAATTAATTGCTTAAATCTCCTTTTATCCTGCTTACTTATCATTAATTAATTATAACCATTAATTTAATCATTCCTTAATTATCCTTTTTAATTATATTAAGATATTAGCATTTAATTAATTACACAAATTAGTTAACCTTCGCCCATTCACATTTATTGTATTCATCCTTAGTTAATTACTCAAATTAATTATTCTATAATTACTTACACTGATTAATCATCTTAAAAATTAATTTATTAATTAACCAACTCTTAATTAATCAATCCTTTAATTATTTACTAAGTAATTAATCCTTAATCACTTATTATAATTAATTAATAAATAATCCACCAAGATCACTAAAATTAAATAAAAGACAATCCCTTTTACCTCAATTACTTACTTAATTACAACATTAAATTCCCTTTGAAAAGTATTTAGGAATTTATTACATATTCAATCTAATTCTTAATTCATATAAACCATTACTTTTATTCCATTACATAATTATCATTAACATATAATTTAAAACATTTATCTTTTAATCAACACTTAATTATATTTCTGGATTAAGTTTTAATTTAACTTAAAAGTTTAAACTTAACAATTTCAAGTTAAATAAATTATATAACTTCCATAAATCAATTACTTAAAAACATTTACTTTTTTTTAAAAAAATATTTAAGGAATAGTTTAAATCTAAATTTCATTTTAAGTTTACAACTTCTTTTATCTAAATTAACAATCTGTTGAACTTACCATTCCTAGACCTAAGATCACACGGCCCACCATCATTCTACGGCCCAAACTTGTCTCAGCCCATCCCTTTACTATTCCTTCACTTCTTCTTCTAATTTCTTCTTCCCAACTACACTTAACACGGGGGTCTGTACACTTATATGTGTACGTGCACGACGCCGCCTTCCCATAAATTTTGCTGCCAACCACTCGAGCAAGTCGAGTTCGATCAACTCTCCTCGGCTATAAGCTGGAAATGTCGACTCAGTCACAAATTCGAAAATCGAACTTCATACTCGAAACTGGTACAACGCAATTCCCTCCGAACAACCCTTGCCTCGCCATTTCCATCGCCGATCATCCACAAACTTCACCTGAAGCTTAGTCCTCACCTGCTCCGGCTTATTCCCTACGACTACACGTTCCATTCCTTCCCACGACGCCACCGTTTACCTAAGTTCGACCATATCCAAATCGTCCTCTGTAAAAATGCATCTTTACCCCTCTATACTTCACGATAGCTAAAGGAATGATTTTTAAAATAACTACGTTGAAAATCAAACAATTTTGCTTTAGGAATCTCAATCTATAATTGTCTGAATCAAGAGATATATCTTTATATTTAAAGTTTGCGAACTGTTAGAAGACTTTAAGAAGAAGAGCAGAATAATTATGTTCAGCTAGATATGTTAACACATCCCCTTACACAAATATACACCTAACAAATATAATCATACTTGACATCAGATCCAATGATTCACACAAAATTAATATTTACTTATCTGTATTCAATATACAGTAACAAAGTGAAGATGGATTTACTCACAATAAATATAGAACAGAGATGCTCTAGAAATGCTTTAATCTGGAAACAGCAATTTGAATTATTGAATTGACTTTGAATTTACTTTTGATATTGATCTAAATTGGATTTCACTGAGTTGATTCTTGCTTGATCAGATTTTGGAAACAATTTAAAGTATTGTTTGCTGATTAAATTCCTTAAATTTTATTTTCTGATTTTAACTTATTCTTACTGGAATTTCCACTTTCCAGTAAAACCACTCACCATTCTCACTAAAAATCATTTGTTTCCTATAAAAAATCAAGTTATATCAAACATATATCCCTTAAACATCACAGTCTGTAGTGATTTATGTAAAGAGAGATTTGATTTTTTACTGAGTTTTATGGACTGTGAACAAAGAACAGAGGTGATGTATATATAAACCAGGTATAACATTTCTACAAAACATTTGCACAGCCATTACTTCTACGATTTCACATGCAACAGAATATAATAAGAAGATTTTGCTTTTGAGGTTAAGTTTTACTCACCAGAAAAATACTGTCGAACAGAGTATACTTGATGTTCTGGAAAACCTGAAGATTTGAAACTGCAGGGTCCTATCTGTTCTTGTTTTAATTAAATATATTTGAGTTTGAATTCAATTTGATTTCACTTTTTTTTTAAAATAAACTACAGAACGAACTCGACAGTAAAAGATGGTCTCACCTATATATATAAGATAACAGTTGTAATATGGGAAGGTGGTAACTGGTACTGTTATTTTCTTGTCTTTGTTTTATGTTGATCAGATCTTTATTACTGCAAAGCAATGATTTGTAATATATTAACCAGACAAAATGTTAGGCTGAGAGATTGGCATTTAATGCCTTGCTTCTTAATTGGTTTGCATACTTATTAAAATGTTTACTGTGTATAGATATTTTGTTTGAAAACTTACACTTAGCAGTTATACATTTGACTTGTGAATGAAGATACTTTGAATAAAAACGTTTGTTTTGTATTGACCAGATTTTTTTTCATTACTGGAATGTAAAGGTTTGCAATGTTTACTTTTGAACAAAATCTTGGCTGAGTTGAAAGAAATTTAATGCTTTGTTTCTTAATATGTCTACATATTATAGTTATGATTTGCTGTGTATAAAAAATTTGTATAAAAAATGTACTCTTTGTAGGTAGATGTTTGGCTTGTGTATGAAGATAATTTTATTTTGTCATCCTTGCTTACACAATATACATATGTTTTGTCAGGTTTATTTTATACTTTGCAAGCAACACTTGGTGTTGTATATGAAGCTATTTATTTATAAATATTTTTTTTGTTATTATCTTCTAGTTTGAATATTTTACATATATGTGCCAGGTGTTATTTTATAGGTTTAGTTTTTGTGTAAAGATGTTTGTTTTGTCATCTTCTAGCTTTCCCAATGTACAGCATATGTTTGTATTTCACTTATTTCTTGTTTGTATTTACATTTGTATTTTATATTTTGATTAACAATATTTAAGTTATATTCTTATGGTTTACTTACTTATATTTGTTTGTACTTGTATTTTACCTATCAATATTTAAATGATATTCATGCTTACTTATTTATGTTTATATATTATTTTTTTCTTTTTTATATTTATTTCAATTTGTATTTTATTTAAATTATATTCTTAAGTTTGCCTTACATTTTACATTTATATTTTATATTGCTAGAATTTGATTTTATTTTAAACATTATTATCTATAGATATTTTATTTACCAAATGTAAACAAAGTAAATTATTTTAATTAAATTATATAAGATAAGTTTTATTGTAAATATTATTGAGATATTTTATTCTAAATTTCCAGAATCAAATTCCCATTTTAAAAAAATACAAATCCATACAAATAAATGGCAATTATTACAAAAGTCATATTCATTTTAAAATGAGAAGTTTACATTTCATTTAATCGAATTAAATATTTATTAAAATAATACTGCAAAAATACCGGGTCATCACAATGAGCCACTATAAATTTGGTGTTCCATCTTTTCCTTATTTTTCTTCATAAAATCATGTATTATTGTTATTATCTCTAGATCGAATTTGAGATTCAACGTCAGAACTCATTGTTTTTGTAGATCATGGGCTAAGTCCTCATATATCATAATCAACAAGTGTACATCGATCTATTTCAAGATGTCAAATCAATCTTTTGGCTATCACTTGTATATCTATTTTCAATTACTGAAAAATTATCCATTTTTGAGTTATTTCAATCTTTATTATTTTCTTCAAAAATCATTGTTCAATGATTTTTATGATCTAAAAAAGCCAAAAAGGTATGGAGAAAGATGTATTTCAAATTCAAACTCCTATCTTTGACCAGCCAATAAGCTTTAAATTAAGAATTTCAAGAGAATAAGCATAAGGAAAGGGAAAAGAAAACTAAAATAACAAAGAAGGGAAGCACATGTGAACAAGAATTATCCAATGAAGTGCATTTTGAAGTAATGAAGTAATGAAGATTTAGACAATCTAAGTTGAAAGTTGTAAGATTCGCCTTTTCATCCTCTAAATGTCGACACAAATATATTAATGTTATTCACATGTCCAGCACTCAAGTACCAAAAAGAAAACTTGTTATGAGAAAAAAATAAGAAAGAAGAAAAAAAAACATCATCTCATAGTGAAACTGTAACATATGATATTATAAAATGTACAAAGTGCAACTCTAAGATACATATAATTTCAAAGTTACAATCATAAGTATTATCATCAGCATGGATAGTTATTACAACATGTCTTTACAAATTCTGATGTATACATGGTAGTAATGCAGTTAAAATAAGAATACTATGGCGGATGAAAGCATCCAGCTCATCTCCTCGAGCTCTAAAGTATATCGACGAAAACTTGCTTTTCTAGAACTACTCGAAAGAGCACACATGGAATTAAGAGAAAGATAAAAGCATGAGTCATACATAAGTCTGGTATGATAAACTTGAAAATATATAGCTAGCATATAATAGTACTTTTGAGACCATCTAAGTCACCGTAATGGTTATCCCCTCAAAAGAACCAAACTCATCTAATAAGTACATAAGGTGATATAACAGATATTGTCTAGAGTGTACAATATAAATAAAAAAATAGCTATGCTGCTTATATCTCACAACACAACAATATTAGAAGTACACCTAAAACCGCTAATGTACGTACGCATAATGATTTCCATGGAGGTCACCTTGTTAAAAACCAAAAGCTACCCCCTACATAAGAATCAGAAACATCCCTCCGAGTGTCTATATCTCTAGATAAAATATACCATATGGTAAACATAACAGACCAACGTTTGAACACGTGATGCCGAATATCATCAACCCCGGTACTAACATCGATAAGCATCTCTAGATATGGTATACCCTTTTGGGTTAGCTAAACCCCCATAGTTGTTCTACCAATTCTATCTTTAGTAATTTCCAAAAGTGAAGTCAAGTTTAGCATCTTAACACACAAGTCTTTATCATTCGAATGGATCTCGAATCTCTCTTTGATTCTAGCATCTCGAACCATCATCACTAGAAAAGTTCTTAGATCTCTCTTTATGTTCCAGTATGAGTCATCCGACAAATGCTAAGGCTAATCTCTCCCTTGGACTAAACCTTAGGATAGACAGTTCAACTCTATAGCATTCCAGTCCACAACCACTTTCAAAACAAAGAATTCGCATATGAGTTTTGAAGTGGTTTTCGGTAAGAAATGCACTTATCTGATCCCGTCCTCTTCAAAACTAGGCCGATAAATTTTCACTTAACTCAATTCCAGTTCTTTAAGAAGTAAACAAACGATATAAAGGATTCCTCCTCGAGGGATCTTATACACACACACATTCGTAAAGCAAAAGATGATTCATACGAATGAATCCTCCTCGGGGATCTCAAACTGTATCAATACGTGATATTTAATATACTTTTAAAGTTAATTGGTCAAACTCGATAGATGACTAGCAAACTATCAAGTGTAAAATAAAAAAAATCGCATATGGAAACTATAACTGTACTTATCATGTTTTCGTCTTTCTCAATTTACTCTATCCATTGGTCAAGAGTGAAGCCGGTAAGTCAGAGAGTTGTTGCTTCTAAAGCCTACTCGAACATCATTCTTAGCTCTCACAATTAGAATAAATCTACTTTGTTGGATTTTAATGCTAAGTACACGATTAAATACTTTTCATAAACAAGTAAACATACAAAGCACGACGAAGTCACATAAAGCACGATTAAGTCACATAAACAACTTATAATTTCCATTTTATTTAATTAATTAAAACTCCTTTTTTATATATATTTAAAATACCTTTGCAGAAGATATATTAAATTTCCAAGTTTTTCAACTTTTTTCGCTCATTTTTTAGATTTCATTTTTCCTGCCTTTTAATTAAATTCTCAAAGTTCTTGAATCATTTCTCCAACGTTTGCTCATCTGATTCGACTATTTAAGTCTGCTCGAATACTGCCTGATCAAAAGGCTAGATAACACTCATAATGCTAATCTATACCAGTATTATATTAATTTTAGTATCGTTTTATGAAGTGTGGTAATACCCGTGACGATGTTTATATGTTTTAACTCACAATTCTAATTTATAGTAGCATTATGTGAATTATAGCAGCAGTTTATGAGTTGCAAAAATATTTTTTAAACCATAACAGCATTTTGTGAGCTTTTTTTGAGAAAAATGAGTGATCTTCACAAGGAGGAAAGCACTAATATACTTTTGTTCTACACTTAGGAATGAGCCGCCAACAAGCCTGACAGGTAACAAAACCCCCCGTACAAATATGAGAAAATGTGATAAATGTTCCAATCTTCAAAATCGGTAAAATCCATCCAATTCAGTGGTTATACCGTGTCTGCAAAAATCTGAACAAAAAATGTAAGATCAATATATATATATATATATATATATATAATTTATATACATATACATGTGCATAATAAAATAAACTAAACTAATAATGTGAAAAGCGTTACAATTTAAACCAAGAAAAATAACAATCAAGAGAATGCATTCAAAATGAATCATAACTAGAAACCTCATCCATCACATATAACATAATTATACTCTCCACAAAATTTCGAACTTCCAAGTCATCAAAAGATAGTACAATAGGAATTTAATTTATTTCTTTGCATTTCAAATAATAGGAAGAAAAAGGATGCAGACTACCACACATACAAGAATTCCATCCACATATACACATACCCTGCCACGGACTGTCAAACACAAACGCACACTGTCACATACACACACGCTGTTAAACCTATGCACAGAAAACAAAAATGTTATAATGAGCTATTATCTAGCATGGTAACTTTTGTGTTATTTCCTATTTTATATTTTGGGAACCCTCAGTAGTCAGTTCTTATGAATGACCGGTTTCTTACCAGCAGATACAACGGTAAAAGTAGGCCCGTCAAACGGGTCAGACCGAGTCATAAATGTGTCGGGTAGAATTTGCCCCAATCTATTCAAAACATAAACAAACCCGACCCGTCTAACCCGTTTAATAAACGGGTCAACCCGACCCAACCCATTTAATAAAAGGGTCAACCCAACCCTCCCCGTTTTAACAAAAATTGCACCGCAGGAAGCAAAACATGCAGCAGAAAATGGAACATTTCATCATTATATTACCAATACCAATACTGTTTATATACCAAAAGCTGCACCACTAAAAATTGCATCATTTTATCAAAAAAACCAAAGCATAGCGTATTGCAGCAACATATTTGAAAATAACAACACAAAGACAGCCTAAAACTGCAATATATTTGAAAACAACATACAAAGGACAGCCTAAAACTGCAGCATGTCACAAACTGAATAAAATAACCAAATACTGATATAACATCAAAATCTAAGGTTGAGGTGGTATAACACAACATATCACAACAATAATAAAATCTTAGCACATCAACTAGCATGAGCAACAATAGTACATGGCAACTGCCAACAGCAGAAAGCACAAAAAAAAAACCGAAGTACTTGCAAATACATGAAGACATTATGGGGAAATTTAGAACTACAAAATGGTTCAACCACTTCTTTTCTAAACAAAACTGCATTTTTTTGGAGTGGTCCACTGATACTATTACACCGTTCAGTATACCGTTTGGACTTGGAGATTCAAAAACTACTAGTAAAAAGTGTGGAAAATCACAAGAAAATATTAGTTACGGATAAAAATGGACAATGTGCCTTAATGAAGTGTGCAAAAAATACGAAACATGAAGCGCATGATGTATAATCATAATATGCAAATTGCTATTTATATCACAGTGCGTAAGCTGAATAAAAAAAGAAACGCTTACCTCAACGAATTCGCTTAATATTCCTCTGCAGTATGATTCTAAATCCTTATGTTGAACATCCATTTTAGTAACAGCTTGCTCATCAAATATGAGGGAAACTATCCTAGACAAATGACAAGTTTTTATAGTATGAATCAATAAGCCAACATTAACAATAATGAATGGTTAATTGATTCGGCTTTGGTGCAAGAGGTCACAAGTTCGAAACTTGATTTCGAACGTTTATTGACATGGGACATGTTATCCCAATGATTTGTTGTATATAAAGTATCATTTCAAAAGAAAACAATAATGAATGGTACTTTGTTAGTGCATTAAATAGGAGATCAAACTAGTTCACCTTGTGAGCAGTTTTTGTGCATTGAGTGGTAGCGCTGCTTATATTATTGTACTGGTAATAAGACCTTTTTAACCTTGTATGCTTCCTTTTGACACTCCAACGGTCTCTGCACAAGTTTTCAACACAAACATTGTTACAGGCCTAAATGATATACCAATACTATTTCAAATTACCCTATATTTTTCATTCACATATTCGAAATTGGTTCAATTAATTAGGATCATCCTATATTTTGCAAAATTACCCTATTTCAAATTACCCTATATTTTGCAAAATGGTGTCGATTTGATTTTTATCTCCTCGCCCCTAATTCTCCCGTTCTCAAATCAAACTAAAATCGAAAATGAAAAAAAGGAAAAAGAAAAATATGCGAACAACATCGCGACTAGAGATCTTACTAATGCAACCAGAACCAGAGGCTAAAAACCCTAGCTCTACGTAAAGATGTAGATAGTGAATAACCAGGTTTAGCGAGACACGACATTTAAATTAATTTAAACGATTGAAAAGATTAATACCTGTTATCGAATATTATGAGAAATCGCCACTTCTTCTTCTGTCGCCTTTTTGCAGATTCGAAATGAAGAAACTAAAACTAGGATTGAAGGGTTGCGTGGGTTGGATTTCTTTGGGTAGGTTTGTTGATGGATGGTATACGGGCTGGGTAAAAAGAAAATAACGTTTTAAACGGGGAAACTCAACCCTTTTAATATTAGGGTTATTGGGTTGGGTAAACGGGTTAGGGCATAATTTGACAGGCCTAAGTAAAAGCTCCAACTGCTAATTAATGAATAAGCCGAATGCCTCTTAAATGATAGATATTGGGTCTGAAACTGATAAATATAGCTATAATATAAATATGCTTCTGAATTATAAATAAATTTGTACGGTGACAAGAACATGATTATACTACTCATCTACAAATGATCACAATGGACAACACAGAACCTAACAGCTCACATAGTTCACTAAAATGCTTTTAAATGTGAACGATTGGACTTTATAGGATTTTGAAAACTAAATTTCCACTTTAAGTTTATAACAAGCCAGGTGTTATATAGTTAACCATACTTTGTATTTGCAACAAGTTACCTTATATTTAACAAAAAAGTTTACACTGTATATACTGACATTAAACAATAACAGAAACAACTCACCTAACAAAATTTTAAAAATGTAGATGACCGTTAAACAGCTGTTTATTTTTAAATTATAACAAACAAGGTGTTATGTAGTTAATTAAATTCTATATTTGCAACAACTCACTTAACAAGGGAGCACTGTATTTAAGAGAGAAAAAAGGTTTACACTGTATATACTGAAATGAAACAATAAGAGAAAATACCTAACAAAAGTTTAAAAATGTAGATGGCTATTAAACAGCTGTTCATTTTTAAGTTTATAACAAACAAGGTGTTATATAGTTAATTAAACTCTAAATTTTCAACAACTCTCCTTAGTATTTAACATAGTAAAAAAGTTAACTACATATTTAAAATAGATGATTATTAAACAACTGTTTGTTTTTAATTTTATGAACCGTATTATCATTTTTAAATGAAAGTGTGTATATTTAACCAAAAATGTTTTTTACAATAACATTCTATGAAATGAAGCAGCAGTTTTAGAATCATAGCTTTTTTTGATAGAAATGTGAATATCTTTGATTCTTAGCTCATGGCGCAATTTTGTAATAGCATTTTATGAATTACAGTAGTATTTGTGGATGAAGTATAAGCTTATAAAACTATTTAAAACACCATTTTGTGAGAAAGTGATTTTTTAACAATTTTACCTTTTAAGTAGCAATTCATGGTTTTATAAAGGTTAGTTATAGCATTTTATTTTGTAAAGTTGCTTTTTTATTATCACTACGCGTTTTACTATTAGTTAAAATAATGATATGCGAATTAAATAGATCGAATATAATATTTAATTTTGAAATACGGACATTATTAAAAGGAATTCAATTTTGAATAAGAGGAAGCAAATTTCACGGGGACTTCACTCAAAAGAAAATTGTTATGGGAATTCCATGGAAAACAAAATTTGGGAGGACTCCATCAAAAAATGAGCAAAATTCGACAGCACGCCATCGAATAATAGAGCAAAAAATGATGATGATTCATCGAAGATCAATTCTGACGGAATTTTATAAGCCAAAATTCGGCAGGTAGTTACGGAAATATAAATGGCAGCTATGATTTTTTATTTTTTTGCTAAGAAGAGGCGAAATTCGTTACCATACAGTAATTTTCCCGAAAAATGAAAAAATGACCCCACTCTAATCCAAACCCGGAGACCATTTAACAATGTCCTTAAATGTGGGTTGGAAACTAGAGCCGATGTATTAGTAGAATATACTCTAATCATAAAGATGGCAAGGTAATAATTCTATATAAAAAAATTCTATTTTAAACATGCATTTGCCCAGAATGTAAATTATTGCGCAAGTTTGGAACAAAAACGTACAAATGTTCACCTACTCATCGATCATTGTCACCATATCTGATCCAATGAAACTCCAACATTCTCCAATTATAAACACCATGCACCACCTTTCCCTGCATTTCAGTCAAATTACAATGTAGTTTTGTCCAAACCTCAAGTCGCCAATTTAAGCCACGACCACAAATCCGAGAAGAAAGCAGCCAAGAAGAGGGCTGCTCCTAGAGTGGCGGAAGAGGAAAAAAGTGCAAGGGTTCCAATGAGGTTGCTGCCGAAAAAGAGGAAGGATCTTCGGCCGCTGTTGAGAAGAAAGATGCCTGGAAGAAAAAATGCAAGAAGATGGGGAATTTGCAATGGCGACGTTTTCTCCCTGCGTTTTTTCTTCCCATCGCCTTTCTTCTTAGCAGCGGCCGAATATTCGTCCTCTTTTACAGTAGCAGCCTCGTTGGAGTACTTCTATTCCTCTTCCGCCACTTTAGAAACAGCTCTATTCTTGGCTGCTTTTTTCTTATATTTGTGGGACATGGCTCAAATTAGCGACTTAAGGTTTGGATAAAACATCGTCGTGTTTTAATTGAAATGCCGAGAATTGTGGTGTAAGGTGTTTATAGTTGAAGGTGTTGGAGTTTCATTGCATGAAATAAGGTGATAAGGATCGATGAATAGTTGAACATTTGTACGTTTCTGTTCCATGGGATTGGTATTGAATCAACGGTGGAAAATTTTGCAAATGTTTAAGCACGTATATCCACGCAATGTTACTGGTCATAAACGAATTTGAGTAATGATTTATATTCTGCACAAATGCGTCTTTAATCAAGAAAATTTGTGTAATATTAAATAGTTGATGAAACAAATTTTCTTGATTAAGCATGTGATCCACATTATAATTCTATAAAAACATGATTCTCTTTAATTCTCTCCTAAAATATATCCAAGGCCCTGTATATTATAACTTATACAATTAATTACAAGTGTATTCTTAATTCTCTTTCAATATTTAACAATTAAGTCCTTATAGTTTATAATTTCTACAATTATTACATGGGATTGGTATTTATAACTTATACAATTAATTGTTGGAATGGATTTCACTCAGTACCTCAAATTGTCATTATTCTTCTGTCGAGTGGATTTCACGAAGAGTCGTATCTCTACCTGTACGTTGTGATGCTTCGTCGATATTCGACATTATAAAATTGGAATGTATTCTCTTGATAATTGTTTTTGCTTGATTCCATTAAGATAGTTTATCGAACTAGTTGGCCCTAGTTACCTGAACTGGTTTCTTTTTCGAAAGTTCTAGGAAAGTATTCAATTCTCTCAATTCAGGAAATGAGATGTCGAGTATACACACGTGATCATACACTCACGCACGTACTTTTATCATTGGCTCCCAAGCATGTTCATACGCCTATAGGTTGTTGTCAAGTTCCATGAAATTGCAATCGCAAGTTGTTTTGTTTTTTTATCCTAAGGCATCCTTTCGGTCGTAGCCTTAAATCGTATCGAACACTAGGCATGAGCAACACTGTTAAGTTGTCGTATCCAGCCTTTAGGTGGTTGTGTTGCTGCCCCAGTGTTGGGTTAACGAAGTTAGTGTATGGATGGTCGAGTCTCCTCCTTATGATGTTATACTTTTCCAATTGGGTTTAAGGTCTAAATTAATGAATCGATGGTAAAATAATTTGATAATTTCCTTGTCGGTTGGTCGAATGGTGAGATGGATTTTGGTGGTAGTTGAGTAAACCACATGGTAGCCTCTCTTTCTAGGAAGATCGGGAAGCACCTGCCCTTGGTTGCACATGAGCCAATCGTACTTCATGAGATGTTGTCTACGATCGGACTTTTCTAAATATGCTGGCATGGTTGGCATAGTGAGTCTTGGTGGATGCTATTTATGCAGAATGGCTTTAGTGAAGCCGTTTTGACTTGGGGAAGTGCCTCGGTATTGTTAGTTTGGCCTTGACTTTCTCTCACAAGTTGTCTTACCCTCTCAGCCAAGTTCGGCTCCTGAAAACCTACCAGTTTGCAGTAATCGTAATCTACTCCTTGTGCTTGGCCCAGTAAACGATCTCAGTTCGTGCCACATTCCTAATTTCCCTTAAATTTGGAAGAACCGTGTGTTCAGAAACTCCGCGTTCATTCCTTGGCTGCAATTCAACTGCCAGCTCTCGACTTCCGACACCTTGGTCAATCACGATATGCCTATGCTGCACGCCGTCACTAAATTGAAGACCCAAACCCTGGTGAATGTGTTTCGCACCAACCCTCTAAGTGTGATCGGCGCCAATCTGCACGGTGGGATTGGTACTGACTCTCTTGCCTTGGTTGGGTTCGGTTCTCAACTCCTGCCTTGACATCCCTGCTTCATGCTCATCTATCCTTTTCCTTCTGTTCCTCTAAAGGTGGTCAGATTATGAGAAATTGCCTAATTCTGGGTATGGAGGAGATGGCTCTCTCTTAGTCCTTCTAAGGTGGGTATTCGGCTGGGTCATCAAATTTTTGTTCTCTTGGATTTGCCAATTTAACTCTGCGTGGCTATCATGTAGCTCTTTCATCATACGTTCACAATCCACCCTAATGGGCAACATCAAAAGGATTCTGGAGATACGTGGATCCAAGGTGCATGCCTCCTTGCAGAATGTTCAAGTATTTTCTACTTCATCAGCAGCTCTTAAGGAAGCGGTAGCCTTATCTTTCCTGGAAGCCATTAAAGATAGCTTTTTGTATAATTTGTTCAAAATCTGAATAGTAGGGAAACTAGTTGAAAAGAAATTGGATCTCTTCCTTGGATTTTAGGCAATCCAATAGTAGACAAGGATCCAAAGATCCTGAGAGTCCGTCCCTCAATGAAAGCACCAAAATGTTTGCTTCAAAAACGACACGTACATCCAAAAGAGAAAAAAGGTAAAGAATAAAAGAAGAATGTAAATGAAATTAAGAGAAAAACAACAACATATAGATTTTATAGTGGTTTGGCAATCTTGGCTTATATACACTTGAATGATTCTCTATTAGTTTTCCACTAATTTGCAATTACAAGTGTGGGATCCCTGTTGATCGTTGATTACAATGAATTTTAATGACTATCTAAGAAGGAGTTAGCCAAAAAAGAGAAGATCCCCATGGTGGAGCTTGCTTGGGTTATTTATAGAGGTAAACGGCCAAATGTCTTCCTCAAAATTCGCTTACAGAAGCTCCTTGCCAAGATGAAGTTCTCCAAGAAAAAGTGACCTCATATGAGCTTGGTATGGAGATCATGTAACAACCCGAATTTCAATGGTCCAAATTTTTAGCAAAAACGCTAAAATCCAAGCCCACTGAAGCCCGAGTTGGGTATCTAGTATCTTGCAAATAGGCGAAAATAAATATATCAGAGCTCAATTAATTTCTCACAGCGGAATTGACTAAAATATAATAGTAAGTAAATACTCATGCAGATAATAACACTTTCTAAGGAAGTGTCGTAAAGATGAGAAATCTCTACCACCTACGTAACCTGTAGGATGTTATGAGGAGGGCGTCGGAACTAAAGTTCTGGTCAACGAATAAATTATATACCTCTAGGCTTAATTCTACATATATCGTTTTATTTCCATTTACTCATATTAAATTCATTAGGTTATAATACTCTTGCCTCTGTTCGTGAACCGTACCCATCTAATCCATTGTAGATTAAAACCTAATAACTAATATATATACATATATGTAGCTATATGCCCAATGACCGTATTGGTCCTAGGTACTACCCATGGTACCTTGCGTATCCTCCTCGCAGAGGACTCTATCATCATGCTCCTATAGCTTTTTGTGACTGCATCTGTAATGGACAGCTTAGTGAGGCCTACAATACAGATGTTCCGTCGTCTACTACGAAAATGTAAAACTACATCTGCACTAGTCTATATTAATGCTCGAACATCCGCGACGTACCACCCAGTGCATACATTAAGGACTATACATAGCTGTTCTATCGACTCTCTGAATCCCGCCAATAAGGTCTACCTTGTACGGAACTCGGTCGGGGATTTTCTATATCTATAAAGGACAGCTTCATTAGGCCAATAATACAGATATTCTAGTTGGTCTGTCTGTTTTCTCAATGTTGCTATGGCCCCACGCAGCCACCGCTTAACTAATCGAAAGACTTCTAAAGAGTTAAGTGGTCATGCCCTACTGCAAACAATCTAACATCCAATTGGCGGTGCCCCTCAATCCAATGTCTCGATAGTGAAAAAATCATTGGCATGTGGATTTAACTCTAGTCATTCCCGAAATCGCTCTTGGTTTTGATGCTGGCTGATATCCGCTTGCGACTATCCTCCACCTTACTTGCAAGTACTGGACATACAAATACCCAACTTCGAACACCAAGCCCTTTTGACTACCTACAAAGGTCAGCTTCGTTAGGCCTATAACGCAAATGCAGTCAAGACATGCTCTCTTGATGGAACACCTATATACCTACCTCCGGTGATGCAGCTTCGTTAGTCGTACCCAGAGGACCATCCTAGAGTGTCCTCATGTCACATTGAAGTCTCGTACTTCCTTCTAGCCCAAAAATTCTAAGTTGGACGTGCTTCTTCATTGCTAGAATCCATAATGAACTGTTTCGTTAGGCGCTTCATCCTTTGGGCTGCTCCAAATGCAATTCGATTCTTTTATTAGACCCTAAGTCTAATCTTTTAATCCGCGTTTAGGTTGCTTTTTTTACTATGTTGGCTACTTATTTAACTTAATTAGCATATTCTTTGCCCTCGTCTCAATTCTAATTTTTGTGAGATTATCATAGATTTAATAGGGAATACTGTTAGTATGAGCCACATTCATTATCTTGCTTATTCAACTTAATATATAAATCCTTATGTTCAAAGAGATAAGCATCTTTTACCATTTCTGTTTTATTTTCTTATTGACTTAATATAAGTTGTTTAAATAAGCTTCTGCCATTATTTTCTACCACCATTTCTTACCAATCTATTATAAGTATCACGATAAGCTTTTCCGTTCATATCTCCTTGTTATAACCCATGTTATAATTCTACTTGTAATTGTTACCTTTTCTTCTTTTACAGTCCGTTATATAATTATGAGTGTTTCTTGTTATTCTAGTATGCCTTCTTTTACTATGATATAGAATTTCCTCTAATTCTCTAATATTACATAATTTACTTATTAAATAGCCTACATAGTAAACGTAGACTTAGGCACATTAATTTTCACAGCTTTCAATTCTTGATTAATAATTTTCTTGTTACAATTCATACTCTACTTTATTGTCTTCTATTTTAGGAAATAATTCTATTTTATTTGGTTGATTATGAAAACTATATAATCCATTTTCATATCTTAATATTGGATAATACTATAAACAATAATCCACAAATGCAAGATATTTTTTTTACTACTTTTGAGTAGTATAAAATAGAGAGGTTTCTCTGTTTTACACTAGCTCCCTTTTTATTTCTTTTATTCTTACAGTTACATTTATCGCTATTTTTGAGATGTTAAGTCATGGAAATGTATCATATTCTCTAAACCGACCAATTAATCTAATAATTACTCTCAAACTAACCTTTTCAGTTTTAATACTATTTATTACAGTAGTTCTATAATAATAATTTTCAAATTAACTGTAACGACCCGCCTTTCATCTCATAGAAAGGCGCATCATTATTAAGAAAGAAAGGGATAGAAAAGAGAAAAGATAGAGAAGAAAGAACAAAACAATATCAGAATCTCAACAGCGGAACGAATAAATTATATTAATCACATAAGTATTACATAATATACAACATCTATCAGAGTTATACAGCTTATACATCACATTCTAGACAGTTATAAACTCATGTCTAGTTATTACAACTCAAATACAACACAGAGATGCCAACACAGTGCAAGTTATATATCTACAAATGCTGAAGCCTCCTGCTCCATATCTCCTCCAGAATTCATCAAAGCTAACCTGAAATCCCTTGGCTACTCGTTAAATTTTGAGTACCCAAGAGTTTAAGAAAACAGAAAATAAACTCTGGGTCAGACAAGGGTCTGGTGTGAGTAACATGTTAAAGTTGCTTAACTTTCAAAAAACCTTTGAAATAAAAGGTTTCTCGTAAGACTTCCCGCACATAAACACGGAAAGATTTTACCCTACGATAACCAAAATATTTGATAGGAAATCCAGTGATATTATAATAAGGTCTAGGGATTTCAAATAAATAAGAAATAGCTGAAATCGTTACATGATTAAATTCCAGCATACTAGCCATAAAGTGGGTTATACAATCAAAACCGTAAAGGATACGTAGGAAGAATGGGTTTCCATCAATGGTAGGGCTACTAGTGTACCGCCCGTCATAGCACGTGGTCTAGATCACCATACCAAGGATCACTTAAATCCCCTGCAACACAAGGTCGGAACCATCCCTTACTGGATAGTCCCAAACATGACAACCCCGCAGTTGTTTGCAAGCAATTGCCCACACAGTCGAATAAAAGGGACTTCTAGATAGGGGAAGATCTTGTCCTATGTGAGCGCGACTCACTTAGCCTTGCTCACCTCTCATGTTTTAGCCATTCCCGGTTGATGAGATTTGAGGCTATGATTACCTTTATAGAGCACATCTATCTTAGAATGCACATCGTCCACCTGACGATATTCTAAAAGCATTCAATCCATACAAGTTCATTCCGGGTTCGAACGTAACTGAAGGCATTATCTCGTTACGCTCATTTTGGAATCACCCTCAGAGTTAACGACAATAACTCTTACACTCTGAATCTTCATCTTCACTTGAGATTCACGACCTATCGTTTAATTTGGAACGATGTGGTTTTCGAATATCCAAATTTGAAAACCCGATCCCGGTCTCAACGAAATCCAAAACGCCGTCTTCGAAAGCCAAGTTGTTTTAAGGTTAAAACAATTCAATCCATTATCTATATTCACATAGATAGATAATTCACATCTCACAAATAGAAAATTCATATCATCACAATTTAACCAGAGCATCTCATATCACAGATCAACACATATCTCATATCAGAGATATCAAACAATTCAAGGCATTCAATATCATTCAGCCATCTATAAGCAATAATCTATTAATCACACTATCTCTAATTAATTTAAAATAAATTGAATTTATTACATCCATTACTATAAATCTTGCTTGCTTAACCATTAATTAATTACAACTAATTAATTAATCATCCTCTAATTAGCCATCTTAATTAATTATCCTTGATTAATTATTCTCCAATTACATAAGTAATTAGCCTTTAACTAATTACACAAATTAATTATCGTGAACCATATACAGTAATTAGCCTTTAATTACTTTCAATAATTAATTAACTATAATTAATTACATTAATCCTTAATTAATGTAATTAATTATTTATTCTATAATCACCTCATTGATTAATTATCCTTTAATTAATCAACCCTTAATTACTTCATTAATTATATTAATTAATGATCCCTTAATTACTTCTTTAATTATTAATTAATCTTTAATTAATTTTATTCATTAATCAACCTTGATTAATCATATTTAGTAATTAACTACATTTAATTATTTACATTACTTAATTAACTTGTAAATAAATTTTATTAATTAATTCTTTAATTAATTAAACTAAGTAATTAATTCTTAATTACTTCCACTGAGTAATTATCCTTCTTATTAATTACACAAAGTAATTAAACTAAAACTACTTCCATTCTTCAATTAATTACATCCAGTAATTATCCATTAACTACTACACTAAGTAATTACACTTTATAAATTACATTAAGTAATTATACTTAACAAATCATCCAGTGATTTTCTTAAATTAATTAAACTAATTAATTAACTTAAACTAATCAGATTAATTTAATTAATTACATTGAGTAAATAATCCCTTTAATTACTTTCATTAAGCAATTATACTTAACCAATTCCACAAATGATTATCCTTAATTAATTAATCTATTTAAAATTAATCACATTAATTAATCATTTCATATCCCTAGTTAATGATCTTCATTAACTATTAACAATTCTTTAATTACTTCCCTTAAGTAATTAAACTTAAATGAACCATTATTAATTACAAATAAATTAATTTTTTTATTACCAATTAATTCATTTTTAATTTCATGCTTCATTGTAACCTAATTAATTTTAGTTACCTGATTAATTAATTTCTAATCATTAATTAATAATCTTAACATATCTCATTGATGATCCCTAATTACACATTAATTAATCCTTAAATT
Organism: Allium cepa; assembly: GCA_030765085.1. Taxonomy (NCBI): domain Eukaryota; kingdom Viridiplantae; phylum Streptophyta; class Magnoliopsida; order Asparagales; family Amaryllidaceae; genus Allium; species Allium cepa. Next base: position 311,285,041 of record CM060942.1, on the reverse strand, counting down.
AATGTAACTTACAACCCCTAATTACTTAATTAATTAACCTTTATCATAAACTAATTAAATAAATTAATTACTCTTTAATTTCCTTATTAGTTTCATTAATTTCAAATCATTAGATCTTAATTAACTTTAAGATAAAAATATTATTCTTATCGATGACTTAATTATCATTTACAAATGCATTTGAAATATTTTACTTTTAAATTTGCTTTTAAATTCCATTTCAAATTTAAGATTTAAAAATGATTACAAATTAACTTTAACAAAATTTAAAGCAATTTTAAAAACCATTTAAATCAAATGTTAAAGGACGCATATCTTATGAAAGAAATTTATAAGAGTTTTTAAACTAAATTTATTTAATTCAAACCTTGTTTTTATTTCAAATAATTTTTTTTATAAAAAAATCTGTTCTCACATGCTGCTTCGGGTTCAACCCGAAGCCTACTCGAGCTCTTACCCGAGAAACTCCATATTCTTTCTTCTTTTCAAAAAATTTGTTTAAGTTTTAAAACTTTAAACCTGGAAACCAATTCACTCTCGAACGACCCGAGCCTTCACTCGAGTCAACACCTCTATATTCTGAGACCTACTTCGAGATAGAACACAACCCAAGCACTGACACCAAAACCACAGCTGTCCACATGCACCGGAGATGCCACCACCTCCGACCATCCATGATGACTTCCTCACATCGGCGATTACCCTCGAACCCGATCCCTACCATCCAAACTCTGATAACAACTCAAAATAAAAAATGAGCCAGTCTGCACAATACTGGAACAAACCTAAACCTGGAAAAAAACTCGTGCTTTCTACTTCGACAACCGGAGGGTCAGGACTTCGGGCCATGCCTTCGTCTACCTCCATGCTTCCATTTCCCAGAGTTTGGTGGAGCTCGGTCCACTAGAGACGCCTTGGCAAACCAAATACTCGACCATGCCAAAACTAGGGTTACAGACATAAATCGACCACCGCCGCCGCCACTGTGCCTTGATCACCTTACTGCCATTTTTTCCAAACTCCCCGATCATCCTTCCACCTCCAATGAGAACTACGACCTCGCCGAGCAACTAGATCGCCAGAGACAACCCAAAACACCCATTTTGATCAACTCGAACCGCTCCGTCATCCCACTACTAAAAATTATGATATCATTTTTAAAAATCATGTTTTTGGATGAGAATTCAGTTTATAAACCTGAATTGATAAATTAAGATGTTTGGATTTTCACTCATTTTAAGTTTGCTATGTTCTTTTTGGTTTAAAGAGCAATTTCAAATTTATTTTAACTAAAATAAATTTTTAAACTATAATCTATGATGAAACAAACAATTTTTGTTTAAGACTTAAATCCAAACAAAGATAAGATCAAGAGATAATGATTTTTATTTAAAATCTTGAGTTTGAAAACAAGGACAGAGATGTCTCAGCTGAAACAGGCATGCACACATTTATCATTCAAATATATACAGAAAATTCATATATACAAAACATACTTTGCTTCAGAGATTCACATGCAACCAGATTTCATACTTAAGTTTTTAAAAAAAAAATGTTACTCACCAGATTCAAAGATGAACGATGTCTTTTTTTCGAAAAAGCTTGAAACTGTGAAAACTTGAATGCTGAAAAATATGCTTCTTTGATTTTAAAAACTTGAATGCTAATCCTATTAAAACAGGAATGCTTTGATATTGGATCTTGTAGACATGATTCCTGCTCTGATTTTGAAACACGTATGAAATATGCTTTGATTCCAGGTTGAAGAATGTACATGCTAATGGTTTGATTTATTTGAAAATGAGATTTACAGGCTTTGATTTGATTTGCAAATTTGATTACAGGTTTGCTTGATTAATTTGCTTTTGAAACAAGTTACAGGCTGAAGAAAATGTAGGATTTTGGTTTGATTTTGAAAATGAATTATAGGCTGTTGAATTGATTTCTGGTTTGAGGAAGATGTTTGCAGTTTATTGACTTTAATTTCTAGTTTGTGAATGTTGATTACCAGATTGTTTTTGGGAATTTTTTTTTACACAGGCTGAAGTTTCTTGTATTAAATGAAGATAGAAAAGAAAATAAAAGAGAAGAAAATACATGTTTTATATAGGTGACAATGTGTTTTATTTAAAAAGAAAAAATCAAATAAAAATGACACTTGTTAAAAATCCACCATTTGTCATTTACATTTACTTATTAATTAACACTTGTTACTATTGTATCTTAATTTAATTACACTTGTCATATGTATTATTTTATTAATTTAAATGTTAATAATAAAGATTTTACTTTAAATTTACTAATTTATAAATACTTATCCAAATTTATATTTATATATATATATATATATATATATATATAAATTACTTTAAAGAAAATATTATAAAACCAATTATATATATAAATAAAAGCTTATACATATATTTTTAAAATATCTATCTTTTGAATTTCAACATTAAATCCAAATTCAAATTAAATTATATTTAAAAATCCAATTTAAAGTCAACTTATATATACATATATAACTACACATTCAATTTGAAAATAACAATTCTATTTTCTATAAAATCTATTCATATCTATATATAAAAACAATATATTATTATTATTGTTTGAAAATAACAATTTTGTCAATTTAAAATAATTTATAAAAGAGATTATCTCATTATTTACAAATTTCTTATATTACTTAAATGAATTAATGCATCGTATATTTTAAACTTATATATGTATTTTCAAATCATATTTATCAAGTAATATTTAAAAAGGAAAATAAAATAAACTTTTTTGTTAATCTTATTTAACTTTAAGCTAAAGATATTTTAAACAATTAAACAATTAACATTTACCTTAAATATTTTAAAACTATATGATTAACTATTTAAATAGCTTTGAAAAGTTTTATTTTAAATTAATCATAATTTCCAAATTACCCAATATATATTAGAATATGAAAATATGATTTTATTTGTTAAATACAAACCAAAGATTTCTATTTACAATATATACAGATATATATACATTATAAATAGAAAACATTTTATTAGCTTTTTTTAAAAGATAAAATTTACCAATTAAAATTAAAATTAAAATCATCAAAGAAAATTATCAAATTAATTTAATTTTTAATACAGATTATTAAATTGATATTGCCCCAAATTCCGGATCATCACATTAACTTTTCCTGTTTTAATGCAATTTATGACAGAATTTCTATTCCTCAAGCTTTTATTATTTTACATCTTCATTTCAGTAGTTTTAATCCATATTCGCGTTTAATCTATTCTAATCCATATGTGAAGAAAAAGGAGAGTATAGAGAGAAAAAATGACGCTTGCATAAAATCCAAAACGTAGAAAAAGATGTAAATAAGGCATAGAAACAGTATATAAATACAAATACTGTAAATAAACTGCAAGTTTTCTTATACTTCAGAATAATTTAATTAATATGATTAATTACTGAATAAAACATTCTAAACGGGAATCTAAGGATAATATATCTTAAACTTAAAAGATATATGAATAAATCCACTCACCCGTCGTCCTTAGCTCTACTTATGCTCCGCTTGGCTCCATAGTCCTTATGGGTCCCCTTCTTCCAATGTGTATAATATTTTAATTTAGAAGATCTTCTTCCTAGAAATTATTATCTTTTTAGGGTTCAGCCTTAGACAATGAACCCATGAGAGAAAATCTAATTGTGAGAAGATAGATAGGCCTAGAATCCTGTTTATATTGGAGCTTGGGGATCTCAGACTGTTGGATTTTTGGATTTAACTTGGAGCCACCACGTCACAGGATAATTGAAGCCATCGGATGAAGAACGCATGGCTCAAATCGTGCAAAAATAAGAAAACGCATCACTGCACGTACCAGGATGAATTTTCTTCTAAGCCGTGTACGGGTCGACCAGTCAGTCGACCGCCCTTAGCAAGCAGTAGATCGGCCGGTCGACCGTTGCCCTATTGGGTTGGGCCCCTATCCGCACTATACTGTGTTTTTACATTCGGTTACCTATTCTATTTTGTTCCTAACTCCATCATATTGATTTGGATTTTGATGAGTTATATATGAAAACTGATCAGAAAATCGTCCCGAATGCAGTGGTACAAGTTCTGAAGCCATATTCTGAAAATTCCACAATTATTTATTTCATTACTTATCGTCATACGTTAAATTTTAATTGTATAAAAATGCGAGGTGTTATAAATCAGTGTTGATCCCTATAGAGGGGATCAGTACTGATCCTTAAAGAAGGGAAGTGAGGCCCAACGACTCCTTGTGGTGGCCTCAATGTTCATGTTATGAATCCAAGCTGTGTTTGCATAGTCGCCTAGGTATTTTTTAGAGATATTGATGTAGTAGAAGAGCAGAGTTGTAGTTTCATGTATTCATGAAGATCGAAATAAACTTGCATCGAATCAACAAAACAACCTTAGAAATAGACTCTCGACATCAAGATTGACATGTAGGAAGAAGATGGGGTCCACCCAGGCTGTATTTGGAGTCCGTGTCGATCACTAGGTGGGATTCGGAAACGATCCCCAACTTAGGTAATCTCATTGTTGTGTTGTCTTGATTTGGGTTGTTTTGGCTTTGGTGGAACTTACTTGTAGGCTCGAGAAATTTTAGTGTTTGCTTAGGGCTCGATCTGAATATTCTTTGAGATTTTCATATTTTGAGTTTTCCTTCGCCTGCTTAGAGTCAGACCCAAGTTTTTTGAGTGTTTGCTCCGAGTCATTAACGGTCGATACCAAGTCAAGTCCAAGGTTCGGTATCGAGTCCACTCTGGACCACGCTTTGGGTTCTTTATGGATCGATGTAGGTCGCGTTTTGAGTTGTTTTCCAATGTTATCCTACTTCGAGTTTGACCTGAAGATTTTTGGGTTTCCTTCGAGTCGGCTCTTTCAGAAACTTAAACTTTCAAGTTTTTCAACTTTTTTCGCTCATTTTTTGAGATTTCATTTTTCTTGCTTTTTTATTATATTCCCAAACTTCTTCGATCATTTCTCCATAGTTACAATATAAACCAAGAAAAGATAAACCAAACTTTATTATATTCCCAAACTTCTTCGATCATTTCTCCATACTGTGGAAAGCGTTACAATATAAACCAAGAAAAGATAACAATCAAGGGAATGCATTCAAAATGAATCATAACTAGAAACCTCACCCATCACATATAAAGTAATTATACTCTCCACAAAATTTCGAACTTCCAAGTCATCAATAGATTGCACAATAGGAATTTGCTTTATTTCTTTGCATTTCAAATAATAGGAAAAAAAAAGGATGCACAGTACCACACATACAAGAATTCCACATATACACATACCCTGCCACAGACTGTCAAACACAAACGCACAATGTCACACATACACACCACCACACATTGTCAAACCCATGCACAGAAACCAAAAATGTTATAATGAGCTATTAGCTAGCATGGTAACTTTTGTGTTATTTCCTATTTTATATTTTGGGAACCCTCGGTTCTTATGAATAACGGATCAGATACAACAGTAAAAGCTCCAACTGCTAATTAACGGAGTAAACTGAACGCCTCTTAGATGAGAGATATTGCATGCTAGGGGACTAGAAACTGATAGATACAACTACAATATAAAACTACTTCTGAATTATAAATAAATATGTACAATGACAAGAATATGATTATGCTACTCATCCATAAATGATCACAGTGGACAATATAGAAACCTAGCAGCTTACATAGTTCACTAAAATGCTTTTAAATGTGACTTTCAAAACAAAAGAATAAAAAATATTGAGAACGATTGGACTTCGTAGGATTTTAAGAACTAAGGGCCCATTTGGTTTCATTTTGTATTTTGAGTTTTGTGTTTTCAACCTATGCTAAGAAATAGCAAGAAATAAAAGAAGAGATTTATAATTCTTAGCCATTGCGACAACCAACGGACAACGAAGAAGTTGGATTGTTCTCCATGCTTTTGTTATCCCTCGAAACACGAAAAACAAAATAAACTTGTTTTCTGTTTTATATGTTAATTTCATATTTCAAAATTGTTTGTTTTTCAACAATACGTACAATGAACGTGCTTTTATATAGACCAGAACACAAAATTAAATACGACAAGTCAAACAGGGCCTAAATTTCCACTTTAAGTTTATAACAAACCAGGTGTTATATAGTTAACTATACTCCGTATTTGCAACAAATCACCTTATATTTAACAGAGCAAAAAAGTTTACACTGTATATACTAAAATGAAACAATAACAGAAACAACTCACCTAACAAAATTTTAAAAATGTAGATGACTGTTAAACAGCTGTTTATTCTTAAATTACAACAAACAAGGTGTTATGTAGTTAATTAAATTCTATATTTGCAACAAATCACTTAACAAGGAGGTCCTGTATTTAAGAGAGAAAAAAGGTTTACACTATATATACTGAAATGAAACAATAAGAGAAAATACTCACCTAATAAAAGTTTAAAAAAGTAGATGGCTATTAAACAGCTGTTTATTTTTAAGTTTATAACAAACAAGGTGTAATATAGTTAATTAAACTCCAAATTTGCAACAACTCTCCTTAGTATTTAATACAGTAAAAAAGTTAACTACATTTTTAAAAAAGATGGCTATTAAACAGTTATTTATTTTCAAGTTTATGAATTATATTATCATTTATAAGCGAAAGTGTGTATATTTAACCAAAAATGTTTTCTACAATAACATTCTATGAAATGAATGTAGAAGTTTTAGAATTATAGCTTTAGAAATGTGAATATCTTTGATTCTTAGCTCATGGCGCTATTTTGTAATAGCATTTTATGAATTAGAGTGGTATTTTTGGATGAAGTATAAGCTTATAAAGCTATTTAAAATACCATTTTGTAAGAAAGTGTTTTTTTTAACAATTTTACCTTTTAAGTAGCAATTTATGGTTTTATAAAGGTTATCTATAGCATTTTATTTTATAAAGTTGCCTTTTATTATCACTACATATTTTACTATTAGTTAAAAAAATGATATGCGAACTAAATAGATCGAATATAATATTTAATTTTGAAATACGGACATTACAAAAGGACTTCAATTTTGAATAAGAGGAAGCAAATTTCACGGGGACTCCACTCAAAAGAAAATTGTTATGGGGATTCCATGGAAAACAAAATTCGGTAGGACTCCATCAAAAAATGGAGCAAAATTCGACAGAACGCCATCGAATAATAGAGCGAAAAATGATGATGATTCTTCGAAGATCACTTCCGACGGAATTTGATCGAAAAGACAGATAGTTACCAGAATATAAATGGCACCTACAATTTTTTATTTTTTGCCAAGAAGAGGCGAAATTCTTTGCTACACCCTTTAGTAATTTCCCCGAAAAATGAAAAAATGACCCCACTCTAATCCAAAACCAGAGACCATTTAAAAATGTCCATAAATGTAGGTTGGAAACTAGAGCCGATGTATTAGTGGAATATACTCTAATCATGGAGATGGCAAGGTAATAATTCTATAAAAAAAACATTCTAGTTTAAACACGCATTTGCCCAAAATGCAAACTATTGCGCAATTTTGGAACAGAAACGTACAAATGTTCACTTACTCATCGATCATTGTCACCATATCTGATCCAATGAAACTCCAACGTTCTCCAATTATAAACACCATGCACCACCTTTCTCTGCATTTCAGTCAAACTACAACGTAGTTTTATCCAAACCTCAAGTCGCCAATTCAAGCCATGACCACAAATCTGAGAAGAAAGCAGCCAAGAAGAGGGCTGCTCCTAGAGTGATGGAAGAGGAAAAAAGTGCAAGGGTTCCAATGAGATTGCTGCCGAAAAAGAGAATGGATCTTCGGGCCGCTGTTGATAAGAAAGGTGCTTGGAAGAAAAAATGCAGGGAGATGGCGAATTTGCAATCGTCTCCCTACGTTTTTCCTTCCAACCACCTTTCTTCTTAGCAACGGCCGAATATTCTTCCTCTTTTTCAGTAGCAGCCTCGTTGGAGCACTTCTATTCCACTTCCGCCACTTTAGAAATAGCTCTCTTCTTGGCGGCTTTCTTCTCGGATTTGTGGGACATGGCTCAAATTAGCGACTTGAGGTTTGGATAAAACGTCGTCGTGTTTTAATTGAAATGCCGAGAAATGTGGTGTAAGGTGTTTATAATTGAAGGTGCTGGAGTTTTATTGCATGAAATAGGGTGAAGGATTGATGAATAGTTGAACATTTGTACGTTTATGTTCCATGAGATTGGTATTGAATTAACGGGGGAAAATTTTGCAAATGTTTAAGCACGTAGATCCATGCAATGTTACTGGTCAGAAATGAATTTGAGTAATGATTTCTATTCTGCGCAAATGCGTGTTTAAACAAGAAAATTTGTGTAACATTAAATAGTCGATGAAACAAATTTGCTTGATTAAGCACGCGATCCACATATTAATTCTATAAAAACATGTTTCTCTTTAATTCTCTCCTAAAATACATCCAAGGACCTGTATATTATAACTTATACAATTAGTTACAAGTATGTTCTTAATTCTCTTTCAATATTTAACAATCATGTCCTTATAGTTTATAATTTCTACAATTATTTATTGAAAAAAAATTAGAATTCTTCTCCATTGTTTTACATTCAAGTTCAATTAGTGCATTTCTTAACTAAATTGGTATTCCATTATATATTCAAACATATACTTAATAATTGAAACTTATAACTTAAACAATATATAAAATTTTAAAGTTAATAATTTTACGGACCACTATTATCCTAAAAAAATAATTATTTTTTGATTGTATAATAAGTTATATTTTATAACATCATATCTAGAAAAAAGTTTTACTAGTAGTCATGTCAACTTTTTAAAATACATTAATCCACCATTTCATATTTTCAAGTAGTAAATGTATTCATAATTTTTTTTTAACTTGACTTCAATAAGATCGAATTTAAATGCTAAGATTATCGGATAGATGATTTCAAAATGGTTTTATTTCGTTATATAACCAAATATTATGTTCATTTTATTAATACATCCAATAATTTATAATAATTTTAAATAGGTTGGAAACTAGAATTTGTTATATTGCGTAAAAAAATGTTAGAAAATAATTTCAAATAATGATGTCATTGTTTATTATACTATAACAACAATTAGTCTTATAGTATTGCAAGTATTAATAACATTATTTTTATTATATTATGATGATTTTTTTAACGTAATATTTGCTTATACTATCAAAATAAAACTACTTTGAAATTATATTTCAATGATCTTAGCATTTAAATTTGACCTTATTGCAGTCAAGTTCAAAATTTTATGCATATTTTTATTATTTGAAATTATGAAACGGTGGATCAATATACTACAAAAATTGACATGATTGCTTGTGAATCTCTTTCTAGATATAATTTCAAAACAGTATTCGTTACATCTAAAAATCAAGGTAGTGTTTAATTTGTTATTTTTAGTTTTTAGTTTTCGTCCATACAATAATGCACACGGCGCATGTATATTTTCGAAAAAGACCAATTTAGAAAACGAAGTTAACATACAAAATAAAAAACAACCTTTTATTTATTTATTTTCCATGTTTTAAAAAATAATACAAGCACGTAACCAATTCATTCTTCCATCGTCCCTTTATCTCTTTCGTCCTTCCATCCATCTTTCTTTCTTTCCCTCCGTCGTCCCTCAATTCATCGTATATTTGACTCACATATTGAAAATCAGAAACACAAAATTCGTTTTTAAACTAAATACTACGTATTTAATTTTTTAAGGACAAGAATGGTCCGTAAAAAAATTAGTTTTAAAGTTATATGTTGTTTAAATCATGCATTTTAGTTATTATGTATATGTTTATATATATATAATGGAGTACTAATTTGGCTAAGAAAATATCATTTGAACTTCAATGTAAAACAGTGGAAAGTAAAAAAAAAAAAGCCTTATAAACAACGTGGACTTATATGTTAAGTATTGGAAGAGAATTAAGTTGATACTTGGAAGTGATCATACAAGTAATAAAATATAGGGACCTGGGTATAAATATCTAAAAAGAATCATATTTCTGTAAAATTAAGGAGAGACCAATGGATTCTTCTACTTTACTTATATTGTTTAACAGAAAACTGCATTTCTTAATAACATTATTTTTATCATATTATGATGGTATTAACATTATATTTGTTGATATCAGGAACATAAAATTATATGAGATTGTTTGTCCATGACCTTTACAATTGAATGTGATCTTACTGTAGTAAAATTTGAAAATGTAAAATGTTCTATTAATACTATACTGCAATTATGATATGACAGCTTGTAAAATTGATTTCTAAATTTAATACTGTAAAATTTAGTTTGTTAATAGGATGTAAAAAAAAATGTCTTAGGATAACAATGCTCCGTGAAAATAATAATTAAAGAAAAATAAGAAAACGTGTGAAGGACAAACAATATCTTTTTGATCACAAGGTCAACCTATTTTTCTTTTTTGTCGTAAGGACCAAAATTGATCGAAGTACACCACAAAACCAACAATTTTGGTTTAAGGACGCAACACAAAAATTATGGCCTCTACTTTCATGCTATGTAACTGAAGGAGGGCATGACGATAGCAACTAGATCGATTGCTAAGGTCGAGAACATAGAAGCAAGACTCAAGATGAATAGCGACTACTTTGTTTGTGGTAATGGATTAGAAAAGGTAAACTAGGGTTGGGGGATAACAACGATTTCGAACTTGGAGAGCACTGGGTGGTGACAGTAACAAAGAGGTTAGCAATGTTTTTGAGATGATGTGATGATGGTGATTATAAAGGATCAACTGCAAATTGGGAAATGAGAAGATATCGACAGTAATAAATATTGTCTAGTATCGTTTTCTGATTTTTGTACAGAAAAAAAATGATGTATATATTTATTCATAATACTAATTTGTAGTAACATTATATTAATTGTAGTATCATTTTAACAAGTGTGGTAATATATGTAGATGTTATTCGTATATTTTAACTCACAATTCTAATTTATAGTAGCATTTTGTGAATTATAATAGTAGTTTAAAATTGCAAAAATATTTTTTAAATTTTAGAAGTATTTTGTGTATATTATATTTTTAGGCGAAAATGTGTAAAAATACTTAACCTAAAATGTTTTTTTACAGTAACATTCTATGAACTGTAGTGATATTTTACAGATTATTGCATATGCGACCTAGAAGTTGGCCATGTCATATGGTAAAAAATTTAAGTTAATGTCTTAGAAATTGAAAATGAACATTAGTTTTTCCTTTGAACAAATTACCCATTTTAGAATTTTATATTGTTTAAAGTCATGTGTTCCCGTTATTATGAATATGTTTATATTTGTTATAGAATATCAATTTGATCAAGAAAAAAATGTTATACAAACTTTAAAGTAAAATGATGGAAAATAAACAAAGAGGATTTTGTAATTAATATATAAACTACAAATTTAAGGAGTTAAATGTTAAATATGAATTAAGAAGAGATTTGTAAGTAAGCATGTGGTTATAGAAACATAAGAACATGAATTAACATGGCAGAAAAGAATTAGGGAGGGATTTTGAAATGGCTAATTCTATTAACCCCTCACATTCTCCATTTCCCACCCCACAAAAATGTAAAAGAAATACAATGACTATATTACCCTTGACAATAAACAAACTAAACTAAACGTTTCTTTTTTTCTTTTTTTTAAACAACTCTTCTATGCTACGTTAAAAAGTTGTCATGGTTATTAAAAGTAGACAAAGTTTCTTAGGTTCTTGGAACCCATTAGACTCTAGTCCATGGATAGCATCGAATTATATAGAACCTAGTATGAAGCACACTAGGAAATTGTTTAAACCTTGTTTGGAGCACACTAGGAATTTGCTTAAACCTAGCACTCACCATGTTTCTATGAAAACCAAGTTCTGCATTTGAAGAACTGGCTTTGACAAAGAAAAAAATGCAGATCCTTGATTATAAAATAAATTAAAATCATAAACCAATTGTATAAATACACAAGCATTAACTTAGTTTTTTGTAATAATGATGAAGACTGAAAATTTTATAAGGATTTTAAAGCAATTAAGATTTTAATTCTTGTTGAAGCAGTAAAAAAATAAGGAGGAGAGAAAGTGAAGAACATAGTACAAAGAGTGTTGGGTATTATTGGAATAACTTGGGGTGGGTACAGAAATTTTAGAGGTGTAGATTTTTTCTATGAAAAATAAGGGTGGGAAAGGCAAAAATGCTTTTGAAATTTTACCAGATACCTGCTGAGTAACACATAGCTGTGTGCGCCACTTTTTTTCAATCCGGATGAAACCAAATTCCACACGTATATACTCCAATCCTTGAAACCGAAGGGTGAGATGAGAAAATTACTGAGGATATTTAATCAATCAATTCTCGCACATAACAAACAATATTAAATTAAGCATCAATAACAAAAAAAATGAGATTAAGGGTATTTAATTCAACAAAATCAAATTAAGGATGAAATCACTATCAATAGTTACATAGTAAAAGATAAATACATATACAATCAGATTCAGATCTAAGCGAGCTGATCATAATACCCTCTCCTTGAATACTCATCAGGATCCAAAGCCACAATCACAAAAATCGCATACACGATTCTAGGCACATAATTGAGCATGGTCAACAATATGCAGATGCAAAATTCCAACTATCGACATGAAAAAATATAGTCAAAACCAAATTGAAGCTGAGAATAATCAGATCAACGATTAATCGATGGAGATAAAAGAGGGTGAGGCAATTACGCTGCAGCAGCAGCGTCTGAGGAAGATGTTAGAAAATGAATAAGTGGCTAAGGAGGGAACAATGTCCCACATCGGGAAATACACATCCGAATTTCACCATATATACTAAAGCTTAATAAGCTATATCAAAAGAGAATGAGGAGATAGAAAGAATTCCCAATGAAAGGGAAGAGGCAATGTAGGCATGAAAAATCCTACATATTTAATATTATATGGTCAAATAATGGGCCTTGGGCCTTGGGGTCTGATGATTAAATGGGCCTTCGTTCGCTACCTAAGCTGCGCTGAAACGGCTAATTTCTGATCCGCTTTTTTGCTGTCAGAAACGGTTACATCCGTTGGTTGAAGGGTCGCCACCTTTCCGACGGTCACAGCTATTCAAACAGCCGCGCCTCTTCAAGAACAGGCAACTCCCCAACCCTATTTAAAGGCATGCAGCACCGTAATCATATCACTGAGTTTTTCCCTTCTCCATCCCACTCTTTGCATATTCTGTTCTAAAAGAAGCAACTCTCCATAGTTCATCGTCGCATGCATCGTCAACGCAACCTTACAGGATTTCGTTCCGTTTCACCTTGGTAAACGGTTGCTCGCCAACCCGCTGCGCCGTAGGGGGAGCAAATCTGTTTTAAGGGAACAACGACTGTGCTGGACTCGGATACAAATATTCAACTTGCAACCAAAGTACTAAACGGTACGAATTGCATTTCAACTATTCTTTTTCCTGTTAACCCAATTACAAAATTAGGGTTTGGGTTTTTGGCCAAATTGGTTTTTTCCTAATTTATAGATTAGGGTTTCTGTGTGGATAACATTCTTAAAACAGATTTGCGCTTTGTTTGCTTCTGTTCTGTGTACTAATTGATGTCATATCGTTTCAGACGATGGCTCAAGACAGTAACACTTCGACAACAAAGCAGTCATTGCCGACCGCTCCGAATAGGCACCTCCTCCAGCCTATATATAGGGGCCCACAGAACGAGATTAAATATACAGAAATAGATCTCTTCTTCTTCCTACTCTTTTTCCCACTTCACTGCTCTCAGATCTATAATTACTTCTGTTCGTCGTCGCTCCGTCTGCCCGCACAACAATCGAAGCCGGTCTGTTTCATCCTGGAAGACAAATTGCTCGTATCCTTTGGTGCGTATAATGGGGCAATATTGTTTCAAGAAAACAGATATTATCTGGACTCGGACATTTAGTAACGCTTTTCTACTATTACAAAACTTATAAAGGGATAAGTAACGTTATTGAAGTTACTATCGGATTCGTTACACTTTTGTTTACTTACGAATTAACAATCTGATATTGAAACAAATATCCCATGACGTGGGACTTTGTTTGAATTAACATTCTTGAAACAATATTATTGTTGTTAGGCAACGATGTCACAAAACAACAACAATAACGCCGCACCAACTCAGACGGTGACGAACGTTCAGCCGGCGCCTCTGGTTCCGACAATGGCACTGTCTCATGTAGAAAGGTCAGAAAAGTTCAACGGGACGGACTTCAAGCGTTGGCAACAGAAGATGTTGTTTTATCTAACAACATTAGGCCTCGCCAAATTTCTAACCGAGTATGCTCCTGAAGTTTGCGAACTCGAACCCGATGCAATCAAAGTGGAGGCTGCAAATATCTGGAAAAATTCGGACTTTATATGTAAAAACTACATTCTCAATGGTCTGGATAATAGCCTCTACAATGTCTATTGTACTGTTGCAACATCCAAGGAACTCTGGACGGCCTTGGATAGAAAGTACAAGACCGAAAATGCGCGGATGAAGAAATTCATCGCTGGCAAATTTCTCGACTTTAAAATGGTTGATTCAAAGACTGTGATCAACCAGACTCAAGAACTACAACTGATCATCCGTCAACTGCAAGATGAAGGGATGATGCTTAGCGAATCTTTCCAAGTTGCCGCAACCATTGAGAAACTTCCTCCGTCGTGGAAGGACTTCAAAAATTACCTTAAGCATAAGCGTAAGGAAATGACAATGGAAGAACTCATAGTTCATTTGCGAATTGAGGAAGATAACAGAATTTCTGAGAAAAAGATATCTCATAATATGGCTGCCAAAGAAAATGTTGTTGAGTCAGACAAACCTAACAAGAGGAAACGTGAGAATGCGCCTCAGAAGTCGAAGAAGAAATTTCAGGGTTCTTGCCATAACTGTGGAAAGAAGAGGCATAAAGCAGCCGAATGTCGTGCCCCCAAAAAAGAAGAAATCAAAAGCAAATACGGCTGAAGTTACTGATGACATTTCTGATATGGATTTATGTGCAGTAATATCAGAATGCAACCTTGTTAGTAATTCAAAGGAATGGTTTGTAGACACAGGTGCCACTCGACACATATGTGCTAATAAGTGGATGTTTACAACCTATAAAACTGCAACTGATGATCAACAACTTTTCATGGGTAATTCATCTGCATCAAAGGTCGAAGGCAAGGGAAAAGTTGTGTTGAAACTAACGTCTGGAAAAGAGCTTACCTTGAGTGATGTTCTTCACGTTCCAGAAATCCGCAAAAACTTGATATCAGGGTCCTTGCTTAGCAAGCATGGTTTCAAATTAACCTTTGTAGCCGATAAGTTTGTATTATCAAAGAATGGAGTGTATGTGGGAAGAGGATATGTATGTGATGGTTTATTCAAAGCGAATGTAACCACTATTGTACCAAACACTTATATGAATAAAAGTGAATCTTCTACTTATATTGTTGACTCTTCTAACATATGGCATTCTAGATTAGGGCATGTAAATTTTGATACACTGCGAAAAATGATTAATCTAGAATGTGTACCAAAATGTAACATAGACTCCAACTATAAATGTCAAATTTGTGCAGAAGCAAAATTGACAAGAACCTCGTTTCGTCATGTTGAACGAGAAACTGAACCTTTACACGTTATACACACTAATGTATGTGATTTGAAAATGTGTCAAACTAGAGGTGGAAAAAGGTATTTCATTACGTTTATTGATGATTGTACTAGGTACTGCTATGTGTATCTCCTTAGAAGCAAGGATGAAGCATTCGATATGTTTAAACAGTATAAAGCAGAAGTTGATAATCAACTCAACAGGAAATTAAAGCTTTAAGAAGTGATAGAGGAGGAGAATATGAATTTCCTTTTGAGGAATTCTGCATTATACACCAAACTACAGCATCATATTCACCTCAATCCAATGGTATAGCCGAACGGAAAAATAGAACTCTTAAAGAAATGATGAATGCTTTATTAATCAGTTCTGGCTTACCAGATAACTTTTGGGGAGAAGCTGTTCTTTCGACAAACCATATTTTAAATAAAATACCACGAAAGAAAACATCAAAGTCTCCTCATGAACTTTGGAAAAATAGACCGGCATCCTACAAATACTTAAAAGTGTGGGGGTGTCTTGCCAAAGTAGAGATACCGAAACCAAAAAAGGCCAAAATTGGACCAAAAACAATCGATTGTGTATTCATTGGACATGCACAAAACAGTGCTGCTTATCGATTTCTAGTACACAAATCTGAAATTGACGATATTCATGAAAATACCATCATCGAATCGAGAAATGCAAGATTTTTCGAACATATATTCCCCTTAAAACAGGGTACTGATAATGATACCCAAAAGAGACCAAGAGAAGATGAATTTACTGATTCTCTTGAGATTATTGAACAAAATAAACTTCGGCAAACTAGTGCTGATCAACAAGTGGAGGAACCAAGAAGGAGCAAGAGGTCAAGGACCTCTAGGACCTTTGGACCAGACTTTTATACATTTATGTTAGAAGATGATCCATTGACATACAAACAAGCTATGTCCTCCAGCGATGCCTCTTACTGGAAAAAGGCTATTAACAATGAGATAGAATCCATTATGGCTAACCATACGTGGGAGTTAGTTGATTTACCTCAAGGATGCAAGACCTTAGGTAATAAATGGATATTTAAAAAGAAATTGAAACCTGATGGTTCAATAGACAAGTACAAAGCTCGTCTTGTAGTCCAAGGATTCAAACAAAAGGAATAACTGGACTATTTTGATACATATTCACCAGTGACAAGGATAACATCAATTAGGATGCTAATTGCAATTGCATCCATACTTGATTTAGAAATACATCAAATGGATGTAAAAACTACATTTTTAAATGGTGACCTAGAGGAAGAAAAATATATGAAGCAACCTGAAGGGTTTTTGAGCTGTGGAAAGGAAAATAAAGTATGCAAATTATTAAAGTCGCTTTATGGCCTTAAACAAGCTCCAAAACAATGGCATGAGAAATTTGATGAAACTATGATGACAAATGGATTCAAAATAAATGAATCGGATAAATGTGTCTATATGAAGAATGTAGATATGGGATATGTCATAGTTTGCCTATATGTTGATGACTTATTGATACTAGGCAATAATAATGCCATAATCAAATCAACAAAGGATATGTTGTCATCTAGATTTGATATGAAAGATCTAGGATTGGCTGATGTGATTTTGGGCGCTAAAATTTTAAAGACGTCAGAAGGTTATGTACTATCTCAATCACACTATGTGGCCAAAATACTTGAAAAGTTCAAACAACATAATATAACTGTTGCTAAATCGCTAGATGATATGAACCAAAATTGGGTTAAAAATACTGGTGATGGAATCTACCAACTTGAACACTCTCAAATACTGGAAAGTATAATGTATGTAATGAATTGTACTAGACCAGGTATTGCATATGCTGTAAGTAAGCTAAGTAGGTATACAAGCAATCCTGGTAAAAATCATTGGAAAGCAATAATAAGGGTTCTAGGATATTTAAAATATACTCAGAACTGCAGCTTGCATTACACTAAATATCCTTCCGTAGTAGAAGGATATAGTGATTTAAATTGGATAACTGGTTCAAATGACACCAAATCCACAAGAAGATATGTATTTACCCTAGGAAATGGAGCTATATCATGGAAGTCTTCTAAACAAACGTGTATAGCAAGGTCAACAATGGAGTCAGAATTCATTGCTTTAGACAAAGCCGCTAAAGAAGCAGATTGGCTTAGAAGTTTTCAAAAGATATTCCGAATTGGAATAAACCTGTTCCACCAATCTGTATACATTGTGATTGTCAGTCAGCTATTGGAAGAGCTAACAATACACTATACAATGGTAAGTCTAGACATATTCGTCGTAGACATAAAACCGTGAGACAACTACTCTCTAATGGAATTATAACTATAGACTATGTAAGGTCGAAAGATAACATTGCAGATCCACTAACGAAAGGCTTGCCTAGAGAGAGAGTTCAAACCTTATCAACAAGAATTGGCTTAAGGCCTATTGACTAAAAAAATTTCCTCAACGGAAACCCAACCTAATTGACCGGAGATCCCAAGATTTAGGTTCAAAGGGACAACTAAGTTAAGGTTAAAACTTTGAAGCACTGGAAAAATCAAACATTTAGACATTCCTAAGATAAGTCAGTGCACATGCCGCCAGAGAAAAGGATAAGCTCAACTTTTAATGATGTCTATACTTGAAGCTATAAAGAACCAAGTGGAGTATTGCAGAATACCCTTTATAGAATCACCAACGTAAGTGCGAAGGAGCCGCTTCAAGGAGAATTAAGAAGGCCTAATTCTCTTAAGTACTCATGAGACCAAGCAGGTGTTCATGGCTAAAACGAACACAAACAGAGAACCAAGGAGTTAAAAACACTTATCATGTGTTATCTTTATAAAGCTTACACAAAAGGCTTACAGCTCAAAGACAATCTAGTCCACTGATTCGCCAGTAAGTTATAATGATAAAACACTAGGAAAAGTTCAAGGCTTCTGTGCTACTTTTACCGATATGATAAATGTTTCGCAATATTTCAGAACAGAATAGAAAACCACTCATTCATGTGGGGGATTGTTAGAAAATGAATAAGTGGCTAAGAAGGGAACAATTTCTCACATCAGGAAATACACATCCAAATTTCACTATATATACTAAAGTTTAATAAGCTATATCAAAAGAGAATGAGGAGATAGAAAGAATGAGGCAATGAAAGGGAAGAGGCAATGTAGGCATGAAAAATCCTACATATATAATATTATATGGTCAAAGATTGGGCCTTGGGCCTTAGGGCTCTTGGGGTCTGATGATTAAATGGGCCTTCATTTGCTACCTGGGCTACCCTAAAACGGCTAATTTCTGATCTGTTTTTTTCTGCCAGAAACGATTACATCCATTGATTAAAGGGTCGCCACATTTCCAACTGTCACAGCCAATCAAACAGCCGCACATCTTCACGAACAAGCAACTTCCCAACCCAATTTAAAGGCATGCAGAACCGTAATCATATCACTGAGTTTGTCCCTTCTCCATCCCGCTCTCTACATATTTTGTTCTAAAATAAGCAACTCTCTCGAGATCATCGTCGCTTGCATCGTCAGCGCAACCTTGCAGGCTTCCATTCCGTTTCACCTGGGGAAACAGTTGCTCGCCAACCCGCTGCGCCATAGGGGGAGCGAATCTGTTTTAAGGGAACAACGACTGTGCTGGACTCGGATACAAATATTCAACTTGCAACCAAAGTACTAAACGGTATGAATTGCATTTCAACTATTCTTTTTCCTGTTAACCCAATTATAAAATTAGGGTTAGGGTTTTTGCCCAAATTGGATTTGCCCTGATTTATAGATTAGGGTTTCTGTGTGGATAACAGAAGATGCCGATAGGAGGAGGATAATGGCGGTTAGAATTTCTATGAATCTACAGCAGCGATCAGACACAATTTATTTTGCCTTCTGTATTTGCAGATTTTTCGTCTTTAAATATGGAGTGGAAACTACAGCTGATTTATTAGTGGGTCATACTGTAATGATGGAGATGGTCTGATAACGGCGATGCATTGGCCCATTTGATGGATGATGGCATTCACTAACCCGGGGTCAGTGGTGTAGGAAAATAAGCTCCCGTAAGATTCCAAAATTTGTTAGGCAGAATATGTTTGTGCACCCAAATTTGCTTTGCATCTAATATTAAAAACAAAAATATCCTTATTTTCAACCGTAGTAAGTTCTGATTATTTTACGTTTTATTGCGTTTTAGTTATTATATATACATTTATATATGTAATATGATACTAATTTAGCTAAGAAAATATCAATTGAAGTTTAATTTAAAATAGTGGAAATTAAAAAAAATCTTATAAACTACATGGACTAAAATGTTAAATGTTGGAAAAAAAGTGATATTTGTAAATGATCGTATTAAGTCATAAACTATTGGGACATGGATGTAAATATCTTGAGAGAATCAGATTTCTGTAGAATTAATATGAGAGACCTATGAATTCTTTTGTACTTATATTGTTTAATAGAAAATTATATTTGTCAATAACATTTTTTTTATCGTATTATTATGAATTTAACATTATATTGGCTAATATCAACAAAATAAAATTATCAGAGATTGTTTGTCAATGACCTTTACAACTGAATGTGATCTTATTGTAATAAAATTTAACAATTTAAGAACATGTTTGCTTTTGTAAATGCGAAATATTGGATTAATACTATACTATAAAAAATGATATGACAACCTGTAAAATTACTTTCTAAATTTTATATTGTAAAATTTAGTTTGTTAATATAATGTAAAAGTTTTATTTTCTTATGATAAGAGTGTCCATAGAAATAGTAATTGAAGATAAACAAGAAAATGTGTGAAGGACAAATGGTATATTTTGATCATAAGGCCAACCTTATTTCTTTTGTCGGAAGGACAAAATTTTGATCAAAGTACACCATAAAACCAATGATTTGGTTGAAGGATGCAATCTAGAAATTATGGCTTTTAGTTTTACACTATGTAAATAGAGGATGGCGTGACGATAGCAGCTAGGTCGGTTGCTAAGGAAGAAAACATAGATGCAAGTTTCAAGATAAATAGTAATGATTAGAAAAGGTCGATTAGGGTTGCTTGATGATAATTATTTAGAACGTGGAGAGCATTGCTAGCGACAACAACAAAGAGTTTAGCTATGTTTTTGAGATAATGTGGTGATGGTGGTTATAGAGGATCAGTTTCAAATTGGAAAAGGAGACGATATCAATAGTGATAATATTGTCTAGTATCGTTTCCTAGTTTTTTTTTTATTGAAAAAAAGTGATGTATATATTTGCTCGTTGTTTGTACCAAAAATGGCACAAACACCCGAAAGAGAAAGAAAGCAGAGAATAAATGAAAAATGTAAATGAAAATAAGAGAAAAACAACCACACAGATTTTACAATAGTTCGACAATCCTGGCCTACGTCCACTTGAATGATTTCATATTAGTTTTCCTCTAATTTGTTATTACAAGTGATTGGGATCTATTTTGATTCTTGATTACAATGAATTATAATTGCTGTCTAGGGAGGTGTTAGCCAAAAAAGAGAAGATCCCTATGATGGAGCTCTCCCGGTCTATTTATAGAGGTAAATGGTAAAATATCTTTCTTAAAATTCGCCTACAAAAGCTCCTTGCCAAGACGAAGTCCTTCAGAAAAACCGACCCCATACGTGCTAAGTTGGGGGATCGGTACTTATCCCTATAGAAGGGATTGGTACCAATCCCTAAAGAAGGGAGTGGAGCCCTACAACTCCTTGTGGTCACTCTCGATGTTCGTGTTATAAATCCAAGTCTTGTTTGCATAGTCGCCGAGGTATTTTCTAGAGATATTGAGGGAGTTGCAGAAGGACACAGTTGTAGGTCATGTGTTCATAAAGATCAATAGAGAGTTGCATTGAAATAACAAAATAACTTTTGAAATAGGCTCTCGCCATCAAGATTGACATATAAGAAGAAGATGGGGACCACTCAAGCTATTTTTGAGACTCGGTACCGATCCTTAGGTGGGAGTCAGTATAGATCCCTGGGCGGGAGTTGGTATTGATTTCCAACTTGGAAGATCCCACTGTTGTGTTGTCTTGATTTGGATTGTTTTGGCTTTGGTTGAACTTGCTTGGAATCTGACCCGAGAAATTTGAGTGTTTGCTTGGGCCTTGACTTGAAGATTCTTTAAGATTTTCATCTTCTGGGTTTTCCTTCACCTACTTGGAGCCTCACCTAAGGCTTTTTGAGTATTTTCTTTAAGTCATTAGGGGTTGGTACTGAGTCAAGTCCAGAGGTCGATACCGAGCCCATTCTGGGTCGTGCATAGGGCTTTTAACGGATTTCTTTCGGTCGCACTTGGAGTTTTTCCCGAGGTCATCCTGCTTAGAGTCTGACCTAAAAATTTTGTGGGTTTGCTTCGAGTTGGCTCTTCTAGAAACTTGAACTCCCAAAGTTTCAACTTTTTTCGCATCTTTTTTATATTTCATTTTTCTTGCCTTTTTATGATATTTTTAATGTCCTTAGGTCATTTCTCCGTCATTCGCTCGTCCAATTCGATTGTTCAAGTCTTTTCGAATACTGCCTCATCAAAAGACTAGATAAAATTTTCCACCCAAAGTATGTCTTATTATAAAACTGATGTGCTTTGAATCGAGTCAAATTAGTATTGTTGGAATGGATTTCACTTAGTACCTCAAATTGTCATTGTTCTTCTGTCGAGTGGATTTCACAAAGAGTCGTATCTCTACCTGTGCGTTGTGATGCTTCGTCGATATTCGACATTATAAAATTGGAATGTATTCTCTTGATAATTGTTTTTGCTTGATTCCATTGAGATAGTTTATCGAACTAGTAGGCCCTAGTTACCTGAACTAGTTTCTTTTTCGAAAGTTCTAGGAAAGTATTTAATTCTCTCAATTCAGGAAATGACATGTCAAGTATACACACGTGATCATACACTCACGCACGTACTTTTATCATTGGCTCCCAAGCATGTTCATACGCCTAAAGGTAGTTATCAAGTTCATGAAATTGCAATCGCAAGTTGTTTTGTTTTTTTATCCTAAGGCATCCTTTCGGTCGTAGCCTTAAATCGTATCGAACACTAGGCATGAGCAACACTGTTAAGTTGTCTGTATCCAGCCTTTAGGTGGTTGTGTTGCTGCCCCAGTGTTGGGTTAACGAAGTTAGTGTATGGATGGTCGAGTCTCGTCCTTATGATGTTATACTTTTCCAACTGGGTCTAAGGTCTAAATTAATGAATCGGTGGTCAAGTCGCACCCATCTTCAACTGGTACTCCCCCTATCAGATCAAAGGTAGGAGTTGGCGAATGTCCAGATCATATGTGGTGTCGTCTGATCGATGGTCGGATCACCTCGATCTCTAATTGTGCTTTTGCTCCCGTGTTAATGGTAGAAGCCGGTGAGTGAACGGTCGGGTAACATCTGCCTTTGTTTGGATGGTCAAAGTTAGCAAATGGACAGTCATGTCACATCTATTCTAATTTCATACTCCTTCCATCGGATCAAGGGCGATTCGTGTGCATCCCAAATTGCTCAATAAATTTCCTTGTCGGTTGGTCGAATGATGAGACGGATTTTGGTGGTAGTCGAGTAAACCACATGGTAGCCTCTCCTTCTAGGAAGATCAGGAAGCACCTGCACTTGGTTACACATGAGCCAATCGTATTTCATGAGATGTTGTCTACGATCGGACTTTCCTAAATATGCTGGCATGGTTGGCATAGTGAGTCTTGGTGGATACTATTTATGCAGAATGGCTTTAGTGAAGCCATTTTGACTTGGGGAAGTGCCTCGGTATTGTTAGTTTGGCCTTGACTTTCTCTCTCAAGTTGTCTTCCCTCTTAGCTAAGTTCGGCTTCTGAAAACCTACCGGTTTGCAGTAATCGTAATCTACTCCTTGTGCTTGGCCCAGTAAATGATCTCAATTCGTTCCACATTCCTAATTTCCCTTAAATTTGGAAGAACCGTGTGTTCAGCAATTCCGCGTTCATTCCTTGGCAGCAATTCAACAGCCAACCCTCGACTTCCGACGCCTTGGTCAATCACGATATGCCCATGCTGCACGTCGTCACTAAATTGAAGACCCAAACCCTGGTGAATGGGTTTTGCACCAACCCCTTAAGTGTGATCGGCACCAATCTGCACGGTGGGATTGGTACTGACTCCCTTGCCTTGGTTGGGTTCAGTTCTCAACTCCTGCCTTGACATCCCTGCTTCATGTTCATCTATCCTTTTCCTTCTGTTCCTCTAAAGGTGGTCAGATTATGAGAAATTGCCTAGTTCTGAGTATGGAAGAGATGGCTCTCTCTTAGTCCTTCTACGGTGAGTATTCGGCTGGGTCATCAAATTTATGTTCTCTTGGATTTGCCAATTTAACTCTGCATGGCTATCATGTAGCTCTTTCATCATATGTTCACAATCCACCCTAATGGGCAACATCAAAAGGATGGAGATACGTGGATCCAAGGTGCATGCCTCCTTCCAGAATGTTCAAATTAGTATTTTCTACTTCATCAGCAGCTCTTAAGGAAGCGGTAGCCTTATCTTTCCTAGAGGCCATTAAAGATAGCTTTCTGTATAATTTGTTCAATATCTGAATAGTAGGGAAACTAGTTGAAAAGAGATTGGATCTCTTCCTTGGATTTTAGGCAATCCAATTGTAAACAAGGATCCAAAGAGCCTGAGAGTCCTTCCCTCAATGAAAGCACCAAAATGTTTGCTTCAAAAATGACGCGTACATCCAAAAGAGAAAAAAAGTGAAGAATAAAAGAAGAATGCAAATGAAATTAAGAGAAAAACAACAACATATAGATTTTATAGTAGTTTGGCAATCTTGGCCTATCTACACTTGAATGATTCTCTATTAGTTTTCCACTAATTTGTAATTACAAGTGTGGGATCCCTATCGATCGTTGATTACAATGAATTTTAATGACTATCTAGGAAGGAGTTATCCAAAAAAGAGAAGATCCCCATTATGGAGCTTGCCTGGGTTATTTATAGTGGTAAATGGCCAATTATCTTCCTCAAAATTTGCTTACAGAAGCTCCTTGCCAAGCTGAAGTTCTCCAAGAAAAAGTGACCTCATATGAGCTTGATATGGGGATCATGTAACAACCCGAATTTCAGTGGTCCAGATTTTTAGCAAAAACGCTAAAATCCAAGCCCACGGAAGCCCGAGTTGGGTATCTAGTATCCTGCAAATAGGCGAAGACAATTTATCAGAGCTCAATTAATTTTCTCACAGCGGATTTGACTAAAATATAATAGTAAGTAAATACTCATCCAAATAATAACACTTTCTAAGTAAGTGTCATAAAGATGAGAGGTCTCCGCCACCTAGTAACCTGTAGGATGTTATGAGGAGGGCGTCAGAACAAAAGTTCTGGTGAATGAATAAATTATATACCTCTAGGCTTAATTCTATATATATCATTTTATTTCCATTTACTCATATTAAATTCATTAGGTTATAATACTCTTGCCACTGTTCGTGAACCGTACCCATCTAATCCATAGTAGATTAAAACCTAATAACTAATATATATACA
The DNA here is from genome assembly GCA_030765085.1 of Allium cepa. NCBI lineage: Eukaryota > Viridiplantae > Streptophyta > Magnoliopsida > Asparagales > Amaryllidaceae > Allium > Allium cepa. The sequence goes on along the minus strand of CM060942.1, from coordinate 311,259,805 downwards.
TATATGTAGCTATATGCCCAATGACCGTATTGGTCCTAGGTACTACCCATGGTACCTTGCGTATCCTCCTCGCAAAGGACTCTATCATCTTGCTCCTATAGCGTTTTGTGACTGCATCTGTAATGGATAGCTTAGTGAGGCTTACAATACAGATGTTCCGTCGTCTACTACGAAAATGTAAAACTGCGTCCGCACTAGTCTATACCAACGCTCGAACATCCGCAACATACCACCTAGTACATACATTGAGGACTATACATAGCCGTTCAATCGACTCTCTGAATCCCGCCAATAAGGTCTACCTTGTACGAAACTCAGTCGGGGATTTTCTATATCTATAAAGGACAGCTTCATTAGGCCAATAATAAAGATATTCTAGTTGGTCTGTCTGTTTTCTCAACGTTGCTATGGCCCCACGCAACCACCCCTTAACTAATCGAAAGACTTCTAAAGAGTTAAGTGGTCATACCCTACTGCAAACAATCTAACATCCAATTGGCGGTGCCCCTCCATCCAATGTCTCGATAGTGAAAAAATCATTGGCCTATAGGTTTAACTCTAGTCATTCTCGAAATCGCTCTTGGTTTTGTTGCTGGCTGATATCCGTGTGCGACTATCCTTCACCTTACTTGCAAGTACTGGACATACAAATACCCAACTTCGAACACCAAGCCCTTTTGACTACCTACAAAGGTTAGCTTCGTTAGGCCTATAACACAAACGCAGTCAGGACATGCTCTCTTGATGGAACACCTACATACCTACCTCCGGTGATGCAGCTTCGTTAGCCGTACCAGAGGGCCATCCTAGAGTGTCCTCACGTCACATTGAAGTCTCGTACTTCCTTCTAGCCCAAAAATTCTAATTTGGACGTGCTTATCCATTGCTAGAATCCATAATGAACCGTTTCGTTAGGCGCTTCATCCTTTAGGCTGCTCCAAATGCAATTCGATTCTTTTATTAGACCCTAAGTCTAATCTTTTAATCCGCGTTTAGGTTGCTTTTTTACTATGTTGGTTACTTATTTAACTTAATTAGCATATTCTTTGCCCTCGTCTCAATTCTAATTTTTGTGGCATTATCATAGATTTAATAGGGAATACTGTTAGTATGAGCCACATTCATTATCTTGCTTATTTAACTTAATATATAAATCCTTATGTTCAAAGAGATAAGCATCTTTTACCATTTCTGTTTTATTTTCTTATTGACTTAATATAAGTTGTTTAAATAAGCTTCGGCCATTATTTTCTACCACCATTGCTTACCAATCTATTATAAGTATCACGATAAGCTTTTCCATTCATATCTCCTAGTTATAACCCATGTTATAATTCTACTTGTAATTGTTACCTTTTCTTCTTTTATAGTCCGTTATATAATTACGAGTGTTTCTTGTTGTTAGTCTGCCTTCTTTTACTATGATATAGAATTTCCTCTAATTCTCTAATATTACATAATTTACTTGTTAAATAGCCTACATAGTAAACGTAGACTTAGGCACATTAATTTTCACAGCTTTTAATTCTTGATTAATAATTTTCTTGTTACAATTCAGTCTACTTTATTGTCTTCTATTTCAGTAAATAATTCTATTTTATTTGGTTGATTATGAAAACTATATAATCCATTTTCATATCTTAATAGTGGATAATACTATAAACAATAATCCGCAAATGCAAGATATTTCTTTTACTACTTTTGAGTAGTATAAAATAGAGAGGTTTCTCTATTTTACACTAGCTCCCTTTTTATTTCTTTTATTCTTATAATTACATTTATCGCTATTTTTTTAGATGTTAAGTTATGGAAATGTATCATATTCTCTAAACCGACCAATTAATCTAATAACTACTCTCAAACTAACTTTTTCAGTTTTTAATACTATTTATTATAGTAGTTCTATAATAATTATGTTCAAATTAACTGTAACGACCCGCCTTTCATCTCATAGAAAGGCGCATCATTATTAAGAAAGAAAGGGATAGAAAACAGAAAAGATAGAGAAGAAAGAACAAAACAACATCAGAATCTCAACAACGGAACGAATAAATTATATTAATCACATAAGTATTACATAATATACAACATCTATCAGAGTCATACAGCTTATACATCACATTCTAGACAGTTATAAACTCATGTCTAGTTATTACAATTCAAATACAACACAGAGATACCAACACAGTGGAAACTATATATCTACAAATGCTGAAGCCTCCTGCTCCATATCTCCTCCAGAATTCATCAAAGCTAACCTGAAATCCCTTGGCTACTCGTAAAATTTTGAGTACCCAAGAGTTTAAGAAAACAGAAAATAAACTCTGGGTCAGACAAGGGTCTGGTGTGAGTAACAGGTTAAAGTTGCTTAACTTTGAAAAAACCTTTGAAAAAAAAGGTTTCTCGTAAGACTTCCCACACATTAACACGGAAAAGTTTTTACCCTACGATAACCAAAATATTTGATAGGAAATCCAGTGATATTATAGTAAGGTCTAGGGTTTTCAAGCAAATAAAAAATAGCTGAAATCGTTTCATGATTAAATTCCAGCATACTAGCCATAAAGTGGGTTATACAATCAAAACCGTAAAGGGCACGGAGGAAGAATGGGTTTCCATCAATGGTAGGGCTACTGGGTACCGCCCGCCACAGCACGTGGCTTAGATCACCGTACCGAGGATCCCCTAAATCCCCTGCAACACAAGTTCGGAATCATCCCTTACTGGATATTCCCGAACAAGACAACCCCACAGTTGTTTGCAAGCAACTGCCCACACAGCCGAATAAAAGGGACTTCTAGACAGAGGAAGATCTTGTCCTACTTGAGCGTGACTCACTTAGCCTTGCTCACCTCCCCTGTTTTAGCCATTCCCGGTTGATGTGGTTTGAGGCTACGATTACCTTTATAGAACACATCTATCTTAGAATGTCCATCGTCCACCTGACGATGTTCTAAAAGCATTCAATCCGTGCAAGTTCATTCAGGGTTCGAACGAAACCGAAGGCATTATCTCGTTATGCTCACTTTGGAATCACCCTCAGAGTTAACGACAATAACTCTTACACTCTGAATCTTCATCTTCACTTGAGATTCATGACCCATCGTTTAATTTGGAACGATGTGGTTTTCGAATATCCAAATTTGAAAACCCGATCCCGGTCTCATCGAAATCCAAAACGCCGTCTTCTAAAGCCAGGTTGTTTTAAGGTTAAAACAATTCAATTCATTATCTATATTCACACAAATAGATAATTCACATCTCACAAATAGAAAATTCATATCATCGCAATTTAACCAGAGCATCTCATATCACAGATCAACACATATCTCATATCAGAGATATCAAACAATTCAAGGCATTCAATATCATTCAGCCATCTATAAGCAATAATCTATTAATCACACCATCTCTAATTAATTTAAAGTAAATTAAATTTATTACTTCCATTACTATAAATCTTGCTTACTTAACCATTAATTAATTACAAACTAATTAATTAATCATCCCCTAATTAGCCATCTTAATTAATTATCCTTGATTAATTATTTTTCAATTACATTAAGTAATTAGCCTTTAACTAATTACACAAATTAATTATCGTGAACCATATGCAGTAATTAGCCTTTAATTACTTTCAATAATTAATTAACTATAATTAATTACATTAATCCTTAATTAATTACATTAATTAATTATTCTATAATCACCTCATTGATTAATTATCCTTTAATTAATCAATCCTTAATTACTTCATTAATTATATTAATTAATGATCCCTTAATTGCTTCTTTAATCATTAATTAATCTTTAATTAATTTTATTCATTAATCAACCTTGATTAATCATATTTAGTAATTAACTACACTTAATTAATTACATTACTTAATTAACTCGTAAATAAATTTTATTAATTAATTCTTTAATTAATTACATTAAGTAATTAATTCTTGATTACTTCCACTGAGTAATTATCCTTCTTATTAATTACACAAAGTAATTAAACTAAAACTACTTCCATTCTTCAATTAATTACATCCAGTAATTATCCATTAATTACTTCACTAAGTAATCACACTTTATAAATTACATTAAGTAATTATACTTAACAAATCATCCAGTGATTATCTTAAGTTAATTAAACTAATTAATTAACTTAAACTAATCAGATTAATTTGATTAATTACATTGAGTAATTAATCCCTTTAATTACTTTCATTATGTAATTATACTTAACCAAATCCACAAATGATTATCCTTAACTAATTAATCTATTTAAAATTAATCACATTAATTAATCATTTCATATCCCTAGTTAATGATCTTCATTAACTATTAATAATTCTTTAATTACTTCCCTTAAGTAATTAAACTTAAATGAACCATTATTAATTACAAATAAATTAATTTTTTTTATTACCAATTAATTCATTTCTAATTACATGCTTAATTGTAACCTAATTAATTTTAATTACCTGATCAATTAATTTCTAATCATTAATTAATAATCTTAACATATCTCATTGATGATCCCTAATTACACATTAATTAATCCCTAAATTAATGTAACTTACAACCCTTAATTACTTAATTAATTAACCTTTATCATAAACTAATTAAATTAATTAATTACTCTTTAATTTCCTTATTATTTTGATTAATTTAAAATCATTAGATCTTAATTAACTTTAAGACAAAAACATTTTTCTTATCAATGACTTAATTATCATTTACAAATGCATTTGAAATATTTTACTTTTAAATTTGCTTTTAAATTCCATTTCGAATTTAAGATTTAAAAATGATTACAAATTTAACTTTAACAAAATTTAAAATAATTTTAAAAACCATTTAAATGAAATGTTAAAGAACACTTATCTTATGAAAGAAATTTATAAGAGTTTTTAAATTAAATTTATTTAAATTCAAACCTTGTTTTTATTTCAAATAATTTTTAAAAAAAAAATCTGTTCTAACATGCTGCTTCGGGTTCAACCCGAAGCCTACTCGAGCTCTTACCCGAGAAACTCCATATTCTTTCTTCTTTTCAAAAAATTTGTTTAAGTTTTAAAACTTTAAACCTGGAAACCAATTCACTCTCGAACGACCCGAGCCTTCACTCGAGTCAACACCTCTATATTCTGAGACCTACTTCGAGATAGAACACAATCCAAGCTCTGACACCAAAACCACAACTGTCCACATGCACCGGAGATTCTACCACCTCCGACCATCCACGATGACTTCCTCACATCGGCGATTACCGTCGAACCCGATCCCAACCATCCAAACTCTAATACCAACTCAAAATAAAAAACGAGCCAGTCTACACAATACTGGAACAAACCTAAACCTGGAAAAAAAACTCGTGCTCGCTACGCCGACCACCGGAGGGTCAGGACTTCCGGCCATGCCTTCGTCTACCTCCATGCTTCCATTTCGCAGAGTTTGGTGGAGCTCGGTCCACTAGAGACGCCTTGGCAAACCAAATACTCGACCATGCCAAAACTAGGGTTACAGACATAAATCGACCACCGCCGCCACCACTGTGCCTTGATCACCTTACTGCCATTTTTTCCACACTCCCCGATCATCCTTCCACCTCCATGAGAACTACGACCTCGCCGAGCAACTAGATCGCCAGAGACAACCCAAAACACCCATTTCTGATCAACTCGAACCACTCCCTCATCCCACTACTAAAAATTATGATATCTTTTTTAAAAATCATGTTTTTGGATGAGAATTCAGTTTATAAACCTGAATTGATAAATTAAGATGTTTGGATTTTCACTCATTTTAAGTTTTCTCTGTTCTATTTGGTTTACAGAGCAATTTCAAATTTATTTTTAACTTAAATAAATTTTTAAACTATAATTTATGATGAAACAAATAATTTTTGTTTAAGACTTAAATCCAAACAAAGATCAGATCAAGAGATAATGATTTTTATTTAAAATCTTGAGTTTGAAAACAAGGAACAGAGATGTCTCGGGTGAAACAGGCATGCACACATCTACCATTCAAATATACACAGAAAATTCATATATACAAAACATACTTTGCTTCAGAGATTCACATGCAACCAGATTTCATACTTAAGTTTTTTTTTAAAATGTTACTCACCAGATTCAAAGATGAACAGTGTCTTTTTTTTTTGAAAAAGCTTGAAACTGTGAAAACTTGAATGCTGAAAAATATGCTTCTTTGATTTTAAAAACTTGAATGCTAAACCTATTAAAACATGAATTGTTTGATATTGGATCTTGTAGACATGATTCCTGCTCTGATTTTGAAACACAGATGAAATATGCTTTGATTCCAGGTTGAAGAATGTACAGGCTAATGGTTTGATTTATTTGAAAATGAGATTTACATGCTTTGATTTGATTTGCAAATTTGATTACAGATTTGCTTGATTAACTTTCTTTTGAAACAAGTTACAGGCTGAAGAAAATGGAGGATTTTGGTTTGATTTTGAAAATGAATTACAGGTTGTTGAACTGATTTCTGGTTTGAGGAAGATGTTTGCAGTTTATTGACTTTAATTTCTTGTTTGTGAATGTTGATTATCAAATTGTTTTTGGGAATTTTTCTTTTACACAGGCTGAAGTTTCTTGTATTAGAATGAAGATAGAAAAGAAAATAAAGGAGAAGGAAATACATGTTTTATATAGGTGAAAATGTGTTTTATTTAGAAAGAAAAAATCAAAATAAAAATGACACTTTTAAAAATCCACCATTTGTCATTTACATTTACTTATTAATTAACACTTGTTACTATTGTATCTTAATTTAATTACACTTGTCATATGTATTATTTTATTAATTTAAATGTTAATAATAAAGATTTTACTTTAAATTTACTAATTTATAAATACTTATCCAAATTTATATATATATATATATATATATATATATATATTACTTTAAAGAAAATATTATAAAACTAATTATATATATAAATAAAAGCTTATACATATATTTTTAAAATATCTATCTTTTGAATTTCAACACTAAATCCAAATTCAAATTAAATTAAATTTAAAAGTCCAATTTAAAGTCAACTAATATATACATATATAACTACAAATTCGATTTGAAAATAACAATTCTATTTTCTATGAAATCTATTCATATCTACATATAAAAACAATATATTATTATTGTTGTTTGAAAATAAAAAATTTGTCAATTTAAAATAATTTATAAAAGAGTTTATCTCATTATTTACAAATTTCTTATATTACTTAAATGAATTAATGCATCAAATATTTTAAACTTTTATATATGTATTTTCAAATCATATTTATCAAGTAATATTTAAAAAGGAAAATAAAATAAACTTTTTGTTAATCTTATTTTACTTTAAGCTAAAAGATATTTTAAACAATTAAACAATTAACATTTACCTTAAATATTTTAAAACTATATGATTAACTATTTAAATAGCTTTGAAAAGTTTTATTTTAAATTAATCATAATTTCCAAATTACCAATTATATATTAGAATTTGAAAATATGATTTTATTTGTTAAATACCAACCAAAGATTTCTATTTACAATATATACAGATATATATACATTATAAATAGAAAACATTTTATTAGCTTTTTTTTAAAAGATAAAATTTACCAATTTAAATTAAAATTATCAAAGAAAATTATCAAATCAATTTAATTTTTAATACAGATTATTAAATTGATATTGCCCCAAATTCCGGATCATCACATTACTTTTCCTGTTTTAATGCAATTTATGACAGAATTTCTATTCCTCAAGCTTTTATTATTTTACATCTTCATTTCAGTAGTTTTCATCCATATTCGCGTTTAATCTATTCTAATCCATATGCGAAGAAAAAGGAGAGTATAGAAAAAAATCGACGCTTGCATAAAATCCAAAATGTAGAAATATATGTAAATAAGGCATAGAAAACAGTATATAAATACAAATACTGTAAATAAACTGCAAGTTTTCTTGTAGTTCAACATAATTTAATAAATATGATTAATTACTGAATAAAACATTCTAAACGGGAATCTAAGGATAATATATCTTAAACTTAAAAGATATATGAATAAATCCACCCACCCGTCGTCCTTAGCTCTACTTGTGCTCCGCTAGGCTCCATAGTCCCTATGGATCCCCTTCTTCCAATGTGTATAATATTTTAATTTAGAAGATCTTTTTCCTAGAAATTATTATCTTTTTAGGGTTCAGTCTTAGACAATGAACCCATGAGAGAAAATCTAATTGTGAGAAGATAGCTAAGCCTAGAATCATGTTTATATTGGAGCTTGGGGATCTCAGACTGGTGGATTTTTGGATTGAACTTGGAGCCACCACGTCACAGGATAATTTGAAGCCATCGGATGAAGAACGTATGGCTCAAATCGTGCAAAAATAAGAAAACGCATCACTGCACGTACCAGGATGAATTTTCGTTTAAGAAATGTGCGGGTCGACCGGTCAGTCGACCGCCCTTAGCAAGCAGTACATCGGGCGGTCGACCGTTGCCCTATTGGGTTGGGCCCATATCCGCACTATACTGTGTTTTTTCATTCGGTTACCTATTCTGTTTCGTTCTTAACTTCATCATATTGATTCGGATTTTGATGAGTTATATATGAAAACTGATCAGAAAATCGTCCCGAGTGCAATGGTACAAGTTTCGAAGCCATATTCTAAAAATTCCACAATTAATTATTTCATTACTTATCGTCATACGTTAAATTTTAATTGTATAAAAATGCGAGGTGTTATAAATCGGTGTTGATCGCTACAGCGGGGATAAGTACTGATCCTTAAAGAAGGGAAGTGGGGGCCAACGACTCCTTGTGGTGGTCCTCGATGTTCTTGTTATGAATCCAAGTTGTGTTTGCATAGTCGTCTAGGTATTTTTTAGAGATATTGATGTAATAGAAGAGTAGAGTTGTAGTTTCATGTATTCATGAAGATCGAAGTAAACTTGCATTGAATCCACAAAACAACCTTTGAAATAGACTGGACATCAAGATTGACATGTAGGAAGAAGATGGGGTCCACCCAGGCTGTATTTCGGAGTCCGTGTCGATCACTAGGTGGGATTCGAAAATGATCCTCAACTTAGGGAATCTCATTGTTGTGTTGCCTTGATTTGGGTTGTTTTGGCTTTGGTGGAACTTACTTGTAGCCCGACTCGAGAAATTTTAGTGTTTGCTTAGGGCTCGATCTGAATATTCTCTGAGATTTTCATATTTTGAGTTCTCCTTCGCCTGCTTAGAGTCAGACCCGAGTTTTTTAAGTGTTTGCTCCGAGTCATTAGCGGTCGATACCAAGTCAAGTCCAAGGTTCGGTATCGAGTCCACTCTGGACCACACTTAGGGTTCTTTATGGATTGTTGTAGGTCGCGTTTTGAGTTGTTTTCCAATGTTATCCTACTTCGAGTTTGACATGAAGATTTTTGGGTTTCCTTCGAGTCGGCTCTTTCAGAAACTTAAACTTTCAAGTTTTTCAACTTTTTTCACTCATTTTTTGAGATTTCATTTTTCTTGCTTTTTTATTATATTCCCAAAGTTCTTCGATCATTTCTCCATCGTTCCTCATCTGATTCGACTGTTTAAGTTTGTTCGAATATCGCCTGATCAAAAGGCTAGATAACACCCATAATGCTAATATATACTAGCATTATATTAATTTTAGTGTCATTTTATAAAGTGTGGTAATACTCGTAGATGATGTTTCCATGTTTTAACTCACAATTCTAATTTATGGTAGCATTATGAGAATTATAGCAGCAGTTTATGAATTGCAAAAATATTTTTAAACCGTGGCAGCATTTTATAAACTTTTTTTTGAGAAAAATAAGTGATCTTCACAAGGAGGAGAGCACTCATATACTTTTGTTCTATACTTAAGAAGGAGCTGCCAACAAGCCTGGCAGGTAGCAAAATCCCTCATACAAATATGAGAAAATGTGGCAGATGTTCCAATCTTCAAAATCAGTAGAATCCATCCAATCCAATAGGTATACCCTGTGTCTGCAAAGAATCTGAACAAAAAATGTAAGATCAATTCATATGTGTGTGTGTGTGTGGGTATGTATGTGTATATATATATATATGTTTATATACAAATAAGCTAAACTAATACTGTGGAAAGCGTTACAATATAAACCAAGAAAAGATAACAATCAAGGGAATGCATTCAAAATGAATCATAACTAGAAACCTCACCCATCACATATAAAGTAATTATACTCTCCACAAAATTTAGAACTTCCAAGTCATCAATAGATGGCACAATAGGAATTTGCTTTATTTCTTTGCATTTCAAATAATAGGAAAAGAAAAGGATGCACACTACCACACATACAAGAATCCCACATATACACATACCCTGCCACAGACTGTCAAACACAAATGCACAATGTCACACACACACCACCACACACTGTCAAACCCATGCACAGAAACCAAAAATGTTATAATGAGCTATTAGCTAGCATGGTAACTTTTGTGTTATTTCCTATTTTATATTTTGGGAACCCTCGGTTCTTATGAATAACGGATTTCTTACCAGCAGATACAACAGTAAAAGCTCCAACTACTAATTAATGTAGTAAACTGAACGACTCTTAGATGAGAGATATTGCATGCTAGGGGCCTAGAAACTGATACATACAGCTACAATATAAAACTACTTCTGAATTATAAATAAATATGTACAATGACAAGAATATGATTATGCTACTCATCTGTAAATGATCACAATGGACAATACAGAAACCTAACCAGCTCACATAGTTCACTAAAATGCTTTTAAATGTGACTTTCAAAACAAAAGAATAAAAAATATTGAGAACGATTGGACTTCGTAGGATTTTAAAAACTAAGGGCCCATTTGGTTTCATTTTGTATTTTGAGTTTTGTGTTTTCAACCTGCGCTAAGAAATAGCAAGAAATAAGAGAAGAGATTTATAATTCTTAGCCATTGCGACGACCAACGGACAACGAAGAAGTTGGATTGTTCTCCGTGCTTTTGTTATCTCTCGAAACGCGGAAAACAAAATAAACTTGTTTTTTATTTTATATGTTAATTTCATATTTCAAAATTGTTTGTTTTTCAACAATACATACAACGAACGTGCTTTTATATAGACGAGAACACAAAATTAAATACGACAAGTCAAACGGGGCCTAAATTTCCACTTTAAGTTTATAACAAACCAGGTGTTATATAGTTAACTATACTCCGTATTTGCAACAACTTACCTTATATTTAACAGAGCAAAAAAGTTTACACTGTACATACTGAAATGAAACAATAACAGAAACAACTCACCTAACAAAATTTTAAAAATGTAGATGACTGTTAAAAAGCTGTTTATTTTTAAATCATAACAAACAAGGTGTTATGTAGTTAATTAAATTCTATATTCGCAACAAATCACTTAACAAGGAGATACTGTATTTAAGAGAGAAAAAAGGTTTACACTGTATATACTCAAATGAAACAATAAGAAAAAATACTCACCTAATAAAAGTTTAAAAAAGTAGATGGCTATTAAACAACTGTTTATTTTTAAGTTCATAACAAACAAGGTGCTGTATAATTAATTAAACTCCAAATTTACAACAACTCTCCTTAGTATTTAATAGAGTAAAAAAGTTAACTACATTTTTAAAATAGATGGCTATTAAACAGTTGTTTATTTTTAAGTTTATGAACTGTATTACCATTTTTAAGCGAAAGTGTGTATATTTAACCAAAAATGTTTTTTACAGTAACATTCTATGAAATGAATGTAGCAGTTTTAGAATTATAGCTTTTTTTGATAGAAATGTGAATATCTTTGATTCTTAGCTCATGGCGCTATTTTGTAATAGCATTTTATGAATTAGAGTGGTATTTTTGGATGAAGTATAAGCTTATAAAGCTATTTAAAATACCATTTTGTAAGAAAGTGATTTTTTTAACAATTTTACCTTTTAAGTAGCAATTTATGGTTTTATAAAGGTTATTTATAGCATTTTATTTTATAAAGTTGCTTTGTTATTATCACTACATATTTTACTATTAGTTAAAAAAAATGATATGCGAACTAAATAGATCGAGTATAATATTTAATTTTGAAATACGGACATTACTAAAGGACTTCAATTTTGAATAAGAGGAAGCAAATTTCACGGGGACTCCACTCAAAAGAAAATTGTTATGGGGATTCCATGGAAAACAAAATTCAAAAGGACTCCATCAAAAAATGGAGCAAAATTTGACATCACGTCATCGAATAATAGAGCAGAAAATGATGATGATTCATCGAAGATCACTTCCGACGGAATTTGATCGTTAAATAAGCCAAAATTCGGCAGATAGTTACCAAAATATTAATGGCAGCTACACTTTTTTATTTTTTGCTAAGAAGAGGCGAAATTCTTTGCTACACCCTTTAGTAATTTTCCCGAAAAATGAAAAAATGACCCCACTCTAATCCAAAACCAGAGACCATTTAACAATGTCCATAAATGTAGGTTGGAAACTAGAGCCGTTGTATTAGTGGAATAAACTTTAATCATGGAGATGGCAAGGTAATAATTCTATAAAATATTTCTAGTTTAAACACGCATTTGCCCAAAATGCAAACTATTGCGCAATTTTGGAACAGAAACGTACAAATGTTCACCTACTCATCGATCATTGTCACCATATCTGATCCAATGAAACTCCAACGTTCTCCAATTACAAACACCATGCACCACCTTTCTCTGCATTTCAGTCAAATTACAACGTAGTTTTATCCAAACCTCAAGTCGCCAATTTAAGCCATGACCACAAATCCGAGAAGAAAGCAGCCAAGAAGAGGGCTGCTCCTAGAGTGATGAAAGAGGAAAAAAGTGCAAGGGTTCCAATGAGGTTGCTGTCGAAAAAGAGAAAGGATCTTCGGGCCGCTGTTGATAAGAATGGTGCTTGGAAGAAAAAATGCAGGGAGATGGGGAATTTGCAATGGCAACTTCCGTCTCCCTGCGTTTTTCCTTCCAACCACCTTTCTTCTTAGCAACGGCCGAATATTCTTCCTCTTTTTCAGTAGCAGCCTCGTTGGAGCACTTCTATTCCACTTCCGCCACTTTAGAAACAGCTCTCTTCTTGGCGGCTTTCTTCTCGGATTTGTGGGACATGGCTCAAATTAGCGACTTGAGGTTTGGATAAAACGTCGTCGTGTTTTAATTGAAATGCCGAGAAATGTGGTGTAAGGTATTTATAATTGAAGGTGCTGGAGTTTTATTGCATGAAATAGGGTGAAGGATTGATGAATAGTTGAACATTTGTACGTTTATGTTCCATGAGATTGGTATTAAATTAACGGTGGAAAATTTTGCAAATGTTTAAGCACGTAGATCCATGCAATGTTACTGGTCAGAAATGAATTTGAGTAATGATTTCTATTCTACGCAAATACATGTTTAAACAAGAAAAATTGTGTAACAATAAATAGTCGATGAAACAAATTTGCTTGATTAAGCACGCGATCCACATAATAATTCTATAAAAACATGTTTCTCTTTAGTTCTCTCCTAAAATACATCCAAGGACCTGTATATTATAACTTATACAATTAATTACAAGTATGTTCTTAATTCTCTTTCAATATTTAACAATCATGTCCTTACAGTTTATAATTTCTACAATTATTTATTAAAAAAATTATAATTCTTTTCCATTGTTTTACATTCAAGTTCAATTAGTGCCTTTCTTAACTAAATTGGTATTCCATTATATATTCAAACATATACTTAATAATTGAAACTTATAACTTAAACAATATATAAAATTTTAAAGTTAATAATTTTACGGACCACGGTTATCCTAAAAAAATTATTATTTTTTGATTGTATAATAAGTTATATTTTATAACATCATATCTAGAAAAAAGTTTCACTAGTAGCCATGTCAACTTTTTAAAATACATTAATCCACCATTTCATATTTTCAAGTAGTAAATGTATTCATAATTTTTTTTAACTTGACTTCAATAAGATCGAATTTAAATGCTAAGATTATCGGATAGATGATTTCAAAATGGTTGATTTAAATGCTAAGATATCGGATAGATGATTTCAAAATGGTTTTATTTCGCTAATATAACCAAATATTATGTTCATGTTATTAATACTTCCAATAATTTATAATAATTTTAAATAGGTTAGAAACTAGAATTTGTTATATTGTGTAAAAAAATGTTAGAAAATAATTTCAAGTAATAATTTCAAATAATGATGTCATTATTTATTATACTATAACAACAATTAGTCTTATAGTATTACAAGTATTAATAACATTATTTTTATTATATTTTGATGATGATTTTAACGTAATATTTGCTTATATTAGCAAAATAAAACTACTTTGAAATTATATTTCAATGATCTTAGCATTTAAATTTGACCTTATTGCAGTCAAGTTCAAAATTTTATGCATATTTTTATTATTTGAAATTATGAAATGGTGGATCAATATACTACAAAAATTGACATGATTGCTTGTGGAATCCCTTTCTAGATATAATTTCAAAACAGTTTTTTAGTTTTAAGTTTTCGTCCAACAATAATGCACACGACGCATGTATATTTTCGAAAAAGACCAATCTAGAAAACGAAGTTAACATACAAAATAAAAAACAACTTTTTATTTATTTATTTTCCATGTTTTAAAAAATAATACAAGCACGTAACCAATTGATTCTTCCATCGTCCCTTTATCCCCTTCGTCCTCCCATCCATCTCTTTCTTTCCCTCCGTCGTCCCTCAATTCATCGTACATTTGACCCACATATTGAAAATCGAAAACACAAAATTCATTTTTAAACTAAACACTACGTATTTATTTTTTTAAGGACAAGAATGGTCCGTTAAAAAAATTAGTTTTAAAGTTATATGTTGTTTAAATCATGCATTTTAGTTATTATGTATATGTTTATATATATAATGGAGTACTAATTCGGCTAAGAAAATAACATTTGAACTTCAATGTAAAACAGTGGAAAGTAAAAAAAAAAGCCTTATAAACAACGTGGACTTATATGTTAAGTATTGGAAGAGAATTAAGTTGATACTTGGAAGTGATCGTACAAGTTATAAAATATAGGAACCTGGGTATAAATATCTAAAAAGAATCATATTTCTGTAGAATTAAGGAGAGACCTATGAATTCTTCTACTTTACTTATATTGTTTAACAGAAAATTGAATTTCTTAATAACATTATTTTTATCAAATTATGATGATATTAACATTATATTTGTTGATATCAGGAACATAAAATTATCTGAGATTGTTTGTCCATGACCTTTACAATTGAATGTGATCTTACTGTAGTAAAATTTGAAAGTGTAAAATGTTCGATTAATACTATACTGCAAAAATGATATGACAACTTGTAAAATTGATTTCTAAATTTAATACTGTAAAATTTAGTTTTTTAATAGGATGTAAAAAAAAAAAATTCTTAGGATAGCAATGCTCCGTGAAAATAATAATTAAAGAAAAATAAGAAAACGTGTGAAGGACAAACAATATCTTTTTGCTCACAAGGTCAACCTATTTTTCTTTTTTGTCGTAAGGACCAAGTTTTGATCAAAGTACACCACAAAACCAACAATTTTGGTTTAAGGACGCAACACAAAAATTATGGCCTCTACTTTCACGCTATGTAACTGAAGGAGGGCATGACGATAGCAACTAGATCGATTGCTAAGGTGGAGAACATAGAAGCAAGACTCAAGATAAATAGCGACTACTTTGTTAGTGGTAATGGATTAGAAAAGGTCAACTAGGGTTGGGTGATAACAACGATTTTGAACTTGGAGAGCACTGGGTGGCGACAGTAACAAAGAGGTTAGCAATGTTTTTGAGATGATGCGATGATGGTAATTATAAAGGATCAACTGCAAATTGGGAAATGAGAAGACATCGACAGTAGTAAATATTGTCTAGTATCGTTTTCTGATTTTTGTACAAAAAAAAATCATGTATATATTTATTCATAATGCTTTGTAGTAACATTATATTAATTGTAGTATCATTTTATGAAGTGTGGTAATATATGTAGATGATATTCGTATATTTTAACTCACAATTCTAATTTATAGTAGCATTTTGTGAATTATAATAGCAGTTTATAAACTGCAAAAATATTTTTTAAACTTTAGAAGTATTTTATCTATATTATATTTTTAGGCAAAAATGTGTAAACATACTTAACCTAAAATGTTTTCTACAGTAACGTTCTATGAACTGTAGTAATATTTTACGGATTATTGCATATGCGACCTAGAAGTTGGCCATATCATATGGTAAAAAATTTAAGTTGATGTCCTAGAAATTGAAAATGAACATTAGTTTTTCCTTTGAACAAATCACCCATTTTAGATTTTATATTGTTTAAAGTCATGTGTTCCCGTTATTATGAATATGTTTATATTTGTTATAGAATATCAATTTGATCAAGAAAAAAATGTTATACAAACTTTAAAGTAAAATAATGGAAAATAAACAAAGAGGGTTTTGTAATTAATATATAAACTACAAATTTAAGGAGTTAAATGCTAAATATGAATTAAGAAGAGATTTGTAAGTAAGCATGTGGTTATAGAAACATAAGAATATGAATTTACATGGCAGAAGAGAATTAGGGAGGGATTTTGAAATGGCTAATTCTATTAACCCCTCACATTCTCCATTTCCCACCCTACAAAAATGCAAATAAAAAACAATGACTATATTACCCTTGACAATAAACAAACTAAACTAAACGTTTCTTTTTTCCTTTTTTTTAAACAACTCTCCTATGCTACGTTAAAAAGTTGTCATGGTTATTAAAAGTAGACAAAGTTTCTTAGGTTCTTGGAACCCATTAGATTCTAGTCCATGGATAGCATCGAATTATATAGAACCTAGTATGAAGCACGCTAGGAAATTGTTTAAACCTTGTTTGGAGCACACTAGGAATTGCTTAAACTTAGCGCTCACCATGTTTCTATGAAAACCAAGTTCTGCATTTGAAGAACTGGTTTTGACAAAGAAAAAATGCAGATCCTTGATTATAAACTAAATTAAAATCATAAACCAATTGTATAAATACACAAGCGTTGACTTAGTTTTTGTAATAATGATGAAGATTGAAAATTTCATAAGGATTTTGAAGCTATTAAAATTTTAATTCTTGTTGAAGCAGTAAAAAAGTAAGGAGGAGAGAAAGCGAAGAACATAGTACAAAGAGTGTTGGGTATTATTGGAATAACATGGGGTGGGTACAGAAATTTTAGAGGTGTAGATTTTTTCTATGAAAAATAAGGGTGGGAAAGGCAAAAATGCTTTTGAAATTTTACCAGAGAAGCAGATACCTGCTGAGTAACACATAGCTGTGTGCGCCACTTTTTTTCAATGAAACCAAATTCCACACGTAAATACTCCAATCCTTGAAACCGAAGGCTGAGATGAGAAAATTACAGAGGATATTTAATCAATCAATTCTCGCACATAACAAACAAAATTAAATTAAGCATCAATAAAAAAATAAAACGAGATTAAGGGTATTTAATTCAACAAAATCAAATTAAGGATGAAATCACTATCAATAGTTACAAAGCAAAAGATAAATACATATACAATCAGATTCAGATCTAAGCGAGCTGATCATAATACCCTCTCCTTGAATACTCATCAGGATCCAAAGCCACAATCACATAGATCGCATACACGATTCCAGGCACATAACCGAGCACAGTCAACAATAGACAGATGCAAAATTCCAACTATCGACATAAAATAAATAAAATCAAAATCAAATTGAAGCTGAGAATAATCAGATCAATGAATAATCGATGAAGATAAAGAGGGTGAGGCGATTACGCTGCAGCAGCGGCGGCTGAGGAAGACACCGAGAGGAGGAGGATGATGGCGATTAGAATTTCTACGAATCTACAGCAGCGATCAGACGCCATTTATTTTGCCTTCTGTATTTGCAGATATTTCGTGTTTAAATATGGAGTGGAAACTACAGCTGATTTATTAGTGGGTCATATTGTAATTATGGAGATGGCCTGATAAGGGCGATGCATTGGCCCATTTGATGGATGAAGTCATTCACTAGGCCGAGGTCAGTGTATAGGAAAATAAGTTCTCGTAAGATTCCAAAATTGGTTAGGCAGATTGTGTTTGTGCACCCAAACAAAAATATCTTATTTTCAACCGTAGTACATTCGGATTATTTTACTTTTTTATTGCTTAAAAAACTCAAGTCCCAATTAACCCAATAAAATATAGCAAATCTCTTATTTTATATAAATGAAAATAGGGATGAAAAGATTGATTTAGGGTTACAATTAGAAGAATAATATGATTTCGGATTAGAAATAAAAAGAGATCACGATTTTGGGGCAAAATCTAAAAAAGAGGGAAATAAATGTTTTTTTCTCTTTTTCTACGGGGTAATGGAGAATTATGATTTTGGATTAGAAATGTTTTTTCTACATTAAAAGATTAAATGTTACTGAAGAGTGGAATTGGAAATTTCAGGATGTATATAATGTGTAAAAAAAAATGTATAATATTTTTTATTGAATTTAAACGTATATAAAACAAAAGAGGGTGTATAAATATAACACGCCAATTGGTTAGCTGCCCATATATAGATAGAAGTAACTTTATATTTATTTTGGATGACGTTAAAAAAGATTTGGCTAAATTCAAATAAATTACAAATGCAATGTTCACGTCAAATAAAAATTTTGTGCTACTGCGTTGGACTGTAGTACGGTAATTTCAGTAGGCATTGGTAAAGAGGGGCTTTATCTTTAGACAAGAAGGGGGTAATTTTTGGTGGAATAGCTCTTTTCAAAACTTATTTGTTTTACCTCCTTCGCATTTAAAAACTATTTTCTATCACTTTTTTCAAAACTTATTTATTTTACATCTTTTACTTATTAAAACTAATTTCTACATCTCTTTTTTTTTTTTTTTTTTGAATTTCTTTCTTTTTGTACTTGTTTTGTATTCGAATTTAAAAGCAATCATTCTCACGTGTATTACTCCGATGTGTATTAGAGCAGTTATGAGTTATGTACATATATCATAAGAGCGTTTGTTAAGGTTAATAAATTACCCGAATACTCCAATAGATTTCACGTCTAAAAAAAGGTATGATTGTAATTTGTAAAAGAAAATTGAGAACGACATAATGTTAATTTTCTATAATCATAAGGATGTATGTCAAACTAATTATAAAAAAAAACTGCTATGAAAACTCCATTTAAATAATATTATTTATAATTTTAGCCATGCACAAAGCAAAATTTGGGAAACACCCATCGAAAAATGAGAAAATAAACAATTATGAATCATGGAATACCATTTTCAATGGAATGTTGTCGAAAATAAAGTGACAAAACGGTGATCAATTACCAAAAAACTAAAGATAGTTACCGATTTAATTCATTCCGTTAAGGCCAAGGTAATTTTTTTTACAAGCCCCAACAATTTTCAAAAGAACTAAAAAAATGAACCCCTTTATTCATTTTCATAGTACCCCAAAAATAAACTTACACTAAAGCGAATTGAAATTGTGATAAACTAAATTGTTAAATAAAATATTACATCGTCGCCCTTCCAATCAGTACAAATATAAAATGTTAATTTGATGTCAACCTAGAATCTAAACTTGGAATATTTTTTTGAACCGAGCATTAAATATTATTTGTGTTTTGGATGTACAAGTTGATAATTGAAATTCAAAATATAATTTATAAGTTAAAAAGATCCTAACTTTTAGGTTGAAAATATTCCAATAAAGTAATTTTTGACCAAAGTGATCAAGCTGTTCTTCAGCGAAAGTATACATTATTTCTTTTAATTACCAATATATCTTAAAGTAATAGTTAAATGTAAATGTGACCTCCTCCCAATGTTTCATTAGTACGGACGTTTATTATTATCCATGAATTTTCACAACCGACGATTTAGAGATATTGGACTTTAAAATGATGAATAAATGACCACTAGATTTATGGATGATCGAGGATGGGGTATTGCAAATTTAAAAAGAGAGAATTTTTGCTAAGTCTATCGATTGATACAGGTCCATCAAATATTGCAATTCTCCATTATTTTCATTAAAGTTAGTTCTATAACACAAAGAAAGGTTAAAGCTTGAAGTAGCATCAGTGGACATATAATTTTTTTTTGAAATACACAAGTCTACCGATCAAAATCGATCCATAGGCTTATTCAAATTTGAACCTATCATTTCTTCTACTTATTTGAATCTAGATTATAGATATTCCTAAATAATCTTGCATACATGCACCAAAAATAGGATGCGCTATTTTACTTCTCAGATAAGATGTTATTATAATTACATTTGTAATGTTATAAATAAACAATACAATCGTATAAAATGGATATAGACATAGATGAACCATATTAAATTTGGTATTCCAACTTTTCCTTATTTTTCTTCATAATATTATGTTTTATTATTATTATCTCTAGAGCGAATCTGAGATTCAACGTCAGAACTCATTGTTTTTGTAGATCATGGGATAAGTCCTCATATATCATAATCAACAAGTATACATCGATTTATTTGAAGAAGTTAGATCAATCTTTTGGCTATTGCTTATATATCTATTTTCAATTACTGGAAAATTATCCAATTTTGAGTTGTTTCAATCTTTATTATTTTCTTCAAAAATCGTCGCTTAATGATTTTTATGATCTAAAAAAGCCAGAAGGTATGGAGAAAGATGTATTTCAAATTCAAACTTCTATCTTCGACCAGCCAATAATCTTTAAATTAATAATTTCAAGAAAATAAGCGTAAGGAAAGGGAAAAAGAAAACCATAAAAAAACAAAGAAGGGAAGCGCATGCGAACAAGAATTATCCAATAAAGTGCATTTTGAAGTAATGAAATAATGAAGATTTAGATAATCTAAGATGAAAGTTGTAAGATTCGTCTTTTCGTCCTCTAAATGTCAACACAAATATATCAATGTTATTTACATGTCGAGCACTCAAGTGCCAAAAAAAAGTTGCTAGGAGAAAAAAAAACAAGAAAGAAGAAGAAAAAACATCATCTCATAGCGGAACGGTAACATATAATATAAAAAAATAATACAAAGTGCAACTCTAAGATACATATAATTTCAAAGTTACAATCATAAGTATTATCATCAACATGGATAGTTATTACAGCATGTCCTCACAAATTCTGATGTATACACGATAGTAATGCAGTGAAAATAAGAATACTACGGTGGGTGAAAGCATCCATGTCATCTCCTCGAGCTCCAAAGTATATCGACGAAAACTTTCTTTTCTCAAACTACACGAAAGAGCACACATGGAATTAAGAGAAGGATAAGACCATGAGTCATACACAAGTTTGGTATGAGAAACTTGAAAATATGCAGCTAGCGTATAACTGTACTTTTGAGACCGTCCAAATCACTGTAGTGGTTATTCCTTCAAAAGAACTAAACTCATCTAATAAGTACATAAGGTGATATAAAAATATTGTCTAGGGTGTACAATATAAATCAAAAAATAGCTGTGTTTCGTATATCTCACAACAAACAATATTAGAAGTACAAGTAAACCACTAATGTACATACGCATAATGGATTTCCGTGGCGGTCTCCTTGATAAAAATCAAAAGCTATACCCCTACATAAGAATCTGAAACTTCCTTTCGAGCATCTATATCTCTAGATAAAATATACCATATGGTAAACACAACCGACCAACGTATGAACACATGGTGCCAAATATCTTCAACTCCCAGTGCCAACATCGATAAGCGTCTCTAGATATAGAGTCGATATACCCTTTTGGGTTAGCTAAACCCCATAGTTGTTCTGCCTACTCTATCTTTAGTAATTTCCTAATGTGAAGTCACGTTTAGCATCTTAACACACAAGTCTTCATCAATTGTACGGATCTCGAATCTCTCTCTGATTCTAGCATCTCGAACCATCATCACTAGAACAGCTCTTAAATCTCTCTTTAAGTTCCATTACGAGTTATCCAACAAATGCTAATACTAATCTCTCCCTTGGACTTAACTTTAGAATAGACAGTTCAACTCTATAGCATTCGAGTCCACAACTACTTCCAAAACAAAGAATTTGCATATCAGTTTTTGAGACGACCCGGCTTTCCACTCCCGGAAAATCGCATCATCTTTAAGAAATAAAGGGATAGAAAAGAGAAAAGAAAGAAGAGAAAGAAGAACCAACACAAGAATCTCAACAGCGGAACGAATAAATTATATTAATAACATAAGTATTACATAGTATACATCAAATATCAGAGTTACACAGACATATACAAAACATACTAGACAGTTATAAACACCTGTCTAGTTATTACAACTCAATACATAACAGAAACACTCAGAGATACCAACATAGCGGAAAACTATATAACTATACGCAGAAGCCTCCTGCTCCATATGCTCCTCCACAATACGTCAAAGCTAATCCTGAATCCTAACTTGAATTCCCTTGGCTACTCGTAAAAATTTGAGTACCCAAGAGTTATAGAAAAACAACAGAAATAACTCCGGGTCAGACATGGGTCTGGTGTGAGTAACAGGTTAAAGTTGCTTAACTTTGAAAAACCTTTGAAAAGAAAAGGTATCACGTAAGACTTCCCACACATAAACATGGAAAAGTTTTTACCTTACGCTAACCAAAACATTTGATAGGAAATCCGATGATATTATAATAGTGTTTAGGGTTTTCAAATAAAATCCAGAAATAGCTGAAATGCTTACATCTCACATTTCAACATAGTTGGGCACAACTAATACGTACGACACTTATCAGATTTTGGATTCCATCAATGGCTGGGCTACTGGGGTACCGTCCGTCACAGTATGTGGCCTAGATCACCGTACCAAGGATTACTCCCTTCATCCCCTGCAACACAAAGCCGGACCCGTTCCTTACTGAACAGTTCCAAACAAGACAACCCCGCAGTTGTGATCAGCAACCGCACCACTAAGCCGAAAATAAAGGGACCTCTAGACAGGGATAAATCTTGCTCTCAAGTGGGGGCTACCCACGAAGCTTTGCTTCACCTCCCCTGTTTTAGCCATTCCCAGTTGATGAGGCTTGAGCCTACGATTACCTTTATAGGACATATTACTTAGAATGCTCATGTCTACCTGACGATGTTCTGAAAGCATTCAATCCATTCAAGTTCGTTCCGGATTAGAACGAAACCGAAAGCATTATCTCGTTACACTCGTATTGGAATCACCCTCAGAGTTAACGACAATAACCCTTGCACTGTAAACCACCATCTCGAATCTATAAGTACTATTCCGTCAAACTCATTACGGAATCACCCACAGAGTTATACTGACGTATAGCCCTTACACCTCGAGTCTTCACTCGCTCCATTTTGGGTTCACGACCTAACGTTATTTGGAATCGATGTGGTTTTCGGATCCAAATATGGAAACCCGATCCCGGTCTCATCGAAATCCAAAGCGTTTCTTTTAAGGTCCAAGTTGTTTTAAGTTTAAACAATTTAATTCATTATCTAAATATACACAAATAGATAACTCACAACACAATAGATAATCCAACATTATCATTATCAACAGATAATTCATATCAAAATCAGATAATCCATATTATCATCCAAAAGCAACCAATGTATCCATATCACATACACTACTCATCTCATAACTGAGATTACAAACCATACCAGACAACCAATATCATTCATCAAACATAAGCAATGATCTAATGATCACACCTTCTATAATTAATTTAAAATGAATTAAATTAATTACTTAAATCTCTAATTAATTTAAAATAAATTAAATTAATTACTTCATCATTAAAATTTTGCTTATCTAAATCTTTAATTGATTACAAATCAATTTATAAATCATCATCTCAATATTCATTTCACTTAACCATTATTGATTAACTATCTCTAATTACAATAAGTAATTAGCATTTAATATTAATCATATCTTAATTAATCAATTCCAAATTACATCATTAATTAATTAATTAATGATTTCTAACTATATTTAATCAATCTCTAAAAATAAATTAATTACATAAGTAATTAATCTTCAATTTAAACAACATATATATTAATCACCTATGATTAATAACCATTCAGTAATTAACTACTTTAATTACTCATCCCATAAATTAATTACTCTTAATTAATTATTTAAATTAATCCCATGATTAATTCCAAAGTAATTTAAATCCAAATTACTTCTAAAGTGAATATCCTTAATTACATTCAGTAATTATTAATTAATTACTTCTCTAAGTAATTACAAATCCATAAATTACATAAAGTAATTATCAACAATCCATAAATGTTTAAATTAATTAAACTTAATTATTCTAAACTAATCACATTTATTAAATTAATTACACTAAGTAATTAATTCATTTATTCCTTCATTAAGTAATTAAACAATTGATTATCATTAATTAATTAATCTAATTAATTATTAAAAATTAATCACATTAATTAATTGTTAAAATAATCTTAAGTTAATGACCTTCATTAACATTTCTTAATTACATAATTAAGAATTAACTTCAATTAATCATTATTAATTATCAATTAATAAATCTTTAATTACAATTTAATTAATCTCTAATTATAAATTAATTAAGTATTAATTAAAGTCTTAATTATCTTTAATCACTTGATTAAATAAATCTTAATCATTAATTAAAACTTAATTAACCATTCTAAATTATAGATTAATTAACCTTAATTAATTAATCTCAAATCTAATTTAATTAACTTAAAAATTATTAATTTCCTAATTAAACGTCCACATATTCATTAATTAAATAATTAATATTCCATTTAAATTAATTTAATAATTTAAATGAAACTAATTTCTTAAATTCAAAAATAAGAAACATTCTTATTTATACAAAGAAATTTAAACACTTGTTTCAAACAAAATTCAAATTTAAAATTTCTTTTTAAATTTCAAACTGAAACACAATTTTTAAAAATTTCATTTCAGATTCAAACTTAAAATTTAAAACTTTATTTACACTTCCATCTTCATCTTTAAATTCAAATTATTCCAAAATAGTTATAACAAATTTAAATTTAAAAAAAACTTACTTAATTTTAAAAACTGACATTAAAGTCAAATCTCAGGTTTTAAAACCAAATTTAAACTTAGTTTAAACTTTATTTCATAAATTAAAACTTATAGATTTAAATTCAGACCCAAAGTTCCTGTATACTTTAAAAGGTTTAAAAACTAATTTAAATTCCAGATTTAAATTCAACTGAAATTCATCTATTTCAAATTTCAGTTTCCAGATTTAAATTTTAAATTTCAGATGTTATTTAAAAAAAATTGCTTTTAAATTAAAACAGAAAACACTTTTCTGTTTTTGGTTTAATCATCTTACATTTTTGAATTCAAACATGTTTCAAAAGCCCAGAATTAAATTACTGAATTCATAATTAAATTCCAGGTTTTAAAAAAATCTAGATTGAAATTCATCTTACAAATTTTAAATTTACTTTTAAATCTGAAAACAGAAAAAAGTTTCTGTTTTGTTTAAAACCCAAACTAAATTTTAAAAACCCAATAATTACACAAACAAGATTCAAATTATTCAAATTTATATCTAAATTCAGGTTACCAACTTGGTTTCAAATTTTAGTTTGCAATTTACTTTCATTTCAAATTTTTGAAACCTGGAAAACAGGTTTCTGTCAAATACCTGAAACAAAACTAATACCCGAGCTACCACCTAATTACTTCGAGTAAAAACAACTCCTGCTTCGAGTCATTTCCCAATTCCCCCGAGACAAACCCGAGCAATCAAAACCCTGAAACACAAAAACAAATACCCACCATCACCAACATGCACAAACCCCTGTGCATCCACTTCCCAACTCCGGCAACACTGGCGATCATCCACGACCATCCTTCATCGACCAGTGACCCCACAACAACCTTCCACCTTCAAAATTCCATAATACAACTTGAATTTGAATTCAAGTTTTTTAAACCAAAACCTGGAACAGCAGACAGCACAATCATCCCCAACCTGTCAACACCATCCGACGCGCCTCCGGCCACCATCGCCACTCAAATTTCGGTGACGACTTCGACTAACCACCACCTACCCATACCCAAGAAATAGTTGAGCTCTATCAACTGTGCATGCCGAACAGATCGATTCTTCCTAGCCTAGTAAAACTAGGGTTCATGTCTGTAAAACCCAATCACAATCCCAAAAACGAATTTCACCTCAAACCAATAATTTTCCCATTATCAATGTTAATTTCTCCTCCTCCAGGATCAATCTCATTGCCTCGAACTACTTGTGACAACAGGGATGACCAAAAACCCCATTTACAGTAAGACTAAAACTGCACTTAGGTTTTGATATTAAAAATTGTAATCTTACTTTTAAAAATCATAATTTAGTATTATGTTTTGATATATAAACCTGAAACATAAATTCATATAGTTTGAACTTTTACATTTATACAGTTTTTTGCTCTGTTATCTATATTTCCAGGCATTGCATAAATTTATTTAACTTATATAAATTTTAAAAACATTCTCTATGATAAAACAAACAGGTTTAGTTTAAAACTTAAACCTTAACACAGATTGAATCAAGAGATATGATTTTTAAATCAAAAACTAGAGCTTGAAACTAAGAACAGTGGGATTACAGGAGTATCAACCATGCACACTTCATACATTTATAAACATACAGATTATCCATATATATGTCCACATAAACATAGTTATTTCCAGATGAAACATGCAACCAATTTATACTTAAGTAATTTTTAACAAAAATGTTACTCACCTGTATAATGATGCAGAGCCCAGACTTTTAAAATGCAGAACAAAGCTTAGTTTTGAACATGCAGAACTTAGTTTGAAATCCTTGCAGAAAGCTCCAAACTTGAATGCCTTTAAACCTGAGTTTCAATTGTTTGATGCTTTAAAAACTTGCTTGCAGATTTTGAAAATTCTTGAATGCAGGCTTCCTTGATTTCATGTATGCAGATTTTATTTGTTGCATGCAGTTCAACCTAGGTTGTATTTGAAAGTATGCAGGCTTGTTTTGGAGGATGCAGACATGCATTTTGAGGAGTTTGAATGCATGTTGTTTTACAGATTTGAGAAATGCATTTGAAGAGATGAAAAAAAATTTAGATTTCCTTTAGAAAAAAATGAGAAAGAGCTAAAGAATGAATATATGCAAGTTTATATAGCTATTTTATGATTTATTTTAAATTAAAGAAAAACAAAATTACTACATGACACTTGTCTAATATGTCAACACATGTTTAACTATGCTTTGATAAACTTACACATGTCTTTGTTAAATGATTTTGTTATTTTAATTAAGATTAATGAATGTTTAAACTAAATTAATTAGTTCTTATACTTAGTTATGCATTTAAATAATTTCTAAAGAATAAGGCAAAACAATAAAAAAATTTAAATCATTTATCAAAGATACCTTTAAATAATTAAAATAGATTTATAAAAGAGGTTATCACCTAAATGAATATATTTTTCATAAATAAATTGTATTTTAAATTTCAAATTAAATTTACAAATCAAAATTATCAATCAACATTTAAAAAGAATTAACACAAACATTTTGTAACTTATTTTAATATTCAATCTTTAAGTCTAAAATGAATTTTAAACCAATTAAAATATTTTTCTTATATTTAAAAATCATATAGTATTTTACTAAATATTTTTGAAAAGCTTAAATTCAAAAATAAATCTCAATTCCTATTTTCAAAACATTTAAAATTATGTTATACTAATTTAATAACTTATCTATTTAATATATATAATTACATATACATTATATAAATAGAAAACAATTTATTAACCTATTAAAAATAATTTCACAAATTAAATATTTAAATGAAGAAAATTATTAAATCAAATCAAATTTATTAACAAAATTTATAAATTCAATTTAAATTTAAACCCAGATTATTAAATTTAAATTATCCAAAATTCCGGGATATTACAATCCTTCCCCCTTAAAAGAATTTCGTCCCCGAAATTTAAAACAAAGGTAATTTGATAATCTATTTATAGATTTTATTTTAAAACACAGCATATGTTAATCATATGCCAACAATCCATAACAACCAATTCACATAATCAAAACAAATCTAATTATCCAAAAGAATTTTGGATAAAACCTTCACGAGTTTCCCCGGTATATATATATCGGGATACTCGCTCTATAGAATACAATCAATCAATACTACTAAGCTATAGAGCTCCTAACAACAACTTTATATAGAATATCAGACTACAAACGAGTCTGACTCAACAACAAACCTCCTAAACTGCTGGTTCTACAACCAGAAATATCAAGCACGTACTCCCTTAGAGATACGTGAAACACTCTGAATCCCAGTTATCCAAACTGGCAATTCAACTCTAGAAAACCAAACACTCATCTAACCCAAAACAGAAGAAACCAAAACACTACGGAGCTAGCTTCCCAAAACTTATAGCTCCTTGAATTAGAGAAAAACTTATCGCAAATCCCAATCTCCGATTCCAGAATCCAAATTTCTCCATCTCTTATCCATATAAACTCTTCGGACGATCCTGGAATGATCTCCTCAAGATCACTCAAAAACCAAGAACACACACCCTGCTTCTCAACAACAGAAGACAGAACAAACTTCTCTTATCCGAAAAAGAAAAACAGAAACACTCCCAAACTGCTTCCGCTGCACAACTCTGATCTGAAACAGGAAAAAAAATGCTGATGAACACAAGCACAGACTAGACAACCCAGCACAGAAATATGGTTCCACATACCCAGAAAGAAAACTCAGATGTTTCTCCCAAACCTGAGTTGCTTCACCAACTTCTATCTCAAGGAACCATCCATTTACTAACTGAACCACCAGTTCCACTTCTGGAAGGAAAACTCGATCTCCCGATGCAGACAAACTCCGACTTCCAGAAGATATCCAGACAATATCCAACAACTCAAGAGAACACTATCGCAAATTACTTTTGCGACCAACTCAGCCTAAATCCAAAGAAACTGCTCTCTCTCAACCAAACAGAACAGCTTATACTGGCTTAGCCAACTTACCAGAGAAAAAGATCCACTCTACTGCTTCTGAACTCCACTTCAGAAAACTACTCAGCCAGAAAACTCCTTACCAACTCAGAACATTCTGCTAAACTCAGCCACAACACCGAGCAGACTCACTTCTTACTCTTGTTCCAAAGAAACATCTTCGAAAATATCCATAGTCACTGCATCTCATCACGCAGCTACAACTTCCTGAAATATCAAAATATCATCACTTGCTGGCTTCAGCCTAACGACAGATCAAAACTCAACTCAGCACTTCAAAGATGACTCCGAACCTTTACAGGTTTCCTTCAGAGATCGATGAAGTCCTTCATCACTACAGAACTCACTCGAGACGGTATTCGGTCTACAGTCTCGACAAATACACATCCAACCTCTTCCACTCAAACTCCAACCAAAGGTAATCGTGTTACACACACTTCTACCTCATCTACCTTTATAACTTATATTGGAAAAACCCTGAACAGGTAATCCAACAAATAGGTAGAACCAATTATATATATATATATATATATATATAAATACAAATACGCTCTCTCAAGATAGATACCACTACAGAACCTAGGTATTCACATAACCTAATGCTCTGATACCAAGTGAGACGACCCGGCTTTCCACTCCCGGAAGATCGCATCATCTTTAAGAAAGAAAGGGATAGAAAATAGAAAAGAAAGAAGAGAAAGAAGAACCAACACAAGAATCTCAACAGCGGAACGAATAAATTATATTAATAACATAAGTATTACATAGTATACATCAAATATCAGAGTTACACAGACATATACAAAACATACTAGACAGTTATAAACACCTGTCTAGTTATTACAACTCAACACATAACAGAAACACTCAGAGATACCAACATAGCGGAAAACTATATAACTATACGCAGAAGCCTCCTGCTCCATATGCTCCTCCACAATACGTCAAAGCTAATCCTGAATCCTAACCTGAATTCCCTTGGCTACTCGTAAAAATTTGAGTACCCAAGAGTTATAGAAAAACAACAGAAATAACTCCGGGTCAGACATGGGTCTGGTGTGAGTAACAAGTTAAAGTTGCTTAACTTTGAAAAACCTTTGAAAAGAAAAGGTATCACGTAAGACTTCCCACACATAAACATGGAAAAGTTTTTACCTTACGCTAACCAAAACATTTGATAGGAAATCTGATGATATTATAATAGTGTCTAGGGTTTTCAAGTAAAATACAGAAATAGCTGAAATGCTTACATCTCACATTTCAACATAGTTGGGCACAACTAATACGTACGACACTTATTGGATTTTGGGTTCCATCAATGGCTGGGCTACTGGTGTACCGCCCATCACAGTACGTGGCCTAGATCACCGTACCGAGGATTACTCCCTTCATCCCCTGCAACACAAAGCCGGACCCGTTCCTTACTGAACAGTTCCAAACAAGACAACCTCGCAGTTGTGATCAACAACCGCACCACTAAGCCGAAAATAAAGGGACCTCTAGACAGGGATAAATCTTGCTCTTAAGTTGGGGCTACCCACGAAGCTTTGCTGCACCTCCCCTGTTTTAGCCATTCCCGGTTGATGAGGCTTGAGGCTACGATTACCTTTATAGGACATATCACTTAGAATGCTCATCGTCCACCTGACGATGTTCTGAAAGCATTCAATCCATTCAAGTTCATTCCGGGTTCGAACGAAACCGAAGGCATTATCTCGTTACACTCGTATTGGAATCACCCTCAGAGTTAACGACAATAACCCTTGCACTCTAAACCACCATCTCGAATCTATAAGTACTATTCCGTCAAACTCATTACGGAATCACCCACAGAGTTATACTGACGTATAGCCCTTACACCTCGAGTCTTCACTCGCTCCATTTTGGGTTTACGACCTAACGTTATTTGGAATCGATGTGGTTTTCAGATCCAAATATGGAAACCCGATCCCGGTCTCATCGAAATCCAAAGCGTGTCTTTTAAGGTCCAAGTTGTTTTAAGTTTAAACAATTTAATTCATTATCTAAATATACACAAATAGATAACTCACAACACAATAGATAATTCAACATTATCATTATCAACAGATAATTCATATCAAAATCAGATAATCCATATTATCATCCAAAAGCAACCAATGCATCCATATCACATACACTACTCATCTCATAACTGAGATTACAAACCATACCAGACAACCAATATCATTCATCAAACATAAGCAGTGATCTAATGATCACACCTTCTATAATTAATTTAAAATGAATTAAATTAATTACTTAAATCTCTAATTAATTTAAAATAAATTAAATTAATTACTTCATCATTAAAATTCCGTTTATCTAAATCTTTAATTGATTACAAATCAATTTATAAATCATCATCTCAATGTTCATTTCACTTAATCATTATTGATTAACTATCTCTAATTGCAATAAGTAATTAGCATTTAATATTAATCATATCTTAATTAATCAATTCCAAATTACATCATTAATTAATTAATTAATGATTTCTAACTATATTTAATCGATCTCTAAATATAAATTAATTACATAAGTAATTAATCTTCAATTTAAACAACATATATATTAATCACCTATGATTAATAACCATTCAGTAATTAACTACTTTAATTACTAATCCCATAAATTAATTACTCTTAATTAATTATTTAAATTAATCCCATGATTAATTCCAAAGTAATTTAAATCCAAATTACTTCTAAAATAAATATCCTTAATAACATTCAGTAATTATTAATTAATTACTTCTCTAAGTAATTACAAATCCATAAATTACATAAAGTAATTATCAACAATCCATAAATGTTTAAATTAATTAAACTTAATTATTCTAAACTAATCACATTTATTAAATTAATTACACTAAGTAATTAATTCATTTATTACTTCATTAAGTAATTAAACAATTGATTATCATTAATTAATTAATCTAATTAATTATTAAAAATTAATCACATTAATTAATTGTTAAAATAATTTTAAGTTAATGACCTTCATTGACATTTCTTAATTACATAATTAAGAATTAACTTCAATTAATCATTATCAATTATCAATTAATAAATCTTTAATTACAATTTAATTAATCTCTAATTATAAATTAATTAAGTATTAATTAAAGTCTTAATTATCTTTAATCACTTGATTAAATAAATCTTAATCATTAATTAAAACTTAATTAACCATTCTAAATTATAGATTAATTAACCTTAATTAATTAATCTCAAATCTAATTTAATTAACTTAAAAATTATTAATTTCCTAATTAAACGTCCATATATTCATTAATTAAATAATTAATATTCCATTTAAATTAATTTAATAATTTAAATGAAACCAATTTCTTAAATTCAAAAATAAGAAACATTCTTATTTATACAAAGAAATTTAAACACTTGTTTCAAACAAAATTCAAATTTAAAATTTCTTTTTAAATTTCAAACTGAAACACAATTTTTAAAAATTTCATTTCAGATTCAAACTTAAAATTTAAAACTTTATTTACACTTCCATCTTCATCTTTAAATTCAAATTATTCCAAATTAGTTATAACAAATTTAAATTTAAAAAAAAAAACTTATTTAATTTTAAAAACTGACATTAAAGTCAAATCTCAGGTTTTAAAACCAAATTTAAACTTAGTTTAAACTTTATTTCATAAATTAAAACTTATAGATTTAAATTCAGACCCAAAGTTCCTGTATACTTTAAAAAGTTTAAAAACTAATTTAAATTCCATATTTAAATTCAACTCAAATTCATCTATTTCAAATTTCAGTTTCCAGATTTAAATTTTAAATTTCAGATGCTATTTTAAAAAAAATTGCTTTTAAATTAAAACAGAAAATAGTTTTCTGTTTTTGGTTTAATCATCTTACATTTTTGAATTCAAACATGTTTCAAAAACCCAGATTTAAATTACTGAATTCATAATTAAATTCCAGGTTTTAAAAAAAAATCTAGATTGAAATTCATCTTACAAATTTTAAATTTACTTTTAAATCTGAAAACAGAAAACAGTTTCTGTTTTGTTTAAAACCCAAACTAAATTTTAAAAACCCAATAATTACACAAACAAGATTCAAATTATTTGAATTTATATCTAAATTCAAGTTACCAACTTGGTTTCAAATTTTAGTTTGCAATTTACTTTCATTTCAAATTTTTGAAACCTGGAAAATAGGTTTCTGTTAAATGCCTGAAACAAAACTAATACCCGAGCTACCACCTAATTACTTCGAGTAAAAACAACTCCTGCTTCGAGTCATTTCCCAATTCCCCCGAGACAAACCCGAGCAATCAAAACCCTGAAACACAAAAACAAACACCCACCATCACCAACATGCACAAACCCCTGTGCATCCACTTCCCAACTCCGGCAACACTGGCGATCATCCATGACCATCCTCCATCGTCCAGTGACCCCACAACAACCTTCCACCTTCAAAATTCCATAATACTTGAATTTGAATTCAAGTTTTTTAAACCAAAACCTCGAACTGCAGACAACACAATCATCCCCAACCTGTCAACACCATCCCACGCGCTTCCGGCCACCATCGCCACTCAAATTTCGGTGACGACTTCGACTAACCACCACCTACCCATACCCAAGAAATAGTTGAGCTCGATCAACTGTGCATGCCAAACAGATCGATTCTTCCTAGCCCAGTAAAACTAGGGTTCATGTCTGTAAAACCCAATCACAATCCCAAAAACGAATTTCACCTCAAACCAATAATTTTCCCATTATCAATGTTAATTTCTCCCCCTCCAGGATCAATCTCATTGCCTCGAACTACTTGTGACAACAGGGATGACCAAAAACCCCATTTATAGTAAGACTAAAACTGCACTTAGGTTTTGATATTAAAAATTGTAATTTTACTTTTAAAAATCATAATTTAGTATTATGTTTTGATATATAAACCTGAAACATAAATTCATATAGTTTGAACTTTTACATTTATACAGTTTTTTGCTCTGTTATCTATATTTCCAGGCATTGCATAAATTTATTCAACTTATATAAATTTTAAAAACATTCTCTATGATAAAACAAACAGGTTTAGTTTAAAACTTAAACCTTAACACAGATTGAATCAAGAGATATGATTTTTAAATCAAAAACTAAAGCTTGAAACTAAGAACAGTGGGATTAGAGGTATGTCAACCATGCACACTTCATACATTTATAAACATACAGATAATCCATATATATGTCCACATAAACATAGTTATTTCCAGATGAAACATGCAACCAATTTATACTTAAGTAATTTTTAACAAAAATGTTACTCACCTGTATAATGATGCAGAGCCCAGACTTTTAAAATGCAGAACAAAGCTTAGTTTTGAACATGCAGAACTTAGTTTGAAATCCTTGCAGAAAGCTCCAAACTTGAATGCCTTTAAACCTGAGATTCAATTGTTTGATGCTTTAAAAACTTGCTTGCAGATTTTGAAAATTCTTGAATGCAGGCTTCCTTGATTTCATGTATGCAGATTTTATTTGTTGCATGCAGTTCAACCCAGGTTGTATTTGAAAGTATGCAGGCTTGTTTTGGAGGATGCAGACATGCATTTTGAGGAGTTTGAATGCATGTTGTTTTACATATTTGAGAAATGCATTTGAAGAGATGAACAAAATTTCAGATTTCCTTTAGAAAAAAAATGAGAAAGAGCTAAAGAATGAATATATGCAAGTTTATATAGCTATTTTATGATTTATTTTAAATTAAAGAAAAAAAAATTTACTACATGACACTTGTCTAATATGTCAACACATGTTTAACTATGCTTTGATAAACTTACACATGTCTTTGTTAAATGATTTTGTTATTTTAATTAAGATTAATGAATGTTTAAACTAAATTAATTAGTTCTTATACTTAGTTATGCATTTAAATAATTTCTAAAGAATAAAGCAAAACAATAAAAAAAATTAAATCATTTATCAAAGATACCTTTAAATAATTAAAATAGATTTATAAAAGAGGTTATCACCTAAATGAATATATGTTTCATAAATAAATTATATTTTAAATTTCAAATTAAATTTACAAATCAAAATTATCAATCAACATTTAAAAAGAATTAACACAAACATTTTGTAACTTAGTTTAATATTCAACCTTTAAGTCAAAAATGAATTTTAAACCAATTAAAACATTTTTCTTATATTTAAAAATCATATAGTATTTTATTAAATATTTTTGAAAAGCTTAAATTCAAAAATAAATCTCAATTCCTATTTTCAAAACATTTAAAATTATGTTATACTAATTTAATAACTTATCTATTTAGTATATATAAATACATATACATTATATAAATAGAAAACAATTTATTAACCTGTTAAAAATAATTTCACAAATTAAATATTTAAATGAAGAAAATTATTAAATCAAATCAAATTTATTAACAAAATTTATCAATTCAATTTAAATTTAAACCCAGATTATTAAATTTAAATTGTCCAAAATTCCGGGATATTACAGTTTTGAAGTGGTTTCCAGTAAGTAATGCAGATATCCGATCCCGGCCTCTTTAAAACTAGACTGGTAACTTTTCACCTAACTCAATTTCGGTTCTTTAAGAAGTAAACAAACGATATAAAGGAGTCCTCCTTGGGGGATCTCACACACACACACGTTGTAAAGAAAGAGATGGTTCATACAAATGAGTCCTCTTCGGGGGATCTCAAACTGTATCAACACGTGATACTTACATATACTTTTAAAGTTAATTGGTCAAACTTGATAGTTGACTAGTTAACTATCTGGTATAAAATAAAAGCAATCACGTATGGAAACTATAACTTGTATACTTATCATGTTTCTGTCTTTCTCAATTTACTCTATCCATTGATTAAGAGTGAAGCTGGTAAATTGGAGTGTTGTTTCATCCGAACCCTACTCGAACATCATTCTTAACTCTCACAATTAGAATAAATCTATTTTATTGGCTTTTAATGCTAAGTACATGATTAAATAGTTTTCATAAACAGGTAAACATACAAAGCACGATAAAGTCACATAGTAAACATACAAAGCACGATAAAGTCACATAAAGCACTATTATGTCACATATGCAACTTATAATCCCCTTTTTATTAATTAATTTTTTATTAATTAAAACTCCTTTTGTATATATATTTAAAATACCTTTGCAAAAGATCTATACATATATATTCATTTCTACTCCTTCACCATTCATTTCTACTATTTCACTACTCATTTCCACTCTTTCACTATTCATTTCTAAAATTTCACTATTATTCCTACTCTTTTACTTTCATTTCTACATTTCTACTCTTTTCAATACTTAGAAATGTATCCATATTCTTATTCCAAATTGTATAAAATATTCACAAATATTAAACAAGATTTTATATTTTCAAAAGTATAATTAAATAGGTTAAAAACAAATGGCATTAAAACATTCCAAAACCATTTTACACTTTGTATTTGTAGTGAATTTTGTTTTAATTTGAGCGGAAGCGAAATATTTGATCAGGATCTAGTATTGCCTATTTAGATACCAATGACACTTAAAAAAATTATGTAGTCTCACAGAAATAATAACAGAAATAAGAGACACAGAAAATATAACATGGTTCGGAAATGAATATCCTACGTCCATGGAGACCCAACAACTTCTTTTATTTCACTAAAGAAAAGAGTACAAAAGAGAGGGAAGAATAATGGTGGATGCTCTCACACACTTGCTTTTTCACGTATATGAAGATGAATTCCTTCATTTAAAAATAGACTTGATAGTGAAGGATTGTTTGGAGATTAAGAAAATCAATTTCCTAATTACCCAAATATATTTCCAAATTGCATGATTTGATTTTAGTACAAATAGATGGCGTAATCTTGGTTTCCATATCTTTCCTTTGATCGATTAATTCTCCATGCCTAATCATTTATTTCTTCATATAGCAAATACATTGACTAATTAATTGATTGACTAATTAATTAGTTTCCTTTAAAATATCCTTCCATATACTAGCCAAATTAATTGATTTGAATGAATCAATTAATCAATTTCTTTCTTCCTTAACAAATATTTGAATCATCCAAATTTAACACTTCACCTTGATTCAAATATAGAAATCTCTCTGCATCACCTTATCAAGCAATCGACATATAAGTTGTTGGGTCTGACGCCTCATGGCGCTCAAGTAGCGGGTATCAAACTGATCAAGTTTAAGCAATGCTCAAACTTGTCCTTTGGAAGTGACTTAGTCATCTTATCTAAAGGATTATCCAATGTACTCACCTTCAACAACTTGATCTTGCTTCGTTCTTCCTCAAGCATAAGAAAGAAACCTTTAACATCATTGTACTTCTTCCGTGAACTATAAGCTTGATTTTCTACAAGACGAATCGCACTCTGACTATCTGAAAATAGCTCTACTGTCCGCTGCACTATTGAAAGATCATCCAACAATTTAAGTAAGTATAATCCTTCCTTTGTTGCTTCCATAATCGATATCAACTCTGCTTCGGTAGTCGATAAAGCTACGATAGATTGCAGCTTTGATCTCCATGAAACCGAACCTATGCCAAGTGTAAAAACATAACCCGACACTGACTTCCTAGCATCTCTATCCCCAACATAATCAGAATCACAGTATCCTCTAAGAAAGATGTCACCATCCGCTCCACCATATAATATGCCCACTGAAGAAGTGCCTCGAAGATATCTCAGAATCCACATCATAGCTTGCCAATGTTTTTTGCCTGGGTTAGACATATATCGACTCACAACACCCATTGTATGGGCCAAATCTGGTCTTGTGCACACCATCGCATATATAAGACTACCAACTGCACTAGAATAAGGTATATCAGCCATATATCTCTTGTGTTCTTCTGATGAGGGAGATAAGTCTTTTGAAAACTTAGAATGAGAGCCTAATGGAGTGCCAAACGGTTTGGCTTTCTCCATTCGAAATCGAGCGAGGACCTTCTCGATGTACTGCGCTTGAGAGAGCCTTAACTCTCTCCGCTTTCTATCCTTGATTATCTCCATACCCAATATTATTTGTGCCTTTCCAAATCATTCATGTCAAACTTTCTACTGAGCTCCGCTTTCAACTCCTTAATTCTGACCATGCTCCGAGATGCAATCAGCATATCATCAACATATAACAACAAATAAATCATATCACCATCACATCTCCTGAAATAAATACACTGGTCTTTGAAACTTCTGGAGTATCCCTGTGAAAGCATAAACTTATCAAACCTCTTATACGATAGTCTAGGAAACCGCTTCAGTCCATATAGAGATTTATTGAGTTTGCAAACATGGTCTGGTCTGTTACTATCATTGAACCCTTCCGACTGCTTTAAATAAATCACCTCATCCAGATCACCATGCAAAAATGCATTTTTGACATATAGTTGCTCTAATTCCATATCATAATGAGAAACTAATGCCAAAAGAATGCGAATAGAAGTATGCCTAACCACTGAAGCAAAGATATCATGATACTCTACCCCCTTCTTTTGAACATACCCTTTGCAACTAATCTTGCCTTGTATTTGAGATTACCATTTTCACCGTCTTTCACTCTTTAGATCCATTTTTGCATCCAATAGCTCTTTTGTTGGTGGGAAGAGGCACCAAATCCCAAGTATGATTTCTCTGCAATGATTCAATCTCTTCCTCCATAGCAACTAACCAACTGGAACTGTTAACTAATGCGATAACTTCTCTATAATCACTGGGTTCATCATGGACAACATTCAAAGCATATGTTTCCATATTATCGAGTTAATATCTTCGATGGTCAATCCAACAAACTCTTTAAGCCACTTAGGCTTTCTTCTTTGTCTAACAAGCCTAGGTTCTGAACGAGCTCCACCTTGAGTCTGATCCCCTGTAACTACATCGATATTATCCTCATCAACCACGGTGTCATCGGAAACACCATTTGAATGTCTATGAAAAGAATCAGCAGATGACCTGCTTTGTGTCTGGTATTCTTCACATGTCCTCTCATTATCATCCGATGAGGAAGGCTCCACCTTCAACATAGCCTTCTCATCAAAAGTTACATGCCAGCTCATAACGATCTTCTTGCTAATAGGACACCACAACCCATATCCCTTCACTCCTCTCCTATAACCTAGAAAAATACACTTGAGAGCTCTAGGTTCCAGCTTCCCTTTGCTCTCATGTACATAAGCTGGGCAACCAAACACTCCAAGAAATGAATAGCTAACAGGCTCCCCTTTCCATACTTCTTCAGGGATCTTCATATCTATGGCGGTAGAAGGTGCGCGGTTGATGAGGACAGCTGCCATAGATAAAGCTTCAGCCCAAAATCCCTTCTTCAATTTAGCAGTCAGTCTGAGGCATCTTGTTCTTTCTATAATGTCTGATTCATCCTTTCTGCAACTCCATTAGACTAGGGGTCGCCTGGTGTAATGTAATGCCTCTCAATGCCTTCAGACTCACAATAATCGATGAATTCCTGTGATACAAATTCACCGCCATTATCTGAACGGAGAACTTTCAATTTCTTTCCCGACTGCTTCTCAACCATATATTTCCACTTTCGAAACTTGGCAAAGGTTTCACCCTTTGACTGAAGAAAGTATACCCATACTTTACGAGAGAAATCATTTATAAATGAAATGAAACATCTGGCTCCACCTAAAGACTGACAAGGGGAGAGACCTCAGGCATCTGTATAAACATACTTCAAGGCAACTTTTGCTTTATGCTCTCCTACACCAAAAGAATTCTTCATCTGCTTTCCAAGAACACACTCTTTACAGAAATCAAGTTTTGAATGATGAACTCCATTAATCAATCCTCGTTTTCTCAACTCATCCATGCTGCACTCACCGATGTGACCCATTCGCAAGTGCCATAATTTGGAAGAATCCGAAACAACAGATGTAACAGAAGCTGATTCACCAATTACAGTAGTGCCCTTTAACAGATAAAGATTTCATGCCCTCACACCTATCATAACAATCATGGAACCCTTCGATATCTTCATTTTCTCTCCTTCCACTACAATCTTCAAGCCAAGTCTACTCAATGCCCTAACAGAAATCAAGCTGCTCCTCAAATCAGGTATATGTCTAACATCGGTGATCGTACGAATAACAACATCAAACATCCTAATCATCACGCTACCAACACCAACCATACGGCAAGAAGCATCATTACCCATCAGAACTTCTCCTCCATAAATTTCACGGTAAGTGGAAAAGCAGTTCCTATCAGGTGTCATATGATAGGATGCGCCGGACAAAATCATCCATAAGTTGCTCTTTCTAGAAGAGCCAGAAGCTGTAAATACATTGGTATCACTTTCTGTATCTAATTTCTTTGCTGTAGAAGCTGAGACTTGCTTTGGATCTTTTCTTTTACCTTCACGCTTGGGACATTGTGCTATGAAGTGCCTTGATTTCTTATAATAATGACAAGTCAAATTCTTAGGCCTCCTAGACTGAGACCGTGAAGGATTCTGTCCTGCTTTGGCCTCTACTTCTCTAAACAGATAAGCCTTCGGTATCACTATCCAATGTAGTGATTGCCAATCTACCTCTTAATGCTTCATTATGAAGACCAGCCTTTACGTTAGACAGGCTAATTTTACTACAGCCATAAATCATGGAATTAACAAAAGTAGTATACTCCTTAGGCAAGGAACATAAGAGGATCAAAGCTTGAGCCTCATCGGCAATATCAACTTCCGCTGCCTTCAGGTTCATAATTAAAGTCGTCAAAGCATATACATGCTCCATGAGATCAGCTCCAGGCTTCATCTTGAACGAATAGAGTTGTTGCTGAAGAATAATCTGATTAGTGAGAGACTTGTCTTGATATGCATCCGATAATGCATCCCATAGTTCCTTCGGCGTCTTCTTCTGAGAGAATTCTCTAAGAACTTCATCTGAAAGGCTCAACTAAATTATTGTGAGAGTTTCATCTTTCATCTCTTTCAAATCAGCTTATCAATACCTTTCAATTTCTCAGATGCAAAAACAACCTTATAAGTCTTCTCCTTCTTTAATACAGCCTCCATCTTCATCTTCCAAGTACCAAAATCTCTTTCCCCATCAAAACGTGTTACTTCATAATTAACAACAGATCTACCAACAGACTTACTAGAAGTTGCCATTAATATCCAAACAAGAACAATAACACTAGCTCTGATACCAAACAGTAGTGAATTTTGTTTTAATTTGAGCGGAAGCGAATTATTTGATCAGGACCTAGTATTGCCTATTTATATACCAATGACACTTAAAAAAATTATGCAGTCTCACAGAAATAATAACAGAAATAAGAGTCATAGAGGATTTAACGTAGGTTCGGATATAAATATCCTACGTCCATGGAGACCCAACAACTTCTTTTATTTCACTAAAGAAAAGAGTACAAAAGAGAGGGAAGAATAATGGTGGATACTCTCGCACACTTGCTTTTTCACATATATGAAGATGAATTCCTTCATTTAAATAGACTTGATAATGAAGGGTTGCTTGGAGATTAAGAAAATCAATTTCCCGTTTACCTAAATATATTTCCAAATTGCGTGATTTGATTTTAGTACAAATAGATGGCGTAATCTTGGTTTCCATATCTTTTCTTTGACTGATTTATTCTCCATGCCTAATCATTTATTTTTTCATATAGAAAATATATTGACTAATTAATTGATTGACTAATTAATTAGTTTCTTCAAAATATCCT
The DNA here is from genome assembly GCA_030765085.1 of Allium cepa. Taxonomy (NCBI): domain Eukaryota; kingdom Viridiplantae; phylum Streptophyta; class Magnoliopsida; order Asparagales; family Amaryllidaceae; genus Allium; species Allium cepa. The sequence continues at coordinate 311,217,881 of CM060942.1, read as the reverse complement.
TCCATATACTAGCTAAATTAATTGATTTGAATGAATCAATTAATCAATTTCTTTCCTCATTAACAAATATTTGAATCATCCAAATTTAACAGTATTTTCTTTAAAGCATTATTTTTAAAGATTTAAGTATGCTTATTGACAAGATAATATACTTTTGATTAACTTCTCAAAACCATTTGTTATAACTAGATGTTATAATCAAAATCACCTTTATTCTTTGAAAATACTTTAAATAGGTAATTTTGATTAACTTTATAAATTTATACATACATACACACACATACATATACACACTTTAAAAATACTTACAAATAGGTTTTGCTTATCTAAGTAAAATATTACTTATAAATAACTAATTTATAATTTGTTAAAAAGATTTAATAATAAATGTTACAAAGGAAATCCTTTTCTAGTTAATATTTAATTAAAAATATATTTAAACTTCTAATCTTTTTTTAATACTCAAATCCATGTTATTAGACTTTCCTAAAGAGATTCCACAAAGAAAATAAATTATAAATGATTTGAATTTTGAAAAACTAACTGAAATGTCATATTAAAACAAAACGATTCAATAAACCTAGATGTGATGTAGTAGACTAAAGGCAGCATTTATAAGTGTTATCTAAAGTATTGGACAGAGAACAACATGAAAATGCATGATTTTTGTGATCAGTTTTAATCAACTAAATAAATGGTTTTTATCCAAAAAAAATTTAACAACTAGTATATTTAGACTACATAAAACAATGAAAAGAAACCCCTAAGGATATCTTTCATATAATCAAGGGGTCCAACAGTTATAATTTCATTGTTCTTTATATAACTTTACATTCATGCACACAATTATATACACAAAACATACTATCAAAAACTGAAACGACTCAAGACTCGCACTATAACCAAGCCAACAACTCACTCAAGTCGTAAAAACCTAAGAACAACATCCTGCCATCATCAAAACCCTAAAGACACCACCTTTGCCTCATAAAAGAGCTTGACCACCTCCTATCTCACAAAGTGCTCACGATCGTATAGTGTTCCCTCCTTTATGCCTTCTTTCTTCCACCTTCAACTCGCTGTTCTTACTTCCTATGATGATATCGGCCTTTAGCCAAAGTTTGGTGAAGTTTGGACTTAATTTGCTTTGACTAGGAAAAGACTAGTAGAGATAGAAATAGATTAGCACTAAATAATTTCTATCTTTTATAATTTTGTAAAAAGTGATTAGCGATGCCCTTAAGGTTGCATTTGTAGTCTTTAGTCAAGAGGTCATGATCACCTTCTTACCTTCATCAAAGGTCACAATGGAGCCCCCCCCTCATATGTCACCTTTACACCTTATTTCCTAAAATAAAATATCTAAAACACTATTTACCAAAATATCTCTTCCTTTACCCATTTGGTAATCTTTTTTATTGTTCACAATTATTCAGCCATATCACAAAAATATTTCTAATCACTAATTAATATATTAGGAAATTACAACAAGTTCGAACAATGTTTACGGGAAAAATGTTTATTGATAAAATGAATTTCGGTCACATTATCGATATTTCTTCAAACCATTATTCTTATAAACAACTTTCAAAGGTAAGGTTACTATCATTAGTTTTTATTACAAGGAGGTTAACAAATTTACTAAACCAATTTAATCACTGTAATTCAAAAAATTAAATAATTCGGATATTTAAATATGAAATATTCAAAATAATTGGTCGTTACATTCTCCCCATTTAAAACCTTTCATCCTCGAAATTCCAACACGACCGATTAATAAAGGAAATGAGCACACATTCATACTTAACCATATTCAAAATCACTAACAAACAATGCTTATAGTTTGCTCAGGTTCAAAACACTCTCATGCATGCGGATGATAAATAATCCACTAAGATTGCTTACACTCATCATCCTACGGTTATTACTTAGACGATTCTTCATGCTGCCTCATTACAAATCAAAGATTCATCCCCTGAACTCATTATAAACCAACAAAACATTATATGTGTGTACTTAAGCCCGTACGATGTACGTGGATTATCCGTACATAATATCTAATTTGAACACTTAGTCGATTATAATTCCTATTCCGGACTAGTATATACCTTCATATTTCATCTTTTATTTTAATAAAACACATAATACCTTCATATTTCTCATTTTAACTTCAATAACAGATTAATATTGGCAATATTTTCCAACATTATTGTATTTTCCAAAATAAAATTACAAACTGATTATTTTCACTCCAAATTCTCAAAATAAAGTTTTTAGGACCTTATTTCCATTACCTTAGATTTATTCCAACATTTTAACATTGAAATACATCACTTAATTAATTTATTAGCTCCAAACTAATAAATACCCAATATTTCAATTTATTTGAACCAAATACTTATCTAATCCATATTCTATTCCCAATTAAACAAAATAAAGTTCCAAACTTTATTTTTCCCATTTTAATTACAAAATTTATTGTTTATTACAAATAAACATTTAAAATCTCCAATTACATTTTAATTTACAATATTAAATTATAACCTCCATTATAATTTAATATATACAGGTAATCTCCAAACCAGGGTTGTTACAGATTCCTCCTTAATAAAATTGCATGCTCGTAATTTCTAGAAAAGAGTTTGTATTCAACACATTTATTTAATCATTCAAAGGAAGGGTAGACAAGCACGGGATCAAAATTCCTCACTCTCTACTTAAGATGAAAGAAGATCAAGATAAAAGTTGCTTGGTAAGTTCAATGATTTTCCTAAGTATAAATACTAGGTTTTGCAGACCATTGAATTCCCTGAGCAATACATCATGACTTCGAAAGTATCTCATTTTCGAAACAAGAACACAAAAGTGAAAGCGCAACCCAAAATCAATCGAAAGAGATTGATTTTACAAAAGTTTCACGAATAGAGTTAGGATTTAGCATCGCTTAACCCAAACTCTAACCACAAACAGATGATTTTCCGGATGTTACCGTGGAAAGCCATACCGATACTAAGATAACAACAATTGAGGTAAGAAGACTTGATGAGAGATGGTTGCTAAAAAGATCACCCAACTCAAACGACCGCAAAATGCTAGTCGCAAGACTATTGTACTAAGGCAAGATAATTACGAGGATACAATAGATATAAGTTATAATTCACAATCAAAATTTATTAGAGTTTGAAATTCATTATTTTAAAAATCATAATTTAAATTTTTTTACAATCAAACTTCTTAAAGTTCCAAAATTCTTTACCTTTAAATTCGAAATCTCAATTTTCAACACTTGGAAAATTTTCCGAACTCCTTCTTATAGTAAAAAACCAATAATTTCAAACTCATATTCCCTTTTTTTTCAAAAGTAAATTTTCAAAAGAATTTTATAATTTCATCCTAACAATCCTTAAGATAAAATTTTAAGATTTACTACTCTTTATTATCAAATTCTTATAACATACTCCATCTTCAACATGAATAACTTATTTTAAAGTACTCAATAACCATTTATTTTTCAAACAAAGTATTATCTCATCATTTCAATAATAAAACCTAACTATATTCAACCTCGTACATTTCAATTATCATAATGGTATTGCTTCGCCGTTGATTTAAATAAATAACCCTATCGATTGGCTACAGCTTTAACTAAATGATCAAAACCACCTTGCCACTCATCCTATCCCATTATCATTCAATGGCTGCATATGTCATCGAGAATAAAATTTAGTTCACAAATCTTTTTAGTTTATTTCCAAATTTAGTCTCATTAAAATATAATTTATCGTGTCTGATTGTCTCATCATAGCGTTTAGAAAATTCCTATCGATAACATTGATCGGGGGTATCGACCAGAATTCTTAAAGAAGTCGATAGACACCCCAACACAAAAATCATCTTTTATAAAACAAAAAATATCATGTTTATTTCTAAAAATGTTCTTTATTTATCCCAAAAACCAAATCCAATTTCACATAGAAATTTATCTTCAATTTTTGAAAAATTAGAAAACACAATCGTTACATATATCCAAAAATCGAAAACACAAAAAGTGACTCATCGAGATATTCCTAGAATACTCGATTCACAAGGTTAAGGGAATAGATTGGAGTGTTCATCGTGCCTGACGGTATAGCGAACTACTCAGAAACTCATAACTAGTGCAGAAAGCGGTAAAAGAACACGATCCTTCGCAACTCGAAGCTAATGAAAATCGATGTAGGGTCAAGCTGAAGAAAGACCATTGCACCACCAAGAGATCGAATATGAAATCAGCAAGGTATAAGGGTAGGAGTAAAATATCTTGTCGAAATGAGAATAAGAACACAAACGACAGATCATTACTTCGGGTGAAGTAATATTACTAAGCATATAAATGAGTATAGGTTATCACAAAAGAGGTAAGAATGGAAATATCAATTAAGTTCCATGGATCACCTCATTTCCTTAGTGGGTATCCTTGTGGAAGGATGATAGAAACGCTAAGAACCGGAAATGAGATCATTACAATATTCGATTGCCCAATTGGGTGTTATACCCAAACAGATTTATAGAAATCAACAGAGTTACAATGATGGGAATTGACATATATCATCAACATCTCAGTATTCAATAATGAATATAGAGATTTCAAAATAATAATCAATATTCCGAAGACAAGAATTAATCAATCAACTGAATCGGATACCTAACATAGGACCTTTCAAATTAAAAAATGTGGCTTGATAAAATGCAAGCTACTCCCACTCAAATTACTCCAAACTCAAGACAGAAAATAGCATGCAAAAACACATGCAAAGATAAAGTATAAGAAACAAATCCCAAAAATCTCACGCAAAGTATTGTGGATACCCTCAAAAGGATTCGCAATCCTTACGTAAGCAACAAGACCAGAACATCTAATAGCATTAAAAAATCTCTTCGATGAGGATAAATGCCTAACACCCGTATTGAAGGGGATTTGAATAGGACAGTCATGAAAAAGAATAGAACCTTCCAAAATAGGAAATATACCACGCGACTGAGATGCACAACCAAAAGCCTGAGCCTCATTCAGATTCCCCGAACCTGAACTCTTCCCCTTCTTAGGACATAATGGAACTATGTGTCCTTCCTTTTTGAAATAATGGCACTTAGAGGTTTGAGGACATTCTATAACTATATGGTCTTTAGAACCATAATTGAAGCAAGCCAACACTCTAGCTGAAGGAGGTGTAGCACCAGAGTGAGAACCAGAATTGCCTTGCTTCTTCTTCTTAGGAGGAAATGATTAGGATTTATGAAAGGGAAATTTCTTCTTATTTGGGTTCGACTGAACCTTGGCCTCGTCACCACTATCCCTTTCCTTTTCGACAGCTTCGAGGTAAAGCACCAATTCCACAAACTCCTCAAAAGAGAGTTTAAGCTGAAGCATGAGCGACTTCTTTAAATATTTCTTAAGTCCAGATATGAACTTAAGATTCTTCCTGTATGGGGTACCAATGAACTAGAGACCTTGGGTAAAGACTCGAAGGCGCATACATAATCTGACACATAGGATTTACGCTGCTTCAACTCGAGAAAGCGACGGGAAAGGAAAGCCTCCTTGGATTCTGGTACGAACTTAAGCTCAAAACGATCTCGAAAATGCTGCCATGTAGGAGTGGACTCATCTATCTCAGCTATAAGGAGCTCTTACCACTCTAATGCTCGTTCTTGCAGCATATTTGATGTCATAAGAACATGGTGATTTTTGTAAATCTCCATGCGAGTGAAGATGTGCTCGTATATTCGGAGCCAAGCTTTAACCTCTAAAACTGTCTCAGAGCCTTTGAATGGCTTGCCTTTGAGATGGGTGAAGTCGCTACACATACGACAAATACAGATTTGCATGGAGGAGAGGAATGAGTAAGAGCAGGAGATTGAGTGTTCCTAAGAAGCTCAAGAATCTGGTGGGTCGACATATAAACTCCTTCGGGACGAGAACCACTGGACGGTCCCAACACCGAAGTGTGAACTCTACCTCTTCCAGCCATTTGCTAAAAGTTAAGACAAGCTAGAATTATTCATTGGGTTGGATATTAGAAATTGAAATTCATTGAATAAGGAATACTATGGAATTACAATTAACATTCCAAGACGTATTCCTTTCTATCTACCCCCAAAGAACTCAAAAGATTAAGGACAAGGTTGGGTTCAACAACGATTTGGGGACGATGTTTGCACTTGTATTACACTTGATGTATAGTGATCGTGTATACTGTTCTACCTTTATCACATTTTGTTCTGAATCCAGCTCAAATACCAAGCTGTAACTCCCCACTCCAAGACCCACAATAACAAAGAGAATTACATAGTAATTTTGTCTGCTAATGCGGAGAATATGGCTGGTTAAGGGCGGCCATCATAGTCTTGCATTAGATAAGAGCTAAGTATGTCGGATTTGGCACTTATAATTTTTTTTTTCATTTTATTGCATACTTAATTCCTTTTTAATACACAACTATGATGGATACAGGATCGATTCAGAAACAAAATCTGATAACGATACAATCTCAAGTCACAGAACAACAACGTAGATAATACACACACACACACACACACTTACATCAAATGTAATACACATGCCATAAGTAATATTCAACCACAATATATACCTACATCCCCACAAAAGAATATATACATTATAAGGTTCCCAAACAAAATACTACTACACAAAAACTATGCCATAAACAAAGTCAATGAAGAAGCCCAAAAGGTAAAGCTAGCAAAGGTTCAAAAGCCAACTTGCAACCCGGTATGACCTGATAATGAATACATGGTTCAGGCTAACTAGAACTTGATATTAGCAAAAGATGAAGGAATATAAGTGTATAAGGGAAACCTTCCTTTAAAGATAAAGGAATGTGTATAAGAATGTCTATTTATACAACTAAGAATAGATATTCCATAAGGCTCAAATTTAATTGCATGATAAGGTTTCACATGGCATAGTGTTTTACATTCAAAGGGCTACACAATGTAAGTGAACATAATCAATATATAAGCTATATGTGATATCATTAAAATCTTCAAATCAAAACCCATGAAACTCAATAAGTGTTCATAATCCCAATATCGAAATCACTATAAAACAACATATATAAACGCCTTTCTCTAACTCATGGCTATAAGTAAATTAATCATCTCAAATTGGTGAAAACGAAATCAAAAACTCATGAAAATTCTCCGGATTGGCCAAATCCCATCTGCATGCCGAAGCGATGCTGCACATGCTATCACCAGTACTATATATAAATTAGGTACCTCTCCTAGACGACCGAAGCCGTAAATCTCAAACGATGGAAGTCGTAATCCCAAATGACCCGAACGTCTATAGTACTGGCAATCCCAAAATGTGTCACAACTCTCAGATAGGAACACTAAAAGTGTTAACGTGCGTCCCATACCACACATTCGCACTTAACTGTTTACTAACCGCTAGTCAAGTCCATATTAGAAAACAAAAATTATTACAAAATCTCAAAAATCGAAAACTCAGACTAGCCACATCTCATTAGCAAGTAAACACTATAACGGGTTCTCATAGATCATACTCCTAGAATAGTAGATCTCGAACCACAACCCGACAAATATTGGTCTTCCCAGATAATTCCTAAATATAAGAATTATAATATCAAAACTCGCCATAACTTGGCTAAATAATTCGGAATCAATAACCCGATAGTTTCGATCGTACATGTCCGGAATTAACTGATAAAGTAAACTCTCATGTCCTATACCATGGATTATACTAAACCGTTTAATTCTCTTTCTCATACGTCTGAAAAGTGTAAAAATATTGTATATTATATATAAAATAATTTACTTGAGAAAACTAGATTTTAAAACAATTTTCTGAAATCATTTAGAAGACATTTATTGAAAATTCCGCTTGAGTATATCTAAAATACTTTGAAATAATTTAATTATAATTTAATAAAAATTTGAAAATATCATATAATAAAATTTTCAAAAACCAAACTATTTAGAAATTTTCTCAAAATTTACTTGGAAGAAATAGTGCTTGAAAATCCAGAAAACGTTGGTAATACACCCAATCGATATTCAAATTTAAATTCAAAATTTTAAATTCGAATTCCTCCAAATCTCGGCCAACCCATTGAGCGATATCATAGCCCATAGCCGTCATCAAAAACATCACAAAATTTGCAAAGGAATTTGCCACAACCTCTCGTACCTGGGCCCACAAGGGTCGACCCAGGCCTTCAGCCAGTTTGACCGCCTGATCAACTACCAGGTCGACCTAGAGGGTGCTAGGTCGACTTGCTTGTCGACCCAAGCCACGGAGTTGATTCCTGCATGCATTTTTAGGCCCGTACTCAACTTTGAACAACAATTAGACATTGTAAACAATCGAGTTTTGCAGTGAAAATTTACATGCATGTAGTTTGTCAGCTAAATTACAATCATAAAAATATCCGGTAGCAATTCGAGTTAAAATCAAGAAGTTATGGCCACTCAAAGTGGCAACTACAAAATAGAAACCAAAGAACAAACAGTAGGGAAATATATATATAGAACTATCTTCCGCAATGATTTTTACAGGCAGAACATTATCCAGTGAGCAATTGTAAGCTTTTACACTCACCTTAATGATTCAGAAAGAGTTTTACAGCATGTTGCAAACTTTGGAGAAGGAATGGAGCTTCAAAGACCTGTATTAGCTGAAAAGTAGACATGCAACAGGAACTAAACTGGTTATAGAAAATTTCATCTCAAGCTCAAAGATTTTGATGAAATTAATTTAGTATTGGTTTGGACTACCTTGTATAATCTTGGTTTAATAGATTCTCTCTTTGAATTTGCAATAATTTGGGTGAGAATTTGATTTAGTTTGAGGAAGCTATGGATTTTCCTTGTTTCTTACTGTAAAAATATTTTTGAGAAGGAGGTGGAAGTGAAGCTACGTACATGATTAGTTTTCTCATACCACAAGTTTCTAAAGAATAGGTTTTGGATTCACACCCTACCCAACAAGACCAATTTAAAAATACTTCGTGAAAAACATGGCTATATACATATTTTAACATATTTTATCACAATATACATTCAATATAGACTCAAGTGAAAATGTATCCAACCAATTGTATGAAAACAAAATTGTTATTAAAACAAAATAAAATTTATTTGAACAATAAAATGTTATTTTTATAAATAAAACCTTATCTTTATTTACATTTCACAATTTACACAATTTTATTATAGAACACTATTTTTACTACAACAATTTATACAAAAATTGTTTTCTTGTCAAATAAATTACATTAAATCATTTTAACTCTTTTTAATCATCAAAATATTATTTTCAAACAATATTTCAACTTTTATTTTAATAAAACACATAATACCTTCATATTTCTCATTTTGACTTCAATAAAAGATTGATATTGGTAATATCTTCCAATATTGTTGTATTTGCCAAAATAAAATTACAAATTGATTATTTTCACTCCAAATTCTCAAAATAAAGTATTTAAAACCTTATTTCCATTGCTTTAGATTTATTTCATTAATTAATGTTGAAATACATCCCCTAATTAATTTATTAGCTCCAAACTAATAAATATCCAATATTTCAATTTATTTAAATCAAATACTTAACTAATCCATATTTTATTCCTAATTAAAGAAAATAAAGTTCTTAAACTTTATTTTTCCTATTTAAATTACAATTTTTTTTGTTTATTCCAAATAAACAATTTAAAATCTCTAATTATATTACAATTTAAAACCCATGAATCCCCTTAAAGTATCAAAAAATCGAGCCATTAAGACTCAAAGAGTAATTTATAGTGGATATATATGAATATGTCCAAGGAAGGAAAGTCTGTGGAAAATGCATGCAGTGAAGCATGTAAATGGTAGCCTTCCACTGGACTGTATCAAAAGCCCTTTGGAGGTCAAGCTTCATGGCACATCTTGGAGAGATATGTTGTCTATTGTCGACCCTTAAAATTTCAGCAATTAGAAGAATATTTTCGGTAATGTCTCTGCTTGGTAAGAATGCTGCTTGGTTTGCAGAGAATACTGTGGCAAAGGCATTCTTCATTCTAGCAGCTAGAATTTTGGCCATGCATTTATATAATACATTACAACAAGTTGTAGGTCTAAATTGAGTGAATGAATTTTGTTGAATGATTTTGGGGATTAATGCAATTTTAGCGGCATTTATGGTAGTAAGCATTTGATTGTGCTTGAAGAAATTTTTTACTGCCTTATTTACATCAGACCCTATGATGTGCCAACAGATTTAAAAAAAATGAGCATTGAAGCCTTCAGGACCAAGGGATCTATCAGAGTTCATACCAAAGATTGATTGTTTAATTTCCTCATCACTGACCTCTTTAACAAGGTCCATGATGTCAGTTTCAGAAATCACAGGCAGATTATAGGTAAAAAATTGAAGCATGATAGGATCATGAGAAATGTTGTTAGCAAGTAAACCTGTGTTATGTTGCAAAAAAGCATTTTGTATAGCGTCAGTGGAACAGCATTAACTACCTTCCTTATCAAGAATGGTAGAAATGACAGAAGAAGAATTTTTGATTTTCAAGGCACTATGGAAGTAGGCAGAATTCCTATCAGCATGCATCTGCTATTGGATTTTTGATATTTGTCTCTGCATTTTATTTTCTTAAACCGTAGCTTTAGCAAGCTCATCACTTAGAATAAGATATTCAGACAGAAGGGAGACATCAGTAGGATTTGAGAGCATAGAAGATTGTATAGTCTTTGAACCCCTGCCATAAGTGTTGAAAGCCCAAGTTTTAAGCTTGCCTTTGAGCAGTCTTAATTTACACTGCAAAATAAACATAGGATTGCCAAAAAAACTTGCATTTCCAACTATCAGAAACAAGATTAAAAAATTCTGGGTGATCTGACTAGTTATTAAAAAATGAAAAGGAGGAATGTCTGTTTATAGCAGTTTTCCCTAGTCAAGGATTAAGGGAGAATGATCAGAGAGGGTGGGGGTGGGGACATGGTAAATAAGGTTAAGTCATTGGGTTAAGGAAGTTATGTTAGAGAATGCTTTGTCCAGCCTACAGCAGGTTCTTAACCCTGAACTGCTGTTGTTGTTCCAGTTGAAGAAACAGCCATCAGAGAGGATGGAAGAGAGATTAGATGAGAATATAGAGTTGTTCAAAGGTCTGGTATGTTGTAAAGATAGGGGAACTCCTCCGCATTTGTCCTGTGAAGACTGCATGTAGTTCGAATCCCCAACACAAATCCATAGGGTATTAGAAGGTAGAAGAGAGGGGAGTTGATCAAGCAGAAGTTGTTTATGTGCTTTATTATTTTCGACGTAGATAGAGGTTAAGATGAAAGATTGGTTAGAGGGAAGGTGTTTGATTTTTGAATGTATGAACTGCCTATGCACATGTATGGGTTCAACAAAGAATATAGAGGGGTTCCAAAGGATAAGAAGCCTACCAAAAGGAGCTTGAGCTAAATTATGTAGAATATTCCATGATTTGTTAGTCAAGACTGCCGCAGCATGAGTAGTGGCATGGTTGAGTTTAGTTTCAGCTAAAATTATCATATGAAGATTATTAAATAGAATGAGGTTTTTAGCTTCAAGTTGCTTTGCTAGGGAATTTGCACCTCTAATGTTCCAGAAGCCAATATTTTCAATGGTGTGACTCATTAAGGTAAAGAAGAGGTAGACCTGGTTCTGACTCCACATGATTGTGTGTCAAATGATGGATAGATAAAGCTAATTTGTTTAAATGAGAATTCAATTCCACTATCCAGATCATCATTAATTGAAAGGTTAGCATTTTTCTTTGATCTACCCCTTTTTTCAGAGAGGGGAAATCAGTGATAGCATTTGATGGATTTTCAAGCAATTGGAAAATTTTATGGGGAAGGCACACTAAGGAATAAGAGGGAGGGAGAATTGGTTCTAAGTGGTGATCAGATGAAGACTTGGTGGGATCAAGTGATAATGCAAAGGCAGAAACGGAATTTGGGATGATTGAGTGTGAAGAAGGGGTATGTATGTCAGTAGAAGGATTAGGAGGTGTGAGCATGTCAGTTGGTGGATTGGGAAGATTGTGCAGGTCAGTTGGTGGATTGGGAAGGGAGTGCATGTCTGTGTGCATGCCCATGCACAGGGTATTAGGTGGCCGAATATTATCCTGTACGTATTCACAGGCTTCCATGATTAAGGAGGAGTCTTCATCCAAACAGAGAAGTGTTGCAAAGGGGTTTGAAGTGTAGGAGAATCAGCGATAGGCAATAAGTCTGAATATGTTGTAATTACAAAATTGGCAATGGGTTCCTCCTTTCCATTTTCAATGTCGACATGTCTTATTGCATGTGAGTGTATATCATTCTTGTTCCCTTTTAAGTTGGTTAAAATGTCAACATCCTGAGGTAAATCTGAACTTTGATCACACTTGGAGTTCTTTTCTTCAGAAAGTGAAACCTGCTCTGGGATTTCTTCAAGATTCACCACTTTGTCAAGTTCAATATTATTCCTGTTCACTGCCCTATCTTCTACTACTTTCTACTACTTCGGGCTTCTTCAAGGAAAAACCCGAGTCATCAGCATTGCCTCTCCCTATTTCATTCAAGCCTTCAGCCACTTCCTTTTCATTGTTGCTTATTGTTGTCTTTGACTTAATCCATATTCTTTTAACTGTTTTCCTCTTTCTTTTCACGGTTATGAAATTTCCTTTAGCATTCTCAATCTTTTTTATCATTTTTAACTACAGACTTCAAGTTCAATTCTATCTTTCCATCTCCATCATTCAATTTATCATCTCCACTCCAATAGCATCTATATCAGATTGATTCACCTCACATTGCTTTATTGAGTGACCAAATATCTTACAGTTAGTGCAAATTAGTGGAGTCCATGAGTATTCAAATTAATAACTCAAATCAAATTTTTAGTTATTAATTTTTTTTCCAAAATCTCTAACTCGTTAGATTTTTAGAAAATTTTGCCAATGTCTCATTTGCTCGACTAGAGTAGAATAACCACACGTCGTCACTATGAGCCCAAACAAGCAAAAGAAAACAAAAGTCAAGTGGCTTAACCATAAAACCATCAAATCAAATAATGATTTATACATGTACCTTTTTATTGGACAACCTAATTTTCTTATGAATTCAAAGATATCAAATTAGCTCTTGCTTTCATATACTTGCAACTTGTGTTCTAGTGATATCCAAATATATAGTTTATAATAATATTAATTTAAATTTTCAATTTTCGATATTTACTTTACTAAAGCCCGTACGATGTACATATACCATTCGTACGCATTATCAAATCTGATCGCTCGCCCGATCATGCAGTTTCAATTCCGAACTAGTATCGTTCACACGAACACTCTAGTGCGGACTCAGATCTGGTTTCTTGATTAGAAACCGCCATTTCCTTTCAGAGCTATATACTATGATAAAGAATTCCACAATCAATCAAAAATCCATATCCAGTGTTCGCAGTCGAGAATCGAGTGAAAAACTCCCGCTTGGATCGATGTAAATCATTTCAAAATCCTATGCTCGAATCTTGATCAAACCGTTATGCGAATAAAATAACATACACACAACTTACTTGTTTATTTCCATTTACTTTTATCCAATCGATCTACATTTAATTGTTCACATCCATTTATGAACCAGTTCATAAAATTTTACTTAAGTTTATAACATTTTGTATAACTCTTCTCATGTTTATTTCCATTTCACAACTTAAGTCCTTATCCATTTCTAACCAAATTCAATTTAATTTTCCAATTTCAACATTCAATTTTATCAATCAACATTCCAAACCATATCCAATTCATTAATTAACTTAATTAGCTCATTTCATTAATTTATTTCAAATCTCAATCAATTCCATTTCCAAAGATTATTTCATTTAGCCTAACTTAGGCTAAATCTTCAAAATTCACTTTATTTAACTTCATATAAGTTAAACTTCATTCTATAGTTCATTTTCAAATTTTCACTTTTCTTGCATTCACATTCCACAATTCAAAACATTGCTTTAACTCGCAAAGTTTCAAATTTTATAAGTTATCAAACTTATTTTCTCATATTTTCAATAAAACATTAAATGAAAATCCCAGAGTTTGAACACCTTGTTCTTAAGTATTTCAAATCATTTTTGAAATCATATATATGCATACAAACAATTCCTTGGTATAGTAAATCATTCCTTTGGATTTTAAAATCAAAACTAGTTTTACCAAATCAAAACTTCAATGGTAGCAATTCCTCTCCTGCAAACCCGAAAATGACCGTCGATGATGTTGTAATCATCACCTAAATTATTTTCCATTGACCAAAGTGAGTTCAGTGCTTTTTGAAAGAGGGGGCTATGCGATAGGATCGTGTAATATGGAATAATGAAATAGTCTAGGTAGATAAAGTAGGTAAATGCAAGGAGACACCAAGACTTTTATACTGGTTCGGACCTCTCGTCCCCAGTCCCTAAGCTCCTCTTAGGAATTTCACTAACTAACACCCTCACTTCACCCGGAGGAATAGGTTTACAACTTACCCGAACAACTGAACGGGATTGCTTGCCTCAACTACCGAAGAGGACTTCAACTCAATTACTAAAATACAATATTCGACTTATTGTGTTCTTGTCAACACTAATGAGTCTAATGTAGTACAATATTCCTATAATCTTATTCTCGAGAGTATGCAATGTGTTTGTGAAGATTTAGGAATGTTAATTGCTATGAATCAAAAGAATGTTATAAACAAAAACAGTGATTCAAGCAATAGATTGGTGATTGCTTTGAGAATATCTAGAGAATATGAACAAGAGAATAGTAAGATTAAAACAAGAGAATTCGGTGAATTAAATGATGTTAGAATCATGTATATATACTTGTAGAAGAGGTGCATAAGTTGTCAAAGGTTGCAAACAAGAGATGCTTCCATTTTCATTGATGAATGGTTGCAACTCTTGGGAAGAAGAAGGTGTCTTTTCAGAGAAAATTTGCAGGTTTAAATTCAATCGACTGAGCAGGAGATTCAGTCGACTGAAATACAAAGAAAAATTTTCAGAAACAATTTCAGTCGACTGCACAGGTAATTCAGTCGACTGAAACTGTGCAATTTTGTATATGTGTACAGTTTCAGTCGACTGGCCATGTCTGTTCAGTCGATTGAAGTATAAAAGTATGCACAGTGAACATGTGAATGAAGTTTTTATGAATGTGTTCTAATGTTCGTGCAAATCTCTTGAGGATAGATTTTAACAAATAATCTAGACTAAGACACATAGAAAATCATACTAATGTTTATACTTTGGTCTTCATCTATCTTCTTCTAGCTTTTGCATTCTCTTCCTATTTGTTGAAGCTCATTGTCATTGATCAAATTCTTCGTGTATCAACATTCTCCCCCTTTTTGATTGATGACAATGCTTTTGTAGAGATGTATATACTTACTTTCTCCCCCTGAATGTATGCACTATCTTTTCTACAAAACAAAGTTAGTACCATAGATTTTCTCCCCCTTTGTCATCGACAAAAAGGAAGAACTAATAGTAGTAATAATATATCAAAACAATCATTAAATCATAGAGAATATAAGCATGAACTAAGAGAAATAAAAATGTTATGACAGACAAGCATAAAATAGCTATTAGAAAGTTTAAAAATAGACATCAAAACAACAAAATCACTCATCCTTATCCCAGTCATATGAACCTTCACTTCCAGTTGGTTCACGTATGATGGGTCCTCCTATTGGTGGTCTAGGTGCTCTTCCTCCTTGGCCACAACTAGCTCCGCTTGCGCTGCTAGTTGTATGCTCTTCGGATGTCGTGCATGTAAACGTGGGTGCCGGACGTTTGCCGCGAGATGTTGAAGCAGTAGTGGTGCTTGAGCATAAGAATGCATCCCAAAGCTTGTTGAAGAATCCTTTGATTTTATCAAGCTTATGATCTACCTTTTTAAGACGAGTGTCAAGAATTTGTTGATTTCTTGACAATATCCCCAAGGATTGGTTGGTAGTGAAGCTTGGGTCAACAAGACGAATTTCATCATCTTGCTCGAGATGTTCTTCGTGGCGAGGTTGAGGAGGTTGTTGTTGTTGTTCTTGATGCCTTGCTTCCCATTCGGCAAGTGATATTATGCGAGGAGGTCGAGATGGGAGTTGCATTAGGCTTATGGTCCGATGGTTAATCTGATGGACCGTTGTATTATCTGATTCAGGTAATGACGTATCGACATTTAGGAGAAGTCGCATGATGTACTCTCCAAAGTAAATAGTGCGCATTTTGCCATTGTTGAAAGTGAGAAACTCATCAAGAATAAGCTGTACCCAATTAACTTGTATATTGCCAAAAATAGCATATAGTGCTCGATAGTTATTTTGGTAAACAATTTCGTACGATCCCGTACGAGGTGTAATTGTTCTCATTAGGGATTTATGGAGAATTCTTGCCATAGGTCGAAGGAAGGTGGACTTAAAATCCCTAAAGTTGATATTATCCTCCATAAATCGATGGTTGATGTTGTCACGAATGTGTGGATTGAAATCTATCTCCTCGAGCTTTCTTCCAACATTTGGGGATTCTAAAATGTGTGCTATTCTATCCAAGGAGAACCAAACTTTCTTTCCACACACCATACTCCAAACACTATTGTTTGGATTTCTTGGAGTTTGGTGTTCAAGATTAAGATTAGCATAAAATAATTTTACCATTACATGATTAATGGCATGATCATTTCTTTTCAAATCTAGAAGTGGAGTCAAACCTGCCGGATCTGTTAATGCTTGAAGGTTGTAGGTTTGAAAGCTTTGAAAATCAACGAAAGAATGCTCAAAAATTCGAGAATTCTTCATCTTGTTCCATCGAGTGACAGCGGTTCCATCATAAAGCCATTGTGCTATTTGAGCATCAATTGGCTCGGAGGATGAAGAAGATGAGGCTCTTGATCTTTTTGGTGCCATTTTGGTGAGAATTGTTTGATTTTGAGGAATTTGAGAGCTAGGGTTTCGAATAGATTTGGGGAAGAAGGTTTGTAGGAGGTAAAAGTGAATAGGTATGGTAATTTTTGATGGTTAAAAGGGAAAATTCTGCCTGGGAAGCAGCGTTCAGTCGACTGAATATTCTGTTCAGTCGACTGAATCAAAGGCCGAAGTGTTCTGTGATAGATTCAGTCAACTGAGCAGTACATTCAGTCGACTGAATTTTGTTGCTGAAATTTTCTGTTGAATTTTCAGTCGACTGTGCAGATGTTTCCAGTCGACTGAACTTTGCATATATTATTTTCTGTCATATTTTCAGTCGACTAAGTAGAGGAATCCAGTCGACTGAAACGTGCAATATTGTTGTTTCAGTTAATTGTTGAAATTAAATTATTTAAAGGAATAGTTACAAAAATATTGATATAAATATTTCAAAATTCAACTATTTCTTTGGGGATGGACTTGGAGTCTTCTTTCCTTCATTCTTCATGTAATTTATATCCCATGAATTTGGACTATATTAAGGAGTCTTAGGAGACATCCAAGGATTCACAGGATCAACTGGTGTACGATAAGATGAAGATGGATCAAGTGAGCTAACAGGGCGAGGTAGGGGTTCAGCCACTTCGTTCTTCTTTGATCCACAGAAGCGTAAACCGATTTGTTCTAGAAAACTCAAACGTCTTGCCGTAACTTTTTGCTCGAAGTATAGCTCTCGTTGAAGATCTATTTGTTGTTGTTGAAAGTGATGAATTTCATCAATCTTTCTTTTTGTGTCAGGGGAAATAAATAGTCCTCGTTTTGCCTTTTTAGATTCTGGTGTGAAACCAGTACGATAATTTTCCCATTTGTAAACCGGCTCATGTGCTGGTGTTGGTGTGGGAAGTTTTGGCGATGTTGGAGTGTTATCAACTGACGAGGTGATATTGATTGGAGAGAAGGAGTTGTTTGACGACATTATGTATTGAAATTTGATTAAGAAATTTGATTAAGCTTTTGATTGTAAGATCGAGATGTGAAAAAAATAAAAAAATTTGAGTTTATTTATAGTCGAGCTTTACTAAATAACTAAAGGTTATAATTTATTTTAAAATTTGTAACCGCACAATGATTTAGTGGTTAGGAAAATGTTGATAGAAAAGTATGGTTCATATTAATAATTCAGTTTTAAAACGTGTGGTTTAAAAATTACATAATGTAACATATAACATTTCTGAAAAATATTGTATATTTTCATTCAGTCGACTGAACACCCATTGCAAATATTTTAAAATAAATATTTTAAAATAAGATATATTTGGTTTTTTATTATTGAATAGTTCATAAGAAGTATTTTTAGTTAAAGGTCTAATTGAAATTCTATTTAATACATAACATGCAGTAGCAACTGCTTCTGCCCAAAATGTTTTGGTAGAGAACACCCATTTAACAATGTTCTTGCGCATTCTTGTAATGTTTTATTCTTTCTTTCTACAACTCCATTTTGTTGAGGAGTTCTAGGAAAAGA
This sequence comes from Allium cepa, assembly GCA_030765085.1. Lineage (NCBI taxonomy): Eukaryota > Viridiplantae > Streptophyta > Magnoliopsida > Asparagales > Amaryllidaceae > Allium > Allium cepa. The sequence continues at coordinate 311,199,385 of CM060942.1, read as the reverse complement.
AAAATTATGATTAATTCCTTTCTTTTTACAAAATGTTTCAAAAACTTCATTTTCGAATTCGCCTCCATGATCACTTCGAATATTTTTAATTTTCAAATCTTTAATGTTTTGAATTCTTTTGACAAATGTTTTAAAATGCTCAAAAGTGTCGCTTTTATTTTTCATAAAAATAGTCCATGTATATCTTGAAAAATTATCAACAATTACAAATACGTATCGACTATGATTAATGGATTGAACTTGCGTTGGTCCGAATAAATCCATATGTAGTAATTCTAATGGTTGTAAAGTTGAAATATTTTTCTTAAATTTAAAAGATGATTTCGTTAATTTTCCTTTTTGACAATCATCACAAAAATTATTTATTTTAAAATTTATTTTGGGTAATCCTCTTACTAGTTCATTTTTAGAAAGTTTTCTAATAGTTTTAAAATTTATATGACAAAATCTTTTGTGCCATAACCAAGGATCATTATCTTTGGCAAGTAAACACATACTTAAATTATGATTAATATTCATATTTAAAACATAAATATTTCTATCTCTATTTCCTTCAAAAATAAGATTTTGGTTTTGATCAAAAATACTACATTTATTATTCGAGAAAGTTATTTTAAAACCTTTGTCACATAATTGACTTATGCTAAGTAGATTATGTTTTAAATTTTCAACTAATGAAACATTTGTTATAAAAGGTAAATTTGATGTACCGTAATTGTTCACATCTCCTTTGCCAATGATATAGCATTTTGAATTGTCTCCGAAGGTAACCGAGCCACCATCAAAGTATGTGATGTTTGTAAGCATATCTTCGTCTCCGGTCATGTGTTTTGAACAACCACTATCTAATATCCATTTCTTCTTTTTAAGTGGGACCTCAGATTCTTGAGCCATGAAGCATACATTTGCTTGTTCATTGTCGCTATCTCTATCACTTTCGGATGATGATGAATCTGAATCGTCCCATGTTACAGAAAATGCCTTCTTTTTGAATTTATCCTTCTTGTTTTTGTTGTTGAAGTTTTTCTGATTTTCCTTCATTTGTTCTTGACAATCTTTTTGCATATGTCCTTTCTTATGACAATTGAAGCATTCTATATTTGAGGATGATGGTTTGTTCAAGAAATTATTTTTGAATCCGTTTTTGTTTCCTTTTCTATACTTTAGGAATTTCTTGAAATTTTTGGCTATAAATGCTAGATCCTCATCTTCAGACTCTGATTCTTCCTTTTCCGCATGAAAAGCAATATTCTTTCTTTCTTGAGTTTGATCCTTTTTAGCTTGCATATTTACTTCATACGACATAAGATTTCCAATCAATTCTTCTGGTTTCATTGTAGATAAATCATTTGCTTCCTTTATTGCTAATACTTTTCTCTCCCATTCATCAGCGAGTGAATTTAGAATTTAGACACAATGTCAAAGTCTGTGTATCTTTCTCCTAGTCCGATTAGAGCATGATGAATGCCTTGAAATCTTGAGTACATGTCATTGATGGCTTCATTTTGTCGCATTCTAAAGTTTTGGAATTGATTCTTCAACATGGATATCTTTATTTGTTTAGCCTTGTTTGTGCCTTCATGTATGACTTTAAGTGTTTCCCATATCTGATATGCAGTAGTACATATGCTAACACGGTTGAATTCATTTCTATCCAGGGTGCAAAAAAGCATATTCATAGCTTTAGCACTTGCACTTGCTTCATTCTTTTGAGTTTGTGTCCATGTAGGATAATCGGTTGTAGGTACAATGAACTCTGCTTGAGTAGCATTACAGGCTTCGAAACTTGTTGCTTGCTATAAATTCTCATCCTTGTAGCCCAATAGTTATAGTTTAGTCCATTGAATAGAGGAGGTCTTTGGGTGGATTGTTCTTCCGCAAATGTAGAACTATAAGCAGATGTTGTGCTTGCGTTATTTTCCATATTACCAATATGTCTAATAACGATGTTATGGTTATAGGACGGCCAAGCTCTGATACCAATTGAAAGAGGGGGCTATGCGGTAGGATCGTGTAATATGGAATAATGAAATAGTCTAGGTAGATAAAGTAGGTAAATGCAAGGAGACACCAAGACTTTTATACTGGTTCGGACCTCTCGTCCTACGTCCAGTCCCTAAGCTCCTCTTAGGAATTTCACTAACTAACACCCTCACTTCACCCGGAGGAATAGGTTTACAACTTACCCGAACAACCGTACGGGATTTCTTGCCTCAACTACCGAAGAGGACTTCAACTCAATTACTAAAATACAATATTCGACTTGTTGTGTTCTTGTCAACACTAATGAGTCTAATATAGTACAATATTCCTATAATCTTATCCTCGAGAGTATGCAATGTGTTTGTGAAGATTTAGGAATGTTAATTGCTATGAATCAAAAGAATGTTATAAACAAAAACAGTGATTCAAGCAATAGATTGGTGATTGCTTTGAGAATATCTAGAGAATATGAACAAGAGAATAGTAAGATTAAAGCAAGAGAATTCGGTGAATTAAATGATGTTAGAATCATGTATATATATACTTGTAGAAGAGGTGCATAAGTTGTCAAAGGTTGCAAACAAGAGATGCTTCCATTTCCATTGATGAATGGTTGCAACTCTTGGGAAGAAGAAGGTGTCTTTTCAGAGAAAATTTGCAGGTTTAAATTCAGTCGACTGAGTAGGAGATTCAGTCGACTGAAAATACAAAGAAAAATTTTCAAGAACAATTTCAGTCGACTGCACAGGTAATTCAGTCGACTGAAACTGTGCAATTTTGTATATGTGTACAGTTTCAGTCGACTGGCCATGTCTGTTCAGTCGACTGAAGTATAAAAGTATGCACAGTGAACATGTGAATGAAGTTTTTATGAATGCGTTCTAATGTTCGTGCAAATCTCTTGAGGGTAGATTTTAACAAATAATCTAGACTAAGACACATAGAAAATCATACTAATGTTTATACTTTGGTCTTCATCTATCTTCTTCTAGCTTTTGCATTCTCTTCCTATTTGTTGAAGCTCATTGTCATTGATCAAAATCTTCGTGTATCAACACTTTTATTCCATTTAGAACACTTTTTGTAAAAATATTTCCATTCAAAACTATTTTCCAAAACTTTGAAAAATTATTTCCAAAATCAACGGGTTTTAAATTCTCAAGTTCCTAGTTTTTAATTCTTTTTTATAAATCATATTTGTAATATACTTCATGAATTTTATTTATAAATCACATATAAACCATATCTATATAATTCCATTTGGTTATAAAAAATCAATTCTTATCTACATTATAATAATGATAACTTTTATTAGAGCACCACAATAACAAATGATAATAATCAAATATTACCATTCTCTAACAACCAAGCACACCATACATTCCATAATAATTTTCTAAAAAGTATCCCTTTATATATAAAATATAATAAAGGTAAAATTATTCATTTACCCAATTACAAAATAATACCATGTCAAATTACTCTGTTCAAGTGTTTAGAGACCCCTAACAATAATGTTAATTACTTGTATTGACCAAAATCCATATTCCACTCAATAGGTCAATCAAAACAATGTAAAATAATTTTTATATCACTAATAAATACGCGCTTATATATATTCACACTCAAACTCGTTCTAGGGTGCTACTGACCCTATCTCTAATGATTACCCCACCAAAGCAAATGTTCTCGCTTAACCTTCAGCTCTGATACCAAATGTAACGAATCAGACTATTCGATCCTCAAAAATTGACATTAATACGTCCATTGTATCACATACCGAGCAATCAAATGCTAGAAGACCTGATTGTTAAGGAAAAGAAAGAAGGAAGAAGATAAGAATAAAACTAAACAACAAAGAGTCTTACAACGAAACAAATAATATATAATATACATAAATTTTTACACAAAAACAAAAATGTAATATATGTGTATATAGTCATCAATCAGAGTATACTAACATATTTCAGCATGAACATTTATAACAGTCTGTCCTGACAATTTTTTATAAACACAACAATGACTACAGCGGCAAATAATCATCTGCTTGAATACTCTCTGGGCGTCCAACTCGTCATTTGAATGTCCAAGCATCCAAACCAATCTATATTATACTCGGCCTGACTCAAGCAATATGATAACACTTGAGTCAGTTTGGGAAATCACCGTGAGAAAACACACCCGGCTGGAGTAAAGTTATATAAAACCTTTGAAATCAAAGCATCTCGTAAGACCACGCCACACATAAACACGGATGAGTTTTTACCTACGATAACCAAAACCGTTTATGTAGAAAATCCATTTATATTATAATAATGTCTAAAGGCAAAAAATAATAATAATCATGTAGCTTTGATGCTCATGAGTTTACATCACAACAATACTAGGTATATAATCAAAAATTGATGAGGCGCATTTGCTAATTGTGTAGGATTTTCATAGAGGTGCCCTTAGTACTTCGACAAACGACCCCCCTGCACAAGGATCAGAGATATACTTCTGAAGCAACGTACATCCCTAGTGATGTACCATAGGAAAAACACAGCTGTTCACACTAAGACCGAGTGTATCGCTCTATGCATGCATAACAACTATAAGTGACATCTAGGAGGAATCGACTACACCCTATTGGTTTGCCAACCCTACTAGCCATGCCTCCAATCTTTGGCTTTAGTCATTGATGAGGCTACGTCCGGCATTCCAGCTTACACACCACCACCGAATAGATCAAGGAATCCCACATGGATTCCAATACCTCAACGGGTCTCTGAATCACAAATAGATTCCCACTTCTCAATTAGATATTGGAATCACACCCGGATTCTCATACCCCAATGGGTCTAGGAATCACACACGGATCCCAACATTCCAATATATCACGAATCTCCTCCATAGAACCGTATATTGTATTCGAGGTGGTTACAGGTTCGAGTCATCTCTTATGAGTACACTCCTCTGCTTCTCGGGTGCTCCGCAAAACAAAATGTCGATTTCAGGAATTCTCAATATCGGTTCTTTTGGAAATAATCAAACAACACATAAGAGTGGGGATCACCCCCTAACAGTTTAAGTCGATTAATCTCCTTATCATTTGTCTTAGAAGGACGAAAAGAGTTTATGCATATAGTACAGCACCACTGATGGTAACTGTACCATATAATTCCCATGTTTCCCCTAGATATTTCTAGAGTTAAAATCCTACGGTGTTATGTAAGGAATACTTCCATACCACCAAAGTTAAAAAGGATTATATATTTAGGCCAAGATTAGATAGTCGGTTATTGAACTATCAAATAGACAAACATCTAAAAAAAGATCATGTTTCATAGGAAAAAAGGGCATTGGTTAAGCATATAAGCACTCACTAGCCTCATTTCATAAATCTTCATAAATAAAAACCACTTTGTAAATTACTTGTAAATAAATACCTTTACAAAGATACACTTGCGAATCTCTATATTTCAATACTTAGAAATATCCATATACTTGTCTCAATGGTATAAGTATATTCATAGAATTTAGAAAGATTTTCCTTTTATTCGATTCAAAATCCATTTATAAAACTCCTTATGATTCTCAAAAACATTTATAAACCATTTTATAAATATCTGAAAAACCATTTATAAACCCTTTATAAAAATTCAGTCACCTATAAGCTCTATGTGCATTTCAAAAATCATTTATGAACCCTTTATGAATCCACAAAACCATTTATAAATTTCCTTTTATAAATCTATATACCCATTTCTAAAATTCATTTATAATATCGAACCATTTATAAAACACTTCACCTTGTAAATAATCTTACTTACGTGTCCAAATCATTTCATAGGCTCTTTTATAAAATCCAGGTCTTTCAACTCCATTCATAGGTCATGGAAACATTTATAAACAATTAAAATATTTTACTCCAAAACACCATTTCATATTAATATTATTAACACTGGACATTTGAATTAATGAAAATTATTAACTTTAATCATCTTAATAATAATTAAAAATTTCGAAATATTGTTAAATAAATAATTTTAATTTATCTTTCCCATTTTTATAAATAATAATAATTTATTTCCAAACCTTATCATTAATTCCAAACAATAATTATTCTTGAAATAAACAATCTTTCCAAATATTAAAAATTTGATAAATTATTTAAAACAATATTAACTTTTAACAAATAACTTTAAACAATACTATTACAATTAAATAACCTTAAGATAATATTGTTATAATTAAATAACTTTAAAACAATATTAATATAATTAATTAATTAATCCTTAAAACAAAATTTTCGAAACCCAATTTCAGATTTAAAAATCGTTTCTTGCCTCCAAAACCAATTCCAACTTAAATGCCAATTTATAGTATTTTCAAAATAATGTTTTAAGGCCAATAGCCACCCAACACTTAACCAATATTGTTATTGATTTTCTATCACTATTGGGTTTTGTTTTTCAAACATATATGATGTTGTAACCATAGTGTCCACAATCAGGTTCATTACCCAATAATCCATATAAAAGTAGCATTATTGCAACAATTCAATAATAATAAGGAATCTCGTTGGTCCCTCCAACTTGTTTTTCCCCTGCATCACAAATGTTATATAATCAAAAAATATAAATCGACCGCCTCGAGGCAGGATTTGTTTACAAAGGGTCATCCGCTCTTACACAGGAACGCAATAGGGTCTCATACGCTCCAATAGGCAGGAATATATCCAAACCAACTAATAAATATAATAATTCATCCAAACAATCATTCAACCATTTTAATCAACTGTATAATACTGGTTATCCAAAAGGGTGAGTTAAACTCACCGAAATTTTTGTCGTCACCAGGCGTTTAGGTTTGGAACTAAAATTGAACGACGTCCGATTTTAGCTCTATTTTCGACTGTCTCTGAATTTTTCCAAACCAGTTCCATTACGAAGCTTTCGTTGTCACAAGCGCAATGCAAAAAATTTCACCTCGGTCGGTCCTCGTGTGAGCGAGATATAAATTTTATAAGTTATTGGATAAAATTAATTTAACATTAAATAACTATGAATCAATTTAAAATTCTAACCATAATAACTTTCTTCTCCAAATCGTCGATTCTTCCATATGCATTCCATTATCGTGCACCAAGCATAGCTCTTCACTCCATGAGGCTATCTCTTCTCCCCGAACCCCTCATCACTGCCTTCGCCTTCCCCTATGAAAAAGCAACAGTGGCAACTCCCTACCATCATGCACCAAGTCGCAAACACCCCAAGGCCACTGAACTTCACCAATTTTGTCCCTGAGCTGCGCCTCATCACCCATAACTCCAATGTAACAACTCAGAATTTGTCCACCTTAAAATGTATTATTTAAAGTGATTGTAGATATAAAATAGGTAAGGTTATATGATTCAAATAATATTAGATAGGATTTGGAAAACGAAGTATACACAAAAATAGTAACATTTGCCTATACCGACAAAAGTGACAAAATGCTGATATCAGAAAAATAAATTTCAATGGTTAAATAAATTATTTTAATTTATTTATGAATGTTTATATTATTTAATAACATTATAAAAAAATTAAATTTGATTTACATAAATAAATAGTTTAACTAAAACGTCAAAATGTGACCTTAAAATATTTTGTTGAAAATCAATGTTTCGCCGAATAAAAATTGTCGCAACGTTGTTGCACTTTTATTTTCTTATATAAGAACATATATTCAGATAGTATAAGTATTAATTAATTCATTAATCAAGTTTACTTTTACTAAACATACTTAGAAAATTCTAAAATATAATTGAGAAAAAATAAACACGAAAAGACAAACATGTCATTTCAAAGCAAAAGGTAAACACCAAATCAAAAAATAATTATTATATTCCTTACTTAATGCTTAAGTGAAAATGATATAAAGTAATGATTTAAAATATGATGTTAAATGTTGAAAAAAATAAGGTTGCTTAAAATGTAAGTAAGGGTATTTTAGTCTTCTAAAAAAATATTATTTTAATCCAAAAAATTTTCTATAAATAAGTATCCGCTTTTTCACTTTTTTTCACTTCTTATTCGTCCTTTTTCAAGCTTTTCATCACTTCTTTAATGGCTTCTTCTTCTCTCTTTTCCTTACTAACGTTTCTTAAAATCATATCAAATTAACTCCAAACTTTGCCAAAGACCTTAGAATATCATTAAAACATGGTTTAACATCTATGAAGTGAAGAAATGATAGACGAAGAGGTGGAATAAAAGGAGGACGAACCTATAGAGGAGGGAGGAGCAAGTAAGAAAGGTTCAGTGCAAGAAAAAAAGAAGAAAATGCTGCCGGAATCAAAAGGAAAGTCTACAAAATAGAATGGTGGAGTGGGACTAATCGTGAGTACTCATATTTTAGGTTATTAGTTCCTAAAAATATTTCAAGTTAATTACATGAAAAGTTTGGTATATATTGGATGATTTAATGGATGATAACTTGGTTGATATTATGATTGATTATATGTTTGTGAAGTAGTTGATAACTTGGTTTGATAAATGATAAGAATTTTTTTAGTAAGTATAGTTAATTCAATGGAAATTAAATTCATACAAATGTGTGTATGGAAATTATTTAACCTCTTAATGATTTCAAAATAATCTAAAAAGATTGAAAATAATATTATAATAATATAATGTTATAATATGAAATGAAATGAAAAATGAGTTCGAAACGATGAAAATATTGTTTTAAATAATTCAAAATAGTTTAAATATGGTTTAAACAAATTTGAAGTATTTCGGACAGATTCTGAAGCAATTCACAAAATTGGTCAAAATCAAGCTCCTTAGATAGTGGTTGTTCATAAATTTTGACCCATAGAGAACGATTTATAAGTCAGATTTCTTCGAATAAAAATCCTTTGGTCCATAATGATAATAATTTTCCAATGAAGAAAGAAAATCAAAATTTCATCATGTAGATTTTGAAATATGTCCAAAACAATTTTTTAAAAACATAGTAGTTTTGCAGTTCGGAATCCGTAAAGGATTTCTTTTAAAATGATATAATTTTAAATATTTTAAAAACATGAAATAAATTCTAAAAATCTTTTAAAATGTTTTAAATGATATTTAAGTTGAAAAGATGGATATCTAAATGATATAAAAGTTATTTTGAAGAATATAGCTTTTAAAATATGTTTGCAACACTTTTCGCAACGCTTTTCGTAGCAGTTTTAAATAACTTTTGAAATGTAGTTTTTAACTTAATAATTCTTTTCTATTTGGAAGTTTAACTCGAGTTTTAATAAATGGTTAAGAGGAATTGTTTATATCACTTACACAAAAAGTGAAGAATATTGAATATAATAACAAATTGAGTATGCGGAGTGACTAGTACATTTGTCCCACCTGTGAGATCTAGAAAGATAAAACAAGGTATTTAACTAAGGTTAGGGATGAAGCAATCAGTGCCCTGAACTTATCTGGTCTATATTTTCTCCTTTTTAGGCAAGGGATGGAACAGATCGAAAGGAAAGTCCGGATGCTCTAAAAGATTATATTTAAGTTTCTCTAAAATAAAATAAAATAAACAAGTTCTTTGGTTGCTAATTAACCCCTTAACATCTTTTGTTGATGATTGGCATGAAGGAAGCAGGATTGGATTTGGGTGATTCTTGTCTGAAAAACCAGGTATCAGATTAGCTTGATTATGTTTAGCATGATGGGGGTTCTCACTTTGTGAAAATCGACGAAGCTTAGACTTGTAACGACCAAGATTTTTCGTCGTTTAATTTCGAATATTTAAATGGTTTTAAATATTGAAATTGAATTATGGATTGTTTTTTAACATGAAAATTTCGTAGTGTATTATTATCGAATATCAAATTTCATAATGTTTGGAGTTATCGTTTGGTCGTACGAAATAAAAACACGTTGAAATTAATATCGAATCGAATATAATAATTAGGTCCAAAAGACTACCTTCTCCATACAATCAAATATGGACTTTAAACCATTTCCATTTCGTTTGAAATAGGGGTATGACATTATAAACGTCTAGCGGCAATGCCTCGATAGGGGTCCGAGATTTTGAGCTACCATAATGTATTTTAAAAATTTAGTATACATATATTTACGTTTAGTACAACACGTCCTTCTATCTGCAGCTTAGATTTGACCTTACCTATTCTAACATACCAAAATCCCGTCTTTCCCCTTCTCATCTTTCACTTCAAAAATTCAACACGAGATCTAAGCAATTTCATACGTTACTGCCCCCTTTTTCATCATTTAAATCATGCTTTGACCTCCTCGTTCAAATCGAAATCATCTTCCTGAGAGAAAAAAAAGAACGACAGTTTGCTTATTTAAAATCAAAAAAGCGAATCGCGATAGGAAGGTCGTCGCGTTGACGATTGTAGGTGCGAGCACGAGCTCGCGGCTGGGGGAAAGGCCGTGACTTCGCCTTGGTGGGCGCAGTGAGGAGCAGAAAGACAGGGGGTCGTTGGAGCGACGCGATGGGAGGTTAGGGTGTGGGAAACTGCGAAATCGCGATCGCGAGTCGATGAAGAGGTCGAGGAGGGAGGCGATGTTTTGCTATGCTCGACAGTGAGTTCTGGTGAAGAATGAAGGCCGAGGGGAGGGGGGATCATGACAGTTGCGTGTAGAGGGAGGAGACCTGGTTGATGCATTTGATTGAGGCGAGGACTAAGGTTTTTTGATGTTCGGCATGAGATTGTGTGCAGGTCGAGGATTTTCAGGAGCTGCGAGATCGAGTTGGTGAAGTTGAACTGAGGTAATGGCAGTCTTGAGTATTGTGAAGTGACACGTGAGAGTGATGGTTGAGAACGCGATGGCCATGATGATATTGATTGAAGCAAGCAGTAGCGTGTTTAGCTTGGGAAGAATGGTAAATTAAATTTGTCAATAAATAATTAATTTAAATTCAATAATTAGTTGATTAACTATAATTAAATTTTTTATCATTAATCTATATTATTTGAAATTTTCCTATACAAGGTTTAAATTGCCCAGGATCAGTCGTATAGGATTCGAAACTGCAGAATCTGCGAAATAGAATTTTAAATTTTGAACGGATTGCAAATAAAAATCAAGGTGAGAATTTCTCACTCGTTTGGATTGCCATATTTAAATTTAGATGTTTAAATTTAAATTATTGGGTGCTTGATTGATTGATAAATTTATAATTATCCTTGGATGACTATTTATATATAGTAGTGTGTATATTTGTATTGGAGTGATATTCTTGCACTTTATAGCGGATGAGACCCTATGCGCCCCGCATAATAGCGGATGACCCCTATATATCGCGATATCTCTCTCGAAGTGGGATTGGTATTTTTACTGTTGCCTAACATCTATGGATGCAAGAAAATAGGTTGGAGAGATCCAATTGGATTCCTCAAATATATTAGTATTTTTCATATATAAAATGCTGGATGATTGTGTATTATAAATTTTTAAATGTTATAACGGTATGGAAATTAACTTTGGATATATTAACTACCATAAATATTATTTTAAATTTTTAAGGAACTTAAAGGAGATTTTTAAAGTTAAAGTATATATATCGAAATTTGGGTTATTAAAAGGAGACTTATTTGAATAAGCAAAAGTAGATTTTTGATCATACAAAATAATGCGGGAATAATATTTTAAATAGATAATTTAAATAAATTATATAAAGGAATTTTTAAAGACTGGACTTTAAAATGATATTTAGGAAATATAAAAACAAGTTAAAATCGATATAAAAAAATTGGTTGGCAAAAATAAATGAAATTTATAAGGAATTAGATTTATAGAAATGGAATTTTATAATAAGATTATTTTAGTTGAAAACTCAAGGGAATTATAGAAAAAAAATTAAAACGATGTTTATAAATGAAAGAAATTGATATCTGGTGATAAATTGAAAATATAAATTTATAGAAAGAATTTGTATTTAAAAATATGGAAATAGGGTGAGAGAAAAATAATGAAAGCTATTTTGAAGTGAAAATAGTTAAGAAGACTGAGGGGAAGTTGTGTTGTGGAAATCAAGAAGGATTTATAAATTGAAATTTGGTTATTGAGATTTAAAAATTTATTTTTATTGATAAGTTAAGTTTTATGTAAGAAGGAAAATTCTTTTTTATTAACTATTTTTTTTTTAAAGTTAGTTAGTATGGAAATACTTCAGAAGTGAATTTTTCAAATACTTAATTTCTGTTTTAATAAAATCCTAAAAGTTTAAAACTGCTTTGAAAAGCGATGTTATATGAAAGTGTTTACAACATTTTAAATAATTATTTGAATATATCTTAGAAACAAATTATTATTATTATTTTCTTTTAAATACTTATTTTTATTTACATATGTATGTGTGTGTGTATAGTTTTGAATTGTTTTAAATTTATTTATAAAACTTCTCGAAAGTCTGAAAATGGGGAAATTCAGTAGATAGGATTTTATAAAAAAATTCTTAAAATAGGATTGGGAAGAGAAGTAAGAAAATTTCCGAAGTAGTTGATAAAAGTGAACTTCGAAGAATGTAATAGAATTCATAAAAGAAGTAGAAAGGGAAATTGGGATTATAAGTAAGTATAATTGACTTTGGAAATATTTGAAGGGAACTAATTAAAGAATTCCGGAATTTATAGAATTCATTATAAACTAGTCAAGGAATTTAAAAATAAAACTGTAAATGATTTTGAGAAAAGAAATAGGAAATAAAAGGAATATTTTCTAAGGGTTGAATATAAAATTAATGGGTGAAAATATTGTAAGTATTCGGAAGGGTGGAAATGTTCCGTTGTAAATATAAGGATTTGAAAACTGTTTTCAAATGCGGAAAAACTGAAAGAAATATCTTATAAAAACGTTTTGAAATAAATTTTGGGAAATTTATAATAAGGCCCGATGATTGCTTTTGGATGTTTATTGATTGTTAAATAACCGAGTATCAATTTTGGCCAATTTCGTTAAACGTTTCGAAGAGACCGAGATCGGATTTAATCATCCAAAAACTACTTTGATCCGATTTGAATGTTACGAATGAATACCGTGAAGATGATGAAGATGGTGATTCGGTTTGTCCAGACCCAGGGCAACTTGTATGGACGAATGCTATTAGAACATCGTCATTAGAGAACGACGAGCATTCTAAGTAATTTTTTTTGAAAGGTAACACTTAGCCTCTAGCCTCATCAACTGGGAGTTACTAAAACATAGGAGATGCAGTAAGACAAGGTGAGTCGCACCCAAGTATGGTATGTTATCACCTTTCTAGATGTCCTTGAAATTATGGATATGGTTGTGCATGGAAGGAGCGCTCGATGGTAAGGGTGGGAACACCTGGGGTGATAACATATTCGGTCTATCCAGGTTAGGGGTAGGCTGGTCTTGTGTAACAAGGGATCCCAGCGTGGTCCTCGGTACATTATTCTAGAGGTGTACTGTAGTGGGCGTGTGACGCCCCACCTCTATACCCACGCTAGCCAAGGACACTACGGGGTAATGCCGTCAACTAGCACGGAGGATAAGGCTGTTGAGGAGCGACCCTCCGTGTAATTGCTTTATGCGAGCACCTATATGTCAGATAGTACAACAAGCATCTGGTTTCAGGAGGAAATCCGACATACCGATACAAACTCAAAACTACTACCCGGTGGCTATATATATTCTTCGGAAACGAACATAGAAATAAACATAACACAAACCAGTCACAGACATCCATATCACAAAGGCGGAAATAGATATGAATATGTAACACATGAAAGTGTACATCAGAGTAGTGGTCATACAAGATCCATAATATCACAAAAGAATAGCTACAAGTGCTAGACAAAAGAATATGGATACATCTATGAGTCTATATCTCAAATGTATACAACAAAAACTACTAATCTAAGTAGTTAGCCAAAAGTCAGTGTGATAATCTCAGATGTGAAGTCAAGCAGAAGCACCTGTAACATCTCGGTCTGACCGAGTATTATTTAATAAGAAAATAATAAATGGATCAATCTAGCTATAAATATCAGATAAATGATACAGAATAAGAGATATGACATAAATATATGATAACCATAAAGCCATACTGTGATAAGTATGCAATTGAAAATCAACTAGGGATTAATCAATATCACGAGAATCTTCTCAAAGATCAAAAGGAATGTCATACTCTTTATTGACCAAACCACCAAACTATAAATATTGACAATAATACCAATGCCAATCACAAAAGTTAATGACACACAAATTCACCAATGCACAAATATTGATAAAACTTATCAATGTAAATCACGAAAATTGGTGAAAACGCAAATTCCAGAAATCATCAATAGAAATCCAGAAACCACAAAACGGGGGAGGCCTATCACAAAACGGAAGCATGAAAACTCACCAACTAGTGTATCATAAAATGGAACGCTATTCCATGGTTGCTAACCATTAATTTTGAGCCAAAGCTCCACAAAACGGCCCGAAGACCATGGGTCGCCACCCCACCAATTTGAGCCGAAGCTCCACAGAAACGGGGTTTAGTCTTCCTCGTAGACAAAGAGACATAGCACATTTTCTAGTCTAAATCACAAAAATGATCATCAACAATCATCAAGAAGTGTCAATTACAGTAAGCTAGTAAATATATAAGCTTAGCTTCATGTCCCATAACCACTAGCTTAACTTAAATATTTACGAACAAATTGTAGATCTCCACTCGAAAATTGTCACAAGAGATTCAATCGAACAAGTCCAAGAATTAACCGACGAAGTAAACACAAGCATTTCATACCATTTGTTTTACTAAGCCGTTTAATTAGATTTCTCGTACGAGTGAGATGAAGTGACAAATCACAAAAATTCACATTCGAAGACGTGAATAAAAGTCCAAAGAATTCGATTCCAAATCCATCAAAGTGGAAATACCCTTGAGATTTAACGGCCATGGCTTACGACTTAACATAAGTCAACATAAGAAATCAGCGGCTCAAGAAATAGCATACGGCTTAAAATGGGTGGGACTTAAAGGGTGGCGCGACCTAACTGGAAAAGACCTAAGGAGTGGCGCGACCTAAGGCATGAGAGAAGGCCGAGCGACTTAAGTGGTCAAATGGGCGCGACCTAAGAGAGCAAGCGACCTAACAGATACTGCATATGGCCGAGCGGCCTAGGGGCGAAACGACCTAAGTGGAAAGGCCGAGCGACCTAACGACTTAAACAAGGCCGAGCGACCTAAGAAATACGGTCATATGGCCGAGCGACCTAAGGGGTTGCGACATAAGGAGCTAGCGGCAAAATATGGCCGAGCGACCTAAGGGGTGCAACGACCTAAGAGATGAGAGTAGGCCAAGCGACCTAGCGACCTAAAGGGTAAACAAGGTCGAGCAACGACCTAAGGTGTAAGCGACCTATGGGGGGAATGACCCAAATACAGGCCGACCTAAAGGAGCAAGCGACCTAGCACAGCGCGACCTATAGGGGAGCGACCTAATGTGCAGGCCGAGCTAACTGCAGGCCGAGAATGATTCATGTGCAGGCCGAACGACCTAGGGGTTTGAAGTGCAAAAACTCTCCCAATTTGCAACCGATCGAGCATGGACGCTAGGGGATTATGCCCATAGGCTACCCGGTCCTATTGGCTCCTCGATGCATCACCAAAAACGTGTTCAAACATCAAAATTAGGATTTTTAAATATTTGAACCCAAAACACTAAAAATTGGGATTTTCACCAATTCAATCCAAACCAAAAGCAAATGCACATGAATAAGTGTTAGGAATTCATACCCAACAATCAAAAATAGTTATAGACAAAGATATGAGATAAAAATCTAACCTTTACACAAAATCAATGAAGAAGAAGCTTGAAATCAATGTAAGAATCAATGGCTTCTCTTTGAATTTGGAGTTAGATGTTGGATTTGCAAATGAACTTGAGCTTGCAGTTTTAATTTCCCATTCCTTCCTCCATTTTTGATGAAGCTTGAGTGTTAGGAAATGAAAGTGAAGTTATGAAGGGAAGGGGGTTGAGCTAGAATTAATAGTTTAGGCTAACGGGCTAAACCAAACCCAAAGTGAAAAAGTGGCAAAATTCCACTAACTCCAAACATATCAAAGTTTATACTCGAAAAGATCGCAAACGGTGTTTTGGACCCAATGGAAGTGGTTTCGAGTCCTAATTCGACCGTATGCAAAAAGTAACTTTTCGGACTAAAATCTGACTAACGATAAAATATTTAAATATTCAATCGTAAAATATGCGGGTTGTTACAGACTCCCCACCTTAAAGAAATTGTGTCCTCACAATATTTAAGAAGAAAATATAAGGTAACAACCATGAAAGCATATCAACATAAAAGAAATTTGAAATAAGAAATTCACCTCATGGAGCATGAAAAAGTAAGTCCGGATGGGTTCGCTCGATGAACTATCTAGATTCCCAAGAGCAATCCTTAGGATTTGAGGACCATTTGACTTTAACAAGTGGAACATCTTTATTTCGAAGGCGCTTGACCTCCGAAGCAATAATATTAATATGATTTTGCTCATAAGTTAAATTAGGTGAAACTTCAATTTCTTCCTCAACACCGGGCTCAAGAATAGAATCTGAATCGCGAAGGAATTTCCGTAATTGAAAAACGTGAAACACGTCATGAATAGCAGAAAACTGAGCCGGTAATAAAAGGCGATAAGCCACGAAACCAATACGTTCGGTGATGGGAAATGGTCCAATATATCGAGGTGCTAACTTTCCCGATCGACTAAAGTGTACAACACCCTTCATAGGTGAAACACGAATAAACACAAGATCTCCCACAGAAAATTCTAATTTCCTTCTCCGGTTATCGGCATAGGATCTTTGCCTGCTCTGGGCCTCTCTCATCCTATGACGAATAAGGTCAATCTTCTCTGTGGAATCACGAATAAAATCTGGACCTAAAACCAGCTTCTCGTCGTCCTCAAGCCAACAAGAAGGAGATCGGCATGGCCTTCCATAGAGTGCCTCGAAAGGTGCCATACCAATACTAGATTGGAAGCTATTATTATAAGAAAATTCAACAAGAGAAATATGATCTTCTCAACTTCCACCAAAATCAAGAACACACGCACGAAGAAGATCTTCGAGAGTTTGATTCACACGCTCAGTTTGTCCATCGAACTGGGGATGATAAGCGGTGCTAAAATTAAGCTTCGTTCCCAAAGCTTTTTGAAGACTCTTCCAAAATCCACTAGTAAACAATGGATCACGATCACTAACAATAGAAGAAGGAACTCCATGCAATTTTACAATTTTTTAATAAAGAGTTTGGCCAAGAGAGGAACGGTTCGATTGGACCGAACGGGAATAAAATGGGTGGATTTAGTGAGTCTATCGACTATCATCCATAAGCTATCATGACCCGAACGAGAACGGGGAAGGCCGTCTATAAAATCCATGGAGATTTGATCCCACTTTCAAATTGGAATTTCTAAAGGTTGCAATAACCCACCGGGCCTTTGGTGTTCGACCTTAATGAGTTGGCAAGTCATGCAACCCTTAACAAAGTTAGCAACATCAGATTTCATTCCCTCCCAATAATAAAGTCGCTTCATATCCGCGTATATTTTACTACTACGGGATGAATGGTAAATTTAGAACGATGAGAATCTTCTAAAATGTCTTTACGAAGATTACTAATATTTGGCACGACAAGCCTACCAAATTTTCGAATGCCGCCACGAGAATCTATATCAAAGTCCTCAAACCCTCAATATCAATTTTATCCCTAAAATTTTGGCCAAGTAGAGCCAATTCGGGATCTAGCTTTTGAGCTTCAAGAATGCGGTCTAAAAGAGAAGGATGAGCCTCAAGGCTACATAAAACAAGAGATGAACATAAATCGAAAACACGATCTCAAATCTCACAAGTGGATAGAATTCCGAGATCATTCCACTCAGATATCCTCATAGACACAACTGCTTGTTGCTTGCGACTAAGTGCGTCCGCAACATGATTTCCCTTTCCGGTAGTATAAAGAATATCAAGATCATAAGCTGCAAGAAATTCGAGCCAACGTTGTTGACGCAAATTAAGTTCCTTTTGAGAAAATAGATACTTCAAGGATTTATGATCATTGTAAAGAATAAATTTTTCTCCCAAAAGATAATGATGCCAAATACGAAGGGTGAAAACAATAGTCGCGAGCTCTAAATCATGAGTGGCATATCTAGTCTCGGCTGGCTTCAATTGCCTAGAAGCATAAGCAATAACATGTTCCCTCTGCATAAGAACAGCACCCAAACCAACGCGACTAGCATCGGTATAAACAATAAAATCTTGGTTTCCCTCGGGAATCATAAGAATAGGAGCATTGGAAAGGAGTTCTTTTAATTTCTGAAAAGAAGCTTCACGTTTGTCCGACCAAATGTATTTAACTCCCTTCTTTGTCAAACTAGTAAGAGACACAGAAATTTTGGAAAGGTCCTTTATGAAACGGCGGTAATAACCTGCCAATCCAAGGAAACTACGAATTTCCGTCACACTCTCCGGTCTCTTCCAGTTTTGAGTCGCTTCAATATTTGAAGGATCCACGGAAATTCCGGATTCGTAAATAATATGACTGAGAAACTTCACACGAGATTGCCAAAAGTGGCATTTAGAAAATTTTGCTTTTAATTGATTGCTCCTAAGAGTTTCCAACACAATTCGAAGACGCTTTTCATGCTCCTCCTCGGTTTTAGAATACACAAGAATATCATCAATAAAGATGAGAACAAACCGATTGAGGAAGTCTTTGAAAACTCGATTCATAAGGTCAACGAAATAAGCCGGAGCATTCGTTAAACCAAATGGCATAATAAGCCATTCATAAGATCCATAATAAGTACGGAACGATGTCAAAGGAATGCTATCCTCTGCAATACGAAGCTGATGAAAACCAGTAGCTAAGTCTAATTGTGAAAAGACTCTAGCACCACTAAGTTGATCGAATAGATCATCAATCCAAGGTAAAGGATATTTATTCTTGATAGTAAGATCATTAAGCTTGCGGTAGTCAACGCAAAGCCTAAGTGTGCCATCGGATTTCTTCACAAAAATTGCCGAAGCTCCCCAAGGAGAGGGACTAGAGCGAATAAATTGCTTCGTCTCCAATTTGGATAATTGTTTGCACATCTCCTCATTTTCTTTATTGGACATACGATAAGGAGGATGAGTAATAGGTTGAGCTCCAAGGATGAGATTAATTCGGAACTCAATTGCTCGCTTAGGTGGTAATTCTAAAACGGGCTCAAATATGTCGGAAAATTCACGAATAACGTGAATAAGAGAAATAATATCTTCCTCATCATCATTATCGTCATCATGAGGATTTAAAGAACATAAAGATGCAACTAAGCTGGAATCCGAATCTTTAAGGTCAATAGAAATCTGCTTAACAGATTAAGGATGTCGAAGATAAATAGTCCGCTCAGGACATAGGATTTGGGCTTTATAGCAGTTAAGCCAATCCATTCCCAAAATCATTCCAAAACCTAAGTAGCGCATAACATGCAAATCGGCTCAGAAAGAAAAATCACACAAAATAATCTCGACATCTTTACATAATAAACTGATCGTTGCGGATCCACCAACCGGATTAGCAATTCTCAAAGAAGTCATTAAACACAAAACATCCAATGAAAAAGTATCAACAAGTACTTTTGAAATAAAAGAATGGGACGCACCCGTATCATAAAGAACTCGAATAGGATGATCACGAAATAAAATAATGCCATCAAGGATAGAATGAGAAATACCTTTACCACGAGAAGTGTTGCTAGGGGCTTGAGCAACATTAAGCTTTCCCTCCTTCCTATTTTGAAGTTTGGGACAATAAGATAAATAATGATCCGGACTTTTGCAATAGCGACAAGTATGAGGCTTTGAACACTTGTTCGCATAATGGTCCTTAGAACCACAGTTTTAGCATTGCCCACTACTTGAGGTAGAAGTCTTAGTTGCCAGAGAGGCTTGCTTACCTTTCTTACTGTTGGGATAAGGACCATTGAACTTATTAGGCCTTTTCTTGTTGTTGAAGTTTGGTTTGGCACTCAAAACTTCAACATCACTCTCCCTATTTGCCTCTTCAAGACGAAGAGCGATATCAACGAGTTGATCAAAAGAAACTTCTAATTTTAGAAGTAATGGGTTCTTGAGATTTTTATTCAAGCCATAGACAAATCATTGGTTTTTCTTCAATGAGGTGTTTATGTACTCGACCCCGTATTTAGAAAGTGATTCGAATGATGCGATATAGTCTGTCACAGAGGATTCACCTTGAATAAGGTCAATGAAACGGCGAGCCAAAGTCACCTTCTCAGCTTCTGGCACAAATTTTAATTCGAAGCGTTCCCGGAATTTCTCCCAAGTAAGATCCGCTTCATTTATTTCAGAAATCAAAAGCTCATACTAATCTAATGCTCTCTCTTGGAGCATACTAGAGGCCACCTTAACACGGTGAAGATCAACAAGATTCATGCGAGAAAAGATTCGATCGCACGTTCTCAGCCAAGCTTGGACTTCAATAATAGTTTCAGAACCTTTGAATGGCTTTCCACCCAAATTGGTGTAATCGCTGCACAAACGTGCAAATCCAGACCTAGGGTGAGTAGACTCCGGATTAGATCCGGCTGCTTGAGCATTCCTTACTAGATCAAGAAGCTGCTGGACAGACATAAATACTCCATCTTGGGGAGTAGCACGAGATTGACCGGTGCTGGGACGACCAGGTCTAACCATTTCTCTTCCTTTTGAAAGAAAGAAAGAAGAAGGATAAGGTTATTCACCAAATGAATATCAAGCAATCTTGATAGATAAACAAGGAATCATAAATAAAATAGGATGAATGGTACGAAGACTCGAATTAAATCCTAAAGCACGACTCCTAAGATGGACTTAGGACGATGATCCTTGCTAGATTATTCTACATTATTCCAAAGTTTGGCTCTGATACCAAGCTATGATGCCCCACCTCTATACCCACGCTAGCCAAGGACACTACAGGGTAATGCCGTCAACTAGAGCGGAGGCTAAGACTGTTGAGGAGTGACCCTCTGTGTAATTGCTTTGTGCGAGTACCGATATGTCAGATAGTACAACATGCATCTGGTTTCAGGAGAAAATCCGACATACCGATACAAACTCAAAGCTACTACCCGGTGGCTATATAAATTCTTCGAAAACGAACATAGAAATAAACATAACACAAATCAGTCACAGATATCCATATCACAAAGGCGGAAATAGATATGAATATATAACACATGAAAGTGTACATCAGAGTAGTGGTCATGCAAGATCCACAATGTCACAAAAGAATAGCTACAAGTGCTAGACAAAAGAATATGGATACATCTATGAGTCTATATCTCAAATGTATACAACAAAAACTACTGATCTAAGTAATTAGCCAAAAGTCAGTATGATAATCCCAGATGTGAAGTCAAGCAGAAGCACCTGTAACATCTCGGTCTGACCCGAGTATTTTTTAATAAGAAAATAATAAACGGATCAGTCTAGCTGTAAATATCAGATAAATGATATAGAATAAGAGATATGACATAAGTATATGATAACCATAAAGCCATACTGTGATAAGTATGCAATTGAAAATCAACTAGGGATTAATCAATATCACGAGAATCTTCTCAAAGATCAAAAGGAATGTCATACTCTTTATTGACCAAACCACCAAACTATAAATATTGGCAATAATACCAATGCCAATCACAAAAGTTAATGACACACAAATTCACCAATGCACAAATATTGATAAAACTTATCAATGTAAATCACGAAAATTGGTGAAAACACAAATTGCAGAAATCATCAACAGAAATCCAGAAATCACAAAAAGGGGGAGGCCTATCACAAAATGGGAGTATGAAAACTCACCAATACGAGTATCACAAAATGGAACGCTATTCCATGGTTGCTAACCATTAATTTTGAGCCGAAGCTCCACAAAACAGCCCGAAGACCATGGGTCGCTACCCCACCAATTTGAGCCGAAGCTCCACAGAAACGGGATTTAGTCTTCCTCGTAGACAAAGAGACATTGCACATTTGCTAGTCTAAATCACAAATATGATCATCAACGATCATCAAGAAGTGTCAATTACAGTAAGCTAGTAAATATGTAAGCTTAGCTTCATGTCCCATAACCACTAGCTTAACTTAAATATTTACGAACAAATTGTAGATCTCCACTCGAAAATTGTCTCAAGAGATTCAATCGAACAAGTCCAAGAATTAACCGGCGAAGTAAACACAAACGTTTCATACCATTTGTTTTATTAAGCCATTTAATTAGATTTCTCGTACGAGTGAGATGAAGTGACAAATCACAAAAATGATTGTAGAAACAATAAATCACAAAAATTCACATTCGAAGACGTGAATAAAAATCCAAAGAATTCGATTCCAAATCCATCAAAGTGGAAATACCCTTGCGACTTAACAGCCACGGCTTACAACTCAACATAAGTCAACACAAGAAATCAGCAGCTCAAGAAATAGCATACAGCTTAAAGTAGGTGCGACCTAAAGGGTGGCGCGACCTAACTGGAAACGACCTAAGGAGTGGCGCGACCTAAGTATGGTGCGACCTAAGGCGTGACAGAAGGCCGAGCGACTTAAGTGGTAAAATGGGCGCGACCTAAGAGAGCAACCGACCTAACAGATACGGCATATGGCCGAGCGGCCTAGGGACGAAATGACCTAAGTGGGAAGGCCGAGCGACCTAAGGACTTAAACAAGGCCGAGCGACCTAAGAAATACGGTCATATGGCCGAGCGACCTAAGGGGTTGCGATCTAAGGAGCCGGCGGCAAAATATGGCCGAGCGACCTAAGGGGTGCAACGACATAAGATATGAGAGTAGGCCGAGCGACCTAAAGGGTAAACAAGGCCAAGCAACGACCTAAGGTGCAAGCGACCTATGGGGAAGGAACGACCCAAATGCAGGCCGACCTAAAGGAGCAAGCGACCTAGCACAGCGCGACCTATAGGGGAGCGACCTAATGTGCAGGCCGAGCAAACTGCAGGCCGAGAATGATTCATGTGCAGGCCGAGCGACCTAGGGGTTTTAAGTGCAAAAACTCTCCCAATTTGCAAGCGATCAAGCACGGAAGCTAGAGGATTATGCCCATAGGCTACCCGATCCTATTGGCTCCTCGATGCATCACCAAAAACGTGTTCAAACATCAAAGTTAGGATTTTTAAATATTTGAACCCAAAACACTAAAAATTGGGATTTTCACCAATTCAATCCAAACAAAAAGCAAATGCACATGAATAAGTGTTAGGAATTCATACCCAACAATCAAAGGTAGTTACAGACAAAGATGTGAGATAAAATCTAACCTTTACACAAAATCAATGAAGAAGAAGCTTGAAATCAATGGAAGAATCAATGGCTTCTCTTTGAATTTGGAGTTAGATGTTGGATTTGCAAATGAACTTGAGCTTGGATTTTTAATTTCCCATTCCTTCTTGGTGAAGCTTGAGTGTTAGGAAATGAAAGTGAAGTTATGAAGGGAAGGGGGTTGAGCTAGAATTAATAGTTTAGGCTAATGGGCTAAACCAAACCCAAAGCCTAAAGTGAAAAAGTGCCAAAATTCCACTAACTCCAAACATATCAAAGTTTATACTCGAAAAGATTGCAAACGGTGTTTTGCACCCAATGGAAGTGGTTTCAAGTCCTAATTTGACCGCATGCAAAAAGTAACTTTTCGGACTAAAATCTGACTAACGATAAAATATTAAAATAAAATATTTAAATATTCAATCGTAAAATATGCGGGTTGTTATAGGGCGGTACCCCAATGGCCCAGTCATTCGATGAAATCCATTCTCCAATAAGCGCCATACGGTTTTGATTGTGCCCAACTATGCTGGAACGTGAGATGTAAGCATTTCAGCTATTTTCTATTTACTTGATTTAGACACCATTATAATATCAGACGAATTTGATAAAAATGTTTTGGTTGTCATAAGGTAAAAACTCATTGTGTTTATATGTGACGTGGTCTTATGAGATACCTTTGTTTTCCAAAGGATTTGATAAAGGTTAATAATTCAATTTAAGTGTGTTTTATCACGCTAGTTTTCTAGACTGACTCGGGTGTTATTTTATTATAATGCTCGGGACAGACCGAGTATTACAGATCCAGGTTGAAATGCTATGGAGTTTAGGAGACGAGCTGGAGGAGTTCAGACGTATATCACATACTTCGTTATTTCCGCTGTATGAGGAAAAGTTAATGTAACTGTCCAGATTGTGGTATTGAATTCTTGTACTCTGATAGTGGTATGTACATTAAAAATACAGTTCTTGTATTTAAAATCTGTTATTTTATATTATATTTTATTCCGCTGTGATTGTGAGATTCTATGTTGTTCTGTTTTCTTTTCTTCTACCTTTTTCTTCACCCCTAATGAACTAGTTTTTCCGGCACTCGACTGCTCGGCATTTTATACAGTGGACGTATTGATGTCGATTTTCGAGGATTGAAAATCCCCGTCCATTACATTTTGTATCAGAGCCGAAGGTTAAGCGAGAACCTTGGCTCTGGTGGGGATTACTCATTCGAGATAGGGTCAGTAGTACCTTAGAATGAGTTGAGTGTATTAATAGATATGAGCGCGTATTTATTAGTGAATTTAAATTATTTTATATTGTGTTGACTTATCGGTTTAGTGTTTATAAATACTGGTCGGTACAGTCTGGATAGCTGTGTTAATAGGGATTTCTGAACTCTTAAACTAAGCAAACCGACGTGGTATTCTTTTAAAAAAAAGTGGGTAAATGAAATAATTTTACGCAAACTATATTTTGATATAAAAGTAGCAATTTTTTTCAAAACTATTATATATATAATTGGAGTATTTGGATGATAATATTATAATCAAACAAGTGTGCAAAACTAAAAATGGTTTATATAACTAAATGAAAATTTGTATCAGTATGAATTATGTGAATGGATTATAATTAGAATTGGATTCAAATCAAATCTGGAAATTTAAATCCTGGAAATTTTTGGAAATGTTTTCCAAAGTATTTTGAGAAAAATAATAATAATGTTATTTTGGAGATATTTTTGAAAGAAAATGGTTTTAAATGGATTTTTGAAAGAGATATAGCATTGAACGCACTTCAGTCGTTGGAAAATAATTCTGATGATGACGGCTGCATCATCGGTATTAATTTCGAGTTTCTAAGTGATGGGTTGCTACTGAAATAATTGATTTGGAAATTTTGTTGGAAAAAACAAACGTATTTTAGAAATTCCAAAGAATTTGTTTTGGATAAAAACCAAGGTTGGTTTAAATTTAAAAAAGTGTGATTTGGGATATTTATGACTTCAAAATGATTTAAAATAAGTACCGGTGTTTAAATTCCAAAATCCTTATTTAAAATGTTTTAGAAAACATCAGGAAATAAGTATGAACTTATAAAATTGAGAATAATTTTAAACAAGAGAGAAAAGTGTGGAATTTGAATTTCGGAATTAAATTTTAACCTGAGTAAAATTAAAATAAATGAAATTAAACTTAAGCAAAGAAATTGGAATATATAATGAAATTATATGAATTAAAAATAAAATGGATTAGAGTGAAATTAACTTAAGTATGAATAACTTGAATATGGTTTTGAAATATTGGTTAAAAGGAAGAATAGAAATATAAAAAAAAAGTGAATCGGATTTGAGTTATATGGAATTGAAATGAAATATGTAATGTGAATTATAAAGTGACTATATAATTATCAATTATAAAATTCGAATTGGATTAGTAATAATATCGAATTGGAGTAAGTATTAAAAAAATGAAATGTGGAAAATTATAAACCCATATGGATAAGATTTTGAATGAAATAAAATTCAAGTAAAGAATTGGAATTTTGAATAAATGAATTAGAATAGCTTATAAAATTTTAAGTTAACATTATAAAAATATATTTAAGTTATAAATGAACGTATAGTCTCGAGTTAAAAAGAAAAATTGATAATGTTGAGTATAGAATTGGTGGAAATGTGAAAAATAAGTTGTGTGACTTATAAAATTGAAAATTTGAAATAGATAAGCCAAAATAAAAGGAATTTGATATTTTGGAAACAAAATAAAAACCCGAACTTGAATTATAAAATAAATTTGAACTCAAGTAAATTGGTTGAAGTGATTTTTGAAATAAAAATCAGATATTGAATTATAAAGTGGAAATGAACTAATTAGATAATAAATTAGTTAATTGGATATAAAATGGATATTAACTGGGTTGAATAAATTTGGATTGTGAGTTAAAAATGGAATTTAGAAATGAAACTTGAGTTAAATAAAATTCAACTTAGGTGGTAAGCAAATTAATAAAAATTTGAAATGTGTCGAATAAAATGGAAATAGTTTGAAATGGTGATAACTTAAGTTATAAATAAATTCAATTGAAGCGTAAATAAATTGATATGGCTTAGGGTATTAAATAAATGGAATTGAGTAGGGAATTAAAATTGAAGTAGATTAGGTGAATGAACCAATTAATTAATTAGTAATTGAATTGGAATTCGATTGAATAGAAATCAATTAAATAAAATGGTTTTGAAAATAAAGAGAGTAGATATGAATGAAATGCAACTGAATTGATTGGGAATCAATTTGAAATAGAATAAAATTGAATATAAATTGATTTGGAATCAATTTAAAATAGTTTAAAATGATTATTTTATTAAATGAAAAGCGTCGAATTTACATAATAAAATTGATATTTGGCGTAAACGAAAGTAAATTAAATTCTAAGGATTAATAGAAGTGAATAAAATTGATTTTTTAAAAATCGGTCTGAAATGAAAATGAGTGTTTGGTATAAAAATAAAGTGATGCGAGAAAATTGAGTTGTAAAAAAAGTGCTATAACATGTTTGTTTACAAATCTATCTGTTTATCCATTTAAATAAGTGCAACGTTATTGAATTTGATGTTTTTGGAACTTACGTGTTTAAATTGAGTAAGTACAAGTACCCGGAGGCCAATTGGTTGGTTTTGATCGCGCTGATGTCATATAAAATAAGTCACTGCTTAAATGCAAAAATAAGGTACGTTTTTGGATTGAATACTACGAAAATATAGATTATTGATATATATATATATATATATATATATATATATATATATATATATATATATATATGTTTTTCGACCATGTGGGTCGATGTATATATATATTTTTTCTCTCTTGTCATATAGCAAAAGGCTCTCCGTATGAGGGGGACTGTACCAAAAAATTTCGAAAATTTAGGGTGTTAGAAAATTTTTGTTAACGAAAATTTGATTTCGAATTTGTAATCAAAATAAAAGATTTTGAAATTAGAATTGAAACTAATTGTTTTGGGTTGGAACTAAAGGATTAGAAAAGTGAAATACGAGTTTTCACTAAGTCGGTTTCGTTATATTAATGGGTTTGGAGCATTCTTTTTGCCTTAGCAATTTCGAGGATGAAATTCTTTTAAGGGGGAGGAATATAATGACCTAGATTTTTCGTCGTTTATTTTTGAATATTTAAATGGTTTTTAATATTGAAATTGAATTATCGATTGTTTCTTAATATGAAAATTTCGTTTTATCGGTAAAATAAATTCAAAATTCAAAATATTCAATTTATTGGATAATTTAATAACCGAATATTGGTTAAATTATTGTATCTTAGCTTTTAAGCTCGATAAAAATAATTTAAAGGCTTACAAAATTTATATTAATAATATCGAAAATAATGAAGGTTTTAAAATTGAATTTAAAAGTGATCTATTTAATTTTAAAAATAGTTGTTTAAATTGGCTTTTAAAAATAGCCATCCGGGACACAGTCTCAGAATTGGACAAAACCAGTTCCGTTGGATCCATAATAGTGTACTTTTATCGGATTTCAAATTTGATAGTGTTTGAAATTATCGTCTGGTCGTACGGAATAGAAACGCATTGAAATTAATATCGAATTCAATATAATAGTTGGGTCCAAAAAGATATCTTCTCCATACGATCGAATTTGGACTCGAAACCTTTTCCATTTCGTTTGAAATAGGAGTATGACATTATAAATGCCTAACGACACACCTCAATAAGGGTTCGAGATTTTGAGCTACAAAAATTGAGATATTTTGAAAATTTAGTATACATATATTTACGTTTTGTAACAACACGCATATTTAATATATATTTAAATATAGCGTCATTAGTCGGATTTTAGTTCATGTTACTTTTTGCAAACGGCCGAATTAGGGCTCGAAACCACTTCCATCGAGTTCAAAATGGCGTTTGCGATCTTTTTGAGTATAAACTTTGATATGTTTGGAGTAAGTTGAATTTTGCTACGTTTTCTAGTTGGGTTTTGGGTTTGGGTTCAGCCCACTAGCTAACTAAATACCCTAACTCTGTCCCTCTCCTTCCATTCACTCATTTTCACTTCTAAACTCAAGCTAAAACTGAAAATGGGGGAAAGGAAGAAGAATTAGAAATTCCAAGCCCTAATTCTTCTTGCAAACTTGAATTCTTGCTCCAAAATCAAAGTGAAGCTATTGGTAAGCCTTCTCTTCATCTTCTCCAACTCTTTCTTCCTACAATTTCAGAAAGTCTCCTAAACCTAATTTAGGAAATACTTGTTTTGATCTTAGATTGAAGCTAGTAGAGTTGAAGTGGAGAGTGGTTGGTCTTTTCTTTGCATTTGAGCTTTCCATCTTTGTTTGTGAGTTAAAAGGTGAGATTTTTATCTCACATCTTTGTCTATAACTATTTTTGATTGTTGGGTATGAATTCCTAACACTTATTCATGTGCACTTGCTTTTGGTTTGGATTGAATTGGTGAATATCCCAATTTTTAGTGTTTTGGGTTCTAATCTTTAAAATCCTAACTTTGATGTTTAAACATGTTTTTGGTGATGCATCGGGAGCATATAGGGCCGGGTAGGCGAGCGACATAAACCCTTAGCGTCATTGCTGGAATGGTTGCAATTTCGTCGAGATTGGCCCTCGTTTAGATAGGCTGGGAAGTGCTGGAAATAGGTTTCGGTCGAACGAACTCAGTAAGCCGGTCGACCGACCTGCTACTAGAACACTTCTCTGTTTCTGGTCCGGTTGACCGAACTCAGTGATCCGGTCGACCGACCTGCTCCTGTTTTGCCTAGTGTGCCTATTTGTTTGTGATTCCAACTTTTATCAATCTAAGTTGATTCCAATTAGTTGTTTATGCATATTTGACCTTGTTGGTTCCTTTTTGATTTCATCCACGGGTTTTATAAAATAATCTTTTAAATTGTATTAAAAGCTTGCTTCTCCAATTTATAAATCTTATTTTTAAAACGCACACACACAATTTCGCACTTCGAGCGGAGTGGAAGGGAGATTAATTGGTTAGGAAAAACACGGATCATGAATCCAGGCGTTTATCTTTCCGATTAATCCCCGTCCTATTCGATTGATCGTTTTGGCCTTTTGGTCTGGTTTACCGATGAGATGAGGTAAACTTTGTACTGCTTCGAGTGTGAAATTAACTAACGGATAGTAAACCGTTTAGTGCGAACGGGTGGTTATGGGATTCACGTTACCACTTTTCGGATTTCTTTTTGAGAGTTATGACACATTCTGCCAGTTAGTGGTGTCCAGTACTGGGCCTTCGGACCTTCACCACTACGGTTTGTTGCCTTTGAGTGTGTTGCCTTCGGGTTTGCACCTTCAGGTTTGTTGCCTTCGGGTTTGCACCTTCAAGTTTGTTGCCTTCGGGTGTGTTGCCTTTGGGTTTGCACCTTTAGGTTTGTTGCCTTCGGGTGTGCTGCCTTCGGGTTTGGACCTTCAGGTTTGTTGCCTTCGGGTGTGTTACCTTCAGGTTTGCACCTTCGGGTTTGTAGCCTTCGGGCTAATGGATCCTTGTTTATACAGTGTTGAGCACGTGAAAATTTTCTGATGTTTCATTGATATGTATATTCCCTAGGTATCGCCCTTCAGGTTTGGTCTTTTTGAGCCGTACGATATATATATAGCGATTACCTTGTGGAACTTGTGTTACCTTCATTGGTATTTGTTATTTGCCTTTTTGGCTTGTTTTGGGATATTCATATCCTTTGTTTATTGTGTTGCCGATGATATGAGGCTTGTCTTGTTATGATTCATCTTTCATTAGATGATTGTGATATCCCTTTTAGAGATATTTGTTATACTTTATGACCTTGCAGGTTCTTGTTGTTCGGTTTATCTAACTGATTTGTTTAGCTAGACTGACCCATGTATTTTATACTTGGGTCAGACCGAGATGTTTCAGGTTAGGTGCTTTTGGACTTAGCCTATTTTGCTTCCGCATGGACTATCCAGCTTGTTCCTTTATGTTATAGTTTTTGTGTAGTCCTTTTTGTTGTAACTCTGATATATGTATTCTTTTGGATTCGTCTATATATTGTGGTTTGCTATACCACTTGACGTGTATCATTTTGTATACTCTGTTATGTATCAGTATATGTGTATATGATGATTTACTGTTCTGTGATGTATATTACATTTGAGTTGTTATATTCTATTCTGATAGATCCTCCAACCACCTATGGTTTTGTTTTAAGTATTCATTGGATATGTCGACCTGCTTGGTATGTCTGTTGTCGATGTATTCAATAGATAGTTAGAGCAAGGCTATAGATGGTCGCTCTTAACCAGCCTTATTCTCCATGTTAGTTGACGGCTTACTCTGTAGTGTCCTTGGCTAGCGTGAGTATAGAGGTGGGGCGTCACACGTTTAGTCAAACACGTCCTTTTCGCAACAACTTGGATTTTACCTTACCTATTCTAACATGCCAAAATCCCGTATTTTCCCCCTCTTATCTTTCAGTTCAAAAATTCAGTAAGAGAGCTAAACAATTTCATACGTTACCGCCCCTTTTTCATCGTTTAAATCATGCTTTGATCTCCTCATTCAAATCGAAATCATCTTCTTGAGAGAAAAAAAGAACAAAAGTTATTTTATTTAGAAAAATAAAAGAGAATCACGATAGGAGGGTCGTCGCGTTCGACGATTGTAGGTGCGAGCATGACCTCGCGGTTGGGGGAAAGGCCGCGACTTTGCCTTGGAGGGCTCAGTGAGCAGTGACAAGACATGGGTCGTTGGAGAGACGCGATGGGAAGTTAGGGTTGTGGGAAATCACGAAATCATGATGAAGAGGTCGAGGAGGGAGGCAGATGTTTTGCTATGCTCGACAGTGAGTTCTGGTGAAGAACGACGGCCCGGGGGAGGAGGATCGCGACAGTCGCTTGTAGATGAGGAGACTTGATCGATGCGTTTGAAGGAGGCAAGGAATAGGGTTTTTTGATGTTCGGCATGAGGTTTTGTGCATGTCAAGGATTATCAGGAGTTGCGAGGTCAACTTGGTGAAGTTGAACTGAGGTGATGGCGGTCTTGAGTATTGTGAAGTGACAGGTGAGAGTGATGGTTGAGAACGCAATGGCCATGATGATATTGAAGCAGGCAGTAGCGTGTTTAGCTTGGGAAGAAAGGTAAACTAAATTCGTTACTAGATAATTAATTTAAATTCAATAATTATTCGATTAATTAAAATTAAAGTTTTAGTCGTTAATCTGTATTATTTGATATTTGCCTATACGAGGTTTAAATTTCCCGGGATGAGTCGTATAGGATTTGATGCCGCGAAATATACGAAATAGAATTTTAAAATATGAACGAATTGCAAATAAAAATCAAGGAGAGAATTTCTCACCCATTTGGATTACCATATTTAAATTTAAATGTTTAAATTTAAATTATTGGATGCTTGATTAATTGGTAAATTTATATTTATCCGTGGATGACTATTTATATATATAGTAGTGTATATATTAGTATTGGAGTGATATTCCCGCACATTATAGCGGATGAGACCCTATGCTCCCCGCAAAATAGCGGATGACCACTATATACCGTGACATCCCCCTCGAAGTGGGATTAGTATTTTTGTTGTTGTCTAACATCTGCGGAAGTAGGGAAACAGGTTAGAGAGATCCAACTGGATTCCTCAAATATATTAGTATTTTTTATATATAAAATGCCGGATGTTTCTGTGTTGTAAAATTTTAAATGTTATAATGGTATGGAAATTAACATTGGATATGTTAAATACCATAAATATTCTTTTAAATTATTAAGGAATTAAATGAGAATTTTAAAGTAAAAGTGTATATATATATATCAAAATTTGGGTTATTTAAAGGAGAGTAGTTTGAATAAGCGAAAATAGTTTTTTGATCATACAAAATAATGTGGAAAAAATATTTTAAAAAGAGAATTTAAATAATTATATAAAGGAATTTTTAAAGACTGGATTTTAAAATGATATTTAGGAAATATAAAAAGAAGTTAAAATCGATATAAAAAAATTGTTTGGCAAAAATAATTGAAACTTATAAGGAATTAGATTTATAGTAATGGAATTTTATAATAAGATTATTTTAGTGAAACTTAAGGGAATTATAGAAAAAAAATATAAACGATGTTTGTAAATTAAAGAAATTGATATCTGGTTATAAATTGGAAATATAATTTTACCAGAAGAATTAATATTTTAAAATATGGAAATAGGGTGAGAGAAAAATAGTGAAAACTATTTTGAACTGAAAATGGTTAAGGATATCGAAGGAAAGTTATGTGGTGGAAATCGAGAAGGATTTATAAATTGAAATTTGGTTATTGAGATTTAAAAATTTATTTTAATTGATAAGTTAAGTTTTATGTAAGAAGGAAAATTCTTATTTATTAACTATGAAATTTTAAAGTTAGTTAGCATTGAAATACTTCAGAAGTGAATTTTTAAAATACTTAGTATCTGTTTTAATAAAATCCTAAATGTATAAAACTGCTTCGAAAAGCGATGTTATAGAAAGTGTTTTCAACGTTTAAATAATTATTTGAATATGTCTTAAAACAAATTATTAATATTTTCTTTTAAATACTTATTTATATATATATTCGAAATATTTTAAATATATCTTTAAAACTTCTCGGAAGTTTGAAAATGGGGTTATTCGGTAGATGGGATTTTAAAAAAAATCTTAAAATAGGATTGGGAGGAGGAGTAAGCAAATTTCCGAATTAATTTATAAAAGTGAACTTCGAAGAATGAAATAAAATTCATAAAAGAAGTAGAAAGGGAAATTGGGATTATAGTGAAGTACAATTGACTTTGGAAATATTGAAGGGAATTAATTAAAGAATTCTGGAATTTATAGAATTCATTATAAACTAGTCAAGGAATTTACAAATAAAATTGTAAATAATTTTAAGAAAATAAATAGGAAATGTTTTGTAGTAAATATAAGGATTTGAAAACTGTTTTCAAATGCTGAAGAACTGAAAGAAATATCTTATGAAGATGTTTTGAAATAAATTTTAGGAAATTTATAATAAGTCCCGATGATTACTTTTGGATGTTTCTTGATAGTTAAATAACCGATTATTAATTTTGGCCAATTTCGTTAATCGTTTCGAAGAGACCGAGATCATATTTAATTATCCGAATACCACTTCGATCCATTTTGAACGTTACGAATGAATACCATTGAGATGATGAAGATGGCGATTCGGTTTGTCCAAACCCAAAACAATTTGTATGGACGAATGCTATCAGAACATCATCTTTGGGGGACGACGAGCATTCTAAGTAAAATTTTATTCTTGAAAGGTAACGCTTAGCCTCGAGCCTCATCAACTGGGAATGACTAAAACATGGGAGATGCAGCAAGGCTAAGTGGGTCATACTCAAATAGGGTATGTTATCACCTTTTTAGATGTCCAAGGAAACCTTTATATTATGGATATGGTTGTGCATGGAAGTAGCGCTCGATGGTAATGGTGGGAACATCCAGGGTGATAACATATTCGGTCTATCTAGGCTAGGGGTAGGTTGATCGTGTGTAGCAGGGAATCCCGGCATGTTCCTCGGTACATTGTTCTAGAGGTGTACTGTAGTAGGCGGTACCCTAGTGGCCCGTCATTCGATGGAGTTCATTCTCCAAAAGAGCCATACAGTTTTGATCGTGTCCAATTATGCTGGAACGTGAGATGGAAGCATTTCAACTATTTTCTATTTACTTGATTTAGAAACTATTATAATATCAGACGAATTTGATAAAAATATTATGGTTATCGTGAGGTAAAAACCCGTTGTGTTTATGCATAACGTGGTCTTACGAGATACCTTTGGTTTCTAGAGGATTTGATAAAAGTCAATAATTCAATTTGAGTGTGTTTTCTCATACTGGTTTTCTCGACTAACTCGGCTGTTATTTTATTATATTGCTCGGATCAGACCGAGTATTACAGATTCAAAATAAAGTGCTATGGGGTACAGGAGACGAGCTGGAGGAGTTCAGACGTATATCACGTACTTGGTTATTTCCGTTGTACGAGGACAAGTTATTATAACTGTCCAGATTGTGGTATTGAATTTTTGTACTCTGATAGTGGTATGTATATTAACAATACAGTTCTTGTATTTAAAATCTGTTATTATACATCATATTTAGTTCCGCTGTGATTGTGAGATTCTGTGTTGTTCTATTTTCTTTTCTTCTACCTTTTTCTTCTTCACCCCTAATGAACTGGTTTTCCGGTAGTCGACTGCTCGGCATTTTATGTAATGGACGTATTGATGTTGATTTTCGAGGTCGAAAATCCCCGTCCGTTACAAGACTTTCACCCCTACATGTCCTTAGTGTGAAAGAGTTAGTTGATAGTCGAGTGGCTTGTCGTAAAAGTAGATCCAAGGTACCACATGTGGTCACCTCCATATTGAAAAGATGGAGTGCCCCCATGTTGAAAAGCAGAAGGGTAGCGGGATGGTTGAAAAGCCTACCGGGGCTGGTCCTAAAAACCCGTTCGTTACATTTGGTATCAGAGCTGAAAGTTAAACGAGAACCTTAGCTTTGGTGGGGTATAAACTCATTAGAGATTTGGTTAGTAATACCCTGGGATGAGTGACTCATTAATGGTAGGGTTAATAACTGTAACGACCCATAAATTTTAACTGTTTTAATAATGTGATTAATTGAATTTTTGTGAAATTTTAAAAATAAAATTTTGAAATAGAAATTTAA
This sequence comes from Allium cepa, assembly GCA_030765085.1. NCBI lineage: Eukaryota > Viridiplantae > Streptophyta > Magnoliopsida > Asparagales > Amaryllidaceae > Allium > Allium cepa. Next base: position 311,164,305 of record CM060942.1, on the reverse strand, counting down.
TATTTGGAATACGTCTAATTGAAAATAGCACACTGTAAATTTTCATCTAAAAATATGAAAGTTTATTTTATTGTGTAATTCTATTTCAATTTATATCAGTTAATATTTGATGATAATTAAATGTTTTCCATACCTGAATATTTTTCAATAGAAAATCGAAATCATCTTCTAACTGAGATGTCATTTTTCGTTTTTCCAAATTCGGACTTCTTTAGCTCCATCGATCTTATTTATCTGCGTTTTTGCTGCATTTTCCACTAATAGAAAATTTGACTTTTTTAAAATCCAATCCTATCACTGATATCTGTATACAGTTTTGAACGTCTCGTCGTGTGATCTCTGCGGTATATTCAATTCTGTGTTTTGAATTCCGACGCGCGACGGAATCTGCATAACAGTAACTGCACCGGTACACATTTGAGCCTTTTGTTTCTCTACTGACCATTCATTTGTTTCAACGGTCAGAAAATGAATGGCATTGCTTTTAATAATTCTCTGAATTTACTTTTTCTATTCCCTATTTTCTTTCATTTATTATTCCCCAGGGTTCGCGCAGACTTTCAGCTTTCTCGATTGCAAATGTTTGCCTCTCCATCTTTTCAAAAGAACATTGTTATATTACATATATTATATTTGCTATGGGCCTTTACTCATTTCCCTTCCCAAAGCTTTTATACTTGTTTTCCCATTCGTTTTTCATACCCATCCATCACCGAAGTCGTGCCTTCACACCCCACCAAACATCGTCCACCGGGCAGCAACATCCCAAGCACGCAAATAATTTCCTCTGCCCTTCACCTAGCAAGTGTCGAACATCTTCCTCCCTGATTTGCCTTCATCTGAAGCACGCCACATCTTCTGACTCAAGCGCCTACCTCATGGCTTCCCTGCTGTTAACCAGCGACTCCGAGCCTGCATCGGCACTCCTCCATGCTTGCGGGAGTAGCCAATTTAGTTAATATTCTTTTTAATTGTGTGTGTGTACATATATATATACCGTATAAGGATTTTGCAAATTTTATATACATGGTGATATGTTTTATTTTATATAAAAAGTATAAACTGTAAATCTGAGAATATATTATATATATATATACATTCATATTCAGGTCAGCAATTTTATTTATGTTTTGCAGTTCAAGCTTGCAGATTCGTTTTCTGTACAACTAATTTTATATCATCTGCATCGGTATATATATGCTTTACATGTTTAGTTATGGCATATATTTTATTTTTGTGAAATACTACCTATGTTGTACAGCATATATGTTTATATGCGGTAAAATATTGACAAAGCGTATCTATAGTTTAAAATAATAGTCTGTTATATAAGTCATTTGTATATAAACTATTTTGGCAGAAGTTTAATTCGTATATAATAGTCTGTTTTATAAGTCATTTGTCATTTGCAAACTACTTACAAAGCGTATCTATGTTTAAGATATTAATAGCTGTAGAATTAGCTGTTGTATCATTATATGTATATACAGTGAAGAAGAAAGAAAAAGTAATATCTGTATTATATTGTAGAGTTGTTTCCTGTTATTTCTATTTTAGATTTAAAGTGATAATAGGTTAGATAGGGTAGGTTGTATGCATCTATATGTTTGTTATACAGGCTCTGTCATTAATTCGCATGAAAAAGAAATAGTATAGTTATAATATAGCAGTACAGGTCTATTTATATATTATATTATTTATATATTATATAGGTGGTCCATATACCCATTACTGTCATACTTTTTGGATTGCTCTGACAAGGCTTGCCTCTTTAACGTATTATACATATTTGCTTTAATGTAGCTTGCGTGCCATATATATTTTGGTGAATATAGACCTATTGTTTAGATGCCTACATTTCCACATAAGCTGCTAGTAGCTTAGTGATGTATATATATACGCCGAGCACATAAATATTAGGGGACAAGACGTGTTTGTAACCAAGCCATGGGCGATATACGTATACTTCTTATATATATTAACGGCACTTTTGAATATGTAGTATATGCCAATTTTGGAAATTTGGTAGGAAATTATGGATGTTGTAGATATAATTGCCTTTCTAGAAAAAGTGTATATACATATATTTCGCATCGGAAAAAAAATAATATCCGTATAAATTTGGTTTTTTTATGTTATTCTTTATTTTATTTTTTATTTTCTTTCGTTTCCATCAAATTTATCGTGCTAAAATCTGTTTCGTGCTTGTTACGGCTAATTGATTTGTCATGCCTGATTCGTGCCCGTGTATGTTACATTGTTCTTTTCTGTAGCTGTTTTCCATCGTTCCCTAGCCATAAAAGGTGAGAAATCATTCACGATTAATGTTCTTTTATTTATTAAATTTGATTTCAATTGAAACGACAATTGAAATATGATGTTGTTAGTTATTTACACTGTTATATATATGCTACTACCTGTATCAGTTCACCTGCGACATCTAACACCATTATCTGTTATTTATATTGATGATATATGCCTGTTATATTATTATCATATCTCTTATCACTCTGCAAGTTCCCTTTTAGTATAGAATTCACTATGGGTTGAAATGATACATACCCGAACGATCTGTAGAATAGGAGAAAATCGTTGTGGGTTGAAATGATAAACCCAAGTGATTTTCATTAAATTGAATTTGGGATTACGGGTTGAAATGATATATATAAACCCGTATATATTTAAATTATGAATTGAAATGATAAATATCCGTATCACTTGACCATAGGATACAAAATTATATACAAATACCGATGGTCTGTATATAAATATTTTGAAAATGATTTCTATGGTTCTGGAAAGCAATATATGGTTTTATATAAATATTGATTTTAGATATTATAATAAATGTTATTTTATATATAGTTAAATTCTTGATTTTAAGCTATGTATAAACTTGTTTTAATATAAAATAAGCTTAATAATAAAATTTGATTTTATTAAAATATAATATGGTTAAGTATTTATTTAAATTATATTTTAATATAGATTTTATAATGATTTTATAAATTAAGGTTGAGAAGGTAGATTTGAAATTGATGTGAAATTGTATTTAATTAAGAAATATGTTTAAGTAAAAATCAATTTGGAACTTATTGAATTTGAGATTGTTAAAGGATAAAATTTTATAACTTGATTTTAGTAAAGATGATTTGAATGAATATTTCAAGTTGAAGGAAATATTTAGTTTATTTGAAATATGTGGTTTATTTAAATAATATTGGATTTATTAAGTGAATATTTCAAAACTAAAAAAAAGAAGTTAAATTAAGATATGTATCGAATTGTCAAATTTAGTTTTGAGATTTTGAAATATTTTATGCTTTGGAATATATCGAAATTTAAATGGTTTATTTATGGTTCAAAATCTGTATTTGAAATCGATATAATGGTTTATTGAGAACTGAATTGAATTGAAATTGAGGATTTGAGATTTGACTAAATTTGAAATTTTGGGATTGGTGTTGATTTGGAATTGATTTGTGAAATTTGAGAAAGTTGTATTATTATATAAAGTATTTTTAAATTATATTTAAAACTATTTATATATGTTACTTTATAAATTCATTTTATATAAACTATTTTGATATAAATTATTTTTAATATAGACTATTTTAAATTATAAATATTTTTATATAAACTATTTTAAATGATAAACTATTTTATTATGTATACTATTATTTATATTTAAATAGTTAACTGGGAAGTGTTATGATCCCAAGCATTATGATTTCTAAATTTTGATTTCCAAAGTGTTTGATTTAGATAATGTTATAACTTTAAAGTGCTAATATTTTGTGAATAGATATATTTGAGATGGATATATTGAAAATGGAAATGATATCGTTTTGGTTTTGAAATGGAAGTGATATCATATTGACATGGTTTTGAAATGGCAATGATATTTTGGTTTTGAAATATAAACTATTTTGAAAGTTTATTAAATGACCAATCGGTGTAATAATTACGTAGTTATTGAAGAGTCCGGGATCAGTTAAGGACATACTCTCTGTCTAAACCGAAAACCACTTTAATAACTATTATATGTGGAGTATGATCTAAAATGAAGTTTTTGGAATAATGACGTTGCTGGATTTGAAGAAAGAGAACGATAATGGATAGCCTTGACACTTGTGTCAAATTTGAAATGACTTAAACAGGAGCCGTGTCGGGCCAATGAGGTTACCCACCTCTAAGCGAACACATTTCTTCGTAAACTACTCATTACTTGTTTTTGATTGGTGCGCATCCTTGAATTGGGAGTGTTGTTTCGCGATGTTGCGATCGTTGCGGTGATGCGTTCTCACCAGTCCGGATCAGGCAAACGGTAGTTTCATTACCTTGGGTATTGCCTCATGTGCCTTGTCATACTCGTATCCCTATGCGCGACCACTACGATTTGTCTTGTGTTATACCTAGGGAGTACTCCCTGATAGCCCACTAGTTTACGGTGGAGTTTACATTGCTGCATAGACTATGATGCTTATATAAAATGTGTTAAGGGGGATAATGGTAACACCTTAACGCTATTTTGGTACTTTATATTACTGATTGGCATTATCTACTTAGCATACACTACTATATATAGATTGTTTAACGAAACCTTAGAGGATGGTTATCCCAACATATTTTGAGTTACTTGTACTGCAGTTGTTATTTCACTTGAGTTGGATTTATCAATACAAGAATGTTAATGCTGACTCGAGTGTTTTGTGTGTTGCTTTACGCTCGGGTCAGACTGAGTGTACCAGTATTCAAGACTCACCTTTGGAGCTGGAGCTTCGCTTGGAGATCCAGCTATCTATCTAGCTTTCAGATATTCAGTTGATTCTAGTGATGTATTCTGATTCTTATATTTGACTATTGTATTTGAGATCTGTTGTAACTTATTTAACTCTGTTATATATATAGTAGCTTCATGAACTACTATTCATTTTCTTTCTGTTGTATATTGTTATATTACTCTGTGTTTGTGATTCTGTGATTATTTATTTACTGTATATACTGAGTTTTGCCAAACAATAGCTTAAAATCTGGTATTTTGAGCAATTCAATTCCGGCATATTCGGATACGAATGGTTGAAAATAGCAGGTCATTACATTTGGTATCAGAGCTTTGGTAGCTCTAGGCAAAACTCAGCATCTATGGTAAATGTAATTACAGAATCACTTTCATTCGAGCTTGAATTCCTTCTTTTGACTCGACCTCCTTTGAATTTTGGAACGTTCCCCTTGGTTCCAAAATCCATAAATCTGTTCTTGTCTCTTCCAATTCATATTCTTTGATTTTGGAGTATCCCATAACTCCACTTCAAATGATCTCTATAATAACCCGGCGGTCTCGCCAATCTTCGAATGATTTGTAAAAGGGGCGAAACTCCTTTATAGTAGGCAATGATTTACCGAAGATTTATGTATCCTCGGTTTACGATGTTATCTATCTCCTGCTATGCCTGAATTCTATTTCTTGAGAACGACTGTAGATTTTCCTTGGAATTCTTTATCGACCTTATTCTTGAAGTCACGGTCGACCTGGTTAAAGTTGCCCGCGATTTAGTAAACTTATTCATCTTCCTATTTTGTTATTTAATTAGCTTATATATCTTTGTTTCAAATCTATTGTCGAATCAAAATTCCCCTTGATTTGAGTCCATCAAATTTGAATCTCTATCCTTGCTTTGAAATTCATTCTTATATCGTCGAGCGATGAAGTGTATTTGTAAATTAATATTAAAAATGTTATATATATATTGTGTTGTTTGAGTTGTTGATGCTGATTTGAGATTTCGATCGATTCGTCTGATCAACGATATCGATAGGATTTCCAAAACGCTTAAGCAGAGCAAATTGACACAATATTATTTTCAAATTTGGTAAAAGAAATAAATTTTGTATGAGTATAATTTATAAGTATAAGTTTTCTGAAATTAAATAGTTAATGAATTGGTTGTTGAAAATAATTCTATTTGATTTTCATTTATTGTTTTGTAAACCACTGACTATTGCATAATAAAAATAAATGGAATTATAAAACATGGTTTATAAGTTGATTGGAATTTAAATAGATTTAAATTAGAGTTTGAGAATTTAATTTTCGATAATTCCAAACTTTGGTTTTAAAGTTCTAAAATGTATTATCTAATTTTCAAATAGAAATTGTTATCTAAAGAAAGAAAAATGTTTAAATCTGTGCTCTTCTCTTTGTAACTGGAAAATAATTTCGGTGATGGCGGCCGCACCATCGACATTCATTTTCAAGTTTCGAAGTGGAGAGACTATTCTGCAGCTTTGCAACGGTTTTGTTTTGGAAATCAAATTGATTTGGACTTCTAACGTATGACTTGATTTATATACATACATATATATATATATATATATATATTGATATTTGATTTTTAATTTGATTTGATATATATAGTATATGTACATTTATCTATAAGATGGTTTGAAGTCAATCGAAGATTAATTCTTAAAATTTTGATTTAAGGATGATTTTCAATAGAGCCAAAAAATTTGACTAAATTCTTAACTTGAAATAAGTGAATTAAATTTTTTTATTTGGATAATACTCAATTGCATTATATATAACTTACCTAAATTTTCAAAAGTTAACTATGTAATTGAATATTATACAATATAAAACGATGTTAAAAGAAATTTTAAATAAATTTGAGTAGTTATAATAAATGTTGTACACTTCAAATTTTAAATTATAAAAATATTAATAGAGATAACTAGAATAATAAGATAATGAATTAATGAGATAAATTAAATATATTATTTCTTTGAAGGAATTAATAAATTAACAATTGAATCAACTAAAGAAATACCTTGAAATAATATTGAATATTAATTGATTTAAATTGAAATTTATATGATTGGAATTAACAGTATGAACTAACACATTTAAATTGAATGGCTATTTATTGATTTAATATAAATGGATTTGACCAAATTGTTAAATATTAATTGATTAAATTGAAATCTATATTGTTTAAATTAATTGTTTTTATTTTGTAATTCAAGTCTATTTTCTTCTGGTGGTTTCTATTCTCCTACCTCCTTCCTTTTCGAGGACAAAAATTTTTTGAGTGGGGGAGAGTGTAATGACCCGTAAATTTTAACTATTTTAATAATGTGATTAATTGAATTTTTGTGAAATTTTAAAAGCAACATTTTGAAATAGAAATTTAATATTTGGAATACTTCTAATTGAACATAGCAAACTGTAAATTTTCATCTAAAAATATGAAAGTTTATTTTATTGTGTAATTCTATTTCAATTTATATCAGTTAATATTTTATGATAATTAAATGTTTTCCAAACCTGAATATTTTTCAATAGAAAAATTGTAAATCATCTCCTGACTGAGACATCATTTTTCGTTTTTTCAAATTCATACTTCTTTAGCTCCGTCGATCTTATTTTTCTGCGTTTTTGCTGCATTTTCCGCTAGTAGAAAATTCGAATTTTTATAATCCAATCCTATCACTGATATCTGTATACCGTTTTGATCGTCTCGTCGTACTGATCTCTGCGGTATATTCAATTCTGTGTTTTGAAGTCCGGCGCAACGGAATCTGTATAACGGTAACTACACCGATACACATTTGAGCCTTTTGTTTCTCTACTGACCATTCGTTTGTTTCAACGGTCAGAAAATGAATGGCGTTGCCTTTAATGATTCTCTGAATTTACTTTTTCTATTCCCTATTTTTTTCATTTATTATTTCCCGGGGTTCGCGCAGACTTTCAACTTTCTCAATTGCAAATATTTGCCTCTTCTTCTTTTCAAAAGAACATTGTTATATTACATATATTATATTTGTTGTGGGCCTGTACTCATTTCCCTTCTCAAAGCTTTTATACTGGTTTTCCCATTCATTTTGCATACCCATCCATCACCGAAGTCGTGCCTTCACACCCCACCAAACATCGTCCACCGGGTAGCAGCATCCCAAGCACACAAATAATTTCCTCCGCCCTTCACCCAGCAAGTGTCGAACCTCTTTCTCCTTGATTTCGCCTTCACATGAAGCACGCCACATCTCCAGACTCAAGAGCCTACCTTACGGCTTCCCTACTGTTAACCAGCGACTCCAAGCCCGCATCGGCACTCCTCCGTGCTTGCTTGAGTAGCCAATCTAGTTAATATTCTTTTTAATTGTATATATATATACACACACATTTGCACCGTGTAAAGATTTTGCAAATTTTATATATATGGTGGTATGTTTTATTTTATAAAAAAAGTACAAACTGTAAACTGAGAATACATTGTATATAACTATATATATTCACATTCAGGTCAACAATTTTATTTTTGTTTCTATATTTTGCAGTTCAAGCTTGCAGATTTGTTTTCTGTACAACTAATTTTATATCATCTGCATTAATATATATATGCTGTACATATTTAGTTATGGCATATATTTTATTTTTGTCAAATACTACCTATGTTGTATAGCATATATGTATATATGCGGTAAAATATTTACAAAGCTTGTCTATAGTTTAAGATAATAGTCTGTTTTATAAGTCATTTGTATATAAACTATTTTGTGAGAAGTTTAATTCGTATATAATAGTCTGTTTGATAAGTCATTTGTCATTTGCAAAATATTTACAAAGTGTATCTATGTTTAAGATTTTAATAGCTGTAGAATTAGTTGTTGTATCCTTATATGTATATATAGTGAAGAAGAAAGAAAAAGTAATATCTATATTATATTGTAGAGTTGTTTCCTGTTACATCTATTTTAGATTTAAAGTGATAGTAGGTTAGATAGGGTAGGTTGTATGCATCTATATGTTTGTTATACAGGCTCTGTCATTAAGTTGCATGAAAAAGAAATAGTATAGTTATAATATAGTAGTACAAGTCTATTTATATATTGTATAGGTGGTCCATATACCCATTACTGTCATACTTTTTGGATTGCTCTGGCAAAGCTTGCCTCTTTAACGTATTATATATATTTGCTTTAATATAGCTTGCGTGTCGGGTATATATATATGGTGACGTGTGTGTGTGTATATATATATATATGGTGAATATAGACCTATTGTTTAGATGCCTGGATGTTCACATAAGCTGCTAGTAGCTTAGTGATGTATATATATACACCGAGCACATATATATCAGGGGACAAGACGTGTTTGTTACCAAGCCATGGGCGATATATGTATACTTCTTATATATATTAACGGCACTTTTGAATGTGTAGTATATGCCAATTTAGGAAATTTGGTAGCAAATTGTGGATGTTGTAAATATAATTGCCTTTCTAAAAAAAAGTGTATATACATATATTTCGCATCGAGAAAAAATAGAATATCCATATAAATTTGTTTTTATTTTATTTTATTTTATTCTTTATTTTATTTTTTCTTTTCTTTCGTTTCCATCAAATTTTTCATGTTAAAATCTGTTTCGTGCTTGTCGCGTCTAATTGATTTGTCGTGCCTAATTCGTGCCAATGTATGTTACATCATTCTTTTCTGTAGCTGTTTTCCATCGTTCCCTCGCCACAAAAGGTGAGCGATCACTCACGATTAATATTCTTTCATTTATTAAATTTGATTTCAATTGAAACGACAATTGAAATATGCTGCTGTTAGTTATTTACACTGTTATATATATGTTACTACCTGTATCAGTTCACCTGCGACATCTGACACCATTATCTGTTATTTATATTGATGATATATACCTGCTATATTATTATCATATCTGTTATCACTCTGCAAGTTCCCTGTTAGTATAGAATTCACTATGGGTTGAAATGATACATACCCGAACGATCTGTAGAATAGAAGAAAATCATTGTGGGTTGAAATGATAAACCCAAGTGATTTTCATTGAATTGAATTTGGGATTACGGGTTGAAATGATATATATATATATATATACCCATGTATATTTAAATTGTGAATTGAAATGATAAATATCTATATCACTTGACCATAGGATAGAAAATTATATACAAATACCGTTGGTCTATATATAAATATTTTTAAAATGATTTCTTCGGTTTTGGAAAGAAATATACGGTTTTATATAAATATTGATTTTAGATATTATATAGATATTATTTTATATATAGTTAAATTCTTGATTTTAAGCTATGTATAAACCTGTTTTAATATAAAATAAGCTTAATAATAAAGTTTGACTTTATTAAAACATAATATGGTTAAGTATTTATTTAAATGATATTTTAATATAAAGTTTATAATGATTTTATAAATTAAGATTGAGAAGATAGATTTGAAATTGTATTTAATTAATAAATATATTTAATTAAAAATCGATTTGGAACTTATTGAATTTGAGATTGTTAAAGGACAAAATTTTATAACTTGATTTTAGTTAAGGTGATTTGAATGAATATTTCAAGTTGAAGGAAATATTTAGTGTATTCGAAATTTGGGGTTTATTTAAATAATATTGGATTTATTAAGTGAAAATTTCAAAGCTAAAAAAATAAAGTTAAATTAATATATGTATGGAATTGTCAAATTTAGTTTTGAGATTTTGAAATATTTTAAGTATTGGAATATATCGAAATTTAAATGGTTTATATGTGCATCAAAATCTGTATTTGAAATCGATATAATGGTTTATTGAGAACTGAATTAGGTTGAAATTGAGGATTTGAGATTTGACTAAATTTGAAATTTTGGGATTGGTGTTGATTTGGAATTGATTTGTGAAATTTGAGAAAGCTGTATTATTATTTAAAGTATTTTTAAATTATATTTAAAACTATTTATATATGTTACTTTATAAATTCATTTTATATAAACTGTTTTGATATAAATTATTTTTAATATAAACTATTTTAAATTATAACTATTTTTATGTAAACTATTTCAAATGATAAACTATTTTATTATGTATACTATTATTTATATTTAAACAATTAAGTGGGAAGTGTTGTGATCCAAGCATTATGATTTCTAAATTTTGATTTCCAAAGTATTATGATTTCCAAAGTGTTTGATTTAGAAAGTGTTATAACTTTGAGCTACTAAGATTGTGTAAATAGGTATATCAGAGATGGATATATTAAAAATGGAAATGATATCGTATTTGGTTTTGAAATGGAAGTGATATCGTGTTGACATGGTTTTGAAATGGCAATGATATTTTGGTTTTGAAATATAAACTATTTTGAAAGTTTATTAATGACCAATCAGTGTAATAATTAGGTAGTTATTGAAGAGTCCGGGATCGGTTAAGGACATACTCTCTGTCTAAACAGAAAACCACTTTAATAACTATTATGCGCGGAGTGTGGTCCAAAATGAAGTGGTTGGAATTATGACGTTGCTGGATTTAAAGAAAGAGAACGATAATGGATAGCCATGACACTTGTGTCAAATTTGAAATGACTTAAAAAGGAGCCGTGCCGGGCCAATGTGGTTAGCCACCTCTAAGCGAACATACTTCTTCATAAACTACTCATTACTTGTTTTTGATTGGTGCGCACCCTTGAATTGGGAGTGTTGTTTCGCGGTGTTGCGATTGTTGCGGCGATGCGTTCTCACCAGTCCGGATCAGGCAAACGGTAGTTTCACTATCTTGGGTATTGCTTCATGTGTCTTGTCATACTCGTATCCCTATGCGCGACCACTACGATTTGTTTTGTGTTATACCTATGGAGTACTCCCTGATAGCCCACTAGTTTACGTGGAGTTTACAATGTTGTATAGACTATGACACTTATACAAAATGTATTAAGGGGTATAATGGTAAAACGCCTTAACGCTATTTTGATACTTTATATTACTGATAGGCATTATCTACTTAGCGTACACTACTATATATAGATAGTTTAATGGATCCTTAGAGGATGGTTATCCCAACATCTTTTGAGTTACTTGTACAATAGTTTTTATTTCACTTAAGTTGGATTTATTGATATAAGAATGTTAATCCTGATTCGAGTGTTTTGTGTTTTTCTTTACGCTCGGGTCAGACTGAGTGTACCAGTATTCGAGACTCACCTTTGGAGTTGGAGCTTCGCTTGGAGATCCAACTATTTATCCAGCTTTCAGATATTCAGTTGATTCTAGTGATGTATTCTGATTCTTGTATTTGACTATTGTATTCGAGATATGTTCTAACTTATTTTACTCTGTTATATATATAGTAGCTTCATGAACTACTATTCATATTTTTTACGCTGCATATTGTTATATTACTCTGTGTCTGTGATTCTGTGATTATTTATTTACTGTATATGGTAAGTTTTTCCAAATAATAACTTACAGTCTGGTATTTTGAGCAATTCAATTCCGGCATGTTCGGATACGAATGGTTGAAAATAGCAATTCGTTACAGTAACACCATAGAATGAGTTTGAATGTATTATATATATGCGCGTATTTGTTATTTGATATAAAAATTGTTTGTGTTGATTTATCGGTTAAGTGGTTTATAAATTCTTGTCGATATGGGAAGCACAATTATATCGATAAGTATTTCTAAACTCTTAACAAGGCATATCGGCACACTGATTTTGAAAAAATTGTAAATGAAATAATTTTACCTAGGATTCTTTTTTGAATATAAAGTATATATTTTGAAAAGTTGTATAGTTAGAATTCAGGATTAGTGAAATTTAAATATAAACATCTTGTTTCACAGTTTGACTATAAGAAGTTTCATAAAGATAATTGGTAAGTGAGAAATTTGATAAGGTAATTAAGATCTTTAATCCTTATTCCAAATAATAAATTAAGAAATGATAATGTTAAGTTACTACCATAAATTGATCAATTGTTTGAATTAAAAGTTTAAGTACAAATACTTTGTGAATTAAGTTTCACGATTTGACAATAAGGTGTTTGATTATAAGATTTGTTTAAGAAAGGAACATATGATAAAAAAGTATTTAAATAATAGAAAATAATTATGTAAAAGGTAAAAAAAATATGAAAGGAATGAGAATTTAAATTCGAGTAAAAGAATTGTGGTAATTTAAATGAAGTTAATTAATATAAGATAAAATGAATTTATAAAATAGGTTTTATAAAGTAATCTCTAAAGGATTTTGAAAATGGTATTATTTTAGATAAAAAGAGGAAATTTATGATAACTAATTCGATTGGCTCGAAAATAAACTAAGATTGGGCAGAGATGTGTTCAGACGGTAAACATTTCTCTTAAGTATTACTCTTTTTGTTAAGAGGATATATGATACTGTTGGTAGCACCAAATTCCCTGGATTGTTTTGGGGTTACTCGATCAATATAATTTTCTTAAGTTAAAAAAATAATGTGAATCATTGATTAGTAACCATTATAAAAGTGTTTAAACTAAAGATAAATTGGGATCGCTAATTGCTAAAAGAAAGCGGAATTTTTGATGATTTACCTAACTCAATGCTAAGAAATTTGTGAAAACTTTTGGCAAAAGATTGAAATACTTTGAGTAAATGAAATAAGATAAAGATAATTTATAAATCTGATTTATAAAGAAAATTTAAGAGTTAATAATTTGACGATTTAAATATGGATGGTTTTAATAAAATTCAAGCTAGAAAATTAATGATAGTATTAAATAATAAATAAGTTTTATAACTTATGAATTTGAGATAATAGTAAATTACAACAAACTCTAAATTTGTTAGACATATGGATTTAAGTTAAATCAGTTTGAAATTTGGGATTTGTATATACTCTTAGGACGTAAAGGTATATCATACAAATATAGATTTAAGTCATGAACTATTAAGTAAATAATGACTCCTTAAAAAGGAAATTATAACTTAGAGATGAATCTGGCATAAATTAAGAATTTGGACTTAAAATCTTTAAAAGTGATTGATTTGCATAAGTTATAAGATGAAATAAACTTAAGTAATAGTTTTACGAAATGGTTCATAAATAATATTAGTGTTAAAGGAAATATACTAAGTTAAAGGATTGTGGGAATTATAATATAGAAAATCATCTTTTGAGTGAAAAATAATGGACGCGAATAAAGAGAGTTTGGTATAACTGAGAAAAAAACCAAGAGGAATAAATATGTAATTTATATGTAGATCATTTCATCGTGTAAATGTTGATCTAATATCCGAGTATGGAACTTTGAGGTGTTTACATCAATCTGGAAAAGGATTTATCACTTGATTCTTGACAACGAATACTAATTAGGTTTTATGGTTGGGTACTTAAGTTTTCTATCACAGTTGAGAACTATGCAAGGAAAGCAAAGGTTTTGTTCTAGAAGCCCAATCAGAGTCCTCACTAAAGGATCGGGGGAGCGATATTAGTTTGAAAATAAAGTTATGTATTCGAATAAGAGATCAAATAAGATACTTCATATTGTAACGATCCGGATTTTTCATCGTTCAATTTTGGAATATTTAAATGGTTTTAAATATTGAATTTGAATTATAGATTGATTTTGAATATGAAAATTTGGTTTTCATTTATAAAATAAAATTCAGAATTTAAATATAGTGATTTATTGGATCATTTAATTATCGAATTTTATAATTGAATATTGGGTAAATTATTGAATCTTGAGTTTTAAGCTTGTTAAAAATAATTTAAAGGCTTGTGAAATGTATATTAATAATAATAAAGATAAGAAAGTTTTTAATTTGAATTTAAAAGTGATTTGTCCAGTTTTAAAAATATATCGTTTAAATTGACGTATATAAATAGCCTTCCAAGACACAGCCTCGGAATTCAACGAAACCAGTTCCTTTGGATCCATAATAGTGTATTATTATCGGATTCCAAGTTTCATAGCGTTTGAAGTTATTGTTTGGCCGTACGGTATATAAACACGTTGAAAAGTAATATCAAAAATTTAATATAATAATTGGGTCCAAAAAGCTATCTTCTCCACACGATCGGATTAGGACTCGAAACTTTTTCTGTTACGTTCAGAATAGGGGTGAAACATTATAAATGCCTAGCAGCATGCCTCCATAGGAGATCAAAATTTTAAGTTGCTAAAATGAAATATTTTATAATTAAATAAATTTAAATAAAATCAAATCAAGGGAAATCGTAGCCGACCTCAAAACCATTTGAACACGCTACCCCTAAAATCACGTATACCTTCTCCTTTCCTTTTATAAAACACGAGTCCCGTTCCCTTTTAGTTCAAAGAAGCGAAATCGTAGGTAGTTATACAAAACTAAAAAAATAATCAAAGAAGGGAAAGCGAATCGCGACGAGGGCGCGATGGCCAAATTCAGGTGCGGCGAGGGGTGGTAGAGCGAAAGCACGAGATGGATTTGGAAAAGGCGTTTCGGTCGACTAGATCACAATTACTGGATGGAGACGCATTTTCTTGGTTAGGGTTGCCGATGACTGTGTAATTGGAGCCACGCCTTGTGGAGGAGCAGCCCACGAGTGTGAAATTGGCGAGGCGGCTATAGCCGAAGGGGGGTAGAGGCAATCGTGGGTTGCACTGATGTGGTTCTACTGGATTTTCCTTGCATTTTATCTCAAGATGAAGCAGCGACTAGGTCAGAAACTTGTTAAGATGAGCGTCGTGCCTGGAAGTTGCTCGTCGCACTGCCATGGATTCTGAATTCTTGATTGCCTAACTAGTTCACGATTTTAATTGCCGCGTTCAGTTCTGATGGGAGAATTGCCTGAGAGTTGGACTAGTTAGCATGTGAAGTTAGTTGATGCTTGGATATCGTGAGGACCTAGTTTCGTTTGTGCCTATATAATGATAAAGAAGGTAAATGATTAGTTGGGAAATTTTAATTTATATTAAAAAATTTATTTATTAATTATTCAAAGTTCTAAAATTTTCTAAATTATTTATGCATACGAGGTCGGGAAAAATAAAATAAATAAATCATGAAATAAGCTGTGTTTGGCTCGTAGTTGTGGAATATACGAAATGAAATCAGGATTGGAAACGGGTCACAAGTAAAAATAAAAGGTGAGAAAATTCTTACTCATTTGGCTTATCAGTTTAATTTTTGTAACGATCCCGGTTTAAAGACGAATTTAAATTTGTAATTTAATTTAATTTTTGGGTTAAATTGTAGATTTATTTGAATTTTTCGAATTTAATAAGATATACATACTTAGTTGTTTTAAAAATTTGGATTTGAAACTCAAAATAAATATTTTAAGTTGAATTGGATTATAAATAAAATTTTGATTTGGAAATTCAAAATGAATTGGATTTAAAGATTATACTTTGGGAAAAAATAATATGTATGATTATTTATTAAATCTATAAACTGTGTTTCAATCCATTTTCTTTATGAAGTCATAAAAAGTATAAAATAAAATATATGTTATAAATTTAATGTTTGATAGTTAAACTGTAAATAGAAATAAAAGTCAAGAATTTATGTTAATAATAAAATTATATGGTCAAATGGCGACGTAAGATAAATACATACTATAACAATTTTTATATGAAGCATAAAGGCAAAGAAGAAAAGAAAAAAACAAACAAGTATGTTGCTGTGAATTTTATATATGCAATGCAAAAGAAACAGACAAATATGTACATATAAAGAAAGAAAAAAAATCAAAAGGAATAAGTATGAACTCTTGAAAAGAAACAAAAAAATATCTACAAAACAAAACTGCATATGCAAATCAAATGGATTTGTATGTAAACAAAAATGGGGACATAAGCATTAAATACAATCTATTCTAAGCATAAATATGGTCATTTCAAATGTAAGAAAATCATTTCAGCCGAAATGTTAAAATCACTTCATTTCAGTTTATAAAAAATCTTTAGTCAAAGAAAAAAAAATCTCTGACCCAAAATGTTGTACCAGTTAAAACCTTCCCCTTTTACAAACTGTTTTCTATGTATATGCCTTTTTATTCTAGTTCATTCAGTAAAGAGAAAAAAAACTAAGCAAACCAGAAAAAAGAAATGAACATCATTATCTACAAACTCAAAATCATTCAATTCAAAGAAAACAAAGCAAGTTTAAAGGGCAGATCAAAACTGCAGCCTTCGAACAACAGCTGCTCTATGTTCTTCAATTTTATGTGAGTAAACATACTACTTATATTTTAAATTTGTATTTTTGATTCATGAATAACCTTATGCTTGGCTGTATATTTTTTCTAATAATTAGTTCTGTATAAGTATATGTGGTACCGTGTACTTTGATGGTGCTGTTCTTCCTGTTTCTGGTTACAGAGTGAACATAAACAAGAAAAATCTAATAAATTTTCATACAAACATCTTTAACTTTGGATTTTTAAATAAAACAAGTTTGTTTAAATTTAAACCATGGTCCAGATTTTTTTTAGCTTGAAGATGAAAGAACTTGACCCTGTAAACTCATTTTATAGCTAAATAAGAAATCATATGATTTATTCGAGTAGTTTAAATTATTGATTTGATTATATAACATGAATAAGCATACAATGATAGGATTTTTAAAATTAATGCGATGATTTTTAATTTAGTAATCCAAGTTCAGTTCATATTTGAACAAAATATGCTTTTTAATCAATTCCTGGCGATCGAACGAATGTTGGGTATTGAAATTTTGCTCGAAGTTGGCTTGGTGATCAATGAAGTTGAGAAAATTGTTATATGATTTTTCTATTGCATGAGATGGTAGAACGAGGCAAGATTAGGGTTTAATGCTTTGGTTTTGTCGTGGTCAGAAACAAAGTGATTTCATCACCTCTGTTTGATCGAGTTGTACGAAACTAAGGGGAATGGAAGAACAAGGGGTTACATGGAGAGGCTGAAGTCGCGGCGTCTCCGATAGTGGGAGCGACCGTGGCAAAGTATTTTTATATGGTGAGTTCGAGTTTCAGGTTTCGAGCGAAATGCCTGAATTTCGTTTTGAAATTCTTGGTGACGAATTGTGTTTCGATTTCGAGAGTAAGTGAGTTTTGCGACTTACCAGAGGGGGTGGGGTTCGTCGGGGCCGTGGCGCGACGTCGTGCACGTGTACGGCGTGGGTTTGTGTCTGTTTCGTTGTTGGAGAGCTATTCGAGTTGTTACTTACTTTGAGTTTAACCTGAGCGCGCGTAAGCATGATTTCTCGATACCATAACTTAAGTTTAAACTTAAACTAACTGGAAAGAAAAAAAGAGGAAGAAGAAGCGTACGTGGGGAATGAGGGGTGACTCGGGAAAGTTGGTGAGAAACTCGAAGTGATACTCGAGTATATCCTGGGAAGTTCTCGAATGGTTTTTTTTTTTCAAACTGCAATGTTATAAAAAAATTAAGTTAAGCAAATTATCGTTCAAAAAAAGTTTTAAGCATTGTAGACTTAGTAAGTGTGTAACGATTTGAGTTAAGACTTTAATACAAGTTTTAGTTATTTTAGAATGTTTTTAAAATCTTAATTAATGTTTTAATTAAGTAGATAATTTAAGTTAAGTATTAAATTAATTAATATTAAAGTTTTGTAGTTGGCAACAATTTAAATTTCAAAGTTTAAAGAAGATTTTTAAAATGTTAATTAAGACAAAGAATTATTATTATTAATTGTTTAAAAAGGGTAATTAAGAATGATTAATTAATTTAAAATTGTAATTAACTAAGTGATTAGAGATTGATTAATTTGAAATTAAAGATTTGTTAATTAATAATTAAGTGTTTAATTTATTTATAATTAAGAATTGTTAATTAGATAATTAAAGTTAATTAATTTATAATTAGTAGTTAATTAAGATAATTGATTAAGGAATAATTAATTAAAATTTAACCATTAAGAATAGTTAATCATTGATTTAAATAAATCAATAAAATAGTTATGTGGTTAATTCTTTTAAATCACCTTCACCTTAAATTGGAGTGATTGAGTATCATCAAATTTTGTGTACTGGATTGATATTTCTGTCTGTGATTGTGATACTGTGTGATGTGAATTGCTTTATGTTGAACTGTGATTTGTGATTTGTTTCTGCATTCATGTGAAAACCCCTTTGCCCGTAAAATGGCATTTGAATTTCGATGCGACAGGGAATCGGATTCCAGTTGGTTATTCAAAACCCACATCGAATCATAATGATGAATCTTTGTGATTGATAAATCTACTTTATCTGTGAATCTATGAATGAAGATAAGCGTTATGTATTATATCACTTATCGGGATTGATATGATGGAATCTTTTATGATTGATGTTGTGCACTATTATGTAAGACCCCCTGGACCACACTTATACACACACAAATATGGATTTCCATGGAAATCGGTTAAGTCACAGATTTTTAAATAGTTTTGAATTTGAATTTTAATCCCAATGGTTTTGGAAATGGATTGGGTTTAAAATAAAAAGCCATTGAAAAGGTGTTTTAAAAATGAAAGTTATTTTGAATACCTTAATAAAGATTTAAAATTTGAATAATTTGATTTAAATTGAATTCTATATTTGGTATTTACGATTTAAAACGGTATACAAGTTTAAATGGATTTTAAACCATTTTTAAAGTGTTGTTTTGGGAATTTGAATTAACCCAAAGATTTTAACTTGTATAAATGAGATCGGATTTTTCCAAAATAAAACTAGTTGTTTTCAAATGATAAAAGCTTTCATATAAGAAATGAATTTCCAATTTGTATTAAAGGGACTTCAAGTTTGGATTGAAATGGTTTTCCAAGTTATGAATGAATCCTTGAAAACGGTTTTGAAAGCTATAAGTTAAATCTTGGTTTAAAGATTTAATGAGTTAATCTAATTGAAATGGAAATTGTTTTGAAATCCGTGAATGGATCTTTGTGAAACTAGGTGAACTTTGTGAAATGAATCTTTTTGTTTAAAAGATTTGAAATGGTAATTGGTTTAAACCATTCGAAAGAAATTTTTGAATTTAGGGTTGTGACTTAATTGAAATCCCATATCCATATGTTTTTAAATATTATGTTCATTATTCAGTTTAGCTGGGAGAGGACTTTGTGTCATATAATCCATTCCGAATAATAATACGACGATATGGATAGCATTTGAAGACCGGTGGTGAAGACCGGGTATTTGCGAGAACGATAGGATGACCTATCGATTGTCTCTGCATTGAGTAGCTACGGTATAGAGATTTCCTAAGTGATGGGAAGTCCGATCGGGATTGTGAATACTCGGATTGCAAGGGCTTCTTCGGAAGTAACTTCGTTCTGTTCGAACCCGGAACAGACATGTATGGTTGTATGTCTGACATTACATTTTGAGATGTAAAGCTGATTTCTATCAAATATATTTCTATTGGTGGCGGAAATTTATTCTCTTAGCTTAACACCCTTCTCTGAGACGTACAAGCCCAGAGGTTATGTAGTTGAAGGTTATCAGCGATATACTCCCAATTTGGTAGTGTGGCATGCTAAGTGCTGCTGTGTGTTGATGATCGTTTGTTGATCATTTGTGATCAAAGCATGGCTTTGTGAAAAAGCGTAGCTTTGTGGACGAGATCTCGTCGAGCCTCACAAACCGGTAATGGTCGAAACAGGAAAGATGCGGCAAGGTTTCAGGGGTAGCTCCCCTAAGGTATGACCATTCCTTCTGGAAAAGGGTAATATTATGGTATGGAGCCCAGATACTTACTCATGTTGGCACTGTAGTATATTTATTATTGTGTGATGTTGTTGGTGTATAGGATCCTCGTACAAAAGTCCCAAAGGACCGGGGGTGGCATATCTTAGGTTTTACTTCCCGGGAAGGGGGTAACCGACCTTGTGTTGGCAGGGAGCCGGGTAGGTTCTCGAGGCGTCCCTCCAGAGGCATTTCCATGTGGCAATAGGAAGTTCCTTACCTGACCATTTGTTGGAAATCCAAACAAAACAATACGTGCCCTGTACGGTTTTAGTTGTATAACCTGCCATGGAATGTGGTGGTAACCTGCTATTGAACATGGTAGCTATAGTAGGCATACAATAATGGTTGTATGATGGCTAAGATTAATATTATACTTTCGAAATGTTTCCACTATGCACTAATAATAATAATATCAAAGGATTTTGCGTATCAAGAATTTTTGACTATCATAAGGAGAAATCTCCTCCAATTCTGCGTTTGCATTGTGTGTGCGGCGGGAGGCCTTATGGTAGTTTCATTTTCCAAAAGACGTTGCGGATTTCAAATTTAAATTCTTTTGATTGTTTTTAAAGACCAAATGTTTTTGTTTGCTCATACCAGTCCCATGACTGACCTAGAGTTTATTGTTCCCTTCCTAAACTCAAGATGCCCACAATTTTCCACACGGGTAGTCTAGAGTTTGTTTTTTTCTTCAGATAGTCAGATAGTAGATATCATTTGGTAGCTACAGCTTTCTGTTTGATACATTTGGAGCCTTTGGGGTCAACGACTGCGCTTGCTTAGCTTAGTGCGACCTTGATGGTGGGTTGAGCTTGAAGTTTTAGAGCTCTAGCATTGGAGCTTTGGATTAGAGTTGCAGTATTAGATTCTGTAAAGACTCATCTCATATTGTGTCGCGTTCCACTGTATTTTGTGTTGTATATTCTATGATGTTGATGATCATCATTGTATCAAATTAATGTATTGGATATTGTATTCATGTTGTTGCAAGCTCCGACGATACGAATTTGATGTTATTTGTGGGACATCGAGTTCGGGTCGTCACAATTTTAAACTGTTAAAATATGTTATTAAATGACTGGTTGATTTAATAATTATTATCTGGTGAATGATATATTATATATAGTAGTATATATAATAGTATTTGGAGCGATATTCCCGCATACTATTGCGGATGAGGCTCTATACGCCCCGCATAATAGTGGATGACCCTATATACTGTGATATGCACCCTCAATGTGGGATTGGTATTGTTTTATGTTGCATTAACATCTGTGGTGCAGAAAAACAGGTTGGAGGGATCCAACTAGATTCCTCAAATATATTGTTTATTTTGCATATATAGTGATATATGATTTGTGTAGAATAATCTATTATAGATTATTGTAGTGATTTCGAATTATTGGATGTTATTGTAGCACTGGCCTGAAATTAAAAAATTGTAAACTATAAATGTATATTTTAAAATTTATGGAATTGAAGGGAATTTGATAATAAAAATATATATTATAATAGGAGTTATTTTAAAGAAATTGAATTGGAGAAAATTATATTTGAGTTGGTTATACTTAACTATTATGAATTAGTAAATGGAGATTTTTTTTAAAAATGAATTTTATAACGGAATTTATAAATGATCTTCGGGGAAAAAATGAAAAGGAGTTGAAGTTGGCATTAATAATGGATTGTAAATTATAAATCAGATTATAAAGAAATGGTTTTATAAAAATGGAATTTAATAAATAAGATCGGCCTTTTAGACAAGAAAAATTTAAAGGAATTATAAAAATTTATAAATAACGTTTATAAATAAAGGAAATCGAGATCAAGATGATAAATTGGAAGTATTAAATTCGTAGGTGAAATTATATTAGAATATGGAAATAGGGTAAGGAAGATAGTGGATTCCTATTTTTGAAACGTGGAAATGGTTAAGCAAATCAGAATGGAAGCAATGAGATGGAAATCGAGAGAATTTATAATTTGAATTGGTTCTTGAGATTGTTAAAATATATTTTTAAAATTTTAAGAAGTGAGTTTGTTTTAAAAGGAAAATTGTATTATTTTAAAACTACAAAGTTTTAACTAGTTAGGTTGAAATCCTTGGCAACTAGATTTTTTTTTAAATATGAAGTACTTATTTTAGTAAATTCTAACTTTCAAAAATCAACTTTGAAAATTATTTGTATAACTAAAGATGAGTTATAAATGTTATTAAAAGTGTTTTTAATATTTTAAATAATTACTTGAACATATTTTAAAAAATAAATTATTACTCTTTAAATACTTATTATATATATATATATATATATATAGATTTATAGTAATTGAAAAATATATTATTTTTAAATTCTCTCGAGATTTGAAAAGGGGCTTATAAAGGATATGATTCTGAGGAGAGGAAATTATTTGTGATTCCATAGATTTTTGGAATAAGTTATGGAATAATACTCTGCAACGCTAATATTGAAAGGATTTTGGAAAATAAGACTTGTAATATTTTTTTAAGTATAGAAAATAGAAATTTGGAAATATTTTTAAGTGTTCAGAACTTGAGATGTTGGAAGCATCCTGTTATGGATTTAAGTATTTGTAAAATTGTTTTCAAATATTGGAAGGAATTGATATATCTTTAAAGATATTTTGAAAGTAAATGTTTTGGGAAAAATTTATATTATGGCCAGATGATTGCTTATGGATGTTTAATTTGATGGTTAAATAACCGACTTTCAATAATTGGCCAATTTCATTAATCGTCACGAAGAGACCGAATCATATTTAATTATCCAAAAACCACTTTGATCTGATTTGAACGTTACGTATGAATGACGTGAAGATGATGAGATGGTGATTCGGTTTGTCTAGACCCAAGACAACTTGTATGGACGAATGCTATCGCAACATCGTCATTGAAGGATAATGAGCATTCTAAGTAATATTTTTTCTTCAAAGGTAACGCTTAGACTCGAACCTCATCAATTGGAATGACTAAATAGGGGAGATGCAGCATGGCTAAGTGGGTCGCACCTAAGTAGGGTATGTTATCACATTTCTAGATGTCCTTGGAAACCATTATGCATGAAAGAAGGAGCTCTCGATGGTAAGGGCGGGAACACCCACGGTGATAGCATATTCGGTCTATCTAGGTCAGGGGTATGTCGTTCTTGTGTAGCGGGGGATCCCGGCGTGGTCCTCGGTACATTGTTCTAGAGATGTACTATGGCGGGCGGTTCCCTAGTAGCCCAGTCATTCATTGGAATCCATTCTCCAATACGAGCTTACAGTTTTACTTGCAGAGCCTAATATGCTGGAATTTAATTAATGTAACAATTTCAGCTATTTGTATAAGTATTTCTATTTAGACACTATTATAATATAATTGGATTTTCTATAAAGTGTTTTGGTTATCGTAAGGTAAAAATCCGTTGTGTTTATGTGTGACGTGGTCTTACGAGATACCTTTGTTTTTTAAAGGACTTTGATAAATCTAATAATCCAAATTGAGTGTGTTTTCTCACGCTGGTTTTCCAGACTGACTCAGGTGTTAATTTATTTATAATGCTCGGGTCAAACCGAGTATTACAGATTCAGGTTTAAATGTCGTGGAGCTCAGCAGACAAGCTGGAGGAGTTTGAGACGTATTTCCATACTTGACCTATATTCCGCTGTGTATGGGCAAGCTATATAACTGTCCAGTTTGATGTATTGATTGTTGTACATTGATGATTGTAAGTATACAAATTGTTATAGATTCTTTGGTATAAAAATCTGTTATTATATATTATATTGTGTTCCGCTGTGATTGGGAGATTCTGTGTTGTTGCTTATTTTCTTCTACCTTTTTTATTCTTTACCCTTGTTATTCGCCCTTTCGTATGCTTTGGGTTGGATAAGAGTAAATTATTGTCAACTCAAGGGGTACAGAACTGCGAGTCGATATAGTTGGTATCAGAGATGAAGGTTAAGCGAGAACCTTGGCTCTGGTGGGAATCACTCATTAGAGATGGGGTAAGTGGTAGCCTAAAATGAGTTGAGTGTAGTAATAGATATGAGCACGTATTTGTTAGTGAATATAAATTGTTTTATATTTTGTTGACTTATTGGCCGAGTGTTATATAAATTCTGATTGAATAGTGGGACGCCGCTAATTCGATATGAGTTTCTAGACACTTGAATGCGATAAAATGACACAGTATGGCTTTCAAGCGGATAAATGAAATAATTTTACCCAAATTATATTTTTGTATACAGGAAATAATTTTCTAGAATTTATTAGCATATTGGAGATTTTGGTTGATAATGTTATAATCGAAATAAGATTATAAAATTTGAAATGTTTATATATATAATCAAATGGAAATTGTACAAGTATGGATTATACAATTGAAATAATACTTGATTATAACCATAATTTGAAAATTTTAAGTCCCGGAGATTTTTGGAAATGTTTCCCAAAGTGTTTGAAATAAATAATAGTATTATTAAATTTGGATAAATTTTTGAATAGAAAATAGTTTTAAATGGATTTTGGAAGTAATATAGCACTGAACTCACATTAGTCGCTCAAAAACTATTCTAGTGATGACGGCCGAATCATCAGTATTCATTTTTGAGTTTCTAAATGACGGATTGCTGCCGAAATTGATTTGATTCAGATTTTTGGGCATACAGGTTTGTTTAAAAATTCCGAAGGGAATCGTTTTGGTTAAAATCGGGTTGATTTTAAATTCTATGGAAGTGGTTTGTTAAACCAAAATGAGTGTATATATACATATATTTGATTTTAAGTGATTTGAAATATATACTGGCTTTTTAAAGAGGGGGTGATTCAATTAGAAAGGAAAATATGAAAATTGAGTTTTGAGAAATAAATTTTAACTTAAGTAAGTTAAATAGAATTGTGTGAATTGAATTTAAATTAGGGAAAGTTAAATATATTCATTGGGAATTGAGATAATAGATTATTATATGAAAATAAAAAGGAGGTATGAAAAATTGGAATCGGAATAATATTTAAAGTGAGAAAGTTGAAATGGAAATTCAACTTAAGTTGGACAAATTATATTTTGGAAATTTAATTGACTGGATTTGAATTAAATTAATATGGTGTATTAGTGAAATGGGAGTTAACTTCACAAAGTAATTGAAAAATATAATGAAATTGAATAAAGTAAAAATAAAATGCTTTGTAGTGAAATTAATTTAAGTATGAATAACTAGCATTTGGGTTTGAAATGTTGTGACGACCCAGAAATTTTGAACATTTGAAATTGAAATATTTAATTGATTTCAAATATTTGAAAGTTTGTTTAACTTTAATTTCAAATATCGTTGTTTGTTTGGTAATCAAATTAAATTTAATTATTGAAAGTTGGGCAAAAATTTGAATCTTCAATTTTAAGCCTGTTAAAAATAATTTGAAGGCTTGTGAAATTTATATATATATAATACTGAAAATAATAGAAGTGTTAAAAATTGGAATTTAAAGTGTTTGTTCAGTTTTGAAAATATATCGTTCAAATCGACAATTAAAAATAGCCTTCCGAGGCATAGTCTCGGAATTCGATGAAAGTAGTTCCATTGGATCCATAATAGTGTATTGTTATCAGATTTCAATTTTCATAGTGTTTGGAATGTTCGTGTGACCGTACGGATTATAAACGCGCTGAAATTTAAATCGAAAATTCAATATAATTACTGGGTTCAAAAAGCTATCTTCTCCATACGTTCGAATTTAGACTCGGAACATTTTCCATTGCATTCGGAATAGGAGTATAACCTTACAAACGCTTGGCGGCACGCCTCGATAGGAGGCTGAGATTTTGAGTTGCGTAATTTGAAACAATTCAAAATTCGAATTTAAATTTAAAATATAATATATGTGTTTAATACAATAATATTTTACCAGACAAATTAAACACGTTGCTTACCTCTTCAAACATGTGTTTTCTTTCTTCTGAATATTTCACACGCGTTCTCCTATCTCTTTAAAATAAAATGAAAAAAATATAAACGAACAAATAAAAGGATTTTAAGGGCGGAACGACAGTTTCTACTTCCCAAATAAAAATTGTTCGTTTTCTTTAGAAATTCATATCATCAAAAATTCGTTCATATACAAAATAAATGGTGGCTGTGGGATTCAAATCGATCGATCATTTATATGATCGCTTACTCTTTTCTGTGAAGCAATATCCTCCTTTTCGTTCCAATTCCTGTTCTCTTGCACTCGGTAATTCAAATCACAAAAACAAAATGAAATCGAATTCCAAATTTGAATGGCGAACGAAGGTCGATATCGAAGATAAATCTCGTTCGTTTCCTTGAATTCAATTCTCGGGTGGATCCAGCACTTTTGCTCGTGTGAAAGGAATCGAAGTTGATTTCAACTCACGGTCGTTGGGTTGAGTCGTTTGGGGGTTCGAGTTGGCCGTGTGGAGGACATTCTGGTGGCGAGCTCGCAGTGCGAGTAGAGTTTCTGAATGATGGTCGCGGTAGTTGAATCGAGCTGGGTTGGTCGAACGATTTGGGTTTAGGGTTTCGGGTACGCGATGGCGAGGCAGTGGCCGCGTGAGGGAAGGAAGCAACGAGGTATAGATGATTTATTTTTTCCTAATTTGTTTAATAATGTATACATATATATGCACCTATAGTTTTAAAAAAAGAAATAAATATTTGTAGTAAGATCAGGTTATAATTTGGAAATGTATATGCATATATATAAGGTTTAAACATAATATATATATACATATACATACATACATATATATATACACATATATATGAATTTGGGGAAAAAATATAGGATTTGTATAAAGATTGGATTTTTAAATCTATACAGGATATTCATACAAGTATATGTGTTTTCAAAAAATAAAAATAATAATAAATATGCACATGCACATTTTTAACTGATCGTTTAATTTTAAATTAATGTATTAAGGTGATTTACTTGTTTAATTAGCTTATATAATTATTTTAGTTACTTAAAGTAATTTATAAAAAGAAAATTGGTTTAAATTTAAATTATTAGTTTAAAAGAAAATTATTAGTCTAAATTAAATTTATAGATGGAAATAGACTGTTCGATAACTTCAAACATTAATCAACTGTATAATGTTATACAAGGTCAAAACCATGAAATCAAGTCGAAACTGGATTGGATTGCAAACAAAAGCAAAGGTGAGATCATCTCACTCACTCGATTTTCCTAGTTAATTTAAATGAATAAATTTAAATTATTGGATGTGTTTGGATGAATTTGGTAATTTATCTATTGGGTGATATTGTATATAACAGTGTGTGTGTGTGTGTGTGTGTGTGTGTTGGAGTGATTGATTTCGCGCATTATATAGCGGATGAGACCCTATGCGCCCTGCATAATAGAGGATGACCCTATATACCACGATATTCCACCTCGAAGTGGAATTGGTATTTAAATTGTTGTGCTAAAATCTGTGGATGCCACGAAATAGGTTGGAGGGATCCAACTGGATTCCTTGAATGTTTGGATTTATTTAATATGCAGTGATATGATTTATTGGTAATCTGTCATTGATTACATTGGTTATTAAAATTATTGAAGGCTATGGTTTGGTGAATATATTCTGGTATTTTTAAAATACCAAAAATATAAAAATTGGATTTTTGAAAGGAAATTAAAAATAGAGAATTTCAAGTATAATAATTTTTGAAAATTGGATAAATTAAAAGAAGGAATTTGGAATGGACTTTAAATGGTTTGGGAGAAATAAAGGAACAATTTTAAAATCAAGTATGAAATGGAATTTTATGATTTAAATGGAATTTAAATCATAAATATAGATGTGAATATTGGATTAATGGGTTTTGAAATAATTTAGATAAATAAAGGAGTAATTTTTAAATGAAGTAAATTTTGGAAATCAATTTGGAATTGATTTAGTGTTTGAAAGTAAATTTTAGAAATCAGTCTGGAAATTGATTTGGCCTTTGAAAGTAAATTTTGGAAATCAATTAGGAAATTGATTTGGTGTTTGAAAGTAAATTTTGGAAATTGATTTGGTGTTTGAAAGTAAATTTTGGAAATCGATTTGGAAATTGATTTGGTGTTCGAAAATGAATTTTGGAAATCGCTTTAGAAATTGATTTAGTGTTTGAAAGTGAATTTTGGAAATCGATTTGGAAATTAATTTGGTGTTTGAAATTATGTTTGAAAGAAGAATGAAACTATGGAATTTATAAGCTGGATTTATAAAGTGGAATAAGATATCAGTGGATATTTGGAAATATAAATTCATGATGGAATTTATAAAGGAATGGGAATTTGTTTTTAAAAATAAATATTGGTTTATTTTTAAAAGTGTGGAAAGAGAATTTACAAGTTTGGAACGTAAATTGAGATAAATCAAGAAGGATTTACTAATTGATTAAAATGGATTATTTTGGAATGGAAAGTGCATTTTCTCTGGAAAGCTGAGTATGTTCTCAAAATAGCTTTTAAATATAAATTAGAAGTTCTAAAGTTGGTTTTAAAAAGAATGTTTTTAGAGAAATTATTTTCATAATTTGTTTTTGAATTTTTAAAAGTTAATATTTATTAAGTTAATTGTAGAAGTGACTATTTTAAAGATTTAACTAGTATTTGATTTAGAAGCTGGTTATTTAAATAATTATACTCTATCTAATAAATTTTATTTTTTAAAATTAGTTGGGGCTTAAGTTTTCCATGAGATATTAGTATAAAATTCATAATTAATATTTTAAATAAATGTTTTAATATAGTTTTTTATTTTAAGTGTTTCCAAGTATATATTTGGATAAGTGATTTAAATTATTTAAAGTATTCGAACTTGGCAAATTTTCAGTGGAAATAAATAATATTTGGAAATTTATTCCGTGAGGGGAAAGTGTATTGAAAATTGTTTTCAAAGAACTGAAGTGTGAAAATATATCTTGCGAAGATATTTTGAAATAAATAATTTGAAAAATTATTTAAATCTGAGGCCTGTTATGGATGTTAATTGATAGTTAAAACCGACTGTCATTGTTGGCCTTTAAAACGGCATTTAAATTTCAATACAACCGGGGGTCGGATTCCAAATGGTTATCCGAAAACCAGATCGAATTTTAATGATGGATCTTTTGTTTAAAGGATCAAAAATGGAATTTTTTTTTGATTTAATTCAGATCTGAATGTATCCACTTTTTTTAAATAAGCGCTCATTATTCGGATTTGCCAAGGGAGGGCATTAAGTCATAAACCCATTCTGAATAATGATATGACAAAATGGATTGCATTTGAAGCCGGTGTTGAAGACCGGGTATTTTTGAAAATGAAAGGATTACCTGTCGACTGTCTCTACACTGAGTTTCTCCGGTATAGAGATTACCCTATGCGATGGGGAGTCCGGACGTGATTATGGGATATTCGGATTTTCAAGGACTTCTTTCCTTAATTGGCCGAAGTGCCTTCGGTTCCATTCAGACCCAGGATGGACTTGTATGGATGTGTGTCTGACATTACACTTTCAGATATAAAGCTGGTTTCTATCAAATACATTTCTGTTTGGTGGCGAAGAATTTATTCTCTAAGCTTAACAACCTTCTCTGAGACGTACGAGGTCACAGGTTATGTAGTTGATTTTTACTAGTGATATATTCCAAATTTGGTAATGTGGCATGCTAAGTGTTGATCATTGGTTGATCGAAGCATGGCTTTTGTGAAAAGTTTAGCTTTGTGGGACGAGACTTCGTCGAACCTCACACCCCGAAAATGGTCAAAACAAGAAGGATGCGGCAAGATTATGGGGATCGCGCCCCTCAGGGTATGTGCATTTCCTTCTGGATAAAAAGTGGTATATGGTATGGAGCTCAGATATTTAACTTGTGTGGATAAAAAGTGGTATCCTGGTATGGAGCCTAGATATTTACTTATGTGGTTGTTGGAAATTGAAGTGCCTCGGTGTAGGTCAGTTATGACCGGGGGATGGCATACTCGTGACAGTTAGTTACCAAGTTACAGAGGTAACCCGGCCTTGTGTTGGCAGAGATCCGGTTAGGTTCTTGAGGCGTCCCTCCAGAGGCGTACTCTTCGGATAAAGGAAGTTCCTTAGCCTTGACCATTTGTTGAAAATCCAATCACACAATACGAGCCCTGTACGGTTTTAGTTGTAGAACCTGCCATCTAACATGGTAGCTATAGTAGTCATACTATAATGGTACATATGCTGGCTAAGATTAATATTATACTTTCAAAATGTTTTCCACACTATGCACTAATAATAATATCAAAAGGATTTTCGCGTATGAAGCATGTTTGACTATCATAAGGAGAAACTTTCCCCAAGTGTGCGATTGCATTATGTGTGTGCCAGGAGACCTTATGGTAGTTTCATTTTCAAAAAGCATAACGAATTTCTTTTTATTTCCCTTTGTACAAATAACTGTTTTTAGACCTCACACCAGTCTCATGACTGACTCGGAGTTCATTGTTCCTTTTCTAAACTCTATGTGCCCATAATTTTTCACACAGGCAGCCTAGATTAAGGTTATCAGTAGTTCCGGATCTAAGTCAGGAAATATGCTGTGGAGATCAGGAGACAAGCTGGATGGAGAGACGTATATCACATATATGATGTATTATCCGCTGCGTATGGTTTGCTGCAAATTCAGTCTCCATGTGAACAAGTTATAATGACTGTCAGTGTTGTGTTTTGTTGATGTTGTACTCTGATGGTGTAATGTATAAACTAATATAGTTCTTTTGTTTAAAGATTAGTCATTTATCTATTATAAATTGTTCCGCTGCGATTGTGAGATTCTGATATTGTTTCTATTTCTTCTTCTTCCTATTTCTTCTTTAACCCTAACGGTTCGATTTTCCAGCATTCAGGTCGTTACAATGTGGTATCAGAGCTGAAGGTTAAGCGAGAACCTCGGCTCTGGTGGGTATTACTCATTGGAGATTGGGTCAGTAGTACTCTAGAATGAGTTTGACTGTATTAATAGATATGAGCGCGTATTTGTTAGTGAATATAAGAATTATTTTTATATTGTGTTGACGGTTGAGTGTTTATGAATTCTGGTCTATATGTGGGACGCCATGTTACCGATATGGATTTCTAAACTCTTAAATAAGATAAACCGACACAGTATTGTTTTAAAATAGGGTAAATGAAATAAATTTGCCTAAATTACTTTTTATATAAAAGAAATAATTTTCCATAAGATATTATAATTATATATGGTTGCTTGATTGTTAGGAAGTGATAATATTAAATTATTATCATTGTTGTGTAAAAATTGAATAAGGAATTGAAATCATAACCAAAGGTTAAGAAATAAATTCAGATAACAAATGGAATTTGAAATGTGAATTGTAAATGTGATTTATAATTTGAAATAAAATTCAAGAGTTTGAATATGAATTGAAAGAATTTGGAATTTTGGAAAAAGTTTAAATTCCCTTGAGTTTGAAAATGGTTTTCAAAGTTTCGGAAAATAATGGTGAAATTATTTGGGAAATATTTTTGACTTGGACATGAGATCTGGTGAAATTTGGAATTAACAAATATTTGGAAAATGTTTTTGAACGGATGAAAGCACTAAACTCTTTTTAGTCACTGGAAAATAATTCCGGTGATGATCGTGAAATCATTGGTGTTCATTTTCGGGTTTCCAAGGGAGGGATTTCTACCAGAATGTTTTGAATTGGAAATATTTGCGAAATTGAGTTTGATTTTGAAATAGTTTGATTTTGGATACAATTGATTTCAAAAACGGTTTTGAAATACTTATATGGAACTTAAGATATGAATGGTGAAATTCTTAAGTAAATTTGGAATGTGGGAAATATTCTAAGTTAATGTTTGATAAAGATTTAATAAAGATGTATGAAATGGTAATTGTGAATAAGCGAATGAAAATCAATGTGAATAAAAGAAAAGAGAATTGATATGGTTAATAATCAATTGATAAATGCGTAGGATGTACGTATATTATTTTATTCGCATAGTGATTTGATCCAGATTCGAGCACAGAATTTCGAGGTAGTTATATCGATCCAATTTGGGATTTTTCACTTTTGACGGCGAACCCTGGATGTGGATTTTTGGTTGATTCTGGAAATCCTCTATCATAGTTTGTGGCTTTGCAAGGAGAATGACGGTTTCTGATCAAGAAACCAGATCTGAGTCCGCACAGGAAGTCGAATGGACGATACTAGTTCGAAAGTGAAATTGTGTGATCGAGTGAGTGATCGGATTTGGTATTGCGTACGGATGATACAAGTGCATCGTACGGGCTTGAATGAAACAGATATTGAAACATTTGTAAAGAAACGTATAAAATGATTTTGAAAACTATGATTGAACATTATTGCTAAGTAGAATATACAGGTGTTATAAAGGAAAAGGAATTGGATTTTCGATTTCAAAAGATAAATAGAATTTCTCAACAAAAAGGTATGTATTTGAATTTCTTTATGAAATTTAATGATTTTCTGGTCTAGCCACTTGGCCTTTTGTTTTCTTTTGAAATCTGGGGCCCGTTGTGGCATTTTGTAGTTGTACCGAGCTAGCCGTGCAAAGGAGACGCTGGCAAAAAAATTCAAAAATTTAGGGAGCTAGAATTTTTTTGAGAAATTTGGATAATTTAATAATTTGAATTCAAATTTAAATTTGAATTGTAAAGAAACCAATATCTTTTGGAACTTATGGTTAAGTTTTGGAGGTTAGTAAGAACGATAGTATCTTTAATAAAAAAAGTTATTTTGGAAAGTTGTTAAAAAACTATTCGAATTGGTAAAATAATGAACGAGTTATGGATCATTCATCTTAAAAAATAATTTCGGGATGAAATTCTTTTAAGGGGTGAAGAATGCGACGACCCGAAAATTTTGAACATTTAAATATTTAATTGATTTTAAATATTTTAAAGTTACTTTAACTTGAATTTCAAATATCATTGTTTGTTTGGTAATTAAATTATAAAATTTAATTATTCAAAGTTGGGTAAAAATTTGAATCTTCAATTTTAAGCCAGTTAAAAATAATTTGAAGGCTTGTAAAATTTATATTTATAATATTGAAGATAATAGAAGTGTTAAAAATTGAAAGTTGAAGTGTTTGTTCAGTTTTGAAAATATATCATTTAAATCGATAATTAAAAATTGCCTTCCGAGGCAAAGTCTCAGAATTCGATGAAACAATTTCCATTGGATCCGTAATAGTGTATTATTTTAGATTTCAATTTTCATAGTGTTTGGAGTGTTCATTTGACCGTCCTGATCATAAACGCGTTGAAATTTAAACCAAAAATTCAATATAATAATTGGGTTCAAAGAGCTATATCTCTTCTATACGATCGAATTTGAACTTGGAACTTTTTCCATTGCATTCCAAATAGGGGTATAACCGTACAAACGCCTGGCGGCACGCCTCGATAGGGGGTTGAGATTTTGATTGCGTAATTTGAAATGATTTAAAATTCAAATTTAAATTTAAAATATAATATATATGTTTATTACAATAATATTTCACCAGACAAATTAAACACGTTGCTTACCTCTTCAAACACGTGTTTTCTTTCTTCTGAATGTTTCACACGCGTTCTCCTATCTCTTTAAAATATATAAAAAAAATATGAGCGAACGAAGAAAAGGATTTTAAAGGCGGAATGATAGTTTATTTTTCCCAAATAAAATTTTTCGTTTTCCTTAAAAATTCATATCAACAAAAATTCGTTCATATACAAAATAAATGGTGGATGTGGGATTCAAATCGATCGATCAATATATGATCGCATACTCTTCTCTGTGAAGCCATATCCTTCTTTTCGTTCCTATTCTTGTTCTCTTGCCCTCGATAATCCAAAACGCAAAAAAAATGAAATTGAATTCCTAATTTGAATGGGGAACGAAGGCCTACATCGAAGATAAATTGCGTTTGTTTCCCTGAATTCAATTCTCGAGTGGATCCAGCACTTTTGCTCGTGTGAAAGGAATCAAAATTGATTTCAATTCACGATCGTTGGGTTGCATCACTTGGGGGTTCGAGTCGCCGTGTGGGCGACAATCTGGTGGCGAGGTCGCGGCGTAAGTAGAGTTTCGTGAATAATGGTCGCGGTTTTTGAATCGAGCTGGGTTGGTCGATCGATTTGGGTTTAGGGTTTTGGGTTAGCGATGGCGAGGCAGTGGCCGCGTGAGGAAAGGAAGCATCGAGGTATAGTTGAATTCCTTTTTTCTTGATTTGTTTAATAATATATATACACACACACCTATAGTTTTGAAAAAAAGAAAGAAAAAAATTGCATTAAGGTCGGGTTTTAAGTTCGAAATGTATATAAATATATTAAGGTTTAAACAAATATATATATATATATACATTTATATATATATATATGAATTTGGGAAAAAAAATATTATTTGTATAAAGATCGGATTTTTAAATCTATACAGAATATTCGTACAAGTATATGTGTTTTCAAAAAATAAAAATAACAATAAATATGAACATGCATATTTTTAACTTACCCGTTTAATTTTAAATTAATGTATTAAGGTGATTTAATTGTTTAATTAGCTTATATAATTATTTTAGTTACTTAAAGTTATTTATCAATGAAAATTGGTTTAAATTTGAATTATTAGTTTAAAAGAAAATTATTAGTCTAAATTAAAAAATAGATGGAAATAGACTGTTCAATAACTTCAAATATTAATCAACTGTATAATGTTATACAAGGTCAAAACCGTGAAATCAAGTCAGAATTGGATTGGATTGCAAACAAAAGCAAAGGTGAGATCTTCTCACTCACTTGATTTACCTAGTTAATTTAAATGAATAAATTTAAATTATTGGATGTGTTTGGATGAATTTGGTAATTTACTATTGGGTGATATTATGTATAGTGGTGTGTGTGTGTGTGTGTGTGTGTGTATTGGAGTGATTGATTTCCCGCACTATATAGCAGATGAGACCCTATGCGTCCCGCATAATAGCAGATCACCACATATACAGAAATATTCCACCTCAAAGTGGAATTGGTATTTAAATTGTTGTGCTAACATCTGTGGATGTAGAAAAACAGGTTGGAGGGATCCAACTGGATTCCTTAAATGTTTGAATTTATTTAATATGTTGTGATATGATTTATTGACAATCTGTGATTGATTACATTGGTAATTGAAATAATTAAAGGCTATGGTTTGGCCGAATATATTTTGGTATTTTCAAAATACCAGAAATATAAAAATTAGATTTCTGAAAGGTAATTAAAAATAGAGAATTTCAAGTAAAATAATTTTAGAAAATTGGATAAATTAGAAGAAGGAATTTGGAACGGACTTTAAATGGTTTGGGAGAAATAAAGGAAGAATTTTAAAATCAAGTATGAAATTGATTTTTCTGATTTAAATAGAATTTAAATCATAAATATAGGTGTGAATATTGGATTAATGGGTATTGAAATAAATTTGGATAAGTAAAGGAGTAATTTTTAAATGAAGTAAATTTTGGAAATCAATGTGGAATTGATCTGATGTTTGAAAGTAAATTTTGGAAATCAATTTGGTGTTTGAAAGTAAATTTTGGAAATCAATTCGAAAATTGATTTGGTGTTTGAAAGTAAATTTTGGAAATCCATTTGTAAATTGATTTGGTGTTTGAAAGTAAATTTTGAAAATCGATCTGGAAATTGATTTGGTGTTTGAAAGTGAATTTTGGAAATCGTTTTGTAAATTGATTCAGTGTTTGAAAGTGAATTTTGGAATTCGATTTGGAAATTGATTTAATGTTTGAAATTGTGTTTGAAAGAAGAATGAATCTATGGAATTTATAAACTGGATTTATAAAGTGGAATAAGATATCAGTGCATATTTGGAAATATAAATTCACAATGGAATTTGTAAAGGAATGGGAATTTGTTTTTAAAAATAAATATTGGTTTATTTTTAAAAGTGTGGAAAGAAAATTTACGAATTCGGAATGTAAATTGAGATAAATCAAGAAGGATTTATTAATTGATTAAAATGGATTATTTTGGAATGGAAAGTGTATTTTCCCTGGAAAGCCGTGTATGTTTTCAAAGTAGCTTTTAAATATAAATCAAAAGTTCTAAAGTTGGTTTTAAAAAGAATGTTATTGGAGAAATTATTTTCCTAAATTGTTTTTGAATTTTTAAAATTGAATATTTATTAAGTTAATTGTAGAAGTGATTATTTTAAAGATTTAACTAGTATTTGATTTAGAAGATGGTTATTTAAATAACTATACTATGTAATAAATTTTATTTTTTAAAATTAGTTTGGGACTTAAGTTTTACATGAGATTTAGTATAAAATTCATAACTAATGTTTTAAATAAATGTTTTAAATTAGTTTTTATTTTAAGTGTTTCCAAGTACATATTTGGATAAGTGATTTAAATTATTTTAAAGTATTTGGACTAGGCAAATTTTTAGTGGAAATAAACAATATTTGGTAATTTATTCTGCGATGGCAAAGTGTTTCGAAAATTGATTTCAAAGAACTGAAGTGTGAAAATATATCTTGCGAAAATATTTTGAAATAAATAATTTGGGAAATTATTTAAATCTGAGGGTTGTTTGTGGATGTTAATTGATAGTTCAATAACCGACTATCAATATTGGCCTCTAAAATGGCATTTGAATTTCTATGCGACCGGGGGTCGGATTCCAAATGATTATTCGAAAACCACATTGAATCTTAATGATGGATCTTTTGTTTAAAGGATCAAAAATGGAAATTTGTTGTGACTTAATTCAGATTTGAATGTATCCAGTTGTTTTTAAAATAAGCTCTCATTATTCGGATTAGCCGGGGGAGGACATTAAGTCATAAAACCCATTTCGAATAATGATACGAAGAAATAGATTGCATTTGAAGACGGTGTTGAAGACTGGGTATTTTCGAAAACGAAAGGATTACATGTTGATTGTCTTTGCACTGAGTTGCTCCGGTATAGAGATATCATGTGATGGGGAGTCCTGACGTGATTAGGGTATATCGGATTTTCAAGGACTTCTTTCCTTAATTGGACGAAGTGCCTTCGGTTCCATTCAGACCCAGGATGGACTTGTTTGGATGTGTGTTTGACATTACACTTTGAGATATAAAGCTGGTTTCTGTCAAATACATTTCTGTTTGGTGGCCGAGAATTTATTCTCTTAGCCTAACACCCTTCTCTGAGACGTACGAGCTCAGAGGTTATGTAGTTGATTGTTACTAGTGATATATTCCTAATATAGTAACGTGGTAAGTGTTGATCATTGGTTGATCGAAGCATGGATTTTTTGCAAAGCGTAGCTTTGTGGGACGAGACTTCAACGAACCTCACGCCTCGGAAATGGTCGAAACAGGAAGGATGCGGCAAGGTTATGTGGGTCGCGCCCCTCAGGGTATGTGCGTTTCCTTCTGCATAAAAAGTGGTATCTAGTATGGAGCCCAGATATTTAACCTGTGTGGATAAAAAGTGGTATTCTGGTATGGAGCCTAGATATTTACTAAT
Source organism: Allium cepa (assembly GCA_030765085.1). Taxonomy (NCBI): domain Eukaryota; kingdom Viridiplantae; phylum Streptophyta; class Magnoliopsida; order Asparagales; family Amaryllidaceae; genus Allium; species Allium cepa. The sequence goes on along the minus strand of CM060942.1, from coordinate 311,126,286 downwards.
GTAGTTGTTGGAAATTGAGGCACCTCGGTAAAGGTCGATTACGACCGGGGGATCGCATACTCGTGACAGTTAGTTACCTAGTTACAGAGGTAACCCAGCCTTGTGTTGGCAGAGATCCGTTTAGGTTCTCGGGGCGTCCCTTCAGAGGCGTACCCTTCAGATAAAGGAAGTTCCTTAGCCCTAACCATTTGTTGGAAATCCAATCACTCAATACGAGCCATGTACGGTTTTAGATGTGGAACCTGCCATCTAACATGGTAGCTATAGTAGGCATACTATAATGGTAAATATGCTGGCTAAGATTAATATTATACTTTCAAAATATTTTCCACGCTATGCACTAATAATAATATCAAAAGGATTTTCGTGTATCAAGCATGTTTGACTATCATGAGGAGAAACCTTCCCCAAGTATGTGACTGCATTGTGTGTGTGCCAGGAGACCTTATGGTAGTTTCATTTTCAAAAAGAATAACGGATTTATTTTTATTTCCCTTTGTAAAAATAACTATTTTTATATCTCATACCAGTCCCATGACTAACTCGGAGTTTATTGTTCCCTTTCTAAACTCTAGGTGCCCATAATTTTCCACACGGGCAGCCTAGAGTCAGGTTATCAGTAGTTCTAGAGCTAAGTTAGGAAAGTATGCTGTGGAGATCAAGAGACAAGCTGGATGGCGAGATGTACATCACATATATGATGTATTATCCGTTGCGTATGGGTTGCAGCAAATTCAGTTTCCATGTGAACAGGTTATAATGCCAATGTTGTGTTTTATTGATGTCGTACTCTGATAATGTAATGTATAAGCTGATATAGTTCTTTTGTTTAAAGATTAGTCATTTATCTATTATATATTGTTTCGTTGCGATTGTGTGATTCTGATGTTGTTTCTATTTCTTCTTCTACCTCTTTCTTCTTTAACCCTAACAGTTCGGTTTTCCGGCATTCGGTTTTTCGGCATTTGATATAGTGGGCGTATTGATGTCGACTTTCGGGGTCGAAAAATATCGGGTCATTACAAATGTTGGTTTAAGGGATTGAAATTTAAACTAAAAGGTGAATTGAATTTGAGTTGTATGGAATTAAATTAAATGTGCAAATGTGAATGAAAAAGTGACTATATAACTATAAGATAAAAATTTTGAATTTTGAAATAATTATATAACCATATGGACAAAAATTTGAATGAAATAAAATTTAAGCAAAAATTGGAGTTTTGAATAAATAGATTGAAATAGCTTTTAAAGTTGAAATTTACAGAATAAAAGTGAATATAAGCTATAAATGAATGTATAATCTCAAGTTAAAAATAAAATATGAATATATTCGAGCATAGAATTGATGAAAACATGAAAATAAGTTGTACGACTTATAAAATTGAAAAGTGAAACAGAAAACCCAAAATAAATCGGTGTAATATTTTAAAGTGAAGAAATAAAATCCAAACTTAAGTTATAAAATAAATTTGAACTCGAGAAAATTTATTAAAGTGATATTTGAAATAAAAATCAAGTATTGAATTATAGAACGGAAGTGAACTAATTAGATAATTAATTAGTTAATGGAATATTGTAATGGAACTTAACTTGGTGGAATGAAAATTAAGTTGTGGATTAAAAATGGATTTTGAAATTAAACTTGAGTAATGAGTAAAATCCGACTTAGATTGTAAGAGAATGAAATATATTAAAATGTTATTGAATGAGATGGAATTGGATTAAAATAGAAATGATTTAAGTTGCAAAAAAATCCAATTTGAGTACAAATATATTGCAAATGGCCTTGATTTTAATTAAATGAGTTCGAGAATGAATTGAGTATGGAAATTAAAATTTTGTAGTGGGATAAGTGAAGAAACTAATTAAATAGATTAGTAAATGGTGTGAAGTCTGATTGAATAAAAATCAAATCGAAAATTGAAAGGAAATTTGTTTGAAAATAGCGATGAACTTAAGTTGTTGGTTAAAATGATTGAAATAAATGACCTAAGTTAATATTTAATAGAAACTTGACTTCGAGTAAGTTTGTGAAATGGCTATTAAATAAGATAGCATGGACAGTTTTTCAAGCTAAATATAATAGATTTGAAAACAATGAAAGTGGATTTGAAATAAATGCTAAATGAATTAATTTAGAATCAATTAGAAATGGAATGTGATTAAATAAAAATTGATTTGAAATCAATTTAAAATAGCTATAAACTGAAATGGATATTTTATTAAATGATTGTCGCCTAAATCTGCCTAGAAAAGTTTGTCGTTTAACGTAAACGGAAGCAAATAAAATTCTATGAATTAGTAAAAGTGAAATAAATTGATTTTTAAATCAATTGGGATATATATGAGTTAAAAAAAATAAGGTAAATGCATGTAAAGTGAGTTATAAGTCATTTGAATTGAATAAAATGGTATACGAATTGGTTGAAAGCAAATAAAATTAGTATCAGAACCTTGTAATCGCTTATAAATATTGTTTAGCATGCATTACTTATGAAACTTATGTGTTTTAACCATTTAAATAAGTGAAATGTTATTTAATTTCATATATTTGGTACTTACGATTTAAATTGAGAAAGTACAGGTACCTGGAGTTGTATTGCTTGACTTTGACTGCGCGAATTGCAAAATAAAATAAGCCACTTGCTAAAAATGCTAAAATAAGGTACGTTTTCGGATTAAATACTACGAAATATAGGATATTATTATATATTTTGTTTTTCGACCGTGTGGGTTGATGTATATATATTTATCTCTCTTGTCATATTGCAAAAGGTCATCCGTACAAAGAAGACTGTCAAAAAAATTCAGAAATTTAAGGTGTTAGAAAAATTTTCAATTTTTTTTGAAAATTATTGTTAACGACAAATTCATTTCAAATTGAAATTGGAATAAAGGGTTTTGGAATTTGAATTGAAAACTAATTATTTTGGTTGGAACAAAAGAGATTAGAAAGGTGAAATGTCGAATTTTCACTAAGTGGGTTTCTAATAAGTTGACGGGTTTGAAGCGTTTTTCCTGCCTTAGCAATTTCAAGGACGTAATTCTTTTAAGGGGGGAGGAATGTAACGTATCGAATTTTTCGTCCTTCGAGTTTGTAATATATAAATGGTCTTAAATATTGATTTTGAATATTAAAATTTGGTTTTTATTTATAAAATAAAATCCTGCATTTAAATATAGCGATTTATTGGGTAATTTAATTATTGAATTTCATACTTGAATATTGGATTAATTATTGAATCTTGAGTTTTAAGCTTGTTAAAAATAATTGAAAGACTTATAAAATGTATGTTGATAATAACAAAGATAATAAAAAATTTAAATTTGAATTTAAAGTGATTTGTTCAGTTTTAAAAATATATCGTTTAAATTGACGTATATAAACAGCCTTTCAAGACGTAGTCTCAGAATTTGACGTAACCAGTTCCAGTAGATCCGTAACAGTGTATTAATGGGATTTCAAGTTTCGTAGCGTATGGAGTTATCGTTTGGCTGTACGGTATATAAACGCATTGAAAAGTAATATCGAAAATTTAATATAATAGTTGGGTCCAAAAGGCTATCTTCTCCATATGATCGAATTAGGACTCGAAACATTTTCCATTACGTTAGGAATATGGGTATAACATTATAAACATCTAGCAGCACACCTCGATAAGAGATCAAAATTTTAAGTTGCTAAAATGAGATATTTTATAATTAAATAAATTTATATAAGATCAAATCAAGGGCAAATCATAGCCAACCTCAAAACCATTCGAACACGCTACCCCCAAAATCACGTGTACCTTCTCCTTTCCTTTTATAAAACACGAGTCCCATTCCCTTTCAGTTCAATTTCAAATCTACGAAAGTGAAATTGCAGGTAGCTATATAAAAGAAAAGGAAAATTAATCGAAGAAGGGAAAGCGAATTGTGACGAGGTCATGATGGCCGAACTCAAACTCAGGTGTGGCGGGGGGTGGTAGAGGGGGGTAACATGAGATGGAATTGAAAAGAGGTGTTTCGTTCGACTAGATCGTGAATATTGGATGGAGATGCATTCACTTGATTAGGGTTACCGATGATTGTGTAATGGAAGCCACGCCTTTTGGATGAGCAGCATGCGGGTGTGAAATTGGCGAGGCGGCTGGCGGCTACGGTCGAAGGGAGGATGATGTAACATCCTTGAATTTTATCCAGGATAATTTGATAATTAATTTGATTTTTGGAAATTAAATTGTGAATCTATTTGTGAATTAATTAGAAATTTCTAGGATAAATAAATATTTAAAATTATAAATAGAATTATAAATCTTTAAGATTTAATGTGAGAAACAATTAAAATAAATTTTTATTTGAGCAAATGAGAAAATATATCAAAAGTTTGTAAATAAAATTAATTGATTTGAAATTCATGGATTATAAATAGAATTTGAAAGTTATAAGATTTATAAAAGATATGTTCTGTTATTTATTTATATTTATAAATTTGGTTTAAATTAAATCTTGAAATTAAAATCCAAAATTAAAATCTTATAAATATATTGGGTTTGAAAACATTATATTTTCAATTAATAAAGATTTGTTTTCCAAATTATATGAAATAAATATTTTTGATTTGAAGTTCAAAAGTGAATATTTTATAACTAGATTACAATTTGAAAATGTGAATTTGAAATTCAAATGCTAATATATAGAAATTTAATTGGACTTAAAGAAAATTTTATATGTGAAAACAAAAAATATAATAAGTATGATTACTTAAGTTTAAAATGAAAATTTTAAAATGAGTATAGTAGCTTAGGCTTGGATTTGAAATACATTTTCTTTAAAAGAATGAATAAATATAGTTGTATATTTATAAATTTAAAAATGTAATACATATGTTAAGTTATAAAATATAAGAGATAAACTGATTCAAAAATCTAAAAATGAAAAGAGTTTAAAATAAAAAATTATAAATTTAAATCAAGACACGGTTTAAAACATAATGTGTAAAAAATTTGAAGGAGAGGTCTTTACATCATTTTGTTTGAAAATAAAAAGTGTAACCATTATGAATTATATTAAGACATTTGTAAAATAAGTGATAACAAGTGTTACATTGATTAACAAGTGGCATAAAATAAAATTTTCATTTAATTTAAATTTATAAAACATGCATAAGAAAACGTTAAAATCATATTTCTCAAGCTTTTTCAAAAAACTGTAGAACAAATTTGAGGAACCAAAACCTGAAAAACCAAGTTACTTCATCTCAAAGATAAAAAAAAATCTGAAGAAAAAAAAACAGAAAAATGCAAAAGCTTAAAACTAGATTGAAATCTGGAATTCAAGAAGGTTCAAAGGAAAACAACCCGAAGTCTGAATATATTTCAAAATTGATCAAGGCAAACAAATCTTCAATAATCCTCAATCTGTAAATCTTGAAACCAGATCAAACTCCAGGAAATCAATTTCCAGTTCCAGGTTTTTCAAAATTTCAGGCTTCTCCGTCAGGAAATAGGTTAGCAAACTTGACAAGAATCTATACTTATATCTTGATGTTGTGATTGATTTTTTTTAAGTAAAATAGTAGATGTTATTCTGCATGTATGAATATATGTGTCCATGTGTATCTGAGCATGCTTGTATATGAAAAGAAGACAGAGAAAAGAAAACAACATATCTCTGTGTTAATAACAAGTTGATAAAGAACAAGAGTAAGAAAAAAAAATCATATCTCAAATTCTAAAAAGAATTAAGCACTGATCTCTAAATGAAAAATTATCATGATAGTGTAATACAAATTTTAAAAATAGTTTCAAATGTTTTTATGCAATAAATATTTTAAAATTTGGAAATTACAGTGATAAATAAATTTTACCAGAAAACCAAGTATCAAGATTTTAAATTGCAGTTATATATTTGGATTCGCGCTTGAATATTATGAATTTTGATAACAATATCAAGTTTTTTAGATAAGAATTCATTGAGAAATGGCGAGATGATTGAGATATGGGTTTTGAGAAAAATCCGGTGATCGACGCATGTTTGGGTGTCGAGATTGTTTACAGAGATGATGGGATAAGTGTAGAATTTGATAAAAATACTATATGGTTTTACATTTCATCGTGGTGATTGGAAGACGGCAATTTAGGGTTTTAGGTTCGTTTGGGGTCGCTGTTGTTCACGTGAAGTTTTCGTCGTCAATGATGGTCTAACGGCAATCGCGACCGGGGGAAGTTGGAGAGGGGTGTCGTGTCGATGTTCTGATCAATCAGAAGAGTTCCTGGCAGCGATACGAGTCGGCGCGAGGTGATTCTGTTTGGATGGTTTGGTTCGAAGAGATGGCGAATTGCTCGATTTTGGGTTGCGTCGAGATTTTTGGTTCTGGGTGTTTGGGTAGCTCAGGGGGTCCAACGTCGACTTGGTGGTAGGTGGCGACTTTATCGTTGATGGCTAGTTTGATGTGCACCGTGCATGCGTGGGTTTGGTGTATCAGGAAATTGGGGAGGGAGGAGAAGAGTAGAAACTTGGGGTGGTCTCGAGATTTTAGCGCGTAAAATCGAAGTAGATTGTGATTTTTACCGAGGTTTTGTTTGATGGTCTCGGGCTATTTGAGTTATGTTATCTGGTTTTCAAAATTAAAACAAGTAACAGGTGTAAAATATAGAAGGTGTGAGGCGTGGGAAGGAACTCGAAGTATGGCTCGAGTGAAATGGTGATGGGCTCGGGTTTCTTTAAGGTTTCAAAAACAAAACAAAGTATTGAAGTTTAAAGGTAAAGTAAATTTAAAAAAAAAATTAAACTTTAAAGTATATAAAAATAAATAAGTTTTGAAGTAAAATAAACCAAGCTTTTGAATTTAAATTATAAACAAGTTTGAGTCAAGTTTTTCAAAGATTTGATTTTTAAAATCAAAAACATGTTTAAAATTGTTTTTGAGTTTTGAATAATTATTTTCTCAAGTATTTTCAAATAGAAATTGATGAAAGAAATTAAAGAAAATTTATCATCGTGACTAATTTCAGGTTAATCAAATAGATTAATGTAATTAATTACTTAATGAAAATAATTAAAAGGTTGATTGCTTAAAGATTAATTTTAAGGAATTAATTAATAATTAAATTCTTAAATAAATAAAAGTGAATTAATTAATTTAAGTTATAAAAGGGGAAATTAATTTCTTAAAGATAATTATTTGATGAAAGAAATTGACGATAATTAAATAAATGACTAAGGATTGATTAATCAAGTTATAAAAAATTAATTTAAAGAATAATTAGTTTATGTGATTAATTTATTAAGGTAATTAATTTGAGAATAATTGAATAATTAAAGGTTAATTAATTAAAGAATTTAATTAAAGGCTAATTAATAAATTAATAATTAAAGGTGGATTAATTTCTAATTTATTAAGGTAATTAATTAAGGTAAATTAATTGCTAGTTAATTTATGGTTAACAATGACTAAATTGATTAAGAATAATCACTTATTATAATTAATTAAGGGTAATTAATTAATGTGATAAATTAATTAAAGATTAATGAATTAATAAAGGTGATTAAGGGATGATTATTAAGTAATGGGTTAATTAATTACTTAAATTAATTAAGAATAATTAATTAAATGGTTTGTAATTAATTAACATTAATTAACCAAGATTAGTGACTAATCTAATTTAAATAAATCAGATAATTAATTGATCTTACTCATGGATGTTAGGATTCTATGGAGTGCTTTGAATTGATTGATGTCCCTGATTTGCGATAATGTGTGATATGAATTATTTTGTTTGTGAACTGTGATGAAATTTATTCTGTGATGAAATTAATTATCTGTAATATAATTTATTAACTGTGACGTATATATATCTCTGTGATCTGTGAATGAAAGATAAGCGTTATAGTTTATACCGCTTATCAAATATATTTTTGTATTTGAATCTGTAATGGTTGACGTAGTCGCACTATTGTGTGTAAACCCCTGGACCACACTTATACACACACATATATGGATTTCACGAGGAAATCTGTTAAGTCACAAATATTTGAATTTAATACTTTGAAATGGTTTAAAGTTTGAATTTTGAATCCAATTGATTTAGAAATGAAATTGGGTCGAATTTGAAAAATAATTGAAAAGGGTTTTGAAGAGTTATTTTAAATAACTTGATTTAATTTCAAATATGAAATATTTTAATTCGAGTTTGAATTTAATATTTGAAATTGAATTCAATGATTTGGAAATTTTGTTTTAAAAATATTATACAAGTTATAAAAGGTATTTATATGGGTTCTTAAACCATTTTAAAAGTATGGTTTTGAGAATTTGAATTTAACCTAAATTTATATTTGACAGGCCTTAACTCGAGCAAATAAAATCGGGTTTTCCAAAACGGAAACAAGTGGTTTCAAATAATAATTATGATGAAAAGATTTCAAGTTCGAAACTGATGGTTTTGAAAGCTATAATTGAATCTTGTTAAAGATAGTTGAACCCTATTTTGAAATTGAAGAGGATTTTTTATGGTGTATCTTTTACATATAAAAGATTTGAAACGGGGATTGTTTTGAAAGTTATGAATGAATTTTCGAAAATTATTTTGAAAGCTATGAAAAGAATCTTTGATTTGAAGACCGGATGAGTTAATCCAACTTAAAATGGAATTGTTTTGAAAGGCTAGAAACGAATCTTTGTTAAAGATTGGTGAACCTTGTTTTTAAATCAAAAAGGGATTTTAAAAAGGTGAATCTTTGTTTAAAAGAATAAAGTGCGGAAATTGTTTTAACCATTGAAAGGTTTCTGGAAGCTAATATTTTTGTTTAAAAGATCGGAAATGGTAATTTGTTATAGCCATTTGAAAGAAAAGTTTAAAGCTGTGATTTAACTGAAATCCCATTATCCATATGTTTTTAAATATTGCGCTCATTATTCGGTTTAGCCGGGAGAGGACCTTGTGTCATATAACCTATTCCGAACAATGATACGATGATATGGGTAGCATTTGAAGACCGGTGGTGAAGACCGGATACTTTCGAAAGCGAAAGGATAACATGTCGAATGTCTCTGCACCGAATGGCCCCGGTATAGAGATTGAGAACCCATTGTGATGGGAAGTCCATACGTGATTAGAAATTATCCGGATTGTAAGGGCTTCTTCGAAAGTGCCTTCGGTTCTGTCCAAACTCGAAATAGAATTGTATGGATGTGTGTCGAACATTACACTTTGAGATGTGAAACCGGTTTCTATCAAATACATTTATGTTTGGTGGCAGAGATTTATTCTTTTAGCTTAACACCCTTCTCTAAAACGTACGAGCTCAGAGGTTATGTAGTTGATGGTTACCAGTGATACATTCCCAATTTGGTAATGTGGCATACGAAGTGCTGCTGATCATTTGTTGATCAAAGCTTGGCTTTGTGAAAAAGCGTAGCTTTGTGGACGAGACTTCATTAAACCTCACAACCGGTTATGGTCGAAACAGGATTCATGGCAGCAAGGTTATTTGAGGGTAGCGCCCCCTGAGGGTATGTCCATTTCCTTCTGGATTATAAGTGGTATCATGGTATGAAGCCTAGATACTTACTTTGTGGTTGCTGCAAACTTATTGCTTTGTGGTTGTCGGTTGAGAAGCGCTTCGGATAAAGGTTGATAACGACCGGGAGGTGGCATACTTGTGTCAGTAGTTACCTAGTTACAGAGCTAACCCGGCCTTGTGTAGCAGAGATCCGGTTAGGGTCCGGGGACATCCCTCTAGAGGCGTTCCATTTTATTTGGGAAGTTCCTTTGCCTAACCATTTGTTGGAAATCCTAACAAAACAATACGAGCCTTTACGATTGCAGTTGTATTACCTACCACCTCAGGTGGTAGCTATAGCAGGCATAATATAATGGTACCGATGCTGGCTAAGATTAATTTTATATTTTCGAAATGTTTTCAGCACTATGCACTAATAATAATATCAAATGGTTTTCGCGTATCCAGCATTTTTGACTATCATAAGGAGAAATCTCCTCCAAGTGTGCGATTGCATTGTGTGTGTGGCGGGAAGCCTTATGGTAGTTTCATTTTCAAAAAGCATTGCGAATTTTTTTCAAGTTCTTTTGCTTGCTTTTGATAAGAATAAACTGCATTAATTTCAGACAAAACTGTTTTGTTTGCTCATACCAGTCCATTGACTGACTCGGAGTTTATTGTTCCCTTCCTAAACTCAGGGTGCCCACTATTTTCCACACGGGCAGTCTAGAGTTGGGTTTTTCAGATAGTAGATATAGATATCAATTCGATAGCTTTCATCTTTCTCTTTGGTATTCTTTGAAGACTTTGGATATTGAAGTCTTCGATGACTGACCTTGCTGAGCTTGGTGCAACGTGATGGTGGTTCGAGCTATTTTTGGATTGGTGCTTTGGAGTTAGAGTTGTTGTTGCTGTTTGGAGTTTTTGTTTTCCGCTGCTATATCATATTGTTATTTCCTTTATAGCATTGTTATCTTTTATCTCTGATATTGATTCATATTGTATCATTGTTGTATCGAATGTTGTATATTAATGATATTCATTTCTTTTCTTCCGCTGTGTTGTTATACTTGATGTGTTATAAGCTCCGGCGAACCTGATTCGACGTTTGGATCTACGGCATTTGAATACGAGTGTTGTATTCGGTGCCGATTTTTAAAGGTCGAGTCAGGGTCGTTAGAATTTGGTATCAGAGCTGAAGGTTGAACTATAGCTCAGGATTATAAAACATTAAGTAATTAATTAGAGATAGGATGAAGTATACCCTAGAATGAGTATATCCCTAAGATATCCGTCTGAATGCTTCAGTAAATTCTCTTACTATCCGCTGATAGTGAGTATGAGTGCAAGAAGAGGATGAGATAGGGGAAAGGGGAGTACGACCACAAATGGTCGATACCCTGCAACGGTGGAAACAACTTTCTCTATTAATCTCCTTTGATTCGTCTTTTCAATTCTTTGATAATTCCTGACAGCTCCAGGAAGAAGCTTTGATATATTTGCATGGGACTTAAACTCCAGATGGGTCAGAATTGTTTGTTTGGATGAATTGTTTGCTTTGGTTGCTATGGTTGATAGGTATATTTTGATTGTTTAAACTAAAAGTTTTGTATTGTATCCATATATCTGTCTATTCTTTGGGGAAAATTCCGACTTGAGCTTGGAATCCATACCCAGTGTTTGAGACTTTTGGAAGATTAAATTCATTTATTTGTTTCTTTGGGGTCCAGATAAATTCTACGAACAGTAAGTTATCCCTTTGAACTAACCAGTGCCATACATACTTTGTAGATCTGGATGACCTGAGTAATTCGTAAAGTGTTAAATAGATTCATTCTTGAATCTATTGTTGGTATAAGCCAAATGCAGAATAGATATTCAGTTTGATCTGGTGATTCATCTCTCTATCTCTCTATATTCTTTTGTCGTCTCCCTTACAAATTTCGAGGATGAAATTTCCTTAAGGGGGGAATCTGTGACATCCTTGAATTTTATCCAAGATAATTTGATAATTAATTTAATTTTTGGAAATTAAATTTTGAATCTATTTGTGAATTAATTAGAAATTTCTAGGATAAATAAATATTTTAGATTATAAATAGAATTATAAAGCTTTAAGATTTAATGTAAGAAACAATTGAAATAAATTTTTATTTGAGCAAATGAGAAAATATATCAAAAGTTTGTAAATAAAATTAATTGATTTGAAATCCAATGGATTATAAATAGAATTTGAAAGTTATAAGATTTATAAAAGATATGTTCTGTTATTTATTTATATTTATAAATTTGGTTTAAATTAAATCTTGGAATTAAAATTCAAAATTAAAATATTATAAATATATTGGGTTTGAAAACATTATATTTTCAATTAATAAAGATTTGTTTTCCAAATTATATTTAATAAATATTTTTGATTTAAAGTTCAAAAGTTACTATTTTATAAATATATTACAATTTGAAAATGTGAATTTGAAATCCGAATGTTAATATATAGAAATTTAATTGGACTTAAAGAAAATTTTATATTTGAAAACAAAATTATATAATAAGTATGATTACTTAAGTTTAAAATGAAAATTTTAAAATAAGTATAGTCGCTTAGGCTTGTATTTGAAATACATTTTCTTTAAAAGAATGAATAAATATAGTTGTATATTTATAAATTTAAAAATGTAAAACATATGTTAAGTTATAAAATATAAGAGATAAATTGATTCAAAAATCTTAAAATGAAAAGAGTTTAAATAAAAAATTATAAATTTAAATCAAGACAAGGTTTAAAACATAATGTGTAAAAAATTTAAAGGAGAGGTCTTTACATCATTTTGTTTGAAAATAACAAGTGTAACCATTATGAATTATATTAAGACATTTGTAAAATAAGTGATAACAAGTGTTACATTGATTAACAAGTGACATAAAATAAAAAATTTCTTTTAATTTAAATTTATAAAACATGCATAAGAAAAGGTTAAAATCGGATTGCTCAAGCTTTTTCAAAAAACTACAAAACAAATTTGAGAAACCAAAACCTGAAAAACCAAGTTACTTCATCTCAAAGATAAAAAAAATCTGAAGAAAAAAAACAGAAAAATGCAAAAGCTTAAAACCAGAATGAAATCTGGAATTCAAGAAGGTTCAAAGGCAAACAAATATTTAATAATCCTCAACCTGTAAATCTTGAAACCAGATCAAACTCCAGGAAATCAATTTCCAGTTCCAGGTTTTTCAAAATTTCAGGCTTCTCTGTTCTGTCAGGAAACAGGTGAGAAAACTTGACTCGAATCTATACTTATATCTTCATGTTGTGATTGATTTTTTTTAAGTAAAATAGTAGATGTTATTCTGCATGTATGAATATATGTCTCCATGTGTATCTGAGCATGCTTGTATATGAAAAGAAGACAGAGAAAAGAAAACAATGTATCTCTGTGTTAATAACAGGTTGACAAAGAACAAGAGGAAGAAAAAAAATCATATCTCAAATTTTAAAAAGAATTAAGCCCTGATCTCTAAATGAAAAATTATCATGACAGTGTAATACAAATTTTAAAAATAGTTTCAAATGTTTTTATGCAATAAATATTTTAAAATTTGGAAATTACAATGATAAATAAATTTTTACCAGTAAACCAAGTATCAAGATTTTAAATTGCAGTTATATGTTGGATTCGCACTTGAATATTATGAATTTTGATAACAATATCAATTTTTTAGATAAGAATTCATTGAGAAATTGCGAAATGATCGAGATATGGGTTTTGAGAAAACTCTGGTGATCGACGCATGTTTAAGTGTCGAGATTGTTTTCAGAGATGATGGGATGAGTGTCGAATTTGAGAAAAATACTAGATGATTTTACATTTCATCGTGGTGATTGGGAGACGGCAATTTAGGGTTTTAGGTTCGTTTGGGGTCGTTGTTGTTCACGTGAAGTTTTCATCGTCAATGATGGTCTAACGGCAATCGCGACTGGGGGAAATTGGAGCGGGGTGTCGTGTCGATGTTCTCGTCGATCAGAAGAGTTCCTGGCGGCGATACGAGGCGGCTCAAGGTGATTCTGTTTCGATGGTTTGGTTCGAAGAGATGACGAATTGCTCGATTTTGGGTTGCGTCGATATTTTTGGTTCTGGGTGTTTGGGTAGCTCAGGGGGTCTAACGTCGACTTGGTGGTGGGTGGCGATTTGATCGGTAATGGCTAGTTTGATGTGCACCATGCACACGTGGGTTTGGTGTATTAGGAAATTGGGGAGGGAGGAGAAGAGTAGAAGCTCAGGGTGTTCTTGAGATTTTAGCGCGTAAACTCGAAGTAGATCGTGATTTTTACCGTGGTTTTGTTTGATGGTTTCGGGCTATTTGAGTTATGTTATCTGGTTTTCAAAATTAAAACAAGTAACAGGTTTAAAATATAGAAGGTGTGAGGCGCGGGAAGGAACTCGAAGTATGGCTCGAGTGAAATGTTGATGGGCTCGGGTTTCTTTATGGTCTCAAAAACAAAACAAAGTATTGAAGTTTAAAGGTAAAGTAAGTTTTTAAAAAAAATTAAACTTTAAAGTATATAAAAATAAATAAGTTTTAAAATAAAATAAACCAAGTTTTTGAATTTAAATTATAAACAAGTTTGAGTCAAGTTTTTCAAAGATTTGATTTTTAATATCAAAAACATGTTTAAAATTGTTTTTGAGTTTTGAATAATTATTTTCTTAAGTATTTTCAAATAGAAATTGATGAAAGAAATTAAAGAAAATTTATCATCGTGATTAATTTCAGGTTAATCAAATAGATTAATGTAATTAATTACTTAATGAAAATAATTAAAGGGTTGATTACTTAAAGATTAATTTTAAGGAATTAATTAATGATTAAAGTCTTAAATAAATAAAAGTGAATTAATTAATTTAAGTTATAAAGAGGAAATTAATTTCTTAAAGATAATTATTTGATGAAAGCAATTGATGATAATTAAATAAATGACTAAGGATCGATTAATTAAGTGATAAAAATTAATTTAAAGAATAATTAGTTTATGTGATTAATTTATTAAGGTAATTAATTTGAGAATAATTGAATAATTAAAGGTTAATTAATTAAAGAATTTAATTAAAGGCTAATTAATAAATTTATAATTAAAGGTGGATTAATTTCCAATTCATTAAGGTAATTAACTAAGGTAAATTAATTACTAGTTAATTTGTGTTTAACAATGACTAAATTGATTAAGAATAATCACTTATTATAATTAATTAAGGGTAATCAATTAATGTGATAAATTAATTAAAGATTAATGAATTAATGAAGGTGATTAAGGGGTGATTATTAAGTAAGGGTTAATTGATTATTGAAATTAATTAAGAGTGATTAATTAAACGTTTTGTAATTAATTAACATTAATTAACCAAGATTAGTGACTAATCTGATTTAAATAAATCAGATAATTAATTGATCTTACTCATGGATGTTAGGATTCTATGGAGTGCTTTGAATTGATTGATGTCCTTGATTTGTGATAATGTGTGATATGAATTATTTTGTTTGTGAACTGTGATGTAATTTATTCTGTGATGAAATTAATTATCTGTAATGTAATTTATTAACTGTGATATATATATATATATATATATATATATATATATATATATCTGTGACCTGTGAATGAAAGATAAGCGTTATAGTTTATATCGCTTATCAAATATATTGTTGTATTTGAATCTATAATGGTTGATGTTGTCGCACTATTGTGTGTAAACCCCTGGACCACACTTATACACACACAAATATGGATTTCACGAGGAAATCAGTTAAGTCACAAATATTTGAATTTAATATTTTGAAATGGTCTAAAGTTTGAATTTTGAATCCAAATGATTTAGAAATGAAATTGGGTTGAATTTGAAAAATAATTGAAAAGGAGTTTTGAAGATAGAAGTTTTTTTAAATAAATTGATTTAATTTTAAATCTGAAATATTTTAATTTGAGTTTGAATTCAATATTTGAAGTTGAATTCAATGATTTGGAAATTTTGTTTAAAAAGATTATACAAGTTATAAAAGGTATTTATATTTGGTATTCAAACCATTTTAAAAGTATGGTTTTGAGAATTAGAATTTAACCTAAATTTATATTTGAAAGGCCTTAACTCGAGCAAATAAAATCGGGTTTTCTGAAACGGAAACAAGTGGTTTCAAATAATAATTATGATGGAAAGTTTTCAAATTTGAAATTGATGGTTTTCAAAGCTATAATTGAATCTTGTGAAAGATAGTTGAACCCTATTTTGAAATTGAAGAGGATATTTATGGTGTATCTTTTATATATAAAAGATTTGAAACGGGAATTATTTTGAAAGTTATGAATGAATCTTCGAAAATTGTTTTGAAAGCTATGAAAAGATCTTTGATTTGAAGACCGGATGAGTTAATCCAACTTAAAATGGAATTATTTTGAAAGGCTAGAAATGAATCTTTGTTAAAGATTGGTGAACCTTGTTTCTAAATTTTGAAAGTGTGGAAATTGTTTTAACCATTGAAAGGTTTCTGGAAGCTAATCTTTTTGTTTAAAAGATTGGAAATGGTAATTTTTTATAACCATTTGAAAGAAAAATTTTGGGTTCTAAAGCTGTGATTTAACTGATATCCCATTGTCCATATGTTTTTAAATATTGTGCTCATTATTTGGTTTAGCCGGGAGAGGACCTTGTGTCATATAACCTATTCTGAATAATGATACGACGATATGGATAGCATTTGGAGACCGGTAGTGAAGACCGGATACTTTCGAAAGCGAAAGGATGACCTGTCGAATGTCTCTGCACCGAATGGCCCGGGTATAGAGATTTAAGCATCCATTGTGATGGGAAGTCCGGACGTGATTAGAAATTATCCGGATTGCAAGGGCTTCTTTGGAAGTGCCTTCGGTTCTGTCCGAACCCGGAACAGACTTGTATGGATGTGTGTCGGACATTACACTTTGAGATGTGAAACTGGTTCCTATCAAATACATTTCTGTTTGGTGGCGGAGATTTATTCTCTTAGCTTAACACCCTTCTCTAAGACGTATGAGCTCAGAGGTTATGTAGTTGATGGTTACCAGTGATACATTCCCAATTTGGTAATGTGGCATACGAAGGGTTGTTGATCATTTGTTGATCGAAGCATGGATTTGTGAAAAAGCACAGCTTTATGGATGAGACTTCATCGAACCTCACAACCCAGTTATGGTCGAAACAGTAATCGTGGCAGCAAGGTTATTTGGGGGTAGCGCCCCCTGAGGGTATGTTCATTTCCTTCTGGATTATAAGTGGTATCATGGTATGGAGCCCAGATACTTACTTTGTGGTTGCTGCAAACTTATTGCTTTGTGGTTGTCGGTTGAGAAGCGCTTCGGATAAAGTTTGGTAACGACCGGAGGTGGCATACTCGGCTCAGTAGTTACCTGGTTATAGAGGTAACCTGGCCTTGTGTAGCAGAGATCCGGTTAGGGTCCGGGGACGTCCCTCCAGAGGCGTTCCATTTTATTTGGAAGTTCCTTTACCCGACCGTTTGTTGGAAATCCAAACATAACAATACGTGCCTTTACGATTGCAGTTTTATTACCTGCCACCTCAGGTGATGCTATAGCAGGCATAATATAATGGTACCTATGCTGGCTAAGATTAATATTATATTTTCGAAATTTTTTCAGCACTATGAACTAATAATAATATCAAATGGTTTTCGCGTATCAAGCATTTTTTATTATCATAAGGAGAAACCTCCTCCAAGTGTGCGATTGCATTGTCTGTATCGTGGGAGGCCTTATGGTAGTTTCATTTTCAAAAAGCATTACGAATTTTTTTCAAGTTCTTTTGTTTGCTTTTGATAAGAATAAACTGCTTTAATTTCAGACAAAACTGTTTTGTTTGCTCATACCAGTCCGATGACCGACCCGGAGTTTATTGTTCCTTTCCTAAACTCTGGGTGCCTACTATTTTTCACACGGGCAGTCTAGAGTTGGGTTTTTCAGATAGTAGATATAGATATCAATTCGATAGTTGTCATCTTTCTCTTTGGTATTCTTTGAAGACTTTGGATATTGAAGTCTTCGATGACTGACCTTGCTGAGCTTGGTGCAACGTGATGGTGGTTCGAGCTATTTCTGGATTGGTGCTTTGGAGTTAGAGTTGTTGTTGTTGTTTGGAGTTTTTGTTTTCCGCTGCTATATCATACTGTTATTTCCGTTGTAGCATTGTAATCTTGTATCTCTGATATTGATTCATATTGTATCATTGTTGTATCGAATGTTGTATATCAGTGATATTCATTTCTTTTCTTCCGCTGTGTTGTTATACTTGATGTGTTATAAGCTCCGACGAACCAGATTCGACATTTGGATCTGCGGCATTTGAAACAAGTGTTGTATTCGGTGTCGATTTTCGAAGGTCGAGTCAGGGTCGTTAGAGATGAGGTAGTAGTGGGTTGCGTTAAAGTGGTTCTACTGGATTTTCCTTGCGTTTTATCTCAAGATAAAGCTGCGACTAGGTTAAAAACTTGTTGAGATGAGCATCGTGCCTTGAAGTTGCTCGTCACACCACCATGGATTCTAAATTCTTGATTTCCTGACTTATTCGCGATTTCAATTGCCGCGTACAGTTTCGTTGGGAGGCTTGCCTGAGAGTTAGATCAGTTTGTGTGCAAAGTTAGTTGATGCTTGGATATCGTGTGGATCTAGTGTCGTTCGTGCCTGGATAATCATAAGGAAGGTAAATGATTAGATTGGAAATATTGATTTATATTAAAAAAAATATTGATTATTCCATGTTCTAAAATTTCATAATTTATTTATGCACACGAGGTCAGAAAAAAGTAAAAAATTATAATCACGGAATATACGAAATGAAATCAAGATTGGAAACAGGTCACAATTGAAAATCAATGGTGATAAAATTCTCACTCATTTCGATTATCGGTTTATTTTTAAATAGTCAAAATAAATTATTGAATGACTGGTTAATTTAATAATTATTATCTGGTGAAGGATATATCATATATAGTAGTATATACATCAGCATTTGGAGTGATATTCCCACATACTATAGCGGATGAGGCCCTATGCGCCCCGCATAATAGCGATGACCCTATGTACCGCGATATCCCCCTCGAAGTAGGATTGGCATTATTTTACGTTGTATTAGCATCTATGGATGCATGAAAAACAGGTTGGAGGGATCGAACTGGATTCCTTAAATATATTGTTTATTTTGCATACATAGTGATATATTATTTGTGTAGAATAATCTATTATAGATTATTGTAGTGATTTGAAATTATTGGATGTTACTGTAGCACTGGCCTGAAATGCGAAAATTAAAAACTATAAATGTATATTTTAAAAAATTTGAAATTGAAGGGAATTTGATGATGAAAAAATATATATTGAAATTGGAGTTATTTTAAAGAAATAGAATTGGGAAAAATTATATTTGAGTTGGTTATACTTAACAATTGTGAATTAGTAAATGGAGATTATTTTTTAAAAAATGAATTTTTTAAAGGAATTTATAAACGATATTCGAGAAAAAAATGAAAAAGTGTTGAAGTTGGTATTAAAAATGGATTGGAAATTATAAATCAGATTATAAAGAAATAGGTTTACAAAAAATTAGAAATTTATAAATAAGATCGTTTTTATGGACAAGAAAATTTTAAAGGAGTTATAATAATTTATAAACGATGTTTATAAATAAAGGAAATCGAGATCAAGATGATAAATTAGAAGTATTAAATTCATAGGCGAAATTAGATTAGAATATGGAAATAGGGTGCGGAAGATAGTGGATTACTATTTTTGAAAGGTGGAAATGGTTAAGCAAATCGGAATGGAAGCGATGTGATGGTAATTGAGAGAATTTATAAGCTGAATTTGTTCTTGAGATATGTAAAATATATTTTTATAATTTTGAGAAGTGAGTTTGTTTTAAAAGTAAAATTTTATTATTTTAAAACTATAAAGTTTTAAACTAGTTAGGTTGAAATACTTGGAAACTTGATTTTTTTAAATATGAAGTATTTATTTAAATAAATTCTAACTTTCAAAAATCAGCTTTGAAAATTATTTGTTTAACCAAAGATGAGTTATAAATGATATAAAAGTGTTTTTTGATATTTTAAATAATTACTTGAACATATTTCAAAAAATAAATTATTACTCTTTAAATACTTATTATATATATATATAGTTTTATAGTAATTGAAAAATCTATTTTTTTTAAATTCTCTCAAGATTCGAAAAGGGGCGTATAAAAGGATATGATATTGAGGAGAGGAAATTATTTGTGATTCCAGAGATTTTTGGAATAAGTTACGGAATAATTCTCTAGAATGCTAATATTAAAAGCATTTTGGAAAATAAGACTTGTAATATTTTCCTAAGTATAGAAAATAAAAATTTGGAAATATTTCTATGTGTTGAGATGTTGAAAGTATCTAGTTATGGATTTAAGTATTTGAATAATTGTATTCAAATGTTGGAAGGAATTGATATATCTTTTAAAGATATTTTGAACGCAAATATTTTTGGAAAAAATTATATTAAGGCCAGATGATTGCTTGTGGATGTCTAATTTGAATGTTAAATAACCGACTACCAATAATTGGCTAATTTCGTTAATCATTTTGAAGAGACCGGGATCGGATTTAATTATCTGAAAACCACTTCGATCCAGTTTGAAAGTAACAAATGAATGTCGTGAAGATGATGAAGACGGTGATTCAGTTTGTCCAGACCCAGGACAACTTGTATGGACGAATGCTATCAGAATATAGTCATTGGAGGACGATGAGCATTCTAAGTAATATTTGTTCTTGAAAGGTAATGCTTAGCCTCGAATCATCAATCAAGAATGACTAAAATATGGGAAATGCAGCAAGGCTAAGTGGTTCGCACCCAAGAAGGGCATGTTATCACCTTTCTAGATGTCCTCGAAAACCAATTTATTATGGATATGGCTGTGCATGAAAGAAGGAGTGCTCGATGGTAAGGGTGGGAAAACCCGAGGTGATAACATATTCGATCATTCCTGGTCAGGGGTAGGTCGGTCTTGTGTAGTAGGGGATTCCGGCATAGTCCTCGATACATTGTTCTAGAGATGTACTGTGGTGGGCGGTACCCCAGTGGCCCAGTCATTCGTTGGAATCCATTCTCAAATATGAGCTTACAGTTTTGTTTGCAGAGCCTTGTATGCTGAAATTTAATTAATGTAACAATTTCAGTTATTCGAATAAGTATTTGTATTTAGACACTATTATAATATCACTGGATTTTCTATAAAGTGCATTGGTTATCTTAAGGTAAAAACCCATCGTGTTTATGTGTGACGCGGTCTTACGTGATTCCTTTATTTTTCAAAAGAATTTGATAACTCTAATAATTCAAATTGAGTGTGTTTACTCACGCTGGTTTTCGACACTGGCTCGGATGTTATTTTATTTATAATGCTCAGGTCCGACCGAGTATTAAAGATTCATGTTTAAATGCTGTGGAGCTCAGGAGACGAGTTGGAGGAGTTTCAGACGTGTTTTCGTACTTGACTTACATTACGCTGTGTAAGGGCAAGTTATATAACTATCCAGTTTGATGTACTGGTTGTTGTACTTTGGTGACTGTAAGTATATAAAATGTTGCAGATTCTTTTGTACAAAAATCTATTATTATATCTTATATTTTGTTCCGCTACGTGGGAGATTCTGTTTTATTGCTTATTTCCTTCTACCTTTTGTTCTTCTTTACCCTAGTTGTTCGCTCTTTCGTACGCTTTGGGTTGGACAAGAGTGAATTATTGTCAACTCAAGGGGTATGGAACTGCGGGTCGCTACACATATGTATGATCTGTGTATATTATATGGAATTAAGTTTAAAGATAAAAAATTTAGAAAAATTTTGTTTGGGTAATTTCGAGGACGAAATTTTTTTAAGTAGGGGAGAATTAATGACCCAGAATTTGACCATCTTAAAATATACTATTTAAAGTGATTTTAAATATAAAATGAGTAAAGTTATATGATTCAAACAATAATAGGTAGGATTTGGAAAGAGAAGTATACATAAAATAAAGTATACATAAAATAATAACATTGCCTATATCGATAAAAAAGACAAAAAGCCGATTTCAGAAAAGTAAGTTTCAATGGTTAAATAAATTATTTTAATTTATTTATGAGTGTTTATATTTTTACATAACATTATGCAAATTTATTTTTAAATTTGGTATACATAAATAAATAGTTTAACTAAAACATCAAAATGTGACCGTAAAACATTTTGTCAAAAATCAACGTTTTGTCGATTAAAAGTTGTCGCAACATTGTCGCACCTTTATTTTCTTACATAGGAACGTATATTCAAATAGTATGAGTATTAGTTAATTCATTAATCAAGTTTACTTTTACTAAACATACTTAGAAAATTTTAGGATATAATTAAGAAAAGTAAGCACAAGAAGACAAACATGTCATTTTAAAGCAAAAATTAAATATCAAATCAAAGAAATATAATTATTATATTCCTTACCTAATACTTAAGTGAAAATGATATAAATTAATGATTTAAAATGTGATGTTAAGTATTGAAAATAATAAGGTTGCTTAAATGTAAGTAAGGGTATTTTGGTCTTTTTACAAAATATTATTTTCATCCAAAACTTTTTCTACAAATAAGCATCCACTTTCTCATTTTTTTCACTTCTTGTTCTTCCTTTTTCAAGCTTTTTTTCACTTCTTTAATGGCTTCTTTTTCTTTCTTTTCTTTACTAACTTTTCTTAAAATCATATCAAATTAACTTCAAACACCACCGAACATTGCCAAAGACCTTAGAATATCATTAAAACATGGTTTTGCATCTAACAAGTGAAGAAATAATGGAGGAAGGGGTGGAATAGAAGGAGGTCAAACCTATGGAGGAGGGAGGAGCAAGTTAGAAAGGTCCGGCGTAAGAAAAATAGAAGGAAGTACTACCAGAATCAAAAGGAAAGTCTACGAAAAAGATTGGTGGAGTGGAATTAATCATGAGTACTCATATTTTAAGTTACTAACTCCTAAAAATATTTCAAGTTAATTACATGAAATGTTGGGTATATGTTGGATGATTTAATGGATGATAACTTGGTTGATATTATGGTTGATTATATGTTTGTGAAATAGTTGATAACTTGGTTTGATAAATGATAAGAGAAATGGTTAGTAAGTATGTTTAATTCAATGAAAATTAAATCCATATAAATGTGTGTATGGAAATTATTTAGCCTCTTAGTGATTTCAAAATAATCTAAAACAACTGAAAATGATATTATAATAATATAATGTTATAATATGAAACTAATTGAAAAATGAGCTTGAAATGATAAAAATACATTTTTAAATAAGTTAAAATATTTTAAATATGGTTTAAAACAAATTTGAAGTGTTTCGGACAAGTTCCGAAGCAATTCACAAAATTGGTCAAAATCGAGCTCGTCGCGTAGCGGTAGTTCGTAAATTTCGACCCGTAACTTCAAATTAATGTAAAGAATAATTTATAAGTCGGATTTCTTCGGAATAAAAATTCTTTAGTCCATAATGATAATATTTTTCCAATGAATAAAGAAAATAAAATTTCATCAAGTAGATTTTGAAATATGTCCAAAACAATTTTCTAAAAACATCGCGGTTTTGCAGTTCAGAATCTGAAAAGGATTTCTTTTAAAATGATATTATTTTAAATGTTATAAAAATATGAAATAAATTCTGAAAATCATTTAAAAGATATTTAAGTTGAAAAGATGGATATTCAAATGATATAAAAGTCGTTTTGAAGAATAAGCTTTTAAAATATATTTGCAACACTTTTCGCAGTGCCTTTCGCAGCAGTTTTAAATAACTTTTGAAATGTAGTTTTAAAATTAACGATACGTTTTTAAATCTTTTGTGAATAATTTTAAAAGAATAATTAAGAAATTTAAAGATTATTTGAAAGTTTTAATAAGAGTTTGAGTAAATGGTTAAGAGGAATTGTTTGTACCACTTAAACAAAAAGTGAAGAATGTTGAATATAATAACAAACTGGGTATGTGGAAACAACTAGTACATTTGTGCCGCCTGTAAGATCTGGGAAGATAAACTAAGGTGTTTAACTAAGGTTAGTGATGGAGCAACCAGTGCTTCGAACTTACCTTGCCTATATTTTCTCTTTTTCAGGCGAAGGGTGGAACATATCAAAAGGAAAGCCCAGATGATCTAAAAGATCATATTTAAGTTTTTCAAAAATAACAGAAAAGAAACAAATTCTTTGGATGTTAATCAATAACTTAACATCTTTTATCGATGACTGACACGAAGGAACTTAAATCGGGTTTGGGTGGTTCCTATCCAAAAAACCGAGATCGGATTTGGGAGATTCCTATCCAAAAACCCCTTCAAACTAATTTTTGAAATAAAATATATTAAAAACGAAGATGTTCATGATGTAGGATTACTTTCCATTAGTCCTTGGAGGTGAAATTTACCATATCTAAGGTGGCAGTAGTACCCTGTTACGAAAATCTTTGATTTGCAAGAATATGATTTGAAGTTAAGAAAGAAATCTTTGATTAAGATTTAATAAATGATTTGAGAATATTTTCCCCAAGTTAAAATTTATAGCTTGAATATAAGAAATCTTTGACTAAGATTTAATGAATGATTTGGAAAGGTTTTCCTAAGTAAAAGGGAAAATGATTTATAATTATTCCTAGATTTATGAAATGTTTAAATAAACCAAATGATTTGATAAATGAGGCTTAAGGATTCCATATACATTTGAAAATAAAATGGAATAAATTAAAAGGAATATATCTAAGAAAGATATTTTAATAAAAGATGAAGTAATTGATTGATGATTGATATCCACATATGAACTTAACATCTTATAAAACGATGGTTGGCTACGATGGTTGGCTTCGATGGAACCGGGGTCGAATTTGGGTGTTCCTACCTGAAAACCACTACGAACCATTGTATACATTTGAAAGTGAAGACATGTTGAAGATGATAATTATTGAAGACCGAGGATTTTCATAGCATAAGGACTGCTTGTTGACATTCTCTGGATTGCTCCCATTACAGAGTTAGTTATAGCAGTGGTCTTCGGAGATTTTTTCCGATTGCAAGCATTACTCGCAGCTAGTGGTAGTAGGAAAGTGCCTTTGGTTTCATTCAGTCCTAGAATGAACTTATACGAATGTTTGTCTAACATTTTATTCTAAATTACATGTGAGTGGTTTCTATAAATGTATATCAGTTGGTGGCGGAGAAGGCAACTTATTTTAGCTAACACCCTTTTTCGAGACATACGAGCTCAAGAAGTTATACTTTTCTATAAATCAGTCATGTAATATGGAATGACAATGTGGCATTCAAAGTGGAACCTGTTATATCAAAGCGTGATTTTTTATGAAAAGCGTGGCTTTGAAGAAATTGAGCATAGCCTAACTAGCCTCACATCCCGAAAGATGATATGGGATACCATGTGGTTTGACAGACACAAATTCGGAATAAGTGAGTATGTATGGTGGTGTCCAATACATTGATACTTTTGGGGGTCTACATCCCTCAAGGCATTTATTGCCCTATTGTGATAAAGTGGTTTGCTTGAGAAAAGTAGGGAACTGTCGGTTATCAGTGGTAGTATAGCAAGTACAGTTCCAAGTGATTAGTTTGAGAAAAGCGATTAAGGGCACAGTGAGAACTATGTTTGTTATGCGTGGATCGAAGAAAAGGCCACTTAACAGACATAGTAACTTGGGTTGCTTAGGAACAAAAGATGGAGTTTAATCCAACATCAAAAAGGTGAGGATCTACATTTTACTGACTTGGTTTGTAAAAATTTGAATTAGATTGCTATAGAATTCCTTTGTGATGTATAAAGTTGCAATCATGACCATTCAAAAATCAGTTCATTCCAAACCAATGAGTTTTAACTCGAGCGCTTAAAATAAAAGTTGTGCATATCGATCTCTAGTATTTTTAAAAATTAACGGCGCTCGATTTCGTCGAGTGATGTGCTAGACATATGATTTTAACTGAAAGGGAAAAATATTGTTCATAGAGTTCAAAAATTGATTTCCTCAATCCGCTTGAAATTGAAGGCGGCGTGTGTACCATTGAAGTATGGTCGAAGTGTAGGATTTTTGGTGCAACTTCAGCAACATTATGTGATGATGATCGACAATCATCGAAATTTAAAGTTTAGGTTAGCTTTCGATCCGGGCAGTGACGATTGGTTTGGATCTTGGTGTTTCTCTCAGAGAGGAAAGATGATCGAATTGGAATTTTTTTTGAAGATCGAAGCATAAAGTGGTCGCGTTTTTCTTCGATCCATAGGCGACATCTTTAGGTCGATCGGAGATTGGATGCAGTAGTTGTGGCGGCGAGGGCGGCATTTGGTCCAGCTCGAGATTGGGAGCATACATGTATCCTCGGATTTGCGATTAGGTGGGTAATGGCCGCGGGCGCTGCACACGCGTGCACGATTTAGGGACCCAGAAAAAAAAAGATTCGGGGAATATGTTCCTATATGAGTAGTTAGGTATGGAGAAATGGACTTTGGTCCGTTTGAATTTGGTGAGGGAAAACATTTGAGTTGCATAATATATTCTATAATTTAAATGTTAAAAACTAGGAAAATTTATATCCCATTCATATTTAATCTGGTTGATGCGCGGATTGGTGCATTGGGTTCGTATTGACGAGCATAATATTGAAGTGTAACCTATTCATAGCTTTGAACAAGTATAAATTTATGACATATGCAAAAAAGCAGAATTTAAATTACATTATTTTGATTAATTATGTCGCTTTGAATTTATATACCTTAACTATTGATGTTTATTTAGAAAAATAGAATATTATTGAACTAAATTGGTCTGATATGGTAATTGGACATTTGTTTAGCGAAATAAAACACCATTCCATTAATTAAATTAATTGGACATCTATTTAGCAGAATAAATCACTGTTCTGCTATTATTAAGTGGATAGGTAATATTTAGATATCTGTTTAGCATAATCTAAACCCATTCTACTATTACAGTAGTGTGGACACTTAATTACAATCCAATTGATTATTATTGGATCAGCATCGTATTCATAATCAACTGTTAATCATGAGTTTAATTTACATATGCGATGTTATGTAAATACCTGAACTATAACTACTTGGATAATAGGGAAGTAATGATTAGATATCGTTGGAGTTGCTAAGCCTCTTTTAATTTAAAAAGTTACATATCTAACAAAGTTATTTTAAAAGTAATTATTAATTAGTAATAAATATTTAAAAGATAATTATTAATTTTTAATAATGTCTTAAAATATAATTGATTATTGTTTTAAATAGTAATTAAAGGTTCATTATTTTAAAATTCTTTAAAGTATTTCATAAAGAGATTTATATTTAATTATTGCTTTAAATATGTTTAATTATTTATTTAAAAATGTTTTAAATAATATTTTATTATTAACTAGTTATTTTAAAAGTATTTAAGTTGTTTTAAAAAAAATTAATTATATAGATTTTAGATAATTAATTATGTTAAAGGGTTAACTAATTATCATGTTAATATTATAAAGGATCGATTGATTTTTTATTATTACATTATTTATATATTTTATTACTAATGTTTAGGTTAAATTATCAGGGTAATAATAATATTTAAAGTTAGTTAATATATTATTAAGGGTATTCTAACGTCATTATTTGGGATGAGGTTTAAAGAAATTGAACGAGGAAGGTAAATAGTAACTTGGTTGTTTTAAAGGTGGTTTTTAAAAAAATTGATTATTGTTGAAAGAACTCTATTGATTAGAAGTTGTTCAAACAAGGGGAGTTTATAAGTTTTATAAATTTTTAAAGAGATCTTGAATTGAGGAAGAGTATAAATGATCCTTTAAGTTGAATAATTATTTTTTATATATTTTATAAATTAACATGGACTTTTTTAAAGTGAATTATAAATTATTTTGGAAGTTCATATATTATTTGAATTATGAAGTGGGCTTTTAAAGGGAAGTTTGATAAAGGATTATGGGTTGGTTTTATGGGAAGAAATGTTTTATTTGGAATCCATTTGGGCATTTAATATGGAATTTGAAAAGAAGAAAACTTGTGTAAATCTTTGTAAATATACTCACACCAATAAGATAAGTATTTATGTTTATAAGTATAAAAAGGATGTAAGGAGTTTGAGTGCAGTGTTTCAAAAAGACCTTCGGATCAGTTTTTATAAAATGTGGGATAAATGAATGATTAATTTTCAGAGGCTTATTGATTTCCATGGGGAAATGCAAATCTTTGTTATTGTTTTTTGTTTGATAGTTAAATAAACGACTATCAAATTTGAACTCAAAACATAACTTTAGAGATATCTAAGAGAAACACGTGAGTTATATGGCACAGTCATCTCCAATATTGTTGTATTGTACGTATAAATTTCGTTCCATTCTCCTAAGATAAATGATAAGGAAATCCGTCCGCTAATGGTTAGGAGGGAATCTCCACCCTTATCTTTTACTGTTTATTTCCTAAAGAACCGAGATTGGTTTTATCGAAAATTTTCGAAAGTTGTTTCGAAGAGGTCGGGATCAGTACGTTATTCGAAAACCACTTCGATCCAACTTAAGTGTTTCGAAGTGAAGACATCTTGAAGATGATGGAATTGAAGATGGAGCACTCAAGTGTTTTGTTCAATCCCAGAACGAACTTATGTGGATGAATGCTGGCGTTGTGTTGTTTGCCTATTGGGCAGTATTTGCATTCTAAGTAGAAAGTGCTATATAAAGGAAAAACTTAGCCTCAAGTCTTATCAACCAGGAATGACTAAAACAGGAGAGATGTAGCAGGGCTAAGTGGGTCACTCCCAAGTAGGATATGATCATCCCTATCTAGAGTCGATTACTATCTCTCATATGTATGCTTCGAGGCCCATTAATAGAAGGGTTATCATATTCGGTACTACTAGTCAACTGGTAGGTCGGTTCTGTATTGGTAGGGAATCTAAGCGAGGTTCTAGATGTTATTTTATCTAAAGATGCACTGCGATGGGTGGTACCATAGTATCCCATCATTGTATGGAACTCATTCTCTAATAAGCACCATACGAACTTAGTTGTGCCCAACTATGCTAAAACGTAAGATGTAAACATTTCGATTATATTCATATTTGACCTTGACCCATGGACATTATTATAATATCAATGAAATTTTTTATAGGAAAGGTTTCGGTTATCGCAATGTGGAAACTCGTCCGTGTTTATGTGCGGCGTGGTCTTACGGGGTACCTTTGATTTTAAAAGATTTTATAAATTACAATAAATAAAATTCCTTGTGATTTGAGTCTCTCATGCTAGTCTTACCAGACTAACTTGGGCATTGTTTCTTCTAAATGCTCGGGTCAAGCCAAGCATATTATAGATTAATTCGATGCTTTGGAGCTTAAGGAGACAAGCCGGAGGCCCAGAGATGTATCCACATACATGGTTATTTTTCCATTGCTTTCATAATTATATTTACCAGCAATTGTGAGGGCAGGTTGTTATAACTGTCTAGGCTGATATAAGTTAGCATACTCTGATTGATGTCTATGTATATACTTTACAGTTTTGCTTTTGTGTAATCATTTGTTGTATATCATAGATTATTCGCTCGCTGTGAGATTCTATATTGTTAGCTTTCTTCTTGTCTACTCTATTTTCTTTCTTCTTGTCTTCTTTCATCTTTTCTTTTCCCTAACTATCCTCTTTTTCGTTTGATCTGAGTGGGTCACGTGTGGTTTAGGTCCACTTGAACTATGCAGAAAAAGTGGATTGTTACAATCTTTCTCTTATAAACAACGGTATAGTACAACAAGTTGTTTTATCTTTAATATAGATTCTTATCAATTCTGTACAAATGATTCTGTAAACCTCCAAAGGCAATTTTCCTTTGAAATCAATGAGAAACAATATAAGACATGAGAGAGAATGATCAAGAACTCAAGTACAGATTCTCTAATCATGTGTAGTTTGGAAATCCTTAAAGAGTAGTAATTAAAGAGTATGAATTTATGTGGTTTGCAAATCCTTAAATAATAGGAATTAAAGTGCAGGAATTTAGTTTGATAATCCTTAAAAAAATAGGAATTAAAGAGTATGAAATTGCAGAGAGAATGAAGGAATACTAATAGATCTTTCTTATAAAAATATAGGAGCGAAAGAGTGGGAGAAAGTGAGGAAATTATTTGTTAAAAAAATTTGCCAGAGCCTTTATACAGAGGATAAAAAGATATGACTTTTTCAAAAGGATAAAGAGACATGGTCATTCGTTTAAATTTTAAAAACCAAATAAAAATCAGCATGTCTACATGTGGTTGATCGGTATGTTAACTTACTTATCTTTATATCGATATAGTCACAAGGACACATCGACATATATGTCTATATGTGTACATAGACAATAAGAGTATCTTAACATACTTAGTATAACTTTGGTTTTCTCTTTTTAACATTCAAATAGAGACTTCCATGTTTTGAAACTCAAATTGTAAGTTTACATGAAGATGTTAGGAATTAAAATAATGTGAAATGAAAGAATAATTTCAAAGATATTTGATACGGGGTATTTACTAAAATTCTAAGACTCGAACTAATTTACCGAACTCTTCAGATATCTTTATTGTTGAAGCACTTGTGTTTCATCTGTCACGAGTCAATTTAGTTCTTCCTTATCCTCTAATTAATCTTCGTATATGTAACTCATTTGCTTGCACTGGATTTTCTTACTTATCTCTATAAAGTAGCTCCATAATATATCTAAAAATACTGTGTAGATCCAAGAAATGTATTAACAATATTTATATGGTTGTTATCATCAAAATCAATACTTAGGGTATTAACAAACTCCTTAGTATGATGGATCAAACATTGCAACACCAAGAAGCATAAAGGGATTTTTGTCTAAAAGCATCAAAAAGGTTTGTGCATAAAAATGGCAAACACCTCAAAGAAAAATCTTAGAAAAGCCTAGGATATAGCATGTGACTTTAGACTTTGTTGTCGTAAATTAAAATCTCTTATAAATATTTTTTAGCAATCACAAAATTAGAACAGCAAGCAAATAGAAAAAATAGCAATGAATAGAAAACTAAAGTAGAATAAAAGTAAGAACATAAAGTCTTATAGTGGTTTGATCATACTCTATTTTAGAATGTTCATTTCCATTCTCACTGTATTCTAATTAACCACATATCAATATCCTAAACACATTTAATAATGATGATTCTGGATATTGATAGAGCTTGATTGAATGTCTAAGGGTATTTATTGGTGGAGTAGACCATCTTTTTTTCAATATATCCTAGATATCTAATACAAAAGCCCCCAAAAATCACTTCGGACTGTTGTCTTCTTGATCCACAAATAAAGAAGCAAGAGTAGGGCATGGTTGGCTAGTTTATTTAGCCTAGAGAGAACTCAATATGGAGTTAAAAGACTCAATAGGGTGTAAGAGAGGCTAAGAAAGGAGTTGGACTGGAGTTAGAAGTGTGATAAACGTTCCAATAAGGGTGTTGGAGGGGTTCAACCACCTTTCCTTGGTCTAGGTAGTATAGTCAAACCTCATATGAGGTTTTTTCGTGGATATTCAACCTTATATAGAATTCGACCTTGGTTAGAAAACCACCGACATCTTTCTTAGTTCGACATTTCTCTTCTTCTTTACTTTGAGTTCATAGTCCTAGCTTTATCCAACACTTATTTATCTATTTCATCCTGACTTACCAACTACATTCTTCATTATTAACAACTTTAATACTTCTTTTTTTCTTCAATGTAGCTCAAATAAGGTAAACCATTGACTAGATATGTAATCCTATATTAAAACTGCTATGTCTTCTTTGTTTCAACTCGGGTTCGATTGCAATATCAACCAATGTTCATGAAATGTTTCGGTGCGTCTCTTACAATGTTTTTAACATCTCATTCTGCATTGCGGATAATTTACCCATAAAATATAAGGAACTTCACTAAGGGAAGCTTGTTCCGT
The DNA here is from genome assembly GCA_030765085.1 of Allium cepa. Lineage (NCBI taxonomy): Eukaryota > Viridiplantae > Streptophyta > Magnoliopsida > Asparagales > Amaryllidaceae > Allium > Allium cepa. The sequence continues at coordinate 311,094,730 of CM060942.1, read as the reverse complement.
AATATATTGTTTAGCTAACTTATACCCAGTCAAAATAAAAGGGATAGAATTATGTTATAGTTCACGAAAGTTATGAAAAATAATCACAAATCACTATCTTGATTTTTTTTCACAAAACATAATCTTAAAACATAAGATAAATAAAATTTGTATTATATCAGTTCAAATTATGAATGTTGTTAACGATGTCCATACATTAAAATAGTAATGATCTGCCTTTTCGACCATCAAATGTCGACATTAATACATACATGGTATTCTTATGCCGAGCATCTATGTACCTAAAGACATATTGTTAGGGTAAAGTTAAAGAAAATGAAAATAGAACAAGAAAGAAGAGAACACAATATCAGAATCTAACAGTGGAAGGTTAGCATATAATATGAAAAGACAGTACAAATTGTCACTCTAAATTCATAGCATTTCAAAGTTATAATTCTAAATACTATCACTAGTCTAAATAATTATAATAGCATGCCCATACACATACTGATAATATATAATAGTAATGCAACGAAAATACAAATACTATGGTAGATGAAACAACCAACTCGTCTCTTCGAGCTCCAATGAGCATCAATGAAAACTTACCTTTTCAAACAACTTAAAATAGCACATGAGGAATTTAAAGAAAACAAAAACCACGTATCAAACATAAGTTTGATTTGAGAAACTCAAGAAATATGTAGCTAGCATATAACAGTACTTGAGATCGGATGGAATGCCATAACTATTATCCCCTCAAAAGAACCGGCAACTAATAAGTACATAAGGTGATTTTCCACGATGACACCTCAAGTAAACTGAAGTGGATCTCCATGCACAGGGTCGGAAACTACCTTCAAGTGTCGTATATTTCTAAATAGAATGTGACGACCCACCTTTTTGACTCCTGGGAACGAAACTTAATACACTTAATAGAATTGTCGTTTTACATTTTGACTTTTCATTTTAGATACAAAATACATCTTTAAAATCATATAGTGGAAAGAAATGACTAGATAACTAAGGAGTCGCTTGCTCGATCATCATCTTCAAAGAGCTCCAAAGAAAAATCTACTATTCTCAGACTACTCAAATATAACTGAGTACCTGAGAGTTTAGGGAAAATAAACAACTCGGGACAAACAATATGTCTGGTATAAGTAAAACTCAGAAACAATAGGGAGTGCACTTAACAGTAATATGTGGGACCATGCCGCTAATGCAGAACGGGTTTTCTCTCACATAAACAATAACCAAACATAAGAATGGAAAATAACAATAGGAATAAATCCACACATAGATGATGGAAAAAAAGGGTAAAAACATCTAGACTTGAAGAATGGAAATAGTCCGAACAAAATCCAAACTAGAGAGAATGAATAAAAACAAGATAATAGCCCAAACTTGATAGAATGGACAAAACCTATAATTAAACAACGTGAAGAGTGGTGGAATCTTCCTGTTACAATTATAGAAAAACAATTTGAAGGTTCGAATCAAATAAGGAAAGAATAATCTCCAATAAATGACTAGGAAGATGCATCCCCCGTAAAAGAAGTATACCTCAAGAAATATACTTAAAAACCTCGAGAACTCCAAGTCGGGCCCCGCCAATCCTTACTAAAAATCCGCGCATTTCACATCAAAATGCAAAAAACTGTATCCGATCTAGAAGAGATGTGGAAATACCCTAATGGGAGAAACCCCATATAATTTGGGCACCAAAAACTCGCGCTTTGATTTAGACATTTTCAATAAAGGTTAACAAAGCTCAATAGAGCGACAAATCGTCTTAAAAATGACGATAATAAAGAAGCCGAGGTAACTGATAGCTAGGGAACCAACTATCGAGGATACAAAACGATTGCATATGGAAACTAAGCCTTGTATAGCCATCACCACTCGTTGAATTCAAACTTGTAGTAATTAAAGGTTAACAATAGTGCCAGACAAGTCAAGATAGTGCTACCTCAAAGTCATGTCTCACGACCCTTCTTAACTTTTGGAATAGCAACAAGTCTACGTCTTTGACATTTAGTGTTAAGTTTACAAATAAATTGTTTCCATACAAGTGATATCGCTTTAGGAAATTAATTCATTTCCATAAACGAATAAAACTTTTCTTTGTAACTTTAAAAACATTTTGCTAGTAAAGTTCCATAACTTCAAAACATCACTAAAAAGGATTTAATAACTTAAATATTTTATTACCTTCACTAATCCACTTTAAAACTTCGTTAACAAAGTTGATTTAACTAACTTTAATAACTGTAAATTGTAAAGGGTAAATCACCTTTAAAACATCATTAATTCAATTAATTAATAATATTTAGATATAATCAATTAATAAATAATTAAATATCATTATTTAAAATGATTAATCAATTTAAACCATCATTAAGGAAATATTAGTTAAAGTTAAAACAAGTGGATTTTCTTTTAAAAGGGATCAATAAAAAGGATAATTAATTTAAAAACGTCATTAATTAATCGATTGATTAACTTTAGTCCATCTTTATCAAAAGATTAATTAGCCTTAAGCATCATTAAATAAAATGATCAACTGAATTTAAAACATCTTTAACCAAGTAATTAGTTATATTTAAAACACATCATTAATAAGTTAATTACTTAAGCTTAATCCTTATTAATTAAATTAAATAATCGTTATTAAAATAATTAACTAATTTTGAAAACATCATTAATCAAAAACTTGCTTAACTTGTTAAATAATTCCAAGCATTATAATGAAACCAAACGGTTTCGGTAAAAGGTAATTTTCCGAAAATGCCGATATAGGGACAATCGCAATACGGACAATTCGAAATTCAAGTTTATGCCATTTACAATACAGCCACACATCACATAGCTAGCTTATGAGCATATATACGTGGTGATTTACAGTAATACAACATATATCAAGCATTTATCAACAAAGGCATAAATTTAACTATTAAAATTTCGTGTCTTATGATTCGCTTACTAACTTTTCAAATTGACTAACTTTTTCAAGCAACAAACCAATACAATAGTCAAACTATTATTTCACCAATACAACAAGAATTCAATAGCTAGAACATGAACACAAATATTGTTTGAAAACATTTGGTTTGAAGGTGGAAGCATTACTCACAAAAATGCAACAAAACTAAGCCGAACTCCTGCAATAACTTGCCGACATACAAACTATACTTCACTCCACTCAAGCTTCGACTTTTGGGCTCTTAAATGGGTTGTTTGGGTTCATCCATGGGCAATTATAGGCTCGGCTATGGTTGAAATGGGGATTTAAGGTGTTTTTTAGGTAAGTAGAGTGATGTAGAGACGGTATAAGCAAGTTTTATATGGACGAAAGTGGATAAACTATAGTTTTAAGCCATGAACATACAAATGAAAACCAATGAAATTTATGAATACATAAAAAGAATGGAAATGAATATGGAAGTGAAGGTGTAAAGTGAAGAATGGTGAGTGGAATATATATTTATAGGCAAATGAGATGGGTATTCTAGTAAATTGACCTAGGAATTAAATAATATAATTTTTTCATGTATCATGGAGCTTCATACCTCCTCCATCCCTCCTAGCACACGTTACCCCCTAGATCTCCCCCTTAGCATGTTTTGTGTAACTAGGTTCTTAAAGGTGATGGTTGTGTACTTCCTTAGGTTTATTTAGGTTTTTAGATGCAAATTTAGTCAAATCATGTTTTATTTTAAACTAAGCATGTTATTAAATTTAGCACTATAATTAACTTATCACATGACATCTGCACATGTGTGTGCATGTGTATATGAGTTACAGAAAAATGTGCATAATGTTTTCGATGACTTTCCAATGCCGAAAAATCAAAATTCCAGAAAACATTTTTCAATCACATTTTCTATTTTATTTGAACTAATTATTTTGGTATACATAGTTTTAAAATGATTTCAAAATCATTAATTATTATTTTAAAGGTGTTTGTGTGGTTATTAAAATCCATTATTTAAATATTTAAAATCATTCAGATATTCAAATTAAAAGTGATTAATTTACAGGTCGTTCACTCCCTCCTCCTCCCCCCTAAAAGAATTTCGTCACCGAAATTATCATGGACCGGAAGATGCAATAACCCACCTAATAAAAATCGATTTAATTATTGGTTTTCAGTAAATCTGATTAGTTATATTTTCCTTAGTTATATTATTTCTATCATAAACACATGCAACATAAATATTATAACAACCATATGCAATCAGCTAACATGATGCAACCAAAATAAATGTAACAAACATATGCAACAAAATGAAGAGAATATTCTATAATAAATGTTATGCATCCAATATTTTTCAAAATACTTCCAAAATTTTAGAACTAAATGTCTGGGGAATATATTCAAAATTTATTTTTGAAATCTACAAAAAGGGAAGTAAATCAAAATCAAAATCAAAGATATCAAGGAGGGGTCCTCCTAACAAAGCAAGTTAAACTCTAAAATCAAAACAATATAGAGCTTCCAGTGGTATTCTTGTTCCTTCTAAAACAACAACCGGAGCAAATAATCTATTCATTTCTCACATTCTCCTAAAAATCGCTATTTAGAATCATCAAGATTTAGGTCCTAATAATAAAATTCAAAAATCTTAGTTTATAAATTTTAACTCTATAAACTATGATATATAAGATCACCCAATCAATCAATTCAGTCAAACCAATCATAATTCGTAAAAGAAAATCTAACACTTAACATTACTTAAAATATCAAATGACTAACAATTAAATCTTAACTTAGGTTTAAAACTTTCTTGATTTCCTAAGAATGTAAATAATTTCCTAAGCGTACCAATTTGCTCATTATCCTTTGCTTATTGCTTAGAGGATTACCCATGCTTCTTTAGATAAATTTGGAAGTCACTTTCTAAAATAATGGTTTCTTAATTATACCAATATTTCTAAATCACTTAAATTTGCATTTAGTGTTTTATATAATACCCAAATTGTTTATGAATTATTTCATAAATTTTCACTTAAGTTTAAAAATATTTTATAAAGTCATTTCTTTATAAAACAATAAATAATAACTTATTCCTCTTTATTTACTTGTATAATACTCTTATATATCCTATGATTATATATAAATACAAAATTTATTTTACTTTTAACAATTTTAGGTGAAGATCTACTTGAAATTTGGGTCTCTAAAACCGAGCTAACCTTTTGACCTTTTTAAATTAGTGTTAAAATAGGCGATGTTTATGGGTTGATCCAAAACAACAAATGGTTCACACTAGTTACATATTTTAAACAATAGCTATGGTTGTAGTAAAACATGTCTATTAAAACCTTCCTGCCAACTTTACCTTAAGGTGTTATATTGAATGATGTTTATGGACTGGCCCAATAACACCAATTAGTTTACACTACTTAGATCCTTAAATAATATATATGATTTTGATAAACAATGTTAGCAAAACCTTCCTGTCCAATCTAAACCAATTAAGTTAATGTTAAATTATCTATTATCTTCTGTAAGAGTAAAATTCATTTATCCAAAACAATCTTTTATATTATTTATATGGAAATCAATTAGAACTCCAAAACTAATTAAACATACAACGTATATTTATTTTATGAAATTACTTCAAATAATTTTATATACTAAAACTCACTTTGGGTTTGTTCGAATTTAGACTCATTTCGATCACACAATGGTAAAGAGAATAATTTACTAAGGACTCCACGATGATTGCCTAAGCAAACATCTAATTGTCACTAAGAAGACTATTCAGATTAACAGAAAACGAATCAAAATGTTTTTCCTTAAATTATCCCAAGGAAAATGCATTTCATTACAAAAAAATTCCAAAATTTTTATATTAAAGAAATATTTCCAAATACCACTATTACTTTTCTCAAAATCTTTTGAAATCATTTCAAACAATTCTAGGATTTAAATTTTCCAAAACCTCTTTAAAATGTTATTTTGAAAGACAAATTTATAATACTAAGTGTATTGAACAAAGGGTCAAAAACAAATGTCACTTTAAACCACATTTACTAATAACCCAAAATAATTTCTCATTTAAAAACCATCATTTATAAATTTAAAACAATATTTATTTTTCTAAAAGAAAATAAGCTAATTTAAATACCTTTTATAAAATTAAAATAATATTAATCGTCATAGGGGATGATTTATAATATTCTTTTCTAAATCTAAAACAATATTAATTATCCTGAAAGATAATTAATAACATATACAATTTTAATCAAGTAAACAATTCAATTATCTATATATAATATAGTTAATTATTCTTAAAACACTTTCATTAAATCGGTAAATTAACTTTAAAACATTTAATCAATTATTTAACTTTAAACTCATTTGGTAAATCAATTAATTAACTTAAAATATTATTTATTAAAAGATTTATTAAATCTGAATAATCACTAAATAAAATGGAAACTTAATCTCAAACATTATTGACTAAAATGGTTAATTAAATTTAAACACAATTGATCAAAATAATTAATCAAAAATCTTTAGTTATAATGATCAATTGTATTTCAAATATAATTAATTAGTATAATTTAATTTAATTCAACCATCATAATTAAGATGGTTAACTAAATTTCAAACACTATTAGTTAAAATAATTAGTTAAATTTAAACAATCATTTAAAATGATTAATTAAAGTTCAGTATCATTAATTAAATTGACTTAATTAAATTCAGATCTCATTAATCAAATAGATTACTTAACTTTAAAACATCATTAATTAAAATAATTAATTATGTTCAAATAGCGAAAATCAAGATGATTAATTAAAATCAAATATCATTAATTAAAAGATAAGTTAAATTCAATTATCATTATTTTAAATGATTAATTACTTTTAAACATCATTAATTAAATTGGTTAATTAATTTCTATATCATTAGGTAAAATGATTAATTAATTAAATTATCATTAATCAAAATGATTAATGAATCTTAAAACATCTATTTTGTGAAAATACAAGCTCAAGAGATTTCATACGAAAGTTTAAGGGAGATGGTATTCAATAAGTGATGATATACGAAAAAATAAATCGCTATAACGATACTTAAGCAATTTAAATAGAATATTATCAATTTTAACCAAAAGACAGTATAAGCAATGCAAGGATGGAAATAACTAAATATTGGCGAGAAACCCCTTAGGGTCTCTCTACGGATGTTCCCTATAAAACAATGGTTACATACGGGTATATATAATCAATATCTGTTTACTACAGTTGAATTAATATGTCGTCCATTTTGAAAAACAAGAATTTCAACCAAACAACCAATCAAACAATTTAGCTAACATCCAAGCAATCAATAATAGTTTTTAGCATCATAAATATGAATAGTAAATTTGAATGTATGTTAAACTCATATTTAAACTATTCTCCTTTATTATAATTTAATTATCTCAAATATCTATTCTTATTTAGATTATATTAAACAACTTTTTATTAAAATTTTACTTTTAGCTTAACACTATTAAAAGATGATTTTAAACTTAGTCGTTTCACCGAACACCTTATAGTCAAACTTTGAAACTAAATTCATAAGGGGTTCGTTCTTAAAGTTCCCTAAATCCTATTTACCTAACCAATACCTTACTGAGGAAAATTTCTTATGAACTTATCCAACAATAGTTAATGCTTAAACTAGATGAACATAACTAAACAAATCCTAAATGATAATAATAAAATATTATCTTCTCCTAATAATCAACTCGTCAATATCACTATATTAATTTTTAAAATCATTCTTTTATGTATATAAAATATATTCCTAGGTAAAATTATTTAATTTACCATTATAAAACAAAACTATATTAGTAGGTATGTTCAAGTGTTCTGGAATCCATGTCGATAATGCTGATCGGACGCATCGACCGTAATTCATATACCACTCAACGGATTAAACAACATAATATATAACATTTTTATAATACTAACAAATACGTACTCAATATATATAATTATACTCTCAGACTTATCCGAAGACAATACTAATCCTATCCATAGAGAGTAACGCCACCAGAGCTTAGGGGTTTGCTAAACCTAAGCTCTGATAAAAACTGTGATGATCCACCTTTTTGACTCCTAGGAATGACGCTTAGTGCATCCATGGAATCATGTGGGTCATTGCCTTAGCGCATAAAAGACAAGTTTTCATAGGAAAAAATAAAGAACCGAACAAGATATATTAAAAAAACATCGCAATGGAATGGATACAAATAATACAAAATGTTATAGTAAAATTGTTCCTTACATTAAGCTATCAGAGTTAAATAAAAGTACTACATCTAATAGATTTGTAGTTATACATTCTGACTTGTCATTTTAGATACAAAATACATCTTCATAATCATATAGTAGAAAGAAATAACTAGATAACTAAGGATCCATCTACTCGATCATTATCTTCAAAGAGCTCTAAAGAAAAACATGCTATTCTCGTACTACTCAAATATAATTGAGTACCCGATAGTTCAGGGAAAATAAACAGCTCGGGTTAGACAATATGTCTTGTATAAGTAAAAATTTGAAACAAAAGGGAATATACCTAACAATAATATGTGGGACCACGCCAATAACGCGGAATAAGTTTTCTTCTACATAAACAACAACCAAACATAAGAATGGAAAAGAACAATTGAAAACAAATCCACATATAGATGATGGGAGAAAGTAGTATAAATATATAGACTTGAAAGAATAGCAATAGTCTCAAAAAAGATCCAGACTAGAAAGAATGGATAAAAACAAGATAATAGTCCAAATTGTTAGAATGGACAAAACTTATAATTAAACATCGTAAAAAGTGGTTGATTCTTCCTGTTGCAATTATAGAAAAATAATTCGAAGGTTCGAATCAAACAAGGAAAGAAAAATCTCCAGCAAATAACTAAGAGGGTGCACCCTCTTAAAAGAAGTATACCTTTAGAAATATACTTGAAAACCCCAGGAGCTCCAAACATAACCCTACCAATCCTTGACAAGAATCCAAGCATTTCATGTTTGAATGCGCAAAACTGAATCCAATCTAGAAGAGATGTGAAAATACCGTAATGGGAGCAACCACATATAACTTGGCCTCTAAAAACATGTGCTTTGATTTAGTCATCTCCGACAAAGGATAACAAAACTCTACGGAGTAACAAATCATCTTAGAATAATGATAATAAAGAAGTTGAGGTAATTGATAGCTAGGAAACTAACTGTCGAAGGATATAAAACCATCATGTATGGAAGTTAAGTCTTGTATACCCATTACCACTTGTTGAATTCAAGCTTTTAATATTCTTGGGTTAACAATAATGCTAGACAAGTCAAGGTAGTGTACCTCAAAGTCATGTCTCACGACCCTTCTTAACTTTTAGAATAGCAAAAAGTCTACATCTTCGACGTTTAGTGTTAAGTATACAAATAAATCATTCCTATATAAGTGATATTGCTTTACGGAAATTAATTCATTTCCATAAACAAATCAAACTTTTTAAAAAAAATTGAATTCGTGCTTGGTCCCACGTTGTTATTATAGGCTTCATTAACATTTTGTTAATAAAGTTCCCTAACTTTAAAACATCAATAAAAAGGATTTAATAACTTAAAATATTTTATTACCTTTATTAATCCAATTTAAAACTTCATTAAATTAAGGTGATTTAATTAACTTCAATAATTGTAAATTAAAAAGGGTAAATCACCTTTAAAGCATCATTAATTCAATTAATTAATAATAGTTAAATGTAATTAATTAAATTAATTAATTAACAATTAAATGTCATTATTTAAAATAATTAATTAATTTAAACCATCATTGAGGAAAGATTAATTAAAGTTAAAACAAGTTGATTTCCTTTTAAAAGTCACTAACTGAAAGATTAATTAATTTAAAAACATCATTAATTAATTGATTAATAATTTTAATCCATCATTATCGAAAGATTTATTAGCCTTAAACATCGTTAAATAAAAGGATTAATTAAATTCAAAACAGCATTAATGTGATGCCCCACCTCTATACCCAGTAGCCAAGGACACTACAAGGTAATGCCATCAACTAACACGGAGAATAAGGCTGGTTGGGAGCGACCATCTATAGCCTTGCTCTAACTATCTATTGAATACATCGACAATAGACTACCAAGCAGGTCGACATACCCAATGAATACTTAAAACAAAACCATAGGTGGTTGGATCTATCAGAACAGAATATAATAACTCAAATGAAATATACATCACAGAACAGTAAATCATCATATACACATATACAGATACATAACAGAGTTTACAAAACAATACAAGTCAAGTGGTATAGCAGACCACAATATACAGACGAGTTCCATATGAATACATATCAGAGTTACTACAAAATAGGACTACACAAAAGCTATAACAAAAAGAAGCTAGCGGAGTAGTCCATGCGGAAGCAAAATAGGCTAAGTCCAAAAGCACCTAACCTGAAACATCTCGGTCTGACCCGAGTATAAAATACACAGGTCAGTCTAGCTAAACAAATCAGTTAGATAAACCGAGCAGCAATAAACCTGCAAGGTTACGAAGCATAACAAATATCTCTAAAAGAGATAACACAATCATCTAACAAAAGATGAATCATATGATAACAAGCCTCGTATCATCGGCAACATATAGAAACAAAGGATACAAATATCCCTAATCAAGCCAAAAAGGCAAATAACAAATACCAATAAGGAATACAAGTTCCGCAAGGTAAATGCTACGCATCATGCGGCTCATAATGACCAACATCGAAGGGCGATACCTAGGGAATATACATATGAATGAAACATCAGAAAATTTGCTCGAGCTCAGTACTGTATAAACAAGGATCCATGAGCCCGAAGACTCCAAACCCAATATCACCCATGCGGCTCATAACGACCAACATCGGAAGCGATACTAAAGGGCAACCCAATATCACCCATGCGGCTCATAACGACCAACATCGGAAGCGATACTAAAGGGCAACAAACCCGAAGGCACAAACCCGAAGGCAACATACCCGAAGGCAACAAACCGTAGTGGTGAAGGTCAGAGACCCAGTACTGGACACCACTAACTGGCGAAATGTGTCACAACTCTCGAAGAGGAATCCGAAAAGTGTTAAGTATGTCCCATAACCACTCGTTCGCACTAAACGATTTACTATCCGTCAGTCACTTTCACACTCAAAGCAGTACAAAGTTTACCTCATGTCATCGATAAACCAAACCCGAAGGTCAAAACGATCAATTGAATAGGTCGGGGACTAATCGGAAAGATAAACGCACAGATTCATGGTCCGTGTTTTGCCCAACCATTTAATCACCCTTCCACTTCGCTCGAAGTGCGAAAGTGTGTGTTTTAAATATAATTTATAAATTGGAGAAACGAGCTTTTAAATGTGATCGAGAGATTATTTTATAAAAACCCGTGGATGAAGTCAAGAATAAGTTATCAGTCAAAGATGCAATAAGAACTGCTAAAAAGCAACTTGAATCGATAAAATTTGGATAACCAATCAAAATATGCAAAAACAGGCAAAACAGGCAAAACATGAGCAGGTCGGTCGACCGGTTGCAGGGCTCGGTCGGCTGGCCAGATGCAGGAAATAAATAAAACTCGACATGAGCAGGTCGGTCGACCGGCTACAGGGCTCGGTCGGCCGAACTGCATAAATTTGCTGTTTCTGCCCTTTTCTAATGAAATGCAAGTTCTTCCAAAACGCGACCGTTCGAGTAATGGAGTTAAGGAGCCTTAGCCAATAGATACCCCAGCTCCATTAACTCTCCGATTCGCTACCCAAAAACATGTTCCAATATTAAAGTTAGGATCTTTAAGGAATTGAACCCAAATACTAAAAATTTGGATATTCACCAATTCAATCCAAACCAAAAGCAAGTGCATATAAACAAGGTGTTAGGAATTCATACCCAACATCTATGAAATCAAGAGAAGTAGATGTGAGTTCAAAACTCACCTTTAACCCAAAACAAAGAAGAAGAAGAAGAAGAAGAAGAAGAAGAAGAAGAAGAAGAAGAAGAAGAAGCTCAACAACAAGGAGAAGACCAACCAAACACTACTTCAACCCAACAAGCTTCAATCTAAGAATAAAACACATATTTTCCAATTCAGGTTTAGGAAATTTTCTGAAATTGAAGAGGAGAAGAGTTGGAGAAGATGAAGAGGAGCTTACCAATGTCTTCTCTTTGATTTTGGAGCAAGAATTTAGAGTTTGCAAATGAAATTAGGGCTTGCAATTTCTATTTCCTCTTCCCTTCCACCATTTCAGTTTTTGCTTGAGAAATGAAATGAAATGGAGATGAATGAAGAGAAGGGGCTAAGCTAGAGGGTTAAGTGGAGATTGGGCTGAACCCAAACTCAAGCCCAAGTAGAAAACGTAGTCAAAATTCCACTTACTCCAAACATATCAAAGATTATATTCAAAAAGATCGCAAACGCCATTTTGGAACCAATGGAGGTAGTTTCGAGTTCCAATTCAGCCATTTGCAGAAAGTAACATTTCGGACCTAAATCCGATTAACGACGCTATACTTAAATAAAACATTTAAATATAAAATCGTTAAATATGCGGGTTGTTATAGATCTTCCCTCCTTACAAAATTGCGTCCCCGCAATTCCTAGAGACGATATTTGTAACAACTACATACATACAACAATCAAAAGAAAAAGGAAATAAGCTTGAGATGAAAAGACATACTCACCGTTCACAAGCTATGAAAGAAAACCCGGATAAGACCGCTCAATAAACTCTCTGGTTTCCCAAGTACAGTCATTGGGATTAGCGGACCATTGAATTTTAACGAGCGGTACGTCCTTGTTCCGAAGGTGTCGCACCTTCGTGTCAAGCACGCGAATAGGTTGCTGTACTATAGATAAGTCCGGTGAGATCTCATGCTCTTGCAAATCAGGGGAAGTAATAACAGAATCCGACTCCCGAAGACACTTCCGAAGTTGCGAGATGTGGAACACGTCATGAATGCCAGATAAATGAGCTGGAAGTGAAACTCTATAAGCCATAGGGCCAATACGTTCAGTAATAGAAAATGGTCATATATAACGAGGAGCCAATTTCCTAGTCGTACTGAAACGCATAGCCCCCTTCAAAGGAGAAACACGAATAAAAACAAGATCACCAATTGAGAATTCGAGAGGCTTCCTACGGTTGTCCGCGTAGGATTTCTGGCGACTTTGTGCCTCTTTCATTCTCAACCGGATAAGATCAATCTTCCCGAAAGAATCACGAACAAAATCTGGACCAAGAATAAGCTTCTCTCCAGATTCCAACCAACAAGAAAGAGATCGACATGAACTTCCGTATAAGGCTTCGAAAGGAGCCATACCGATACTAGATTGAAAACTATTGTTGTAGGAGAATTCTACAAGAGGTAGGTGATCCTCCCAACTTCCACCAAAGTCAAAAATACAAATACGGAGAAGATCTTCCAAGATACAATTCACCCGTTCAGTCTGTCCATCAGACTGCGGATGATAAGCTGTAGAAAAATTAAGCTTTGTTCCCAAAGCTTGCTGAAGACTCTTCCAAAAATGACTCGCGAATAAAGGATCACAATCACTCACAATAGAACTAGGAACACCGTGAAGTCTCACGATTTCCTTGACATATAACTTAGCCAAATGCGATGCAGTTCTATTAGACTTAATAGGAACAAAATGAGCAGACTTAGTGAGGCGATCAACAATAACCCAAATGCTAGAATGACCTGATCTCGAACGAGGTAGGCCGTCAATAAAATCCATAGATATTTGATCCCATTTCCACAATGGAATCTCAAGAGGCTGAAGAAGACCAGAAGGACGCTGATGTTCGGCCTTCAAACGCTGACAAGTTATGCAATTACTCACATAACTCGCTACATCGCGCTTCATGCCTTCCCAATAATAAAGACGACGCATATCGGCATACATCTTGCTACTACCGGGATGAATAGTATACTTAGAACGGTGATAGTCATCAAGAATGTCATGCCTAAGTGCAAGATCAGAAGGCACAAAAAGACGGTTCTTCTTACGAAGACACCCATGAGAATCAATGCTAAAATCTCGCAATGCCTCATCACAGGATCCAGACTCACAAAGCTGAATAAGATGCAACAAATCAGGATCATGCCGCTGAGCAACGGCAACACGATCCAATAAAATAGGTCGAGCTCCCAAACTAAGTAATAGAATAGGAGAATCAGAAGATGAACCTCGATCACGAATTTCACAAAAAGATAGAGTCTCAAGAACATCCCATTCGGCAAGCATCATAGAAATAACTGCCGAATGTTTACGACTAAGCGCATCTGCAACACGATTACCCTTACCAGGGGTATACTGGATATCAAAGTCATAGGAAGCAAGAAACTCGAGCCAACGCTGTTGTCTCATATTGAGTTCCTTCTGAGTAAACAAATACTTCAAAGATTTATGATCGGTATAGAGAATGAAGCGCTCGCCCAATAAATAGTGTCGCCAAATCTTCAAGGCGAAGACAACGGCGGCTAACTCAAGATCATGAGTGGTATAGCGAACTTCATTCGGACGCAGTTGCCTAGAAGCATAAGCAACTACCCGATCTTTCTGCATAAGAACAGCACCGAGACCACTACCACAAGCATCGGTGTAGACAACAAGATCATGATTCCCTTCGGGAACTATAAGAATAGGAGCATTAGTGAGAAGTTCCTTCAATGTCAGAAAGGAAGCTTCACACTTGTCGGACCAGATAAAACGAATGCCTTTCCGAGTAAGGCAAGTGAGAGGCAGCACAACACGGGAAAAATCCTTAATGAACCGACGGTAATAACCCGCCAATGCAAGGAAACTACGAATCTCATGCACATTCTCAGGCCTCTTCCAATACTGGATGGCTTCGATCTTTGAGGGATCGACAGAAATGCCATCGGAAGATATAACATGGCCTAAGAACTTAACCTTATTCTCCCAAAAGTGGCACTTGGAGAATTTGGCTCTAAGCTGATGACGACGAAGAGTACTCAAGACAATTCTCAAGTGATTAGCATGCTCTGCTTCAGACTTAGAATAAATAAGGATATCATCAATAAACACAAGAACGAACTTATCAAGATATTCCCGGAATACTCGATTCATGAGATCAACAAAGAAAGCAGGAGCGTTCGTCAAATCGAACGGCATAACGAGCCACTCAAAAGAACCATACCGAGTGCGGAAAGCGGTAAGAGGTATGCTATCCTCCGCGACTCGAAACTGATGAAAACCTATGGCAAGGTCGAGTTGAGAAAAGACCTTAGCCCCACTCAATAGATCGAACATATCATCGATCCTAGGCAATGGATACCTATTCCTGATGGTTAACTCGTTAAGCTTGCGATAGTCAATGCAAAGCCTAAGAGTTCCATCGGACTTCTTCACGAAGACGACCGCGGATCCCCACGGAGAAAAACTGGACTGAATCAACTGCTTGGACTCAAGCTCTAAAAGTTGCTTTTTGAGTTCCTCATTTTCCTTTGTAGACATCCTCGTAGGAGGACGACTAACTGGCTGCGCGCCTGGAATGAGATCAATGTGGAACTCAATTGCCCGCTTAGGTGGCAAACCCGAGACAGGCTCAAAAACATCAGAAAAGTCACAGGCAATAGGGATACGAGATATATCATCATCATCTCGCGAATCAAGAGAATATAAAGCCATTTCGGAATTATCCACATCCCGAAGAATAAGAGATAACTGAGTAGGCGAATCCGGATGTCGAAGATATATAATCCTTTCCGAACAAATATTCCTGGCATCATATCTCACTAGCCAGTCCATACCCAAAATCATATCAAATCCCAGACAAGAAATAACGTGTAGATTCGCACGGAAAGAAAATCCACATAAAACAATCTCAACATCATCACAAAGCAAGCTAAGGGTTGCGGATCCCCCAATAGGATTCGCAATCCTTAAAGGAACAAGAAACATCCAAAGATAAATCATCGACGAGCTTCTTCGATACGAAAGAATGTGAAGCACCCATATCGAAAAGAACTCGTATACTATGGTCCTGAAATAAAATAGAACCTTCCAAAATGGATGGAGATATACCTTTGGGCTGAGAAGGACCTTTATAAGCCTTGGTAGCATAAAGATTGCTAGGCTTAGCACCAGCCGGAACAGTAGGGCAAGCTGAAACATGATGACCTTCCTTCTTGCAATAACGGTAGAAGAGAGGCTTAGGATAAGCTCGAATAACATGATCCGGAGAACCACAATTGAAACACTTCCGAACGAAAGGTGTTCCGGAAGACTGAGGCTGAGAACTAGGACCACCAGTCTTCTTCTTCTTAGAAGGAAAAGGCCTGGACTTCTGAATTGGAAACGGCCTCTTATTGGGGTTCTTGGAAACCTCAACATCAGCATCACTATCACACTCCTTCTCGACGGTCTCGAGATGAAGTGCCGAATCAACCAACTCCTCAAAAGAAAGTTTAAGTTGGAGCAACAAAGATTTCTTAAGATATTTCTTAAGACTAGAAACGAACTTCAAATTCTTCTTATAAGAAGTGTTGATGAATTCAAGACCATACTTAGATAAAGCCTCGAATGATGCAACATACTCAGAAACAGAAGACTTCCCTTGCTTCAACTCAAGGAAGCGACGGGTCAATAAAACTTTTTCAAATTCAGGAACGAACTTGAGTTCAAATCGCTCCCGAAACTGAGTCCAAGAAAGAGTAGACTCATCAATCTCGGCTATAAAAAGCTCATACCAATCAAGGGCACGCTCTTGTAATAAGCTAGAAGTTACAAGAACTCTATCATGGTCAGAAAGATCCATACGAGAGAAGGTACGCTCGCATGTGCGAAACCAAGCTTGGACTTCAAGAACAGATTCAGAGCCTTTAAACAACTTTCCCCAAAGATGAGCAAAATCACTGCACTGGCGTGCAAAGGCAGACTTGCGAGGTAGAGACACTCGAGGAGGAACTGGAGGCTGAGTTCTCCTAAACAACTCCATAAACTGATCGGCAGACATATAAACGCCATCCGGATGTGAGCCACTGGATTGCCCAGCATCCGAACGTCGTCCCCTGCCTCTTCCAGCCATACGCTGAAAGTTAGAGAAGAACAAGATTATTCACAAGGTAGATATTGCAATATGGAATACTACGGAATAGAAATGCATTCCTAGACATATTTCCAAACTCTATCTAACCTTGATGGAATAAAGAGACACGATGATTCAAAGATTTGTATCACTTGTACACTTTGATGTACTGTAATATGTGCATCTATTCTATGTTTATCATATTTTGTTCTGAACTCAGCTCCGATACCACGCTGTGACGCCCCACCTCTATACCCACGCTAGCCAAGGACACTACAAGGTAATGCCGTCAACTAACACGGAGAATAAGGCTGGTTGGGAGCGACCATCTATAGCCTTGCTCTAACTATCTATTGAATACATCGACAATAGACTACCAAGCAGGTCGACATACCCAATGAATACTTAAAACAAAACCATAGGTGGTTGGATCTATCAGAACAGAATATAATAACTCAAATGAAATATACATCACAGAACAGTAAATCATCATATACACATATACAGATACATAACAGAGTTTACAAAACAATACAAGTCAAGTGGTATAGCAGACCACAATATACAGACGAGTTCCAGATGAATACATATCAGAGTTACTACAAAATAGGACTACACAAAAGCTATAACAAAAAGAAGCTAGCGGAGTAGTCCATGCGGAAGCAAAATAGGCTAAGTCCAAAAGCACCTAACCTGAAACATCTCGGTCTGACCCGAGTATAAAATACACGGGTCAGTCTAGCTAAACAAATCAGTTAGATAAACTGAGCAGCAATAAACCTGCAAGGTTACGAAGCATAACAAATATCTCTAAAAGAGATAACACAATCATCTAACAAAAGATGAATCATATGATAACAAGCCTCGTATCATCGGCAACATATAGAAACAAAGGATACAAATATCCCTAATCAAGCCAAAAAGGCAAATAACAAATACCAATAAGGTATACAAGTTCCGCAAGGTAAACGCTACGCATCATGCGGCTCATAATGACCAACATCGAAGGGCGATACCTAGGGAATATACATATGAATGAAACATCAGAAAATTTGCTCGAGCTCAGTACTGTATAAAAAAGGATCCATGAGCCCGAAGACTCCAAACCCAATATCACCCATGCGGCTCATAACGACCAACATCGGAAGCGATACTAAAGGGCAACCCAATATCACCCATGCGGCTCATAACGACCAACATCGAAAGCGATACTAAAGGGCAACAAACCCGAAGGCACATACCCGAAGGCAAGAAACCGTAGTGGTGAAGGTCAGAGACCCAGTACTGGACACCACTAACTGGCGAAATGTGTCACAACTCTCGAAGAGGAATCCGAAAAGTGTTAACGTATGTCCCATAACAACTCGTTCACACTAAAAGATTTACTATCCGTCAGTCACTTTCACACTCAAAGCAGTACAAAGTTTACCTCATGTCATCGATAAACCAAACCCGAAGGTCAAAACGATCAATTGAATAGGTCGGGGACTAATCGAAAAGATAAACGCACAGATTCATGGTCCGTGTTTTTCCCAACCATTTAATCACCCTTCCACTTCGCTCGAAGTGCGAAAGTGTGTGTTTTAAATATAATTTATAAATTGAAGAAACGAGCTTTTAAATGTGATCCGAGAGATTATTTTATAAAAACCCGTGGATGAAGTCAAGAATAAGTTATCAAAGTTGAAGATGCAATAACAACTACTAAAAAGCAACTTGAATCGATAAATTTGGATAACCAATCAAAATATGCAAAAACAGGCAAAACATGAGCAGGTCGGTCGACCGGTTGCAGGGCTCGGTCGGCTGGCCAGATGCAGGAAATAAAAAAAACTCGACATGAGCAGGTCGGTCGACCGGCTACAGGGCTCGGTCGGCCGAACTGCATAAATTTGCTGTTTCTGCCCTTTTCTAATGAAATGCAAGTTCTTCCAAAACGCGACCGTTCGAGCAATGGAGTTAAGGAGCCTTAGCCAATAGATACCCCAGCTCCATTAGCTCTCCGATTCGGTACCCAAAAACATGTTCCAATATTAAAGTTAGGATCTTTAAGGAATTGAACCCAAACACTAAAAATTTGGATATTCACCAATTTAATCCAAACCTAAAGCAAGTGCATATAAACAAGGTGTTAGGAATTCATACCCAACATCTATGAAATCAAGAGAAGTAGATGTGAGTTCAAAACTCACCTTTAACCCAAAACAAAGAAGAAGAAGAAGAAGAAGAAGAAGAAGAAGAAGAAGCTCAACAACAAGGAGAAGACCAACCAAACACTACTTCAACCCAACAAGCTTCAATCTAAGAATAAAACACATATTTCCCAATTTAGGTTTAGGAAATTTTCTGAAATTGAAGAGGAGAAGAGTTGGAGAAGATGAAGAGGAGCTTACCAATGTCTTCTCTTTGATTTTGGAGCAAGAATTTGGAGTTTGCAAATGGAATTAGGGCTTGCAATTTCTATTTCCTCTTCCCTTCCACCATTTCAGTTTTTGCTTGAGAAATGAAATGAAATGGAGATGAATGAAGAGAAGGGGCTAAGTTAGAGGGTTAAGTGGAGATTGGGCTGAACCCAAACTCAAGCCCAAGTAGAAAAAGTAGCCAAAATTTCACTTACTCCAAACATATCAAAGATTATACTCAAAAAGATCGCAAACGCCATTTTGGAACCAATGGAGGTAGTTTCGAGTTCCAATTCGGCCATTTGTAGAAAGTAACATTTCGGACATAAATCCGACTAACGACGCTATACTTAAATAAAACATTTAAATATAAAATCGTTAAATATGCGGGTTGTTACAATTAACTAAGTAATTAGTTAAATTTAAAACACATCATTAATTAAGTTAATTAGTTAACCTTAATCTTTATTAATTAATAATTATTAATTATTAATTAACTTAAATAAACATTATTAAAATAATTAATTATTTTTGAAAATATCGTTAATCAAAAACTTGCTTAACTTGTAAAATAATTCCAAGCATGATAATGAAACCAAACGGTTTCGATAAAAGGTGATTTTTTGAAAGTGTCGATCTAGCGACTATCGCTATACGGGCAGTTGGGAATTCAAGTATATGTCATTTGCAATGCAACCTCGATCACATAGCAAGGGTATGAGCATATATACATGGCGATTTATAATAATAAAACATATATCAAGCATTTGTTAACAAAGGCATAAATTTAACTACTAAAAATTCATATGTATTATGATTCGCTTATTAACATTTCAAAGAGACTTACTTTCAAGCAACAAACCATTCCAACAACCAAACTATTATTTCACAATACAACTGGCATTCAATAGCTATAACATGAACCCAAATATATTTGAATACATTTAGTTTGTAAGTGGAAGCTTTAGTCACAAAAATGCAACAAAACTAAGCTGAACTCCTGCAACAACTCGCTGACACACGAATTATACTCCACTCAAGCTTGGACTTTTGAGCCCCTTAAGTGAGCTTTTTAGGTTCAGCCATGGGCTGTTATGGGCTCTTCTATGGTTGAAATGGAGAGTTAAGGTGTTGTTTTGGTAAGTAGGTGATATAGAGAAGGTATAAGCTAGTTTTAAGTGGATGGAAGTGGAAAAACTATAGTTTAAGCTATGAACATACAAATGGAATTCCTACAAATTAATGAATACATGAATAGAATGGAAATGAATATGGAAGAGAGGATGTAAAGTGAAGAATGGTGAGAGGAGGCATATATTCATAGGCAAATGAGAAGGGTATTGTAGTCAATTGACACGAGAATTAAATAATATAAAGTGTGCTTGTATCATGGAGCTCTATACCTCCTCTATCACTCCTTGCATACATTACCCCTCTAGGTCCCTCCCTTAGTATGTTTTGTGTACTTGCCTTACTGGTTAAGGTGATGGTTGTGTACTTCCTTAGGTTTTTATATGCATATTTAGTCAAATCATGTTTTATTTTAAACTAAGCATGGTTATTAACTTTAAAACTATAATTAACTTATCACATGATATATGTACATGTATGTGCATGTGTATATGAGTTATAAAAAAATGTGAACAATGTTTTTGATGACTTTTCGATGTCGAAAAGTTGAAATTTTGAAAAACATTTTTTGGTCACATTTTCTATTTTTATTTGAACTAATTATTTTGGTGTACATATTTTGAAAATGATTTCAACATCATTAATTATTATTTAAAAGGTTGTTTATTTGGTTATTAAAATCCATCATTTAAATATTTAAAAATGATTTAAATATTCAAATTCAAAGTGACTAATTTGCAGATCGTTACATAGAATATACCATAAAGTAAACATAGCTAGTCATGTCTAACACACGTGATCCCAAATATCAACTCCCGTGTGCCACTTCGATAAACATACTCTAGATATGGAGTTTATAATACCCTATCACAAATTAGCTAAACTACAAACTATGCATCTTACTCTATTTTGTGCCATTTTCGATGTCGAGGTTACGTTTGGCACTTCTTGCATGAGTCTTGATCACTCGAACAGGTCTTGAATCTCCATATAGATTCCTATATAAGTCCTCCAATGAATCTTAACCTGGCCTCTCTCTTTGACTTAACCTCCGGATAGACAGTTCAACTCTATAGCATTAAACTTCACAACCACTTCCAAAACATAGAACTCGTATATCAGTTTTGAATTGGTATTCGATAAGTAAAACACTTATCGATCCTGGCCTCTTCAAAACTAAATTGATGAATTTTTGGTTATCTCAATTTCAGTTCTTTTAGAAACAAGCGAACAACATATAAGGTGGAGTCCTCTTTGTAGGATCTTGTATATATAAGTTCTAAAAGCTAAAGGAATTTCATACTAATGCCTTCCCAGGGGTTCTCAAATCGTATGAAGCCATAAATCCTTTAAATACTTCTTAAGTTATAATTTAGTCAAGTTGGATAGTCGACTAGTTGACTGTCCGGTTCAAATTTATCACTTGTAGAAACCAAAGTTCATATGCTTAACTCATTTTCAACCTCCCAACTTATATTATCCCTTGATTAAGAGTGAAGCGATGTACGTTAGAGCACTAGTTGCATATCAAAGCCTTGCCTAAGCACTTCATTTTTAACTGTCGCAAATATACAAGTTCACCTCATCAGCTTTTAGTGTAAGTATAGTATTAGTGACTTTCCATAAATTAGTAAGTAATCAACATGATTAACACGTTTTCGACCTTCCCAACTTAACTATTCCTCAGCCAAGAGTGAAGCTGGTGGGTTAAAGCTCTATTGCTTCTATCCCTACTTGAACATCAATAGAAAGAAAACATCTTTTATTTTGAGCAAGATTAGTTATCAAGTTAGATATATGTAACCAACTACATAATTGCTTCTAGGGCATACCCTTAACTCTATCGGTTATATCGCTCAATAAATTTAAAAAAATACATATACTCAATCAATTTAAAATATATATATAACTAAGTTAAATGATAAATTTTGTTTCAATAATTTAAACAAGTTTATTCAAGTAAAAATATAGACCTTGTTAAATCATTCAATAAAATAATCAATATATAAGTTGGATCACTAAATAATTAATTTAAAAAAAATCACTACGTTAAATTATATAAAAAATACAATAAATTAAACAAGTTTATTCGAGTGAAAATATAAATTTTGTTAAAATACCCAATAAATTTATAACAACCCACCTTGAAATGGGCCTAATTTTCGACCATGTAAAAGCTCATCGAACCTTAGATCTATTCTAACGTTGGTTGTTGGTTCGTAAAATTGGTACAATGAACAATTCACATGGTTATCTGTTTATGCAATCAAAATCTCATAGTGGAAGAGATAAAATATAATACAGAAAAAAAATACCCATTTTATAAAAATTCAAATCTCAGATCGTAACTTAACATTCTAAAATACAATATCCCATAAAAACAACATCATGTCTGAAAAGGGGTACATCAAAGTATATCAAGGACGTAAATAGATAGATAATTGCCACCATTCCTCGTCTTTTCCTTCAACCTCTCAATCAGCATCATCTCCCTTAACCTATATGTTGTGATAAGGAGGGTGTTAGAACAACAATGTCTAGTGAATGAAATCTCAAGCCTTACCATCATAGCATTAGGGCATTATCATTTAGATGAGAAAGATGTCTTACGCATCCTATACTATATCCTGCCAAGAATACCTCCAACTATAAGCCCAAAGGCCTTTCTAGTCCATTCCACTGCCATCGTTAATCCTAACAATGTGAGAGAAAGCATCTGAGCCACTTAATACCCTTTTAATGGGAATTAAGCAAGCAGTGACCATTTAATACATATAACATAGGCAGATCCCCATCATTTAATACCTAAACCCAAGGCAGACCCCTCATTGGTACACCTTAACTTACATCCTTAGAAATCTCATCGGGCCACTTAATACTTTCTATGGAAAGAGATGAACCCTACAATAGCCACTTTATACCTCAACTCCAAAGTGGAACTCTCCCGAGATTCCTCACTACCGCACCTAAACGATAAATCTCGACCATTTAACACTTTTTAAGTGGAAATAAGGCAGACCCCACAATAGCCACTTAATACCCCCAATGCAGTAGAAGGTCGTACGCCTTATGGCCCGTAACCCAACTGTGACATCTCAAATTAGCTTGACTATTCGTAGGTACTGGTAGCCAGATTAGCTGGATAGATTTACCCTATAGAATTGGGACTAACCTCGCGTCCTTTGTAGGTACTTATTATAAACGATGTCTCTCATCAATTCCAAAATCACACTACTGGTAGCTAGATTACCTGGACAGAATTCTGCGTGCTTTCATCTGGCCCCGCATCCCTATAACTTAGTCATAATTCCACTCTCCTCACTTATATATATTCCTTACCACATTTGCATTAAGGCCTCATAAGGAAATCTCATTATTCTGCCTTAAATTAATGCATTAATTTCCATAATTATCTCCTTCCTTCATAAGAGGTTCAATACTAATTACAAACATATTTATGCTACATGATAATACATTATTAATTATACGTTAATAATAATATTCTTCTAAGCAATAACTAATACATACATACATACATACATACATACATACATATATATATATATATATATATTCTTAAGCGAGCGAACGATATTCCCATTCTAAAATTCACGCATTATACTTATCATTCAATGTTAAAACTTTTATGTACAAGTCTAACACTATACAATAACTTTCAAAATAGCTAATAATATTCTTAGCCAAACAAATAGACTTATATAAATAAAATAAAATCATACACAAAACTTATTTTATATTAATACAGTAGAATCAATGCCCTATTTCAAAAAGATAGGACTTATAATTTAAATCTTTTATATTCTGTTCAACATTTACATATAAAAACCTAAAGTGAAAAGGGAGTCCTTTTTAACCAAGTAACGAAAATAAGCAGTGGAAATTACGAATATGAGAATTCATGCCTACATACCATTTCCTAACTTATTTTTCTTTTAGAACCCTTTAACGCAACATTAGAGAAGAGTTGAAGGTGGAAATAACAAAAAATTCTACTATTTTAGTTTAAAATAATTGAGATTTCAATACACATAAGAATTGTCATTTCTTTTAGAGGAATTTTTGGGAATTTTAGTTTTGGGGTTTTCGTGAATAAAATTCCCCAAAGTACAAAACTACTATACAAATATTAAAATATGAAAAAACTAAGATTTCCACTTAAAGAGAATTTGCCTGCCTCCTTCTGGATTTGGTTCATTCTCGCTCCTAATTTCTCCTTTAGATATCTTCTTTTTGGAATATACAACAATTGGATTGTATATAAATTAGATTCAAACTAAGGAACTAGGAAAGAATGGAATTAGAAATTGAATGAATATCTAAAATATTTTACCTAAATATTCTAAGTGATTCTGAATAATGGAGAAGAAGTGTAATATCCCAGAATTTTTAACAATATCAATTTAATAATCTGTATTAAAAATTAAATTGATATTGATATTTGTTAATAATAATTCAAATAAATTTAATAATCATCTTCAATAAATATTTAAACTGGTTATTTTATCTTTTAAAAATAATAGATTGGTTTCTATTTACAATATAAATATATGGTTTATATTTTAATACATTTGCATTGTTTTAATTTTAATAAGTAAAGCATATTTTCTAGTTTTAATATTTGTAGTAATTTTGAAATTTTTTTTTATTTAATATTAGCTTTTCAAAGTTATTAAATAAAAGATTTTGGTTTAAATTTAATAATTGAATCATGTTTTAAAATTCTAATATATACATTTTAATTTGGAAATTTTAATACAAATTAGTATTGAGTTTTTAAAACTATTTCATAAATAAATATATGATTTTAAAATTGATAAGAAAAATATTAAAATGTTTAAAATGATTTGGCTTGAGTTTATGAACAAACAAAAGGTTTTATGGCTTAATAAAATAGATATGTTATTGATAAAAATATAATTTCTTTAAAATGATTCTAATTTAATAACAAGATATTTATAAAACAATATTAATGTGTATTGTCTTTATAAATAAGTTTTGAATAGAATTTGTAAATTTTTATTTAAAATTGAATTTATATATAACTTGATTTGAAATATTTGATTTTGAATTTAATTTGAATTTGAAATTTCAAAGCATACAATCTTAATTGTTTAATTTTCATTTATAAACATGATTGTTCTTATTTCTTCTTTATGAATTTATACCCATATTTAAATATAAACTAACAAGTTAAACTAGGCTAACATACACATTAATTTGTAAATTAGTACTAATTATTTTAAAGAAACAAGTGTTTCATTCTTTTAACATTTGTTCAAAAATTAACATAATAAATTGACAAATGTATAAATTTGGACAATTGTAAAATTTTGTTTTAATTTTCTTTTATTTTATCAAATCTGAAAAACATTTTATATAAACCTGCATTTTCTTTCATTCATGTTTTTCTTTTCCTTAATCAAAAGAAAAGATCAAACCCATCTTCATATTAACAATCAAAGCCTGCATTTTCAAAACAAATCATGCTTAATACAAAAAAAAAATCAAAACTCCTCATAACAAAAAGCATTTGCACACCTTCAAATCATTTACCTGTAGATCAAAGCATGCATATAACTGTATTTCTTCCTTTGGAAATTAAAACCCTGCATTTGCAAGTATAAAATTTCAAATCTGCATCGTTTTTTATAAGATCTGAAAGGGATGATTTCTGCATGCAACCTGGAAAACAAAAAGCATCTACATCATTCATTTTTTCTGCAATTTGGAAGCATGCAATACAATTTTAAAGTATTAGAAGCAATTCAGTTCTTAAAGAATTCAAAGTATCAAATAGGCAGAAACTTATGTCTTCAGCAAAATTTCAAAAGCATCTCAATTGAAGCTCTGCTTTCTTCCAAATTAGGTGACTAACTTTTTAAAAGTTAAAAAAATGCTTGCATGCTTGGATACTGAAATAAATAAGTTTTGCATGTTGATTTTTGATGTGAAGTAAATTTGTATCCATATTATTTGGATCTCCTCTGCAATGTTTTCCAGTGACCCTGTAATTGTTTTAAAATCATGTTCTTTTGATCCAATCCCTATAGAATTTAGTTTACAAGACAATAACTATTTGTTTTAAGTTATTAAGTAAGTTAAACTTTAATTTAGATATTAATAACTGGAATGGGCCCTAGATATCAAATAAGAGAGCAAGTTCAAAAATAACTAGAAATTTAAACATCATGCTTTCTGGATTTTTGAATATGGATTGAATAATAAAATCATAATGTGATTTTTAATACCAATACAATAGTTTTTAGTGAAGGGATTTAGGAGCAGTTAAGGGATGAACTGCATATGACCTTGTGGGTTTCTTGGGTCATTCATACATCTGGAGTGAATGAGGTTCTTCCTGGTGATAGAGGGGAGGTAGGAAAAGATGGGAAAAAGGCTTTATGGTGATGGAATTCACTAGAGAAGCTGCGGCAGTGGAATTCAAGTTGGAACCCTAGTTTTAAGGAGGTTCAAAAATCGAACTTTTCGATTTGTATAATTGACCGAGTGTTACAATCTTTTGAGGATAGATAGTTTGGCTGTAGTTGAAGACGAGGGCGGAGTAGTTGATCATCAGGTGGTCGGAGGGGAGAGAAGTTGTCGTTGACAGGTTTTGAAGGGGGGACCTGTTCTGTTTCCAGGTTTGGGGTTTATGAATCTCAAACTCGAATTTGAGAGTTGAAGCTTGAATCGATGTTTGTGGTGGTAGCTAGGTCGGTTTCTGATGAGATGCGATAATCGTTGGCGATCTTCAATGGCCGGAGTCACCATGCATATGCACGGTGAAGTAATGGTACAGGTGATGTTTGGTTATAGCATAAGTGACTCGGTAAACCCTTGTTTTGACTTGAAGTGAGGAGTGGGTTCCTCGGAGAAGTTGGGTTGAGAACTCGAAGCAGTTTTTGTGGTGATCACGTGTTTTTGTTTTATAGGTTGTAATAAACCTGTAGCATCTGGGTTTAAAATTTGTAAACCATGAATCTTTTAAAATGTTAAGAAAAATTTAAATCATGTTTAAATTCAAGTATGAATTTTAGAATTCAAGTTTAATTTAAAATCTCAATTTTAAATAAAAGTTTAAAAACTTGGACTCAATTAACTACTTTATTTTAGTAAGTGGTTTGAATTTTTTTAGAAATGAAGTTAAAAAAATATATGAGCAAGTTTAAATTTAGATTTAAATCTGGAAATAAAAAGTTTAATAAGAACTTTAGTTTTGAAATAAAAAGAATTTCAAGATTTGAAAGTTTTAAACAAATTTGTATGTAAAGTTTAAATTTAAATTATTAAGTTTAAAAATGAAATTAGTTTCAAACCTTATGAATTTCTTATATTTGATAAACACTTGTTT
This sequence comes from Allium cepa, assembly GCA_030765085.1. Lineage (NCBI taxonomy): Eukaryota > Viridiplantae > Streptophyta > Magnoliopsida > Asparagales > Amaryllidaceae > Allium > Allium cepa. The sequence continues at coordinate 311,066,718 of CM060942.1, read as the reverse complement.
GTCTTGTGATTTTAAAAAGGTTTTAAAAAAAATTTAAAAAAGAAAAACTTTGCTTAAGTACAAGATTATCCATTTTAAATCTTGTATTTGAAATGAAATTTAAAAGTAGTTCAAACGTACTTTGTTTAAATAAATTGTTTTTAAAACATAATTTAGGAATGTTTTAACTTAAAATTAAGTTAGGGATTAATGTTTGAATTAATTTATTTAAAGGGTAATTAAGAAATAATTAATTAGTTTATTTAATTAATTATTAAGGTTTAATGAATATTGATTTAGGGGTTAATCAATTTGAAATTTAGATCATTAATTAGATTATTAATTAATGATAAATAAATTATTAATTACGTAACTAAGTTATAATCAAAGCTAATTTATTTAAATAATTAGACTTTAAATTATAGATAATTAAATTTGTAATTAATCTCAGTTAATTACTTAATAAAGATAATTAGATATGGGTTAATAAAGGTCATTAACTGGATTTTTTAAATAACTAATTAATGTGATTAATTTTTATAATTTATTAGATTAAGTAATTAAATAATAATCAATTGTGAATTGTAGAGAATAATTACTTGATGAAGTAATTAAGAAATTAATTACTTAATGAAATTAATTTAGTTTAAATGTGATTGTTTATTTTAATTAATTTAGTTAATTAATTTTAAACACTTGGGTTTTATAAATAATTACTTTATGTAATTAATGATTTGGAAATTACTTAGTTAAGTAATTGATTAATAATCACAGAATGTAATTAAATGAAGATGTTAAGAATGAAGTAATTTGGATTAAATTACTTATTAATTAATCTAGGGATTAATTAAGAAATTAATTAAGGATAATTAATTTGGTTTAAATAAAGTAATTAAGTTAGCTAATTACTAAATGCAATTAATCTAGGATGATTGATGATTATGAGTTAATTTCTTAAGGTAATTAATTTAAGGAATAATTAAAGATCATTAATTATTTTAATTAATGATGTAATTAAAGCTGATTAATTAAGATTAATTAATCAATAATAGGTAATTAAAGGTAATTAATTAAGGATAAATTTAATTAATTATGATTAATTAATTAGTTGAAGTAATTAAAGATTAATTACTGTTTGGTTGAGAATAATTAATTTGTGAAATTAATTAAGGATAATTACATGAATGTAATTAAGGGTAATTAATCAAGGATAATTTATTAAGGTAATTTGTTTTGAATGATTAATTAATTGATTGTAATCAATTAAATGGTTGAGTAAGCAAGAGATATATTGATGAGTGATTAATTTAATTTATTTAAATTAATTATAGATAAAGTAATTAATTTAATTCATTTTAAATTAATTAGTAATAGAGATAGTTAATTTAATTCATTTTAAATTAATTTTATTTGATGAGTTGATCATTGCTTATACATATTTGGATGACATTGATTGTCTTGGATGTTTTGTGATCTTAGTAATGAGATAAGTATGGTTGTGAGATGTGAATGCTTGGTTTGCATTGTGATGCTAACTTAGATTATCAATTGGGATGTTGATATATGGATTATCTATTTTGATAATTGACAATGTGGGTTACCTATTATTTGATAATGTTGATTATCAATTATGATTTATAAGTTATCTATCTGTGTGTATATAGATATTGTATTGAATTGTTTTAAACCTTTAAAACAACTTGGACCTAAAAGACACGCTTTTGATTTCGATGAGACCGGGATCGGGTTTCCATATTTGGATATCCGAAAACCACATCGATTCTAATTAAACGTTAGGTCGTGAATCAAAATGGAGCTTTATGAAGACTCGAGGTGTAAGAACTATACGTCAGTATAACTCTGTGGGTGATTCCGTAATGAGTTTGATGGGATAGTACTTATAGGTTCGAGATGGTGGTTCAGAGTGCAAGGGTTATCGTCGTTGACTTTGAGAATGATTCCAATATGAGTGCAACGAGATAGTGCCTTCGGTTTCGTTCGAACCCAGAACGAACTTGTATGGATTGAATGCTTTCAGAACATCGTCAGGTGGACGATGAGCATTCTAAGATGATATGTCCTGTAAAGGTAATCGTAGCCTCAAGCCTCATCAACCGAGAATGGCTAAAACATGGGAGGTGCAGCAAGGCTTCGTGGGTAGCCCCCACTTGAGAGTGGGATTTACCCCTGTCTAGAGGTCCCTTTTTATTTCGGCTGTGTGGACGGTTTTGAGCTCCAACCGCCGGGGTTATCTTGTTCGGAACTGTACAGTAAGGAATGGTTCCGGCCTTGTGTTGCAGGGGAGTTAGGGTGGCTCCTTGTACGGTGATCTAGGCCACGTACTGTGACGGGTGGTACCCCAGTAGCCCTGCCATTGTATGGAATCCAAAATCCAATAGGTACTAATGGTTTTGATTGTATTACCCACTTTTGTGGCTAGTAGCTGGAATTTAATCAGGTAACAATTTCGGCTATTTCATATTTATTTGAGAACCCTAGACCTATTATATTATTACTGGATTTCCTATCAAATGTGTTGGTTAGCGTAAGGTAAAAACTTTTCCATGTTTATGTGTGGGAAGTCTTACGTAATACCTTACTTTTCAAAAGGTTTTTTTTGTTAAGCAACCTTAACCTATTACTCACACCAGACCCATGTCTGACCCGGAGTTTATTTTGTTTTCTTAAACTCTTGGGTACTCAAATTTTTACGATTAGCCAAGGGATTCAGGTTAGCTTTGACGAATTGGGGAGAAACAATGGAGCAGGAGGCTTCTGCGTTAGATACATAGTATTCCGCTGTGTGTTCTGTGATGTCTCTAAGTTGTATTGAGTTGTAATAACTAGACAGATGTTTATAACTGTCTAGTATATGATGTATATTTGTGTAACTCTGATAATGATTGTAAACTATGTAATGTTTATGTTATTAATATAATTTATTCGTTCCGCTGTTTAGATTCTGATATTGTTTCTTTCTTCTCTTCTTTCTTTTCTCTTTCTATCCCTTTCTTTCTTATTAATGATGCGTCATTCTGTGGTGACGGATGGCGGGTCGTTACAGTGGTATCAGAGCATTAGGATGAGTGAATACCTAGGCTCTATAGTGGTGTCTTTCTTGGGAGAGCGTATTTGTAATTTTTATATATTACTATATATATATATATTTATTCTACTTATCTTTTGGGTTACCTATTCGGGTTTTCCAATATAAGTTATAAGGGTAGATGGGGTAGTGGTGTGTGTAACACGACTACCATTGGTTGGAGTTTGAATGTTTGAAGTTGGAAGTGTAACTGTCGAGACTGTAGACCTAATACCATCTCGAGTCGATTCTGTAGTGATGGTATTTTGATACATCAGGTAGTAGTAGATGCATGATGAGATGCAGTGACTATGGATGTTCCCGAAGATGTTTTCTTTGGAACAGGTTAAGGAGGTGAGTCTGCTTCGGTGTTATGGCTGTGTTCAGCGGAGTTTCTGTTTGCTTTGAGGTTTGAGTTTCTCGAAGAGCTTGTTTTGGAATTCTTTGGCATTTGTGGCAGCAGTGCAGCTTGGAGTGTTCTCGGTGTTGGGAAGGAATCTTTTGGCTTAGCAGTTTTTCTGGAGTGGAGTTCAGAAGCAGTTAAGTGGACCCGTTTCTTCGATGGGTTGGCTAGTTAAGAGTAAGCTGTTCTGTTTGGTAAAGAGAGAACAGGTTTTCCTTAAATTTGGTTTGGGTGGATCGCAAAAGTGATTTGCGATTGTTTGAGTATTTTCTTGGGTTATCTGAGTTTTTTTTGGATGTCTTCAGGAAGCCAGAGTTTTGTTCACATCTGGAGATTGAGCTTTCTTATTGACTAGGATTCCAAGATTTCTACTGGTAGTTCAGCTTTATGGAAGAATGGTTCCAAGAGATTGAGTTGGTGTAGCAGCTCAGAGTTTTGGCGGAACTTCTGAATTTTCTTATGGATATGTTGAACCATATTTATGGGATATGTTGTTGAGTTGTGCTCGTGTTCTTCTTCAAGCATTCTCTTCTACTTTGGATCAGAGTTAAGCGGCGGAAGCGGTTTGGAAGTGCATCTGCTTTTCTTTTCCCGGATAGGAGAAGTGAGTTGTTGTCTTCTGATGTTGAGGAGTAGGATTTGAGTTCCTGGTTTTGGTTAATCTTGAGGAGATCATTTTGTTGAGTTGATTGGTCTAGTTTGTTTCTAGAAGCATCAGCAAAGGTTGAGATGATCAGTAAGGTTGTAGGCAGCTCAGGATCGTCCGAAGAGTTTTGTAGATTAGAGACGAAGGAATTTGAATTCTGAAGTCGGAGATTTAATTTTGGATAAGTTTTCTCCAATCGAAAATGAGCTATAAGTTTGGATAAGTCTGAGAAGTTAGCTCTGAAGTGTTTTGGATCTTTTCTGTGATCTTGGAGAATAAGTGATTGATCTTTAGGATTGGATTGCCAATTTGGATAACTGGGATTCGATGAGTTTCATGTATCTCTGAGGGAATACGTGTATGATCTATCTCTGGTTTTAGAACCAGCAGTTCTGGAGTTTTGGTTGTTGAGTCAGACTCGTTTGTAGTCTGATATCTTGTCTAGTGTTATAGATATAGTGGTATAAGAGCTTTGTAGCTTAATAGTATTGTTTGTTTGGATTCTTTAGAGCGAGTATCCCGGTATCTATATATACTTGGGGAAACTCGATGAAATTCTATCCAGAATTTGTCTGGATAATTAAATTTGTTCGATTGGATGAATTGGTTGTTATGGTTGTTAGCATATGTTTGATATATGCTTGTGTTTAAAATTAAAATTTAATGAGATTATTAAATTACCTTTGTTTTAAATTTCGAGGACGAAATTCTTTTAAGGGGGAATGATTGTAATATCCTGGAATTTTTAACAATATCAATTTAATAATCTGTATTAAAAATTAAGTTGATATTGATATTTGTTAATAATAATTCAAATAAATTTAATAATCATCTTCAGTAAATATTTAAACTGGTTATTTTATCTTTTAAAAATAATAGATTGGTTTCTATTTACAATATAAATATATGGTTTATATTTTAATACATCTGCATTGTTTTAATTTTAATAAGTAAAGCATATTTTCTAGTTTTAATATTTGTAGTAATTTTGAAATTTTTTTTATTTAATATTAGCTTTTCAAAAATATTAAAAAAATGATTTTGGTTTAAATTTAATAATTGAATCATGTTTTAAAATTTTAATATATACATTTTAATTTGGAAATTTTAATACAAATTAGTATTGAGTTTTTAAAACTATTTCATAAATAAATATATGATTTTAAAATTGATTAGAAAAATATTAAAATGTTTAAAATGATTTGGCTTGAGTTTTAAATTTAGAATGAACAAACAAAAGGTTTTATGGCTTAATAAAATAGATATTTTATTGATAAAAATATAATTGCTTTAAATTGATTCTAATTTAATAACAAGATATTTATAAAAATATTCATGGTGTATTGTCTTTGTAAATAAGTTTTGAATAGAATTTTTAAATTTTTATTTCAGATTGAATTTATATATAACTTGATTTGAAATATTTGATTTTGAACTTAATTTGAATTTGAAATTTCAAAGAATAAAATCTTAATTGTTTAATTTTCATTTATAAACATGATTGTTCTTATTTCTTCTTTATGAATTTATACCCATATTTAAATATAAACTAATAAGTTAAACTAGGCTAACATGCACATTAATTTGTAAATTAGTACTAATTATTTTTAAAGAAACAAGTGTTTCATTCTTTTAACATGTGTTCAAAAATTAACATAATAAATTGACAAATGTATAAATTTGGACATGTGTAAAATTTTGCTTTAATTTTTCTTTTCTTTTATCAAATCTGAAAAACATTTTATATAAACCTGCATTTTCTTTCATTCATGTTTTTCTTTTCCTTAACCAAAAGAAAAGATCAAAACCCATCTTCATATTAACAATCAAAGCCTGCATTTTTAAAACAAATCATGTTCAATACAAAAAAAAAATCAAAACTCCTCATAACAAAAAGCATTTTCACACCTTCAAATCATTTACCTGTAGATCAAATCATGCATATAACTGTATTTCTTCCTCTGGAAATTAAAACCCTGCATTTGCAAGTACAAAATTTCAAATCTGCATCGTTTTTTATAAGATCTGAAAGGGATGATTTCTGCATGCAACCTGGAAAACAAAACGCATCTACATCATTCATTTTTTCTGCAATTTGGAAGCATGCAATGCAGTTTTAAAGTATTAGAAGCAATTCAGTTCTTAAAGAATTCAAAGTATCAAATAGGCAGAAACTTATGTCTTCAGCAAAATTTCAAAGGCATCTCAATTGAAGCTCTGCTTTCTTCCAAATTAGGTGAGTAACTTTTTCAAAGTTAAAAAAAATGCTTGCATGCTTGGATGCTGAAATAAATAAGTTTTGCATGTTGATTTTTGATGTGAAGTAAATTTGTATGCATATTATTTGGATCTCCTCTACAATGTTTTCCAGTGACCCTGTAATTGTTTTAAAATCATGTTCTTTTGATCCAATCCCTGTAGAATTTAGTTTACAAGACAATAACTGTTTGTTTTAAGTTATTAAGTAAGTTAAACTTTAATTTAGATATTAATAAACTGGAATGGGCCCTGGAAATCAAATAAGAGAGCAAGTTCAAAAATAACTAGAAATTTAAACATCATGCTTTCTGGATTTTTGAATATGGATTGTATAATAAAATCATAATGTGATTTTTAAAACCAATACAATAGTTTTTAGTGAAGGGATTTAGGAGCAGTTAAGGGATGAACTGCATATGATCTTGTGGGTTTCTCGAGTGATTCATACATCTGGGGTGAATAAGGTTCTTCCTGGTGATGGAGGGGAGGTAGGAGAAGATGGGAAAAATGCTTTTTGGTGATGGAATTCACCAAAGAACGTGGGCGGTGGAATTCAAGTTGGAACCCTAGTTTTAAGGAGGTTCAAAGAATCAAACTTTTCGATTTGTATAATTGACCGAGTGTTACAATCTTTTGAGGATGGATAGTTTGGCTGTAGTTGAAGACGAGGGCGGAGTAGTTGATCATTAGGTGCTCGGAGGGGGAGAGAAGTTGCCGTTGACAGGTTTTGAAGTGGGGGACCTGTTTCTGTTTCCAGGTTTGGGGTTTTTGAATCTCGAACTCGAATTTGAGAGTTGAAGCTTGAATTGATGTTTGTGGTGGGTAGCTAGGTCGGTTTCGGATGAGATGCGATAATCGTTGGCGATCTTCAATGGCCGGAGTCACCGTGCATATGCACGGTGAAGTAATCGTACAGGTGATGTTTGGTTATAGCAGAAGTGACTCGGGTAAACCCTTGTTTTGACTCGAAGTGATGGAGTGGTTTCCTTGGAGAAGTTGGGTTGAGAACTCGAAGCAGTTTTTGTGCGGATCAGGTGTTTTTGTTTTATAGGTTTTAATAAACCTGTAGCATCTGGGTTTAAAATTTGTAAACCCTGAATCTTTTAAAATGTTAAGAAAAATTTAAATCATGTTTAAATTCAAGTATGAATTTTAGAATTCATGTTTAATTTAAAATCTCAATTTTAAATAAATGTTTAAAAACTTGGACTCAATTAACTACTTTATTTTAGTAAGTGGTTTGAATTTTTTTAGAAACGAAGTTAAAAAAATATAAGAAAGTTTAAATTTAGATTTAAATCTGGAAATAAAAAGTTAATAAGAACTTTAGTTTTGAAATAAAAAGAATTCCAAGGTTTGAAAGTTTTAAACAAATTTGTATGTAAAGTTTAAATATAAATTATTAAGTTTAAAAATGAAATTATTTTCAAACCTTATGAATTTCTTATATTTGATAAACACTTGTTTGTCTTGTGATTTTAAAAAGGTTTTAAAAAAATTAAAAAATAAACTTTGCTTAAGTATAAGATTATCCATTTTAAATCTTGTATTTGAAATGAAATTTAAAAGTTGTTCAAAAGTACTTTGTTTAAATAAATTGTTTTTAAAACATAATTTAGGAATGTTTTAACTTAAAATTAAGTTAGGGATTAATGTTTGAATTAATTTATTTAAAGGGTAATTAAGAATTAATTAATTTATTTATTTATTTAATTATTAAGGTTTAATGAATATTGATTTAGGTGTTAATCAATTTGAAATTTAGATCATTAATTAGACTATTAATTAATGATAAATAAATTATTAATTAAGTAACTAAGTTATAATCAAGGCTAATTTATTTAAATAATTAGACTTTAAATTATAGATAATTAAAGATAATTAAATTTGTAATTAATCTCAGTTAATTACTTAATAAAGATAATTAGAGAAGGGTTAATGAAGGCCATTAACCGGATTATTTAAATAATTAATTAATGTGATTAATTTTTATAATTTATTGGATTAAGTAATTAAATAATAATCAATTGTGAATTGTAGAGAATAATTACTTGATGAAGTAATTAAGAAATTAATTACTTAATGTAATTAATTTAGTTTAAATGTGATTGTTTATTTTAATTAATTTAGTTTAATTAATTTTAAACACTTGGGTTTTATAAATAATTACTTTATGTAATTAATGATTTGGAAATTACTTAGTTAAGTAATTGATTAATAATTACAGAATGTAATTAAATGAAGATGTTAAGAATGAAGTAATTTGGATTAAATTACTTATTAAGTAATCTATGGATTAATTAAGAAATTAATTAAGGATAATTAATTTGGTTTAAATAAAGTAATTAAGTTAGTTAATTACTAATTGTAATTAATTTGGGATGATTGATAATTATGAGTTAATTTCTTAAGGTAATTAATTTAAGGAATAATTAAAGATCATTAATTATTTTAATTAATGATGTAATTATTAAGATTAATTAATCAATAATAAGTAATCAAAGGTAATTAATTAATGTAATTAATTAAGGATAAATGTAATTAATTATGATTAATTAATTAATTGAAGTAATTAAAGATTAATTACTGTTTGGTTGAGAATAATTAATTTGTGAAATTAATTAAGGATAATTACATGAATGTAATTAAGGGTAATTAATCAAGGATAATTTATTAAGGTAATTTGTTTTGAATGATTAATTAATTGATTGTAATCAATTAAATGGTTGGGTAAGCAAGAGATATATTGATGAGTGATTAATTTAATTTATTTAAATTAATTATAGATAAAGTAATTAATTTAATTCATTTTAAATTAATTTAGTAATAGAGATAGTTAATTTAATTCATTTTGAATTAATTTTATTATGATGAGTTAATCATTGCCTATATATATTTGGATGACATTGATTGTCTTGGATGTTTTGTGATCTTAGTAATGAGATAAGTATGATTGTGAGATATGAATGCTTGGTTTGCATTGTGATGATAATTTAGATTATCAATTGGGATGTTGATATATGGATTATCTATTTTGATAATTGACAATGTGGGTTACCTGTTATTTGATAATGTTGATTATCAATTGTGATTTATAAGTTATCTATCTGTGTGTATATAGATACTGTATTGAATTGTTTTAAACCTTTAAAACAACTTGGACCTAAAAGACACGCTTTTGATTTCGATGAGACTGGGACCCGGGTTTCCATATTTGGATATCCGAAAACCACATCGATTCCAATTAAACGTTAGGTCGTGAGTCAAAATGGACCTTTGTGAAGACTCGAGGTGTAAGAACTATACGTCAGTATAACTCTGTGGGTGGTTCCGTAATGAGTTTAACGGGATAGTACTTATAGGTTCGAGATGGTGGTTCAGAGTGCAAGGGTTATCGTCGTTGCTCTGAGGGTGATTCCAATATGAGTGCAACGAGATAGTGCCTTCAGTTTCGTTCGAACCCGGAACGAACTTGTATGGATTGAATGCTTTCAGAACATCGTCAGGTGGATGATGAGCATTCTAAGATGATATGTCCTGTAAAGGTAATCGTAGCCTCAAGCCTCATCAACCGGGAATGGCTAAAACCAGGGGAGGTGCAGCAAGGCTTCGTCGGTAGCCCCCACTTGAGAGTGAGATTTACCCCTGTCTAGAGGTCCCTTTTTATTTCGGCTGTGTGGACGGTTTTGAGCTCCAGCCGCCGGGGTTATCTTGTTCGGAACTGTACAGTAAGGAATGGTTCCGGCCTTGTGTTGCAGGGGAGTTAGGGTGGCTCCTCGTACGGTGGTCTAGGCCACGTACTGTGACGGGCGGCACCCCACTAGCCCTGCCATTGTATGGAATCCAAAATCCAATAGGTGCTAACGGTTTTGATTGTATTACCCACTTTTGTGGCTAGTAGCTGGAATTTAATCATGTAACAATTTCGTCTATTTCATATTTATTTGAGAACCCTAGACCTATTATAATATCACTGGATTTCCTATCAAATGTTTTGGTTAGCATAACGTAAAAACTTTTCCATGTTTATGTGTGGGAAGTCTTACGTGATACCTTTCTTTTCAAAAAGTTTTTTTTGTTAAGCAACCTTAACCTGTTACTCACACCAGACCCATGTCTGACCCGGAGTTTATTCTGTTTTCTTAAACTCTTGGGTACTTAAATTTTTACGAGTAGCCAAGGGATTCAGGTTAGCGTTGACGAATTGGAGAGAAACAATGGAGCAGGAGGCTTCTGCATTAGATATATAGTATTCTGCTGTGTGTTCAATGCTGTCTCTAAGTTGTATTGAGTTGTAATAACTAGACAGGTGTTTATAACTGTCTAGTATATGATGTATATCTGTGTAACTCTGATAATGATTGTAAACTATGTAATGTTTATGTTATTAATATAATTTATTCGTTCCGCTGTTTAGATTCCAATGTTGTTTCTTTCTTCTCTTCTTTCTTTTCACTTTCTATCCCTTCCTTTCTTATTAATGATGCGTCATTCTGTGGAGACGGATGGCGGGTCGTTACAAGAAGAAGACTGAAAAAGTTCCGTTAGCATTTCAAATAATTTCTGAACAAAAGCGACGGAGCTAACTTCTTATTTATAGTGGTTAGAAGGCACTAGAACCGTCGGATTTAAGTCGGTTTAAAATAATAAAATTCAACCCATTCGCGCCTAACAAAACCCTAGCCGTCGTCACAATCACCGATCGACTGCTCCTCCCTAGGTGGTCGACCAGTCTATTTATTTAAAGCGTGTATTTATCACCTATTTAGCTTTTTTTATTTCATACCTATTTTACTTCCTACTGCTAACATTTTCATTAACATTAATTCATCCTAACATTAACTTATGTATTACCATTTTTGTAACAACCAAGAATTTCTGTCATTTGAAATTCGTATATTTAATTGATTTTAAATATTAAGAAGTAAAATTTGTAAGTCGAATAAATTTTATTTCGAATATCTAGATTTAATTGGATAATTAAATCGATAATTTAATATTTGAAATTACAGAAATAATTGGAAATTAGGTTTAATATGATTAAAATTGATTTGTAAAGTTGTATTAAATCATATTGGAGTTAGAATGATGTTATAGAACTTTTAAAATTGAATTAAAAGTTAATTTGTGTAAGTTGAATATTTTAATATTTAATTGACAAGTAAAAATAGTCATTTTTCAAAAGTCTCGGATTTCGACGAAACTAGTTTCATTGGATCCGTAATGTGAAAATATTGTAAGATTTCAAATTTCGTGTCAATCGGATTACGGTTTGTCCGGGGCAAGCTAAAACGCGTAGAAATCGTTTAAGTGAATTTTAAATTTAAATAGTCGATTCGAAAACCTACCTTCCAAATATGATCAAATTGGCTTCTGATATATATTCCATTGCGTTCGGAATAGGGATAAAACATTATAAACGCCAGACGGCATGCTTCGTTTCGAGTTCGGAAATTTTTTGGATGAATAGTGTCGCGTAATTTTCTATATAAGGCCATAACTTTTCACTTTTGCAAAACATTTAGGGTTTCAAGCTTCAGCCTCCACCATTATCATTAATGGCCGAAAATTTCCAAATTTCTTCCACTAATCTCTTCCAATCCACAAATCGATCTGAAAAACATTCAACCACAAAATCGAAGAGCGTAGTGAGAGCTTCGATTCCATATGGTGATGATCGAAAACGAAGCTACGAATCAACTGCAGTTTTCGTCGAACGCATGCGTTTTGTGCGCGAATTTCGAGGCATTAGCCCGACCGAGCTTGCAGCGCTCGTGGCTGATGGTGGCTCGCGTGATGGGCTATTCGATGGTGGTCGTTGATCGTTGCAAAGATGTTCGTACGTGGTGCGATAATTGATGATGGAGCGGCGGCTATGGGTTAGGGTGCTCACGGTTATGAAACGAAGGAGAAGAAGTTGGAAAGCACGGTCGAGATCTAAGGTTGATGAAATTAACGGCCTGGATTGAGGGTGGGTTTAAATTATAAAAAGAAAATAGTAAATTTATTTATAAATTCGTTCAATCTTTAAAACTGTATAACTTTTTGATACGAGGTCCGTTTCGCACGAAACGAGTTGCGTCGGGTTCGTATGGACGAATACTACGCGATGGAGCTGGATTGGATTGATTGGAGCTAGTGATAATTTTGGATAAAATTAAACGCTCGTTTATTTTATTCGAAACGAAACACTGCAACTGTTATTGGAAGCAAGGTGAGAACTTCTCACTCAATCGAATTTGTTTCAATTTAAATTTTAAATAGTTAAATTTAAAATTGCTTGGTTGTGTTGATTGTATCCTTAGATGATAAATTGCTATCTGTTGTATTGAAATACACCATATACGCCGCATATTAAGCAGAGATTATTATATTAAACCCATATACCGCGATATTCCACCTTGAAGTGGAATTGGTATTATATATGTACTTGGAGTTGATTTCCCGCATTATATAGTGAATGAGACCCTATCGCGCCGCATAATAGCGGATGATATTTTATATAAACCCATGTACCCCGATATCCCGTCTTGTGACGGGATTGGTATTGTGCTAACATCTGTGGATGCAGGGAAACAGGTTGGAGGGATCCAACTGGATTCCTCAAACAATTGAATTTGTTTCAATATTATGTGTTGATTATTTTTAATCTCTGTTTGATTATCTTCGTGATTTAAATCGTCAAAGGCTAAAATTTAGCCAAATATAATTTTGGTATCGTTGGATACCGGAAATAAATAAAGGTTTGATTTTGAAAATTTAGGTTGAAAGTTTATAATAAAATTAATTTTTGAGAATTGGATAAATTTAAAAGAAGGAATTCTAATATAATAAAGTTTTATTTTTAATCTTATTGAATAAAATTTCAAAATATGGAAAAGCTTTAATAAATGGATTTCGGGTAATATTATTCAAAGGTTGAAGAATTTATTCAAAATACGGATTTTAAAGAGTTTGAAAAATAAAAGAATTTGTTTCTTTAAAAGGAATTTATTTTTTTAAACAGGAAATAAAATTTGAAACCCATTTGGGAACTGATTTTTGGTGATTGAATTTAAATCTTTTGAGAATCCATTTGGAAATTTATTTGGTGTCTTGAAAAGAATTTGGAATCAATTTGAAAATTGATTTGGGGTTTAGTAGAAATTGATTTAAATTTGAGATTTGAATGAAATTCACTTGGTGTTTAATTTCTTGAAAAAAATCAATATGGAATTTGATTTGGTTGTTTTTGAAATCAATTGAAAAATTGAATTGCTGTTGAAAGTGAATATTTGAAATCGATTTGAAAATCGTATATCATAGGATATTTGAAAATTTAAATTCACATGGAATTTATAAAGAAAAGGGAAATTTGTTTTAAAATAAACATTTATTTATTTTTGAAGTGTAGAAATAAATTTACGAATTTGGAACGTAAAATTAAAGTAAATCGGTAAGGATTTATTTAATTGGTTTAAATGAACCATTTTGAAATGAAAGTGTATTCTCCCTAGAAAGCCGAATAAAATTTCTGAATAGCTTTGAAAGATATATACATGCATATATATATAATTCTAGAATCGGTTTTGAAAAGGATACCTTGGGAAAATTAACTTCTTAAGTTGTTTTAAATCCTTTAAGTAAAGACTTATTAAGTTGATATAGAAATGATTATTTCTAAGATGTAATCAATAATTGTTTTAGAAAATAGTTATTTAAATAGTTACACTCTATCTACTAATTTTTATTTTGAAAATTAGTTTGGGCTTAAGTTATATGTAATATTGGTATAATATTTTTATAAGTAATATTTTAAGTAAAGTGTTAAAAAAATAATAGTTTTATTTCAAAGTGTTTTCCCGATATATTTTGGATAAGTATTATAAATTATTTTAAAGTATTTGAACTCGGTAGATTTCTAGTGAAAATGAATAAATATTTGGAAATGTTTCCGCGTAAGGAAAAATGATTTGAAATTTGTTTTCAAAAGTTGTAAAGGTGAAAAGTGATTTGAAATTTGTTTCAAATGGTTGAAGTGTGAAAAAATTTATCTTGTAAAAATATTTATGGAAAATAAATAATTGGGAAATTATTTGGAATCTGGTGATGTTGTGCATATCTATTGATAGTTAAATAACCGACTATCAATATTTACCTTTAAATGGGTATTTTTTGTGATTTGCTTGAATTTGAATGCTACACTTATTTTAAAATAAGCGCTCGTTATTCAGTTTAGCCGGGAGAGGACCTTTGGGTTATAAATCCCATTCCGAATAGTGATGCATCGTAATGAATAACATTTGAAGACCGCTGTTGAAGACCGGATATTTTCGGAAACGGAAGGATTATCATCGAATGTCTCTACATCGGTTGATCTCCGATATAGATATTTTATCACCCTTTGCGATTGAAGTCCGGACGTGATTAGTGAATATCTGGATTGCAAGGGCTTCTTTGGAAGTTCCTTCGGTTCCGTTCGATCCTGGAACGGACTTGTATGGATGTGTGTCTGACGTTACAATTTGAGATGTAAAGCTGGTTTCTATCAAATACATTTCTGTTGGTGGCGGAGAATTTATTCTTTCAGCTTAACACCTTTCTCTGAGACGTACGAGATCAATGGTTATGTAGTTGATGGTTACTAGTGATACATTCCCAATTTGGTAATGTGGCATATGAAGTGCTACTGATCATTTGTTGATCAAAGCATAGCTTTTGTGAAAAGCGTAGCTTTGTGGACGAGAGTTCGTCGGACCTCACAACCCGGTAATGGTCAAAACAGGAAAGATGCAGCAAGGTTATAGGGAGTAGTGCCCCTTAGGGCATGTGCATTTCCTTCTAGATAGAAGTGATATCACGGTATGGAGCCCAGATACTTAACTTATGCGAATATCGCAAATATATATGACTTTGTGATTGTTGTTGGTTGAGGATCCTCGGATAAAGGTTGTTTACAACCGGGGGATGGCATACTCGTGTCAGTAGTTACCTACTTTTGCAGAGGTAACCCGGCCTTGTGTTGGCAGAGATCCGATTAGGTTCTTGGGCGTCTCTCCAGAGGCGTACCCATGTGGCAATGGGAAGTTCCTTGGCCTGAACATTTGTTGGAAATCCAAACTCCAATACGTACCTTGTACGGTTTTAGTTGTATAACCTGCCATGGAATGTGGCGGTAACCTGCTATTGAACATGGTAGCTATAGTAGGCATACGATAATGGTCGTATGTTGGCTAAGATTTATATTATACTTTCGAAATGTTTTCCTACACTTTGCACTTATAATAATAATATCAAAGAAATTTTCTCGTATCAAGCATGTTTGACTTTCATAAGGAGAAATCTCCTCCAATTCTGCGTTTGCATTATGTGTGTGGCGGGAGGCCTTATGGTAGTTACATTTTCTAAAAGCATTGCGGATCTATTTTAAAATATTTCTTTGTTTGTTTTTAAAGATAAACTATTTTAAGTTCTCACACCAGTCTCATGACTGACCTGGAGTTTATTATTCCCTTCCTAAACTCTGGGTGCCCATCATTTTCCACACGGGCAGCCTAGAGTCAGGTTATCGGGATATTCTGGAATTCAGGAGGTGATGTGGAGCTCAAGAGGCGAGCTGGTTGGCGAAACGTATCACTTGTATATGATATTATCTGTTCCGCTGTGTATTCAGTTATGAAGACAGGTTTATATAACTGTCTATTGTTGTGTTGTGTTGTATATTGACTTTGATGATGTAATGTATAAAATGTACAGTTCTTTTGATTTAAAGATTGTTCATTTATCTATTATATGTTGTACTTCTGATATTGTTTCCGTTGCTTCTTCTTTCTTACTTCTTCTATCTTTTTCTTCTTCTTAAACCCTAAGGGTTCGGTTTTTCGACATTCGATTGTTCGGCGGTTGATACAGTGGACGTATTAATGTCGATTTTCGAAAGTCAAAGAATCAGGTCCTCACATTTGGTATCAGAGCATTTGGTTAAGCGACAATCCTGGCTCTGTTGGGAATTACTCATTAGAGATAGAGTCAATAGTACTGTAGAATGAGTTGAGTGTAATCATAGATACGAGCGCGTATTTGTTAGTGAATATAAAAATGTTTTATATTGTGTTTGCTTATCCGTTGAGCTGTTTGGGAATTCTGGTCAGTTGTGGGACGCCATATTATCGATAGGGGTTTCTAAACTCTTAAACGAGATAAACCGACATAGTATCATTTTAAGTTGGGTAAATGAAATAATTTTACCTTGATTATATTTTACATATAAAGGAAATAATTTTTCAGAAATTATTAAAGTGAATATAAATTGATTGTTTGGTTGTTTAAAAATGTAAGAATATATATAAGTTAATTAAAATATGTTTCAATAATCTAAATAAAAACAACAATTGTAAAAGAATAATTGTATAAGCAAATGAATTATTAAGTATGGAATTATAATTAATGTGATTTACAGTTGTGAAATAATCTTATATATAAGAAGTGAAACTATATGAATATATTTATAAATATGAGTTGTAAATAAAAATGAATTTGGACTATGAATTTGAAAGTTTTGAATCCTGTTTATTTTGAAAATTGTTTTTCAAAGTTAAAGATGTTATTAAGTAAGATAAATCAATTTGGAATAATCTTATGTAAGTGAAGTGGAATAGTGAAATTCTATGGAAAAAAACTTATAAATGTGAGTTACAATTAAAAAGAAATTTTTTGAAATAATATTAAGCACTGCAGCATCATTAGTATCATTTTCGAGTTTCAGTGTGATGGATTTGCTACCGTAGTAAATTGGAAAATAGAAGTTTTGTTGTGATAAAATAATTTGAAAATTTAAAATTCCAAGTTGTAATTGTTGAATATAAGTAATCAAGTTTTGGACTTATAATATGAAATAATAAAGATTTTACTTTGGTAAAGTTGAAATAAATTTGAGTTGGCATGATAAAACATATGATTTGAAATTTAACTAAACGAAGGTTAAATAAATTGATTTGGATTAGGTAAGCTATCAAAATGGAAATTAAACTAAAGTGATTATATAAACTAACATTGAAGTTTAAACAAGTTGTATAACTTATAAAGTGAGAAAATGTAAGTGGAACCAAATGATAAAATGGTTAAACAATTTTGTTAAGCAAAACGAGATATGAATTTGAGTAAGTGACGAAATTTGACTTTGGTAAAAGTTAAATAGAAGTTACTTTAGAATTGAAATTTGAATTGGATTTATAAGGGGAAATTTAAGTTAAGTTAAACAAATGATGTTTGAAATGGAATATAACTTAAGTAATGTTGAATGAAGTTGATTTTGGTATCGAAGTAAATTAATAAAGTGAAGTGATGAATATGAACTTGAGTTATGTAATGAAATTCAACTTTTGTGGTTAAATGAATTAGAAATTGAATTGAACTAATGAATTGAATATTAATCAATAAATCGAATGTAAAAGAATTGATATAGAATAATGGATGTAAGTGTTAATTCATAAAAAACATAGTAAATTGGAAATTGAATAATTGAAAGAAAAGTCAATTTAATATCAACCAATTGGAAATTAAAAGTGTTAAACCAAATTGAATGTAAATTTAATAATTTGTATGTTGGTTATGGTTTGGTTGTTATATGATTGTTAGTTGATTGTGTATAATTCATTAAGTGTTAATGTAATTGAATTGATAAAATTGAAAGCTATGTAATTTGATTTGAATTGAAAGTGAACTAATGTGAATTGGTTGTAAGCAATTAAAATTCGTATCGAAACCTTATAAATTGCCGATGAGAATTATTTTGATTGCATTGCTTATGAAAACTATGTGTTTTCTATTGAAAACTAGTGAAATGTAAATGAATTTCCTATATATATCACTTACATGTTTAAATTGAGTAAGTACAGGTACCGAGGCTGTAGTTGGCTGGATTTGGTCATGCTAAAATACTAATAAATAACTGCTTTGCTTAAAAATGCTAAAAAGGTACGCCTACGCAATAAAAATAGGAAATATGAACTGTTTTTTGTATTCCGACCATTTATGATATTGCAAAAGCTCCTCCGTACAAGGGAGACTCTGCCAAAAAATTCCGTAAATTTTGGGAGTTAGAAAAATTTTGAAAATTTTTAGAAAATTTTTGTTAACGAAAAATCAATTTCTAAATTGAAATGAAAATGTAGGAATTGAACTAGAAAAGTGTAACCATCGGATTTTGGAAAAGTTAAGGAATTAAAATGAATCTGAAATCAAGTTGGAACGGTTTGTTTTTGAAAAAAAAGTTATGGATTCTGTAACCTTTTCTTACTTGGCAATTTCAAGGACGAAATTCTTTTAAGGGGGGAGTTTGTAACGACCTAGAATTTCTGTCATTTGAAATTCGTATATTTAATTGATTTTAAATATTAACAAGTAAAATTTGTAAGTCGAATAAATTTTATTTCGAATATCTAGATTTAATTGGATAATTAAATCGATAATTTAATATTTGAAATTACATAAATAATTGAAAATTGGGTTTAATGTGATTAAAATTGATTTGTAAAGTTGTATTAATCATATTAGAGTTAGAATGATGTTATAGAACTTTTAAAATTGAATTAAAAGTTAATTTGTGGAAATTGAATATTTTAATATTTAATTGACGAGTAAAAATAGTCATTTTTCAAACAGTCTTATATTTCGACGAAACTACTTTCATTGGATCCGTAATATTAAATTATTGCAAGATTTCAAATTTCGTGTCAATCGGATTTACGGTTTGTTCGGAGCAAGCTAAAACGCGTAGAAATCGTTTAAGTGAATTTTAAATTTAAATAGTCGATTCGAAAACCTATCTTCCAAATATGATCGAATTGGCTTCCGTTATATATTCCATTGCGTTCGGAATAGGGGTAAAACATTATAAACGCCAGGCAGCACGCTTCGTTTCGAGTTCGGAAAATTTTCGGATGAATAGTGTCGCGTAATTTTCTATATAAGGCCATAACTTTTCACTTTTGCAAAACATTTAGGGTTTCAAGCTTCAGCCGCCACCATTATCATCAGTGGCCGAAAATTGCCAAATTTCTTCCACTAATCTCTTACAATCCACAAATAGATTTGAAAAACATTCAACTACAAAATCGAAGAGCGTAATGAGAGCTTCTATTCCATATGGTGATGATCGAAAACGAAGCTACGAATCAACTGCAGTTTTCGTCGAACGCGTGCGTTTCGTGCACGAATTTCGAGGCATTGGCTCGACCGAGCATGCAGCGCTCGTGGCCGATGGTGGGTCGCGTGATGGGCGATTCGATGGTGGTTGTTGATCGTTGTAAAGATATTCGTACGTGGTGCGATAATTGATGATGGAGCGGCGGCTATGGGTTAGGGTGCTCACAGTTATGAAACGAAGGAGAAGAAGTTGGAAAGCATGGCCAAGATCTAGGGTCGGTGAAATTAACGGCCTGGATTGAGAGTGGGTTTAAAATTAAAAAAAGAAAATAGTAAATTTATTTATAAATTCGTTCAATCTTTAAAACTGTATAACTTTTTGATACGAGGTCCGTTTCGCACGAAACGTGTTGCGTCGGGTTCATATGGACGAATACTACGCGATGGAGCTGGATTAGGATTGATTGGAGATAGTGATAATTTTGGGTAAAATTAAACGCTCGTTTAATTTTATTCAAAACGAAACACCGCAACTATTATTGGAAGCAAGGTGAGAACTTCTCACTCAATCGAATTTGTTTCGATTTAAATTTTAGATAGTTAAATTTTAAATTGCTTGATTGTGTTGATTGTATGCTCAGATGATAAATTGCTATCTGTTGTATTGAAATAGACCCTATACGCCGCATATTAAGCGGAGATTATTATATTAAAATCATATACCGCGATATTCCACCTTGAAGTGGAATTGGTATTATATATGTACTTGGAGTTGATTTCCCTATTATATAGCGGATGAGACCCTATTACGCCGCATAATAGCGGATGATATTTTACATAAACCCATGTACCGCGATATCCCGTCTTGAAACGGGATTGGTATTGGCTAACATCTGCGGATGCAGGGAAACAGGTTGGAGGGATCCAACTAGATTCCTCAAATAATTGAATTTGTTTCAATATTGTGTGTTGATTATTTTTAATCTCTATGTGATTATCTTTGTGATTGAAATCGTTGAAGGCTGAAATTTAGCCGAATATAATTTTGGTATCGTTGGATACCGAAAATAAAAAGGATTGATTTTTGAAAATTTAGGTTGAAAGTTTATAATAAAATTTATTTTTGCGAATTGGGTAAATTTAAAAGAAGGAATTCTAATATAATAAAGTTTTATTTTTAATCTTATTGAATAAAATTTCAAAATATGGGAAAGCTTTAATAAATGGATTTCAGGTACTATTATTCGAAGGTTGAAGAATTTATTCAAAATACGGATTTTAAAGAGTTTGAAAAATAAAAGAATTTGTTTCTTTAAAAGGAATTAATTTTTAAAAAAAAAAGGAAATAAAATTTGAAACCCATTTGGGAATTGATTTTTGGTGATTAAATATAAATCTTTTGAAAATCCATTTGGAAATTTATTTGGTGTCTTGAATAGAATTTGGAATCAATTTGAAAATTGATTTGGGGTTTAGTAGAAATTGATTTAAATTTAAGATTTGAATGAAATTCACTTGGTGTTTAATTTCTTGGAAAAAAATCAATATGGAATTTGGGGTTAGTGAATAAGCGCTCGTTATTCAGTTTAGCCGGGAGAGGACCTTTGGGTCATAAATCCCATTCCGAATGGTGATACGTCGTAATGAATAGCATTTGAAGACCGGTGTTGAAGACCGGATATTTTCGGAAACGAAAGGATTACCATCGAATGTCTCTGCATCGGCTGATCTCCGATATAGAGATTTTATCACCCTTTGTGATGGAAGTCCGGGCGTGATTAGTGAATATCCGGATTGCAAGGGCTTCTTTGGAAGTGCCTTGGGTTCCATTCGATCCCGGAACGGACTTGTATGGATGTGTGTCTGACGTTACAATTTGAGATGTAAAGCTGGTTTCTACCAAGTACATTTCTGTTGGTGGCGGATAATTTATTCTTTTAGCTTAACACTCTTCTCTAAGACGTACGAGCTCAGAGGTTATGTAATTGATGGTTACTAGTGATACATTTCCAATTTGGGAATGTGGCATACGAAGTGCTGCTGATCATTTGTTGATCAAAGCATAGCTTTTGTGAAAAGCGTAGCTTTGTGGACGAGACTTCGTCGGACCTCACAACTCGGTAACGGTCGAAACAGGAAAGATGCAGCAAGGTTATAGGGAGTAACGCACCTTAGGGTATGTGCATTTCCTTCTGGATAGAAGTGGTATCATAATATGGAGCCTAGATACTTAACTTATGTGAATATCGCAAATGTATATGACTTTGTGATTGTTGTTGGTTGAGGATCCTCGGATAAAGGTTGTTTACAACCGGGGGATGACATACTCGTGTCAGTAGTTACCTACTTTTGCGGAGGTAACTCGACCTTGTGTTGGCAGAGATCTGGTTAGATTCTCGTGGGTTCTCTCCAGAGGCGTACCCATGTGGCAATGGGAAGTTATTTGGCCTGACCATTTATTGGAAATCCAAAGTCCAATATGCACCTTGTGCGGTTTTAGTTGTATAACCTGCCAGGGAATGTGGCGGTAACCCGCTATTGAACATGGTAGCTATAGTAGGCATACGATAATGGTCATATGTTGGCTAAGAATTATATTATACTTTCCAAATGTTTTCCTGCACTTTGCACTTATAATAATAATAATATCAAAGAAATTTTCTCGTATCAAGCATGTTTGACTTTCATAAGGAGAAATCTCCTCCAATTCTGCGTTTGCATTATGTGTGTAGCGGGAGGCCTTATGGTAGTTACATTTTCTAAAAGCATTGCAGATCTATTTTAAAATATTTCTTTGTTTGTTTTTAAAGATAAACTATTTTAAGTTCTCACACCAGTCCCGTGACTGACATGGAGTTTATTGTTCCCTTCCTAAACTCTGGATGCCCATCATTTTCCACACGGGCAGCCTAGAGTCAGGTTATCAGGATATTCTAGAATTCAGGAGGTGCTGCGGAGCTCAAGAGGCGAGCTGGTTGGCGAAACGTATCACTTGTATATGATATTATCTTTTCCGCTGTGTATTCAGTTGTGAGGACGGGTTTATATAATTGTCCATTATTGTGTTGTGTTGTATATTGACTCTGATGATGTAATGTATAAAATGTACAGTTCTTTTGATTTAAAGATTATTCATTTATCTATTATATGTTGTTCCACTGCGATTGTGATATTATGATATTGTTTCTATTGCTTCTTCTTTCTTACTTCTTCTATGTTTTCTTCTTCTTAAACCCTAAGGGTTCGGTTTTCGGCATTCGATTGTTCGGCAGTTGATATAGTGGACGTATTAATGTCGATTTTCGGAAGTCGAAGAATTGGGTCCTCACATTTAATTTCAAACCTTAACGTTATTTAATTTTTAAAATTTGAATTCCATTTGAATGATTTAATTTTGAAAACTTCGAACGTGAATGACTTTTCCGCTTGAGCTCCAATTACAAAAATTTATATATGAAAGTTGACTAGAAAATCGCCATGAATGGAACAGTGTTACTTTCGTGGCCAAATTCTAACTTTTACAAAATTTTAATTTTTAGCCTTATTTTGATTAATTTCCTCTTAATATTTACAGGGTGCTACATTCTCCCCCCTTAAAAAGGATTTCATCCCTGAAATCCCTAAAGGACAAGTAGTGTAATGCACAGCTAACATCCATGTTATACAACCAAGTTATCTATTCATCCATCTACTTAGCTGAAAATGCAATGCGTTTATGGATGCATTATACTATATATGAGCTTGGTCCTAGTGTGAATGTCGGATCGTGACATATAGACATGTATGAAAGCATCTTAAATATGGATAAAATTATATATAAGTGCAAAATAATAGTAAAAAGCATGGCAACCATCCCTTACCATCCAATCTAGCGACCATGATGCAACCCAAAACCTAAATACTGGAGAGAGAGAAAGTATATTAGAGAAAACCTCAAGATGAGAAGCCTTCATCTTCACTTCAACTTCTCATGTGCTTTCCGTCAGATTATCTCCCTATTTATACTCAAGCCAGCCTAACTTCTTTATTACGGAGCTTTCTAGTTCTATGCTCAACTAGCACATAGGGGCATCGGGTGTTGTTGTCTCTATCTGAATACCTACGATCTGATCGGTCTTACTATGGTGGTGGTGCTATGAAGGCATTTCCTCAAGTGCGAAACTTGAAGTATGTCATGGACTCTCACCAACTTATCTGGATGCTCTACTCGATATGAAAGTTTTCCTGTCCTTTCTAAAATTAGGAAAGGTCTAACAAATCTTGATGCTTACTTCCTCAACGTACCAAACCGCATAACCTTCCTAAGAGAGGAAACATTAACAACTACTAAGTCTCCGACCGCAAACTTCAATTCCTTTCTTCACTTGTCATCATAGAAATTTTAACGGTCCCATGTGGCCTTCATTCGCCGCGTAATCATCTTTGTCCTTTCCGAGGTCTCATGAAACAAATCATTTCCAAGTACGATTTCGTTGGTGGTTTCCCACCAATAATTAGACGATTTACATAGTCTCGTATATAACGCTTCAAAGGGTGTCATGCAAATCGTCACTTGGTAACTATTATTGTATGTGAATTCTACTAAGGATAAATACTGCTCCCAACGTTCTCCAAAATCCATGATGTAAGGTCTCAATAAGTCTTTTAAAATCCAATTCACCCTTTCCGTCTGGTCATCTGTCTATGAGTAGTAAACGATACTAAGATTCAATGTCATTCCTAAAGCCGACTGTAAAATCCTCCAAAATTCGCTAGTGAACAAGGGACTATCATTAACAATCCTAATTGGAACTCCGAGAAGTCGTACCACTTCTTTAATATAAATTTGCACTAGATATGCTGTAGTCATATCACTTCTAAATGGAATAAAGTGGATACTTTAGTGAGCCTATCCACTATAACCCAAATAGCTTTATTGCATCTTTGACTCCTTTGTAACCCATCTATAAAGTTCATCGATATATGCTCTTATTTCCAAGTTGGCACTTCTAATGGTAACAGTAGTCCTCCGGGCTTCTCTTGTTCTGCCTTAATCTTTTGGCACATCAAACACCTAGAGACAAATTTCTCTACCATTTTTTCATCCCTAGCCAATAGAAAACCTGCTTCATATCCCTATACATTTTATCTCCATAGGGTAAATAGTCATTCTAGAATGATGATACTCAGCCAAAACTTTCTCCAAAACATTCTCCACCATAGGGACACATAGACGTCCATCATTTCTCAAACATACTCTTTCATCAATTACATACCCATTGTAATGGGAAAAATGCTCTCTTTTTCTTAATTTATCCAAAATATCTACTATCGTTGCATCTTTCTTCTATTCATGTTCAATGCGGTCCATCAATGTTAGCCAAACCTCCATTATTGCCAAATAGCCTACATTGGGCTTAGTTGGTGGTTGAAAAATGAAATTTGAGAGGAACTCTAACTGCTTCCACTTAAAAATAGCACCAAGAGTAGCATGCCTTTAGCTAAGGGCATCAGTGACAAAATTCCTTTTTCTAAGGTTATACTGTATCTCAAAGTCATATAATGTTACGCACTCCATTCACCTCTGCTGCCTAAGATTTAAATCTTTTTGGGAGAATATTCATTTAAGGGATTTGTGGTCGGTAAACAACTCAAACCTCTCTCCTAAAATAAAGTGCATCCACATCTTTAAGGAAAAGATGATAGCCGCTAATTCCAAGTCATGGATTGGGTATCACTTCTCATGGTCCTTCAACTACCTATTTACATAGGTTATCACTATGACCTCTTACATAAGAACAGCTCGTAATCTCATACCATATGCATCAGTGTAAACAGTGAAAGGCTTCATCCCATCCAGAATAGTAAGTATTGGCAGACTAGTCAACAGCTCCTTCAGCTTCTCGAATACTTCCATGCATTTCTTATCCCATGCAAAAACTAGATTATTCTTGGTTAAAAATTAGTAGGACTGCTAACTTGGCAAGGTCATTATGAATTTCCAATAATAACCAACAAATCCAATAAAACTCTTAACCCTTGAGGTGTTCTTTGGAACCTTCCAGCCTTAAATAACTTCACCTTTGTACGATCCACTGACAATCCCTTCTTGAAGACAATATGACCAAGAAATCTCACCTCTTTCTTTCAAAAATGAAATTTTGATAATTTGGCTTTTAATTGGTGCCTTCTTAAAGTCCCTAGTACCTCCCTTAAGTGAATTTCATGCTTGCCTTCACTTTTAGAGAATACTAGAATATCATCCACAAACACTACGAAGAACTTATTCAGTTGCTCCCTAAAGACTATACTCATCAGATCTACAAAGTACGCGGGGGCATTTGTCAACCAAAAGGCATTAGTTTCCATTCATACAGTCCGTTCGGAGTGCGAAATGCAATATTCTACTTTATATCCTCAACTATCCTCAATTGATGAAATTCAGTGGCTAATTCCAATTGGGAAAAAGTTTTGGCTCTAACAAGCTGATCAAGCAAATCATCTATTATAGGCAAGGGATACATATTCTTCTTGGTTATCTTGTTGAGCTCTTGATGGTCGTTGCATAGCCTTAAAGAGCCGTCTACCTTACTAGCTAAGGCAATAGGTGCTCCCCATTTTGAAGTACTGCGACAAATGAGTCCCTTCTACAATAGCTTTGAAATTTGCTTATCCAACTCTCGCCTTTCTTTAGGGAGGGCATGAGCCTTAATGGTAAAGCGACAGATCTATCATCCTTTTCCAAATCAATTTCAAGCTCTATCTCCCTTCGAGGCGGGAGACCGGGACTTCTTCAAAGATGTCAAGAATTCTCAAACTATGGGTACAAATGAGATGGCAACTTATGATAGGCTAAGAGAATATAAATAGCCTAGCATGAATGGGTCTTGGGGTGTACAACGAACATCTTTATCTCGCACCTTACAACTCCTTAACCTTACAATCCTCCTATCACAATCTAAGACAATCCTATAATAAGACAACCAATCCAACCCTAGGATAAGTCCATTCACCTCAAAACCGAGAACATACTCGTTACATGTAAAATCAATGTTATATATCCATAATAGGTCTTTACAAATTGAAAAAAGGGGTGTCATCTCCCCAAACAAGATTTGACATGACTATTGGGTTGGTGATTAACTTGAGTTTTCAGACTCAGTTAACTACATTTCTAGCTATGAATGGATATGATGCTCCCAAGTCAAATAAGGTACGCATAATAATCTAGGAAATAATATTGTACCTGCCATTGCGGCTTTTTCTTAATCTCTAGGAGGAGGTCTACTTGAGATTGGTACAGCCTTAAGTAGATAAGCTTGCCCACTTTGTCCTTCCCTTACAAGCAGTGGACACCAATTCTTGTAGTGTCCCTCTTTATGGAAGTGATAGCACTTCCTATTGAACTCCTCCCTTATAAACTCACCTTACAGTCCTTCCAAAGTGTCATTTCTTCTGGCATCTACGACATGTCACACCTTCTCTCTTGATCATCCTCTTGGCCTTCTTGTTCGCTCAAAATCCTCCCTTCTTAGCTCCATCTTCATTTTTGTGGCTATCTAATCGTTTGCTTCTCTTTCTCCTTTCCCTCTAAGCCAAAGTATAGGTATGCAACAAGGTCATTTCGACTATTATCTCACAAGTGGAACCTACGGGTGCTTGGGCCAAAAGCAGCTCCCTAAGTGGAGAATTAGGCTCACGACAAACTTCATAGCCCGTTGGGGTGCAAATCAAACTCAATCCAAACTTAGCCAATTCCATGTACTTATTGATATACTCCTTTTACATGGAGTCTCCTTTCCTTAACTGTATAAACTTCTCCAACTACAATGTAACAACATAGGGTTTGCGCCGGTTAATATCGTCATTAGGCGATTAAATCTACTGGCTAATTGCTATTGGTAGTTTTTAATCACGTTGAAATTCTTTTATAAATTTGATAAATGTTGTGTGGGCCTTAAATATTAAATCTTGGCCGCATTTCTTTTTATTTTGGGTCGTGTTATCTCAAGTATATACCTGTTCCGCCCTTCACTCATTTTCGGCAAGCCCTAGAAAAACAAACGAAAAAAAAAGAATGGCGGCTCGCGCTCGTTCTTTCTTTAGCAATTAGGGATTTCGGTAATTCGTTGATGCCGATTTCAAATCATCGATTCAACCCAATTCCTTGCACTGTTGGTTGATCATCTCTTGCGATGCTTGCGGCTGTGAAATTGGTTTTGGATTCTTCGAACAAGGTGAGTGATTTTCACTCACATCTAATTCAATTTCGTTTATTGGTGACTTTCGTTGCTGGATTTCTTGGCTATGACGGTGTTGAATTCTTTTACACTTGATTTTGGTTTTCGTTCATCTGGAATTACTTGAATCTATTGATTGCTTTGTTCAGGCCGTTTAATTTTGACCGAATGCCAGGATTTGAATTGATTTTGTTCTTGTTGTCTTCAGTTTGAAATGATTTTGACGATGGTGATTTTGTTCGACTTTGGCTATATTATCCACCGCCTCTGGTAGCACCTTCGTCCTTGTTCGATTTTACTTGCCGCTTTATGACCCACGGCTTTGTCAAAATTTTATTTAGTATCTATGACTTTGGCACAGTTTGATTTGAACTATAGGTGAATTTGTACATTTTTCTGTCGACATTGGCCTGTACTTGAGCATGGCATGCACTTCGTGTATTGACATCGGCCATTACGTCGCTGACTTTGGTTTTACTTTGAGCTACGGTTTGTGGTCTCCTCTGTCTTGATTTTGCAATTCACTGTTTATGTTGCATAGTAGATTGGTTCGTCATTGTAGTGCTTCTGGTCACTGCACATGTACCATTCGAGATGTGATGTTAATTATCACTACGTACATCGTTTATATGCACACACATTCATATTGTTCTTTATGTATCCCTGCATATGTTGTTTACTTTGTTATGGAGTCGCTTTATAATGCTGCACTTGATTTCATTGTGGCCTTGACTCTGCATATACACCTTGATGTTGTCACTGCATACATGTTCGTCATGTATTTTACTATATTGGTTCGTGTATATGTGCAGTTACATACTTTGTGTCATCTGGACTTGAGAGCTGGTTCAATCAGCTAGCTCGAGTTGCTTTAGGTTTCTGGTATTTGACATCGGTTATGTTTTACTGCTCTTTAATCATTTTTGGGATTTCTTGTTTCATTTCATTTTAATCCGCACCTGTGTTGAATTGACCATGGCATTTGCATGGTTGAGACTGGGTTGTACTATCCAATTCATTTCACCGATCGCTTGAGACTGCTATCCACTTCATTTCACTGTTTCACTTGTTGCCATTTACTTGATGTTGTAGTTTGCACTATGCATTCCTGTGAATGTATTGGAGTCTGATACTTTTTGAAGCTTGCACTGTCAAGTTTCACTATCGCATACATGTTGTATCTTTTGGAGCTCAAGTTGCCTGACCATATCCTTTGTGTATTGTTTGGTTCCATTGATGATGCTATGCATCTTCATATGCATGTATCATTTCTTTGCTTACATCTGCACATCCCTGTCATACTTGTTGATGTCTTGGTATTGCTGTTAGCTTTAGTTTGGTCTTGGAGTTGTGTTGAGTCATGATAGCCGTGACTTGACCTTTGCAGTTTTGATTTGCTGTTAATATTTGGAGTTGTGTTGAGTCATGATAGCCGTGACTTGACCTTTGCAGTTTCGATTTGCTGTTAATATTTGGAGTTGTGTTGACATCATATGCTGTATTGGCGAGGCAGTGCACGTGAGCATGTACTGCAGCCATTCAGAATTGATGTTTTAATTGATATTTCAATTGCTTGAATTGTTTCGTGTGTCCAATTCGATATTTTGAAATTGTATTTTAATTTGGTTTAATTTGATTATTCTATGATATCTAATTATCTACTAGATAATTAGATTATGTGTTTTCTAATTATCGTATCGATAATTAGATTCTTGTTGTTTATGCTGTTCACTGGCTTGGATTTTTCTTTGGCCACCTGTTGTTAATTGCTGTTTACGCAATTCTGTTGTTTTCTAAATTATCTTCATTGATAATCCTTTTATTTATCTTTGTTGATGATTTGGTTTTGCTGACTCGTTGTTTATTGATGTTACGTGTTATATCCACCATTATCCAATTCTCTTTTTAAAGGATTGGATAGGTGAGATTTATCGTGACTGTCGTTTATTTGATTATTTAATTATTATTGCTTTCGTGCATTAATAACTAAGTTTGAATTAGACTGACCCGTGTATTATTTTCTTTTGAATTAATACTCGGGTCAGACCGAGTCATTACAGGTTGTTGATATCTTACATTGGGTTGTTGCTTGAGCTATGAAGACTCTTCATATCTTTTGGAGTAGTTG
This sequence comes from Allium cepa, assembly GCA_030765085.1. NCBI lineage: Eukaryota > Viridiplantae > Streptophyta > Magnoliopsida > Asparagales > Amaryllidaceae > Allium > Allium cepa. Next base: position 311,036,874 of record CM060942.1, on the reverse strand, counting down.
GTGTTATTTTATAGGATGATATGTATTCATGTATATTATTTACAATAATGTACTTGTATATGTAACTTCCAGTGTCGACAGTTGCAGCTGTATCATATGTCTAGTATCACATGTATTATAACTAACTTCAATTATATATATGAGATTTTATATTTCTGTGTTCTGTGTTTAACTTATTTGTGTTATTATTATATATGTGTCCTGAAATATTATGAACCATCGTAGTTCGTTTTATACTGGAATTGGATATGTCGATGGGAGTAAGCAAACAAAGAGATGAGAAAATATCACTCCTATCGAGGTAACCAATACTAGTGTAAGGCCTAACTATGGATGGCCGCTCATATCCAGCCTTATTCTTCGTAATAACAGACAGTATTTCTTTTTAATACTCTTTATTATTGTGAGCATAGAGGTGGGGCATCACAGTTGGTATTAGATCAGGAGTTTATGGACAAAATATAGAACATAATTTAGATGGAACATGTGTTACAACTATTAGTTGATGTTTTATTTGTGCCTTGAGTCAAAACTAAAGTTTTGAAATTTGATGAAATTTTTAAATATTTTCATTTAAAAAAAAGTGAAATTGTGTTTTGATGATTGATTTATTTGTGTTCTGTTTATCAGAGTGCGCAGCGGAAACAGTGAGACTGTTCGATGAGTACAACTGGTAACCCTTTTGATTTAAAAACCAAAATATGAAAATGTAATTAAATTCATCGTGTTGTTACATAGGTGTGTTTATTTTTTTCTTCTTTGAAAATTTCGAATCCGATTTGGGGATCCGAAATGATTGCAGTTATGTGATTTTTGTTGAGATTTTTGTTGTTTTAAATTATCTTCATTGAAGATATAATCGAGTGATTTCTTTGTTCATCTTGTAGTGTGCGTGCAAATATGAGTTGCACGTTACTGTATTGATTTTACGTTGAAACGGTGTTTGGTTTTAAAACGTATTTTGTTGCCGTTATTTTTATAACGGAATTTTTACGTCGGTAGTATATTTTGAAGCGAATTATTTTGATGAGATTTTGACGTATGAAATTACTATCGCTCTGACTTCAGTAATCGTCAATTTAAAGTGAATTTTCAAGCGGTTAGTCCACAATGCTGATTTGGTATCCGTTCTTATGGTGTTTTGAGAAGTGCAATTTCCTTATCGAATTGCTATAGATGTTGCTGTTTTAATCACGTGTTTTAAAAATTGTTTTAAAATAAAATTGTTTTCAAAAAAAATTACAATTTGCGCTTTCAAAAGAATGAGGAAGCCATTTAAACGCTTCAACAAAATTGAGGACTATGAACCCTCACTCTTAACGGTTCGTTTAATTCCGGACTTGTCCGTTTGAGAACGTGAAATGTTATTTATATAAAATACACAATTTTGCACTTTCAAGGAAACAATGAAGAGATCTAAGCGATTTAGCAAAATTAAGGAGTATGGAACCACACTTTTACTATTTAGGTTAATTCCGGACTCGAATTGAAATATTCGGCGTTTGATGATTTTGATGATTTTGTTGGGCTTTCGAGCCACTCTGTTGGACCTTCGGGTCTTATGTTGGACCTTCGGGTCATTTGTTGGACCTTCGGGTCATCTGATGGACCTTCGGGTCAAATACTAGTACTAGACCTTCGGGTCACTCTGCGGACCTTCGGGTCATCTGATGGGCGCCAAAATTTATAGTACTTGGTAGGCTTCGGCCATCTGAGATGCACGTGCGGCGTAGCTAAAACTCGCCATATGCTGCGATCAATCCACCTTTTTTGTTGATTTTCTAGTCATCTTAATTGATTTCTAGATATTTGTTGTTTCTGATTATCTACAGGTAATTAGATATTTGCTGATTTGAGTTCTAATTATCTTTGTTGGTAATATGATATTTGTTGATTTGAGTTCTAATTATCTTTGTTGATAATTAGATATTGGTGTTTTCTGATTATCAATTTTGATAATCGGATATTCGTTGTTTCTGATTATCGTTTTTGATAATCGGATATTTGTTGTTTCTGATTATCGTTTTTTATAATCGGATATTTGTTGTTTCTGATTATCGTTTTTGATAATGGGATATTTGTTGTTTCTGATTATCGTTTTTGATAATCGGATATTTGTTGTTTCTGATTATCGTAATCGGATATTTGTTGTTTCTGATTATCGTTTTTGATAATGGGATATTTGTTGTTTCTGATTATCGTTTTTGATAATGGGATATTTGTTGTTTCCGATCATTTTTTATAACGAGATATTTGTTGTTTCTGATTATCGTTTTTGAAAATCGGATATTTGTTGTTTTTTATTATCGTTTTTGATAACTGGATATTTGTTGTTTCTGATTATCGTTTTTGATAATCGGATATTTGTTGTTTCTGATTATTGTTTTTGATAATTGGATATTTGTTGTTTCTGATTGTCGTTTAGGTAATTAGATATTTGCAGTTTTGCGATTTGTGATTTGTGTTTTCTAATTATCTTTGTTGACAATTAGATTTTGTTGTTTTCTAATTATCGTAACGATAATTAGATATTGCTGTTTTGTGATTTCTGTATTCTAATTATCTAATTGATAATTGAATATTGCTGATAATTGTATTGATTCAGCTTTGATGTTTCTGATTCTCTATTTGATAATTAGATTTTGTGAGAATTTGTGAATTTCTTTTATGAAATTGAAAGATTTCTCTGGCGTTTGTATTCTTGACCTTTATTTTTCTAGCTTAACCAGTTTATGTTAGAAAAATAATTGTTATTGACGACTTTAATTATGAAAATTGCGGGGACGCAATTTTTATAAGGAGGGGATCTGTAACAACCCGGTGTTTTGCGTCGGTTAATATCGTCATTAGGCTATTAAATCCACTGGCTAATTGCTATTGGTAGTTTTTAATCGGGCTAAAATTCTTTTATAAATTTGAAAAATATTGTGTGGGCCTTAAATATTAAATCTTGGCCACGTTTCCTTTTATTTTGGGTCATGTTATCTCAAGTATATACCTGTTCCTCCCTTCACTCATTTTCGGCAAGCCCTAGCAAAATAAACGAAAAAAAAGAATGGCGGCTCGCACTCGTTCTTTCTTCAGAAATTAGGGTTTTCGATAATTCGTTGATGCTGATTTCAAATGCTCGATTCAACCCGATTCCTTGCTCTGTTGGTTGGTCGTCTCTTGCGATGCTTGCAGCTGCGAAATTGGGTTTGGATTCTTCGAACAAGGTGAGTGATTTTCACTCACATCTAATTCAATTTCGTTTATTCGTGACTTTCGTTGCTAGATTTCTTAGCTATGACGGCGTTGAATTCTTTGACACTTGATTTTGATTTTCGTTCGTTTGGAATTACTTGAATCTGTTGATTGCTTTGTTCAGGCCATTTAATTTTGATCGTATGCCAGGATTTGAATTGATTTTGTTCTTGTTATCTTCGGTTTTGAAATGATTTTGACGATGGTGGTTTTATTCGACTTTGGCTATATTGTTCACCGCCTCTGGTAGCACCTTCGTCCTTGTTTGATTTTACTTCCGCTTCATGACCCACGGCTTTGTCAAAATTTTATTTAGTATCTCTGACCTTGGCACAGTTTGATTTGAACTGTAGATGAATTTGTGCATTTTTCTGTCGACATTGGCCTGTACTTGAGCATGGCATATACTTCGTGTATTGACATCGGCCATTACGTCGCTGACTTTGGTTTTACTTTGAGCTACGGTTCGTGGTCTCCTCTGGCTTGATTTTGCAATTCACTGTTTATGTTGCATAGTAGATTGGTTCGTCATTGTAGTGCTTCTGGTCACTTCACATGTACCATTCGAGATGTGATGTTAGTTATCACTACATACATCGTTTATATGCACACACATTAATATTGTTCTTTACGTGTCCCTGCATATGCTGTTTACTTTGTTATCGAGTCGCTTTATAATGCTGCACTTGATTTCATTGTGGCCTTGACTCTGCATATACACCTTGATGTTGTCACTGCATACATGTTCGTCATGTATTTTACTGTATTGGTTCGTGTATATGTGCAGTTACATACTTTGTGTCATCTGGACTTGAGAGCTGGTTCAATCAGCTAGCTCGAGTTGCTTTAGGTTTCTAGTATTTTACATCGGTTATGTTTTACTGCTCTTTAATCATTTTTGGGATTTCTTATTTCATTTCATTTTAATCCACACCTGTGTTGAATTGACGATGACATTTGCATGGTTGAGACTGGGTTGTACTGTCTAATTCATTTCACCGATCGCTTGAGACTGCTATCCACTTCATTTCACTGTTTCACTTGTTGCCATTTACTTGATGTTGTAGTTTGCACTATGCATTCCTGTGAATGTATTGGAGTCTGATACTTTTTGAAGCTTGCACTGTCAAGTTTCACTGTCGCATACATGTTGTATCTTTTGGAGCTCAAGTTGCCTGACCATATCCTTTGTGTACTGTTTGGTTCCATTGATGATGCTATGCATCTGCATATGCATGTGTCATTTCTTTGTTTACATCTACACATCCCTGTCATATTGTTGATGTCTTGGTATTGCTGTTAGCTTTAGTTTGGTCTTGCAGTTGTGTTGAGTCGTGATAGCAGTGACTTGGCCTTTGCAGTTTCGATTTGCTGTTAATATTTGGAGTTTTGTTGAGTCATGATAGTCGTGACTTGACCTTTGCAGTTTCGATTTGCTATTAATATTTGGAGTTGTGTTGACATCATATGCTGTATTGGCGAGGCAGTGCACATGAGTGTGTACTGCAGCCATTCAGAATTGACGTTTTAATTGATATTTCAATTGCTTGAATTGTTTCGTGTGTCCGTTTCGATATTTTGAAATTGTATTTTAATTTGGTTTAATTGATTATTCCGTGCTATCTAATTATCTACTAGATAATTAGATTATGTGTTTTCTAATTATCGTATCGATAATTAGATTCTTGTTGTTTATGCTGTTCACAGGCTTGGGTTTTGCTTTGGCCACCCGCTGTTAATTGCTGTTTACGCAATTCTGTTGATTTCTAAATTATCTTCATTGATAATCCTTTTATTTATCTTTGTTGATGATTTGGTTTTGCTGACTCGTTGTTTATTACTGTTACGTATTATATCTACCGTTATCTGATTCTCTTATTAAAGGATTGGATAGGTGAGATTTATCGTGACTGTCGTCTATTTGATTATTTAGTTATTATTTCTTCTGTGCATTAATAGCTGAGTTTGAATTAGACTGACCCTTGTATTATTTTCTTTTGAATTAATACTCGGGTTAGACCGAGTTATTACAGGTTGTTGATATCTTACTTTAGGTTGCTGCTTCAGCTATGAAGTCTCTTCATATCTTTTGGAGTAGTTGGTGTTATTTTATAGGATGATATGTATTCATGTATATTATTTACAATAATGTACTTGTATATGTAACTTCCAATGTCGACAGTTGTAGTTGTATCATATGTGTAGTATCACATGTATTGTAACTGACTTCAGTTATATATATGAGATTTTATATTTCTGTGTTCTGTGTTTAACTTATTTGTGTTATTATTATATATGTGTCCTGAAGTATGATAAACCATTGTAGTTCGTTTTATACTGGAATTGGATATGTCGATGGGAGTAAACAAACAAAGAGATGAGAAAATATCACTCCGATTGAGGTAACCAATACTAATGTAAGGCCTAACTACGGATGGTCGCTCCTATCCAGCCTTATTATTCGTAATACCAGACATTATTTCTTTTTAATACTCTTTGTTATTGTGAGCATAGAGGTGGGACGTCACATACAAGCTTACTTCTGCTTTGGCGTGAATAGAGACCCAAAGTGAGTCCTAAAGCCAGCCTAATTGATTCCTTCCTCGGCTTCTCTTCAACTACTGTGGTCTACTAGTCCAATGCTTCTCCTTTTAAATGTCATTCTGCCATTCTTCCCTTGATATGGCTTCTCGTCCCAGCTCCCAGAATATACGTTCATAGTCATTAATCCAAGCCTTCGTCTCAACAATGTCTTCAGCCCCCTATACGCCCATACCGTATATTCTGGAAGTCCTTGCATATCTTGGGGAAGTCTATAGGATGGGGAATCACTTCAATGGGTGGAACAACTGATTTTGCTAGTGCAACATGCTAAGGAATATGAACTTTCCCTACATGCCTTAGGTATTACTTGAACTATCCTAGTATCCCTCAAATAGTGGGTAACTGTAACGACCTGGTAGTTCGAACCATTCAAATCGACGATCATCCGCACATGTCAGACTTGAATTGCTCAAAACAACATATTGTTAATTTATATTTGGCAAAACTTAGCATATAAAGTAAATAAATCAATCACAGACATGGGGTATAACAATAAGCAGCGGAATAGCTAAATAGTAGTTCATGAAGCTACTATATAAACATTGGAGTTTAAAACAAAACACAACATAAATCTCAAATACAATGTAGTCTCGTATACAAAAGTAGATGATAAGTCTGAACATAAACAACCGGAATAAACTTGAAATAACAGAATAGTTGAGTAGTTGAAGATAGATCTCCAAGCGGTGAGTCTCAAATGCTATGACACTTTGCTTGACTCGAGCATAAAGCAAAACACAAAACACTATAGTCAGGATTAACATTCTTACACAAGTAAATCAACTCAAGTGAAATGTCAACTAAAATACAATATAGCTTAAAGGATGTTTGGGATACCCAACCTCTAAGGATCTGTTAAACTGTCAACATACATAGTACAATATGCTATGTAGATAATGTCAATAGTAAAGCAAACTATTAAAATAGCGTTAAGGCGTTACCCATATCTCCCTTAACACACTTTACATATTTCCGTAGTCTATACATATACTGTAAGCTCCACCAAACCAGTGGTTTACACAGGGAGCACTCCACAGATACGGTATAAAACAAACTCATAGGCGCGATAAGGCATGTGACAAGGCACGTGAGTCAATGTCTAGGGTAGGATTCTACCGTTTTGCAGAACCGAGCTGGTGGTAAAGTATAGCAGCCACTACCACCCACCTCGAGACACACTTCTAAATCAAAGGTGCACCCAATCAAATCACAAAGTAATAGAATGGTATCAAAGAAGCATGCTCGATCGGAGGTACGACCTCACTTAGCCCAGGTACAGCTCTTGTTTTAACCACATCATGTTGACTCTTGGGAGTCAGGGCCGTGTTAATACCTCATACAGAATTATCACTAAACCATCCTACTTCATTCTGGAATCTCCACCACGTACACGGTTGTTAAAGTGGTTTTCAATATTGGCAGAGAGTATGACAATTTCCGATCCCGGTCTCTTTAACAACCAAATGCTTATTTCACACCATGGTCATTTTATAATCTTTAAAACGGTTCATACTCATATCAAAGTATCATATTCATTTCAAAATCATATCACTTTGAAATCTTATTAACTTTTGAAATCATATCATTTCCAAAATCATATTCATTTCCAAAACTCATAATCACAAATTAGTTAAACCATTATATCAAAATATTCGCATTTAAATCCACTAAATCTAAATTATAACAGTTCAAACTTAAACTACTTAAATATTGAAAATACTTTTTATATATATATATTGAAATAGTTATAAATTAAAATAGTTTATATTTAAAATAGGTTATAGATTAAATAGTTTATATTTGAAAATAGATTATAGATTAAAATAGTTTATATATATTACAAATAGTTCATATCGAAATAGCTTCAAATTTCTTCCAACTTCACAAATCAATTCAAATCAACTTTAGTTCCAAAGTCCAATTTAAATCAATCTCAGTTCAATAGTTCCAAATAAAAAGTTTAAAGGTTCAATTTCGATTCTCAACAAAACCATTTCTAACTTATATTGATTTAAAATTCGAGTCTGAACTTCAAATTTTAAACTACTTCAAATTCAATAGGTTTCAAACTTTAAATATTCAAACAATTTACAATCATCCAATTTGACAAATTTAATTTATATTTCATAATTCAATTTTAATTTTATTTCAATTTGAAATATTCACTTAATCATTTTAATAACATTTAAATAAAATCTCAAATTACAAATTTAAAAAATCAATAATTAAATATCTAACTTCAATTACATTTAGTTCTAAAACATTCACTTAATCACTTTTATAAACATTTGAATAAAATATCAATTTACCTACATTTAAAGCAAAACTAAATATTCAATTTTCAATTTTATTTAAATTTGAAATATTCATTAAATCTCCTATATCCAAATCAAGTTATTAAGCTATAAAATCAAATCCTTAAAAATCTTAAAAACCATTAAGTTCCAAACCAATACTTATCAAACTCAATTCTTAAATCAATTAATTTATAAGTCAACTCAATTTATCTTTTCAACTTTAATTTTTGATAAAGTTATTACAAGATCGATTTTAAAATATTAAAATAGATTTAAATAAATACTTAAAACATAATTAACATATATATATATATATATATATATTAGTTAAATTAAAATCTTATTACATATTATTATATCAATTATTATTGAATTAAATCTTATTATTAAATCTATTTTAAATCTTATTACTAAATATATTTTAAATCTTATTTTATATATTTAAAAATAAAAAATTATAAGTGAAAATTTATAATTTACATTTTAAATTTAACTTATAATTCTAAAATTTCCAAACATATAATTTAAAATCTAAATTTTACACGTATTAAAATATTTATATTATAATTTAAAATTAATAATTATCAAACCCATATATTTCCTTCAAACTTTGGAAATCATTTTTTCAAAAATGGACTAACTGTGTCTGTATATAATTTTCTATCCTATGGTCAAGTGATACAGGTATTTATCATTTCAATCTGCAATTTAAATTTTATATTTTACGAATATATATTTCATTTCAACCCATAATCCCGAAATTTAAATCCAATAAAATCGCTTGGGTTTATCATTTCAACCCGTAACGATTTTTCCTAATCTATAAGATCGTTTGGGTATATACCATTTCAACCCATAGGGAACTTCTAAACTAACATGGAAGTTGTAGTGTAAGAACAATAGAGTTATAACATGAAATAGCATAGCATATCAATTGACAAGCATATATCACAGTTAACAATTCAAATATAAAATTATAAGTGTTATCCCACTTTTTGGGTAAAAACTGGAATATCAACAAATTGGCAAGGAATGCTGAATATCGGGGTTGGAGATCGATTGGAATCAAGACTATGATCGATGACGTCAAAATTTGATTGAGCTCCGATCGGGACGAAATTGATTGGAGATGATGATAAGGATTAATAGAGGCTATATTTCAAATTTCATATTAATCGGAGTTCGTATGAAGGAGATATGATCGATGCAAGGTAGGAAGAACGTACTGTTCGAAACCACTTTCCTCTCACCACCGAACCAACTCCACTTCCCTTCCCACCGAACCAACTCCACTTCCCTTCCTAGCCGAACCAACTCCACCTCCATGAACTACCGAACGTGTCCCATCGAATCACCTCCACCGGACCAAGCTCCACCGGTCCAAGGCCTCGCCGAACCAACTCACCGCCGAGTCAACCTCCACCAAACCAACCACTACCGGACCGCAGCTGCCGAACCAACCCACGCTCCACACACTACCGGTCCAATCAACACTCCACTCACCGCCGAACCAAGGAGTTACCGAACCAACGTTGCCAGGCCAGATTGCATCAGCCCAGGCCCACCAGCAACTATATACATTCAGAACCCCTACCCCCAGCCTCACTCTATAAATAGAGGGGCAGGGGTACAACAATGGCAGACAAGTTTGAGAGCTCAAGCCGGAAGGAACTTTCAAACAACTTTCATACACTTGTACTACAAGCTTTTTACTTATAATCTGAATAGAAAAGAAGAATAACATATAAAGTGGACGTAGGCACATTCTGGCCGAACCACTATAAATCTGTGTGTCTTTTACAGTTTAGTCCCTGCTTTTTACGTATTTGCATAAACCACCCAAATCACTACGAAAACAACATAAAATCAACTAATCATACGACTTGGAGGTGTTTGCCCATTTTTTGTGCAAACATTTTTGGGTTATTTGCTGAGATCTATGATTTGTGTTTGAATATTGCTGATTTGTATTCATACACCGGTGCTTTCACGGTATTTGGGGTTTATGGCCAATTTTGGCGCAAACACTTTGGTGCTTTCACTGAGAACGACTAGCACCCGTTGCATCGGATAGAAATTTGGATTTGGAAGACAATGACTAGGCAAAATAGTAGAAGGCAAAGGCCTGAGAGAAGCCAACCGGAAGGAAGTCAACAAGCATCCTCCGGGGCTGAGGAAGGACCGGCTTCGATCTACATAACCCGGGATGAAATGGAAGCCATAACAAAAACACTACAAGAGAGGTTGTTGAAGAGTCAACAGGAGATGATGCAGACTTTCTTGGAGCAAATGAGAGCTGCAGAGACCCAGAACTTAGGAACAGCTACAGCGGCTGTGGATGCAGGACAGGGAGCTAGGGTTATGGAACCCAATGGAGGATAGGATGCAGAGCCAAAGGGAAATCGACAAGGGCTTGGGGGCAGGCCCGCAGGGTCCAACACAGGTGGACCTTTGGAAGGAGTTTAACAGGCTAGAACCAACGCTGCTGCTAGCGAGCCACATGAAGAGTATGTACCGGAATTCCCTCGGAGGCAACCCCCGACAGAAAACGCTGGATTGGTAGATATAATCAGAAAGACTGTGCGAGGTGGTTTGACCAGCGGAGACTTGGAAGGAGTGAACAAGAGTCCGTTCGCTCGGGAAATAAGGATGGATCAGAATCCACCTAAGTTCAAGCTACCTAGCGTGGAGGTATATGATGGCAAGGCAGACCCTACGGATCACTTAGTGAGATACACTAGACACATGGAGGTGCTGGGGGCATCGGAGGAAGTGATGACCCGATGCTTCCCTTTGTACTTGACGGACTTAGCTGCGATGTGGTTTAGGCAGCTGGAAGAAGGATCTATCAGGACTTGGAGGGAATTGGTGGAAAGGTTTTTGGGACAGTTTCGGGTTCATGTCAAGAGACCGAAGAACACGATGACATTGACATCGGTAAAGCAAAGGATAGATGAATCGCTTAGAGCTTTTCTAACTCGATTCAGTGTCGCAGTTGCTTCAGTGGATCGGCCTGATCCATCGATGGTTTTAATGGCAGTAGTATCAGGAGTCAGGGAGAACTCGGATTTCAAGGTATCTCTGATACGAGATCCCCCAAGGGATCTCGATGAATACTTTCACGAGGCAGAAAGGTTCCTTCGGCAAGAAGATGCGAGTACAGATTTAAAGTTAAAAAAGGTTAATGCAATTGAGGTTGGAGGACCATCCAGCAAAGGTTTGGATAAAGACAAAGGAAAAAGGAAGTTGGACGATGATTCTGGAAATGCTAGGAAGCAATGGAAGGATCCAAAGTTTTCCACATACACAGGATTGAACGAGACGCTGGAGCGGATGTACTTGGATACTCGGAATCGCCTTCCCTACCAGAGGCCAACTAGGAGAGAACCAACCGAACGAGAAAGGACATCAGGAAGGCACTGTCTCTTCCATGATTTGGATGGACACGACACCAACAGCTGCAGGCACCTAAAGGACATAATTGAGGAGCATGTAAGGAATGGACAGCTGCCACAATATGTTGGACCTCGGAATGCAACGGCGGGGCAGGAGCAACCACCGCCTACTTCAAGCTACGATGGTGGGAGGCCCAGGAATGATGGTCGGTTGATCATCCATTGATCAGGTTAATATGAAATAAGTAGCGAACTATTGGCAAGCAACCAAGTCATTTACACATGTACGGAGACAGAGATAGCCCCTAGGCATGCTCTGAATGATGATAAACTGCAATGCTATGGTTTGTGAAATTTATCTTTTGCTTTTGGATCGGACACTGCTTTTCTTTTTGGTTTTTGGTTTTTGATCTTGGATTGAGCTCCTGGTTTTTCTTGCTTTTTGATTTGGATTTTCCTTTGGATGATTGTTTTCAGTTTTGGATGTTGGTTTGGATTTCTGGTTTGTATTTGGATTTTGGATTTGGATTTTGGATGTGGATTTTGATTGGATTTTTATCTGATTTTTGATAAACGGTCGTCGGGTATGGATTATGCTTGGCAAGGGGTGAGTCGCTTTGCCCGAACGTGGTAAATTAACTCATTCAGGTCGTCAAGTAGGGACTATGCTCGGCAAGGGTCCGGAGTGACCAGGATTCGGCCTAGGACTTAGGCCATGTATTATCAATTGTTATTTTCAGGTCGTTGAGTATGGACTATGCTCAACAAGGGTCCGGAGAGACCAGGATTCGGCTTAGGACTTAAGCCATGGCATTGTACAGCGTCCAGAGACACTGGACCAAGGTCGTCAAGTGTGGATTACGCTTGGCAAGAACCCGAAGAGGTTAGCTCAACGTCTAAGGACACTGGACCAAGGTCGTCAAGTGTGCATTAAGCTTGGCAAGAACCCGGAGAGGTTAGCTTAACGTCCAGGGACACTGGACCAAGGTCGTCAAGTGTGGATTACGCTTGGCAAGAACCCGGAGAGGTTAGCTCAACGTCCAGGAACACTGGACCAAGGTCGTCAAGTGTGGATTACGCTTGGCAAGAATCCGGAGAGGTTAGCTCAACGTCCCGGGACACTGGACCAAGGCCGTTATGTGTGGATTACGCTCGACAAGAACACGATGAGGCTAGCTTAACATCCAGGGACACTGGATCACGGCTGTCAGGTGTAGATTGCGCTTGGCAGGAGCCCGGAGAGGTTATGGATTTGGATATCGACCGGGAGAGATCCTGGATTCGGTTATTGGCTATTGGATAAGGATGGTTTGGGACTCGGTTGTCGAGTTCGGATGGACATGGAATTGGCTCAAGCTTTGGTTATTGGATTTGGAATTGGATATCGACTCAGAGCAATCAAGGATGATATTCTCAGGCAATATGGTTATGGACTTCGGATATTGGATTCGGAATTATTCAAAACACGCCTTGTTATCACAAGGCATGTTTCGGGGGGCAAAGTGTTATCCCACTTTTTGGGTAAAAACTGGAATATCAACAAATTGGCAAGGAATGCTGAATATCGGGGTTGGAGATCGATTGGAATCAAGACTACGATCGATGACGTCAAAATTTGATTGAGCTCCGATCGGGACGAAATTGATTGGAGATGATGATAAGGATTAATAGAGGCTATGTTTCAAATTTCAGGTTAATCGGAGTTCGTATGAAGGAGATATGATCGATGCAAGGTAGGAAGAACGTACTGTTCGAAACCACTTTCCTCTCACCACCGAACCAACTCCACTTCCCTTCTCACCGAACCAACTCCACTTCCCTTCCTAGCTGAACCAACTCCACCTCCATGAACTACCGAACATGTCCCATCGAATCACCTCCACCGGACCAAGCTCCACCGGTCCAAGGCCTCACCGAACCAACTCACCACCGAGTCAACCTCCACCAAACCAACCACTACCGGACCGGAGCTGCCGAACCAACCCACGCTCCACACACTACCGGTCCAATCAACACTCCACTCACCGCCGAACCAAGGAGTTACCGTACCAACATTGCCAGGCCAGATTGCATCAGTCCAGGCCCACCAGCAGCTATATACATTCAGAACCCCTACCCCCAGCCTCACTCTATAAATAGAGGGGCAGGGGTACAACAATGGCAGACAAGTTTGAGAGCTCAAGCCCGGAAGGAACTTTCAAACAACTTTCATACACTTGTACTACAAGCTTTGTACTTGTAATCTGAATAGAAAAGGAGAATAACATATAAAGTGTACGTAGACACATTCTGGCCGAACCACTATAAATCTGTGTGTCTTTTACAGTTTAGTCCCTGCTTTTTACATATTTGCATAAACCACCCAAATCACTACGTACAACATAAAATCAACTAAATCATACGACTTGGAGGTATTTGCCCATTTTTTTTGCAAACATTTTTGGGTTATTAGCTGAGATATGTGATTTGTGTTTGAATATTGCTGATTTGTATTCATACACTAGTGCTTTCACGGTATTTGGGGTTTGTGGCCAATTTTGGCACAAACAATAAGGTCATGATGTCATATGTCATAGGTAAACAATTTTAAATATATAATCAACTGGTAATGATGTCATATGTCAATTAATATAGGTTAACAAATGCAGATAACCACATATCGAATTTAACATTAATTTCTAACCAATTCAAAATTTAACAACATATTTCAATTGTTATTTCGTATGAATTAAATTCACTAAATATAAGAATGTCAATCATGAGTGATCGTTCACCTTTCATGGCTATAGAAATAACGATAACAAGATGTAGACAGACATGAATAAGCATGGATCGACAACGGGACAGCGCGACAAGAGATAAACTACTGCCACACAGATATCGACAAGTAAGATATAGAATTCAATGGAAAACAAATGTATTTTATATTTTCTTAAAAATCAATATTCCATTGATACACATATAAAAAAAAGTTTATATATCAAAATCATTATTGTTATAAACATAAATATAAACAAGGCAGCCCCTATGCAAAAATAATTTTGCAAAACATATATATATAAAAACTTACTTTATTATTATAAACACACACATACACACATATATATATAACCGAAAATCAACAGGCACAGGATAGTATAATATATATAATACAAACAATATGTATATCTATATGTTCGAAATCCAAACATAATAGATTATACATACTTTTTCATAGAACAGGACACCAAATAGTATAATATTCATAATACTTCTTCATGTAAACTCTTATATAATATATATTACAAACATATATATATTGTAAACATATATACACACACACACACTACTGTAAACATATGTACTACTGTAAACAAATATATAATATATACCTGTATACAAAAGAAGGAGTGAAGGAGGCTGACTGGTGAGGCTTTGCATGAGAAAAGCAGGCTAGGTTGCGGGTATAATATATAAGCATGCTCAATACAACATATATATGAAAACTTAATATATGTGAACAATATAGAGAGAAGGCTAGTCTAATAAAGAGGGGACAGGAAGATACTACTGTGCTTTCTCGGCTATTGTGAAGGATAGCAGAAGCGGTGGCATAAAGGGTGGTTAGAGGGTGCTGTCATGTGTGGGTCTTGTGGAGTTTGGGGATGGTGGCTATGGTGGGAAGATGATGCGGCCAAGGAGTTCGGCAAAAATGGTCGACGGGTGGTATGGCTGTAGGGTGAGGAAGAAGGTGAGAGGGTGGGTACAGTCAGAGGGCTGTGAGGCGTTGTTGCGGTGTGGCGATGAGGTTGTGGCCAGGTTGCAGAGGACTAAGGTGGTGGAGGGAAAAGCTTTGATGTGGCAGTGGTTTGCATGGCAGAACTGAGTTGAAGGCTACAACCATTGAAGGGTTTTCGGTGGTTGCTATATGGGCTTGGGGATAGGAAATGGAACAACGAAAGAGAATACGACAGGTTGGAAGTGGATTTCATCAGGGACGAGAGCAGCTTTGGTCTAGAGAGATGAGCACGCACGAACAGGTTCAAGAAGCATATATATTTTTGTTGCACGAATTCAAAAGAAGGAGAAGCAGGTGGAAAGAATGGAGGTGCTTTTGGCTTTTTTTCCTTCTTTTTTAAAATAAAGTACGGAACCAAAAATCAAAGAAAGGGAATAGACGAACCAGAAAATATTCAAGACAATAAGAGTTGTAAAAGCCAAAAGCTAAAAATATTAATGGGGCAATTTGTGTTACAGAGTGGACAACAAAGGGACACAACGAATACCAAAAGCTTAAAACGAATACCGAAACGGCTAACCGTTTCGCAGATTTCGCCACATATCGGACGCCGAAATATAGAAATGAATATACTACGGAGATCAACACGATGAGATAAATAGAACGATATACAGATAACAGTGATACGACTATCCTATCAAAAGTCAATATTCGCTGCCAAACTATTGCTAATTTAACAAAATTAAGATAAACGGGGCTAGAGCAGTCCAAATTTGACGAAATGAAATACGACGTCTCACTTAGAAAATGATTTACATTTTTATTATATAAAAATATTCAGATTTCGAAAACATTTCATTTTCATCAAATTAACTGATTTTAAATTGAAATCGAAAATTACACAACATAACTAACTTTCATGTTTTTGAATGAAAATTTGTCATTTGTTATGTTTCGATAGACACATTACAAATATCAGACTTTCATTGCTAAATTTAATTGTTTTATTTCCATTAAAAATTTTAGTTAATTATGTTATAAAAATTATTAAAATTTACGGGTCGTTACAATATCTCTTGGGTGGCAGGCTTCCCAGCCTCAAAAGAATGATTTTCAGTCATAATCAACTATCTGTAGGTTTAAACTTTAGTTACATCTTCCTAACATAATATTATTTACTGAAATAAAAAAAATTCTAGTGTGTTTATGTATTTTCAAATAGTTACATATATATAGTAGGTTATTGAAAAATACTTTCAAAAATAATAACTACATGCTCTAACGTTTATCTATACCCGTTAATCGAGTAACCTAAGCTCTAATCCAAATGTAACAATTCTCTTTGAAATGGGTCTGATTTTTGATCAAATAAAAGTCTGTCGAACCTTAGACCCATTCCAAAGCAAGCCATTGGTTGGTAAAATTGGTATAATGAACAATACATAGAGCTATCTATCTATGTTATCAAAATCTCATAGGGGAATGGATAAAATATAATATAGAAATAAGTACCCATTTTATAAAATTCAAATCTCAAAAAGATAACATAACATCCCAATATCTAAAATACAATATCTCAAAACAACAATATCATGTTTGAAAATAGGTGCATCAAAGTATACCAAAAACATAAATAGATAGATAACTGCCATAAGTCCTCGTTTGTGCCTTTATCCTCTCAATCAACATCATCTTTCCTAACCTGTATGTTGTAACGAGGAGGGGATTAAAACAACAATGTCTGGTAAATGAAATCTCAAGTCTTACCATGACAGTATTTGGGCAGTATCATTTAGATAAAAAAATATGTCTTCAAATCTTATACTATATCTTAATAAGAATACCTCTAATTGTAATTTTGCAGGCCTTTCCAGCCCATTCCACAACTATCGTCAGTATTAACAATGTGAGAGAAAGTATCTGAGCCGCTTAATACCTCTTTAATATGAATCAGGCTGACTTTGACCATTTAAACCTAACCTAGGCAAGTCTCCATTATTTAATACCTGTTAACTGGTTTGGTATCAAATATAATTTGTAAGAACAGACATAGAGGAGAAAGCAAAAGCAACTTATTTTATTTATCCCATCTAATTGATATACAAGAAGAGGTGTTTATATATCACACCAAATAGTTAAACCAGGAAAGTTTATAATAGGAAAGTTAATAAAAGGAAACAATTACACCCTATATTTAACACTCCCCCTCAAGTCAGAGCATATATGTTAATCAGACCCAACTTGTTACACAAGTAATTAATTCTAACTCCATTCAAAGCTTTGGTGAAGATATATGCAATCTGCTCTTCAGTCTCCGTATACTATGTAGATATTAAACCATCTTGTATTTTATCCTGAACAAAATGACAGTCAATCTCTATGTGTTTGGTTCGTTCATGGAACGCAGGATTAGATGCAATATAAATAGCAGCTTTGTTATCACACCATAATTTAGCTGGAATAATAGTTTTTAGTCCTATTTCATTCAAGAGTTGATATATCCAAAATATCTCACACACAGATTTTGCCATAGCTCGATACTCTGATTCTGCACTTGAACGTGAGACAACATTTTGCTTCTTACTTTTCCATGAAATTAAGTTTCCTCCAACAAAGACACAAAACCCCGTTGTAGATCTTCTATCTATCTTAGGAGCTGCCCAATCAGCATCTGAAAAGCATTCAACCCGATTATGTCCATGATTTGCATATACAATACCAAGCCCAATTGTTCCTCTTAAGTAGCATAAAATCTGTTCTAAAGTAGTCCAATGATGAACTGTTGGAGATGACATGAATTGACTTACAACACTAACAGAATATGCAATGTCTGGATGAGTAACAGTAAGATAATTCAATTTTCCAACCAATCTTCTATACATTTCTGGATTTTCAAATAATTTGCCTTCGTTTGTTAGTTGCATATTTGGAATCATTGGAGTACTACATGATTTTGATCCTAGCTTTCCTATATCTTTTAGTAAGTCAAGCACATACTTTCTTTGAGATAAAAGAATAACTTTGTTACTCCTTAAAACTTCAACACCTAAAAAATATTTTAGTTCACCCAAATCTGTTGTATGAAACTAAGTGTGAATAAATTGTTTAAGAAACTCAATCCCTTCTTTGTTACTTCCTGTAATAACAATATCATCCACATGGACAACTAGCAAAATAATTCCATTCTCTGAATTTTTATAGAATACTGAGTGATCTGCTTTGCTTTTCTTCAAACCAAAATTCTCAATAGCTTGACTAAATTTTCCAAACCAAGCACGAGGACTTTGTTTTAGTCCGTATAGAGTTTTTTTAAGGCGGCATACTAAACCATTCTCCCCCTGAGCAACAGAGCCAGGTGGTTGCTCCATATATACTTCCTCTTTAAGGTCGCCATGAAGAAAAGCATTTTTAATATCAAGTTGATGTAAAGACCAATCATATGTAGCAGCAAGCGAAATAAATAATCGTGTTGTTGTTAATTTTGCAACAGGAGAAAATGTTTCAGAATAATCCACTCCATAAGTTTGAGCAAATCCTTTCGCAACTAATCGAGCTTTTAAACGAGCAACTGATCCATTTGGATTAATTTTCATAGAGAATACCCATTTGCATCCTATAGCTTTTTTACCAATAGGTAATTTTACTAAATCCTGTGTATTATTAAACTCCAAAGCATTCATTTCATCAATCATTGCTTTCCGCCAACCAGGAATAGGTAGGGCTTTAGTAACAGATTTAGGAATTGAAATTGAGTCAAGAGAAGTGATGAACAAATATGAAGAAATGGATAAGTTATTATATGAGACAAACGATGAGATAGGGAAAGTACATTTGCGTTTTCCCTTTCTTAAAGCAATTGGGAGATCTAACTCAGAGGAAGTTATTATGTTTTGTTCTGTATTGGGATCAATTGGAGAAGATATATTAGATATATCTGTATTTTGGTCAGAAGATGTTTCAAAGTTTTGGATGAATGGGTCAGTAGGAACAGTTTGAGTAAAATATATAAGAAAACCATCACTGTCTTGAATAGTAGAGGTAGTGGTAGAATCAGATTTTGAAAATAAAGGTGTATTTCCGAAAAAATTGACATCAATAGAGACTATATATTTATTAAGGCTAGGACAAAAACAACAATATCCTTTTTGAAGTCGTGAATAGCCAACAAAAATACATTTCAAAGATTTTGGATCAAGTTTAGTTATTTGTGGCCTTACATCTATAATAAAGCAAGTACTACCAAAAATTTTAGGGCTAACAGAGAATAACGGTTTGTTGGAGAACAAAACTTTATATGGAGTTTCCCAATTAGTATAGAAGATGGCATACGATTTATGAGAAAGCAGGCCGTAGACACTACATCGGCCCAAATTTTCTTAGGAACATTCATTGAAAATAAAAGAGCGCATGCAGTTTCAAGAAGATGTCTATTTTTTCTTTCTGCAACACCATTTTGTGATGGAGTGTCAACATACGATGTTGCATGAAGTATTCCATATTGAGTCATATAAGAGTGAAATACAGCAGATGCATATTCTTTAGCATTATCACCTTGTAATGTATGAACGCAAGTATCAAATTGATTTTTGATTTCGGCACAGAAGCTAGAGAATATAGAAAATAATTCAGATCGATTTTTCATAAGATAAAGCCAAGTTGTACGAAAATAATCGTCTATAAATGTAACAAAATATCTGAATCCGGATTTAGACAAAATTGAACAAGGGCCCCAGATATCAGAATGTACAAGTTCAAAAGGAGCACTAGCACGTTTATTAATTCTAAGACTTGTACTGTGACGATGATGTTTAGCAAGCTGACATGCTACACAATCTAGTGTAGACAAAGAACTATACTGATGACAAAACTTCTTGAGGAGAGAAAGAGATGGGTGGCGTAACTGGTAATGAATCTTGAGGGCAGAGGTGATACTTGAACAAGTTATGGAAGGTGACGAATCAAGAATATACAGCCCTCCAGACTCATGCCCCTTACCAATAATCTGCTTTGTCGTTAGGTCCTAAAAAATACAATGATTCGAGAAAAAAGGATATAGAACAATTTAGATTGCGAGTGATCTGACTAACAGAAAGTAGATTATAAGACAATGATGGCAAATGTAAGACAGAGGGTAAAGAGAGAGTAGCAGTAGGGTTAACAACCCCAGTTCCTTGGACATGAGAAAGAGATCCATCGGCTAAAATAACTGAGCGATTGGAAGCGTTTAAACGATAGTTCGAAAAAAGTGAGGAGTTACCTGTCATATGTTCAGTTGCACCTGAATTAATGACCCATCTATTTCCTGAATTAGCTAGAGCAGTTACTGATGAAGAGTCCTTTGAAGTTCCTTGATGTTTTAGGAATTTAGCAAATTCATCGATGTAATCATGCACTGTCTTATTACCAGATGTTCCAGGGGTATGATCATTAGTTCCCAAAGTTTGACTGGCCCCAATATTTGTTTGTCCAGCATTCACCTGATCCAAGTTATTACCACCAGCAAAATTTGAATTTGCAATTTGCCTATTTACTCCAAACTGCCCTGTTCCAACCTGACTTGAGCTAGTGCCGATAGATTGCCTCTACATATTTTTATATTGAAGTTTTCTGCATTCCAATTTACTATGCCCATATATCTTACAGTAGTTGCATAGAATATTTCGAGAGTCAGGTTTGCCTACGTTCTGATTTTTCCAATTCATATTCCTAGAAACAAGGGCATTGTTGTGAACAGAGCTATTACCTGAAGAAGCTATGTTTTCTGCTCGAAGAAGTCGACTAAACACATCATGTAATGAAGACATGTCAGTTCCAGACAGAATTTGTGTTTTAGCATAATCAAACTCAGAAGGCAATCCACCAAGAAAACTCATGATCACCATCTGCTCGCGCTGTTTTTGTTGAACCTTTACGTCTGAACTTAAGGGAAGAAGCAAATTAAACTCTTTATAGGTCTTCTTGAAATTCATGAAGTAGGTCATCAACGATTGTTCATTCTTCTCAACTCGTAAAAAGATTTACAGACCTCATACATACGAGACAAATTTCCTTTTCCAGAGTACAAAAATGCCAGATAATCCAATAGTTCTTTAACGAATCCATAGTGGTTTATTAAGCCAATTATCTCATTATTAATCGAATTTCGAATTTGAAGGAAGAGGCGAGCATCATCACGAAGCCAATTCAGGTGGGTTTTCTCAGTTGAATCTGGTTCGGTGGGTCATCGCTTAGATGATTGTCTTTCTCAATGCTACTGAGATAGATGCGCACAGTTTTGCTCCAATCTAGGTAGTTGGCTCCGTTCAACTTGTGGTCAGTGACTTTTGATAGTATCGGTACGACGTCTACCATAGTCGATACCTTTTCTTCACCCATTTAATCCGAGAAGAATATTAAATACTTGATACGATATCCTAAAATTGACGCAGAGGAGATCTGAGAGGGTCGGTTAAAAAATAAAAATCAACAAGCGATTTCCTTGGTTTATGAAACAAAAATTGACGCAAGTCTTTCTTTTGTTTATCAAAAAACCAAAAAATCGAATTCACCTCTTTCTACAATCAACCAAATCTAATCCACGAAATGAATTAAAAGAAATGAACACGAATTTATTCTTGATTCGTCGTTGGTCTACGCGAATTGCTGAAGGGTTGCACGCTTGTTTGTACTGTATTTGAAGGTGGATGGTCGATTGGTGGTGGAAGGCGATTTCAGATGGAAGAGGAGCCGTTCGAAGTGATTACGGAGAGGTTGGCTTTCAGATGATTTAGGGCTGTGAGAGAAGTTGCAATGGCTTCGGTTTAGTGAGGGGTTCGATTTGAATCGTGATGTGGGTGGAGGCAATTTTGAAGTTCAATTGCTTTTTGGTGATTCCGATTGTGGATTCAGGCGATGGTGCTCGCGGGTGTGAAGGCGCGATGTTGCAGTAGTGAGGATGGAAGTTCATGATTTGGTATTGATTGGGGAAGCTGTTCGAAAAGGCAGTGGTGAAGATGGTACAAGGTTATGTTGCAACGGGATGTGGGGATGGTTGAGTTTTTTGATTTTCTGGAATCGAGATTATAAACCTAACTTTGATTTAAGATAATTTTCTGAGATGCTCTGATACCATGTTAATTGGTTTTGTATCAAATATAATTTGTAAGAACAGACATAGAGGAGAAAGCAAAATCAACTTATTTTATTTATCCCATCTAATAGATATACAAGAAGAGGTGTTTATATATCACAGCAAATAGTTAAACCAGGAAAGTTTATAATAGGAAAGTTTATAATAGGAAAGTTAATAAAAGGAAACAATTACACCATTTATTTAACAATACCTAAATCCAAGGCGGACTCCTCTTTGGTACTCCTTAATTGACATCCTTCGAAATTACATCAGATTACTTAATACTTCTTTATGGGAAGAGGCGGATCGTACAATAGCTAATTAATGCCTCAGCACCGAAGTGGACCCCTCCCGAGATTCCTCACTATCGCACTTGAATGATAAATCTCGACTATTTAATACTTCTTAAGTGGGAAGGAGGTAGACCCTAAAATAGCCACTTAACACCCCCAGCCCAGAAGAAGGTCCTACATATTATAACCCGTAACCCAAACTGCGACTTCTCACATTAGTCCGATTATTTGTAGGTATTTGTAGCCAGATTATCTTGGCAAACTTACCTTACAGAATTAGGACTAACCCCACACCTTTATGTGTATTTATTATAGACGATGTCTCACATCAGTCCCAAAGTCGTACTACTAGTAGCTGGATTAGCTGGGTAGACTTTTGTGTGTTTTTGACTGACCTCGCATCCATATAACTTAGTCATAATTTCACTCTCTAACTTGTATATATACCTCGATACATTTCGCATTAAAGCCTCGTCAGAAAATATCCTCATTCTGCCTTTAATTATGGATTAATTTCCATAATTATCTCAACTCCTTCTTAAGAGGTTTAATACTAATTACTAACCTATTTATACTATGTGGTAATAAGTTATTAATTATATGTTAATAACAATATATGTATATTTATGCAGGAACTAATATATATAATATTCCTAAGCATACAAACGATGTTACTATTCTAAAATTCGCGCCTTATACTAATTGTTAAATGCCAAACTTCCACATACAAGTCTAACTCTATACAATAGCTTTCAAAATAGCTAATATCCTTAGTCAAACAAATAGACTTGCATAAATAAAATATAACCATACCCAAAATTATTCTATATATTAATATAGTAAAATCAACGCCTATATTTCAAGGAAACAAAACTTACAATATAAATCTTTTATATTCTATTCAACTTTTACATATATGAACTTGAAGTGAAAATGGGATTCTTTATTGTTTAAATTATGGAAATAAGTAGTGCCAACAACGAATAGGAGAATTCATACTTACGTGTCATTTTCTAACTTATTTTTCTTTTAGAACTCTTTAGCACAACACTATAGAAGAGTTGCAAGCGGAATAGAATATGAAACATTTAAATTGCAATAACAGAATAAATCCTACTATTTTGATATATAAAATAACTGAGATTCCAAAAAAGATAATAATTAACATTTCGTTTGGGGTGATTTTGAGATTTTTAGTTTTATGATGTTCGTGGACAAAATTCCCTAAGACGTAAATAAATCAAAACTTCTATTATACAAATACTAAAATGTAAAAAACTAAGATTTCCACTTATAGATAATTTGTTTGCTTCCCTTCGGATTTGATTCATGCCGCTCCTAATTTCTCCTTTAGATCTTTTCGTTTTGAAATATATAATATTTGGATTATACATAAATTAAATTTAGAATCAAAGATTAGGGAAGAATAGAATTAGAAATCAAAAGTTTAAATATTTAAAATCCCTTACTTAGAAATCCTAAGTGATTCTGAGTCGTAGAGAGGAAGAAAACTAATAGAGTTTTGTTAGCGTTCCAAATAATCTATGAATAAAAGTTAGGGGGCTAGCATTTTATTTATAGTAAAGACACTAGAACCATCGGTTTAAGTTGGTTTGAAATAATAAAATCTGAGCCATTCGTGCCTAATAAAACCCACCATCACAATCACCGATCGACCGCTCCTTCCTAGGTGGTCAAACGCTAGCGGTTGATCGGTCTATTTATTTGGAACATGTGTTTATTGCTCGTTTGATTTTTTTATTTCATGCCTATTTACTTTCTACCGTTAACGTTTTCATTGACGCTAATTCACCCTAACGTTAACTTACTTATTGTTGTTTTAATTTAAAACATTAATGTTATTTAATTTTTAGAATTTGAATTCCATTCGAGTTATTTTAAAATCGAAAGCTTCAAATTTGAATAACTTTTCCGTTTGAGCTTCGATTATAAAACTTGTATATGAAAGTGACCAGAAAATTGCTACGAACGCAATGGTATAACTTTTATGGTCAAATTCCAACATTCACAAAATTTCCATTTTAGCCTTATTTAAATTAATTAATTTCTTATTAATTTTTACGGGGTGTTATAAAATTAATCAAATATATAAGTTAAATCGTTCAATAAATTTAAAATATATATAATTATGTTTAATTATAAATTTTATTTCAATAAATTAACAAGTTTTCTATTTTAAAATATAGATTTTGTTAAATACACAGATACAATAGTTGAAATAAAATTTTACTTATTATTAATAAACAAATTTGGTTAAAATATAAAGATCATCGTTGGATAGAGATGCAACATTTAATAGGAGAAGATGAAAACTGACAGTTGAAGTCACATGTTTGTAAGCTGGAGAATAAACTCGGTAAGCTGATCGCTGCATTTATGCGACAATTTCTGGATGATGACATTTCTTCTTCTGATGATGATGGTGATGGTGGGTAGGCTTCCAGGAAGTGAGCAATATTTGCGTTGATAATGGTGATGGTGATAGTGGCTTATATTTGTTGGATATTTTTTATGTTTTAGCGTTTGTATGTATGTATGCAGACTTATGCTTGGATATTTATGTTTTCAGATGTGTATTTGTGTTGGTTGGATATTTGTGTTGTTGCATTATGCGATGTGTATCAATAATAGTGGTAGACATTTGTGTTAGTTGGATAAATTGTTATGTTAGATGATACAGTTTGGTGATATATGTATCTTTATGATGTTGGTTGGATATTTTTTATGTTGGATGATATAGTTTGGCGATATATGTATCTTTGTGATGTTGGATAATATATATGATATATGAATTTATGATATTATTGTGCTATATTAGTATGATTACATACGAAGTATTTATGAATTTGTGATTGAGGTGAGAAACGCAATAGAAATACTACAAAAATATTTTACCAAAGACGTAGGTAAGGCACCGATAGGATGTCGGAAAATCCAATTTTAACATTTTGAATAGGTGTCGATATGGTGTTGCATCCAACTTTAATATTTTATGGCATCGGCATGACGTAACATTGGCGTTGGAAAAAAGTGTCCGCAAGACACGGTAAAAGACGTTGGTAAGTATCCCACGAAAGGCGTCTAAACGTCGTTGAAAATCGTTTTCTGACATCCCTTTTACCAACGACGTACATGACATTGGCACGATGTCAGATAGGCCTACCAATGCCGCGTCGACGCTTATCGTCTTCGGTAAAAGGGGTAACTTTAGCAGTGATATAAGAAAATATCATACTTGCACCAAAATTGTGAATAACAATATCATCAATTTTGACATCTTCAATCATAGAGTTGCTCACAACGTCATTCGGTAAACCTTAAAAAATAAATTTATTGAAACTTCAAAGTAAATAATGAAAATTAATGACAAAAATAAATACCTCGTTTTCTTTCGTAGAGAGATCAACTAATAACTGTTTTGATATTTCTCTCTCACTTGCTTTCACATAATTATTCTCCATTAGACAATTAATACAGTTTTGATATAGGAATTGCTTTTTTGGAAATTAGAGTTTTTGTGAGAGAAGAAAATGGAAATTACATTGAAAAAGAGTGTCGGCGATGATGTGTAGGACGATGACAAATATTCGATGATGAATCACATGAAAAATTGAAATGACCGACAATGATGATGGGTCGTGTGAAAATTTTGAAGGGCCGAGAAAAGGTTCGATGATTATAAGTTGAGTGAAGAAATAGATAATTGTGATATGAGGAAGAGTTGTAATGTAAGGGAGTGTTTGACATACTTCCCTGGTATGGTTTGAAAATACACAAAACATCACTCCGTTTTTTTAATATGTTTCCAGTCTGTTTTCAAATTCACGCGCGTACAAAGATCCAGATAACCTTTACGTTTTTAACATTTCAAACGCATATAACTTTCTGTAGAAACATCGGATCAGCATACCGTTTTCACCAAAAAATCAAAAAAAATATGATCTTTAAAATGAGATCCACTGTTGATACCAAAAAATCATATTTGCAGTAAAGGTGCAATTATTTTATATATTTGCTGACAATTCTGCAAATTTTGAACATCTTCGATTTTTTTACAATTCTACAACAATTGCATATAATTGCAAACATTTCTGCAATTATATGATAGTCTGTAATTATTGCATATAGTTGCAAAAACGTCTGCAACTATTGTATATAATTGCGGACATTTATGCAATTATATGGTACAATTATTGCATATAATTGCAGAAATGCCCACAACTATTGCATATAATTGCAGACATTTCTGCAATTATTTCATATGGTTGCAGAAATGCTTGCAACTGTTGCATATAATTGCAGATATTTCTGCAATTATATGGTTATTGCATATATTTGTAGAAATGTCTGCAACAATTGCATATAATTGCAGACATTTATGCAATTATTGCATACAATTGCTAAATTTTCTACGATCATATCATATAATTGCAGAAATTTGAAAAACATCAATTTAAAATTTTCGTAAATAGCTTGCCTGCCGTTGTTTTTACATACATACAATACCACTCGTTAGAAAGATAATAAAATTTGTGATTTAATGATGAAAATAGTTTGTTAATTCGTCGTTTCTACAAGAAGTTATTGCGTTTTAAAAATTGATAATTAATGCGGTGTAAATTTTAATTATGGATGAAGAATTAACATTACTAACAAGGGGTAGTGTAGAGAAGAAAATTATAGTATTTGGAAATAGGGATGTAATTTATATCTTTTTTACGAGGAGCATGTTTTGTGTATTGATTTTGGGATATGTCCCTTGTTTTCACGTGATTTAATTGTATTTGTGGTATTAGCTTTATGACCACACTAAAGAAATTTTGTTTCAAGACGAACTTAAATTTTATGTTTGAAAATAGCACTATTGTTTCATGTATGGCCGATACATAATTTTTTGCCTGACGCCCTATGATGAATTATTCGAAAGGGCGATAACGCAAAATACTTCCATTGCTAAGTACCTCAAATAAAATTCGTTTCATCTCTGAAGGAGCAAACTACACATTTTCATCTCAAGATAAGACTTTTATAACATATTATAATTGTAAGGTTTTTTTTATTCATTCACGTTTGATCAACTATAGAAGTACTATTTTTTGTCCTTTTAATTATTCTAGTTTTGTCGTGCGGTCCGCGGATGTACCGTAGTGGAAAGGAAGCTTGGGTTATGACACAGGTTCGATTCCTTCCATATGCTTTCTTATCCTATATAAATTTAATGGAGGTATGGAGGCTTGATCAACGGAAGACTTTACCATACCCTCTTCAGGTGTTTGCGCCAGGTTCACCTGGATTAAAAAAAAAGCTTTGTCGTGCTAAAGCTCAATCATCATACTGTTACGTCGTATAAATATCCTTTCTGAAACTTTTATTTTCATGAGGTGTCTTGTCGTAGCAGTGTTTGAAAAAGTAGCAAAATGAATTCAAATCCATAAAATAATTCATTGGCACACAAGAGTAATATACTTACATTGTCCAAATATATCTTAACATTTTCCAAACAAACATATCTTTATTCAGTCCTCCAACAAATTTTAGTTTCGGTTTCCACATTAAACATCAAGTAATATGCTTGAATAATTTAATAAAGTGACTAAAACAGGTATAGCCTACTCCGTTTGGGACATTTTTCTCTATCGGTTTTAATTGGTTTTCTCTGCCCATTTTAATTGGTTTTGAAGGGCTCTATATTTATGATGTTGTTATAATCATTGCTTGTAAGAATATTTTTTTCCACATCAGTTATTGTTTGGTTATAGAACCGATGTAATGTAATTTTAAAGATAATTTTCAAACCATCAAATTGGGTCGTTTTAAGCGTTATAACATTTTTCTTCAGTTGTAACCTGTCTATTTCTATTGTAGAATTAATCTTCATTAAACTGGAGGATAAATATAAAGATATATATGTAATCTTACTTCAATAGGAAATTCTTAAAACCGGTGTATGTTAAACTCTCAAACATATTGTTATCTCGCTTTTTGGTAAAGCCGTGATACCAAAAGATCGATCGAAAACAAAGGACAGTTCGTCTCAGAGATTGGTCATACTTCGTTTCATTATGGATATCGCTGAATTTTGTCTGAGTCCAGATTGAGCTACAATTGATAGGACATGACAAGAATGAGCATAGAAGTCAGCATCTCAAATTTCAAGTCAATCCGAGTTCATACACTCGAGTTATGATCGATTCAATTTGAAGGGAAAAACACTAATTTCGTATCCATCGTTGTAGGTGTCTTCGAATCCATCGCCGAACTCTAGTTCGAATCGGTCACCTTCGAATCCATCAAAGTATCCCAGTTCGTATCGATCATAAGCGGCCATGTTCGAATCCATCGTGTTCGTATCGATGGACTTCGTACCCATCAGCATGTGAAGCATTTCGTATCCATCAGCTAGTGCCTACTTCGCATCCATCAGGTCGTCATCCTTCATATCCATCGAAGGGTTAAAGTTCGCACCAATCGACTTCGTATCCATGGAGAAGTTGCAAAGCTCGTATCCATCAGAGAAAGGCTAGTTCGTATCCATCAAGCATTGGTTGTTCGACTCCATCAGTGAAGCCTTGTTCGAACCCATCAATGAAGCTTCGTTCGAAACCACCAAGTCAACTAGCCATGGTGACGTGTCATTCATCGATGCGAACGCGCCGAGATGTATGGAGTCGAAGCGGTCAACTCGGAGCGAAATCCGAATCGAAGCGAAGTGTGCGCTCCACGTCAACACGAAGGCGTGTGCCACCATCGGTTCGAAGCGATCGATTCGAACACATCGATTCGAACCAAACAGCCACACAAGGAATCCCATTTCGTATCCATGATAACTCGAGATCCACAAGTCCAAATACCACGAAATTTTCACAGAATCTTGCATACATGTTGAAGAATGTCCACACCAAATTTCACCTCGATTGGATGATTTTCTGATCGATTCGAATGGAGTTCGAATCGATGCCAAAGTGGGCCCAAATTCCCCGAGGCCGGGCGCGTGGGCCCCCTCACGTGCCAGAAGTGGTCTCCCGAATTTTCAGCGAGATATCAGCATCCTACGCCTATAAATAGAACCCAGAGCCAACAGAAAAAGGATCTTTCGACTCTCAAGCGCCCAGACTCTGCCGGATAGAGATCTCCATCATCCTACATCATAACTTTGCTGTTGATTTCGAATTTCCAGTTGTAACTCGTTGTTGATTGCTGTAACAACTTGTAATCATTGAAAGAGAATCAATAAAACTGTAAAAAACTTCACAGTGGACGTAAGCAACATGCCGAACCACTATAAATCGCTTGTCTACGCATTTACTTTACCGTTGATTGGAGTTTTTGTTAGATAATATTCGTTCTGAACTTACATTCTTCATTATTATCTCTTCATCGACTCCCGAAGAGTGTTGACCAAAGGACCGAACGAAAACAAAGGACAGTTCATCTCAGAGATTGGTCATACTTCGTTTCATTATGGATATCGCTGAATTTTGTCCGAGTCCAGATTGAGCTACAATTGATAGGACATGACAAGAAAGATCATAGAAGTCAGCATCTCAAATTTCAAGTCAATCCGAGTTCATACGCTCAAGTTATGATCGATTCAATTTGAAGGGAAAAGCACTGGTTTCGTATCCATCGTTGTAGGTGTCTTCGAATCCATCGCCAAACTCTAGTTTGAATCGGTCACCTTCGAATCCATTAAAGTATCCCAGTTCGTATTGATCATAAGCGGCCATGTTCGAATCCATCGAGTTCATATCGATGGACTTCGTACCCATCAGCATGTGAAGCATTTCGTACCCATCAGCCAGTGCCTGCTTCGCATCCATTTGGTCCTCATCCTCGTATCCATCGAAGGGTTAAAGTTCACACCAATTGACTTCATATCCATGGAGAAGTTGCAAAGCTCGTATCCATCAGAGAAAGGCTAGTTTGTATCCATCAAGCATTGGTTGTCCGACTCCATCAGTGAAGCCTTGTTCAAACCCATCAATGAAGCTTCGTTCGAATCCACCAAGTCAACTAGCCATGGTGACGTGTCATTCATCGATGCGAACGCGCCG
This sequence comes from Allium cepa, assembly GCA_030765085.1. Taxonomy (NCBI): domain Eukaryota; kingdom Viridiplantae; phylum Streptophyta; class Magnoliopsida; order Asparagales; family Amaryllidaceae; genus Allium; species Allium cepa. The sequence goes on along the minus strand of CM060942.1, from coordinate 311,006,138 downwards.
AGATGTATGGAGTCGAAGCTTTCAACTCGGAGCGAAATCCGGATCGAGGCGAAGTGTGCGCTCCACGTCAACACGAGGCGCATGCCACCATTGGTTCGAAGCGATCGATTCGAACGCATCGATTCGAACCAAACAACCACACAAGGAATCCCATTTCGTATCCATGATAACTCGAGATCCACAAGTCTAAATGCCATGAAATTTTCACAGAAGCTTGCATACATGTTGAAGAATGTCCACACCAAATTTCACCTCGATTGGATGATTTTCTGATCGATTCGAATGGAGTTCGAATCGATGCCAAAGTGGGCCCAAATCCCCTGAGGCCGGGCGCGTGGGCCCCTTCACGTGCCAGAAGTGGTCTCCCGAATTTTCAGCGAAATATCAGCATCCTACGCCTATAAATAGAGCCCCAGAGCCAACAGAAAAAGGATCTTTCGACTCTCAAGCGCCCAGACTCTGTCGGATAGAGATCTCCATCATCCTACATCATAACTTTGCTGTTGATTTCGAATTTCCAGTTGTAACTCACTGTTGATCGCTGTAATAACTTGTAATCATTGAAAGAGAATCAATAAAACTGCAAAAAACTTCACAGTGGACGTAGGCAACACGCCGAACCACTATAAACGCTTGTCTACGCATTTACTTTACTGTTGATTGGAGTTTTTGTCAGATAATATTCGTTTTGAATTTACATTCTTCATTATTATCTCTTCAACGACTCCCGAAGAGTGTTGTGACCAATTTTGGTGCAAACACTTTGGTGATTTCACTGAGAAAACTCAGATTTTCTCCTGCTCTTTAGATCTATCATCGATACCAGATTGAACAAATCTAAGAGAGAGATCCAAATCATCAAATCCAATTCCTTCTATTCAGATTTGCATAAAGTCGACGAAAGGAATCTAACTTTCAAGATGGTTAGTACAAGAACCACCTCTAACGCTATCAATCAAGAAGAACAGGATAGACAGAATCCTGCTCCACTACCTCCATCTAATCAAGATGCTACTACACACTCGGGACCGTCGGGTCCGGTTACCCGACAAGAGTTACAGTTGCTACTCCAAGAGATGACCCAGAGTCGGCAACAACTAGCAGAACAGCTACGTGCTAATTCCGAGCTGATCAACAAGCTGGATCGCCAAAAGCGAAAGAGGACCACGAGAGACCATGCTTCTCGCTCCTCCAGCGAAAGTTCTTCATCTTCTGATTATCATAATCAATCTCCACGACCCCGGCTAGATGGGAGTCACATGCCAGCCGCTGGAGATCAACCAATACTGACCGTTGGACAACTGAGAGTTGGTCCATCAGCCAGTTTCCAAACCGGACCCTCCTCCCAAGGAGGTGTCGTCCCTCACCACACCGTAGAATACCGCACCACTAACGTTGCGGTTGAACCAGGGGTCGACGTCCAAGATCAGTCGAACCTGGACCGTCGTCATAGCGGACGTACTCCCGAACCATATGTCCCAGAAGACTATGAGCCAAGAAGGCAAGACTTGGACCATCGACAACCTCCGATCCAACCCCAAAGAATGGAACGTGATCATACTCCGGCGCAAGCTGCACAAAACGCGCAAATGCCAGACCTTTCAGCTATGATACGTCAGATGATCCGTGAGAGCCAGGGACTCACGAATGATGATTGGGGAATTTCCCGAAGCCACGCTCCTTTTACGGACGATATTCTTACCGCTGAACCCCCACGGCGATTCAGGATGCCAACTCTACCCATGTACGAGGGAAACTCCGACCCCAACCAACATATTCTGAAATATGAATGCTCGATGACCGCTGCCAGAGCCGACGATGCAGTGTGTTACTTCCTCTTTTCCAGCGACCTAAAGATGGACGACCTAACGGCTTAAGATTCTCAGCGAATTAGAGAGTTGGATGACTTAAGGGCTTAACGACTTAACAGTTTAAGAGATTTGACCGACTTAAGGCTGAACAGTTACCGACCTAACAGGCTTGAGAGGAATGCCGACCTAAGGACTAAGGGGATACCGACCTAAGACCCAAGAGGATACCGACCTAAGACCTAAAAGGATGCCGACCTAATGCTTTAACAAGGTTGCCGACCTAAGTTAGCTACCGACCTAAGTTAGCTACCGACCTAAGATAGCTACCGACCTAAGTTAGCTACCACCTAAGATAGCTACCGACCTATGACCTATGATAAGTCGTTCATGACCCTAGCAAAGGAAGGCAAGTTCAATGCAGCTACTTGGCACAGTGGCCTCTTAACTCGTACACGATCCAGGACTTACCAGTTAAGCCGTGACTTGCGACTTGCCAGTTAAATCGTTCACGACTCACGACCTAGCCTGAGTCGTCCACGACCTAAAGCTACTAAATGTAAGCCCGATGCCGTACCATTGATACAAAGCTATGTTGACTCGGGGGCGACCTGGGACTTGTACAAACGGGCCTGTGTGAAACCATGGAGGGGCCAGATGAGTCGGCCACGACTTACCTTAGACCGGTCACAACTTACGACCCAAGGGGAAAATCTTCCTATAAATACCAACCTACCTCAAACATGAAAGGGACTTTTTTGGCCGATCTCTTTAAGCGCCGATACTCTGCTGAATTCTTGACTCACTCAACACTTCAAGTACGAAAGACATCTCAACTAACTTCGAGGGGAAATCTAACGCAATCTACATGGATTCAAAGAATTCTTCTGCATCAAAGTTCTAGTTGTTTGTCTCATCAGAATTGTAATTGAAGATTGTTGTAAAGTTGTAATCCATTCAGTAATAAAGAGAATTAAAGTGGACGTAGGCTTACCCTAAGCCGAACCACTATAAAAGCTGTTGTTTTTTCCGCTTTTTCTGTGACTTTTCGACTTGTTTTTAGTTCTCGTGTTCACGGGTGGTGCTTTCGCTTAACTTCAATCTACACCGGGGTGTTAGCGTCTGATTTTTACGTTAACATTTTTGGTGCTTTCATTGAGAGACCAACTCAGGAAACTTCCACTATTGCTCCGCGAAGGATTGTTGAAAGGATTTCTTTTAAAACCAGAAGTTTATTGGAAATAATGGCTCCTGTGAGAAAACGAAGTTCTGTAAGATCCGACAATGTTCAAGGGAATACTGCTACCTCTCCTCCTTCAAGTCAAGCAGCTCCAACTGTTGGAGTTACGCGAGCAGAATTGGACGCTGTAGTTCTGGGGCTGAATCAACAATTGAATGCTCAGAATGCGCAGTTGGAAGCCCAAAATGCCCTGATCTTGAGTAAGTTGAATGATCTGCTTGAGGCAAATCGTCAACCGGTTAATAATGATGGGAACCCTACTGTGGGAGTTCAGGATGTTGAAGGAAACATTTCTCAAAGAGCCGCAGACCCTGTAGAAAGGACTCCTCCTCAAGTTGGAGGATCAGGGCCGCAGCCGACCCTCCGTGAACGATTGTCAAGGCAGAATTCATAGAGAGTGGCTGATGCGTGCCCTCCAGAGCCTCTAAATGATGAAGAGTATTTTTTGGGTATGGTTCGTCAAATCATGAAGGAAAATATGCGAAGAGATGAAGATGAGAAAGAGTGGGGTTTTGCTCCAAGCAAAACTCCATTTACTGAGAAGATCTTGAAGGCGGAGTTCCCAAGGAAATTCGTTCCCCCTACTATTCCGGCTTACAAGGGGACGAGTGATCCTAACGAATTTCTGTATAAGTACGACTGGCATATGACTAGCGTCAGGGCGTCGGATGAAATTAAATGTCGATATTTTCCGGTATATCTCGAAGGCGTGGCTCTATTGTGGTTTACAAAGCTGCCGGTCAGGTCCATCGACCAGTTCTCCGATTTGGCCAGGAAATTTAAGGAGCAGTTTCGACTGTATGCTTCTAAAGCAAAGGATATAATGTCACTGTCAAGTCTAGAGCAAAATCCTGGAGAATCCATCAGGTCATTTTTGAATCGTTTTAACATAGCTTTGGCCGAGGTAGATAATGCTGAGCCACGCATGGTCCTAACATACTTGATGAGGGCGATTGACAAATCGAGTGAATTTGGAAAATGGTTGAAAATGAAGGAACCAAACTCACTTGACAAATTCTACAAGAAAGCGGATGAATTTATACGCTTGGAGAGCCTCCAAACACCGGCTAAGGTGGTATCAGCGGAAGCCGGGAACAATGGCGCTGCTTCGAACAAGAAAGAACCTAACACTCAGAAAAGGGGAAATGATGGTGGAAAGAAACAGGGAGATGCTAAGAAAGGCCGTCCTTTCAATTTCACACCCTTGACCGATACCCCTGAGAACATCTTTTTTGCGACCAAGGATGATGTCAATTATCCGACACCACCTAAAATGAGAGTTGGGATTAGGATGGAAAAAAGTGGAAGGTTCTGCCGGTTCCACAACCAGCCCGGCCATGACACCAACGAATGCCGTCAGTTGAAAGAGGTAATTGAACAACTCTTGAAGGAAAACAAACTCCAGCAGTATGTGAAAAGGAACAGAAATGCCCCAGCTTCGTCAACTCAAGGACAACAAGTTCTCGTTCACTGTCTTGCCTCGAGTGAGAAGGCCGTAGAGCATGAATCGGAAAGACCTGCTATCAATATAATAACTGGAGGACCTCACCCAGCAGGCAAAAGCTGGGGCGAGATGGAAAGGTATGCCCGGGCCTTGAGGCATGTACCAGCTGAAGAGAATGTTTTTGTTTTAGAAAATGATGCGCCTTTAAAACAACAAAAGACTTCCATAGATGATATTGTATTCAGTGCCAGGGATTCTTTGGGTATCGAGGCTCCGACTATAGATCCTTTGGTCATATCCGCTGGTATTGGGCCAGCAACTGTGAGAAGAGTTCTTGTTGATTGTGGAGCTTCATGCAACATCCTCTTCAAGAAGACCTTTGATCAAATGAAAATTCCAATGGCTGATGTTCAAGCTTCATCACTTAAGATTGCTGGGTTTGCTGGAGAACCCAAGCAGCCGATTGGGACCATAGATTTGTTTGTGGAACTTGGAAAGGGATTGAGGAAGGTAGCTCGAAAGCAAACCTTTATAATTGTTGAAGAATTCTCTGCCTACAATGCCTTTTTAGGCCGACCAACTCTTGCTGCGTTCAAAGCTGTTCTTGCCCCATGGTGTCTGACTCTAAAATTCCCCACAGATAACGGAGTTGGTGTGATTAAGGAAGACCAAGATGCGGGGAGAGAATGTTACTTTGCAGAGTTGCGAGAATCAAGGAAAAGAGAAATGGGAAAAGGTGCGGCGGCTCCAGTCCGCATCAAAGAACCAACCTTGTAGCAATTACAGGGTGGACCCAGCACTGGTGAATGTAGTGCCGCACGAAGAGAGATGGATCCAAGGAAACCCAGTGCAGGGGAGAATATGGTAGTACCAGTAGAGGTAACAGTGTTGGTGCCTGTTGACCCAAAGGACCCAAACAAAGTGCTTAATGTGGGTTCACAACTCAGTACAACAGTTCAGAATGTTCTGATTTCATTTTTGAAGGCTAATTTGGATGTGTTCGCTTGGACTCATGCTGACATGTGTGGAATATCCCCAGAGATTGCAGTACACACTTTGGACGTTGATCCAAAGTTTACACCTGTGAAACAGAAGAGAAGAACCCAGGGTCCTGAGAGAATGGCAGCGTTAAAAGAAGAAGTAGATCGGCTCATGGAGAACGGTTTCATCAGAGAATCTACTTATCCAAATTGGGTATCAAATCCAGTGCTGGTGAAAAAGGCTAACGGAAAGTGGAGAGTATGCATTGACTTTTCAGATTTGAATAAAGCCTGCCCCAAAGACTGTTTCCCACTGCCCAGGATCGATCAGTTGGTGGATGGGACGGCAGGACATGAATTGTTATCTTTTATGGATGCATACTCCTGATATAACCAGATTATGATGCATGAGCCAGATCAAGAGGATACGAGCTTCATCACAGATGTTGGTCTCTACTGCTATAAGGTCATGCCTTTCGAACTCAAGAATGCAGGGGCAACTTACCAAAGGCTTGTCAATGCCATGTTTAAACCACAGATTGGCAAGACAATAGAAGTTTATGTTGATGATATGCTAGTAAAGTCTAAGAAAGCAGTGGACCACATGGATCACCTGGCAGAGATGTTTGTAGTACTCCGTAAGTACAGAATGAAGCTTAATCCCCTGAAATGTTCATTTGGAGTGGAGTCTGGAAAGTTTTTGGGTTTCATTGTGAGCGCTAGGGGCATTGAAGCCAATCCAGCTCAGATCACTGCCCTGAGGGAAGTCAAGGCTCCTAGAACGAAGAACGAATTGCAAAGTCTCAATGGAAAGGTTGCTGCTTTGAGTCGGTTCATTTCAAAAGCTACTGACAAATGCATTCCATTCTTTGATGCTCTGAAGAAAGGAAGAAAAAACTTTGAGTGGACTCCTGAATGTCAAAAAGCATTTGACGAGTTGGTTCGTCATATGGAAGTGCCTCCGATACTTTCAAAGCCTGACAGTGGTGAAGATCTCTTCATATATTTGGCAATTTCGTCTCATGCTCTCAGTGCAGTGTTGGTATGGGAAGACGCAAGGATTCAACGCCCAGTCTATTACGTCAGCAAAAGATTCACTGGGGCAGAGATGAACTATACAAGATTAGAAAAGTTCTTGTGAGGTGACAAAGAGATCGCTCAACCCTTCGAAAGTGTCGTCCCCGCTCTGCCTGACAGGGCTTGTTTTCCCGGCTTCTTCGCCGGACTTCTGTGAACGTTGGGGAGATCCCTGTGGCTCTTCTTCCTCAATGACTGGGGCAAGTGTGGATTTACCAGACGACCCCGCAGCATCGACAGTGGTAGAGCACTTCACCAGAGAAGCTTCGGAGGTAGTTTCTTTTGGTAAAGGTTCGTCAGCGGAAACTGGGGCATCTAATGCTTTAGGCGGAGAGTCTGGAACCTCATGGGGGTGTGTAGAGCGAGAAGCGTGCAAAAGTCCATACTGATGCAAAAATTCATCCCTCAACAAAAATTTTATACTTCTCTCTTATGCGGCCACAGCACTTAAGCTTTCAAAAACTTGCTTATGGCTTGGATCTCTAGAAGGGAGAGGAAGTGCTGAAAAGAGCAAAGCATGAAATTAGCAGTTGGTAGTTCGGATCTCGAAAAAGTTTGGAAATGGAGAAAATAGAAACAGGTAATCTTACTTCCTACTCTCCAGATGGCATAAAACTCTAGAGGGCAGCGAGCAGAGAAAAACTGGTTCAAAAATCCATGAACACTTTCTGTAAGATCAGAAATAAGCTTGCGGTTTCTAGCACTTCTCACAATAATGAGGGAAGGATGGTCTTTACTCTTTGCAAACGAGCATAAGTAGCGAATTTCTTCAAAACTCGGCAAGCGATCAAGAGTTCTCCTAAACAAAACACACAACCCCATCAAAATGGCGTAGCCATTAGGATGAAGTTGGAATGGAGAGATTGTCAACCGAAGGAGAAGGGTTCGGAGGAAGTCGTTAAAAGGAGGAATCGCCCCTCTTAAGCACATTTGACGATTGACTGCGAAAAAACCATGAGGAGGACTGTCGGCAGTATCATTTGGTCCGGGTAGTAGAGCATCATTTTCAGCAAAGCCAAACTGAGTGCGTAGCTGAATAAACGCTCTCGGAGTTAAGATAGTCGAAGTTCTCTCTGGAGGGTTCTCTACGGGAATAGCTATCGGAAAGGTCTCTTCAGCTTGAGCTACCCCTTCTTCTTCTTGGTGGGAATTCATTCTACACAAACAGCTGGATATTCAAACATGAAGGTGCACGTTTCTAAAGTGTGTTGAGTGTTGTGTAAAATCAATCAAGCAATAAGCAAATGTAACTGGAATAAAAACTAGCAAGTATTTGTCAGTTGTAAAGTCCAGGGTTCATTGTTTTAATATGCAAGTGTAATGTTGATGCAAACAAATCGGTTCAAGTTAGCGATGCTTTGCATTAATACTTCACTTTAGTTGATTGGTTCACAACATTTCATACAGTGTATTTAAGTTGATTACTTTATGTCGACTAATCTGTCATTTGATATGGGCAGTCAATGGCAGTATATTCGCCTTGGTTTTTGTGATTGTTGTTTTCAGCAGGTTGTTAGCCTATGAGTCAATGTGGTCTGTGAAATAAGGCAACAAAGTTGAAACAATCCAGAATTTAAGCAGTTCAGTACAATAGATCAAGTTAAGAATTCAAATTGGAACTATGCTTTTAAGTGAGAATCCAAGTTGGGCATCCAAGTATTAACTCGACCACGATTTAAAGGTTAACTCAGCCACGGTTTAAGGGTTGGATCGGCAGAAGATTAGGTCTGCAGTTTCCCCTCCAAGGGTTAACTCGGCCATGGTTTAAGGGTTGGATCGGCAGAAGATTAGGTCGGCAGTTTTTCCCCCAAGGGTTAACTCGGCCACGATTTAAGGATTAGGTCGGCCAAAGGTTAGGTCGGCCAAAATCACTGGGTCGCGTCCAAGGCAGTATCTCACTCTACTCAACCCGATAACCCGTTAACTTCCAATAACAACAGAATCCACCATCTTCTCAAGAAAAACCCGAAAACTGATCCAAATCACCACAGAACTACCATAAACCTAGCACAATGCTATAATCCTATGAATCGCAATGACGACATTGCCAATAACGATTAAAATCAATCGCAACTTAACTCGAGAGCCATGCAAGGCATGCAAAGGTGATTTGGGGTCAGAAGGTAAAGGTTCGTGTTTCAATAAAGTCGCGATTGAATAAGGGACCAAATTCACTTACGTGGGATAATAGTAAGATGGATTGTTGGTCGATTAACTTGGATTCGCCTTTGGGAATTCGAAAAGTCTCTAATGGCAGAAAAGGATGTGGGAGCAGTTGATGAGGAGGAAGAAAACGAGCTAACGCTTATATAGAGCAGAAGCAAATAGATGTGCAGATTAAGCCATCTCTTAGGTCGCCCGCGACTTAGTAAAGTTTGGTCGAAGCACACGACCTATGACCTAGGCGTGTACTTCGAGGGGCAAGTGTTACTTCCTCTTTTCCAGCGACCTAAAGATGGACGACCTAACGGCTTAAGATTCTCAGCGAATTAGAGAGTTGGACGACTTAAGGGCTTAACGACTTAACAGTTTAAGAGATTTGACCGACTTAAGGCTGAACAGTTACCGACCTAACAGGCTTGAGAGGAATGCCGACCTAAGGACTAAGGGGATACCGACCTAAGACCCAAGGGGATACCGACCTAAGACCTAAAAGGATGCCAACCTAATGCTTTAACAAGGTTTCCGACCTAAGTTAGCTACCGACCTAAGTTAGCTACCGACCTAAGATAGTTACCGACCTAAGTTAGCTACCGACCTAAGATAGCTACCGACCTATGACCTATGATAAGTCGTTCACGACCCTAGCAAAGGAAGGCAAGTTCAATGCAGCTACTTGGCACAGTGGCCTCTTAACTCGTACACGATCCAGGACTTACCAGTTAAGCCGTGACTTGCGACTTGCTAGTTAACTCGTTCACGACTCAGGACCTAGCCTGAGTCGTCCATGACCTAAAGCTACTAAATGTAAGCCCGATGCCGTACCATTGATACAAAGCTATGTTGACTCGGGGGCGACCTGGGACTTGTACAAACGGGCCTGTGTGAAACCATGGAGGGGCCAGATGAGTCGGCCACGACTTACCTTAGACCGGTCACAACTTACGACCCAAGGGGAAAATCTTCCTATAAATACCAACCTACCTCAAACATGAAAGGGACTTTTTTGGCCGATCTCTTTAAGCGCCGATACTCTGCTGAATTCTTGACTCACTCAACACTTCAAGTACGAAAGACATCTCAACTAACTTCGAGGGGAAATCTAACGCAATCTACATGGATTCAAAGAATTCTTCTGCATCAAAGTTCTAGTTGTTTGTCTCATCAGAATTGTAATTGAAGATTGTTGTAAAGTTGTAATCCATTCAGTAATAAAGAGAATTAAAGTGGACGTAGGCTTACCCTAAGCCGAACCACTATAAAAGCTATTGTTTTTTCTGATTTCTCTGTGACTTTTTGACTTGTTTTTAGTTCCCGTGTTCACGGGTGGTGCTTTCGCTCAACTTCAATCTACACCGGGGTGTTAGCGTCTGATTTTTACGTTAACACAGTGAAGTGTCGTAGTTTCCCCATATCCTTGGGGGGCATTGCTACCATGTAGTTCACTCGATTGCCACCTCGATCCATCTCTTCATTCGATCAGTTGGCCACAAAATTCGTTGAACAATTTCGCATGCACATCGCAAGGCCGAAAGATGTCAACACTCTGTCTAGCGTCACTCAAGCTCCTGAAGAAACGCTCAGACACTATTTAGAGAGATTCCATACTGCATGTGCGGAGATCAGCAGTCCAAACGATAACTCCATCCTTATGGCATTGACTAAGGGGATCGACCCCGATTCTGAGTTTGGCAACTGGTTAGCTGGAAAACCACCTGCATCGTTGGACCGTTTCCATGCCAAGGCGGCTCAATTCCTGAGACGGGAAGATGCAAAACAGTCTAGGAAGCAAACTGATGCGGGGCCAAGCACGGAAGGAATCCAAAGCGATGTCGCAATCAAACAGTCCGGTGAGAGCTCCGGAAAAGTTCAGTTGAACATTAAAAACAAACAAGCTCGGCGAAGAGAGAGCATGAATCAAACTAGAAAACGAGATCAAAATCATGGCTCACAGTGCAAGAATCCAATGTTTGACAGTTACACTCCTCTGAATACATCACTAGAGGACTTGTACTTACAAACCTGTAATACAATTCAGTACCAAAAACCTGCACCAAAACCGTCGTCAAAGAGACAAATCCAAACGGGAAAGTTTTGCAGATTCCATGAAAGCTACGGGCAAAATACGAACGAGTGTTGTCACTTACAAGATCTCGTTGAAAAACTGATCAGAGAAAGGAAGCTGGAACAGTTTGTGCGGACACCGCAGCCCAGAGAAGCGGGCCCATCAAATCAAAACAATGAACCCAATCGACCGAGACAGGAGGGCTCCACTTGTCCCCATGGAAGATTGGTGATAAACGCCATCAGTGGCGGACCAACTTTCTCAGGAGCCTGGAACGACGAAGATCTTTGTCACTGTCACACATGACAGGCTCATTCAATCTATGAATACTTTGCAATTTCTTTTACATTCCGAAATTTGAACTTGTAATAAGGCACTGACTTTGCCATATTTTCTTATTCCAGCAATAAATTACTATCTCTTCAAGCTAGAGCTGTGATTCACCGAATGCAACGTTCAACAATCACGACACACGAAGAGCTAAGTTCCATCAAACAATGGAATTTATTCAAATAGTGAGTGACTGTGATACGACCGGCCACTCACTAAGTGAAACCCCAGCTCGGGGGCAAGCCATCACATCAAAGGCTGAACCGAACCAACACACGATAGTCCTACAACGGACTCCAAATTCCTAGAGTGTGAATTGGAGTATAAACATCCAACAACTCGTTCCCAGAGTGCGAACGGACTCTAAATTCCCAGAGTGCGAATCGGAGTATAAACATCAAATCCATCGTTCCCGAAGTGTGAACGAATTCCTAAAAAGCCCAAACAAGTGTGACTGGCCATCTATCAGCCAACTCCAATTTCCCAGAGCGTGAATTGGAGTATAAATATAGATTACAAGTTCCCGGAGCGCGAACCGAAGCATCCGTGTTAACTCCAACTTCTTAGAGCGTGAATGGAGTATAAACATAAATTACAGGTTCCCGGAGTGCGAACTCAAATATACATGCTATCTCCAAGTTCCCAAAGTGTGAATTGGAGCACAAATACCAAGTCAATGTTCCCGGAGTGCGAACCGAAATATCAATACTAACTCCCAGTTCCTAGAGCGTGAAGTGGAGTATAAACATCAATTCCAAGTTCCCGGAGCGCGAGCCGTATTACAAACATCGATAACTCTCAAATTCCTGGAGTGCGAACCGGATTATCGATCTCAAATTATCCTAAGTCCCCAGAGCGTGGACATGTGCTTAAGATTTGCAATAAGTGCAATCAACCACCAGGATGCAAATGTTGTTCCCCAAGACCGGGGGGCAAAAAAGCTAAGTGTTAATCACTAAACAAAGTGATACAATGTCCGAAGTTCAACTTATTCATCGATAACAACATGTGACCAAGATTTTCAGACTTAGCAAATAAAACGAACTCTACTTGATGGTAAAAACACCACAAGTACACTGGACTAAAAGCTAAACACTGCAAATACTTAAGCACAAATGAAATGAGAATTGAAACAAAGAAATTGAATTTTATTTCAACTAACTATAGACGAGGACTTACATGCAAATAAGTTCTTCCAAAAAAGAATTCCTACTAGTAGGGGCCGAACCTGCGTCTATACACGGCCTACTACGGAAAACAAACACAAGTTCCTATCTATCAAAAAATCCGCTCAAATGACCCATCTATTTCTTCTTTTTCAGTCTCCTTATCAGCGGTTCGTCCTCGGACGCGCTAGAAACAGAGATCCTTCGTTTGGAGTGCTTCCTCTCCGGTGGCTGCTCTTCGAATGGGGGCATAATGTCACATCCTCCTCAGAGCTTGAATCTACATGAAGGCTTCCCACCGGAGGAGTAGGAGGGACTGGATCCGCAACGGAAGATGGGATAGTGCCACCCGATGGAATTATCCTTAAAGGTGCTGGGCTATGCGCCGCCGTACTGCCACCGATACTGCCACCTTGCCCCGCAGCCTCTAATTTTGCATTAATCTTGGCCAGAATTTTTTCATCGCGAATCGCTTGGGCCTGGCTGGGGCCATCTGCAGTCTGCATTGAAGAGCTAGAGGTTGGCGGGAGGTCACCAACGATGAACGGCAAGTCTGAAGAGAAGCCACCCTGCTGGCCGAGCAGCTCGCTCACCATTTTCTCATCAAGAGATAGTGCGCTCCCCTGCGTCACCTCAGTTGACACTGCTGTCACGGCGGTCGTCTCAGTGATGATGGCCTTCTCCCCTTTACTTAATTCTTGAGTCGCGGCAGTCGGCGCAACTCCAGTCACTGAGCAAAGATACGAAGTTATTAGTAACTGCTTCAAAACAAACTCCCTATTTGGAATACACTTGAGATAAGTTCGGAATACCTTCCTCAACGTGGCCTGCTGACGACGGGGCAGCTTCAGAAACGTGCTCCCGGATAGGAGATAACTGCGGTTTCTCTGGATTATAGGCAGGGACTGACTGTGAGTCAACCGCAGATGTGGGCTCTGACGGAAGTGGAGAGGTGATCTCAAGAACTGGAGCTCAATGCTCAACGCCGGAACCTTCCCCGACTTCCAAATAACGGGCGCCGACCGTCTCCTTCTCATGAGAAATTATAGCGTCATGAAGGATTTTCTTTTCGTCTTCGGTCAGCAACCGGTTTTCAAGCTCAAACTGGTCAATTGATTCATCCGGATGCGCCGCTTTCTCTTCCTCAATCAGCCGATTCCAGGCGCTATGAAGATGTGCCGGATAATCTTCGAGCCAAGCCAAATTCCTATGCCTTAGCACGTTGGCGTTATAAGTAATAAGGAGGTCTTCAATGTCGGCCTCCAGCTTGGACTCGGCAATTTCGATTTTTCTATCAACATCGGCTTCGATCTCCATTACTTTGGCCATCGCAGCGTCGCGCTCGGTCCGAAATTCTACTGCCTGATCACATGCCTCCTGTGTGGAAATATTGGCGGTATCCCTTTCCTTCATAATTTCAGAAACTTTAGCCTTAAGCTCATTAAGCTCTTTCAAAGCCGCATCTCACTCGGCGGCGACGATGGTGTTCCAGTGGCCCATGTCTTCCACCGTGACATAGTGCTCTTTTTTCATCCTATCCATGGCCACTTGAGCTTCATCGGCCTTCGTAAGAGCCTCCATTTCTGATTTTCGAGACGATTTAGCTTCTGTGTTCAGCACTTGTATGATGCGATCTTTTTGAGCTAGCTCGGCTTGAAGCTTTTCGATGGTAGCCGCTCGTTCGAAGGCTAATGACGACGCTTTCTCGGCCACCTTATACCACGCCTTGTATTGGGCATAAAAATCGTGCACATAATCGTGCGCCACCTGCTCGGCCTCCGGCGGGATTATTTTCAGGTGAAGAGGAAAGATGTAGTTATCAAAGCAAATATTCGGGAAGTCCTTCTTTAATTGCGCAAGCCTGATTGCTCCTTCCCCCGAAATTTCAGTAGGAGGCTGTTCCGCAACTACTGGAGACATTGCCTCAGATCTGGGATGGTGGGGCTCGGATCTAGAAGATTGAGAAGCTGACTTGTACCGAAAGGAATCGGAAGGACGAGAAACATAGGCAGAAGGTTGTATAGGAGCTCTGGGAGGAGGAGTGCAAGATCGAGACCGACGTCTGTAGTCCCTATCTCTTTCATACCGTTCTTGGCTAGAATACCCGAAGTACCTACGATCATAATCCCTGTCTCCTTCTCTTCGTTGTGACTCGTAATATGAGGAAGATTTACGAGCATGTCGCAGATTCCCTAACATCGAACCACGTCCAGTCATAATATCTGCAAAGAGAAATGAGAATAAAGTTAGTGGTTTTTTGAAACCGATGACCTACGACTAAGGGTTATGTAGTGTCGTGAAATGTGTATGAATATGCATTCCCCCCGACCAACCAGAAGTGTCGACCACGCTAGTAATAAAAGGCTCGCTCAATTCTAGAGTACGATGGAATTCCTCCAACCCGACATCATGTTGAAAAGACACATCATCCGGGATTGGAAGATCGGCAAGCCCTTCAAAGAGACTTTCTGTTCTTGAGGGAGACCTCTCCGAAATTCTAATTCCGGGGGTGGGCCGGGACATGACGACCGACTTCCGTCTTCCCTTTTCAGGCGACTTAAAAACGATTGCCTTGCCTTTTCTCTGCTCCGCGATATCTTGAACTACATCAGTAGGCCCGGCCAACGGCTCATCATCAGTATGGGTTCTTTCAGAATCAGCCTCCTCGACTATAATAACTTTAGGCTTCTTGTGCTTGACTTGATTTTTCGAGACGGTCCTTAGTGCCCCGTCAAACTTTATGCTCTGCCCCTGTTCGATCAACCCAAAAGTCCGGAGATTCCCATCCGTCAAAAGCAACTCGATATCCCTATCTTCGCTCGGGACTTCTCGAAGTACTCGCACTATCTCCTTAAAGTGTTCACCTTCGGATCGCTGGATCGTTGCTGTAAAAAATATATATATATAAGTTTCACTTCGACTGCAATTGCCTTGATAATTATTTGAGAACTCAGCTATACTTACGTCTGAATAACCATCGCCGGGCGAACCCTGGAGGACATCTGACGTAAAACCATTCCGTCATGTAATAACTCAACCTGGTCCAGGACCCAGTGACCACTTGACAATTCCTCACTGCTTCCAAAAATGTGAAGGAGGGGTAATCACTTCGAGTTTTGAAACCGAACAGATATCTGATCTCGATCGGGATCGATGGTCTATGAAGGTACTCCATGAAGACAATGAACAAGCTATTCATGGAAGCATATCCGTTCGGGTGTAGTTGAGATGAGGCGATCCTCAAAAAAGACAGTACTTCCCTTATGTACTCATTGAACGGAGGAAGCGTCCCGGCCGTGCACGCGTGGCGATTGAATGCGGTATATCCCTCCGGCGGATTGTGTGGTCTATCATTCGGTCCCGGTAATAACACGTCGTCCAGTGACAGGCCATGCCTTAAGCATATCCTCCCCAACATATCTTCAGAAATATTGGATTGAACGGAATCCGATGGATTGGCAATAAAAGACGCATTAGGAAATTCGTCCGGGGCTGGACCGATGATCTCAGGTTCAATATCCGGAACCTCTAGTCTCGAAGTAACTGTACTTTGAATCTCTTGCTGCTGCGAACTTGAAGGTTCCATGACTAGTTAACTCATGAGAAACCATCGTTAGACGACAAATGACCCGTGCATTCCCCAATGTAAAGTGTATGAATGTGTGTTGTGCAATGTTGTGCATTACTTGAATAAATGTCGCAGAGTTAAAGGAAATATGCAAACGACGAGGCTACGGAGTCCAGTTATAATGACCGTCATCGCTGACCGTCATCACTAAACTATTTATATGATGGAAGTTGATTTGGTTAGAAGTTGTTATGGTTCCATCGACGAGCTTCGAAAGGTAGTTGAGTATGCAGTTTAATATTCAAGACCAAATATGCGGGAATGAAGCTCGTCGGAATTATGCTAAGAAAATGTCAAACTTTCGTATCCATCATAGAGGGTATTGAATCGATCGCAGGAAGCTTGTTCGAACCCATCATGATCCCACTTCGAATTGATACTGAGGGGCGCGCTTCGAATCGATGGTCAAGGGACGAGTTCGTATCCATCCATGAAGGATGACTTCGAATCGATCCTTGGTTAACTAGTTCACACCGATCAGGAAAACCTCAACTTAACATCGATCACGTTCGAATCGATACCTTTCGTATCGGTCATAAAGATGTAATTTGTATCGATGTAAAGTTAAGGACTTCGAGTCGACCAATAGCTATTTCTCGTATCGATCATTTCGTATCGATGCGACACGTCACAATAGTCAATTGGTGCGAACTGCATCACCTCCATGAGGACATCCTAGGGATCGATGCGAAATCCAAAGAAAAATGATGCCGCCCTCATCGATTCGAACACGAGTCCCCGGATCGATTCGAAACTCCTCCAAACCAAATTTGGCTTTATCAATCACCAGAGTGGTCAATCGATGAAGAAGAGGTAGGTTTGAAATAGCCTTGCCGTTTGGATTCGTGGTTAATTACCTAATTTGAGTGTGAAACTCGAGGAATTGAAAGATTTGGATCTTGATTGGTTCGAAGACGTGACACAGTGTTTTTCTCTCTGAAGCTCTGAGTCGATGCAAAGCACAGCAAACACAAGGCAACATGAAAAGTGAAAAAGTGAAAAAATGGCAAAGCCCCTGCTATTTATATGGAACCTAGAAAGTGACCGGGACGTTTCGCATCCCAGTCAACTTGACCGGTCGCAACCAGTCAAAACATGGATCGGTTCGAAATCTCCGTTCAGACCCATTTGCCTAAGGCCTCATCGATGCGAAGTTACCCTCACACTTCATCGATACGAAGTATACAACCAAGGCTGTACAGAGGACATTGAGCTCCATCGATGTGAAACGAACAGTGAGCACATCGGCTCGAAGCCTTCGTTCGCATCAACAATTTCACAGCTCCATTCGCTGCATATCGATACGAACAACAATTTCGTATCCATCAGAACCTACCGATACGAACAGCGACTTCGTATCCATCAAACCTGTCGATACGAGCCGCAGTTTCATATCCATCAAAACCAATCGATACGAACGGCAATTTCGTATCCATCCTTTCTCATCGGTACGAATGGACGTTTTGTACCCATCCAAGCTCATCGATACAAACTGTCATTTCGTATCCATCATTTCGACCCGCATCGGTGTGAGAAACTACTTTCCAACCTTTTACATCGATTCAGGAGAAGATCGATACAAGAGGATAATCAAAAACAACCATCAAGCGTTGTTTCAGCTCAAATTTCCAAATCGGTTCAGGAGAGAATCGATACGAAATTCAGTAGCAACCAAAACTGACAACGACTCGTGGACCCACGACGTTAACAAAGGTCAAACTAACATATATGCATATATGTCGGACTAATATTCGATTTTAAACATTTATAGGGATCGAATACTCATCTTGTTACAAGTACAACAACCAACAGCTAAGCACTATTATACAACAATCAATCATATCAACGCAAGGTTACAGCAATACAGAATACGAGTCTCAACGAAAAAGAGAGCAATGATTGTTCCAAGAGAAATTGCAGCTTTTCAAAGCACGTCATGTTTCCACAAGACGTACTTTGGGGGCAAATGTTATCCCTTTTTTGGCAAAGCCATGATACCAAAAGATCGATCGAAAACAAAGGACAGTTCGTCTCAAAGGTTGGTCATACTTCGTTTCATTATGAATATCGCTGAATTTTGTCCGAGTCCAGATTGAGCTACAATTGATAGGACATGACAAGAAAGATCATAGAAGTCAGCATCTCAAATTTCAAGTCAATCCGAGTTCATACGCTCAAGTTATGATCGATTCAATTTGAAGGGAAAAGCACTGGTTTCGTATCCATCGTTGTAGGTGTCTTCGAATCCATCGCCGAACTCTAGTTCGAATCGGTCACCTTCGAATCCATCAAAGTATCCCAGTTCGTATCGATCATAAGCGGCCATGTTCGAATCCATCGAGTTCGTATCGATGGACTTCGTACCCATCAGCATGTGAAGCATTTCGTGTCCATCAGCCAGTGCCTGCTTCGCATCCATCAGGTCGTCATCCTTCGTATCCATCGAAGGGTTAAAGTTCGCACCAATTGACTTCGTATCCATGGAGAAGTTGCAAAGCTCGTATCCATCAGAGAAAGGCTAGTTCGTATCCATCAAGCATTGGTTGTTCGACTCCATTAGTGAAGCCTTGTTCGAACCCATCAATGAAGTTTCGTTCGAATCCACCAAGTCAACTAGCCATGGTGACGTGTCATTCATCGATGCGAACGCACCGAGATGTATGGAGTCGAAGCGGTCAACTCGGAGCGAAATCCGAATCGAGGCGAAGTGTGCGCTCCACGTCAACACGAAGGCGCGTGCCACCATCGGTTCGAAGCGATCGATTCGAACGCATCGATTCGAACCAAACAGCCACACAAGGAATCCCATTTCGTATCCATGATAACTCGAGATCCACAAGTCCAAATGCCACGAAATTTTCACAAAAGCTTGCATACATGTTGAAGAATGTCCACATCAAATTTCACCTCGATTGGATGATTTTCTGATCGATTCGAATGGAGTTCAAATCGATGCCAAAGTGGGCCCAAATTCCCTGAGGCCGGGCGCGTGGGCCCCCTCACGTGCTAGAAGTGGTCTCCCGAATTTTCAGCGAGATATCAGCATCCTACGCCTATAAATAGAGCCCCAGAGCCAACAGAAAAAGGATCTTTCGACTCTCAAGCTCCTAGACTCTGCCGGATCGAGATCTCCATCATCCTGCATCATAACTTTGCTGTTGATTTCGAATTTCCAGTTGTAACTCGCCGTCGATCGCTGTAGCAACTTGTAATCATTGAAAGAGAACCAATAAAACTGCAAAAAACTTCACAGTGGACATAGGCAACACGCCGAAGCACTATAAATCGCTTATCTACGCATTTACTTTACTGTTGATTGGAGTTTTTGTTAGATAATATTCGTTCTGAATTTACATTCTTCATTATTATCTCTTCAACGACTCCCGAAGAGTGTTGTGACCAATTTTGGTGCAAACACATATATTGATCGGTTATAACAACATTTCATGTAAACAAATCAAAATCGATACGATCCTTGACTATCAAAATCGGTACTTTTTAAACCTCGCATAATCGTACTATAAAATTTCTCAAGCGAAGCCTTTGGCTTCATTTTGTTTAGATAAGAAATATTAATTTTCTAATGCTTACTGCTCTTTTTACTTTGGTTGTTTACAAAATTTGGGGACAATTACAAACTTCATCCCCAAATTCAAATTCCCTTCCAACTCTTTGTCACCGTACCACCTCATCGCCAAAGCCTCCCCGCGCTTCATCACCTTAGGGCGGCACTGCCTCACCGCCCATATCTCATCAACCTTGTCACCTAAAACATCAACCCCATCACCACCTAAGTACATCGAGATGCCCAACACTAAACTCTACTCTAAATAACAAAAGCCGCTTGATTTTGCCTCTGCACCACCATGGCACGACACATCATTAGAATTTGAAACATTATCGTCAATTTGAAGTAAGAAATAATCAACAAACTAAAACTGCTAAACCAAACTAGTATTAAATCAGCAGAATGCTATATTCATTTTTCTATCGTTTATAAAATGCTAAATTAAACTAGCATTAAATAAACAAAGTGCTACATTCATTTTTTAGACTTCAGAAATTGCTAATCTAACTAGCACTATTAATCATTTGTATAGTTTAAAAAAATGCTAAAACAAATTAGCGTTATACACATATAATGCTATTTTCATTTTCTGGAGTTTAAAAGATGCTAAACTAAGCTAACATAAAATTAACGTAGTGATACATTCATTTTTTATAGTTAGAAAATAATAAATCAAACTAACTCCATTATTCATTTTTACAGTTTAAAAAATGTTAAATTAAATTAACATCATATACATATAATAATATAATCATTTTTACTTACTAGCTATATTTAGCATTTTCGGTTGTTAATCGTTTAAAAAAACCGTTGCAACCGACAATCATTATCTTCACTGCCACCATCATCGACGCCATGGTTCTACCATGCTTCGCTGCTGCACCTCCAACACTCGCCTTCCTCACTTCCCTAACCATCGAGACAAAACATTTTGTTCAGTAAAACGAACCCTAATCACCTCGATCGACCACCGTCATCACCCAAGTCGCTGCCACCTCGTCGCCTTCTAAGCCCTATCTATCACCTCGTTGACAGCCAAACTACCGTCATTTCAGTTGCGTCGAGATACGTTTGGCAAGAAGTTTGAATTTGAGACTAAAAATGAAACCTGCTACTCTTCGTTTAAATTTTTCTGGGTATCTGCTCTTTTCCTACCGTTCCACTTCTTATAATACACGAAGCATGCAAAACTTCCATAATACAACAAAATGTCGAATGATTATTAATAGTTGTAACTAATATTCATTACAAAAACTAGCAAATACTTCCATCATCGTACGAAAAAATCTAGCAAAATTTAATTTTAACATATATTAAGACTTCTAAAAGACGTTAAAAATCCTTCCCCTACCCAAGCCCTTTTAGACATAGTGTAGTGCTAAAAGCACCAGATTAACTGATAAGGGCTACCGCGTTCAAACGCGGTCGGCGGTTAACTGCCGACAAATATATGTTTGGTTCTACCGACAGCAGTTAATTTTTTTTTTTTTTTTCCTCGTTTGAGTGATGATGGCCTAAAATGGTAGCCCGCAGAAAAACCCTTGCCCTTCAGTACAATAGATATATCCACTAAAACAGGCAGTCCTAAATCTTGCTCCTTTATTTACAAAAACCACAGAAACTAGTAAATACTTCCATCTTTATACTAAAAAATCTCGCCAAATTTCTTTTAGATATAACCACTGGAATAGGCAATCATTTTAAAGATCTTGCTCCTTTCCCTTCCTAAAATTTACTTTCCCTTTCCCTTTCTAGGATCTCATATCTTTCTCCCTACTCGACACTTGCCTCGGATCTCGCATCTCTCTATGTGAGCATTTTCTGTACTGCGATCAATTTATCGTTCAGTTTATATTATTTAATCTGTAACTAATTTCATAATATGAATATAGTTATTACTGGGTTATTGATTAGAATCGTGTTTACTAGTTAGAAGTACGAAGATTTAAGTAATAATATATAGTTGATTACGACTAGTAACTTTCGAGTTAGCGACGAATAATCACATTAAGTGTGAATATCAATTTCGCTTTGTGCTAGTGTAACTGTCTGACTATTTGTTCCTTCAGAAACATGTAGGTTTAATTGTTTTATGGAAAACATATGTTGGTTTAGGTAACGTGGAAGGGGATTCCTGATAAGAACTGGTGATTTATAGGAGAAATCGAAGGAGGAACTTGTGTAGTTTGGAATGAATTTCATTACGAGTTTGATGATATGCTAGTTTACAGGATTTAGAGGAGGAAAACTTGTACATTAGAAAGATTTGCCGATGGTATGGTTTACATAGGACTTTAACATAGACAAAAGGAAAATAGGATTCTGTAATTTAGGTTCTGAAGCACAATGAGAATGTTTAAGATTAATAGATGATAATTATGTAATTGCTATGACTTGAATTTGTGTGGTAGATCGCATGACTTTTGTGTACCTGGACAAGCTTTGCAGATATTTGAAGGTCTAGAATTTCTTAAAAGCGTTATGTGGTTGAGTATATAAAAGCATGTCCAGAAGTGATTGTACCTGAAATGAAAAAGGTTAAGATTAATACATGTTACATTGATAAGGAGGATGCAAGATGAGAGTGTTGTACGGAGTTTGAGCAGTTGGATGTTTTGAAACTAAGTCAAAAGATTGACTGGAAGGTGGTTTGAACTTTAAGCATGTTCAGTGGGGTCCGATATAAGATATTATAGTTGTTGCATTAGATATTATTTAGAAGAGTGGATCTGTGAACCCAAATTTGTTGTGTCTATTTAATATGAAAATAAGGGCTTATGTTCGTAAAATTTGTGAAAAACGTCGACTGATCCGTAGGCGCGGACAAGTTATAGGGATTTGTTCCAATCCGAGACATAAATAGAGACAAGGATAATCTTTCTAAAGTTTCTCAAAGAGTGGTTTTATTATAATTTGCTGAAAATTTTGAGAAGCATGTGAATATCATGATTATTTGTGTGCAATATTGTTTAAATATAATGTACATGAAGATGCATGGGGTTGGGAAGCAAGATTAATCGTATTGAAATAAAAGCCAAGTGAAGTATACAATTTGAAAATAATAGGTGTAGCATGGTCATCTAAATTCTTATAACTATGCAACCTGAATGATAAAACCAAACAATAATGTGCAATTGATGGATGAAAGTGAATTTCTTAAGGGTTGTGCGGTTTAGTTTTTTCTTTGAATATTTAAGTAGATGAACATATTGCTATGGATTTCGTTATAACTTTTTTTTGTTTTTTGCTTTTTTTTGGTTTTGTTTTTTGTGTTTGTGTGAGTGGGTGTGTACATATTCTTTCACTTTGGAAAATTAATCGATATATTAATTTGGAATTGTGCAGAACTTCCTACCACTGCCTGTTGATATTACACCGAGAACATCAGACACAGAATTCCATAGGACATACATCAATGGGTATATATCTCAGTTCCCCCAAAACAGAGAAATTTTCAGAAGAAGGGGAAAATAGCCGACTAAAATTTGGTCTATCATCCATGCAGGGGTGGCGTGCAAATATGGAAGATGCGGTAAATAAACCCTTTTTCATTTGTAAATTTTTTTGGATTCATTTATAATATTTTTGTATATAATTGGATGTTTCATGTTGTGGTTAACAAGTTCATTCCACAATTCGATTACAAATGTTATTGATTTATGTATATAACAACAGAATAATGTGTAGAATCTAGATCTATTTGAACAGGTTCATTACCTAGAACCTTCATTTTATTATAGGAAACTAAGTTTGTTCATCTTATTCTTTCGGATATCTTTGAAGTTGTTTGCTCCCTGAAATCAATAGTGCCGACCCATGGCTTATGCAGCATAAATACAGGCACATTTCCCTTTTGATTTGGTTAATTTTCATGTCCGTTAACTTGAAAAATAGAAGTGATTTGCTCTATGTGGCAGAAACATAATGTGTGTTTTTCTTCAATGACCATGTTTATGCAACACAATCTTCACATTCATGTTTAGACCTTTTTTTAAAAAAACTATCAGTGCCATGTAAAATACATCAACTAGGGCATTTGTGTGATAAAGATCTTACACACATATATGTAAATAATAAATCAAAGGCAATTTCCTATTTCTCGATTGACCCCTTGAGCATTGTTTTTGTGCTGGATATTTACTTGTAAGCCAGTGCGTCTTAAGGGTACTGTTTGAATCCCCTTGCGAGTAGTATAAGCAGGAGATTATTCATTCATACCAATTATCGGTTATTTATTAAAGGTCATGGATGAAATATAAAATGTAGTAGATATTATTTGATTAAAATAAAACCCAAGCAAGTTAGTGAATTGATCATTAGAAATATGACGAGTTAGTAATTCTTGAAGGACCATGTTAGTGAAATTAACACCATGAGTTAGTGTCTTGTTTACTTGTGTTTACGACATAAATTAGTTTTTTAAACAGTACTTTTGTACACTATACGTCTTGAGTTTACTATGTAAAATTTGACATCATTACAGTATTAACAAGTATCTTCTGCTTTTAACATGTCCTGCTACTGCTTGCTTTCTTTCTTTCTTTGTTTTTTTTAGCATACTGCACTGCCTGACCTTGATGATACCACATCATTTTTTGGAGTTTTTGATGGCCATGGAGGTGAGTTTAGGTTCTATATTATTTTATCATTTTTATTATTCAAAAGTTACTGACATAATTTTATTCATGAACAGTATGCTATGAGTATCTGCATGTTTTCCATAAAAATACTACGATACAACATGACTATTTATTTGCTAAAATATTTCCCCATTTTATAAATGACTAATGTAATACACTAGTACTTAGCATAAAATGTTGCATCTGTAGACTAAACATTTTGAATTCAACTGTAAAATTAGTCTGGTACGTAGTTGAAAATAAATGAATATTGTTCTTATAAGAATAGTTTGTCTGATAACCATTAGTTCTCCAAGTTTTTAGACTGAAAGGATTTGGCCATACCATTTTATTCTTATGGTTTAAGATAGGAACATCACATATCATCTTTTTGAATAGAGATACAACTAAAGTTAGCGACACTTGTTATCCACACGCCCGCACGTGTGCTCATGCACACACATATAATACAACTTAGAAACATGTCACATAAGCTAGGATTTACAATATTTTTACCCTTCCAGATTTGAGATGATAAACTTCAGACCCTCCTAATTCTTGCTTTTAATGAAAATGCACATAACATTGAGTGAGTACATTTTCCTACTATGCAAATACATGCAACACTTCAAATGTAAATAATACTTCATAGATGAGCATATGGTTATGTTCGTGGAATATGCAATTTACTGAATTCTCATCTGCATAGCTTAATATTTGTTGTGCTTACAGGGAAAGTGGTCGCTAAATTTTGCGCCAAGTACCTGCATACTGAAGTTTTAAAGAACGAGGCGAGCTCCAATGGTGATTTGGGTGTTTCACTTCAAAAGGCTTTCTTCAGGTTCTCCATTGTTAAATAGATTTCTAGATTTTGTTTCATTTATTTGCATATCTAACGTAGCTGTAGCTCCTATGATTCAGGATGGATGATATGATGCGTGGACAGAGGGGATGGAGAGAGCTATCTGTATTGGGTGATAAAATGAACAAATTTACTGGGATGATTGAAGGCTTAATATGGTCACCAAGGGGTGGTGATTCAAGTGCCCAACATGATGATTGGGCTTTTGAAGAGGTAAACCATCTTGGGAAACCAATATTTGTTGATTGATTTGTTCTTACCTGTTGTTGTATGATGGTGTCAACAGCACATTTATAGTTACAGGAGAATACTAGCAACTCTCTCCCTTAATGTGCCTTTAATGTGAGTGTTGCAACACTCTCCCACCCATTGGGTGTAAGCATTTAACTAATGATAGACTAGTAAGTGTTGATGTGGGCACAGTATGCGCACACACACGCACATGATTATATATATACATATATGTATATAATTATGTATGTATGCATATGTATGTATGTGTGTGTGTATATGTACGTATGCATGCATGCATGTGTATGTTATTGAATAGAATCAACATATTAACTGATGGGAGTAATACTTTGTAGTTAATTTCTTCCAAAATTTTGTTTGCACTTTTGTCATCAAATGTATTTTCATGGCGTTAAAGCAATCTGTAAGTGTGAAAATGTAAATGATTTAAATTTTAGCAGAAATGCTAAGAAGTCTCCAAATTAATTTTACTCGCATTCACGGTATTGTTGCTGCATAACTGATTAATGCTTGTGCCGTTCTCATGATAGAAGGTCTAACAATATAAATATATTTATTTTATCAACACTGAATAATAGTATGATTAAGATAACATAAATAGTCTGTGCAAATAAACTCACAGCAAACGGAGGCATGTGCTGATGCATATCTCAGAAAAAACATATATGATGGATAATATTTTGTATTTAAATCCGGCTCAAGAATAGTCAACCAAGCAAAACTAACGTAATATAAAAAATTTCATTTAATTTTATTGAATAATAGTAAAGCGGAAGAAAATACTTTGTTATCCTTAATTATCTCATACTGTTTTCTTCTACTTATTTCTCTTTATTATTTTGTCATTAAGCCGTTCACAGTTTTAATAGACCAGAAATAATTAGGATTCTTTGTATCTTCTACTTAATTCTTTTTATTATTTTGTCATTAAGCCGTTCACAGTTTTAGTAGACCAGAAATAATTAGTATTCTTCACAATTATCTTCTATTATTTTTACATGTTCGTCTACTACAAGTTAAAATTCTCATTCAAATCTATTTTATAATTCACATTCAAACTCCTTAAGTCCTCACGATTTTAGTACACAGAAGACGGTTAGTATTCTCTTTGATTATCTTTTATTATTTTTTCATATAAATATATTACAATTTGAAGTTTGAGTTGAATCTATATATACATTCATTCATTCAGTTAACAAGTATGTAGTGTTTGAAGAAAAATAAAGTAGGAAATTCAATTAAAACCACATTTATTTTAACAAAGCTGAAAATTAAGGTTTTGAAAATGAGATTTAAATCTTGAATCATAAAGTTCAAACTTTAAATCGAAACAGGATCCAAAACATAAATCATGGATTCAAAAGATACATATTTTAAGATTTGTACCTACTGTGAAGTTGATTTTGATGTTTGAACTTCTACAACTAAATTTGAAACTCAATTTTCTCTCTTATTACATTTTTATTTTGTTTTGAAAACATTATAATTAGAATTGTGTATCGAAATAAGTATATTAGATATGTTGGTATAATTGGACTGTGTTTCAATTGCTGTTTTGATTAAGTTTGAATTGGATGTAAATTAAATCATAGAGGGAGAGATTCGATCTGAATCGTGATTTAAATCGTAAATTTTTTTCACAACAATGGCTGAAATAATAATTCAATTCACACATACAAACGTTAAATTCACAAGGAAAAAATAAAAACATCGAACAAATTGTATTTTTAACATGATATTTTATAAAATTACCGTGTAATGCATGAGTTATACTATGTATAAGCATATAAAATATCATCCAGGTTAAGGAAGAGCACAAACTTCTCATATTAAGTATACAATGATTATTGAAATATATTAATATAAAAAAGATAGAACCCAGTACACGAAGCTTCGTATGATGGCGGACTCTGGGGAGATCGGTAATGTACGCATCATTTCCCTCGTATTGCGAAGACGCTGTTTTCGAACTCGGACTTGGGTGCCCAGATCACCATGCGGGTGACCTAACGTTGCACCAAGGCTCCATCTTGATCATTGAAATATTAGTATATTTTAAAAATTAATCTCATGCTCATAAATTATAGTCCACTTGTTTATGGATGCTAACTTCATATATGAACATCTTCATAGGTAACATCACCATCCTATTATTGGTGTATTCCTCTACGTTTCCTTCTTCTCCTGCAAGAGTCTCCCCCAATTTCAATACAAAAACGTCATAGTGCTGCACTTTTCTCTAACAATTAAATCTTCATGTTTGCTACTTGCAACTAAGACTTTTCGAAATGGGATTAAAATCTTAAATCGTAAAGTTCAAACATTAGATTGAAATGGAATTTAAATTGTAAATTGATTTGAAAGATTCATATTTTAAGGTTTATGCACACTTTGAAACTAATTTTTATGTTTGAACTTCTACGTCTAAACCTAAAATTCAGTTTTCTCCTTTGTTCAAATTTTCTTTTGTCTAGTAACCATTGGAATTGGAATCGTGGATCCAAAGTAGGTATATTGAATATATTAGTAAGGGTTAAATGGTTTTTCTCAATTGTGGTTTTAACTAAGTTTGATTCGGAATGTAAATCAAATAGTATAGGGAGTGATTCGATTTGCAAGAAATTTGAATCGTAAGATTTTTGATACAATGGTGGTAATCATCATCTTATAAAAATTAAATGCTTTTGCCATCTTAGTCAAGTAGCTTTTGATAGCCAGGAAGTTTATAGTTGCAAAGCATAGCGTTTGTCCACTGGGCAGCCAGACCGTTGATTTTTTTTAGATTAACACCCTCAAACGCAGTGAAAATAATTGGATCGTGTTGTTGATGAGATAGAACGAATAAAAAATCAATATTTCAAAATAAGCAATTACAAATCACAAATGCATAAACAGAAAAAAAAATTACACAGATGATTTATAGTGATTATACTATCACGTGATAGTGTAGATCCACTTTGGGATGAAAAGATTTTATTACTGTTCGAGAAAAGAAAACTACAAGGTTGATAATGGAGGCTGAGAAGAAGAATATGATGAAATACAACTTGAGGATGATGTTAATCTCTAAAGAATGACTATCTTCTTTGTATAGAGATTATTATTTAGGGTTAACGTAATTGATTTATGGTAATAAATCAATGCCTTATCAATTCTTCTATTCATATGGAAAACATTTATTTGATTTTTTAATTTCCTTCAATTTGCATGCACTTGATAAATCGTCTTTTTTAATCAATTGATTAGCAAATCGATTGATTACTTCAATCTCTCAAGATAACTTCCTGATTTGTATAATTTATTGCATTCTTTATGAATTAAAGAGACAATAAATTTAAGTCATTATTCACATTGATTCAAATATCTTCCACTTGCAAATCAATCTTCTTTCCCGCTTACAGTAAATCATTTTGGTTGTTTTATGTAAATGGTCTCATCCAAATCACCATGCAAGAAAGCGGTCTTCACATCAAGCTGCTCCAACTTCAAATCATGAGTAGCAGCTATGGCAAGCAAAATTCGGATGGAGAGCAAATATCTAATCATACTACTTTCCCTTTCTTTGCGAAAACTTTTTCGCAACTAATCTAGCCTTGTATCTCTCATCATCCTTCACCTTGAACACCCACTTGCAACCTTTGGCTCGGCTTCTCTAGGGAGGCGGTAACAAATTCCAAGTCTTGTTCTTTTCAACGACTTTAGTTCCTCTTCCATAGCACAAATCCACATCGAGCTATCACTTGGCTTCATGGCTTTCTTCAAGGTCAAATGGTTCATCATGAATCACATGTATGGCATAGTCAAATTGATCATCTAGGCCGAAGTTTGTATACAGTCAATCTTCATATCTTTTCGGCGGTCTAATAATCTTACAACTTGCTCGAGTAGGTATAACACCACCTAAACTCCTTTCAGCTTCACCTTGAACCGAACTTACTTTAACTTCATGCAAATTGTTAACACTACTAGAAGGCAGTTGTGGACTACTATGTGACGTTTCATCAACTGCATCTTCATTTCTATCAACTCTACTGTTAGGTTAAAATGTGGGAACTATTTCCATCTCCTTAGGCATATCAGAATTAACTGACGTGGTAGGTAACTCTTTCTTAGGCTTGAACATGCATGCTTATCAAATGCAACATGTTTGGTATGTACAATCTTCTTATCAATTGGGTTCCAAATTCGATATCCTTTAACTATGTCCATGTATCCCATAAATATGTCATGGTATGCTCTAGCATACAATTTATCATCACTAATATGGTGCACGTACACAAGACAAATGAACATAGCCAAGATACACCGCTTTATCCTTCACTTTTATTTTAAAATCTTTCCATTTATGGCTAAGCATGTAATTTGATATATAATATGTGCTGCAGTCGACAATGCTTCAACGCATAAGCCTCTTGATAAGCCCACAGTCAATCTCAAGCAACATACTTTTTAGATATAGTCTGATTCATCCTCTCAACCTCTGTTATTAAAGCCCTCGCTTAGGCATGCTTCTGCAGGCGCCAGCGATGCATAAGGCGCCGAATCTCCTTAGGCCTATCGGAATCAACTGATGTGGTATGTAACTCTTCCATAGGCATGAACATTGCAGACTCATCGAATGTAACATGTCTGGAACGTACAATCTTCTTATCAATTGGATTCCAAATTCATTATCAATTGGATTTCAAATTCGATATTCTTTGACTACATCCGTGTATCCTATAAATATGTCATTGTATGCTCTAGCCTACAACTTATCATCACTGTATGGAACAAGATTTCAAATCTCGAATTTTGGAGAAAATCTCCGTCCGATATCTCTGCTGAAATGAAGGGGATTTAAAACTTTAATAACTAACCAAGCTGTCAAATCTTGAATTTCGAAGCAAATCTTGGCTGAGATGAAGGAGATTTAAAACCTTGTTATAGTGCACATACACAAGACAATTAAAAATATGAAAACAACAAAGATACACTGCTTTATCTCTCCACTTTTCTTTTGAAATCTTTCCATCTACAGCTGAGTACGGAGTTTGATTTATAATATGAGGGCAATTAAGGAAAATGACAAACTTAAAAAAAAATAGGTTGAAGAACATAAGTTTGATTTGTAGGCTGAAGGAAAAATGTTAGTTATAATTTAGGCTGAAAGACAAACTTTTAAAAAAAATTTAGGTTAAAGTACAAATGTTACATTTATTTTTAGGCATTATATTCAGTTTTATAGTATAAAAAACTAGGATTGTCTATCAGTCTAATTTTTGTTCAAAATTTGTCATTATGCCTATTTTCCCGTATGCTTTGTGCTGCAGTGGAAAAAGCTTCAGCCTGGATAAGCCCGCAATCAATCTCAAGCACCGTGCCTTTTCAAGTAAAGTCTGATTCCCTCTGAAATCTCAACAACTTAATTAAATTGTGAATTACAAGGTGTAGCGAAATGTCTTCAAGTATCATACTGCTTACAGAAATCGAGGAACTCTCTAGAGACAAATTTGTCAACATTATCAGACCTAAGCATTTTCAACTTGCAGCCAGAATGGTTGTCAACGAGGGCCTTCCAAGCTTTAAAATTTTCAAAACTTTCTAATTTGGCCTTAATCACATGCACCCGAACTTTTCGAGAAGTGTCGACAATGAAGGAAATAAAATACTTTGCTTTCCAATGGAATCGGTAGCTACTGATCCCCATACATTTGTATTTACATAATCAAGTACTCTTTTCGATCTAGGAAGTTCAACTCTAAAAGATATCTTAGTCTGCTTACTCAACGCACGTTCTTGGCAGAAATCTAACTTGTTGAAGTTTTCTTCCTTAATCATCTTCCACCTATAAAGCAACTTCAAGTCCTTCTTGGAAACATGACCCAATCTAAGATGTTAAAATCTGGTGGCATCCAAAGCACGAGAACTATCTATTATAACACACTCTCCAAATATGATGGTTCCTTTCAGCGGATACAGATTTTGGAACACATTACCCTTCACCAAAAGTAGCGCACCATTAGAAACTGTTGAACTATCCTTCTTTTAGTCATCTTGCATTCAATGGATGCCAAACGATCCCCAAGAGATCAATGACTTCTGAAGACCTAGTATATAGCGTACATCTGCCAAAGTGCGAGTTACTCCGCCAAACATATGAATCCATAGTGTATCCATTCACATGACTCTACAACAAGCATGATTTTCCATAAGAATTACACTTCTCTTCTTTCTAACAAAAGAGCTGAAGTAATCTCTATTTGACGTCATATGGAATGACTCCTTGAATTATACATCCAATGGTCTGATACATCTGATGCTGCTGCAGTCAGCATATCGTCAAATACAACCTTCTCCACGACAATCGACGAAGACCAAACCTCGCTTTTTTTTAAAATACAGACAATATTTCTTTCAATGGTCTTGTTTTTTTACAGTGACAAGTGATGACATGTGACGCTCCACCTCTATGCTCACAATAACAAAGGTTATTATAAGGAACAACGTCTGCTATTGCGAAGAATAAAACTTGTTAGAAGCGACCATTCGTAAGTTATGCCTTAGACGAGTATTGATTACATCGATAGAAGTTGTGTAAATTACTTCCAAAAATATATATTCAATCCAACTCTAAAACGAAACTACGGTGGCTTAAGAAAAATTCAGAACAACTCATAACAACAACACTGATAGTATAATCACATCAGAACAGAAATATCAGATATATAGTGGAAGACAAGTTTGGATACATGCTACAACAATCGATAGTTCACATGAACCAAATATACATATACATGTCATCAACATACATGAGACGAGAATCAATGAACCAAAAGTACTCCTCGAAGACTAGACAAAAGATGGAGTGAAATCCCAAAAGCTGAAGCTGCTACTGAACCAGAGATAGCGACTATCCTGAAATAACTCGGTCTGACCCGAGTATTATTTAAAAGAAAATAATAAACGGACCAGTCTAATTTATTCTTAGAAGTGAATGCATCATAAACAACATCAAGCAAAATAATAATAATCTCGAGTGAGACTATTCAACATAAGAAATCAACATAGTTTAAATGAAGAAATCACATCAAACTCCATCAAATTCAACTCATCAAACTCCATCAAATTCAACTCATTAAACTCCATCAAAATCACTTTGAATTCAAAACTACAATTCAAAAAATCTAGAAATCAAAAATAGATAATTAGAAAAATCAGCATAAAAGTGAATCGATCCCAACAGATGGCGTGTTTTAGCTACGCCGCACGTGCATCTCAAAAGGCCGAAGCCTACCAAGTACTATAGTTTTTGGCGCCCAACAAATGACCCGAAGGTCCAACAAATGACCCGAATGTCCAACAAAGTGGCTCGAAAGCCCAACAAAATCATCAAAACCAACAAACAACAGCAAATATTTCAATTATCGAGTCCGGAATTAACCGAACTAGTAAAAGTGTGGTTCCATACTCCGCACTTTTGCTAAATCGTTTAAATCTCTTCATTTTGAAAGTGCAAAATTGTGTATTTTATACAAATAATATTTTACGTTCTCAAACGGACAAGTCCAGACTTAAGCGGATCAGTAAAAGTAAGGGTTCATAGTTCTCAATTTTGCTGAAGCGTTTAAATCGCTTTCTCATTCTTTTGAAAGCGCAAACTGTAAAAAATTTGGAAACGATTTTATTTTAAAATGATTTTTAAAACACGTGATTAAAACAGCAACAACTATAACAATTTCGACGAGGAAATTGTGTTTCACAAAACACTGTAAAAACGGATATCAAATCAGCGTTGTGGGACAACCGTTTGAAAATTCATTTTAAAATTGACGGTTGCTGAAGTCAAAACAACAGTAAATTTACTCGTCAAAAATGTCATCAAAACAACACGCTTCCAAAAATATAAACACCGGTTAAAAATTTTGCTATAAAAATAACGGCGCAAAATACGTTTTTAAAACGTAACACTGGTTCAACAAAATTTAAATAGTGGACTACACTACTATATTTTCAACAAATTATTGCACTGCCTGGACTTAACACTTGAACGCACGAATTAAATTACACACATGCAACTTGGACACACTTTCACACACAATGCTACATGCACGTAAGACATATATGCAAAAATATCAATTTTGGACTCAATACAAAATGACCTGGCACCACATACCCATACATGATTCACGCAGTATAATCTTCCCTGTACATGCGTTATAGTATGTAGCATTTGATGCTTGAAGGACACGCTACACAATTATTTTTTCATGCATCCCAAAAATGGCCTGACTGTGATACATGCACGCAATCAAAGGTTTAAAAAATATAACCAGGCCTTATATTCTTGCACATACAAAAAGGTAATGTCTGATGCCTGGCAAAGTTAATATGTGTGCACATTATTATTATGAAGCATAATACAACCACCTGAAATTTGTACACCAATGAAGTTTGAAAGAAAAACTAAAATGACCAGAGTTATAAAGTTTTTCACGCAATACGTAACAAAACAATTGCCTGGGCTTAACATAAATTTTCATGCAAATTATGAAATAAAGGTATATGGACTCTCTACTAATCCTTCGTACACGCAAGCAATAAAATGTGGTCTGGAAATATTACCCAATACGTACATGCAAGTAGTATAAAAAAAATAACAACTTGGACTTGATGTCACGCATGCACAAAATGTTGTACGCCAATGAAGTTTGGCCAGACAACTCAAAACGTTTACATATACGAAACAAAAATTGCACGCTAATAAGAATATAAAAAACCTGCACATATTTTTTTTTCCTCTTCAACTAACTTTGCTCACATATAAAAATTTATAAAACAAGACCTCGGCTCATGTTCATTTTCACGCTCATCAGCTAACTTTGCACGCATGAAAAATTTATAAAACAAGACTTAGGCTCATGTTTACTTTCACGCTCATCCTACTGTTAAGAAGTAAATGAAAATAATTAGCTTGAAACTCCATTTACATGCATACGAGCAAAACTGGCTACAATGTTCACGCACGCACTAATTAAACAAATCAGGCATAAAAATGAATTTTACACCAAAACCAGATATACTTTTAATTGCACCCACAAGGAAAAATTAATGCATGCACACCTCATGCATAAAAGCAATGCACAGAATAAAAACTTGCACGTACCTAATGAAATAATACAAATAACCGTCAACATAGTTTACACATAAATAAAGTAGTTATCAAATTAGAGAAGTGAACTCACATTTAATTTGCTTCCTACCCAGGTATCAGCAAGGAATGTTTGAAGTAACACTTTGCACTGCCATTAATATGTTTGCTGAGCTATTGAAGAAAGGGAAATAAATGATGCAACGCTATTCTTTTCTGTCTTTTCACAAAATTGTGTATAAGTCAATGAAATATGCAAGCAAGGTACAAAGGCATTAAATTGAAAACTGCTAAGGACATGCTGCAATTAATATGATGATGACACAAAACTATTCAAGCTTTGCTTTACATAATAGTGGCAGCCAACGCAAAGTGTTTACTACTTTTTTTTTTTTGAAAATATGATCCACTTTGCTTTTAAAATGAGACCACTTGTTCAACTTGGTTATATGTAACTAGCAAAAACTGACTTTGCTTTTGTTGACAGCCAACCAAAAATGTTTCAATTTTTTTTCTTTCAAATTTTAATAAAATAAAATTTCTATTTAAAATATTTACACCGACAGTAATTCAAAAATCACGGTCGTTACAGACTCATCCCTTATAAAAATTACGTCCCTGCAATTTTCATACTAGAAGCAGTCAATAACACAAATAATTAATCACAACAAAGATTAAAATGGAAAAGATGGATAAGAATGCTCACCGCCACCCGAAGTGGAGAGAAAACCGGGATAAGAACGCTCAATAAATTCTCTGGTTTCCCAGGTGCAATCTTTGGAGTTTGCGGACCATTGAATTTTCACAAGCGGGACTTCCTTATGCCGAAGGCGTTTAACCTCCGAAGCTAGCACATGAATAGAATTTTGCACAATAGAAAGTCCGGTGAGATCTCAAGATCTTGTAACACATGAGGATCAATAGAAGAATCCGAATCTTGAAGGCATTGACGAAGCTGGGATACGTGAAATACGTCATGAATTCCCGAAAACTGAATAGGTAGCGATACACGATAAGCAACTGGGCCAATGCGTTCCGTAATAGGAAACAGTCCAATATACCGATGAGCCAATTTCCGGAGCAACTAAAACGCACCACACCATCGGAGAAACACGAATGAATACATAATCGCCAACAGAAAATTCCAAAGGCTTCCTACGATGATCGGTATAAGATTTCTGTCTATTCTGAGCCTCCTTCATTCTCTGTCTAACAATATCAATCTTCTCAGACGATTCACGAATATAATCGGGGTCGAGAACTAACTTTTCTCCCGATTCCAACCAACAAGATGGTGATCGACACGGTCTTCCGTAAAGGGCTTCGAAAGGAGCCATATCGATACTGGATTGAAAACTGTTGTTATAAGAGAATTCAACAAGAGATAAGTGGTCTTTCCAACTACCACCAACATCAAGAATGCGAGCTCGAAGGAGATCTTCCAAAACTTGATTCATCCTTTCAGTCTGATCGTCAGACTGTGGATGATAAGCTAGACTGTGGATGATAAGCTGTACTGAGATTGAACTTAATGCCCAAAGCTTTCTGAAGGCTCTGCCAGAAACCACTAGTATAAAGCGGATC
The DNA here is from genome assembly GCA_030765085.1 of Allium cepa. NCBI lineage: Eukaryota > Viridiplantae > Streptophyta > Magnoliopsida > Asparagales > Amaryllidaceae > Allium > Allium cepa. The sequence goes on along the minus strand of CM060942.1, from coordinate 310,970,225 downwards.
TCTGTCACTAACAATAGAACTAGGCACACCATGAAGTCGGACGACTTCTTTAATAAACAGCTTAGCCAACCAAGGAGCAGTCCGATTGGACTTGATAGGAATAAAATTGGTTGACTTAGTCAATCGGTCAACAATTACCCAAATACTAGTATGGTCCGACCTCGAACGAGGTAGACCATCAATGAAGTCCATGGAAATCTGATCTCATTTCCATAGTGGAATCTCAAGGGCTGCAAAAGACCACGAGGACGCTGGTGTTCTGCTTTAACAAGTTGACAAGTCATGCAACGACTTACATAACTTGCAACATCACGCTTCATACCCTTCCAATAGTATAAGCGTTTCATACCAGCATACATCTTACTACTACCCGGATGAATAATATACTTAGAATGATGACAGTCCTCAAGAATGTCATTCCTAAGATTAGAAACATTAGGCACGACCAACCTTCCATTCTTTCGAATACAACCACGAATATCAATATCCAAATCCTTCAGATCATCACTTCGGGATTCCGATTCACAACTCTGATTAAGAAAAGAAATATATGGATTTTGTTTCTGGGCATCGGCAACACGATCCAACAAACTAGGACGAGTTTCCATGCTAAATAAAAGCACGGGAGAATCAGAAACTGAAGGACGGTCTCTAATATCACAAAGAGATAAAGCTTCCAAAATATTCCACTCTGCTAGCATCATGGAAACAACTTGCTGTTTGCGACTAAGCGCATCAACAACTCGATTACCCTTACCAGGGGTATACTGAATATCGAAATCATATGAAGCAAGAAATTCGAGCCAACGTTGTTGCATCATATTAAGCTCTTTCTGAGTAAATAAATACTTAAGAGATTTGTGATCAGTGAAGAGAATAAAACGCTCGTCCAATAAATAGTGTTGCCAAATCTTTAGAGCAAAGACTATAGCGGCCAACTCTAAATTATGGGTAGCATAACGAATTTCGTTAGGCTTTAGTTGTCTAGAAGCATTGGCAACTACTCTATCCTTTTGCATGAGAACAGCACCGAGGCCAAAATCACTGACATCGGTATAAACAACAAGATCATGATTCTCTTCGGGAACCACTAAGATAGGAGCATGAGTAAGAAGATCCTTTAACTTCAAGAAAGAATTCTCACACTTATCTGACCAAATAAAAGGAACAGCTTTTCTCGTGAGAGTGGTAAGCGGTAAAGCAATACGAGAAAAGTCTTTAATAAACCGGCGATAATAACCCGCTAATACAAGAAAACAACAGATCTCGGTAACGGTTTCGGGCCTCTTCCAATTCTGAATATATTCGATCTTGAAAGGATTGGCAGAAATACCATCGGAAGAAACAATATGACCGAGAAACTTAACCTTATTCTTCCAGAAGTGACACTTGGAGAATTTGGCATAAAGCTGATGCTGACGAAGAGTGCTCAAAACAATCTCCAAATGCCGAATATGATCGACTTCAGATTTAGAATAAATAAAAATATCATCAACGAAAACCAAGATGAACTTATCGAGATATTCCCGGAATATCCGATTCATAAGATTAACAAAATACGTCGGGCTTCGTCAAACCGAACGGCATAACAAGCCATTCGTAAGGACCATAACGAGTACGAAATGCGGTGAGAGGAATGCTATCTTCCGCAACTCGTAACTGATGAAAACCGGTAGCAAGATCGAGTTGGAAGAAGAGCTTAGCGCCACTTAATTGATCGAACATGTCGTCGATCCTAGGTAATGGATACATGTTTTTGACAGTAAGCTCGTTAAGCTTGCGATAATCAATGCAAACCCTAAGAGTACCATCTGGCTTCTTAACAAAGACAACGGCGGCGCCTTAGGAGATGAGTTTGAACGAATAAAATGCTTGGCTTCCAACTCAGATAATTGTTGCTTGGGTTCCTCATTTTCCTTAGTAGACATCCTTGTGGGAGGACGACTGACAGGATATGCACCATAGATGAGATCAATACGGAACTCAATTGCCCTCTTCGGCGGCAATCTCGAAATAGGCTCAAAAACATCAGAAAAATTACAAGCAACGGGAATATTATCTATGTCATCCTCGGATTCGAAGGAAGAAATGAAAGCATTCGAAATATGATCTATGCTTCGAAATATAATAGATAATTGCTCGTTAGCATCGGGATGCTTGAGATATAAAGTTCTTTCGGGACATAGAATTTGAACTTCATAACGGACGAGCCAATCCATACCCAGGCCCGGTTCTAGGGGCAGGCAAGCAAGACAAATGCCTAGAGCAACACATAGAACAGGGCAACACCCTATGAAATACAAGTATATTTTCTTTTTTACTACGAGAGTACACAGTACTGACATGTTATGTAACAAGGCCTATTGTCTTAGATAGCATAGAGGTATGTCTTCTTAGTACTAGCACACAAATGAAATAATAGTATTCTATATGTTCAAATATGTCATGCTGTGAAATAGTATAATATTGAATGACATTGTACATACTTCATATTATGAAATAACATTAATAGACTACAAGTTGATTCTTTAATAGAATTGCACATACTTCATATTACGAAGGAATTTATAGATCTAATATTTTTCTTAATCTCAATTTTTGACTTCTTTTCTTTGTAATATTAGATAATATATTCTTGATTGTGTAAGATGTCAGCTAATTAACATTTGTATTTTGAGTAAAATGAAGATAAAACGTGTTTCTTTTTTCATTAATACATAGTAGAAAAAAGGAAAATAAAATAATTATTGTTAATATCATAGTATATTACTTAGAAATGTTCGTCTCATAACATTTTCCATAGTAAGCTTTATTTAGCATTTAAAAAGTTTACATTTGACGCATATGATTATTGTAGCACGTATATAAGAATGGTCAATGTTTAATTCAAAGCATTTCACAGTATGGGCGGCAAAAAATTGAAATCGCCTTGGGCAACCCGGAGTTCTGAACTGGCTTTGTCCATACCCAATATCATATCAAAAACAAGATGATCCATAACATGCAGATTCGCATGAAAAGAGAAACCACAAAGAATAATCTCAACATCAACACATAACAAACCAAGAGTAGCGGATCCATCAATAGGATTTACAATCCTCAAAGGGTCGTAAAGAGTAACAACATCCAAAGGAATAACATCAACAAGCTCCTTCGACACGAATGAATGTGATGCACTCGTATCGAAAAGAACTCTAATAGAACGGCCATGAAATAAAATAAAACCTTCCAAAACAGAAGGAGTAATACCTTTGGGCTTAGAAGAATCACCAGAAGCTTTAGCAACATTAAACTTTCCAGATTTGAGACCCTTAGAAGCAGTAGGACAATCAAAATTCCAATGACCTTCTTTCTTGCAATAACGGCAAATGCGAGGCTTAGGACAGCTACGAAGAAGATGATCCAAAAAATCACAATTATAGCACGCCCTCTGAATAGAAGGTGCACTACTAGGCTGAGAACTAGAGGTAGCTTGCTTCTTCTTCTTCTGGTTGGAAGAATTAGGCTTGTGAAATGGAAACCTCTTCTTGTTGGGGTTCTTAGAAACCTCAACCTTATCACAACTATCACGTTCCTTTTCAACAGCTTCAAGGCAAAAAGCCGAATCAACAAGCTCCTCAAAAGAGAGCTTAAGCTGAAGTAAAAGAACTTTCTTCAAATACTTCTTCAAACCACCAACAAAACGAAGATTCTTCTTACTCGGAGTGTTAATGAACTCAACTCCGTATTTGGACAAGGCCTCGAAAGATGCAACATAATCAGAAACAGAGGACTTTCCTTGCTTCAACTCAAGGAAACTACGAGCAAGATTAGCCTTTTCTGATTCAGGAATGAACTTAAGTTCGAAACGTTCCTTAAACTAAACCCAAGGGAGAGAGGACTCATCAACTTCCGCAATAAAAAGCTCATACCAATCAAGCGCACGCTCTTGCAACATGCTAGATGCCATGAGAACGCGATGTTGATCCGAAAGATCCATCCGAGAAAATATGCGTTCACAAGTGCGCAACCAAGTTTGAACCTCCATTACACTTTCTGATCCCTTGAAAGGCTTGCCTCCAAGGTGGGAATAGTCACTACACGTGCGGGCGAAGGCAGACTTCTGAGTAGGAGTTGCGGGAGTAGCAACAGAAGGTTGATTACCCCGAAATAGCTCCATAAACTGATCAGCTGACATATAGACACCGTCCGGATGAGAACCACTAGACGGGCTTGCAGAAAAACGCTTCCATCTACCTCTTCCAGCCATAGGCTGAGAGACAAGAAAAGAAAATGATTAGTTAAACAACACACAGTTGATAAGAAATTTAACAAATGGAATACTACGGAATATGAAATTTATTCCTAGACATACTCCATATGTTAAAGTGGAAAGAATAAATTAGAAAGACACGAATAAAACCCTCGAATAGTTGTAACGCATGTTCCATTCTGCTTCTGCTCTGTGTTTATTATAATTTATTCTGAACCTGACTCTGATACCAAGCTGTGACGTCCCACCTCTATGCTCACAATAACAACGCTTATTATAAGGAATAATGTCTGCTATTGCGAAAAATAAGGCTTGTTAGAAGCGACCATTCGTAAGTTATGCCTTAGACGAGTATTGATTACATCGATAGGAGTTGTGTAAATTACTCCCAAAGATATATATTCAATCCAAATCTAAAACGAAACTACGGTGGTTTAAGAAAAATTCAGAACAACTCATAATAACAACACTGATAGTATAATCACATCAGAACAGAAATATCATATATATAGTGGAAGACAAGTCTGGATGCATGCTACAACAATCGATAGTTCACATGAACCAAATATACATATACATGTCATCAACATACATGAGACGAGAATCAATGAACCAAAAGTACTCCTCGAAGACTAGACAAAAGATGGAGGGAAATCCCAAAAGCTGAAGCTGCTACTGAATCAGAGATAGCGACTATCCTGAAATAACTCGGTCTGAGCCGAGTATTATTTAAAAGAAAATAATAAACAGATCAGTCTAATTTATTCTTAGAAGTGAATGCATCATAAACAACATCAAGTAAAATAATAATAATCTCGAATGAGACTATTCAACATAAGAAATCAACATAGTTTAAATGAAGAAATCACATCAAACTCCATCAAATTCAACTCATTAAACTCCATCAAAATCACTTTGAATTCAAAACTACAATTCACAAAATCTAGAAATCAAAAATAGATAACTAGGAAAATCAGCATAAAAGTGGATCAATCCCAGCAGATGACGAGTTTTAGCTACGCCGCACGTGTATCTCAAAAGGCCGAAGCCTACCAAGTACTATAATTTTTGGCGCCCAACAAATGACCCGAAGGTCTAGTACTGGTAATTCACCCGAAGGTCCAACAAATGACCCTAAGGTCCAACAAAGTGGCTCGAAAGCCCAACAAAATCATCAAAACCAACAAACAACAGCAAATATTTCAATTAATGAGTCTGGAATTAACCGAATTAGTAAAAGTGTGGTTCCATACTCCGCACTTTTGCTAAATCGTTTAAATCTCTTCATCGTTTCGTTGAAAGTGCAAAATTGTGTATTTTATATAAATAACATTTTACGTTCTCAAACGGACAAGTCCGGAATTAAGTGAATCGGTAAAAGTAAGGGTCCATAGTCCTCAATTTTGCTGAAGTGTTTAAATCGCTTTCTCATTTTTTTGAAAGCGCAAACTGTAAAATTTTTGGAAACGATTTTTAAAACACGTGATTAAAATTGACGAGTTTTAAAACAAATATAGCAATTTCGATAAGGAAATTGTGTTTCACAAAACACCATAAAAACATATATCAAATCAGCGCTGCGGGATAACAGTTTGAAAATTCACTTTAAAATTGACGGTTACTGAAGTCAAAACAACAGTAAATTTACTCGTCAAAAATGTTATCAAAACAACACGCTTCCAAAAATATAAACACCGGCCAAAAATTCTGTTATAAAAATAACGGTGCAAAAATACGTTTTTGAAACGTAACACCGGTTCAATAAAATTTAAATAGTGGACTACACTACTATATTTTCAACAAATTATTGCACTGCCTAGACTTAACACTTGAACGCATGAATTAAATTACACACATGCAACTTGGACACACTTTCACACACACTTCTACATGCACGTAACACATATATGCAAAAATATCAATTTTGGACTCAATACAAAATGACCTGGCACCACATACCCATACATGATTCACGCAATATAATCTTCCCTGTACATGCGTTATAGTATGTAGCATTTGATGCCTAAAGGACATACTACACAATTTTTTTTTCATGCATCCCACAAATGGCCTGACTGTGATACACGCACACAATCAAAGGTTTAAAAATAAAACCAGGCCTTGTATTCTTGCACATAAAAAAAGGTAATGTCTGATGCCTGGCAAAGTTAATATGTGTGCACATTATTATTATGAAGTATAATACAACAACCTGAAATTTTTACACCAATGAAGTTTGAAAGAAAAACTAAAATGACCAGGGTTATAAAGTTTTTCACGCAACACGTAACAAAACAATTGCCTGGGCTTAACATAAATTTTCATGCAAATTATGAAATAAAGGTATCTGGACTCTCTACTAATCCTTCATACACGCAAGCAATAAAATGTGGTCTGGAAATATTACCCAATACGTGCACGCAAGTAGTATAAAAAAATAACAACCTGGACTTTATCTCACGCATGCATAAAATATTGTACGCCAATGAAGTTTGGCGAGACAACTCAAAACGTTTACATATACGAAACAAAGATTGTACGCTAATAAGAATAAAAAAAACCTGCACATTTTTTTCTCTTCAACTAACTTTGCTCGCATATAAAAATTTATAAAACAAGACCTGGGCTCACGTTCATTTTCACGCTCGTCAACTATCTTTGCACGCATGAAAAATTTATAAAACAAGACTTGGGCTCATGTTCACTTTCACGCTCATCCTACTGTTAAGAAGTAAATGAAAATAATTAGCTTGAAACTCCATTTACATGCATACGAGCAAAACTGGCTACAATGTTCACGCACACACTAATTAAACAAATCAGGCATAAAAATGAATTTTACACCAAAACCAGATATACTTTTAATTGCACCCACAAGGAAAAATTAATGCATGCACACCTCATGCATAAAAGCAATGTACAAAATAAAAACTTGCACGTACCCAATGAAATAATACAAATAACTGTCAACATAGTTTACACATAAATAAAGTAGTTATCAAATTAGAGAAGTGAGTTTTGAACTCACATTTAATTTGCTTCCTACCCAGGGATCAGCAAGGAATGTTTGAAGTAACACTTTGCACTGCCATTAATGTGTTTGCTGAGCTATTGAAGAAAGGGAAATAAATGATGCAGCGCTATTCTTTCCTTTCTTTTTTCACAAAATTGTGTATAAGTCAATGAAATATGCAAGGAAGGTACAAAGGCATTAAATTGAAAACGTGCTAAGGATATGCTGCAATTAATATGATGATGACACAAAACTATTCAAGCTTTGCTTTACATAATAGTGGCAGCCAAGACAAAGTGTTTACTTCTTTTGGTTTTTTTTTTGAAAATATGATCTACTTTGCTTTTAAAATGGGATCACTTGTTCAACTTGGTTATATGTAACTAGCAAAAACTGACTTTGCTTTTGTTGACAGCCAACCAAAAATGTTTCAATTTTTTTTTCAAATTTTAATAAAATAAAATTTCTATTTAAAATATGTACTCCGACAATAATTCAAAAATCATTGTCGTTACATGACACTTCTTTAGATTTTCCTCTCCAACCATTTACGAGCTTCCTAAACTTGAAACGCCCTTTAAGATTTCAACTCTTTTTCTCTTATATTGCTCTCTCAACGAATAGATATCGACTACTACTTCATCATCTACCTTCACTCATCTCATCTCCTTCATCTGATCTCTCAAGTCTTAAGAAAAAAGACCCGACTTTACATTATCTGCTATTAAAGTATCTCTCTTATATATCAAACTATTAACGAAACATGTGTAATGCTCTAGAAGGGAACATAAAAAAACTACGGGTGTTAATTTTGTACGAGTATCCGTTGTCTAGCTCGGTTCGAAATTGAAAAACGTCCGTCCGTGTTCGTTCGTTTTTCATTTAGGACATAAATTAGGACAAGAAAATTTGTACGATATTTTATCCATACAAACTATTCGAAGAATTTTTTTGTTCTCCGTACGGTGTCCGTTTGTTGTCTAGTTCGTACGAAGAGTGTTCGAGCCGAAGTTTTATCCGGTCCGTGTTCGTCTGAAACTCTTATAGGATATGACACGAACACCCTTATATCCGGTTTGATCTGCTCGATTTACACCCCTAAAAGGAATCGTCGCCTTTTACTCTTTATCCATTCAAATCAGTATTCTTCATCTTCATCATAAGATGCATGTTCACAGAAGTACCCTCCATCATCTTTATGGTAAATCTTCGGTAAAATTAGATGGTTTATAAGCGCCTTCTTCAGGTAGAATTTCGCCAGCTTGGTCCAAATTCCTCGAGCAGTTGTTTCACTGTTAATCTTCGAGATGACATTTTCTCTCATGACCAACTGGAGAGTAGTAAACGCTCTTTATTCCATCGTCTCCTTCTTCGCGACTAAAATATCAAAAGCAAGTTTTCATGCTATGCATGTTTCGAACTTATGACCTCTTATATCAAAGCCAAACCACTTAACCACTTGGACCATGGTGTTTGTCATCCTCCATTATCCTTCTTAGAGTAGTCTACATCCCTCATTACCACTTCATAAAGTCATTATCCTCATTTCACCTCTCTATTGTTAACTGAGATTCATGTCATGGAAGATCCTCTAACATAGAGTCTTGCTTCAACTGGGGCACTCTCATCTTCTGTCGTACTGCCTAACACTTTACTTCAAGCGAAGAGCTTTGATACCATACTGTTATGGAAAATTTGTATTAACACTCCAAACACAGCAAAATAATAGGATCTTGTTGATCATGAGGTAGAACAAGCAAAAAATTAATATATCAAAATAGGCAATCACATATCACAAATGCAAAATAAAAATGAAAATCACATACAGATTTGTAGTGGTTCCACTATCATCATAAGATAGTGTACATTCACTTTAGAGACAATATTTTTATTATTTTCTGAAAGAAGAAAATTTAAGATTAATAATGAAGGCTAAAAAGAAGAATGAGAAGAAATACAACTTGAGAGGATGATGTTAATCTTTAAAGAATGACTCTTTATACAGAGGTTATTAATTAGGATTGAATTAATTGAATTATGGTAATAAATCAATAATTCATCAATTCTTTTATTCATATGAGAAACGTTTATCCATTTGATTTTTCAGTTGCTTTCAATTTGCATCATCCGATAAAATGTCTTCTTAATCAGCTGATTAGAGAATTGATGGGTTACATCAATCTCTCAAAATAACTCCTTATTTAGATAATATTTTGCCTTCTTTAATTCACTAAAGAGAATAAATTTGAAACATAATTCACATTGATTCAAATATCTCATGAATCTTTTTTAATTGAAAATATTGTATCATCGAGATCTAACACAGTCCTCCTCCATAGAGACAGGTAAATCCTAGGCGTAGTGTTGTAGCATTCAGTCGTACAAAATGCAAGAATGAAGTTTATGATTTAATCCTATTCCCAGAATCTATATAAACAAAAACTACACAGCTGAAATTAATTCCTTTCTAACATTATTTTCATGAACGCATAATTTTTGGTTGATAGAAAAAAATACGGTATTGAAAATAAAACATTAGAATTGGACAATTCTTAGCTTGTGAAGACGATATAACCAAAAATTGCAGAGCTGAAACAATTCCTTTGTTCAAGCAGCGGTTTTTTGTGAAAACATAATTTTTGGTTGACAGCAATAAAGTACACCGTTGAAAATAAAATATACTGGAATTGGACAATTCTTTTTGCTTGTGAAAACAATATAATGAAAATTTACAATGCTGAAAACAATTCCGTACTGGAAACAAGTAGAGCTATTAGAACTGTTGTCAATGTACCCTATAATGTAATTTAAGATATATGATTATAAAATAAAATGTCAAAGTGCATAATGAACAGACGAAAGTACAATAAATTATGAATATTCTTTTCTTAGCAGCATAGGGATGTCAAACATATTAATATTGTAATTTGCAACTAAGATTGCTAAACAAACTTGTACTCACAATGACGTGCTTGTTATCAAACATAGCCAATATCAAGGCAATTAAGTAACATGCCCACTTGATAAAATACTGGTAATGAAAGAACAATTTGACACTACACGCAAGACTTGACTCTTGTAGCAAATTTATTATTTCTACACGCATGCATGCATGGGTGTGTCTGATTTTATACTTGATTCATAAATACCATGTATTCTATTTGATCACAACAGTTGTAATATACAAATTTTAGATGGTAAAATATGATAACCTATGACTCGTATATACCGTGAAGCTTTTAATTCATACTTTTTGGATCAGAGGGCTGAGAAAATATTTCATTTTAGCCGATTGAAAATTTTGAAATTCGGAGAAAAAGGCAAGTTTAATGCTTCAAAATTATTGAAACTTTTGAAACTCAATAAATAGCCACTGAAACTGAGGGCCTCATTAAAATCAAACATAACCACGGCAGCCAAGAAAATGACTGAAATGCATTCTCCTTTTTTCCAAAAAAAGAAAAGAAAAAAGAAAACAAAAAGTGAGTTTAATTGACAATTTAAACAGTTTCAGTTGTTACCAAAAGTAATTGAAATTCAATTTTATTTTTGAGTGAATAATTTTATTGGATTGATATTTTGAAATTCTGAATGGGTGAGTTACTTTTAGATGCTTTAAACTTAATTAAAACTTTTGACATTCACCAAACAACCACTAAATCTGAAGGCCTAGTTAAAGTCAGCCTTGGCCATGACAGCTGGGAAAATGACTGAAGTGCAATTTTATTTTCAGTTAATTTTTTATGTTCAACTGTTAAATCTGTTTCATTCCTTTTGGTGTCTCGGATGATCTAATCCAAGATCTCTAGTACCACAGTCTAGAGATCTTACCACTTAAGCTAGCGGTCCTTGACATTTTGAGTGGATAATTTTGTTTGATTGATACTTCTGAAATTGAAATAAATGTAAGTTTTAAATGCTATAAGCTTGTTGAAACTCACCGGATAACTGCTGAAACTAAGGTCTTTTTGTCGTCCACCACTTTGGCCACTGCTAGCAGGAAACTGACCGAACTTCAATTTTCTACTCTGCAAAATAAACAAAATTAAATGTTTTGTAAGAATAGTCTGTATTCTGAATGTAATTATCAGGTAAGTGCTAAACTATTGCCAACATTGTCAGGTAGTCAACTCTACTTTGTCCAATACCAATCATAAGCTGTGCATAAAAAAAGAAGAGTGATTGACGATATAAATGTAATATTAATCATAATCATTGATGGATAGTAGGCGGACATCCTTATTAAGTATTCTGGTTAGGGGTGGGTTGTGTTTCCACATTAGCATTGGTTATTAGTCATCATTACTCTATTTGTTTCGAGCTATTGTACACCACAATGGTAAGGTAAATAGGTAATTCATGTGCCATATATCCATTACGCTTAAAAGAAAAAACATAATTTGAGATTAATGCCATAAATTAGCGATTTCAAATTCAGTATTTTACCGATCTTATAATGTTTTAATATATGCAATATAGAAAGAAAGATTCAGGTACAACACAATACTTGAGCTTTAACATCCTTATGTTATGAACTCATGGAATCAGATATGGGAAATTGATGCAATGGTTGTGGGAAAAAATTATGGAGATAGGGAAAAAAGGGGGGAAAGAAAAGAGCCAGAAAGAAATTTCTAGGCAGAATCGCAAGGCATATGAGAACGATTCTAAAGATGCTTGCACAAGAAGCCTACAATCAGAACAAAATTGATGAACCGAAAACTAATGAAGGCAAGTAAAATCCAAGCGTTGACATCAGTGTGCGAAAAATGTGTAAAAACAGACATGGGAAACAAATGCAGAAATTAGGATAAAAATTAACTATTTACCTCAATTAGGTATTGCAAACGAAAGCAATGGTTGCGATAGGAAAAAAAAAGTCATATGTCCACTGCTCTGATCTCCTGCTTCTTCATGAATGTCCACAATTTTATTATCCGCCATTGTTTCTAATTGGAATTTGGTAATTAAATTTAGGGTTTTCTATGGTTCGATGATGGCTGCACAGAGCTCTAGGGTTATATACTGTAATTTTTTTTAACACATGGACAAAATCTAATAATTAGCGTTATAACTAGTGGAGATAAAATTCATGGGACCACACTCTTCACTATATTGTTGAAAGAGCACCGTAACTCTCATGCTCAATTAATTATTCAATAAAATTCAATCATTCAGTTTAAGAAAAAGAGTAAAGTAATAAGGGAATATTTTTTGTTGAAAATGAAACTATTCAATTAATTAATCAATTAATTAGCCAATGGCATTCCGATATGAAGATATAAAAGTTTATACATTGAGATGCAATAAGTAAGAAAAACTAGGGAAACTGAGATCCTATTTGCATCGAATCAAATATTGAAAATCTGGAAAGTTCCAAGATAATTTGGCGATTAATTTGAAAGTCTTCAAGTAATGCATTCATTATAGTCTGTATAATGAAGGTAGTTCAATTTCATAGCGAGTGAGAAAAAAAATCCACCGTTATCTTCTTTTCTAGTGAACTCTGATTTCTGCAATAAATCAAATTAAGGATTTTAAGTGTAATCAAGTCTTTGGAGAAATTGATTATTAAATTTGTACTTACAGGCTAGTCTCTTCACTTTTTTATTTATAATTTTGTGATCTCTTTTGTTATTCTTTTTTTTTCAATAAAATAAATAATAGTTGTTGGGTATGTGGACGTAGGCAGTTTGATCGAATCATGTCAGTGTTAAATTTTTATGTTTTCTACTTTCCTATTTTTCTTTGTTTCGTGATTGTTGTTCATTGAATTAGTTGTTAATAATTAATTAGCAAAGTAGATCTTTCAGTATTTCCGCGCATAAGCCTAGATATTTCACACATATATTGCTGAGACGTTGCCTTCATTTCACATGTGAAGTGGGTGCGCTAATGATTGTAAGTTCTTATATTGATGATAAAGCGGAGCTATGTTGTATGATCAGAAATTTGGAGCATTTAGCTTTTGTTCTAGCTTTTTTGCATCCTGCACTATGTTAATTATTTAAAATCTGTTCTGAACGTCTTTTATACACATAGCATATTGATTACCTCATAAAGAGCTGGGTGTGCCAGTTCAAGGACTGTAACGATCAGATTTAGCAAGAAATTCAAGAACTGGAGCACATTACACACACTTCCATGACATCCGTTTAACATCCCTATCATATTTTGAGCAACACTACTTCAAACGAGATTAAAGTTCTCTCCACAGAAGTTGTTGATTTTAATGTATCTAACATGCTAAAACTTGATAAACTTGATGTTTCAAGTCAACGATGAAGATAAATGTTTTAATGGTTGATATTGATTTGAAATTGTTAAAAAATTATAATGATCTCATTTTTTGTAGAGATAAAAATTCATAAAGTAGATTAAACATATATACAATTTTGTATAATTTATGATCACATGACTCAGAACATGATGGGGAGCTAAAGAGGCGCTATAATGCAAGGTCAAGAATCCCTGAGCAATCTCACTCTCTGTACACACACATGCACACAAATATATACGTACATACACGTACGCGCGTACACACACACACGCGCGTACACACACACATACACACATACACACACTAACTTTCTTTTTTGTTCTCTCCATAACAGGGGCCTCATTCTGATTTCGCGGGACCTACATCAGGAAGCACAGCTTGTGTAGCAGTCGTTAGAAATAACCAACTCACTGTTGCCAATGCCGGCGACTCTCGCTGTGTGATTTCAAGAAAGGGTCAAGTGTGTTAATCCTGCATTTCTGTATTTTATTTTTTACTTCAAAAATCATATCTAACATTGGTATAATTTTATTAGGCATACAATTTGTCACGGGATCACAAGCCTGAACTCGAAGCTGAAAGAGATAGAATATTAAAAGCGGGAGGTTTTATTCATGCTGGACGAGTGAATGGGAGTTTAAACCTTTCACGAGCAATCGGTACCCTACATTTGAGTACCATTTACACTGTTTTCACTAATCTACATCCAAATTGAACTTTATTTCTAATAATGTTTCAACTAACTAATATCGTAAATTTTAATTTCATCTGCATTACGTACGTAAAAATTCATCAAAAAATGCACATGGAAGACCTTTGTTCCTTCAAGAATATCATTATGAGGTATTACTGATGACAAATTTTGGAATACAGAGAGCAAGATGTAAAAAGAAAATGTGGTGTGAAACATACAAAAGGCTGGGACATTATTCTGAAGTGTTTCAAAATAAACAAACACTATTGACACCGTGTATTCTACTTAACTAACATGAAATTATTGATCATTGCTAACAAGTCTATCTGAACTAAATTAAATAATTCCCACAACTTCTAACGTGGTGCAGAAAAAAGGTTGTAGAATAAACTGTTTGGACAAATATGAAATAACCCTGCAATTAAAGGTGCGTGGTGCGATTCACTTGATTATATACTGTATTTGGTTTGCAGGAGATATGGAATTCAAGCAGAATAAATTTATGTCTGCTGAAAAGCAAATTGTTACTGCCAATCCCGACATAAACATAGTAATTTACTGTTTCTATGTTGTTTATCAAATCAACATAACATAAGTTTAACTGCGCTGATTATCTTAAATGACATCCTTAGATTTTGTACATGCGTTTCTTTTCTTAACAGGTGGACCTTTGTGAGGATGATGACTTTATAGTTATAGCATGTGATGGAATCTGGTAAGATTCATAGTTGAATTATTGCTTTCATTTTTTATATATTGGTATATTTGTTATCATAAAGCGTATTGGTGCTGATTACATTCAAGTATTTTAATATCATTCATAGATGATAACTGGTAGGTCCCACATTCATAGGTCGTACCATGATGTTTCGGTATTGTTTGTCTGGAATCTGGGCAGACATACAGAATACAGAAAATAACCTGAACATTTATTAAACATAACTAGTTAGCAGTTTCCATACTAATTAGTAGTATGTATGGTCAGTAATACTTGAGTCTATTTCATTGTTTGCTTAACTGGCTAATGACTGAGCAACAAACATAGAATATACTTTGTTCTCTGAACAGTATTAGTTGGCCAAACCAGCATATGGTGAAATTTACTTACCTTACTTTTCACTTTGGAATTTGAAAAATTAGATATGCTTAAACAACATATGCTCAAATATAGCTCCAGAATTAAGCATCATTTTTGTCAAAGGTTTATGTGCTTCCTTAGCAGATGCCACATATTGCAGAAGTAGTTGAAAAGAATTTTCTCCAACTATTCTGTTAGTTTTTAAATTCTTCAATTTGATATGTTATAAGATTTTATAAAGTACAATGTGGATGGATGTACGTTTGCTCTCTTATTAATATGTTTTACTGAAAATTGATATTTGTATTATTATTATTATTTTCGATCAATGCTTGCTCTCTTATTTTCTGACATATCCATTTCTTACTGTTGGAAACTGATAACGACTTCTCTTTGATTTACTAGGGATTGCATGTCAAGTCAACAGCTTGTCGATTTTATACATGAGCAGTTACGCACTGTGAGTAATCTTACTGATTCTTTCACATATTTCTGGTTTGATAGAGCATAAATTTTTATTCATAACATTGATGTAATTCAGTATTATCCAGATACATTTCATCCCATTGAATTTACGGTATTTAAATTTATCATATAGGATTACATCCCAAGTTAAGTTATTGCCCCCAAAAAAAAAAGGAGGAAGAAGAATTGATTATGATTAAAACCAGATAGCTGCGAATCAAGTTAGGCACTCAACTGCACGCTTGACTGCACAAACCTAAATTAAACTACCGTAACATTTATGGTCAGAACCAAGATTTGAGGTTTCGACCGAAAATACGAAGATTTTACTCATTCCGTTTCGGTTTTAGTGGTGGTCGAAATGAAATCAAATTGACACTCCAGTTCAATAAAAGACCACCGAACTTTGGATTTAACGGAAGAAACTCAAAAAATGAATTAATTTGAGTTTCAAATATATAAAAATACAAAATTTGAAAATTAAACTTATGAAGTATACAAAAATACGAAATATATAAATGGTGTGACTAAAAATATGGGAAACGAAGTAATCAGTAAACATTTTGCAGTGTTAAAAATATTTATATTTAATAATCAATATTGTTAGTTCATATTTTATTTTATAATGAAAGATAAATCATACATCTTGTTTCAATGAATTAAACAAACATATGTGTTATTATATTATATGAAAAATAAATAACGAAATCCAAAACTAAAACCAAAATTTCCAAAATTTACGAAGTAGATCGAAATTCTTATAACTTCAAAAGTTCAAAACCGGAATCGAAACTGAGATCTCGAACATTGATTAGAACCAGTTATGCACAATCTAGATTCATGTTAGCTACATAAGAACCATTAGAGTTATTGATTGCGACATTCTTACGACAACCAAGGCAAACATTTATTTTACAGTTGCGGCTGGTTAAGAAATTTCGTAGGTCCCACATTGTATGTTTTGTTTTTTCTGCTTTATTATTGAATATTCGTCATTCGACATACAATCAAAGGAGCGAGATATTAAGTGGAGCTCTAAGTATAATTTTAGATATCAAAGCAGCTTTCGAGACATAAAGAAAAACACAATTGGTGACACATAACATCAGCCATAGATCTCACTTGTTTGATTTATATTTGATATTTAATGGAGATTTTAATGGCTTAGATGTACTGTGTCTTCAACCCTGTTTTTATCCGTGTCTAAATAAGCAGCCTATTATGGACAATGACTAAACGGTTTAAACAATGTCTAAAGCCTTTTGGTTATTCTAAAATAACCGGTAGAACTGCATGATAGTGGATTAATCGATTGTCCGGTTCGGTTGTATGGTTTCAAAAAAAGAAAAAAGTTTGTTGTATTTTTTCATTATCTTAATTAAACACATAATGATAATATGTGTTAGACATAAAATCACATGCATTATTGAAAACTTAAAAATATTAAAGAAAACGTATAGTAGATAACAATGACCAATTAGGTGATGTAAATTGAGTGTGCGTGCATGGGAAGGGATCCGCAGTCCCTTCTATTCAGCCTCCAAATACAGCTCTCTAATTTCAGTCACTCGTTCCGATTTAAATGTGTGTGTATGGGCTAGGATTGGTTACTACTCGTTTTTGTTGCATCTCAAATTCCTCTTGATTTCAACCACATGATCCAATTTAAATAATAGACTGAAATGACAAGAGAGAGAAACCGTAATTATTTAAATTGGAACATGTGGTTGAAATCAAGAGGATTTGATATGTGTGTAGGCTAGGATTGGCTAACTCATTTTTGTTGCGTTTTAAATTCCCCTTGATTTCAACCGCATGATCCAATTTAAATAATAGAACGAAGTGACAAGAGAAAGAAACTATAATTATTTAAACGGTTTAAACAAGCAGCCTATTATGGACTCTGTCTTCAACCCTGTTTTTATCCGTGTCTAAATAAGCAGCCTATTATGGACAATGACTAAACGGTTTAAACAATGTCTAAAGCCTTTTGGTTATTCTAAAATAACCGGTAGAACTGCAAGATAGTGGATTAATCGATTGTCCGGTTCGGTTGTATGGTTTCAAAAAAAGAAAAAAGTTTGTTGTATTTTTTCATTATCTTAATTAAACACATAATGATAATATGTGTTAGACATAAAATCACATGCATTATTGAAAACTTAAAAATATTAAAGAAAACGTATAGTAGATAACAATGACCAATTAGGTGATGTAAATTGAGTGTGCGTGCATGGGAAGGGATCCGCAGTCCCTTCTATTCAGCCTCCAAATACAGCTCTCTAATTTCAGTCACTCGTTCCGATTTAAATGTGTGTGTATGGGCTAGGATTGGTTACTACTCGTTTTTGTTGCATCTCAAATTCCTCTTGATTTCAACCACATGATCCAATTTAAATAATAGACTGAAATGACAAGAGAGAAACCGTAATTATTTAAATTGGAACATGTGGTTGAAATCAAGAGGATTTGATATGTGTGTAGGCTAGGATTGGCTAACTCATTTTTGTTGCGTTTTAAATTCCCCTTGATTTCAACCGCATGATCCAATTTAAATAATAGAACGAAGTGACAAGAGAAAGAAACTATAATTATTTAAATCGGAGCATGTGGTTAAAATCAAGGGGATTTGAGATGTATCCGATTCTTGCCTATGTATGTATGCATGCGTGCATAAAAATATTGAAACATATAGTAGATTACAGTTACCAATTAAGTGATACTGATACAAAGTATGCGTGTGTGTATGTACGAGGAGGAACTAGTTGATTATAATGATAACATACAAAAAGAAGAATCAATGAACAAGGAAATGAGAAAATATTAAGAATAATATTATGGCTTCACACTACTTAATTTTGCAAGTCTTCACAACGATCGGTTTGATTATAATTGCAGGAGACTCGTCTATCGATAGTCTGTGAGCGAGTGCTTGATAGATGTTTGGCTCCGTCGACCGCTGGAGGAGAAGGTTGCGACAACATGACTATGATTTTGGTGCAGTTTAAGAAACCTATCACCGCCTCTACTACTGATATTTCCAGCAATAGCAACGCTGACACAAGCAGTGACAATATGAATGAAGAATCATCTACTCAAACTAGCACCACTGCTACCGTTGAAAATTCTGATGACAATTAAACCAGCATATTCAAATATCAACATGATCAAGAAAGTTAATTTTATTCTGAATTAATTATGACATTTGGGTGTGTAAATATGTATGAACTTAATAGTTCCTTGTATCTTGTTGTATAGTCATCAAATGTTTTCTAATTTTTAGATCGCTGATATGTTTTGCTGTGAAAACCTCTATCTATTTGCGCTGTTATACTTTTTATGCTAGGTTTATTTTTGTGTTTGTTTGTTTTTTTTTTTTTTTTTTTTTTTTACATTTTTTTGTGGAATCCTGGGAGACCAATTCTCCTTGACGTAGGAAATGTATGCTGCTTCTGATTTATGTTACTTTTATTCACATTAGAATATTAATCTGTCTCTTTTTGTAAAATGGATCTTTTAGTCGCTAATTGTATAAATTAGGTCTCTTTTTCTCTAACATCACATTCAGTAATTAGTAGCATTCGTTGATTTATTTATTTTCAATTTTTAAAATGTGATAATTTTTTGTAAGTTAATCGGATTTAAAGAATTTTTTTCATCATTAAATCACAAATTTAATAGACAATGTTATTTATTGTTGATGTTTAAAAGTAAAATCTTGAAAAACATAATTTTACGTGGCAATTTATAATTGCATTTTAATATTGCTGTTAAAAATGCAGTTTTCAACGGTGCAGTTTTTAAGTGCATCACAAAGATGCAGTTAAAAACTGCATCTTGATACACTTGAAAACCGTATTTTAATACACTATTAAAAACTGTGTTTTTGTATATTAAAATGGTATGTTAAAATGCAATTTTTAACTGCATTTCAGTAATGCCGCATCTAATGCAATTTTAAAAGGGTAAGTTTGACTTACATCCCTAATAAGTTTCAAAATAGAGAAAATATCATTTTCAAACTAAAATTACATTTTCAGTCCTTATTTTCAAATTCATGCACGCAAAAAAAATAAATCCAAATTCCCTTTATGCTTTTAACATTTCAAATGCATATAACTTTATGTAGAAAAATTAGATCAAATATCGTTTTCACCAAAAAATCACAAATTTTATGATCTTTAAAATAAGATCCATTGTTGATACCAAAAATTCATATTTGTAGTAAAGGTGCAATTATTTCATATATTTGCAGTTTTTTCTTCTTCGATAAAATAGAAGAGAGAAAAGGAAATTCCATTGCAGAGCCGTATGCAATGCACAAAAGGTGCCTGTACGGTCCGTCGTTCAATTCTATTTTTTTTCTTGTTTTTTTTAGTCCTTACTTTAATCCAATTCTTCAAGATAGAAGAACCGTTCATGCATGATGTTAGATCTATATTATCAGGGTTATGATTCACCAACCTGCTAGTTCTTTTTATGAGGCACAAGCAGGGGAATTTATCTTGGAAGCGGAAGAACTACTCAGACTTCGCGAAACCCTCACAAAGGTTTATGTACAAAGAACAGGTAACCCTTTATGGGTTATATCCGAAGACATGGAGCCTTGTTACGACTTCACTCCAGTCACTAACCCCGCCTTCGGCATCCCCCTTCTTGCGGTTAAGGTAACGACTTCGGGCATGGCCAGCTCCCGTAGTGTGATGGGCGGTATGTACAAGGCCCGGGAACGAATTCACCGCCGTATGGCTGACCGACGATTACTAGCGATTCCGGCTTCATGCAGGCGAGTTGCAACCTGCAATCCGAACTGATCAGCAAATTTTGAACATTTTTGATTTTTTTTAAATTTACAAATAATTGCAAACATTTCTGCAACTATATGGTATAGTCGCAGAAATGTCTGCAACTATTGCACAGTTGCAGAAATGCAACTATTGCATAAATGTCTGCAACTATTGCATATAATTGTAGACATTTCTGCAACTATTGTGTATAATTGCAGTTTTTCATTGAAATCGAGAAAGCTGAGTTCGTCATTGAAGAAGAAAATGAAATCAAGAAAGTTAAATTCGCCAATGTAGAAAAAGATGAAATCAAGAAAGATAAGCTCATTATTAAAATCAATCATGCAAGAAACGGAGGGAGATTTAGGGAAAAAAACAGCCAAAATGAAAAACAGGGACCTGCAAAGTATGTTTTATTGAGGAAGAGTTTTAGTGAGTTAAGTTTGCTTCTAAGGATGCGTGCCTAATATTCACATTTTAAAATGTAGTTAAAAACTGCGTCATTAAAATACTAGTAATGTGGTTATAACTGCATCACTAAAATGCAATTAAAACTTGCATGTTTTAGATGCTGCTATAATTGTATCGGCAAGATGCAGCTTTAACTACATCATTTTTTTAATCTTTCAAGTAATACAATTAAAAAATACGATTGTGTTTCAAAATTTTCTAAAACTCCAATTTGTAAAAATTGAGTTTCAAAATTTTGATTTTTACACATCCATAATAACTATCGTTAGAAATATAATAAAAGGTGTGATTTACAGTGAAAACTGTTTATTAATTCGATGTTTTTTTAAAAAATTATCGCATTTTAAAGATTAATAATTAATGAGGTATATATTGTAAGTAAAAATGTAAGAATGACAGCCACGTATGAAGAAAAAAAAAAAGAGGCATGCGTAAAGATCTAATTTACATAAATCATTACGAGTGCTTTGTTCAATTTAATTAAAATTAGGAGTTCCTGTTCACAAACCTGTGGTAACCCTACTGGCAAACCAAGTATTTCTGTGGTAACCCTTTTATGTAGCCTGATATACGAATTGTGAAATCAGGATGTTTTATTGAAGTTCTACTTTGACATGCAAATGCAGCTGTCCGCAACCAATAACAAAATGCTTGTCACTTGAGTGTTTTCATCGAGATTGAATGAAATTAGTAACACTGATGCATCGTTATCTAGCTGTTAAACAGCAGCAAAATATAATTTTATTGAAATCGTTAACGTTTACATATGCAGTTTCTAAGAGCATCTTCTGAAGAGTGCTTGCAAGGGTGGGTTTTCTTAGAAAGGAAGTTATAGTTCACTAAACGGTTAAGTTATAATTCACTAAATGGTTTACAATTTAGGGTTTATTTTGCTCGAGAATGAGTTTTACGTTTTCAATGCATATTTCAAATGGAACGGGAACGTAGAAATAGATTGAAATCCCAGTCTTTACAACCAAATAAAGAAGAGTGAACAAGAAAATAGTTTTTGATAAATTTTAACGGTAGAAAATATGTGAAAAGTTGATTTCAATTTTACATGTTAAAACCATTTTTACTCTACCATGCATTTCGAAGCGAACATCGAAAAGAAAAAATATGTACATATATAATTCGTTTTTAAACCAAGCAGATTTCTAGTGCTTAAATGGTTTTCAGAAAGTCGTTTAACAATAAATAATTTATGTTTAACATTAAATAACTAGACGGTTTAAATCTAATCGGTATTTCGAAAACTATTTGGATATTCAATACGTATGCTCAAAATAATATTGGGTAGATTCCACATTCACTAAGGGTGTGATACATTCTTTTGATACATGAAAGGGTACAAGAAAGAGATATTTGAAAGGGCTACGAAAAGAGAATGTTTAACGAAAGAATAATGTGTTTTTGTGTGGTAAGAAGGACTTGAAATTGGTATTTTAATTGTTTTGAATAATTATTATTTTTATTGTTTTATTTTGTTTTAATTATTTTAAATAATATTGTTAAATTTAATCATATACTAATTATGAAATGTTAAAAAAACACAATAAAAAAAATTATTATATACTAATGATTCGAAGTAGAAATAGAAATACAATATTACGTATGCCTTCTAAATTTTCTTCATAGATATATATCAAAGCTGCGTGAGCTCATCGAGCTTGTTCATTAAACAACGAATGGAGTTGTAGTTTGCCTCCCTATGGTATAGAATGTACATTATCTTTCATTCGCAAGATAGATCATCCTCCTATCCACGGTCATAATCTATCAATGGTCTGTATCATCTCCATGTCTTGTGATGAAGCTCAACCGATTGGCGTCAGAAGAAATGAAAGTAGCCACGAAGTGATGTGGATGTGAAGAAGCTCGTGGAATGGGAGTGCATATATCGGCCGCTTCGCAACTGAGAGAGACAACGTA
Source organism: Allium cepa (assembly GCA_030765085.1). Lineage (NCBI taxonomy): Eukaryota > Viridiplantae > Streptophyta > Magnoliopsida > Asparagales > Amaryllidaceae > Allium > Allium cepa. The sequence continues at coordinate 310,947,253 of CM060942.1, read as the reverse complement.
TATCTGGATGTCGAACTGGACATCAGTAGGTGAAGCATCTAGAACTAAGAACTTGTAGGAGGGAGTTCCGATGCAGACTTCAAATATCATAACATTCAACTCCATTCAACTCCTTGAATTTCGGATGCGAGCAAACTTTGAATTTTTTGTACTTTTTAATAGTCATGTGCTACCATTCATTATCTCCTCAAACAGTATCCTTCTCTGTGTTTGAGAACCCACCTTCAATCCATAGTTGCCGCTTCCAGGTGTTCTAATCGCTCTTTAGGTTGGCAAATTTGTTTTTTATCTTATTTGGGTTGCAATTGACTTCCAATCGTGTGGTGAAACCGCTGGTAATTTCATCATACCAATACCAAACTCTACCTTTGTGAGATCCGATATCGACATAGCAAATGTCAGTAAAGGTTAACGTCCGTTAGTCCGTTTAGTATACAATACGGCGGGTGCATAGATCGAAAGGTTCATGTGTCAACGTTCTGATAAAATTAAAGAAAACAAAACCGAGAAAAATACAGGAGGTGGATATAAATATGAAAAACAGAAATTCAAAGAAACTTATTTGACATAAAAAGGACAAAAAATGTTTGAATTTTTGAAAATTAAAGGAGAATAAGTGTGATTTGGTGAAGAGAAATGAAGAAGAAAAAAAGAAAAAAAAAGAAGGGATGATCACTGGAGTAAGATAATGGCGTCCAACGCGTCGTACGCATCTGACACATTGGATGTTAGTCATTCAACTCCAAAGGTTCTACCACATAGAGCAAATACATGAGTCCCGTGCTAAACGTATCTGATCATCAGCCAAACATGTGGACATTCATTGAGGGTGACGAGTGACACAATTAAACCCACTCTAATATCATGTTAGAGAACTACATATTATCTCAAAACCAATAGGTGATGTGAAGGGATGTCTATTAGTATTTATGCATGATTTATATTGTAAATTGTCCGATGTGGGACTGTGAAGATCAACTTTTAACTGCTATGGTCTGTTTATGTTATTCAACGGGTTTTTTGACGTAGGGAAAAGATAATGTTACTCCTCGTCCATTAATGTTTTTCTTAAGCAGCAAGCATGTTATTAGTTAACATCAAAATCAACGTCTCCATCATTGTAGCTTGTTATCTCAAACATGTTAATACAATATTTCATTATTATTACAGGATCGCGAAATATGATATATTAAATTGTTACGAAGCCGTTAGTACATGTATTTTGTACTTAATGACTTGGATGAGGACAACGATGAATTGACTTATGGCCAACAAATTGACGTGCATCTTAGGTGGCTATAAGTTTATTGTATATCAACATACTTCATTTAATGTGCATATATATAAACAAAGATTACGTCGCTGTTGTACCAAAAGCTACATGGTGTTCGCACAACACTACGATTATGTCACTTAATAGATAGAGGTGTAACATTTCTGTAGTATACCAAGATGACTATATTTTTTTTATTGAAAATAGCATACCGAGATGATCTAAAGTTGAAGATTTGGAACTTCTTTTGACAAAATAATTGAATATTAGCTTGGTTGTTAATGGAATCCGTTCATTAGATGCATTTACTTGTAAACATAAGTTTACTCAAACTACTATCTTTTTACCTTCTAATGTTCCTAAACAAACCCACTTGATATTTGATGTTCTTAGTGTTAGGGTTTTTCTATGATCCGTGCACAATTAGAATTTAGAAGAAATAAGTGAACAAAAAACAATGACAAATAAATTCATCCGATCAAAAACCTTTATTTATTCACCAAAGGATTACAAGAGAAAATCTAAACATTCAAAAGAAATCTCAATTTTTAAAATAAAATAAAATCCCACGCAGTTGATGAATCTTATACATGTCTGTTTATACTAGTCTTCTTTAAGAAGCTGTTGATTATTTTATCTTTCGAAATAAATCTTTTCTTTGTAGATAATTATTTATCTTCTTTAATGCAACAAAAGATGTAGTCAATATTCTTTAATCACTTTTCAAAAATTTCAAAATCTATATTTAAGTGATGATTCCATCTTGACTCACAATATCTTTAAAATCTGCTTTGATTTGAAATTATTGTTTCATTAAAATCTAACAACCTCCATTTACATGCTATATCTCCGTAAATGTCATTCAAGCTCTACCTATAACCTCAAGCTCCAAACAGTATCCAATATCACAAAGGAAACAAATATCTCCATTCTAAAAAATAGCTACCCTTTAATCCGCTTAATTATTTATTCCCCACATTGAACATGCATATCAATAATAAATCAGAACTGATTGTAATACCACAATGGCCTCTATGTGGTCTTTTTGACTTTTCGTTTTTGATTCCACTTTAATTCAAACCAATTTGTCTCTTCAACATTACTTTGAGAAATCCCATTCTTCACTATTTCCTCAAGCAATTTGTATACATGGTTGCTTTCTTTTTTTATGCGCAGCACCTCCCTGTATCCTTCCAAACCTATGTGACTCTACCTTGAGCTGAAAAGTTGCAGCTTTATTCTATTGAAACAAGAGTATTCTTTTGTAATTTATGAGATATGTTTAACTTCTGTAAGCTTTACCACTCTTCTACCATACATCTTTAAGCTAACTGAACCTAAGCCTTTAACATCCAAATCTCCACCATTAGTAGATTCCACCTTAGCATCTTGCTCTTCATAATTCATAAATGATTCTTTTGACTGCATTGTGAAAACAAGCACCTGAATTAAGCGCATCACGATCGGAGGTTTTTCATGATAATAACAGATTCCATGTTTGATTTATTTGATCATTTTTCCATATTTGAACAGTTACTCCTCCTTGCAAGATGAACATCCTTAATTGGATTCACTTTTCTTTTCCTCTCCGTCCTTTCTTTAATGAGGTTCGTCCTCCCATCTCCTCGTTAAGTAGGCTACTAACCATCAATCACATTGAAACAACTCCATCCAAATTTGAGTCGTTCAATGTGACCACAAGCGTTTTCCAACTCTCCGATAATGAACTCATCAACGTTAAGGCTTGTGTCTCATCATCCATTGTAATTAACAACCATTAATTGATTAACAATTGTTTGAAAATCATTTAGATGATCTCCAATTGATCTACTTTTCTTAAGTTTCAGATTCACTAATCTTCTCTAAGAAGAACCTTATCTATTACAAACTTCTTTGCATAAACACCTTCAATTTCTTCCATATTAAATAAGTGGATGCCTCTGTAACAATCTAGAATTTCAGACACTAACTATTTAAATATCATAATTACTTAAATATTTGAAGCATGGATTAAATGTTATTAAATTGATTTAATAACCTTGTAAACCACATTTTTAATAATAACAAATGATGGTAAACTTGTTTTTGAAGTTTGTTTATAAAAATAAGTACTTCGAAGAAATATCAATGATGTGACTGAAAATCGATTTTATCGATAAACTGTTTTTTAATCAATATAAGTTGTTAGAACTCTTAAGCTAATCAACATACAAATACATTTGAAGCTAACTAACACACTTTGGTTCACAAAGTAAATAGAATGTTTTAGAAGCTTCTAAGTGGATAAGAGATATTTTTAATGTAAGGAGTATAAAGGAAAGTAGCTAATATAAGAGGTGTAAAGGAGAAGTGATGGGCATGTGGAGGGGTGAGCCTTTCATGGCATGGGGAGGAGGGATAAGAGCAAGCTTAGGCAACACCATTAGAAGTCTATATAAGAGAGGTTATGCCTCTTGATTTATATCTTGCAAATTTATACAAAATTATAAGCGCTCTGTCGTGTCTTCCTCTTCATAAATTCCTAGACAAAATAATTTCAAAACAACTCCAAATCAACTCAAACTTGGAGCAGAGACTTGGGACAACATCACAACACCTTCTACCATGTTAGATCTTAAAGAACCAAAGCCAAATACTCCCCTCCATTGAAGGTCATGAGCTATTTAAGGGGATGTTGGGCTAAAGCTAGCGTAAAGGCAAAGGAAGAGGAAGGTAGCAAGGTGTGTAACGATCCGGAATTTCAGATATTTCGTATTTAAATATTTGAATCTTGGACTAATATTATTAAAGTGATTTAATGACCTTATTAACCCCTTTTAATTCATAAGTAATGACGGTAAACTTGTTTTGAAAAAATGTTTACAAAAATAGCTACTTTGAAGAAATATCGATAATGTGACCGAAAATTGTTTTATCAATAAATAGTTTTTTACTCGTCAGAAGTTGTTCAATTTTTTTTTGAATATACTTATTTGCTTAAGAAAACATTAATTCAAAATAAAAATATTTTGCACTAAAATCTTAAGAAGCTTCTTAAAGTTAACGAGATAGGTGTGAAAGGAAAGATAAAATATTCTGAAAATGACCTTTTAAGGGAAGTCTTCAGTGTTAATTAAGAGATGTAAATGTGCAAAGGTATCATGTGAAAGAGAAGCTCCTTTGTGACCTTTCATGAAAGGTAGAAGGTGGTTTGACCTCTTGAATTCAATAAGTACACCCTTAATGGTAAGGCTAATCGCATTCTAAAAATTAAGAAAACGTGGAAGCAGATTAATACTTATCCACTTTGTTCTTCACTAACTTTCTCTGTTTAACTCAAATATCTTCCAAATTCCATGAAACTTTCACCAATGCCTTAAAACACCTTAGGAAGCATGGATTTATAGTCAAAGTGGAAGAAAAGCAAAGAGAACGGGGGATCTTGGTAAGGCCGTGAGCAAAGAAGGAAGAGGAGAGCATGATTTTGTGATTTTGGTACTAAAGGTTGGATCTTTATGCTTTGATGATGGTAGCAAGTGTTCTTGGCTTAGTAAGGGTTTGAGCATGTGTTTGTCTTTGATCTAAGTGAGTTATATCACGCCTTATGTGTGTGTTGTGTGCAAATATAAAGTTAAAGTAACATTAACTAAGTAAAGTTATAAACTTTGGACCCCTCTTACTTTTGAAACCAAATGACAGCTTTATATTATATGACATCACTTCTATTACCTTTTTAAACATGGGGCATGACCTCGAATTGATATTTAAATAGTTCTTTGGATTGTGTATTGAATTGAAGTATGTTTGAAAGCGTTTGAAGCGAAAATAGTCACTATAAATACACTTTGATATCCCGTAACTTTAATTGGTGCAAAGTAAAGATTTATGAACTTAACCTGAGATTATCTGATTTGATTATTCTCTACACATTTCGATGTAAGAGACAATAAATAAATAATTTGGAAGGTTATAAAACTTGTGAATCAAAGTTGTGAAATTTAGAAGCGAAAATGTCGCCAGTGATGCACTCTGAAAATGTTTTGTGTTCGGTGATTTTCAAAGTTAACTTTGAGAGACATCCTAGGGCTTCTTTTCAACTTTGATAAGTACTATAATTGTACTTATTACTGAAAAAATATGAAATCTTAGACCATTTATTAACTTGTAAAACAAAGTTGCAAAATGTTAAAGCGGGGGAAGAAGATCGCTATATAAGCACTTTGAAATGTCCAATTTTTGGAAATTTTTTAATTAATTTTGAATATATCTTTAGGAATTTATTTTCATGAATTTTAATTACCCTAAGAGTAGTACTTACGTAAAAAATTCAAGTCTTAAATCACTGGTTAAAGTAGCGAAAACTTGTCGCAAAGTTCAAGGTTTTCTAAGTTGTTCTTTATAAAGACTTTTAGCAACATTTATAAATGTCGCAGTAAGTTGCTTATAGTTTTAAGTCTTCAAAAACGATATTAAATTTGGTGTTTTTCTCTAATCTTATTAGGGAAATTTTCTAACATATTTTTTTAGTATTTTAAAGTTGTTGTTAAGTTCAAATATATGTTTAATTTATATATGTCTTTTCAAAGTAAATAGGTTTTCGAATATAAAACATGTTTTTCATAAAATTATAAATTAGTTATTTTCAAGTACTATTTTACATGAGTATTTAAGACCTATTTATAATTATTTTTAAAGTATTTATAGATATAAGTTTTGAAAAACAAAACTAACAATGCTTAACACTAAAAGCCGATGAAGTAGGCTTATCTATTTGTGAGAGTCAAGATTGTTGTTTGAATAGGGATAGAAGCAATAGCACTTTAATCTACCTGCTTCCCTCTTGACCGAGGAATGGTTAAATTGGGAATTTTGGAAACTTTTTAATCGTTTTGATTTCTTACTCATTTATGAAAGTCATTAATACCATACTTATCACTAAAAGTTGACGAGATAGACTTATCTATATGTTAGATTCAAGAATGAAGCATTTCGGCAAGGCTTTGATATGCAACCAATCTTCTAACTTACCTGGCTTCACTCTTTAATAAAGGATAGTTCAAGTTGGTATGTCAGAAACAAGTTAAGTATACAAATCGTGATCTTATAAGCGATCGTTTTTAACTGGATAATCCATTAGTCAACTATCAAACTTAACCAAATATTAACTTAGATCTTTACAAGAACAATATTAAAGACAATATAAGTATGAAATATTTTGGGTTTGTTGTAATGACGTGTTAATAACATTCTCCTTTAACCCTTTTTGATTATACTTATGAATGTAAATAAATTTTTAAAAGAGTGTTTTAAGGATAAGCATAAGTGAAGTGGTTTTGGGTTTGTTGTGACAATATTTAAGTAACATTATCTTAAATATTTGGATGGATTTATGAAAGTACTTAGATCCTTAAAATGGATATTTTAAAGGAAATTATAAGTATGTAATCTTTTGGAGAAGATAGAAAAAGTAAAGGTTTAAAGTAAGAGATCTTGTTAATGATTTTTGAATATACTTATACCATTTGAGATAAGTATATACCTCTTGAAGTATTAAAAGAGTATATAAATGAATAGTAAGGATTGTTAAACAAGTTTTATTAGATAAAATAAGTTTTTCTAATAAAAGATGTTTTAATTGATAAAAGTATTAATTAAATAAAAATGGAATTAGAACCCGCTTTGTATGACTTAATCATGCTTCTTGTGTCTTGATCTTGCTTTATACGTTTACTCGTTTATGGAAAGTATTTCATCGTGTACTTAACACTGAAAGTTAGGAATTGTGATAAGCATATGAGACTTAGTTTCCACATGCGATTATCTTTGTTATTATTGAATATAACCAAATTCATCGATTCAGTCTTGAAAAGACCAGGATCAGTATGTGTTTTACTTATCGAAAACCACTTAAAGACAAAGATACATGTTTTATCACTTGGAAGTGGATCTGTTCGAGATGCTTGAATCTAATTGTGGTTTTGAGATCTGTTTGAGATGTGGGAGTCCACTTAGGGATTCGTGTTCTGTTCGAGTGATGAAGACTTGTATGAAAGATGCCGAACATGACCTCGACATCGAAAATGGCTAAAGACAAAGCATGATGCACAATCTAGGGTTTTGCAGTCCCGTGACAGGGTGTCGTCAACTCCATATCTAGAGTATGCTTATCGATATGTTAGCAAAGGGATTGGAGTTGCTAATATTTGGTTCTACGTGGTTCATGTTTATGTTCGAGCGTGGGCCTTTATGTTTACTTTATGATATATTTTATCTAGAGATATACGATGCTTAGAAGGTGGTTTTTGATCCTTGTGCATGGAAATCCGCGTCAGTTTAATGGAGGCGATTTCATGGAAAATCCATAATGCGTATGCATATTATCAGTTTTGATTGTACCCTCTAATATGATGTTTAATGTTATTAATATAACAATTCCAGTTATGTTATATATTTATATTCTTTGCCCTAGATATTATCTATTATATCACCTTATATACTTATCAGATAAGTGTTTCTTTTAAAGAGAAAACCATTACGGCATTTCGTTCGATTGTAAAAGTACTGTTATATGTTGTACATATATTTCTTGAGTTTCTCATACTAGACTTATGTCTGATGCATGGTTTTGGTTTTCCATAAACTTCTTGTTTGCTCTTTTGAGTAGTACGAGAAAAGCATGCTTTAGTTTGATGTTCATTGGAGCTAGAAGAGAAGAGCTAGATAGTTCATCTACCGCGGTATTCTTATTTCCGTTGCATCACTATTATATATATCAACATTTTTGAGGAAAAGTAGTCATTACTGTCCATGTTGATGATATTATTTGGAATTGTAACTCTAAAATGTTGTGTATCTTAGAGTGGTAGTTTCGTACCATCTTTTAATGTTATATGTTATCGTTTCCACCTGCAGTGGGATTATGATATATTGTTCCTTCTTTCTTGTTCCATTTCTTTTTCTTTTATTTTACCCTAACAACCTGTCTTTTTGGCATTTGGATGTAATACATGAATACCGTGGATGTATTATTGTTGACATGCTGGAGGCGAAAATGCGGATCATTATAGCTGGTAACAAAGCTGAAGGTTAAGCGAGAACCTTGACTTTGGTAGAGTGTGACACATTAGGAGATAGGGTTGGGGAATTCCCTAGCGTGAGTTAAGTGTACTATATATATGAGAGCGTATTTTTATTTATATAAACGTATAACTTAAAGGTAATTACAACTACGAAAACTAAAGATCTTATATAAGGTAACTTATATAAGTTTGGGTTGTTAAAATATAGTTTAATTGATGTAGGGATTAATAATGTTCATGATCATTCATTACCCATTATTAATTAGTTTAGTCGTGCTCGGCTAGTTTATGAGCATTGCTATCTTTTATAGAATGGTTTGACATGCTCGACCAGTTTATGAGCGTTATTATCATTTGTAGGTTTATTAATTTAATAATGCTCGGCTAGTTTACAAGCATTGTTATCATTTGTTGATTGATTAGTCACGCTCAACCAGTTTATGACTATTGACTATTGTTTGTTAATTGTTGAATTACGCCTGACCTGTTTATGAGTAGTTTTATCTTTTCACATCATGGGTCTGGCAGATAGTAATTATAGGTACATTAAAATGAACAGCTTATGAATTTAGTTTTACAATTTAACTATAAGACGTTCAGTGATAATGTTGGGTTAAAAGTTGAATTTGGCAAAAGATGTTTATTTTAACCCGAGGAAAGATAAGGTATTTTGGAAACAAACATTTGTTAAAAGATTATATACAAGAATGTGATTTTATATAAGTATGGTTTATAAATGAAGAGGAATTAAACTGATATTTTGAGAACTTAAATCTCAGTGTCTTTGAAAATGTTTTCATGATTTTGGAAGAATAATAATAGTATTATTTGGGAGTATAAACTTGGAAAACCGGTTTATGAAATTAATATCATGGTACTTTGTAGTATTTATGAAGTATTTGATACCGCTTTGAAAATGATTTTGATTAAGTCTGAAAGGAATGATTTGGATGTACTGAACTCACTCCTATCACTTGAAAATAATTTTGGTGATGACAGCATCATCAACGTACATTTTTGGGTTTCTAAGTGGGGGAATGCTATAGGGTTATTTTGGTAAAATGGATTTTGGTTAATTCTTGAAGTATGATTTGAGGTACAAAAGATATATGTAAATATTATTTCAAAATGGTTTAAAATGAAACCCGGTGCTTACTTCTAAAGTTTTCTTGTTAAGTTATTTCATGGACACATGCGACTTATGCATTAGGATTGTATGGCATGAACATCATGTTATGATATGTTGTTTGGTAGTTTTCATTTGTTAAAATGAAATAGGATTTTCAGAAACTTAGCGATTGTCGGAAACTTCCAAATCTTTATAGAACTTGAAGCCAAGTTTTTTTGTGAAAATATAAGAGTTGAGTTTTTGTACCTCTTGGATTGAGAAGGTAGTAAATTAAACAAGTTTTAAATTTGTTGAACATTCGGGGTAAGTAAAATAAATTTGATGTTTTGTATATACACTTAGGATGTATTGGAGTATTATATGAGCATGAACTTAGGTTATAAAAAGTTATTGACTTGAAGTTATGTTTTTATGAATTGGTTCATAAATGGTCCTGTATTGAATGACATATTCTATTTGTGTAAAAGAATGTGATAAGGGAAAATTTGGTGTAGTTAAAGGAACCAATAGGATAAATACATAAGTCGTACATAGATCATTTTATTTGCATGAGTGTTCTTGATCCAGTATATGAGTATATGATTTTGAGGTGATTTAGACTGGTCCTAACAAGGATTCTACACTAGAGTGTTGACGGTGAACATTTATACAAATTCTTGATACGATTCCGAAGTTTCTATCATAGTAAGTGGCTATGTAAGGAGAATAGAGGTTTCTAATGAAGAAACTTGATCAGAGTCTGCACTAGAGAGATCATGTGATCTATACTAGTTTGGAAGAGAAATGTATGTGATCAAGCAAGCGATTAGATCTAATATTGCATACGGATGGTCCATGTACATCATACGGGCTTTAGTACGTTTACATACTATGTTTTGTTAGCTTATGAAGAGTTTAGGTGATGACTCTTCGATTCGTTATGAGGTATTATGAATCGTTAATTAAGTAATAACCTGAGGCCGTTGAGCATAAGGTGCGCTCAGTAGATTGTTTGCCATCCTTGTGCGATGAGAGGGTTTTAGAATCTGAACAATCCGAGAGCTTTATTTTCTAGTAATTTTGTATATTGTTAAGTACGCTATGTGGTTGTTTCTTTGGTTGCTTGTGTTGGAATTTTGAAAATGAAATATTCTAAGTGGGAGGAGAATGTAATGACTCATAATTTCAAATACTTCATATTTAAATATCTAAATTATTTAAATACTTGAATCTTGGATTAAATGTTATTAAAGTGATTTAATAACCTTGTTAATCCCTTTTTAGACTCACATACAAATTGAGTTAGCCTTCTCAATGCTAAATCATTTAAACTAGATATACATATTGAGTTAACATTGCAATTCCTAGGCATGCACTGAGTATACAACATCGCTGATTTATAGCTTGCTGAACCATTCGTTAACTTTCTCAACGATAAGCGTGTCTATGCTCTATATCATTCAACCTAAAACTAAATAAGTCGTTTAACAATAGGACTCTCTAGTAGGTTCGACCACTACCATGCCGTATAGCTCTACTATTGTGGATATCTCTGTCACCCTTCCCTATCGCCCAACACATTAACGACGAAGAATCCTACAATAATGAAAAGAGCATCAAGATGTGACATAATCGCATGCCTCGTTGAGTATCATGTTGTGCGCTCCATGAAGTGTGAACCCAGGCATGTCCCCAAGTGTGAGACTATTCCTGCTTGTTGCATAGCTACAGGTAGCTATGTGAACTCTCGCTAGTCAAGAAAATGGGAATAAGTTTCCTAAAGTCCATCCTACTTGGCATGCACCAAGCCTAGGTTCAACTTGGGCTTGTTTCAGTAATTCAGATGTTTGGGTTTTTGTAACGACCCTAAATTTTAATTTAATTTAAATTGATAATTAAATGAATTTTTGAATAAAATTGTAAGATAAATTGATTTAAATGGAAGCGAGTTTCCCCGATTCGACTAGAAAATATATAAAGTCATATGGATTTGACAATTTGTATATATGTGAATATATATTTAAATTGGATTTGAAATAAAATCTTTAATAAATGGTTTTAAAAATAAATATAGAGATATATGTGTATATACATTAGATATGAATTGTAAATGAACAGTTTAATAATAATTGATAATAATAAGTATTACAATTGATGGTTAATAATAATTTGAATTTATAAATTTAATATAAAACAATAAATATTAAAGTAAAATAAACAATTTAAGTTAAAATAAAAGAGGAATAAAAATAAGACAATGGAACAAAAGAAATGACAAAACAAAGTTTAAATATAAAGTGATAAAACAAAGCAAAAAGAAATATAAATTCAAAATATAAATACAAGTTAATAAACAAATCTGCAAGCCACTAATATCTCCAGCCGAAATCAAATTAGCATAGTCAAAACATAGAACAAGAATAAGAAAAATAAAACTGGATTAGATCACAAAAGAAAAGAAAACTTTGAATATAAGACTTGGTACTTGCAAAAGAAATCAAACAGCATATCTATATAAGTGTATGCATAATGTACTTGTAAGAATTAAAATAAGATGGTTGTTACATTGAAGCATGAAGCATTTAATGCTTTCAAACCAGACCATAATACAAAAGAAATCATCAGCCGAGTAAAAAAAAAAAAAGAAATGAAAGCATCTTCAGCCATGCCTTAGTACAAAACAAATCAATGTTCACACTATTGTACTAGAAAATATTATCAACCTACACACTGTTTATATTTTTATATATATACATCAAACTCTCGTTTTAGTTCGTCCATCATAAATGACAGAAAAAAAATGAATGAAGTAAACAAAACTAAAAAACATAACAATACAAATCAACTTAGCAATGCAAAGATTCAAGATTTAGTTTTAATGTGAAACAAACAACCTGGAACTCCATGCAAATAAGACTCAACTCAGTGTAGACCAGATTTCAGTGTTGAAATATTCTAGTTTCAAACTTCAACCTGATCAAGTTTTGAATCTGGAAAATTGAAGCTCGGACCAAATCAAAACAACATGCTCTGTTCTTCTTTGTTCTTTCAGGAAACATGTGAGCAAACCTCTTAACCCTGATTTTTATCTGGATGTTTGGATTCGTATGAGAAGCTATGTTGTGAATATATTTGAATGTTGTGCCTGAGTTTATGTGTATATAAGTGTGTGATTGGTTTTATAACTGATGGCAGGTATGAATATATCATGTTCAAACTTACAGGCTGCAAATAAAAAAAAACAAAAAAAGAAGAAAAAAAAACCAATACACCTTTCTCTGATCAGTTATAGGCTTCAAGATTTAAACAAACTTTGTTCATACAATCAGAATCTAACTTTTAAAAATTGTTTTAAGTGAAATTTGAAAATAACTTTTACTGGAGGAAGAAATATGCAGTAAAACTCAAATTGATGTCAAAATTTAGGTATCATAAATTTTTGATTTACTTATACGGCATGATTTACTTTAGGAAATCATGATTTTTAAAAGAGAAACCAAGATTTTTAAATTAGTAAATTATGAAAACTTGCTGGTTGAACTTAAATTGGGTTTTAACGAAATTATGATGCTCAGAGGGTTTTTAGATCTCGAGATTGAAGTTGAAGCTCGCTGGAAGATTGAAGACCATCAGAAAAATATTCGATAATTTTATAATGTATTGTGGATGGCGAACGAGGGTGATTTTGGATTTAACCCTAGTTTTTAGTGAAGGGGGTGAAACCGGTCCCCATGATTTCGTCAAGACTTCGGATTTACATCGGTCGTGGGGGAACGAATTGTGGGTGATCGTGGGAGCTTCGGCCGGAGTTGTAAAGCTTCTGGTGGCGGCATGTGGGGACGCGAGTTGTTTTGGGTTGGTCATGTTAGTGCCAGGAATGGTTGGTATGGTGCGATTTTGATTCTTTGACAATTTCGAAAATCTGAGTACAAGGGATTTTATGCGTGATCGCTGGTGACATGGGGGTGATCGGAATAATGGTCGGTGGCGCTTCAACCCAGTGTGCACGTGCACACGGCCGATCGTGTATCTGGGAAAGCGCTTGTTGGAGAAGAAGATGGGGTTGAGGGTACTTGAGTAGCTCGTGTAAAATATGGTTTTGCCTCGGGTCATTTTTGTTTGCATAACTCGCTTTCCAGGTTTACAAGTTTAAAACTAACTTTGGCAAAGAAAAGTATGTGAGAGAGGAAGTAGAGAATTCGGGGAAGAAAGGAAGGGAACTCGAGTGTATACTCGAGTGTATATTGTGATTTCCTCGGGTAGAATGTTGGTACAGGTTTACATGTCCTGTTTTTTTTTGTTTTACATTAAAACTGCATTTAAAATTTCAAATAAAGTTAAACTAAGTTTTAAATTAAAAGTTTAGACATGAATCTAGGGTTAATTTGAGGTTTAGTTTGGAATAAAGTTTTTAAAATTTAAATTGTTTTAGTAATTTAAAAAGGGTTTAAGCAACTAAGTGAAATGGAAGACTTGTATTTAAAATAAACTTGAAAACTGAACCTGAATCAAAATTGAATCCCAAATTTTGAAATAAAATAGAGTTTTATAAAATTAAAGATTCAAAATTGATTTGTTCTAAAGGGCTTATATGATAGGTTAATTTCATTAACTTATAAATGTTTTATGAATGGGATTTTGATGATACTAATTAAAGGATGATTAATTTAAGGATAATTAATCAAGAGATTTAAGTATAATTACTCGATGTAATTAAATTGTGATTTATTAAAACAAGTGATTTGGGATAAGCACTTATTGTAGCCACTTAAGGATAATTAATTGAATGATAGTTAATTAAAGATTAATTAATTAATGAGTTATAATTAATTGAAGATTAATTAGTTATTGCAAGTAGTTAATTACTAAAGTTAATTAATCAAGTGATTAAGGTAAAATTACATTTAATGTAATTAGAATGTTGATTTATTTATAAAGATAATTAATTACTTAAAGATAATTATTTAATGAAATTAATTAAGTTTGAATGATTTTGTAATTAACTTAAGGTTAATTATTTATTAATTAAGAATAATTTAATTAATTTAAGAGTTTGATTAATTAATTATATCAAATGATTTGTAATAAATTAATCAGGATTGTATAATAAATTCATAAGTAGTTAATTTAATTGAAAATAAATTGAATTAATTAGGATTAAACAATTAATTAATCCTACTTTCAAATGATTATTGAATGTTTGACCTTACTTATGAATGATTGTATGGTATAAGATACTTTGAATTGATTGTCCTAACTGATTTGTGATATGTTTTGTGGATTGAGCTGAGTATGATTCATTCGTTTATTTACATTTATATATTATCTGTTAATCTGTGTATGAAAGATAAGCGTTATAATTTATATCGCTTATCGAATATATTGTTGTATTTGATCTGTGATGATTGAATGATGTTGCACTATTGTGTAAAATCCCTGGACCACACTATACAAACACAAATATGGATTTCACGAGGAAATCGATTAAGTCACGGATTTTTGAAAATAGTTTTGTATTTGAATATTTGAATTCAAATGTTTTGAAAATGGATTGGGTTTAAAGTGAAAAGCAATTGAAATAGAATTTCAAAGATGAAATTATTTTGAATAACTTGATTAAGTTTTGGAATTTAAATATTTTGATTTAAATTTGAATCCAATATTTAAAATTGAATTCTATGATTTGAAACTAGGGATTAACGATATTATACTAGTTATATATGAGTCAAACCATTTTTTAAGTATTGTTCTTTTGGGAATTTGAATTAAACCAAAGATTGTAACTTGTATAAATGAGATTGAATTTCTTCGAAACGAAAACTACTTGTTTTCAAATAATAATAGCTTTCATTTTAAAGAAAGGATCTCCAAATTATATTGAAAAGGTTTCAGGTTTGAAATAGAAGTGAAATGTTTTGAAAGATATGAAATGAGTCTTTAATCCAAAGACCGAATGAGTTAATCCAACTTGAATTGAAATTGTATTTGAAAGGCTATGAATGAATCTTTGGAAATGATTTTGAAAGCTGTAAGTTGAATCTTTGATTTGAAGATTCAACAAATTAATCGAATTTTGAAAGCTATGAGTTAAATCTTTGATTTAAAGATTTAACGAGTTAATCCAATTGGAATGGAAATTGTTTAAAGTCTATAAATTGATCTTTGTGAAATAAATCTTTTTTTTGTAATATAAAGATTTGAAATGGTAATTGGTTTAAACCATTTGAAGAAAAGTTTTGGGTTTTAAGTAGTGACTTAATTGAAATCCCAATATCCATATGTTTTTGAAATACTGCGCTCACTGTTCGGTTTAGCCGGGGGGAGGACCTTTGTGTCATATATCCCATTCCAAATATGTGATATGTCGTTATGGATAGCATTTGAAGACCGGTGTTGAAGACCGGATATTTTTGAAAACGGAAGGATTACCGTCGAATGTTTCTGCACCGAATGGCCCCGGTATAGAAATTCCATATGTGATGGGAAGTCCGGAAGTGATTAGTGAATATCCGGATTACAAGGACTTCTTTGGAAGTGCCTTCGGTTCTGTTCGAGCTCGGAACAGACTTGTATGGATAGTATGTCTGACATTACAAATTGAGATATAAAGCTGATTTCTTTCAAATATATTTCTGTTGGCGGCGGAGAATTTATTCTCTTAGCTTAACACCCTTCTCTGAGACGTACGAGCTCAAAGGTTATGTAGTTGAAGGTTATCAGCGATATATTCCCAATTTGGTAATGTGACATGCTGAGTGTTGCTGTGAAATGATCATTGTGTTGATCATTTGTGATAGGATCATTTGTTTGATCGTTTATCTTTGTGATCATTTCTATGATCATTTGCTGACCCAAAGCATGGCTTTTGTATAAAGCGTGGCTTTGTGGACGTGACTTCGTCGAGCCTCACACCCCGGAATGGTCAAAACAGGAAAGATGCAGCAAGGTTATGAGGGGTAGCTCCCTTCAGGGTATGTGCATTTCCTTCTGGAAAAGGGTGGTATCATGGTATGGAGCCTAGATACTTACTCTTGTTGAAACACTTTATTTATGATTGTGTGAGTTGATGACGAGCGCTCGGTTAAAGGTCCCAAAGGACCGGGGGATGGCATACTCGTGTCAGTAGTTACCCAGTTAGGGGTAACCCGGCCTTGTGTTGGCAGAGATCCGGTTTGGTTCTCGAGGACGTCCTTCCAGAGGCGTTCTCATGTGGCAATGGGAAGTTCCTTGGCCTGACCATTCGTTGGAAATCCAAAGAAACAATACGATCTTGTACGGTATTAGTTGTAGAACCTATCATTCACTTATGGTGGCGCCCCACTGTTTGGATGGTAGCTATAGTAGGCATACGATAATGGTTGTATGTTGGCTAAGATTTATATCTTTATTTTCGAAATGAATTTTTCCTACATTTTGCACTAATAATAATATCAAATGTTCTTTTAAATGCGTATCAAGCATCTTTGACTATCATAAGGAGAAATCTCCTCCGATTCTGCGTTTGCATTGTGTGTGTGTGCGGGAGGCCTTATGGTAGTCTCATTTTTAAAAGCATTGCGAATTGACTTTGAAAATCTTTTGTTGAATGTTTTAAAAGATAAACTGTTTTTGTTGCTCACATAAGTCCCACGACTGATCCGGAGTTTATTGTTTCTTTCCTAAACTCTGGGTGCTCATTATTTTCTACACGAGCAGTCTAGAGTTGGGTTTTTCAGATAGTCAGATTAGTAGGTTATCTGGAGCTAGTTCTGTCTTTGGATCACACCGCGCTTGCTTATCTTTGTGCATCATTATTGGGAGTTCGAGCTATTACTGGATTGGTTCTTGGAGATGGAGTTGCAGTTCTCGGAGTTCTCTTTTGAAGACTATCTTAGAGTTATATTGTTCCGCTGCTAGATATCATCTATTTTTCTTTTCCGCTGCTATTTATTGTATCATATCTCTGATGTATATTGATATCTATTAGATCATATGTTGTATCAGATATTGTATCAAAGCTGTATATCAATGTATTATTCTTTTTTTCCGCTGTGTTATTTACTTAATGTTGTTATAAGCTCCGACGAATCGGATTTGAACGGTCGAATCTATGGCATTCGAATACGATTTGAAGTATGGATGTCGATTTTCGAGCGGGAAAAATCCGCGTCGTTACATTTAGTATCAGAGCTAAGGTTGAACTTTAGCTCAGGAGTATAACACATTAAGTAGCTCATTAGAGATAGGTGAAGTATCCCTAGAATGAGTAATCCCTAGGATATCCGTTTGAATGCCTCAGTAAATTCTCTTACTATTCACTGATAGTAAGTATGAGTGCAAGAAGAGAACGAGATAAGGGACAGGGAAATACGACTATAATCGATCAATGCTCTGTAACAACAATAGAAACAATCTTTCTCTGTCAATGTCCTTTGATTCGTCTTTTCAATTCTTCTGATTGCTTCGTGACAGCTCCCGAAAGAAGTTTCAGTGCGATGATGGCCCTACGAATTGTTGAAGGAAATTCTTATTTCATATCTTCATCGATTTCTTAACATTTTTTTTGATTTAAACTTTAATGAAGATGAATTTGAAAATTGAAATTGGAAATTTTAAATAAATTAGAAATTTTGAATAAATTTGAAATTTTAATTTGAGTTAAATTGATTAGTAGAATATGAAGAATGATTTAAATTGTATAGATAAAACGATATCGTTTAAAACCAAATTTTGAAATTCTGTTGTAATTTCTTGGGTCGGTCGAAGTCCGAAGAGGGACAAATTGGTATATATTTTGAGATATTTCGACTTAAGTTTGGAATTCATATCTAAAGTTTGAGGAATTATAGGAGATCGAATCTGTCTATCTCTGTGTTGTTTTGTGCCTGCGAATTTCGAGGACAAAATTCTTTTAAGGGGGAAGTTTGTAACGACCCTAGATTTTAATTTAATTTAAATTGATAATTAAATGAATTTTTGAATAAAATTGTAAGATAAATTGATTTAAATGGAAGCGAGTTTCCCCGATTCGACTAGAAAATATATAAAGTCATATGGATTTGACAATTTGTATATATGTGAATATATATTTAAATTGGATTTGAAATAAAATCTTTAATAAATGGTTTTAAAAATAAATATAGAGATATATATGTATATACATTAGATATGAATTGTAAATGAACGGTTTAATAATAATTGATAATAATAAGTATTACAATTGATGGTTAATAATAATTTGAATTTATAAATTTAATATAAAACAATAAATATTAAAGTAAAATAAACAATTTAAGTTAAAATAAAAGAGGAATAAAAATAAGACAATGGAACAAAAGAAATGACAAAACAAAGTTTAAATATAAAGTGATAAAACAAAGCAAAAAGAAATATAAATTCAAAATATAAATACAAGTTAATAAACAAATCTGCAAGCCACTAATATCTCCAGCCGAAATCAAATTAGCATAGTCAAAACATAAAACAAGAACAAGAAAAATAAAACTGGATTAGATCACAAAAGAAAAGAAAACTTTGAATATAAGACTTGGTACTTGCAAAAGAAATCAAACAGCATATCTATATAAGTGTATGCATAATGTACTTGTAAGAATTAAAATAAGATGGCTGTTACATTGAAGCATGAAGCATTTAATGCTTTCAAACCAGCCCATAATACAAAAGAAATCATCAGCCGAGTAAAAAAAAAGAAATGAAAGCATCTTCAGCCATGCCTTAGTACAAAACAAATCAATGTTCACACTGTTGTACTAGAAAATATTATCAACCTGCACACTGTTTATATTTATATATATATATATACATCAAACTCTCGTTTTAGTTCGTCCATCATAAATGAAAGAAAAAAAATAAATGAAGTAAACAAAACTAAAACAAAACATAACAATACAAATCAACTTAGCAATGCAAAGATTCAAGATTTAGTTTTAATGTGAAACAAACAACCTGGAACTCCATGCAAATAAGACTCAACTCAGTGTAGACCAGATTTCAGTGTTGAAATATTCTAGTTTCAAACTTCAACCTGATCAAGTTTTGAATCTGGAAAATCGAAGCTCGGACCAAATCAAAAAAACATGCTCTGTTCTTCTTTGTTCTTTCAGGAAACATGTGAGCAAACCTCTTAACCCTGATTTTTATCTGGATGTTTGGATTCGTATGAGAAGCTATGTTGTGAATATATATGAATGTTGTGCCTGAGTTTATGTGTATATAAGTGTGTGATTGGGTTTATAACTGATGGCAGGTATGAATATATCCTGTTCAAACTTACAGGCTGCAAATAAAAAAAATAAAAAAAAACAAAAAAAAAACCAATACTCCTTTCTCTGATCAGTTATAGGCTTCAAGATTTAAACAAACTTTGTTCATACAATCAGAATCTAACTTTTAAAAATTGTTTTAAGTGAAATTTGAAAATAACTTTTACTGGAGGAAGAAATATGCAGTAAAACTCAAATTGATGTCAAAATTTAGGTATCATAAATTTTTGATTTACTTATACGGCATGATTTACTTTAGGAAATCATGATTTTTAAAAGAGAAACCAAGATTTTTAAATTAGTAAATTATGAAAACTTGCTGGTTGAACTTAAATTGGGTTTTAACGAAATTATGATGCTCAGAGGGTTTTTAGATCTCGAGATTGAAGTTGAAGCTCGCTGGAAGATTGAAGACCATCAGAAAAATATTCGATAATTTTATAATGTATTGTGGATGGCGAACGAGGGTGATTTTGGATTTAACCCTAGTTTTTAGTGAAGGGGGTGAAACCGGTCCCCATGATTTCGTCAAGACTTCGGATTTACATCGGTCGTGGGGGAACGAATTGTGGGTGATCGTGGGAGTTTCGGCCGGAGTTGTAAAGCTTCTGGTGGTGGCATGTGGGGACGCGAGTTGTTTTGGGTTGGTCATGTTAGTGCCAGGAATGGTTGGTATGGTGCGATTTTGATTCTCTGACAATTTCGAAAATCTGAGTACAAGGGATTGTATGCGTGATCGCTGGTGACATGGGGGTGATCGGAATGATGGTCGGTGGCGCTTCAACCTAGTGTGCACGTGCACGCGGCCGATCGTGTATCTGGGAAAGCGCTTGTTGGAGAAGAAGATGGGGTTGAGGGTACTTGAGTAGCTCGTGTAAAATATGGTTTTGCCTCGGGTCATTTTTGTTTGCATAACTCGCTTTCCAGGTTTACAAGTTTAAAACTAACTTTGGCAAAGAAAAGTATGCGAGATAGGAAGTAGAGAATTCGGGGAAGAAAGGAAGGGAACTCGAGTTTATACTCGAGTGTATATTGTGATTTCCTCGGGTAGAATGTTGGTACAGGTTTACATGTCCTATTTTTTTTTTTTTACATTAAAACTGCATTTAAAATTTCAAATAAAGTTAAACTAAGTTTTAAATTAAAAGTTTAGACATGAATCTAGGGTTAATTTGAGGTTTAGTTTGGAATAAAGTTTTTAAAATTTAAACTGTTTTAGTAATTTAAAAGGGTTTAAGCAACTAAGTGAAATGGAAGACTTGTATTTAAAATAAACTTGAAAACTTGAAAACTGAACCTGAATCAAAATTGAATCCCAAATTTTGAAATAAAATAGAATTTTATAAAATTAAATATTCAAAATTGATTTGTTCTAAAGGGATTATATGATAGGTTAATTTCATTAACTTATAAATGTTTTATGAATGGGATTTTGATGATACTAGTTAAAGGATGATTAATTTAAGGATAATTAATCAAGAGATTTAAGTATAATTACTCGATGTAATTAAATTGTGATTTATTAAAACAAGTGATTTGGGATAAGCACTTATTGTAGCCACTTAAGGATAATTAATTGAATGATAGTTAATTAAAGATTAATTAATTAATGAGTTATAATTAATTGAAGATTAATTAGTTATTGCAAGTAGTTAATTACTAAAGTTTATTAATCAAGTGATTAAGGTAAAATTACATTTAATGTAATTTGAATGTTGATTTATTTATAAAGATAATTAATTACTTAAAGATAATTATTTAATGAAATTAATTAAGGTTGAATGATTTTGTAATTAACTTAAGGTTAATCTAATTAATTTATTAATTAAGAATAATTTAATTAATTTAAGAGTTTGATTAATTAATTATATCAAATGATTTGTAATAAATTAATCAGGATTGTATAATAAATTCATAAGTAGTTAATTTAATTGAAAATAAATTGAATTAATTAGGATTAAACAATTAATTAATCCTACTTTCAAATGATTATTGAATGTTTGACCTTACTTATGAATGATTGTATGGTATAGGATACTTTGAATTGATTGTCCTAACTGATTTGTGATATGTTTTGTGGATTGAGCTGAGTATGATTCATTCGTTTATTTACATTTATATATTATCTGTGAATCTGTGTATGAAAGATAAGCGTTATAATTTATATCGCTTATCGAATATATTGTTGTATTTGATCTGTGATGATTGAATGATGTTGCACTATTGTGTAAAACCCCTGGACCACACTATGCACACACAAATATGGATTTCACGAGGAAATCGATTAAGTCACAGATTTTTGAAAATAGTTTTGTATTTGAATATTTGAATTCAAATGTTTTGAAAATGGATTGGGTTTAAAGTGAAAAGCAATTGAAATAGAATTTCAAAGATGAAATTATTTTGAATAACTTGATTAAGTTTTGGAATTTAAATATTTTGATTTAAATTTGAATTCAATATTTAAAATTGAATTCTATGATTTAAAACTAGGGATTAACGATATTATACTAGTTATATATGAGTCAAACCATTTTTTAAGTATTGTTCTTTTGGGAATTTGAATTAAACCAAAGATTGTAACTTGTATAAATGAGATTGAATTTCTTCGAAACGAAAACTACTTGTTTTCAAATAATAATAGCTTTCATTTTAAAGAAAGGATCTCCAAATTATATTGAAAAGGTTTCAGGTTTGAAATAGAAGTGAAATGTTTTGAAAGCTATGAAATGAGTCTTTAATCCAAAGACCGAATGAGTTAATCCAACTTGAATTGAAATTGTATTTGAAAGACTATGAATCAATCTTTGGAAATGATTTTGAAAGCTGTAAGTTGAATCTTTGATTTGAAGATTCAACAAATTAATCGAATTTTGAAAGCTATGAGTTAAATCTTTGATTTAAAGATTTAATGAGTTAATCCAATTGGAATGGAAATTGTTTAAAGTCTATAAATTGATCTTTGTGAAATAAATCTTTTTTTTTGTAATATAAAGATTTGAAATGGTAATTGGTTTAAACCATTTGAAGAAAAGTTTTGGGTTTTAAGTTGTGACTTAATTGAAATCCCAATATCCATATGTTTTTGAAATACTGCGCTCACTGTTCGGTTTAGCCGGGGGGAGGACCTTTGTGTCATATATCCCATTCCGAATATGTGATATGTCTTTATGGATAGCATTTGAAGACCGGTGTTGAAGACCGGATATTTTGGAAAACGGAAGGATTACCGTTGAATGTTTCTGCACCGAATGGCCCCGGTATAGAAATTCCATATGTGATGGGAAGTCCAGAAGTGATTAGTGAATATCCGGATTACAAGGACTTCTTTGGAAGTGCCTTCGGTTCTGTTCGACCCCGGAACAGACTTGTATGGATAGTATGTCTGACATTACAAATTGAGATATAAAGCTGATTTCTTTCAAATATATTTCTATTGGTGGCGGAGAATTTATTCTCTTAGCTTAACACCCTTCTCTGAGACGTACGAGCTCAGAGGTATGTAGTTGAAGGTTATCAGCGATATATTCCCAATTTGGTAATGTGACATGCTGAGTGTTGCTGTGAAATGATCATTGTGTTGATCATTTGTGATAGGATCATTTGTTTGATCGTTTATTTTTGTGATCATTTCTATGATCATTTGCTGACCCAAAGCATGGCTTTTGTATAAAGCGTGGCTTTGTGGACGTGACTTCGTCGAGCCTCACACCTCGGAATGGTCAAAACAGAAAAGATGCAGCAAGGTTATGAGGGGTAGCTCCCTTTAGGGTATGTGCATTTTCTTTTGGAAAAGGGTGGTATCATGGTATGGAGCCCAGATACTTACTCATGTTGAAACATTTTATTTATGATTGTGTGATGTTGATGACGAGCGCTCGGTTAAAGGTCCCAAAGGACCGGGGGATGGCATACTCGTGTTAGTAGTTACCCAGTTAGGGGTAACCCGACCTTGTGTTGGCAGAGATCCGGTTTGGTTCTCGAGGACGTCCTTCCAGAGGCGTCATGTGGCAATGGGAAGTTCCTTAGCCTGACCATTCGTTGGAAATCCAAAGAAACAATACGATCTTGTACGGTATTAGTTGTAGAACCTATCATTCACTTATGGTGGCGCCCCACTGTTTGGATGGTAGCTATAGTAGGCATACGATAATGGTCGTATGTTGGCTAAGATTTATATCTTTATTTTCGAAATGAATTTTTCCTACATTATGCACTAATAATAATATCAAATGTTCTTTTAAATGCGTATCAAGCATCTTTGACTATCATAAGGAGAAATCTCCTCCGATTCTGCGTTTGCATTGTGTGTGTGTGCGGGAGGCCTTATGGTAGTCTCATTTTTAAAAGCATTGCGAATTGACTTTGAAAATCTTTTGTTGAATGTTTTAAAAGATAAACTGTTTTTGTTGCTCACACCAGTCACACGACTGATCCAGAGTTTATTGTTTCTTTCCTAAACTCTGGGTGCTCATTATTTTCTACACGAGCAGTCTAGAGTTGGGTTTTTCAGATAGTCAGATTAGTAGGTTATCTGGAGCTAGTTCAGTCTTTGGATCACACCGCGCTTGCTTATCTTTGTGCATCGTTATTGGGAGTTCGAGCTATTGCTGGATTGGTTCTTGGAGATGGAGTTGCAGTTCTCGGAGTTCTCTTTTGAAGACTATCTTAGAGTTATATTGTTCCGCTCCTAGATATCATCTATTTTTCTTTTCCGCTGCTATTTATTGTATCATATCTCTGATGTATATTAATATCTATTGGATCATCTGTTGTATCAGATATTGTATCAAAGCTGTATATCAATGTATTATTCTTTTTTTCCGCTGTGTTATTTACTTAATGTTGTTATAAGCTCCGGCGAATCGGATTTGAACGGTCGAATCTATGGCATTCGAATACGATTTGAAGTATGGATGTCGATTTTCGAGCGGGAAAAATCCGCATCGTTACAGTTTTAGTCCAAACATCTGATCTTAACAAATTCCCTTTTGTTTCATGTTTTCTGAAATCTAAACATCTGGTTTTGGATTCAGATATGACCTAGGTGTTTTTCATCATTTTTAATGTTTAACTTGTTAGTCCTTGAGATGATGGTTTTGATGACAACAACCTTAGAATAAGATTATAAAATATAAGTACTAACATTATAGTTTAGATATATATGTATATGCATGATCTAACCATGCAGGTACTAAGAATGAAGACTATACAGTATAGAGATTCAAGATATCAAGATTGAAGACTCATGAGTATCGAGATTATCAAGAGTTCAAGATTTCAATAATAAGTAATTTAATTAGGAATTTTGTTAAAACTCCTAGAAAAAGCACTGGCATCTTAAAATCCAATTTATTCGTGGAATGGAATCCACTTCGAGCCTGTCAAAGGGATGGAACCCTAAGTAGGATGGAACCTACGAAAAATATAGTGGAACATTGTTTTGTATCCGCTAACTTTTATTCAAAATGATTTTACAAAGTTATATCTTGTTTTCAAAATGTTTTCAAAACCTTCGTTTTAAAAGAATAAAAAACATCTATCCTGATTTTAAATACTTTTAGCCTCAAAATAATGTTTAATTTCAAAATCAAATTATCCTTGGTTTTAAATTATATTTAATAATAATATATTTAGCTTGTAATATTTATACTTTGATTTATATATAAAATTATATTAAAATTTTATATATACCAAAATATTATTCTCTATATTTATTTATGTATTTTAACTATAGTTAAGTATAATTATAAAAGTTTAAAATACTTTTAATATAAGATAAAAGTTATTTTCAAAGAAAAACAAACCACCAAAATTTCCTTTGGCATGTCAACATACCCAAGATACCCATGTCGACATAGTGGCAGTCGGTTTCAAAATTTAAATTTCAAAAGAAGTGTCTATTCGTCATATCCTTTCACAAATGGGCATGGCTGTTGTTCTTCTATAAATAGGGGTTGTTTTCAACGAATTTATAATCATATATTTTTTATTTTCACTCCTCTTCTTCTTCCATATTTCTTTATACATATTCTTACCATTATCTGCCGAAATCAATATTGAATCTAACTAGATCATTTCTAGTTTGATTCTCTATCACTATCTCAACAAGATCTCAGTGCTATTTAGAGTTATAGACTTCTTTGTAATCAATTAAGCGAGAAAAGGTGTGATTGTGGCCTTGGAAATCAATCAAGTTAGAAAAGGTGTGATTGTAGCCTAGAAAATCAATTGGGTGAACTTGTTGCCCGTGAAATCAAGTATCTCTACCCAGAGGATTGTGAATCTGGATGGCGTACCTCATAGCCTTGAAATCGAGGGTGTAATTGTACAATTGCTTTTGAAAGGAAATCCGTACTTGTGTATGGGACTGCATGTAGGGTAACTCCGAACCAGTATAAAATCTGGTGTGTTCTTTCCTTTATTGCTTTTACTTTATTTCTACATCTGTGTTTGATTCTGTGATCATATCTGTGTCTGAATATTGCATACATTTGTGTTCAAATTAACAAAAACTCAAAAAGATTAGTAATTTCTTTAAACACTATTCACCCCCCCTCTAGTGTTAATCTTAGCCTTAAGATCCGTATTCCGCAATTTCCACATAACATTCATTACTTCTTTTTGGACTTTATTATGAACTTTAATTTCTATTTAATTTAGTTTTTGGGTAAGTAACTATACACTTTCTAGTATTTATTTCTAACTTCACATTGTTTTTCCCTTTTAATTGTATGTTTGTATATTTACTTGTTTATCTGCGTATAATCCAAAATATATAGAGTTGGATCTAGATGAATTTTCAAGATATATGTGTATACTTTCTTATATCTATCTAACCCATATTAATAAATTAGATCTATATAGTTTTCAATGTGGTTTCTGTTTGATTTACCCATTTCCCAACTTTCATCAATTCAAGTTATTGCTTAGTGTATTTCTAACATATGAAATCATGTTTACAAATCAAAGTCAAAGTTGTTAATTAAATTGAAATTGTCCATTCAAAATCCAAAATTCATTAGTTTACATAGATGTATTGAAGAAATTTAATTACTTGTTTTACAACATAAACACATCGTAATAGTTTCACTCACCTTTGTAAAGCTTTCTCTTCTCTTTAATCTTGAGAATCCTATTTCTTAGACCTCCAAGCTTTCATTTGTTCGCCCTTCCCTATCTATTTCTCTTTCAAATTGATTCTATCCTTTCTTTGCCAATTGATACCTTTTATTTTATTTTATTGATTTAGAATTTAGATAAGAGAATTCAAAAGTGTTTAGATTTGAGAAGTTTTGAGGAAGAGGAAGAAGAAAAGAGTTCTTCAGTGGCGGCTAGGGTTTTGAGTTAAGAAAGGTGACTATTAGATCATTATTTATAGTTAAAAATTACAGTTATTATTCTTACTCCTAAAATTATTATTTAAAGAAATGTCGTTGGATCCATTTTCCAGTAATTTTTACCTGTTTTATCAAATTCAACAAGTTATATGCATTTTTTGACTTTAAAAGACAATCTAAAAGCAATACGATAGGTTTTGAAGTCTAATTCCAATGTTTCTTCAATTTTACCATTTTTTCCTTTGGTTTAAAATTATATTTTTACCTGTATTACTGTTTTAATTTATTATTAAAAAATTTAGGTTGTTGCATTCTCCCCTATTAAAAGGATTTCGTCCTCAAAATCTCTAAGGATGAAAAAAGCAACGTGTTCATAAAATCCAATATCTACAATCATCTAGTCAACCATTAACAACTTGCAAACATTATCCTTAAATTCAAAGTTTCTAATGCAATAGAGATTTGGAACAAATATGAACATATACGCAACATAAAATTAGTCAGTCTCTTAAGCTAGTTGACGTCCTAAAATGCAAGTGCTTATGCCATGTAATCAAAATGCATTCAATGTCTTATATATACTTGAAATTTTACGTGGATGAGCAACCATTTAATACATATGAAAAATGCAAAAAACCATTATGCATAAAAATTTATATAATAAAATGGATAAGGTGATGTTCGTCATAGGCCAACATGAACATATCATTCTATATATCCAGTACTAGTTAATAAAATACATCCAATAGCAACCATCACACATCCATGCATAGCTTCCAAACATCTAACCATGGAATATATTAAGCTAAATAATATTCATTCAAGTTATCATACTAACTTAAATAGAACCTTTCCAGAAAAGGGCTCATGATGGGTAGCTCGAATTTTCTCCTCGGGTTCCGAAGTACTCCCAGATGGATCGTCTCCCCAATGAACTCTAGCTAGCTTAATTACTTTATTATAGAGTTGCTTTATCTCATGCTCAAAATGAAAAAGGATGCACGGTGAACAAATGATTCTCTCTCGACTTCAACTTCTTTCGACTGACTCAGCTCGGACACAGTATTTGAATCATGTAAACACTTCCACAAGCGTGACACATGGAAAACATTATGAACCCCCGCCAACTTTTCAGGAAGCTCCACTGTATAAGCCAACGTCCATACTCTTTCCAAGGTCAGAAAAGGCTCTACAAAGCTCGGTGCTAACTTTCTGAAAATACCTAATCTCATAATGTGTCTAAGCGACAAGAACTTCACAAAAACTATGTCACCTACTACAAACTCTGACTCTATGCATCTTTTTTTTTCTAACATATGATTTATGCCCATCCTCTGCAGTCTTCATCCTTCTACGGATCAAATCTACTTTCTTTGAAGTTTCAGTAATCATGTATGGTCCAAGAATGATTATATCCACAGTGTCTAACCAATAGGATGAAGATTTACATGGCTCCCTATACATTGCCTCGACGGTGTCATTCTTATACTTTCTTGATAGTTGTTATTATATGAAAACTCTACTAATGATAAGTTATCATCCCAAGAACCACCAAAGTTTAAAATACATTTGTAGAAAATCCTCCAATACCTCTCATTCCAAATCCTCCAATACCTCTCAGTCCTTATATCCATTTGTGTATGATAGGAGATACCCATATTTAGTTTAGTGTCCAACGCCTCTTAAAAACTCCTCAAGAACTCACTAATGAAAAATGGATCTTGGTCATTGATAATACTACAAGGAACTCCATGCAAACGAACTGTCTTCCTCATGCATAAGGTTTCCAAAGATGCAGCTATCCTTGAGTTCCTAACAGGGATAAAATGAGCACATTTAGTTAGTTTATTGACTATAACCTAAATACTCTCACCTCTTAAACTCCTAGGTAGCCCATCAGCAAAATCCATGGAGAAGCTCTTCTATTTGTTAGGGCAAGATTTCCTAGAATTTTGATGTAGATAACTTCATACATTAGTTATAGTAGAAAAACAGAAGAGGTAATATCAACATAACTCGGATTGAAGTAGAGAATGCTTGCTATAACATAAATCGGATTGAAGTAGAGAATGCTTGCTATCTTATCAAAGTATCGACGAAGGAGAAAACCATTGGATACTTTAATATTATGAGTCTGTAGTCATAAATATGTTGTTAAAACTCACAAGAATTTCACCATAGTATTCCAAGGATTTAAAGTTACTAAAATTATTTTTTAATAGGTTTTCCCATAATTTTTTAATATTTTTAAAAGCCTTTGACATTGCTTTACATTATTGAAAAAAATTATGTACATATGTCTATTGGTAAGGCCAACAGGTGCATTGGTGCAAACAAATTTTCAAAAATTATAAAGCCGAAGAAATTCTTGAACGTTATGTCTCTTCGATTAGTATCGATCTTTATTGTAGAGTTTTATAATGACAGACATTTCTCTTTTGCAAACCTCTTCAGTTTCTATAAATACGTATTATTTTGGAAGGAATGCACAACTTGCTTTCTAATTTCTTATTCTGTGATTTCAAAATATCTTGATTTATAAAAGTAACCAATAACCGGTATTCTTTCAATTATAAAATCAACCCTCTAATTCTAGCTTGTCCTAAAACTCTTTCTCATTCAACTCCATAAAGATTCTTATGATTTATAGGACCGTTGTACTCAAGTCGGTAATTCAGTGTATTGAGACATAACTGTTATTGAAGATAGGCTTTTTCTCCGAGTTGGTGAAAAGACATGTTCAATAGCTCATGCGTTATGAAAAGCCAAAATAAAGATTTCAGGACTGGATATAGAGTGGTGCTCTGAACTAGTGTAAGGATGATGGTGCCCTAGTTCTTATTTTACTTTTTTTATTACCGCTGGTTGGTCACACACAAACACACACACAGAGCTTAGCTACATACTCGATCCACTAGAATTCACCATTTCCACTTTGGATTATCCAAATGCCGTAATAATCCATCAAGCCTATTTTGCTCCTCCATTACTCTTTGTCAAGTCACACACTTGGAAACAAATTCTGCTACTTGCCTTTTCATGCTTGGCCAGTATAATACCCTTTTCATTTTGCAGTACATTTTGTCACCATCGGGATGAATAGTCATCTTAGAATGTTGAGACCATCTAATACTGTGTCCACCAACTCCTTATAAGAGGAACACACAACCTACCACTCCTCACATCCAACCTCTTGAATCAATGAAATAGTAATCCAAATTACTCGAATGCTCTCTATTTCTCAACTTCTCAAAAATGCCAAATAACTTCGTGCTTTGCTTCTAACTCGACCCAATATGGTCCATAATTGAAGGCTGGACATCCAAAGCTATCAATAGCCATAGTGGAAGTTCGATGAAGATCAAAAATCAAACGTAGAAATGAACTTCAAGTAATTAAATTCCAAAAGATTAGGGCTTAGCATTGCATGCTTTCTACTCAATGCATCGACTGCAACATTGTCTTTGCCTTGAGTATATGAGACAGTGATATCATACAATGCCAAGAATCTCATCAACTTCCGCTTCCTCGACTTCAAATATTTTTAGGCGAATAAATACTTAAAAGATTTATAATCTGCGAATAACTCTAATTACTTTGCCAAAATATAACAACTCCATGATTTGAGGGTGAAGACAATAGCTTTCAACTCAAGATCATGGGTTGCATAGTTTCTCTCATGTACTTTCAACTATTTACAAGCATAACATACAACTCTACCCTCCTACATTAACACAACATCCAATCCTGTACCACAAGCATTGGTATATACCGTAGACACTTTCGAATCATTATGGAGTACATGCACAAGTCAATGACTCCTTCGGCTTAATAAGAGCATTATCTCCTTCAAGTTCCATGAGAAAACTAAATTCTACTTAGTAAGGTGTGTTAGTTAACGATGTAGAAATTTTAGTGAAATCCTTAATGAACTTCTTATAATAGCTGGCTAAACCAAGGAAACTTATCACTTGTGTAGCACTTTTAGGTACATGTCAACCCTATACTATAGGAACTTTATTAGGATTGTCTGCTAGTCCATGATCGAAAACAACATATCATATAAAGAGAATCATCTTGCATCAAAAGTGACATTTGGAAAATTTTGTCCTCTAACTTATGCTTACAGAGAGTATTGAACACTTCTTCTGAATGCAACTCATGTTTTTCCTTGCTTTTCGAATAGACAAGCATGTTACCAATGAATATCACCACAAACTTATTCAGCAACCCTCTGAAGACAAGACTAAAGAGAGGTGTACAAAATATTTTGGTGCATTAGTAGGCCCAAAAGGCATAACTAACCACTCATAATGCCCATTGGGTGTACAAAAAGCAGATTTGATACTATCCTCGTCCATACGTAACTAGTGGAATTTGGTGGCCAAGTCAAGCTAAGAGAATAAATTTGCTCCAACTAAATGATCAAAGCGATAATCTATACGTGGAGATGGATAGAAATTCTTTTTTTTTTCATTATGTATAGCTCATGATGATCAATGCAAGCCTTAGAGAACCATCTGCTTTAGTAGCAAAAAAAGGTGCTTCCATTTCAAAATTCTACTCCAAATAAAGCGTTTCTCCAATAATTCATTCTCCTGCTTGTTAAGCCCATGTCTTTCTCTAGGAGTTATTTGTCTAAGAGGTATGGCAACAGGTCTAGCATTCTCTTCTAGATAAATTTGAAAT
This sequence comes from Allium cepa, assembly GCA_030765085.1. Lineage (NCBI taxonomy): Eukaryota > Viridiplantae > Streptophyta > Magnoliopsida > Asparagales > Amaryllidaceae > Allium > Allium cepa. The sequence goes on along the minus strand of CM060942.1, from coordinate 310,915,523 downwards.
TCAATCCTTTGACGCGGAGGAAGACCGAAAACTTTGGTATATACCTCTAGTAAGTCATGAACTATCAGTACATAAGCTATCTCCTCATGCAATAGGTTTAGGGAACATAGGTAACTCAACATAACAAATTTTTGGGATTGTAGTAAACCTCAAGACCGCGCCTATTCCAAGTACCCTAATGAACCAACTTCCTATGACAATCTAATATTGCTCTATACACTGTCATCCAGTCCGTCCCTAAAATAAATCCATACCCTTAAAATCCTAAAATAAAAGCATTGCAATCAAATTCGACATCTAAAATATATAATTTCAAACCCTTACAGATCATGGATAAATGAATTGATCCTCCTAAATGTTCATTACTATAACATGCTATGTAACTATACCGGTTTCTAAGTGCAATTCATCTACTAGCTTACTTGAAATGAATGATTGTGATACTTCGGTATCAAATAAAGTGCGAATAGATAAATTGGGGAAAGAGTGGGAGTAAACACACTTTCTATGACGACCTTCTTTCCCTTTTCCATGGATGGTGTTGTACTCGAGCTAGGAAAATCATCAAGTACATAACTTGGAACTACTTGGGTAGAGGTCTTAGGTGCGGTCGAACACTCTCTCCTCATGCGTGCAAACTGGTTGAAGTTATATCATTTGATCTTAGTAATAATCATCTTGCAATTCTTTGTCGGATGCCTTTATCTTGGCACTTCTTACACTTAATCTCGGTTTCTTTATTCTGCCTTGAGCTCTCATTCCGTCTTTACAGTGGTCTTGCTAAACTGGCTTCCCTTCTTCCTTCTTAGGTCCTTCTTGCCCATTTAAATTCAGTAATGCCATCTCAGTTAAGCTATCAAAGTTATTCCCAGTAGGTACATGACTCAAAGAGACATCCCTAAAGATGGACTTAACTACTTAGAAAAAAGATTCTCCTTTTTCGCTGACGTATTAATAAGGTATAGGCCTTACTTTGCCAGTTGATTGAACACCTTGTTGTATTCCTTAACGCTATGATTTCCTTACTTCAATGGATGAACTTCTCTAGCTCCACTCCACATTCAACCTTCGATATAAACTTAGTCTCAAAACGCCTCTTAAAATCTATCTCAGCAACCCCAATCTCATCTATCTTGGAAATAATAATCTCCCATCAATTCATGGTCTCTCCTTGTAAGTTCCACAAAGCTAACTGTCTCTTCATTACATCCTTCACACCCATATTAGCAAATATTCGATCGTAATTCCTTAGCCGTACTCGCAACTTAACAAGTGATTTAGTCCTAAAATAATTCTTTCCACCTAGACCTTCGAAATCTTGACACAACTTAGAAAAATCCCAAGCAGGCGGAGAAGCTGGTTCTACACCATGCATTTGCACTATAGGTCCTCTATTAGAGTTAAGTTCAATCTGGCCACTTACATGAAGATACGAACAAAACCATATTGGGATGTTCACAACCGCAATCTCGGTTGCTCCATCGGAATATATTCAATTTGATTATTCATCTCACTTATTGATGATAAGGAATTATTAGCAACTTTCCTTAATAGTAGTAAGAATTATTGGAGTTTAAGAAGTGTGTTAGTATTATACTTATATATAGTAATTTTAAAAATACACTAGTACGTTCTCTCAATATGTGGCTCATCCCTAAGGAATCCCGAACCTAAACATTACTACCATTTATAACAATTCGCACTTCTAGACACACCGACCTAAAGCACAAAAGCACTTCTAGAAGTAAAAATCATTATGTTTTTAGAGTTACATGATACAAAGACAAATATAAATTCTATATATTCTACGCTTTTAGATCTCACAGTAGAAGGAAAAAATGTAAGTACTGGAAAAACAAATCAGGTAATAATCTCACATGAACATGCTCCATACAGTAATGAAAAATAGTATCTCCAAGTGATAATACATAATAGTCCGACTAATAAATATAATATAATATAATATAATATAATATAATATAATATAATATAATATAATATAATATAATATAATATAATATAATATAATATAAAGTATGTGGGGAAGTAATTATAAATAAATATAGCTTTGGAAGGCCACATCACCTCCTCCACGCACTATATCCTAGAAAGTCACCACATCACCTCCTCCACGCGCTGTATCCTGGAAAGTCACCTACCGACTTGCTATCTTGTAATGGAGATAAAAAGACGGAAATGGAGGGGTCAAACAAAGTCTGCTGAGTGAAACATATCGCTAGTGGTATAATGTTGGAAAATAGTTAAATTGTAGTTATAATCTATCAACCTAGGGATGTTCATTAGTGTTCCTATACTATATATGAGAATTAGCAATTTACAATGTGTCCCTAATAGACATTAGCCCAAATATAATCTATGAGAAATTCCACCTGCGGGTTGAGCATCTAGAAACTAAGTAGGCTTAGGAATACCCCTAGTATATGGTCTTAAAATTAAATCGCGTAAACCATGAATTGAGTCTGCTTTCTCAACGTCAGACCGCTTAACTACACATACACAGTGAGCGAACATTGCAATGCTTGGGCACATGCTGGGTATACAACACTGATGATCTATGCCCTACCAAATCCTTTATGTAACCTTCTCGATGGTAAATGTGTTCTATGCTCTATACCAGTTAAATTGAAGCTAAATAAGTTCGTTTAACAATACGACTCCCTCCTAGGTTCAATCACTACCGGGCCGTATAGCACTACAATTGCATACTTCTCCATCACCCTTCCTCGCTGTCTAGCATGTTGAAACTTACAACTGATAGCGTTATAGTAATGATAGGAGCATATAGTTGTGATATAATTACATGCCTCATTTAGTACCACGTTATGTACACCACGAAGTGTGGACCCAAGTGTGCTCTAAGTGTGAAATCAATCTTGCTTGTTGCACAACTCCATCCAGCTACATAAACTTCTACAAGTCAAGAAAATGAGAATAATTTTGCTCCGATCCACCCTATTTGGCCTACAATAGGTCTGGCTTTAACCTGGGCATGCTGTAGTAATTCAAATGTTTGGATTTTGGTCCAAAGATCTAATTGCTAGAACAAAAATTTGCTACAAGTATTAGACGTTTGATATTGATTCGAGATGTCTAAATAATGGTTCGGATGTCTATCCAGTCAAATTTGAACTAATTCCTTTCTATTTCATATTTTTTTGAAATTTAGATGTCATGTTCAAGTTTCAGACGTTTGACCTGTGTATTTTCATCATTTTTTAAGTTTATATTTCACTTCTTCTTTTCGAACGTTATAACGAACTTTAGTTTCAATTTAGTTAGAGTTTTGGGCAAGTAAATATAAACAATTTCTATATATTCATTTCTAACTTCATGTTGTTTTCCTCATTTAATTGTATGTGTGTGTAGGTTTACTCGTTTATCTACGTATAATCCAAAATAATTATAGTTGGATCTAGATGGATTTTCAAGATATATGTATGGATTTCCTTATATCTATCTAACCCATATTAATGAATTAGACCTGTATAGCTGTCAAAGTGAGTTTTGTGATTTTTGTTTGATTTACCCTTTTCCCAAGTTTCATATATTTAAAACTATCACTTAGAGTTTTTCTAACATATGAATCGTGTTTACAAATCCAAATTTAATGTATCAATTCAATTAAAATTACCCATTCAAAATACAAAATTCATAACTTTGGTTTCGATAGACATATAAAAGAAATTTAATTACTTGTTTTACAATATTAACATATCGAAATAGTTCCACCTGCCTTTGTAAAGCTTTCCATTCTCTTTACTCTTTGCAAGTCATCTTTCCTAGACCTCCAAACCTTTATTTGTTCACTCTTCTATCCCATTCTTCCTCTTTCAAGTTGATTCTATCTCTTTGAATTAATATGTTTTATTTTGCTTTTGATTTCAAAATTTGGAGAAAAGAATAGAAAAATGTTTAGATTTGAGAAGTTTTGAGGAGGAGGAGGAGGAGGAAGAAGAAAAGAGTTTCTTAGCGAGTGCTAGGACTTTGAGTAAAGAGAGATAAGGATTAGATTTTTATTTCTATTTAAAAATTAGGATTATTAGACTTAATCCCGAAGTTGTAATTTATGAAATGTCACTGAGTCTAGTTTCCACTAATTTTGATATGTTTTATCAAATTTAACAAGTTTTTTATGTTTTTTGACCGTACACAATATTCTGGACGTAATGGGATAGGTTACAAAACCTAATTCTAACATTTGTGAAAATTTATCATTTTTTCATTTATGTAAAATAACATTTTTACTCTTATTAAAATTTAAATTATTATTAAAATTTCTAGGGTGTTAAATTACCAGTTTATATGTGGGCTCTATGCCTTGTGCGTCAACATTCACCATTCTAATCTAATAGATCAACTAGTTATTATGGTTTCTGCTTTCAAAAGAAAGTCGACTACCTAGTCAACATCTACTTCCACTTCTAAGCCAACATTAAGCCCATCATTTTACGGTTGTATTGAGCAAGGCCTCCCTTAGTTGTATGGGTAAATATTTGTCCATCCCTCACAATGTAAGCCCCGAGTTATAACGCCTTGAGTTCTTAACCCTAAAAAGTCTTCACTCTATTTTCCCTTAATCTCTTTACCTCCATTCCTTTACCTAACTTTCCCGGTGAAAGGAACTTCTATTAACTCTATCGGCATCGAATAAGGGATATTGGGTGACTATATAGATCAACTAAAGGTGGCTAAAAGCCAGATCTAGAGCTTGAAGGTATTAGTGATCGATTAAAGCCTTTGTCGGGTTGGGCTAATGAGGGGAACACATGTCATGGCAAAGGAGTAGGTTGCCTCATCCTAAAATCAGGACAAGGTTAAACATGACTATTAGAAGGTCAAATTTTAGGACCCATGGTTGGCCTGATCACTGGTGTAGAAATCGGATATAATAATTTTATTACAAATAAGGAGGTAGAAGAGTGGCGACAAGTTGGCCTTGATAAGCTAAGTTATGTAATTCGATGCCACAAAGGGAAGAATACGACCCACAATGGTTGGTTGACGTCTCGATCCCTCGTCATAAGATTCTTTCCATTGATTAAGATACTGTGGCATGGTCTAAAGAAAGTAGTTTAAGGGGTGGATTACAAGAATCGGGTGTTGGTAGGGATGTAGGTCCGTCCTTTAAGCTAATTCCTACATATGACCCATTGACCCTTTCTATATCAGATATGAAGTTTTGTCTAGCTGAGCCTAATGCTCAGATAGATTAAACTAATGTAGATAGTTTGGCCCCACCATTTATGCGTCTTGTCAGAAAGGAAGGTCGGGCTGGTACAAATGTTGTTTACTTGCACTGGAACTTTATTTTTTCTTTCACTTGAGCTAAACATGGATTTCTTTGGTATTTCAGTGGCTGCCAAGCTTTTTTTTGAAACCTTTGACGACCTTGAATCCGACGTTCACATTGTCGCGACTCCTATGCCCAAGGCACCTAAAGAAAACTGGGTGATCATCAACATGACTCCCAACCTGAGCGGTCACTCCAACACTTCGTCGATAGCAAGAAATATAAGAAATACGAGGTCGGCACATCCTCGCCTCCTAAATTCACCCCTTCTTACTGCAAGTTCCTTTATATTTGAGGCTGACCATCAGGGATGATGTGGTGTCACTAAAGTAGGTAAGTTTGGATGTTTCCCAGTTCATGGTTGCCGAAGATCTAGATTGCCTACTAATGGCTTTCTAACTTATGTCTATGGAGACCATATCATACCCTTAACGATTGGAACTAGTTGGAGCCGACACTCTCTAGAATTCTTGGTGAAAGCGCAAACCCAGGACACCTTGCTGGTAAGTCACCAACTTTAAATTTTCTTTTTATTACTTCGTTATTATTCTAACACTAATTTTTTATGTTGGATAACAATCCATCTGCATATGAAATGAGATTGATAAATTAAAAAGGGAGTTGAAGGCCAAAGTGGGTGCTTTGACGATGGTTAAGGCTAAGGTTGCCAAGGAAAAGGAGGTGATCGACGACCGAGAAGGCGGTGAGGGAGGCGGACCAAGCAAGGAAGAAGCAGATAAGATGGCCATGGATCTTAAGAAGAGTCTGGGGAAGGATGAGAAGAAGGCTAAAGGCTTGTGGAATGAAATGAGAAAACATTAGTTTGGATGCCTTTCCTTTGTAGATGTAGAGGCCGTTAAGAGGGCTGCGGAGGACAGATGGGTGAACCGATTAAAGATCCTTATAAAGACCCTTCTTAAGGAAAAATATCACTTTCTGATCTCCATAAGAAAATTCAACGTTGAGGCCCTTGCGCGAATACGGGAGGTGGTAGTTGTCGAGATGAAGGCAGCTGGGATGGCCATGTCGGCCATCTTTACAAAGGAGCGGTTATAGTACTCCTTGGCTTATTATATCGATGAATTAGCTATGTGGTTATTTTTCTTTCATTTATTGAACACCTAGCAGGGCGGGCTATGTGTCCGACAATTTTAGGATGAATGGACAACATGTCTTTTGTTATGTGAAATTTTTCTAAGTACTTGACTATTTTATATATTCTTGTCTATCTCTGCATTATTTATGAGGTAGCATAATTTGAGTAGCCAGTTTAGTCTATGCAATGTCTGTACTTAAACATTTTCACAAGATAGAAAAAATAAGGTTATGGTAATGAGACGGGTGGTGATAGCTTCCTGTTCATGTGAACTTTTGCACTTAGTTATTTGTGATGGTAAGACTTGTCTATATTTCCAACTTGGCTAGAATGTAGACTCGGACATGAGTGTATGTTGGAGAACATGGTCATGATTGTGGACCACGATAGGCATATGATTGTCGGGCTTGCTTGTATTCTATAATGTTGGATGGTCCTAGCACGGATTAAAGTGCTAAGTGGCTTAGGGTTTTACTTGGTGACACACGATAAGATTGAGAGGCGTATGGTCCCGACATGAACCTAAGCACCAAGGAGATTGAGGGTTCTCTTGGACGATACGTGGCCAGTTGAGGGTGGGTGGTCTCGGTACGAATACCTAAGCGCTAAGTGGCTCAAGGGTTTTCCTGGGTAACACACAACTAGCCGATATTGAGCCTGACTTGTTTTTATACGGATGCACTATGTATGCGGGCTTTGGCATCATTCATGGTAATAGCGTTAGTCTCGACAATAGCTCCTTATCCTGCCAGAGGGACGAGTAACATCATGAACGAGGGATATGGGACTGTTCTCCAATCCTCGACGCACCCAGGCATGAAGGGAAGAGATATCTCATCCAAACTCATAGGGAAAGTGGGTAGTCTCCCAACAAGGAAGTGAATGCATGTTGATTAAATATGCTAGATAGCTTGGCAGTCCCCAAATAAGGAATTGAATGCACCATAATTTACCCTTGTTGGATAAACGCCCGGGAGTGAGGCTACTGCGATCCTATGCTGCAAAGGTTAGATGTCGCTAAATAAGGTAAAAGGCATATTATAACTCATTGTTATTGGATAATCTATAGAGGTGGCAGTCCTTAAATTAGGAATATACGCATGATAATTCACCCTTGTTAGATAGTCGATCAGCAAGGAAGGGAAAGGGGTTCGTGCAATCATTGGTGGCAGGGGTCGGCACTCCCTAAGTAAGGAAGTGAGCATATAATAGTCTACCCTTACTGGATACCTTGGTGGTTTTGTTGACTAAAGTTGGCTCTGAAGTCTTCGTTGTATTCTTCACAAATGGTGCATTATGTAGCCTTATAATTATGGCTAACTTGCGTATAAGATGGGCCCAGAGGTGAGTGGTTTCCAAATGCAGGGAACTTGGGTTCTATCAAGATAAGAGAAGGGATAAACGCCATTTGTGAAGGGCAGCACTGATAACATTCGCCCCTTCCTAGTTTGGGCCGAGCACCCCCTCACCCAAATTCTTTATATTTGCGAACATCCGGCATAGAACTAGGTTGCCTGAGGATAGAAAAAGGAAGAGAAGTATTTCTCAATCCCTTTCCTTGTGTAGAAGTCCTGAAAGCGGCTTCTCTTAAATTGAGTGTCGTTCTTAGTGATAATCTTCTTTGGTAGGCCGAAAAGGCAAAAGATGTTCTCGATGATAAAGTTTAGTATCTTTGGGGCGGTGATCCAAGTGAAGGACTATGCCTCGACTCATTTGGTAAAATAGTCGATGGCGACTATGGCGTGATTATACCCTCCCTTGGCATTCGATAACTTTCCTATTAAATAAATTCCCCACTTGTCAAACGGCAATGGGAAAGTCATATGGATAAGGAGAGACTATGTGGATCTTGGTGATCCGTTGATACGAATCGTACTTTTTAATATAGTCCATTAAATCTTTGATCATACTAGCCTAGTAATAGCCTTGTCGGGTGGCATTCTTTACTAAACTCAGCTCGCCGATGTGATCCCCATAAAATCCTTCATATTTCTTTTCCAAGATCTCGCCGACTTTGTATTTAGATATGCACCGCTGAAGTGGTGTGGAGCACTACCATTTGTAGAGCTTCCCATCTATGATTATTTAATAAGAAGCTCGAAAAATAATCTTCCTTGTTTTTACGGTTGGCAGGAAGTTCTTATCTTGTTAAGTACTTAGTCAAAGGCGTCATCCAGTTTTCCATAGACGGCGTGTCAATCCCCATTGTTGTTGCCCCTGACTCATAGCAAAGAGTGCTTCAAATCTCCAATGGGACCCAAGTAGTGGCTTTTTTAGGCAGCTTGCTACCTAGGCTAGCTTGTTGGCCTTGTTGTTTTGTTCCCCTGGTATTTGCTTTAGCTTGAACTATAGGAATATGTTGATCATCTTCTTAGCCTTTACAACATATACGGCCAGTGTTTTCCCTTGACTTGGAAGAACTTGCCAATATAATAAGCTCTTTGGTTCTTTGGGGAGTAGCCAAGGAGACATGATTTTTTCCACCCCTGTGTTCACTGTGGTAGGCGGTCTCAGCATTACCTTGAGCATTGCCAGGCCTTGGGGTACTCTCGGGTGACATGACCAGCTAATGTTATTTCACTACTTTGGGTGGTCCCATCATGAACCGTAGCGTCGATTGGTTCAAATATACTTATGGATGACACATCGTTGGCCGTTGTGTTTTCAAGGTCAAGGACGCTTCTGACTCGATTATGAGCATTGTTTGGATCGAGCACTCTCTTGGGTGACTGTCGTCAATTGCTACAACCCGATCAAGTAGATCTTTGTCCATAGGGGAGAGGTTGATATTGATGCGTTGGCTTTAGTGTTGGGAGCGGCCTCAACATGAACCTAAGCGTTGGTCGACTCAAAGGTTCTCTCAAGTGACTCACCAATGATAGTTGCAAGTTCCTACAAAAGCATAAAGATAGACTACTGGCTTGTCTGAAGGAGATCCTATAACACTCTCTAGCATTTTTCCAATCTCCCTATATTTCCTCAATCCCACATGGGATAAGGAAATTCATGACGAGCCAGTTGTAGGAGACGGTCTTGCCCAGTTGCGCCAGTATTGGTCAACATATCATTATATTGTAACCAAATGGGGATTCAATTACGACAAAGCTTACTTGAATCTTTACAGAAAGAGGCACATTACCGAATGTGGTCATAATGGAGGTCCTACCTATTTGAACAATGCTTGCACCCTTGTAGTCATAGATGGGCAAGGCATAGGGGGGAGGCTAAAGGTAGGGAGCCTGTGAGCCTTAAAAACGTGCTTGAACCTGATAATAACTAAGCTACTCCTATCTACTGAGAATCAATGCACATTTGAGTTGGCAGTTGCAAGAGCGATGACCATAGGTCATGATGGGGATAAGAGACGATTTCCTTATCTTCAGCGGTGAACACGATGGGCTGATTAGTTTCCAACGTAGACACTTTAAAAGCTTGTGCTCTAGAGAATAGATCTGGCCAGCTAACCCCACTTCTCTCGGATACAAAGACTATGCCCCATGATTCTTCTGACCACATGATGGCCTTCGCATATGTCAAGATGGTAGTTATAGTTGCCACTTTGTTGTTGGGTTGCTAGGGTGGTGCTGGGTAATTGTTGTGAGTCATCCTTTGTTCCACTTAATGTTGAACAAACTTTAAAAGTGTCCCTTCGGATTAGTCTTTTCTTTGAGCACCCAACACTCCTTAGTGGAGTGGTCGTTGATTTGGTGGAACTAGTAGTATTTGCCATTGCCGCAAGGTTCCTCCCTTCTCTCCCTTCTTTCCCTTCTAGTGGCAGTCAGCCTTTGGAATTGCACCATGTCCTTGATTGTGAGATATATTGTTTCCATACCCCTATACAGAGTAACATAGTTAGTGTATCTAGTCCTATATTAGGTGCCATTTCCCGCTCGTCTTTGGGTGTTGTTCTGCAACCATTGGATCGACGATCGGTATTTCCACGTGGACCAGCTTGGTTGGCATGTCTAGTTTCATTATCACTATCATAAAGATCAACGTTCTCCATGCTCGTAATTTCATTTACCCAATGATGAAAGTCGTTTGGAATGTAGCTGGCTACTTTTTAAGTTCCTTCCACATTTGACTTGTAGCTGACCCTCATGTAGAGGGCAACAACTAGTTTATTCTTATCAGCACCCTTGGCTTGGGTGGATTCCTTATTGAAGCAATTCACATATGGCTAAAGGCTCTCAGTTGATCCTTGTCTGATCTTACCTAGCTAACTGGTTATCATAACATGGGTCTTTGAAGTGGAGAATGTGGTCTTGAAGTCTGCACATAGCTGGGTCTAAGAATGGATGTATCCTAGTTGTAAATGCCGAAACTAACGGGAGGCCGGTCCTATGAGAGTGGGGCGAGGGAGGAAGAATATGCACTTTGCTGGAAAGCTAGCCGATATGGGTGATGGAGTCGAATGTAGTAATGTGATTTGATGGGTGAACATTTTTATCTTATTTGTTTATAGATGGCAAGGCATAACATTGGTGGATGAAAGTGTTCAGGATTTACTCAAAAAATGGCTATCCATTCTTATCAGGAGAAAAGTTTCGCCCTAACAGTCCATACCTTTGTTCTGTTGAGCTGTTGGAAAAGGATGTCCATTTCCTTCTGAAGGCCAGCATTGGTCTATTACGGAATTGTCTAGCCAATAATCGGTTGTGGGTCCAGCTCTGTCCATATGCACAAAGGACGACCACGAATGATGACGAGGTGATGACGAGATCAGTGATGACAAGGTGATGGAGAGTGATAGTGATGGTGACCTGGAGTGTAAGACCTAATCTCCATATGCACAAAGGGTGACCATGAATGATCGGACCACCCCTCTCTTGATCTAGGCTTGGCTGCACCCCTATGGAATCGGGATTACACCAATAGGGCCCTTGGCTCTCTGGCCCAAGCACTACTACTAAGACGCTTGAACCTCGAGTCTTAAGCTCCGTTTGTCTCATAGAGACACCCAAAAGTTGACTATCGTTCCACTGAAGGAGAACGACAGTCCTTGGCTTGACATAAGTGGCCTTCTCTAGGTCGATATCAATAATGAGACATGGCCCATGCATATCATTTCTTCTTTGATGAGCATGAACTTCCACGACCGTGTTTTAGGCACCACCCTACCTTAGGCCTCGGTGGTGTTCATGAGGTCATAAGCATTGGGGAGAATAGGTTGGAGTGGATTCGATTCAACTACTAGAGAGGCTGGTTGAACAAAGTTCGCAGTTATATGGGCATCCAATACGAGTTCATTTACCTCGCAGGCTAAAGTTCCCACGTTGGTAGAGCATTGGAGTACACTTTGCCACATGTCATTACCGAGCCTGGGACGGGACAGCCAGTGTTAGCGATAGTGTTACCATTGGTCTCATGGTCATTAGAGTTGATGTTCGTCCTCGACATTAGGATTTGACTGGTAAAATATGAGAAGAGTGTGTAGATAAGGTAAATAAAGGTGAGTGCTTTTAGCGAAGGCCCTTCTTCTTGCTCCAAAATGTTAACAAATAAATTAGACAACCTTGGAATTAGGTTCATGTGTTTGTGAAAGCAATGGTTACTTACTAATGTTAGGCTTAAAATGTAAAACGAGGAGAAACATAAGGAAACTAAAGTGATGACATGAAGATATAGAGTATTTCGGTTAAGCTTGTCTACATCTGCTGTGTAAATATCTTACTATGTTTATCTCTTACAATTACAAGGAATTACAGGAGAATACTAACAAATTAAACACTTTAGACTACAAAGTTGCTAACCTAAAAACCTTAGGACTTTAGTTTGCTGTGAAGTATAGAGACGACCTAAAAATAATGAGCATTCAACTAGATTTTTTAACCTCTTTGATGTTGTGTGGCATGAGGTATTTACAGTAGTAGATGTAAGGCATGGATGACTAAGATTGTGTAGTAAAACAAGTGGGAAATGCACCTGGCTGTAGATCTGGGCATGGGGTTTTGATGAAAGATAGCTGTAAAGGTGGTGGGATTGCATGGCTGGAGTGCTTGCTGGTAAATATTTTGTACCAAGTGCATGCATTGCTTAACGCTTATTTAATGTGGTGACATGTTAATGGAGTAAACTTGCTTATGGATGACATTCTACATTACCTAGGTGAAGCTAGCTTTACTAAAAGTTATTTACTGTAACAGCCATCTTTTTCAACCTTTAAATGTTGACACGAATAATTTGCGGTATTCTTATGCCGAGCATTTGAAGTGCTAGAAAGTTAGATTGTCAGGGTAAAAGAAAAAAAAAAGGAAATAGAACAAGAAAGAAGAAAAGACATTATCAGAATCTCATAGTAAAACAATAACATATAATATTAAATGACAATACAAAATTGTCACTTTAAGATACGTAGCATTTCAGAGATGCAATTCTAAATGCTATCATTAGCCTAAAGAGTTATAACAACCTGTCCTCACAAATATTGATACATACAATATAGAAATGCAGCGGAAATATGAATAATACGGTAGATGAAAATCCAACTCGCCTCCTTGAGATACAATGACCATCCAACTAAAACTTACCTTTCTCAAACTGCTCGAAAGAGCACATGAGAAGTTTAAGAAAAACAAAAACCTCCTGTCAGGCATAAGTCTGGTGTGAGAAACTCAAGAAATAGGCGATCAACATATTATCATACTTTTGAGACCGCAAGGAATGTTGTAACGGTTATCCCTTAAAAGACCACCATCTAACAAGTACATAAGGTGATATAATAGATAATGTCTTGGTTATAGAATATAAATCTGATCGAATAGGTATGATGCCCACATCGATCACGCAACAACAATATTGAGGGTACAATCAAAACCGCTAAGGTATGTTTGCATAATAGATTTTTCCATAGAGATGCCTCAAGTAAGCTGAAGCAAATCTCCATGCACAAGGATCAAAACCACCTTCTGAGCATCCAGTAACTCTAGATAAAATATCATAAGTTAAATACAAATGGCCTATATCTAAATGCTTTCATGAACCATGTTGAACCAAGTATCATCAATTCCCAAGCGCAACATCAATAAGTATCTCTAGATTTGGAGTTGGCATACCCCATCATGGGTTAGTAAAATTCCAAGTTGTGCACTATTGTAACAACCCGCATATTTTACGATTGAGTATTTAAATATTTTATTTAAATATTCCATCGTTAGTCGGATTTTAGTCCGAAAAGCTACTTTTTGCAAACAGTCGAATTAGGACTCGAGACCACCCCCATTAAGTTCAAAATGACGTTTGCGACCTTTTTGAGCATAAACATTGATATGTTTGGAGTTAGTGGAATTTTGCTACTTTTTCACTTAGGGCTTTGGTTTTGTTTCAGTCCATTAGACCCAAGCTTCACCCCTCTTCTCTTCATTACTTCATCTCTATTTCCTAATACTCAAGCTTTAGCAACAATGGAGAGAGGAATGGGAAATTAAAACTCCAAGCCCTAGTTTTCATTTGCAAATCAAGTTCTAGCTCCAAATCCAAAAGAAGCTATTGGTAAGCATCATCTTCTTCTTCTCCAACTCATTCTCCTTTCAATTTCAGAAATTCCTAAACCTAACTTTGGGAATGTTCTTCTTTTGAGCTTAGATTCAAGCTCATTTGGGTTGTGTTGAAGTGTGGTTGATTCTTCCTTTGCTTTCAAGCTTCTCCTTCCTTATTTTTGTGAAAAGATGAGATTTTTATCTCACATCTAAGTCTATGATTATCTTTTATTATTAGGTATGAATTCCTAACACTTATTCATGTGCATTTGATTTTGATTTGGATTGGTTTTGTGAATATTCCAATTTTTAGTGTTTTGAGTTCAAATCTTCAAAAATCATAGCTTTGTTGTTTGAACATGCTTTTGGTGATGCATCGAAAGCCTATTGGGCTAGGTAGCTGATTCGCGTAAATCCCTAGTGTCGTTGCTCGACCGAATGCATTTTGGAAGGAATTTGCCTTCATTTAGATAGGCTTGGAAGTGAAATAAACAGGTTCCAGTCGACTAGATTTTTGGTCCAGTCGACTGACCTGCTACCTGAGCACGTCTCAAGTTCTGGTCCAGTCGACTGGCATACTAAGTCCTGTCGACTGACCAACATCCCGCGAATATTCCGGGACTGAGTTCAGTCGACTGAACTCAGTGAACCGGTCGACTGACCTGCTCTTAAATGCCTATTTTGCCTATTTTTGTCTATTTCTCTTGTGTTTCCAAATTTAATCGATTCGTGTTTATTCCCACTTGTTATATCAATTGTTATTCGACTTTGATGACTTCTATTTTAGAATTTTTTTGGAAATATCCATTTTGATGGATTTGATATCGATTTCTTTGGAATTAATTCACGTCTTCGTATGTGAATTTTGGTGAATGATTGTTTTTACAATCATTTTTGTGCTTTGTCACTTTAAAAATATAAAGGTTTCAATACTAGTAGTAAATATCAAAACTCTTTTATCAAAACGATTTCAACTCTATTTTCAATATTAAGCTTGTTTATAAAACCGTTTTCCAATCTACTAGCATATACTCGTATGAGAAATCTAATTAAACGGCTTAGTAAAACAAGTGGTATGAAACGCTTGCGTTTACTTCGTCGGTTAATCCTTGGACTTATTCGATTGAACCTCTTGTGATAATTTTCGAGTGGAGATCTACGATTTGTTCGTAAATATTTAAGTTAAGCTAGTGGTTATGGGACATGAAGCTAAGCTCATATATTTACTAGCTTAGTGTAATTGACACTTCTTGTGATCGATGATGATCATTTTTGTGATTTAGACTAGCAATGTGCGATGTCTCTTTGTCTGCGAGGGAGACTAAACCCCGTTTCTGTGGAGCTTCTGCTTAAATTGGTGGGGTAGCGACCAATGGTCTTCAGGCCATTTTTTGGAGCCTCGGCTCAAAATAAATGGTTAGCAACCATGGAATAGCGTTTCGTTTTGTGATACACGTGTTGGTGAGTTTTCATACTCCCGTTTTGTGATAGGCCTCCCCCTTTTCGTGATTTCTGGATTTCCATTGATGATTTCAAGAATTTGTGTTTTCACCAATTTCCGTGATTTACATTGATAAGTTTTATCAATATTTGTGCATTGGTGAATTTGTGTGTCATTAACTTTTGTGATTGGCGTTGGTATAATTGTCAATATTTATGGTGGTAAATGAAATAAAGAGTATGACAATCATTTTTATCTTTGAGAAGATTCTTGTGATATTGATTAATCTCTTGTTGATTTTCAGTTACATACTTATCATAGTATGGATTTATGGTTATCTTACATTTTTGTCATGTCTCTTATTCTATATCATTTTATCTTATATTTATAGTTAGACTGATCCATTTATTATTTTCTTATTAAATAATACTCGGGTCAGACCGAGATGTTACAGGTGCTTCTGCTTGACTTTTTATCTGGGACTATTATCCTGACTTTCGGCTAACTACTTAGATTAGTAGTTTTTGGTTGTATACATTTGAGATATAAACTCATTGATGTATACTTATTCTTTTTTGTGGCACTTGTAACTATTCTTTTATGATATTGTGGATCTTGTTTGACCACTACTCTGATATACACTTTCATGTGTAATATTCATATCTGTTTCCGCCTTTGTGAAATGAACTTCTATGACCGATTTTTGTTATGCTTATTTCTATATTTGTTTCCGAAGATTATATATAGCCACTGTGTAGTAGCTTTGAGTTTGTGTCGGTATGTCGGATTTCCTCTTGAGTGAAATGCATGTTATATTTTATCTGGCATATCGGTGCTCGCACGAAGCAATTACACGGATGGTCACTCCTCAACAGCCTTATCACCGTGCTAGTTGACGGCATTACCCCATAGTGTCCTTGGCTAGCGTGGGTATAGAGGTGGGGCGTCACAATTATACTCTATCTTTAGCCATTTTTGATGTTGAGATCACGTTTGGCATCTATCACATGGGTCTTCATCGCTCTAACAGAACATAAATCCCTAAATGAATTCTAGCCTCTTGAGTAGATCTTGAATCTCCATATAGATTTTCATATATCCTCAAACAAATGCTAACCTTGATCTTTCTCTTGGACTTAATCTTAGGATAGACAGTTCAACTCTATAGCATTCCACTTCATAGAGGTTTCCAAAACACAGACTCGTATATCAGTTTTGAAGTGATATTCGACAAGTAAAACACTTACTGATCCCGGTCTCTTCAAAACTAATTCGATAAGTTTGGTTAATTTTAATAATAATGAAAATGATTGCATATGGAAACTATGTCTCGTATACTTATCACATTTTTGAACTTTTCAAGTTACACTGTACCTCAATCAAGAGTGAATCAAGGTTAGTTAGAGTACTGGTTGCATCAAAGTTTTTCCTAGACACTTCATTCTTAACTCTCGCAGACAGACAAGTCAACTTATTCGGCTTTTAGTGCTAAGTACACAACTAAATACTTTTCACAAATGAGTAAACACATAAAGCATGATCAGGTTACACAAACTACGATTAAGTCGCATAAGAAAAATTCTAATCTCCTTTTTAATTAATTAACCATTTACTAATTAAAAATACTTTATTAGTAAAAATTCTTTTATCCAATAAAACTTCATTCATCAATTTCTACTATTCATTGTAGTCTTTTAATACTACAAAAGTATTAATATACTTGTCTCAAATGTTATAAGAATATTGACAAATTATTAACAAGATTTCTTACTTTAAACCTTTACTCTTCTATCTTTTTTCAAAGATTTCATACTTGTTATTTCCTTTAAAATATCTATTTTAAGGATTTAAGTACATTCACAAATCTATTTCAAAGGGTTGAGACAAATGTTGCTTAAACATTGTCATTATAAAACAAAAACCATTTCACTTATGCTTATCTCTAAAAAAAATCTTTTCAAAGATCATTACATTCATAAGTATAATCAAAAAGGGTTAAAGGCAAATGTTGTTAACACATTGTCACAAAAAACCCAAAACCATTCCATACTTGTTATTATCTTTGAAACATTTTTTTTAAAGATCTAAGTATACTCATTAACAAGATAATACACTTTTTCATAATTTCACAAAACTGTTTATTATAATATAAGTGTTAAATTTTAAAACTTCCTTTTTTCCTTTGTAAGATACTTAACTTGCTTTACCAAATTTATATTTATACATAAATATTTTGAAAATATTTATAAATAAGTTTTGAATATCTATGTAAAATATTACTTGAAAATAACTAATTTATAATTTGACAAAAATAATTAAAAAGTATGTTTTATATTATAAACCCCCTTTACTTCAAAAATATGTAAATAATTATCAAAGATATATTCAAACTTCAAACCAATTTTAAAATGCTGCAAAATATGTTAAAAAACATCCCCAAAATGATTAGAGAAAATATAATAATTTAAATATCCTTTTAAGGAATTTAAAAACCTAATAGAGCTTATTATAGATTTATAAATGTTGTTAAAACTCTTTGATAAAGAACAACATATAAAAGCGAGATATTTGAGATCGGCATTAACCACTTAAACAAATGATTAAAGAGTTAAATTTTTTACGGTAAGCAATACCCTTAGTTTACTTAAAAGCCATGAAAGAAACTTCTAATGATATCTTTCAATTATTTATAAAAATTCCAGTAAACAATGTATTTTCTAAAATGTATGTCTGCCAATATTTTTACTCCAACTTTAGCCATTTTGTTTGACCAGTTATAAAATCTATTAAAACCAAATTTTTTTTCTAATGGTAATTACATGTATTGGTTATTATAAAAATGCAAGAAACCCCTAAGGATGTCTGTCAAATTAGTTTTCAAAATTCCGAAAAAGGGGACATTTCAAAGTGCTTATAAAGCGACCTTCATCTCGCTATTACATTTTGCAAAAAAAATTCACTAGTTAACGAATGATTTAAACTTCCATATTTTTCCTGTAATAAGTAAATTTATACTATTGATGAGTAAAGAAGCCTCTCGGACGTCTCTCAAAGTTGACTTTGAAATTATCGAGTACAAGACATTTTCAAAGTACGTCCATAGCGACCTTTTCACTTCTATCTTTCACAATTTCTATAACTTTACAAACCATTTATTTACTGTCCCATACACCAAAACATGTGTACATAATAATAAAATCAAATTATCCCAAGTTAAGATCATAAATCTTCTATTTACAAAAAGTTAAAGTTAAGGGATATCAAGTGCACTTATAATAATTATTCGCGCTTCAAACACTTCCAAACACATTCAGTTCAAGACACAAGCCAAACAACCATATAACCACGATGCACATCACATGTTATAGAAGGTAGTAGGAGTGATGTTATATGATATAAAGTTGTTATTTTCTTTCAAAATGAAGAGGGTCTAAAATTTATAACTTAGTTAATGTCATTTAAACTTTATATTTGCACACATACGTATATATGCACAATATATAAATACAAGCCAGTGAGACAACTCACCCAAATCTGAGCCAAACACATGCTCAAACACACCTAAACTTAAGAACTATTTCCTACCATCTCCAAAAGCATAAAGATCCAATCTCCAGCACATCCAAGCCAAAGCCAAGCGTTCCCCTCACCATCTATGCTTACATCCCAAGATGGAACCAACTCATCCTCTTTGCTTCTTCCACTTTTGACTATAGATCCCTGCTTTCTAAGGTGTTCTAAGGTATTGATGAAATTTTGGCAGTCTGGAAGAGATTTGAGTTAATTAGAGAAAGACTAGTGAAGAACAAACAAGATTAGTGCTAATCCACTTCCACCATTTTTGGTCTTTTATTATTTTTTAACATTAGGAGATAATGATGAGTACACATGCCTAATCACCCCCTTTACGCGGCCAAAACCTCCCTCATATGCCTTGCATGCTTATTTTACTTTACACCTCATTTTTTCTTAGAAAATTTCCCTTTTATCCTTGCACATAAACTATCTTCCCATGACATCACCCATGACACCATCAACACTTTATTTTCCATAATCGGAAAAATATTTTTACTTCATACAAATTATTTACACAAAATATCAATCCACGATATCATCAACACTTTAACTTTCATAAATGGAAAAATATTTTTATTTTATACTAATGATTTCCTAAGTAAATAAGTGTATGTAAAAAAGTTTGAATAACTTCTGACGAGTAAATTATCTATAAAATGATTTTTGCTCACATTATCGATATTTCTTCGAAGTATTTAGTTTTGTAAACATTTTTATACAATAAGTTTACCATTATTAGTTATTACTTAAAAGGGGGTTAACAAGGTTATTAAATCAATTTAATAACATTTAATCCAAGATTCAAATATTTAAATAATTTAGATACAAAGTGTCTGAATTCCAGTTTGTTATATTCTCCCCCACTTAGAACATTTTGTCCTCGAAATTCCAACACGAGCAACAAAAGGAGTCAATCACATAAAATACTTAATAGTATTCAAAATTATTGGCAGTCGAAATCCACAGTTTTCTCAAATTCAAAAATCCTCTCACTGCACAAGTATGATAAACAACTCACTGAGCATACCTCATGCTCAAAAAGCCTCGAGATATTACTTAGTCGTTTATTATGCTACCTCGTAGAAAATCGAAAATTCATCACCAAAACTCTTGATAAGCCAACAAAACATAGTATGCATATACTAAAGCCTATACAATTTACATGGATCATCCGTACGCAATGCCGAATTCGATCACTAGCTCGATCACAAAATTTCACTTTCAATCTAGTATAGATCACTAGGCTTCTCTAGTACTAACTCTGATCGGGTTCCTTGATTAGAAACATCCATCCTCCTTACATAGCCATATACTATGATGGAAAACTTTGACATCATATCAAGAATTCATATCAAGTTTTCGCCGTCAAGAATCGAGTAAAAAATCCTTGTTCGGACCGATGTAAATCACCTTGAAACCATATACTCGAATACTGGATCAAGCATAGTCATGCAAATAAAATGATCTATGCACAACTTATGTATCTATCCTATTGAGTTCTTAACTGCCCCAATTTCCTTTTAAATCACATTCATATTCCAAATAGTATGTCTCATTCAATACTAAAATCATCTATAAACTATTTCATAAAAATATAATTTCAAGTTTGTAAGCATTTTATAACTTAAGTTCATACTCGTATAATACTTCGCTACTTATAAGAGTATATAAAAAACATTAAACTCATTTTATTTATCATGAATGTTCAACAATTCCAAAACTTGTTTTAACTTACTACCTTCCCAATTCAAGAGTTACGAAAATTCAACTTTTACTTTTTCGCAAAAATACTATGCTTCAAGTTATATAACAATTCGAAAGTTTCCAACTATCCAAAATCGTTGAAAATCCTATTTCATTTTAATAAATGAAATCTACCAAACAACATATCATACATGATGCACATACTATACAATCCTAATGCGTAGGATATGTGTATTCATAAAATAACTTAAAAAAGTTTTAATTACTTATTAAACACACTTTATCTAAAAAGGGAAAACATAAAAATTTCCAACATTTATTCCGGGCTATGCCACATCCACTTAGGGCCCAACAAAGCATACATATAAATCTTTTTTAGATAGAAAGTTTACCTCAAAACCTTCATTAAACCACACAATATTTTATATCAAATCTCTTTAAAGAAAACTTTAGAACTAAACACCGGGTATTATTTCAAATCAAAATGAATTAATAATACATATATACAACAAATAACACTCTTGGGATTAAATCAAAACCTATGTTACCAAAACCACTTTGTAGCATCCTCTTCTTTGAAACTCAAAATGAATGCCGATGGTGGTACGGTCATCATCAAAATTATTTTAAGCAACAGAAGTGAGTTCAGTACATCCAAACCATACTTTTTGGACTTAACCAAAATCATTTCCAAAGCGGTATAAAATGCTTCGTATAAGATACAAGGTATCATGATCTCAATTTCGTAAAACAATTTTTTAAGTATTTACTTTCAAATAATACTATTATTATTCTTTCAGAATCTTGAAAAAAAAATTTCAGAGACACTAGGATTCAAGTTCTCAAAATATTATTTTAAATCCTTTTTATTTATAAACCATACTATGTAAACCATAATTATATAAAATCACTTTATTAAATAAAATCTTTTCACAAATGTTTATTTACGAAAATACTTTATCTTTCCTCAGATTTTAATAAATAACTTTTATTAAAGTTAACTTTTAACCTAACATTATCATCAAATGTCTTATAGTCAAACCGAGAAACTTAATTCACAAGGTATTTATTTCAAAGTATGCACAATCAATCTCTACCTAATCCATGATGTAGAAAGATAAAGCTGCTCATAAACTGGTCAAGCATAAATCAGTAATATATAAACAATAGTCAATGATGATAAAATTAGCCGAGCATAACTAATCAATTAAAAAATGATAACAATGCTCGTAAACTGGCTAAGTAATATTACCTAGGCTTGACAATAGATACCTAAAAAATCCAAAATCTGTCCGGATCCATATTCGAAAAACCAGATATTATCCAATATCTAAAAAGCAGATATGGATACCGATATCCGAAAAGAAAATCCGATGTGAATTCGGATATGGACATATCCGTATCCAAAAAACATACGTCTGATCCAAAATTAATTATAATAAAAATTATTATTATTATTGATTTATTATTTAATGATGAACTTAAAATATACTTAGAAATGAATTGTTCCACTTTGAAAAACTGATTAGTATTGTAGTGTGTGTATTGTCGTTTGAGAAAGTGATTGTTTTAGCTCAAAAATATTAGTATAATAAAAATCTTATACAATTTTGGATGTGGATATTTAGGATATTTTCGAATATTCGAAAATACCCACTTTTTATTTTCAGATGCGGATCGCGGATGCGGATACGGATGTTAATTCTCAGATATCTGCGAATGTCGGATGCAGATTCGAATGCAGATTTAATTTTCGAATGCAGATGCGGATACAGCCATATCCGCATTCGTTTGACAGCCCTAATATTAACCTTATAATTATACAAATGATACTGATGCTCATAAACTGGTCGAGCATGTCAAATCATTCGATAAAGGATAATAATGCCTACAATTTGGTTGAGCATGGCAAAACAAATTATTGAGGGGTAACGAATGAACATCATTAATCCCTACATTAATTGAACTACACTTTTAATTATTCACACTTATATAAGTTACCTTACATAAGCTCTTATTTTCATTATTGGAATTATCTTTATGGCATACATCTATAAAAAATACAAATACGCTCTTATATGTATAATACACTCAACTCATGCTAGGGCATTCCATTACTCTATCTCTTAATGAGTCATACGTAATGAAAGCTAAGGTTCTTGCTTAATCTTCAGCTCTGATAAAAAGTTGAAATAACCCATCCTTTTGGGCTGTGACTACAAATAGTAACCTCGTATTTGATTTTACGACTAGCCTCTTGACCGTACACCAACCCATAAAGAGACGTGTAGGGGTAAGAGTCAACGTTAGCCACAGTTCGCATATGAAAGAACCCCCTATCACGTAGCACAAAGCATAATTAAGAATGATAGCATATAATATCAAAAGATAGTACAAAACTATCATTCTAAGATACATAGCATTTCCGAGTCACAGTTCTAAATATTATTGTCAGCCTGACAGTTATAACAACATGTCCTCGCAAATGCTGATACATACGATGTATTAATGTAGTAGAAATAAGAATACTACAATAGTGAAACATCCAGCTCATCGCCTCAATATCTAATGACCATCCAACTGAAATCTACCTTTCTTAAACTACTCGAAAGAGCATGCGAGGAATTCAGAAAAAACTGAAAACTTGTGTCCGACATAAGTCTGGTGTGGGAAACTCAAGAAATTTGCAATCAACATATAACAATATTTTTAAGACCGCAAGGAATGTTGTAATGGTTGTCCCCTCAAAAGAACCACCATCTAATAAGTACATAAGGTGATAAAATAAATAATATATAACATGTAAAGTATAAATAAGATCCAATAGTTGTACTGCTTATATTGATCACATCACAAAAGTATTGCGGGTACAACCAAAACTGCTAAGGTATGTTTGCATAATGGATTTTCCATGGAGATGCCTCCAGTAAACTGAAGTGGATCTCCATGCATAAGGATCATAAACCACCTTCCATGCATCATGCATCTCTAGATAGAAAATAACATAAGCTAAATACTACTGGCCCACTCCCGAATACTTTCGTGAACCACGTGGAATCAAGTATCATCAAATCCCGCTAGAAATATCAATAAGCTTACTCTAGATTTAAAGTTGATATACCCCGTCATGGGTTAGAAAAACTCCAAGTTATGCATCCTACTCTGTCTTCATCGATTTTTGATATCAAGGTCATGTTCGACATCTCTCACATGAGTCCTCATTACTCGAACAGAACACGAATCCCTCAATGGGTTCCATTATCTTGAATAGATATCGAATCTCCATGTAGATTAATGTATGTCCTCTAATAAATGCTAACCTTGACCTCTCCCATAGACTTAACCCTAGGATAAACATGTCAACTCTATAACAATCCAATTCACAACCACTTCCAAAACATAGAACCCATATATCGGTTTTGAAGTGGTATTCGATAAGTAAAACACTTCTGATCTCAGTCTCCTCAAAACTAAATCGATGAATTTGGTTAATTTCAACAACAGTGGAAACAATCGCATATGGAAACTAAGTCTCGTATACTTATCACATTTCCAGACTTTTCAACATACACCATCCCTTGATCAAGAGTGAGTCCAGATAAGCTAGAGCACTGGTTGCATCAAAATCTAACATATACACTTCATTCTTAACTCTTACAGATAGGCAAGTCAACTTAGTCGGCTTTTAGTGTTAAGTACATGACTAAATACATTCCATAAATGAGTAAGCACAAAAAGCATGATCAAGTCAAAGCACGATTTAGTTGCATAAGAAACTTCTAGTTTCCTTTTCAATTAATTAATTCTCTATTAATTAAAACCTCCTTTATTAGTAAAACTTCTTTTATCTAATAAAACTTCATTCATCAATTTCTACTATTCATTTTTACTCTTTCAGTACTTCAAAAAGTATTAATATATTTATCTCAAATGACATAAATATATTCACAAATGTTAACAAGATTTCTAACTTTAAATCTATCTTTTTCTAAAAGATTCCATATTTGTTATTTATTTTAAAATATCCATTTTAAGTATCTAAGCACATTCACAAATCTATTTCAAAGGGTTTTAGACAAATGTTACTTAAACATTATCACTACAAAACTAACCATTTCAGTATGCTTATCTTTAAAACATTCTTTCAAACATCTATTTACATTCATAAGTATAGTTAAAAGGGTTAAAGGAAAATGTTGTTAACACATTGTCACAACAAACCCAAAATCATTGCATACTTGTTATTACCTTTAAAACATTCATTTTAAAGATCTAAGCATACGTATTAAAAGGATAATATGCTTTTACATAACTTAACAAAACTGTTTACTTTAACGTAAGCGTTAAAATTTAAAACTTCATTTATTCCTTTATAAAATACTTAACTTGCTTTTTCAAACTTATGTATACGTAAATACTTTAAAAATATTTATAAATATATTTTTAAATATCTATGTAAAATATTACTTGAGAATAACTAATTTATAATTTTAATGAAAATAATTAAAAAGTATGTTTCTTATTATAAAACCTCTTTACTTCCAAAATACATAAATAATTATCAAAAATATACTTAGACTTCAAACCAACTTTAAAATACTGAAAAATATGTTAAAAAACATTCTGTATTGAAATATTAAAAAATATGTTAAAAACAGTCTCTATTAAAATACTGAAAAATATGTTAAAAACATTCTTAAAAAGATTAGAGAAAAATAATAAATTTACATATCATTTTTTGGGACTAAAATCTCTAGCTACTCACTTTAGCATTTATAAATTCTGTTAAAAGTCCTTAATAAAAAACAACATAGAAAAGCACGATCTTTACAACTAGTTTTAGCTACTTAAAAAAATGATTTAAGACTTAAAATTTTATAATAAGTGCTATGCTTAGCATAATTAAAAACCATGAATAGAAAGCCATAAGGATATCTTTTGGTTTATTTATAAAAATTTCCAAAAACAAGGTATTTACCGAAATGTTCGTTTAGCAACATTTTTACTCCAATTTTAGCCATTTTGTTTGGCCGGTTCTAAAATATTTTAAAACCCAATTTTTTTTCAGTAATAAGTAAACATATAATAATGATTAAAAATGCAAAGAAAGCCCTAAGGATGTCTTTCAAATTGATTACAAAAATTCCTAAAAACATGACATTTCAAAGTGGTTATATAGCGACCTTCTTCTCGCTATAACATTTTGCAACTTTGTTTCGTGAGTTAAAAATGATTAAACTTCCATGTTTTCCTAGTAATAAATACACTTATAGTACTTTTGAAAAATGCAAAGAAGCCCCTAGGATGTCTTAAAAGTTGACTTTGAAAATCGTCGAACACAAGCCGTTTTGAAAGTACATCTATAGCGACCTTTTCTTTTCTAAATTTCACAACTTGGTTTCACAATTTCTATAACTTTTAAAACTATTTATTTAATGTCACATACACCAAAATATGTGTAGAGATCAACCAATCAAATTATCCCAATTTAAGATCATAAACCTTTCATCTTTCATTTACATAAGTTAAAGTTAAGGGACATCAAAGTAAACTTTATAAATATACTTGACTATAGTTAAAATACATAAGTAAATATAGAGAATAATATATATATATATATATATAATTTTATATTTAAATCTATGTGTAAATACTAAAAGTTAAATATATTATTATTAAAGATAGTTTTAAAACTAAGAATAATTTGATTTTGAAATTAAAGATTATTTTGAGGCTAAAAGTATTTGAAATCAGGATAGATGTTTTGATTCTTTTAAAAGGAAGGTTTTGAAAACATTTTGAAAACAAGTGTAAAATCATTTTTAATAAAAATTAGCAGATACAAAACAATGTTCCACTAGATTTTTCGTAAGTTCCATCCTACTTAGGGTTCCATCCCTTTAACGGGCTCGAAGTGGATTCCATTCCACGAATAAATTGGATTTTAAGATGCCATGCTTTTCTAGGAGTTTTAACAAAAATTCTTATTTAAAATTACTTATTCTTGAAATCTTGAACTCTTGATATTTTTGATACTCATGAGTCTTCAATCTTGATATCTTGAATCTCTATACTGTACAGTCTTCATTCTTGGTACCTGCATGGTTAAATCCTGCATATACATATATTTCTAAACTATAAAGTTAGTATTTATATTTTATAATCCTATTCTAAGGTTGTTGTCATCAAAACCATCATCTCACAGACCAATAATCTCCCCCTTTTGATGATGACAACCTTTGTTTATGAAATATTACTTCTATCCTACCCCCTTAATCTATGCCTAACTATCCTATTTTATATTTCTCCCCCATTGTCATCAACAAAAACTAACTCCAAACTATATAATCTCCAGACTATATAACTCCCCCTCATTATTGGACTAAAGTACTTGCATTAATAAACTATACAATGGAGTATATAATAGATAGATTAAGAGATAATTATACTGATAAACATGATAATTAATTAAAGATCATATAAATATTAATGCATATTTATACATGTTTTTCACACCAAATATCAATCCAAATCAATTCAAATCAAAAAATTCAAATCAAATCAAATCAATTCAAATCAAACAATTCAAATCAAACAAACCAATCAAATCAAACATTACGAGGAACTTCCACACATCCTTCTTCTCCAAATATAGGGTCTGCTTTAATGGCATCCCAATTTTCATTTGAGAGAGACTGGAGGATGTGCTTCGTTATCATCCTTGTGCAGGGAGGAAATCATCCATCGTATTGCATCGAAATGCTTTTCTTGCTCCTTAATCATCTGCATTTGACTCAACTCTAAGTGTCTCTGGTTTCGAAGAATGAACGAAAGAATATTCCTGAAAGAATTAAGAGTCTCTTTAAGATTTTTTGATAGATTATGAATTGAATTGGCCATATTCGAGTTTGTGAGAAGAATGAGAGACAAAGCGGATAAGAAATAATATTCAGTGATGAATTCTGGAAGAAATATGTATTTATAGGTGTAGAAATTCGTTTGAAATGAATAGACATAAGATAGTTATTCAAATTTCAAATTCAAAATGAAATGTCATTTCTGACCAATATATGTCGACATGGTCATAGGGGGTATGTCGATATGGTGTAGTGAATTTTGATGGCTTATTTTGATTTTGTGAATAATATTGTGTGTGTGTGTGTGTGTGTATTTATATAATATACTAACATTTATTCTGGAGATAAGATAAGCTAGATAATAGAAAAGGAATTCAATTTCATTTCATGATAACATGATGCAACGGTTAAACACAAAGAACTACACGAACATTCAAATCAAAAT
This sequence comes from Allium cepa, assembly GCA_030765085.1. NCBI lineage: Eukaryota > Viridiplantae > Streptophyta > Magnoliopsida > Asparagales > Amaryllidaceae > Allium > Allium cepa. Next base: position 310,887,615 of record CM060942.1, on the reverse strand, counting down.
AAACTAAAACAAATACAACGAGATACGAAAAGGTAGAACTAGTTAGGGGATACGAAGATGAAGATCCAAGCTTCTTGCCAACTTTGAAAATAAACTTGTTCAACTTGGATGAAATTTTGTCCAACTTCTTACTAACGGATCGTTTAAGAATCCGTTGATTCTCAACAATGGTCTTTTGGTTTCTAAAAAGGGTTTTCCTGGATGGATGAGAAGGATAGTCGATGTTTTCCAAAGAAGTTTCACCTTCTTATTCTTCTTAAATTTCCATTTCATCCCCTTCTTCTTCCTCCTCTTCCTCTTCTTCCATCTCCTCATGAGCTAAATGCTCTTCCTTTTCAGCAAGCGTCTCATAAGGTTGAAAAACAAATAGAATTTTCATAAGCAAAATGTTGGAATGATTGAAAACTTTTCTAGAAACAAATTCTTCTCCTTTGAAATCCACTCCAAAATAGTTAAAAATCCAAGTGAGATAAATTCCATGATACAAAGTATTCTCACCCATTTCAAGATTTTGGGGATGAAGTTCATCCAAAATAACTTGCGTCCAATTAATATCATAATTTTCAAAAATAGAAAAAAGTGTTTTACAAACTTTTGAAGTAGGATTGTTAAAATTTCCCGATCTTGGGGTCAAAGTATGTTGTAAAAGAAGATTGACAATTCTAGCTTTTGGTCGAAAGTTTCGATTTTTGAATTCAAAATTATCATTTCCTTCGAAAATTTGATGAAATGTCTCATGATCATTTTCATCGATATTAAAATTAGAAAGATCCATTCCCGTACACTTGCAATTGAGAATGGTACCCAAAAGATCAAATTCAAAACAATTCTAGTGCCTTATACGCTACTTCAAATTTCATCATCATTTCCAATATAAAATCCACGGTTTAAATTTGCATAGAAAATTTTAACAAGATTTGGATAACAAACAAAAACATTTTGAGAAGCATCAACAAGACTAAGAATTTGATTGTTTGCAAAAGGAGAATCAGTTTCATAAGAAGAGAAGTCTTGAAACATAGCAAACTTTCCGGGATGGACTTTTGCATAGTTAGCATAATTGATGTATGCTTTTATAGCCTTCGAATCATTGAAGAGTTGCTCTTTTATCTTTCTGGAAATTCTTATGGTGGAGGGGTTGCTTGAAGAAGCCATTAGAGTAGAGAGTAGAGAGTAGAGAGCTTGAAGTTTTGAAGAGAGAGTTTGAATTTGAAAATGAGAGTGAAAAGATGTGATAAAAGATAATGAATAAATAGATTCTCAGAGGACATGTTCTCTGGTCAAAAGATGCCTTTTCAGAGAATGGAATGAAGTGAAAAGGTGGAGGGAAATTCAACCATTTGAATTCAAATTTTGAATTTCAAATTATGTACCCATGTCGAAAGGGACTATGTCGACATGTGCTTGTGAATTTCTACGATTTTTCCTAAGTACTCTAATATATATATATATATACTTATTATTTTTAATGTCTATATATATCTGGAATATAATTAGAATTATAGTATATTCCATAATATATTATTATGCTAATAAAATAATAATAAAAATAATAATAAAATAGTAAAAAAATAATAGTAAAAAAATTTAAAATTCAAATAACACACCAATTAAGAACCAATCAATCAAGCGATCATGCATCTAATCCTAAACATGAAATTTCAACCAATTGTATTGTAAATGTGTACCTTTTTCTGAATCCGTTTCTCTGAATTCATCGGAGTCGTAAACTGCCGTGAAACACGAATTTGAATTATCTGTCTTCTGATCATCACCGCTTGAGGACGAGTTTGAGTCATCTAGAGTAGCAGTAAATGCATGCTTTCGTTTCTTTACTGAATCATTGTTTACAGGAGGATTTTGCCTCTCTGGATGCGGACAGTCTCTTTTGATATGGTCTGGTTCATCATAATTGAAACATTTGACATTGTTTGGCACTACATTCTGATTTTCAAAGTTCTTATAGTTGTTTCTCTTGAGATTATTCATCTTTCTGTATTTCAGAAATTTTCGAAAATTCCTGGTCATAAAGGCTATCTCTTCATCATTATCGCTGTTTGAGTCTGATCCATCAGTCAATGCATTAAATGCCATTGATTTCTTTTCAGATGCTTTGCTTTCTCTTCTCCCAATCATTTGGACTTCAAACGACATTAGATTTCCAATTAATTCTTCTATCTTTAAGGTACTGATGTCATTTGCCTCTTCGATCGCAAGTGTCTTTTGATCCCATTCTAGAGTAAGAGAATTTAATATATTTTTTTGACTTGATCTTCTTTCGAAAATTCCTTTCCCAAGGATATTAGAGAATGCACAATATCCTGAAATCTACTATACATATCTGAAACAGACTCAAAAGAATTCATTTTAAATAATTGAAACAGATTTGTGAGCATGGAAATTTTGGTCAGTTTAACTTTGCTTGTTCCTTCGTGAGTAACTTGCAAAGTTTTCCAGATTTCATATGCAGACTTACAAACTGACACTCTATTAAATTCATTTCTATCAAGTGAACAAAACAGAATATTCAGTTTATGTGATATTCCAAGTGTCTAATCCTACATATTGTAAATATATTTTCATCATACATGCTCAATATGCATAGTTAGTGCCATTAAAAAATTGTGTTCTGACAGTAGACTGACCTTCTTCAAATGAACTGTGACATGGATACTAGTGTTAGTAACAGTACTAGTGTTGGTAGCCATTTTAAAACTTTTCAAAAATCAGATTATGAAACTTTGAAAACCTTGCTCTAATACCAAATGTGAGAAATGCGGATTGCGGATCTTAAGGCTATGATTAACAGTAGAGGGGGGGTGAATAGTGTTTTAAGGAATTATTAAATCTTTTTGAGTTTTGTTAATTTGAACACAAATGTATGCAATATTCAGACACAGATATGATCACAGAATCAAACACAGATGCAGAAATAAAGTAAAAGCAGTAAAGGAAAGAACACACCAGATTTTATACTGGTTCGGAGTTACCCTACCTCCAGTCCCGCACACAAGTACGGATTTCTTTTCAAAAGCAATTGTACAATTACACCCTCGATTTCAATGCCACGAGGTACACCCTCCAGATTCACAATCCTTTGGGTAGAGATACTTGATTTCTTGGGCAACAAGTTCACCCAATTGATTTCCAAGGCTACGATCACACATTTTCTCGCTTGATTGATTTCCAAGGCTACAATCACATATTTTCTCGTTTAATTGATTACAAAAAACCTATAACTCTGAATAGCACTAAGGATCTTGTTGAGATAGTGATAGAGAATCAAACCAGAGATAATCTAGTTAGATTTAATGTTGATTTTGGAAGAGTAGTGTTAAGAATGTGTATAAAGAAATGTGGAAGAAGAAGAGAAATGAAAACCAGAAAATATGATTAAAAATTCGTTCAAAATAGCCCCTATTTATAGAAGAACAATAGCCATATCCATTCGTGAAGAGATATGACGAATAGGCACTTCTTTTGAAATTTAAAATTTGAAATTAACTGATACTATGTCGACATGGGTATATTGAGCATGTCGACATCCCGAAGGAATTTTTGGTGGTTTGTTTTTCTTTAAATAACTTTTGTCTTATATTAAAAACTATTTTAAACTTTATAAGTATAATTGAGTATAGTTAAATTACATAAGTAAATGTAAAGAGCAATATATACATAATTTTATATTTAAATCTAAGTATAAATATTAAAAGTTAAATATATTATTATTAAAGATTGTTTCAAAACTAAGAATAATTTGATTCTGAAATTAAAGATTATTTTGAGGCTAAAAGTATTTGAAATCAGGATAGATGTTTTTGATTCTTTTAAAAGGAAGGTTTTGAAAACATTTTGAAAACAAGATATAATATTGTAAAATCATTTTGAATAAAAATTAGCGGATACAAAATAATGTTCCACTAGATTTTTCGTAGGTTCCATCCTACTTAGGGTTCCATCCCTTTAACGGGCTCGTACTGGATTCCATTCCACGAATAAATTGGACTTTAAGATGCAGTGCTTTTCTAGGAGTTTTAACAAAAATTCCTAATTAAAATGACTTATTCTTAAAATCTTGAACTCTTGATAATCTTGATATTATTAATACTCATGAGTCTTCAATCTTGATACCTTGAATCTTTGTACTATACAATCTTTATTCTTGGTACTTGCATGGTTAAATCGTGCATATACATATACTTCTAAACTATAATGTTAGTATTTATATTTTATAATCCAATTCTAAGGTTTTTGTCATCAAAACCATCATCTCACAGGCTAATAGCTTGCGCATACACACAATACATACATAAAAGATAAGAAAATAACTCACTCAAATGCAATCCAAACACATGCTCAAACACGCCCAAACTCAAGAACCACTTCCTACTATCTCTAAAAGCATAAAGATCCAACCTTTAGCACATCCAAGCCAAGCCAAGCCACCCCCTTACCATCCATGCTTATAGCCCAAGGTGGAACCACCCCATCCTCTTTGCTTCTTCCATATTTAACTTTAGATCCTTGCTTTCTAAGGTGTTATAAGGTGTTGATGAAAGGTTGGTGGAGTTTGGAATAGATTTTAGTTAATTAGGGAAAGATTAGCGAAGAATAAAGTGGATTAGTGTTAATCCACTTCCACTATTTTTGATCTTTTATTATATTTCAAGCTTTAGGAGATAATGAATGAATATGCATGCCAAAGCACCCCCTTTACAAGTCCAATACCCCCTCCTATGTGCCTTGCATGCTTATTTTATTTTATACCTCATTTTTTCTTAGCAAATTACCCTTTTGCCCTTATAACAAAATATCTTCTCATGACATCATCAACACTTTATTTTCTATGAATGGTAATAATGATTTCCTAAGAAAAAAGTATATATAAAAAAAATTGAACAACTTCTATGAGCAAAAATCTATTTACCAATAAAATGATTTTCGATCAGATTATCAATATTTCTTTAAAGCATATTTTTTGTAAACATTTTTCTAAAACAAGTTGACCATTATTGATTATTACTTAAAGGGGGTTAACAAGGTTATTAAATTGATTTAATAAAATATTTAATCGAAGATTCAAATATTTAAATAATTCAGATATTTAAATTTGTAATGTTCGAAAATCCATGTTGTTTCATTTACTTTTGCTTGTCTAGGTGGCTAGGCAGACAAGCAGATGCTTCCCTTGCACAGTATTAGCTGGCCATTTATTGTTGAAGCTTGTTGAGAACAAAGTTAAAAATGCTAAGGCAGAAGCATGATGTGACGGGATGATACATAATTATAGGAGGGCTGCTTGGGACCATTTATAGGCAGGATGAGAGAGTCATGCCATAGATGATTCGCATTGAGCAGGTTAAGTCATATAAAGCGGCTGTGTTGACTTATGTCAGGTTGAACCAGGCATAGGATTCTAGGAAGCCTATCTATGACCGACTTGTTGGATTTGCTTAGATGGAACTAGATTAAATGTAGGCCAATTGGAAATGGGCCTTTCTGAGTGTAGGTTACCTGAAATTGGGTTAGGTCATGATGCACATGTCAGCTTAATCATACTTGGCTAAAATTTGAGCAACGGGTTCCCAAAGGGCCTAATGCTCTCTTGAGATACACATATAAACCAAGTTATCTTTGTTTATCTCAAGATGCAGGACTAAAGTCTGTTCATTATTTCATCTTTCTTCTTCCAAAACTAAGCCCAAATCAATCCCATTGTGAAAATTTACAACATATTACTCTAGATGTTGTTGTTCACATGATTTGTGGATTTGATATGTTTTTCCAACATATTAGGTTCTAATGATAATACTAATGTGGATTGAAATTTACATTTATTCACAAACCTTACACTTGATAAATCAACTCTTGAGAAATTTGCACCAGAACGTACATAACCAATGTGAACACAAATTCTACCTTGAAGATGATATATCTCTCAAAGCACCATTATGAAAATACGTTCACATTCAACATTACTGAGGTAGATAATTTTTTGATGATGTAGGAATCAAATTGGAAAGATGCAAAAGAGCGTTTAGTGCGCATCAATCTAAATTTGCAATGAGTAATAATCCACGTGCACATTGGTGACTATTGATGTTATTTTTCGTATGTATTAACGAACATCAAGAGATGAGTAATGATCCGGGATTTTGGTCGTTCATTTTTGGACAATTAATTTATTTGGGCAAGTTGAATTTGAATTATTAATTGATTCTTAGCATGAAGGGATCGGTGAAATGGTTTAACATTTCAAAATATAGTAATAAATTGGATTTGGGAAAATATAAATTAATAATTGAAAAGCGGGATAATACAGGAGTCTGGAAATAAATGTATATGAAAGTGATTTCTAAAATTTATTAAAATTCTATTTGGATTCGAATTATAATATTTGACTTCGAATGAAATCAAAAGTCGATAAATTAGAATTTTGAAATTTATATATAAATTTAATGGTGAAATTTAATATATAGAAATAATGTAAATAATCGAATTTTGATTCAAAATGAATCAGTATGATTTCTAATATGAATATAATTCAATGTGATATATAATGGAGTTTGTAAGTTGTTAAAATTGAATTTTCAAATGATTTCGACGATTTTGGAAAGCGTGCGATTTAATCGACGAGTTAAAATAGCCTTCCAGGGCACAGCCTTGGAATTCGACAAAATTAGTTCCATTGGATCCGCAATAGTGTATTATTAACGGTTTCAAATTTAATATCATTTAAAGTTACCGCTTGGTTGTATGAAAACAGAAACGCATTGAAACAAATATCGAAAATTTAATATTTTAATTCGATTCAAAAGCGCTATCTTCCACATATGATCGAATTGGGCTACCGAACATGTTCCATTTTGTTTGAAATTTTAGGGTGTTAGAAAAAGTTTGAAATTTTTGGAACATTTTTGGCTAACTAGAAAGGTTGATTTTTGAATTGTGTTAAAATTTTGGATAAAAACCAAAAGGGTTAGAAAAGTGAATATAGGATTTTAACTAAGTGGGTTTTAGCTAACTAAATGGGTTTGGAAGCATTTTCCTACCTAAGCAAATTTTGGGGACAAAATTTTTATAAGGGAGGAATGTAACGACCCAGAATTTTGGTCGTTCGTTTTTGAACAATTAATTTATTTTGGCAAGTTGAATTTGATTTATTAATTGATTTTGAGTACGGAGGGATTAGTGAAATGGTTTAACATTTCAAAATATAGTAATAAATTGGATTTAGGTAAATATAAATTAATAATTGAAAATCGGGATAATATGGGAATCTGGAAATAAATGTTTATTAAAGTGATTTGTAAAATTTATTAAAATTCCATTTGGATTTGAATTATAATATTGGACTTTGGATGAAATCAAAATTCGATAAATTAGAATTTTGAAATTTATATATAAATTTAATAGTGAAATTTAATATATATATATAGAAATAATGTAAATAATCAAACATTGAATTGAAATGGATCGGTATGGTTTCTAATATGAATATAAATTCAATATGATTTATAACGGAGTTAGTAAGTCTTTAAAATTGAAATTTCAAATGATTTTGACAATTTTGGAAATCGCTCGATTTAATTGATGAGTTAAAATAGCCTTCCGGGGCATGGTCTTGGAATTCGATGAAACTAGTACTGTTAGATCCATAATAGTGTATTATTATCGAATTTCAAATTTCGTAGCGTTTAGAGTTACCATTTGGTCGTACGAAATAGAAACGCGTTGAAACAAATATCGGAAATTTAATATTTTAATTCGATCCAAAAATGCTATCTTTCATATACGATCAAATTAGACTACGGAATATGTTCCATCGTGCTCGGAATAAGGGTAAAACATTATAAATGTCAGGCGGCACGCAACGTTCGGAGTTCGTTTGAAAAAGCTTGTAAAATTTGAAATAATAATAAAATTATATATATATATATGCCTATATATATTCCACCTACAATAAACCCTAAAGAAAAATATACAAGCCGCCACAGTAAATATCAATGGCCGAAATTACGGCTCTTCCCCCTTGATTTTCGCCAAATCCCCTCACTTTTATCAAAAACTTCCAACTAGAGGATTGTCGAGCTCGTCGAGTTCTTACCTTTTAACGGTTATGATCTCGTCGGAGTGACGTGGAGGCGTGATTTGGCTTGCTTTTGTGCAGCCTTTGTTCGCATTTTTACGGCACTTGGGGGTCGAACTCATCGGCGACAAGGGTGGTGGTGCACGCCGTTGGTGGCTTCGTTATGGGAGGGTTGGATCATCGTCAAATGGCCGTGGTGGCCGCGAAAATGTTGAAGGCAAAGGTGGCTATGGGTTTTTAAAACCCTGGGATAATTCGCGTGTTGAACAAGATGGTATCGTCGGCCTTAATCTCGAATCTCAAATGAACGGCAGACCTGAGGTTAATAATATTTTAAAAAAAGGAATTTTATTATATAAATTTATATTCAAAACTCATAAACCTCATATCTTCTTCATACGAGGTCAAAATCGAACGAAAAAAGCGGGTCGGAACCACAACGACGAGCACTACGCAGTGGTGCAAATGTGGAGGCGATCGGAGCTAGCGAAAATTTTAGGTTAAATCAACATGTTCGGTTTAATTTAAAATTTGAGCATTTGGCGAATTAAAATAAAGGTGAGTTTACTCTCACTCAATTTTGGACTGCCAATGGTTAACTTTAAATATTTAAAATTAATAAATGATTGATTGGTTAAATTGATGCATTTTTATCAGTTGGATGTGATATTATGTATAGTGGTGTGTGTGTGTATATATATATTGGAGTGATTGATATTACCGCATATATATAGCGGATGAGACCCTATGCGTCCCACATAATAGCGGATGACCCCATATACCACGATATTCCACCTCGAAGTGGAATTAGTATTTTTATGTGGTGCTAACATCTGTGGATGCAGGGAAACAGGTTGGAGAGATCCCACTGGATTCCTCAAAATGTTTAATTTAATTGCATATATAAAAATATATGTTCTGTTAAAATAATCTGGGACAGGGTATTGTGTGATTTGGATAGATTGGATGTTGTGGTAGGTTTTGACCTAGATTCTGGTATTTTAAATACCAGTAATATATGTTTAAATGGGAAAAGGAAATTAAAAGGGGCTTTAAAGCAAAATGTTTTATAAAGAATTTTGGGTTACCAATTGGATAAAATAAATGGTTTTTGAAATTGATACTTAGCCAAATCAAAATACTGTGAATTGGATTTTTGAATAAAAGTATTAAATAAAGGATATTTTAAATAATAAATATGTAAACGGTATTTGTTTAAAAATATAAAGGTTTTAAAATCGAGAATTTGGGCTTGTTAAAAAAGGGGATTTTTAATTTATTAATTTGATAATTTGTAAAGTGTTAAATTATTCTAGAAAATTGGCTGTATAATTATTTTAAAACGTTCAAAGCATATTCTATTATTAATTAATTTCTTTATAAGGAGTGTTAAGATTTATTATTGTTTAAGCACTAGTCGGTATTTTGTTTTATAAAGATAATTATTAATCTTTAATATGGTTTTTTATAATAACTTTTATTTAAGTATATTTGACCAGAAACTTGAAAACTTGTTTTAGAACTTAAGAATTATTTTGAGATAATTATTAAATAAAGTTTTCGAAAAGTAATGGTATACTCATGTGCGTAAATCGGTGGCAGTGAGTGCCTGTAGCTAAGTCATGAATTTCTCTGGGATAAAGACGTAACCTTTGAGCTGTGATCCATGGTAACCGCAGTAGTACTTTCCCTTTTTTTTTAAAAACAGGTGTTTTAAATATTTTTAAAAATGGATACTATGTGAATCTATCGAATTCGATAAGATAAGTATATATTTTTTAGTAAAGAGATTTAATTTATTTAAAATATAATTTAAATAAGACCTGGTGTTTTTCAGTGGAAAATGGAATATTTGGTTGAGTTGATTGTTTATTTGATAGTTATATAACTGACTATCAAATATGGACCTAATATGACTTTGGAAATATCTAGAAGGAACACGGGAATAATATGCTATTGTTATCGTTCGAGGTGCTATATTGCACGCACAAACTCGTTCGTTCTTCTAGGACGTTTATAAAGAAATCCATCCACCAATTGTTAGAAGGTGATCTCCGATCTTATTCTCGTCCGTTTATTTCCTAAAGAATCGAGGTTGAGTTTACCGAAAAATACCGAATGTTGTTTCGAAGAGACCGGGATTGGATTTTTGATTCGAAAACCACTCCGATCCAACAAGTACATTTACGAAATGAAGACAAGAGCATGGAGTCGAAGATGAAAGCAGTGCAGTGCAAGAGCTAATCGTTACTAATCCCGAGGGTGATTCCAAAATGGATGTAGTAAGAATAGTGCCTTCGGTTTCGTTTGGACCCGGAACAGACTTGTATGGATGAATGCTATCAGTACATTGTTATTCGAGGACAATGAGCATTCTGAGAAATTTTTTCTAAAAAGGTAATTATAGCCTCCAGCCTTATCAATCGGGAATGACTAAAAATCAGGGGGATGCAGCAAGGCTAAGTGGGTCGCCCCCAAGTAGGGTATGTCTCACCTTTTCAGATAACCTCAGATAATATCACTACATGTGAAAGGAAAGGAAAGGGTGGGAACACCCAGGGTGGTAGCATATTCAGTCTATCTCGGTTAGGGGTAAGTAGGTCTTGTGTTGCAAGGGATCCAGGCGTGGCCCTCGGTATGGTGTTCTAGATAGGTTCCATGACAGATGGTGCCCCAATGCCTAGTCATTCAGTTGAAATTCATTCTCCAATATGTACTCTTCGGTTTTGATTGTTGTGATAACCCGGATTTTTAGAATCTGTTAATTGGTTATTAACTAGATTAAATTATTAAAAATACTGATTTATAAGTTGAACGAATAATTTCCGATAATTAAAAATATTTGGATATATATAAAAATGGATTTGAAACTATAATAAATGTTGAATTATAAATCTCTGGAAATGATAAATCTTATAGTAAATTAATAAATATATAAATGGATATATGCAAACTTTATAATGTTGAAAATTTTAAGTGTATACATATACAAGTATATAAGTGTGTGTGCCATGAGAAGTAAAATATAAGGAAGTTTGTAAAAGTGTGGATATATATTTATATGATATCAAAAATTCCCATAAGATATCTTATTTGTTCCAAAGTTATGTTTTTATTTTCAAAATCCTAAAAATAATTTATAATTAAATTTTACATTTTACACTAATATATATATATAGTTATTAATTAAAGTATAAATGGCTTAAGATTAAAATAAGAATAAATAAAGGTTTTATCATATTAAGTAAATATGAAAAATAATAACCAAATATAAAAATATAAATATAAATAAAAAGAAAATATAAAATATTGCATATAGACATTTGTAGGCTTAAAAAGAACGTGCAAATTCACAAGTTCACAGGTGTCAAATTTGTGGTTTTCTTCATTTTAATGCACTTTTGCATATACATACATACATAGATATATATATATATATATACATACATACATACATATATATATATACATATATAAAATCTTCTTTTCTTTCATTTTTAACAACAAACTAAAATCAGAGAAAACCCAAACAAACCATAAATTAAACAAACTCTATCAGTTTTCATCTGCAACAAAGCAATTCAAACTCAAATCCAAGGAAGATCAGATCAAAACAAGTAGTTGTTCCCAAATTTCAAAATCATCCTCTGTTCAAGTTTTACAGAGAGTAAACTTCATTTTTTTTAAAACCAAATCTTCTTTTTATCATCACGCATGTAAGTTTGGATTGTAGTAACGGCTCGAATTGATTTGCATGGATAAAATGAATGTTTGTATGGGTATATAAGTATGAGTTACTATGTGCATGTCTGTTAATACAAATCCTGGTCTCTAGTTCTTAATTAACATAACAAATAATCACTCAAATTTCAAATTCTCTTCATCTAAGCAATTATAGGACATGATCGTTAAAGGTAAAATGTTTGTATGGACGTAATATCATTTTTAAAAATATTTCCAAATGAATATATTAATTAATTATTTAGAAAACAAGAAATTACAATAAAATCAAACCAAGTCAAAAAATCAATTGATTAAATTTCATGTTTTGATTATATGACTGGATTCGTGCTTAAAAATGATGATTTTTGATAACAATATCAAGGTTTTTAAATTCGTATTTATTGAGATATTGCGAGTTGAACGATAATCGGGTTTTGGTCAAATTCTATCGATTGGAGGATGGGGGTGTGTCGTTCTCATTGCTGGAGGTAGCTACGTGCATGGGAATTGAGGGAAAAATGGCCGATGATATTCTAGATCACCGCGGTGGCGCGACGAAGAGGATCTAGGGTATAAGACTCTTCTCGATACGATGAGGTTGTCGAGGCCAATGCGTCATCGTGGTCACATCGGAGTTGATCAGAGTTGATCGGAGGTAGGGGAAAAGAAGCACGGGACGGTGGAAAAGGTCTGGGTTGATTGGCGAGGCCTCTTGTGATTGGAGTTGGGTGGCGCAAGGCAAATCAGGCGATCGAGTTTTTTTTCTGGTGGTTCGATTCGTTCGATTTCGAATTGCGGTGTCGTGTTTGGTTCTGGTGGTCTTATGGTTGGAGAGCGTCATCGACGAGTGGGGATCGGTGGCGATGATGATCAGAGCAACGTTGATCGGTGTGCATGGTGCATTGGATATCTGCGTGTATCAGTTGTTTGCTGTAGTTAGAATCGAAGAAGAGAAGAGAGAGGAGTTGGACTCAGGTTGTTGAAGGGTTGGGCTTAAGTTTACACGCGAGTAGATTAGCAAGTTTAAAGAATAAGAAGGAGGGAAGAAGAAGGATAAAGGTCGGGAAACATTGGACCTGGCTCGAGTTTGTGATTGGGATTTTTGGGTTGGGGCCCGAGTATTTTTGAAGGTAATTAATGTATTCACCTAGTTCCCAAAGCAAAATATGAAACAAGTTTTCAAAGCAAGCTTAAAAAAATTATAAAGTTAAATGTTTTTTAATTTAAATTGTTTTGATTTAGAATAATTATATATTAGGTTAATTATTTAATTCAATTCCTAAATGTTTCAAATAAAATTTAAATGGTGATTAAGTAAATGATTAAGATAAATGGTTTATCTTTAAGTAATTAAGGTTTTAAGTAACCAAAGGATAATTAATTAATTTCAATAGTTAATTAAAATAATAATAAATGGCATGGAATTAATTAATGTTAATTAAGCAGGATTTAGAAATAATTAAGTTAATTTATTTTGTGATTAAATTGAATTAATTAGAAATGGTGTATTAATCTTGCTTATGGATGATAAACTTGAATTGAATGATTTGATTGATTAATATCTTTAGTCTGATAATTTTGTGATGTTCTGTGATATAAAATGCTTGGTTGAACTGTGATAAATGTGAGTTATCTATCTGTGATGATTTACTATGTGAATATGATATTCTGAATTTAAATTGAATTGTTTTCCTTATACAACTTGCCTTAAATATGGCATTGAATTCGAAGAGCTCGGGGTCGGATATCAGTGATATCCGGAACCACTTCAATTAGTGACTACTATAATTCTTTATAGATTTGATTATAAAATCAAATAGGCTGGAATGGAACAAATTAAGTAACATAGCCATTTAAACTAAGTAACGGTACTTAGATATTGTTTTGTGAAATAAGTGTTTGGCTATAGCAAGAGTAAACTCGTAGTGATGAACGAGTTACCTGGGTTTCAAGAAAGTTTATAACTTTAGTATTTCATATTATATGGGTTTACTCACGCTGGTTTCTAGCTTGACTCGAGTGTTACTTTAATGTAATGCCCGGATCAGACAGAGTATTACAGATTTTCACGTTAGGACGTTTTGGATCCCAGGAGGCGAGCTGGTTGGCAGGGACGTTTGGAGTATGTTCCACTGTGCATTTGAGATTGTATTGATAGTAGTTAGGGACAAGTTATTACAACTGTCCAGTTTATTTATGATGATTGTACTCTGATATATTATATGTAAATTGATATTTACATCTTTCTTTGTGTAAATGTTGTTATTTGATATTATATTTTGATCCGCTGTGAATTTGGGATTCTGTGTTGTTGTTTTCTGTTTCTTCTTCTACCTCTTTTCTTCTTTACCCTAACAATCTGAAATTTTCGGCGTTCGATTGCTCGGCACTTCTACAGTGAACGTATTAGTGTCGAAATTTAGGGTCAAAAATTTCGGGTTGTTACATTTGGTATCAGAGCAGAAGGTTAAGCGAGTACCTTGGCTCTGGTGGGGTTACTCATTAGAGATAGGGTCAATAGTACCCTAGAATGAGTTGAGTGTAATATATATACATATACATATACATATACATACATACATATATATATGTATGTATATGTATATATGAGAGCGTACTTGGTATTTTCTTATATAAAGATTTTAAACCGATTTTAAAAACGATTTTTATATAAGCTTATATTTTGATATATAATAAGGAAATTGGTTGTTGATTATTGGAATTAAATATAATAATAAGAATTTAGTGGTAATTTGTATAACCGAATAGAATTTGGGTAAGAATTCACTATGCAAATATGTTGAGTTAGAAATGTACTCAAAACTGAATTTAAATCTAGAAAATTTAAAAGAATATTCAAAGTATTGCAATAAGTTGCCTTGATTTGATTTTCCAGTAAATGATTATGGAATATGTGGTATACTTGATTTCTAGACATGATAATTTGCATAAATTGGGTATTGTATCTTAATAAAGAGATGTTTACCTTTCTAAATAAACAACGATAAAGCAGAATGAAATGTTTTAAGAAACTAACAATTTATATAAGTTAGAAATTGAAAAGGATTTAAGTTGTGAAGTTTTAAAATCTAAGTCCAAAAAATTTGAAATTATTTGAAAATGTTAAGGAAATAATAAATAATATTATTCAGAATATTTTTGTATGTAGAAATCTTATTTTAAAACGAGAGATGTTTTAAAAAAGTTAAGAATTTTTTTTGAATTAAAAACCAAGAATGGTTTAAATTTGAAAGTATGACTAAGTGTGAAAATGAAATAAACATGTATATACAAGTAGATATACATAATATCAAGTTGACTGGAAGTAAACACTAAGTGTTGAGTTTTGAATTTTCCCATGAAATGTGATATAAAAACCCAAAGAGAAATAAGTTTTGAACTTATAAGAGGGAAAGGGTATTGATAAAAACTTTAAAAATTTGAAATGGAGAATTCAAATTGAGTAAGGTTGACTGGATTAAATGAATCGAATTCAACTAAGGGAAGTTAAATAAGTTAGAACGAATAACCTGAATTGGAAATTTCAAGATGAAATTGAGTTTTGACTTAGGAAAGATAAATGGGTTGATTTGAAAAGGGAGTTATGTGTGATCTCAACAGGTTTGAGTTCTAGAAATTAATAATGGATTCTATTGTTGGATGCTTTAGATAATTTGATGTTTATTTACTTTGACTTAACCTGATATCATCCTGTTGTATTAATAATCTATGAAAACGTGAATTGAATTATTTTGAATAAATTAAGAAGTGGGTTGAAATAATATATATCCATTACTGAAATTAATGGAAATAAAACTTTAATTTGAAATTATTTAAATGATTTTGATTTTTTAGAAATAAAAATGAAATTATCGGAATGTAATCACTTTGAACTTAAGATTTAAATATTAAGAACGAACTTGCAAACTGAATTTTTTTTAAGAATTGGTTTCAAAGTTAGAAGTCAAAATTGGGTAATAAATTGGATTTCTAAGATTAAATTGTTTAAAAAGGTTTTGAACTCTTACTTGAACCTTGAAATAAGTTAAATAAAGGTTAAATTGATTTAAGTGATTAAATCAACATTTGAAGATTTAACTCGAATTTGTGTAAATTGAGATGATTTAAAATATGGAATGGGAATTGAGGTTAATTCAAATTGAATTGGAATTGAATCAATTTAAAAGCAAGTCGAAATTGAAAATTGATTGGAAGTGGAGATTGGGAAATTGAACCAGTTTGACTCTGAAACTATTTTTCAAATAAATTGTTTTAATGTAAACTGTTTTAAATCTATTTTTCATAGCTATTTACTATACAAACTTTCTTTTTAAAACCTAAACTATCTTATACTTATTTTACAACTATTTTGAAAACTAGTTACTATTTTACATCTGTTTTACAAACTAATAACTTTTACAACCACTTATCCATTTTAAACTTTTCAAGCTATTTTCTAAATTCAAACTGGTCGCGGTAGAAACTGTTGGATTTAAATATGAATTGAGATAAGAGTTGAAGTGATAACCCAAATGGAAATGGAAGCAATTTGAATAGGCGAATAGGAATCAAAATTAATGTGAAGTAAAAGAAAATTGATTTAGCTGATAATTAATGAAGGTATATACGTAGGATGTACGTATATTATTCTATTCGCATAATGATTTGATACAGATTCAAGCATAGAATTTTGAGATAGTATATCATACCAAGTTGGAATTTTTCACTCGATTTTCAACGACGAACCTTGGATATGGATTTTTTATTTATTTTGGAAATTCTCTATCATAGTTATGGCTAAAGGAGAATGATGGTTTCTGGTCAAGAAACCAGATCTAAGTCTGCACTTGGAAGTCGGGTGAACGACACTAGTTTGGGAAGTGGAATTGTGTGACCGAGTGAGCGATCGGATTTGATATTGCATACAGATGATATACATTATACATACTTGAATGAAATAGATATTGAAAATTTTGAAAATAATGTAAAATGATTTTTGAAAAGGAAAAGTATATTTTGAGAAATATATGATGAATAAGAGTGGAAGTTGGATATCATTATAACTGAAACTCGTTTTATAAAAAGTAAGTAAAGTGGCAAATAACTTTATAAAGGAAATCGAATTTGGATGTTGATTTTGGCATAAATGAAGTATGTGTATATATATTTTATTTATGATAAACTCTCCTTATTGAATCTATAACCATAAGAAAATACCTTTGAAATATATTTGAAGTATAAAAAGGAATTTATATAAGTTAGAAGTGATCTAAAAATATTTAGTTCTAGTTAAAAGAATAAATTCATGTATATATCTATATATATAAATGATTTTATGGAATTGATAAAAAGGTTTTTGGAACCCGCTGATTTTGAAAGGTTTTTGATTTTTGGGAAAAATCAATTTTAGGAATTTGGAAAGCCAAGTTTGGGAACTATCAATTTGAGATATCGATTTTGTGTAAATGGGATTTATATGTGATACATATAAGAGTATGATTTGAAAGATACTATATGTGTATGGTATAAAATAATTTGAGAATGCTATGGGGAAAAGACGCACCCATTTAGAGTTGAAACTTATAGTAGGAGATCCTTGTGGTGGTTCTGCCTTGTGCCCTAAGAGGGGATTTTAAATTTGATCCCAGAGGATGTTCGGACAAACTAAAGTTCTTAAGGATTGTGGTCGGGGTAGCGAAAGTCGAGGGCACTGATGCTACAGTGACATTGGGGTTATGTTGAGACAACAGTGTAATTCGATGTAACTGTGATCTACTATGCACCATAGCGGAAGTCGAGGGCCCGTGATTGCCTAAGGTCTACAATTGATTTCGCTCGGAGAGTGACTTAACATCGGTAGACTACGATCCATGAAGACATAGCGAAAGTCGTATGGCAGTGAGTGCCTATAGGCTACATTGGGACTCGACTGATGTAATCTGCGATCTATGTGGTCTGTGTGCTGAAGTTTCATTTGGCAGCAAAATTCGAAGGCGTTGATGCCTACAGCTACATGGTTTTTGCCGTGATGGAAACGTAACACTAGGTGTAGCTGCGATCTGTGGCGGTTCCATGGTGTAATCGAGAGACGCGGAGGCCTACAGTTTTCTATGGTTTCACTGGGATGGCGACGCAATCATTGGGCTAACTGCGACCATGGAGGGGGTGATGATTTCCAGAGCATTCTCTCAAAAAACAAATTTCCTATATTTTCACAAAAGTTTCTCAGGTATTTTCATTGGGTGTTGAAAATAGGTCTACTAAGTACTTATAGGTCTTCAGTCCTACGCCTGATCAACGTATGACCGAATTTATGTAAGAACGAGGATGGACTTGTTGAAACATTAAGTTATAAAAAGTATTTTTATAAAAGTATTTTGATAATATTATGTAGATTTTTAAAGTGTTTTAAAACTTTAAGAATAAAAAGAGTAGAGAGTTAAGAATATCCAAAGAATAATTTAACTGATAATTAACAGTATAATTTAAAATTCTTGTTTCGTTCCTTTCCGAGGACGAAAAGTTCTAAAGGGGGGAGGAATGTGATAACCTAGATTTTTAGACATCTTTTAATTGGTAATTAACATGGTTAAATTATTAAAAATACTGATTTACAAGTCGAATAAATAAATTATGATCATTAAAAATATTTGGATATACATGTAATGGATTTGAAACTATAATAAATGTTGAATTATAAATCTCTGAAAATGATAAATCTTATAGTAAATTAATAAATATATAAATAGATATGTGCAAACTTTATAATGTTGAAAATTTTAAGTGTATACATACACAAGTATATAAGTATGTGTGTGTTTGTGTATGTATGTATATGTATATGCAATGAGAAGTAAAATATAAGGAAGTTTGTAAAAGTGTGGATATAAATTTATATAATATCAAAAATTCACATAAGATATTTTATTTGTTCCAAAGTTATATTTTTATTTTCAAAATCCCAAAAATAATTTATAATTAAACTTTACATTTTTACGCTAATATATATATATATATATATATATACACATATAGTTATTAACTAAATTATAATTAGTTTAAGATTAAAATAAGAAGAAGGGTTTTGTTAGCGTCAAAATTGGTCACCAACACTCAAATCCATATGAAAGCACCAAGTACCAATCATAGCTCACAGATAAAATATATAGAGAGAGTAATAATGTGAAGAACAATTAAAATTAAAATGAAAGCAGTAAAGAACAACAGAGTTATAGTGGTTTGGCTAACTTCGGTCTGCGTCCACTGCAGAAGTTTTTCTTTTTATTGCTGTAATAATCGATTACAGTTACAAGATGGCAGAGTAACCTCAGCCTTAGAAAATAGAAAACTAGAGAGCAGAAAAGAAGATCCCTCATCTGGAGACCCATATGTTGTATTTATAAGCGAAACCAAGTTATTGGGCCTCCTAAGTAGTTTGGGCTCACAAAGGCCATAGACGAACCCTACTTCATTATGTCGACCGACCCTGAGCAATTGGTATGCCGAACGGAAGTTACTCGGGTATTGGTCCAAAGCGAGCCTATCTGGATATCGAAGCAGACTAGTCCAGAACTCAGAGCAAAGCTAGCGTCGGAACATGTATTGATGCCGACCCATGCCACCATATAGCCGATGCCGAGCCACTGTGCCGAGCCACTATGTCGAGCCACAATGCCAAGCCATAATGCCGAGCCATCCCCACCTCATCACGGTGTCGAGCGACGTTCAATGCCGAGCGAGGTACGATGTCGAGCGAGGTACGACGCCAAGCGTGGTGCGATGTCGAGCGAGGCGCGATGCCGAACGAGGTATGATGCCGAGTGAGGTACGATGCTGAGCGAGGTGCCGAGCGGGGCTTCATGCCAGCCTAGGGGAGGTGTGCCGAGCGAGGCTTCATGCCGTCCTAGGGGAGGTGTGCCGAGCGAGGCTTCATACCGCCCGAAGGGAGTTATGCTGAGCGAGGCTTCATGCCGACCGAGGGGAGGTGTGCCGAGTGAGGCTTCATGCCGATCAAGGGGATGTGTGTCGAACGAGGCTTATCTTCTAGACCAAGGGGAGGAATGTCGAGCGAGGCTTCATGCCGATCGAGGGGAGGTATGCCGAACGAGGCTTATCTTCCAGGGCGAGCCGTGCAACCCCCCACCATTTCTTGACAAAATGACATATCCAAGTGAACTTCATCCTTCGAAACCAAATCTATCGGATTCCAACCTTGACAATCGTGAAGCTAGTTAGGTTGAATCCGCCTGCTTATGGCTTTGACAAAAGGCGGGTTAACACTTTGCCCCCCAAAACGTGCCTCGCTATTGGAAGGTATGTTTTGTAGCTCAATAAGCCAGATGTTCGCATCCCGTTAATGACCTGCAAAGAAATTAATAGCCTTATCTGACCGCGAACGACGATCTTTCGGAATCGTATGTCATTCGGGGTAGTATGTGACCGTTCGCGTTCGGATGCCGTTCGCGGCGAATCATGACCGTTCACGATCGGGTGTCGTTCGAGGCGATTTGTGATCATTCGCGATCTGGTGTCGTTCGAGGTGAGTTGTGACCATTTGCGGTCGGGTGCCGTTCGAGGCGAATTGTGATCGTTCGCGATCTAGTGCCGTTCGAGGCGAGTTGTGACCGTTCGTAGTCGGGTGCCGTTCGAGGCGAGTTGTGAACGTTCGCGGTCTGGTGCCATTCAAGGCGAGTTGTGAGATCCCGGGGGGACTTAGTATCATTAATGTCAGATTTCACATTCGAGTGAGTTTATGAACTGTTATTGTGGCAGTTTATCGCCATCTCAGAGCATGCCTAAGGACCGTTCGCGACCCCGTACATGTGTAAGTGGCTTAGCCTTTACGAATCACAAACAGCAGATTTTCATTCAAGATGAGTCTTTCAATGGAACTGTCAAACTAAATCAAGTCCAAACACGAGAAATGGAAAATAAAAGCAAAACAGGGACGTTCAAGTGTAAACACGTACATTGATACGATTTATAGTCGTATCAGAGCATGCCTGGATCATTCATGGTCTTGTACATGTGTAAATGACTTAATCGCATTGGTGTGGAGTTTGCCACTTATTGTCATTATTTCAATCAATTGGTGACAAGATGATGCCCCGATCCCGAGCCGTTCCTAGTTGGTGCATGTGGTGGCCACTCTCGTTCCACCGTTGTTGTTCCCCTTCTCACATTTTGCAATAGCAAACCATTCCGGATATGTCCCTCAACCTCATCCTTCAAGTGCCTGCAATCATTCATGTTTTGACCGTTCAGTTCGTGGAATAAACAATACTTGTCTGACCTTCTTTCATTGCTGGTCGGATCCCTCCTCATTGGCTTTCGATAAGGAATCTACCCCCAGTATCCTGGTAGATTCGCTCCAAAGTCTCGTTTAGCTCCGTAAAAGAGGTGAATCTCGGTTCCTTTTGTGGTCACGTTGGTCCATCGTCGTTATCCTTGGCCTTCCGTTTCCCTTTATTAGTTCTTTTTTAGGAGGATTTTCACTCTTGACTGCATAAACATTATCTCCTTCTCCTTCCTCTTTTTCAGCATTTGCATCCTCTAATCGTAGAAACCCTTCGGCCTCATGATAAAACTCTCCTAGATCCATAGGTGGATCCCTTGTCAATGAATTTTTGAACTCTATTCCATTAGCTATGCTAGATACAGCTGCCATCCAGACCATGGATGGATCTGGTCGATCCACCGATGCTGCCGCTGCATTGAGTCGCGTTAGAAAGCTCCTCAAAGATTCCCCGATCCTCTACTTTAGCACTGCCAAGCTCATCGCATTCTTAGGTCTAGAAATGTGAACTCTGAACTGCCTCATAAACTTCCCAGTCAACTCGGTCCACGTTCCAATGGAACCGCTCTCCAATTGTCTAAACCATAGTGCTGCTATGTCTATCAGATACAATAGAAAGCATCGAGCCATGACTTCCTCTGATGCCCTCGGCACTTCCATATTCATCATATACTTTGTCAGATGAACCGTATGATCCGTTCTCCCATTATATATCTCCAATGATGGTAGCTTAAAATCCAGTGGATTCTTAGCTCGCCTGATAGTAGGAGTAAAGGGACTCCTATTCACATCCTCCAAGTCTTTTTTTACCAATCCAGCTCTCATAACTCGTCTAACCATCTCTGCCAGTCTGTCGTTGTCGCCAAGCTGTAATCCTTGTCTGTTGCCTCCGGCCTGCCCCTGAGTTCATGAGGGAACTCTGGCTCATACTCCTCATCTCGTACTCCTGCACTCCTATTGGTGTTGGGTTGAACAGCGTCATCTGGTATCCCTCCATGGATTGGTCCAACATTTCCTTGTGGTATGTCCCCTAGTCTAGATCCGTCCGGATTGATAGCCGTCTTCTAATTGGGGGCTTCCCCCTGCTGAGCTATTCCCTCTGCTTGTTGGTTGTGTAACGACCTTGACTCGACCTTCGAAAATCGGCACCTAATACGACACTCATATTCAAATGCCGCAGATCCAAACGTCGAATCTGGTTCGCCGGAGCTTATAACACATCAAGTACAACAACATAGCGGAAGAAAAAGAAATGAATATCATATACAATTCCAATGAATACAATATCCAATGATTAAATATGAATAAACATCAGAGATACAAGTTAACAATGCTACAGTGGAATAACAATATGATATAGCAACGGAACCAAAAAAACTTCAAATAGCAACAGCGATTTTAATTCCAAAGCACCAATGCAAAAACTCCAAGCCAGTAGCTCGAACCACCATCAAATTGTACCAAGATAAGCAAGTCTCGTCCAGTGAATCCAAAGACTCCAATATCCAAGATCTCCAAAGAATACCAAAAAGAAAGGTAAAAGCTACTGAATCGATATCTATATCTACTATCTGAAAAACCCAGCTCTAGACTGCCCGTGTGGAAATTTGTGGGCACCCAGAGTTTAGGAAGGGAACAATAAACTCCGAGTCAGTCATGGGACTGGTATGAGCAAACATAAACATTTTATCTTTGAAAACAAACAAAAGAATTTTAATTTGAAATCCGCAATGCTTTTTGAAAAATG
The DNA here is from genome assembly GCA_030765085.1 of Allium cepa. Taxonomy (NCBI): domain Eukaryota; kingdom Viridiplantae; phylum Streptophyta; class Magnoliopsida; order Asparagales; family Amaryllidaceae; genus Allium; species Allium cepa. The sequence continues at coordinate 310,864,761 of CM060942.1, read as the reverse complement.
AAACTACCATAAGGCCTCCCGGCACACACACCATGCAATCGCACACTTAGGGGAGATTTCTTCTTATGATAGTCAAACATGCTTGATACGCGAAAACTATTTGATATTATTATTAGTGCATAGTGGAAAACATTTCGAAAGTATAATATTAATCTTAGCCAGCATACGTACCACTATAGTATGCCTATTATATCTACATGTTAGATGGCAGGCTCTACAACTAAAACCGTATGAGGCGCGTATTGGTGATTGGATTTCCAACAAATGGTCAGGCCAAGGAACTTCCCATTGCCACATGGGTACGCCTCTGGAGGGACTCCCCGAGAACCTAATAGGATCTTCGCCAACATAAGGCTGGGTTACCCCCAATAACTAGGTAACTACCACACGAGTATGCCATCCCCCGGTCATAACCAACCTTTATCCTGGGATTTACCAACAACCACAAAGTAATAAATTCGCAGCAACCACATAGGTTAAGTATCTGGGCTCCATACCATGATACCACCTCTATCCAGAAGGAAATGAACATACCCTCAGGGAGCCCTACCCCTAAATAACCTTGCCGCATTCTTCCTGTTTCGACCATTTCGGGTTGTGAAGTTCGACGAAGTCTCGTCCACAAAGCTACACTTTTTACAAAAGCCATGCTTTGATCAACAAATGATCAGCAGCACTTCGTATGCCACATTATCAAATTGGTAATGTATCACTAGTAACCATCAACTACATAACCTCTGAGCTCGTACGTCTCAGAGAAGGGTGTTAAGCTAAGATAATAAATCTTCGCCATCAAACAGAAATGTATTTTATAGAAACTAGCTTTACATCTCAAAGTGTAAAGTCAGACACACATCCATACAAGTCTGTTTCGGGTTCGAACAGAACCGAAGGTACTTCATAAAGAAGCCCTTGCACATCCGAATAATCTCTAATCACGTCCGGACTTCCCATCACAAAGGGTGCTCAAATCTCTGTATCGGGTATCAACAGATGCAGAGACATTCGACAAGAAATCCTTTCGTTTTCGAAAATATCCGGTCTTCACCACCAGTTTTCAACTGCTATCCATATACGTCGTATCACTATTCGGAATGGGCATATGATACAAAGGTCCTCTCCCGGCTAAACCAAATAATGAGCGCAATATTTAAAAATATATGGATATGGGATCTCAATTAAGTCACAACTTATTATCCAAAACTTTTCTTTCAAATGGTTAAACAAATTACCATTTACAAATCTTATAAACAAAAAGATTCATTTCAAAAACCTTCGATGGTTTAAACAATTTCCACATTTAAATCTTTTAGACAAAAGATTCACTTTTAAGACCCCTTTCAATTTAAAACAAGGTCTACCAATCTTTTAAACAAAGATTCATTCATAGCTTTTCAGAACAATTCCATTTCAAAATTTGATTAACTCATCCGATCTTTAAATCAAAGACTCATTTCATAGCTTTCAAAACAATTCGCCTTTCAATCTTTATATATAAAAGATACACCATTTAAAATCCTATTCAGTTTTAAAATAGGGTTCAACTATCTTTCACCAAGATTCAATTATAGCTTTCAAAGCCATTTCATTTCAAATTTGAAATCTTTTCATCATAATTTGGAAAATCTTTCCTTATGTAAAAGCTATTATTATTTAAAACCACTTGTTTCAGTTTCAGTAAACCCGATGATATCTGCACGAGTTAAGGCCTTTCAAATGTAAACTTGGGTTAAATTCAAATTCTCAAAACCATACTTTCAAAATGGTTTAAAAACTCATATAAACACATTTATAGTCTGTATAACCTTTTTACGTCATAAATACCAAATATAGAATTCAATTTCAGATATTGAATTCCAATTTGAATCAAATTATTCAAATTTCAAATCTTTATTAAGTTATTCAAACTAACTTTCATTTTTAAAACACTTTTTCAAAAGTTTTTCACTTTAAACCCAATCCATTTCCAAAACCATTTGGATTTAAAAATTCAATTTTAAAATTATTTTTAAAATCTGTGACCTAACCGATTTCCACGTGAAATCCATGTTTGTGTGTGTATAGTGTGGTCCAGTGGTTTTACACAATAGTGCAACAACAATCATCACATCACCGATTCAATCATATCGATAAGCGGTATAACCCATAACGCTTATCTTCATTCATAGATTCATAGGTAAAGTAAATTTATCAATCACAGAGATTCACTATTATGATTCGATGTGGGTTACGGACAACCAACTGGAATCTGACTCCCTGTCGCATCGAAATTTAAATGTCGTTCTACGGGTCAAGGAGTTTTGCATATTCATACAACAGTATATTCATCACCAGTATATCAGCTCGGCACAAAGCATCACATAGCATCACATCACATATCAAATATTTCAATTCATTACAAAGCATTCAATAGCAATCAAACATCTACAATTAAGATGAATAATTGGGTGGTTACAAATCTATTACCTACATAATTACTTATTTCTTAATTAATTACTTTAATTAATAAACCTTTAATTATTGATTAAATCTTAATTATATTTAATTGTCCTTAATCGATTAATTAGTAGATTAATTATTCCTTAATAAATTACAATAATTAATTACTCCTTAATTAACAATGATTTCTCAATCACATTGAGTTAATTAACCTTAATTAATTATTCTTGCTTTAATTACCTTAATTAAACAATCATATTAATTGCTTAATTATCATTCTTCATTAATTAACTTTAAATAATTAATTATCCTTGAACTAATTACCTTAATTAATCACTCGATAAATCATTAACCCTTTAATTAGGTAATTTTTTTTCTTTAAGTAATTAATCGCCTTAATTTATGTCCCTTGAATTAGTCAGCTTAAATCAATTTATTTTCCTTAAATTAATCTTATTGAGTAATTACCTTTTAATTACTTTCATTAAAGATCCACCAAATTCTTAAATTATTTATTAAGTAATGAACTGTCCTTTAATTACCTATATTGATTTATCATCCTTTAAAATAAACCACATTTATAAATTACCTCTAAATAAATAAACGATTCTTAAATTTATCAAAGCCCCATTTAATTAAAGACCACCTTATATCTAGATTTATTACTTAAACACATTATAAATCAAGTTTTAAATAAAATTTAAGAATTGCCATTATAAGCCACTAATTTTTTTTGGACACTTTAAAAACAACATGGCTTTGAAACACCTGAAAATTAATGTTAACCCATTAAGAGCCGAGCCCAAAACCAAAATCCACCGAGCTATCTTCAACCTTCTCCTAGTTTTTTTTCCCATTGCTTTAGTAAAAAAAATTCTGTTACATAGTTAACATCTGAACTCAAGTCAGTACTTAAATTTCACTTACTTGAGCCCAAGTATACTTCGAGACCTTTTGCAATGATCACTGCTTCGAGTCAAACACTGTACTTTTTTCGAGTTCGACTCCGAGTATAACTTCATCTTCTCCAACCTAACTTCGCCTGAGAACAGATATGCACGAGTGAACGTGCACATGTGATCGAGGTGTCCCCGATCATGGTCGACAATACCCATCCATCACCGAAGATCCCCCGGTCTCGCATGAGCACCCAAACCACCCAATAACTGCGTTAATCAAAATCGAGCTCTTCGACCTGACTGGGACCAAAATTGGCCGACAAAAACTCCTTCGCCCCAACAACCTAGCTCACCAGGGCCTCCGATGCATCATTGATGAGTAGTAACCAATTTCCTGACGCCAACTAAAACCCGGCTTAAAACCCTAGTTTATTTAAATCTCAAAATATAATGAATTAAAAAATCTTCTTGTATTTTTCCAACAATCTATGATCACCCTAGTATCTCCATGTCAAAATTCGATTCCCAAAAACTAGCCGATTATCAGAAATCGACCAGAAAGCAAATTTCAGTCAAACCCAAAATTCACGTTCAATAACCCACTTAAAATTATAATTTTGATTTCAAAAATCATAATTTTCCAAGCTAATTCAAGTTGTGTATTTAAATTAAAGAATTGTATCAATTGATTTTTCAACATATTTATAATTTTTTTTACTGTTATTTCTATTCTATAAATTTTCTTGTCAGATACACATAACAATATATATTAAAATTAGTATTAAGTTGTTGGCATCAACTTTTATTCAAAGGCTATAAGCTAAAAACAAATTGAAGAAGAGATATTTGGATTTCTTTATGGTTAATGTATATCCCTATAAAAAAAATAGTGTTGTACATTAATACTTCCAGGTAGTTTAGAAACAAAACATACCCAAGCTATTTTTAAAACCTAAATCTGGATTGTATAAACAATTTCATTTAAGTCCTAAAGTCTAAGATAAATTTGAGGAGGACATTTTTGGTTTAAGAACAGGGTTTGAAAACCTGTAGTCCAACAAAGGTCAGCATAGCCTATATGTCAAACATGCACACCCTAAATTTGTATTCAAGCAAACACATTCCTATTCATAACAGAAAATTTTCACAACACACTTGCAAGATCACATCAGAATTTAAGCTTTAGCAAAGTAGATTGCTCATAGATTCACAACACTGGGTAAACAAAAACTGTTTTTTAAAAGAATTGAAGTTGCTCACCTTGTAATTTTGGAACAGAGCAGAGAATTTTTCTTGGAACTTGCATACACGATCTTGTTGAATTGCTTTCAGATTCCTGTTGTACTTTGCTGAGTTGATCTATGTAATTTGATTCAGTTGCATGCTAGCACTTCTAATCTGTATTTGATTTGCTGAATTTTTGAATTTACTTGTAACCGGGTTTCAAAACTAAGATGCTTCAGTTTTTTTTCCTTTAGTTTTGAATTCTTGTTATACACAGGGAAGTTTTCTTTTTCTTCCTGCAGTTTTGAAAACCAGAAGTAAAATTTAACTTGGATCTTCAAATTTCTTAATTCATTCCAGAGATTCTTGCATTGCTCTGGCTAAAAGAACTGCTGCTTTGATTATAATCTGCAATTCTAGGTTGAAGTTACTTTCTGATCTGAATTTTGATTGAACCATCCTACTGAGTTGAACCTAATTTTGAAATGTGAGAAAACATGCATTGTTTTCTTCTTTTGGTTTCTTTTCTTATTTTACTTTACAGGTTTGTGTTTTTGAGAAAACTTTGTCATTTCTTAGCTTTGATTTCTTTTTGTTTCAGGTCTGGTTTTACTTTTCTTTTGATTCACATTATTAAGAAATTTTAGAGAATAGGGCTTACCACTTGTACAACTATCTAACACTTGTAATACTACTTATCTCCTTACTTTACAAATGTCAATGTGATTTAATATTGTGTTTAAACCCTTAACTTAAATTAATTTATACAGTTTGTTTTTAAACCTTATTTTATTTTTATTTACAAGTTGTTATCCCGCTTTTTGGCAAAGCCGTGATACCAAAAGATCGATCGAAACCAAAGGACAGTTCATCCCAGATATTGGTCACACTTCGTTTCACTATGGATATCGTTGAATTTTATCCGAGTTCAGGTTGAGTTACAATTGATAGGACATGACAAGAAAGTTCATAGAAGTCAGCATCTCAAATTTCAAGTCAATCCGAGTTCATACGCTCGAGTTATGATCGATTCAATTTGAAGGGAGAAGCCCAAGTTTCGTATCCATCACCGAACACTGGTTCGAACCGATCACCTTTGTATCGATCAACTTCGAATCCATTAAAGTATCTCGGATTCGACTCCACCGACTTCGAATCCATCGAGTTCGTATCGATGGACCTCGTACCCATCAGCAGATGAAGCGCTTCGTACCCATCAGCCAGTGTCTGCTTCGTATCCATCAGATCATCATCCTTCGAATCCATCGAGGGGTGCAAGTTCGCATCGATGGACTTCGTATCCATGGAGAAGCTATAGAGCTCGTATCCATCAAAGAAAGGTTTGTTTGTATCCATCGACCATCAGTTGTTCGACTCCATCAGCAGCTACTGTTCGAACCCATCGGTGAAGCTTCATCCGAATCCATCAAAACAGCATGCCAAGGTGACGTGTCATCCATCGATACGAACACGCCAAGACATATGGAGTCGACGCGGTCAACTTGGAGTGAAGACCGGATCGATTCGAAGTTTGCGCTCTACGTCATCACAAAGGCGCGTGCCACCATCGGTTCGAAACCATCGGTTTGAAGGGATGGTTTTGAACCAAACAGCCGCACGAAGAACATCATCTCATATCCACGATAACTCGAGATCTACTAATCCAAATGCCATGAAATTTTCACACAAGCTTGCATACATGTTGAAGAATGCCCACACCAAATTTCACCTCGATTTGATGATTTTCTGATCGATTCGAATGGAGTTCGAATCGATGCCAAAGTGGGCCCAAATTTCCTAAGGCCGGGCGCGTGGACCCCCCTCACGTGCCAGAAGTAGTCTCCCGAGTTTTCAGCGAAATATCAGCATCCTACGCCATTAAATAGAGCCCCAGAGCCAATAGAAAAGGGATCTTTTTACTCTCAAGCACCCAGACTCTGCCGGATTGAGATCTTCATCATCCTACATCATAATTTTGCAGTTGATTTCGAATTTCCGGTTGTAACTCGCTGTTGATTGCTGTAACAACTTGTAATCATTGAAAGAGAATCAATAAAACTGCAAAAAACTTCACAGTGGATGTAGGCAACACGCCGAACCACTATAAATCGCTTGTCCACGAATTTATTTTACTGTTGATTGGAGTTTTTGTTAGATAATATCCGTTTTGAATTTACATTCTTCATTATTATCTTTTCAACGACTCCCGAAAAGTGTTGTGACCAATTTTGGTGCAAACGCTTTGGTGCTTTCACTGAGAAAACCCAGGTTTTCTCCTACTCTTTGGATCTGTCATCGATACCGGATTGAATAAATCTAAGAGAGAGATTCAGACCATCAAGTCCAACTTTCTTCCCTTCTATTCAGATTTGCACAAAGTCTAGGAAAGGAATTCAACTTTCAAGATGGTTAGCACAATAACTACCTCTAACGCTGTCAATCAAGAAGAACAGGATAGACCGAATCCTGCTCCACTACCTCCATCTAATCAAGATGCTGCTGGACACTCGGAACCGTCAGGTCCGATTACCCGACAAGAGTTACAGTTGCTACTCCAAGAGCTGACCCAGAGTCGGCAACAACTAGCAGAACAGCAACGTGCTAACGCCGAGCTAATCAACAAGCTGGATCGCTAGAAGCGAAAGAGATCCGAGAGAGACCGTGCTTCTTGCTCCTCCAGCGAAAGTTCTTCATCTTCTGATTATCATAATCGATCTCCACGACCCCGGCGAGATGGGAGTCACATGCCAGCCGCTGGAGATCAACCGACACTGACCGTTGGACAATTGAGAGTTGGTCCATCAGCCAGTTTCCAAACCAGACCCTCCTCCCGAGGAGGTGCCGTCCCTCACCACAACGTAGAATACCGCACCACTAACATTGCGGCTAAACCATGAGTCGACGCCCAAGAGCAGTCGAACCTGGACTGTCGTCATAGCGGACGTAAATCCTGAACCATACGTCCTAGAAGACTATGAGCCAAGAAGGCAAGACTTGGACCGTCGACAATATCCGGTCCAACCCCAAAGAATGGAACGTAATCATACTCCGGCGCAAGCCGCACAAAACGCACAAATGCCGGATCTTTCAACTATGATACGTCAGATGATCCGTGAAAGCCAGGGATTCACAAATGACGATTGGGGAGTTTCTCGAAATCGCACTCCCTTTACGGACGATATTCTTACTGCTGAACCCCCACGGCGATTGAGGATGCCAACTGTACCCATGTACGAGGGAAACTCCAACCTCAACCAACATATTCTAAAATATGAATGGTCAATACCGCTGCCAGAGCCGACGATGCAGTGAAGTGCCGTAGTTTCTCCATATCCTTGGGGGGCATCGCTACCAGGTGGTTCACTCGATTTCCACCTTGATCCATCTCTTCATTCGACCAGTTGACCACAAAATTCGTTGAACAATTCTGCATGCACGTCGCAAGGCCAAAAGATGTCAACACTCTGTCTAGTTTCACTCAAGCTCCTGGAGAGACGCTCGGACATTATTTAGAGAGATTCCATACTGCGTGTGCGGAGATCAGTAATCCGAACGATAACTCCATCCTTATGGCATTGACTAAGGGGATCGACCCCGATTCTGAGTTTGGAAACTGGTTAGCTGGAAAACCACCTGCATCATTGGGCCGTTTCCATGCCAAGGCGGCTCAATTCCTGAGACGGAAAGATGCAAAACAGTCTAGGAAGCAAACCAATGCGGGGCCACGCACTGAAGGAATCCAAAGCAATGTCGCGATCAAACAGTCCGGTGAGAGCTCCGGAAAAGTTCAGTTGAACGTTAAAAGCAAACAAGCTCGGCGAAGAGAGAGCGTGAATCAAACTAGAAAACAAGATCAAAATCGTGGCCCACAGCACAAGACCCCAATGTTTGATAGTCACACTCCTCCGAATACATCACTGGAGGACTTGTACTTACAAACCTGTAATACAATTCAGTACCAAAAACACGCACCAAAACCGTCGTCAAAGAGGCAAATCCAGATGGGAAAATTTTGCAGGTTCCATGAAAGCTAGGGGCACAATACGAACGAGTGTCATCACTTACAAGATCTCGTTGAAAAACTGATCAGAGAAAGGAAGCTGGAACAGTTTGTGCGGACGCCGCAGCCCAGGGAAGCGGGCCCATCTCATCAAAACAATGAATCCAATCGACCGAGACAGGAGGACTCCACTTGTCCCCGCGGAAGATTGGTGATAAACGCCATCAGTGGCGGACCAACTTTGTCAGGAGCCCGGAACGACGAAGATCTTCGTCACTGTCATACATGACAGGCTCATTCAATCTATGAATACTTTGCAATTTCCTCTACATTATGAAATTTGAATTTGTAATAAGGCACTGACTTCGCCATATTTTCTTATTTCAGCAATAAAATACTATCTCTTCATGCTAGAGCTGTGATTCACCGAATGCAACATTCAACAATCACGACACACGAAGAGCTAAGTTCCATCGAACAATGGAATTTATTCAAATAGCGAGTGACTGTGATATGACCGGCCACTCACTAAGTGAAACCCCAGCTTGGGGGCAAGCCATCACATCAAAGGCTGAACTGGACCAACACACGACAGTCCTACAACTAACTCCAAATTCCCAGAGTGCGAATTGGTGTATAAACATCCAACAACTCGTTCCCAGAGTGCGAACGGACTCCAACTTCCCAGAGTGCGAATTGGAGTATAAACATCCAACAACTCGTTCCCAGAGTGCGAACGGACTCCAACTTCCCAGAGTGCGAATTGGAGTATAAACATCCAATAAATCTTCCCAGAGTGCGAACGGACTCCAAATTCCCAGAGTGCGAATTGGAGTATAAACATCCAACAACTCGTTCCCAGAGTGCGAACGGACTCCAAATTCCCAGACTGCGAATTGGAGTATAAACATCCAATAACTCGTTCCCAGAGTGCGAACGGACTCCAAATTCCCAGAGTGCGAATTGGAGTATAAACATCCAATAACTCGTTCCCAGAGTGCGAACGGACTCCAAATTCCCAGAGTGCGAATTGGAGTATAAACATCCAAAAACTAGTTCCCAGAGTGCGAACGGACTCCAAATTCCCAGAGTGCGAATTGGAGTATAAACATCCAATAAAATCGTTCCCAGTGCGCGAACGGACTCCAACTTCCCAAAGTGTGAATTGGAGTATAAACATAGATTACAGGTTCCTGGAGTGCGAACCGAAGCATCCGTGTTAACTCCAACTTCTCAGAGCGTGAATGGAGTATAAACATAAATTACAGGTTCCCGGAGTGCGAACTCGAATATACATGCTATCTCCAAGTTCCCAGAGTGTGAATTGGAGCACAAATACCAAGTCAAAGTTCTCGGAGTGTGAACCGAAATAACAATACTAACTCCAAGTTCCCAGAGCGTGAAGTGGAGTATAAACATCAATTCCAGGTTCCCGGAGCGCGAACCGTGTTACAAACATCGATAACTCTCAAATTCCTGGAGTGCGAACCGGATTATCGATCTCAAATTATCCTAAGTCCCCAGAATGTGGACGTGTGCTTATGATTCGCAATAAGTGTGATCAACAACCAAAATACAAATGTTGTTCCCCGAAACTGGGGGGCAAAAAAGCTAAGTGTTAATCACTAACCAAAGTGATACAATGTCTGAAGTTCAATTTATTCATCGGTCACAACTTGTGACCAAGATTTTCAGACTGGGCAAATAAAACAAACTCTACTTGACGGTAAAAACACCACAAGTACAACGGATTGAAAACCAAACACCACGAACACTTAAGCACAAAAGAAATGAGAATTGAAACAAAGAAATTGAATTTTATTTCAACTAACTAGAGACAAGGACTTACATGCAAATAAGTTCTTCCAAAAAAGAATTCCTACTAGCAGGGGCCGAACCTGCATCTATACATGGCCTACTAGCAGAAAACAAACACAAGTTCCTATCTATCAAAAAATCCGCTTAAATGGCCCATCTGTTTCTTCTTTTTCAGTCTCCTTATCAGCGGTTCGTCCTCGGACTTGCTAGAAACAGAGATCCTTCATTTGGAGTGCTTCCTCTCCGGTGGCTGCTCTTCGGATGGGGGCATAATGTCAACGTCCTCCTCAGAGCTTGAATTTACATGAAGGCTTCCCACCGGAAGAGTAGGAGGGACTGGATCCGCAACGGAAGATGGGATGGTGCCACCCGATGATATTATCCTTAAAGGTGATGGGCTATGCGCTGTTGTACTGCCACCAATACCACCACCTTGCCCCGCAGCCTCTAATTCTGCATTAATCTCAGCCAGAATTTCTTCATCATGAATCGCTTGGGCCTGGCTGGGGGCATCTGCAGTCTGGATTGAAGAGCTATAGGTTGGCGGGAGGTCACTAACGATGAACGGCAAGTCTGTAGAGAAGCCACCCTGCTGGCCGAGCAGCTCGCTCACCATTTGCTCGTCAAGGGATAGTGCGCTCCCCTGCGTCACCTCAGTTGACACTGCTATCACGACAGTCGTCTCAGTGGTGATGGTCTTCTCCCCTTTACTTGATTCTTGAGTCGCGGCAATCGGCGCAACTCCAGTCACTGAGCAAAGATAAGAAGAAGTTATTAGTCTGCTTCAAAACGAACTCCCTATTTGAAATACACTTGAGATAAGTTCGGAATACCTTCCTCGACGTGGCCTGTTGACGATTGAGCAGTTTCAGAAATGTGCTCCCGGATAGGAGATAGCTGCGGTTGCTCTGGATTATAGGCAAGGACTGACTGTGAGTCAACCGCAGATGTGGGCTCTGACGGAAGTGGAGCGGTGATCTCAAGAACTGAAGCTCGATGCTCAACACCAGAACCTTCTCCGACTTCCAAATGACGGGCGCCGACCGTCTCCTTCTCATGAGAAATTAGGGCGTCATGAAGGATTTTCTTTTCGTCTTCGGTCAGCAACCGGTTTTCAAGCTCAAACTGGTCAATTGATTCATCCGGATGCGCCGCTTTCTCCTCCTCAATCAACCAACTCCAGGTGCTGTGAAGATGTACCAGATAATTCTCGAGCCAAGCCAAATTCCTATGCCTTAACACGCTGGCGTTATAAGTAATAAGGAGGTCTTCAATGTCGGCCTCCAGATTGGACTCGGCGATTTCAATTTTTCTATCAACATCGGCCTCGATCTCCATTACTTTAGACATCGCAGCATCACGCTCGGTCTGGAATTCTACCGCCTGATCACATGCCTCCTATACAGAAATATTGGCGGTATCCCTTTCCTTCGTAATTTTAGAGACTTTAGCCTTAAGCTCATTAAGCTCTTTCAAAGCCGCATCTCGCTCGGCAGTGACGATGGTGTTCCGGTGACCCATGTCTTCCACCGTGATATAGTGCTCTTTTTTCATCCTATCCATAGTCGCTTGAGCTTCATCAGCCTTCGTAAGAGCCTCCATCTCTGATTTTTAAGATGATTCAACTTCTGTGTTCAGCACTTGTATGATGCGATCTTTTTGAGCCAGCTCGGCTTGTAGCTTTTCAATGATAGCCGCTCGTTCGAAGGCTAATGACGACGCTCGCTCGGCCGCCTTATACCACGCCTTGTATTGGGCATAAAAATCGTGCACATAATCGTGCGCCACCTGCTCGGCCTCTGGCGTGATTCTTTTCAAGTGAAGAGGAAAAATGTAGCTATCAAAGCAAATATTCGGGAAGTCCTTCTTTAATTGCGCAAGCCTGATTGCTCCTTCCCCCAAAATTTCAGTAGGAGGTTGTTCCGCAACTATTGGGACATTGCCTTAGATATAGGATGGTGGGGCTCGAATCTAGAAGATTGAGAAGCCGACTTGTATCGAGAAGATTCGGAAGGACGAGAAACATAGGCAGGAGGTTGTATAGGAGCTCAGGGAAGAGGGGTGCGAGATCGAGACCGACGTTAGTCCCTATCTCTATCATACCGTTCTTAGCTGGAATACCCAGAGTACCTGCGATCGTAATCCCTATCTCCTTCTCTCCGTTGTGACTCGTAATATGAGAAAGATTTACGAGCCTGTCGTAGACTTCCTAACATCGAACCGCGTCCAGTCATAATATTTGCAAAGCGAAATGAGAATAAATTTAGTGGTTTTTCGAAACCGATGACCTACGACTAAGGGTTATGTAGTGTCGCGAAATGTGTATGAATTTGCATTCCCCCCGACCAACCAGAAGTGTTGACCACGCTAGTAATAAAAGGCTCGCTCAATTCTAGAGTACGATGGAATTCCTCCAACCCGGCATCATGTTGAAAAGACACATCATCCGGGATTGGAAGGTCGGCAAGCCCTTCAAAGAGACTTTCTGTTCCTGGAGGAGACCTCTCCGAAATTCTAATTCCGGGGGTGGGCCGGGACATGACGACCGGCTTCCGTCTTCCCTTTTCAGGCGACTTAAAAATGGCCGCCTTGCCTTTTCTCTACTCTGCGACATCCTGAACTACATCTGTAGGCCCGGTCGACGGCTCATTATCAGTATGGGTTCTTTCAGAATTAGCTTCCTCGGCTATATTAACTTTGGGCTTCTTGTGCTTGACTCGTTTTTTCAAGACGGTCCTTAGTGCCCCGTCAAACTTTATACTCTGGCCCCGTTCGATCAACCCAAAAGTCCGGAGATTCCTATCCGTCAAAAGCAATTCGATATCCCTATCTTCGCTCGGGACTTCTCGGAGTACTCGCACTATCTCCTTAAAGTGTTTACCTTCAGGTCGCTGAATCGTTGCTGTAAAAAGGAAAAAATATAAGTTTCACTTCGACTGCAATTGCCTTTGTATTTATTTGAGAACTCGGCTATACTCACGTCTGAATAATCATCGCCAAGCAAACCCTGGAGGACATCTGACATAAAACCATTCCGTCCTGTTAGCCTGGTCAAGGACCTAATGACCACTTGATAATTCCTCACTGCTTCCAAAAATGTGAAGGAGGGGTAATCACTTTGGGTTTTGAAATTGAACAGATATCTGATCTCGGTCGGGATCGGTGGTCGATGAAGGCACTTCATGAAGACAATGAACAGGCTATTCACGGAAGCATATCCGTTCGGGTGTAGTTGAGATGGGGCGATCCCCAAAAAAGACAGTACTTCTCTTATGTATTCATTGAACGGAGGAAGCGTCTCAGCCGCGCACGCGTGGCGATTGAATGCGGTGTATCCCTCCGTCGGATTGTATGGTTTGTCATTCGGTCCCGGTAATAACACGTCGTCCATTGACAGGCCATGCCTTAAGCATATCCTCCCCAACATATCTTCAGAAATATTGGATCGAACGGAGTCCGATGGATTTGCAATAAAAGACGCATTGGGAAATTCGTCTGGGGCTGGACCGATGATCTCAGGTTCAATATCTGGAACCTCTAGTCTCGAAGTAACTGTACTCTGAATCTCTTGCTGCTTCGAATTTGAAGGTTCCATGACTAGCTAACTCATGAGAAACCATCGTTAGAAGACAAAGGACCCGTGCATTCCCCAATGTAAAGTGTATGAATGTGTGTTGTGCAGTGCTGTGCATTACTTGAATAAATGTCGCAGAGTTAAAGGAAATATGCAAGCGACGAAGCTACGGAGTCCAGTTATAATGACCGTCATCGATAACCGTCATCATTAAACTATTTATATGATGGAAATTGATTCGGATAGAAGTTGTTATAGTTCCATCGACGAGCTTCGAAAGGTGGTCGGGTATGCGGTTTAATTATCAAGTCCAAATATGCAGGAACGAAGCTCGTCGGAATTATACTAAGAAAATGTCAAACTTTCGTACCCATCATGGAGGGTTTCGAATCGATCGCAGGAAGCTCTTTCGAATCCATCATGATACCACTTCGAATCGATACAGAGGGGCGCGCTTTGAATCGATGATCAAGGGCCGAGTTCGTATCGATCATTGTAGGATGACTTCGAATCGATCCTTGGTTAACTAGTTTGTACCGATCAGGGAAACTTCAACTTAACATCGATAACGTTTGAATCGATACCTTTCGTATCGGTCATAAAGATGTAATTCGTATCGATGTAAAGTTAAGGACTTCGAATCGACCAATGGCTATTTCTCGTATCGATCATTTCGTATCGATGCGACCCATCACGATAGTCAATCGGTGCGAACTGCGTCACCTCCATGAGGGCATCCCAGGGATCGATGCGAAATCCAAAGAAAAATGATGCCGCCCTCATCGATTCGAACACGAGTCCCCAGATCGATTCAATTCTTCTCCTAACCAGATCCGGCTTTACCAATCACCAGAGTGGTTAATCGATGAAGAAGAGGTAGATCTGAAATAACTTTGCCGCTTGGATTCGTGGTTAATTACCTAATTTGAGTGTGGAATTCGAGGAATTAAAGATTTGGATCTTGATCGATTCGGAGACGTTACACTGTGCTTTTCTCTCTGAATCTTTGAGTCGATGCAAAAACACAGCAAACATAAGGCAACAATGAAAAGTGAAAAAGTGAAAAATGGCAAAGCCCCTGCTATTTTTATGGAACCTAGAAAGTGACCGGGTCATTTCGCATCCCAGTTAACTCGACCGGTCGTAACAAGTCAAACCACAGATCGGTTCGAAAGCTCAATTCGAGTCCATACGCTTGAAGCTTCATCGATACGAAACACGCAACTAAGGCTGTGATGAAAAGCATAGAGTCACATCGATGCAAAACAAATAATGGACTCATCGATTCGAAGCCCCTGTTCACATCAACAAATTCGCAACTCCATCCACAACCTACCGATACGAACAGAAATTTCGTATCCATCATTCCTCATCAATACGAACCGCAATTTCGTATCCATCACAATCGATCGATACGAACAACAATTTCGTATCCATCCTTTCTCATCGGTACGAATGGGTGATTCGTACTCATCCAAGCCATCGATACGAATGTCGATTTCGTACCCGTCATAGCATAAGCATACTTCATCAATACGAATGTCGATCTCGTATCCATCGATGCTCATACCCATCGATTCGAAATATTACATTCGCGCAACACAAAGTCGATTTCTTCAACCTTCTATATCGGTTCAGGAGAGGATCGATACGAAGGGACTTTTCAAAACAACCATCAAGCATTGTCTCAACTCAAATTTCCAAATCGGTTCAGGAGAGAATCGATACGAAATTCAATAGCAAACAAAACTGACAACGACTCATGGACGCACGACGTTAACGAGGGTCGAACTAACATATATGCATATATGCCGGATTAATATTCGATTTTAAACATTTACAGGGATCGAATACTCATCTTGTTACGAATACAACAACCAACAGCTAAGCACTATTATACAGCAATCAATCATATCAACGCAAGGTTACAGCAATACAGAGTACGAATCTCAACAAAAGAAAGCAATGATTGTTCGGAGAGAAATTGCAGCTATTCAAAGCACGTCATGTTTCCACAAGACATACTTTGGGGGGAAAATGTTATCCCGCTTTTTGGCAAAGCCGTGATACCAGAAGATCGATCGAAACCAAAGGACAGTTCGTCTCAGAGATTGGTCACACTTCGTTTCACTATGGATATCGCTGAATTTTGTCCGAGTCCAGGTTGAGTTACAATTGATAGGACATGACAAGAAAGATCATAGAAGTCAGCATCTCAAATTTCAAGTCAATCCGAGTTCATACGCTCGAGTTATGATCGATTCAATTTGAAGGGAGAAGCCCAGGTTTCGTATCCATCACCGAACACTGGTTCGAACCGATCATCTTCGTATCGATCAACTTCGAATCCATTGAAGTATCTCGGATTCGACTTCACCGACTTCGAATCCATCGAGTTTGTATCGATGGACCTCATACCCATCAGCAGATGAAGCGCTTCGTACCCATCAGCCAGTGTCTGCTTTGTATCCATCAGATCATCATCGTTCGAATCCATCGAGGGGTGCAAGTTCGCATCGATGGACTTCGTATCCATATAGAAGCTATAGGGCTCGTATCCATCAAATAAAGGTTTGTTCGTATCCATCGACCATCAGTTGTTCGACTCCATCAGCAACTACTGTTCGAACCCATCGGTGAAGCTTCATCCGAATCCATCAAGCCAGCATGCCAAGGTGACGTGTCTCCATCGATCCGAACGCGCCGAGATATATGGAGTCGATGCGGTCAGCTCGGAGTGAAGACTGGATTGATTTGAAGTTTGCGCTCCACATCATCACAAAGGCGCGTGCCACCATCGGTTCGAAACCATCGGTTCGAAGGGATGGTTTCGAACCAAACAGCCGCACGAAGAACATCATCTCGTATCCACGATAACTCGAGATCTACTGATCCAAATGCCATGAATTTTCACAGAAGCTTGCATACATGTTGAAGAATGTCCACACCAAATTTCACCTCGATTGGATGATTTTCTGATTGATTCGAATGTAGTTCGAATCGATGCCAAAGTGGGCCCAAATTTCCTGAGGCCGGGCGCGTGGACCCCCCTCACGTGCTAGGAGTAGTCTCCCGAGTTTTCAGCGAAATATCAGCATCCTACGCCTATAAATAGAGCCCCAAAGCCAACAGAAAAGGGATCTTTTGACTCTCAAGCGCCCAGACTCTGCTGGATTGAGATCTCCATCATCCTACATCATAATTTTGCTGTTGATTTCGAATTTCCAGTTGTAACTCGTTGTTGATCGCTGTAACAACTTGTAATCATTGAAAGAGAATCAATAAAACTGCAAAAAACTTCACAGTGGATGTAGACAACACGCCGAACCACTATAAATCGCTTGTCCACGAATTTATTTTACTGTTGATTGGAGTTTTTGTTAGATAATATTCATTTTGAATTTACATTCTTCATTATTATTTCTTCAACGACTCCCGAAAAGTGTTGTGACCAATTTTGGTGCAAACACAAATCATGTTTATTTTCAAAAGATATGTATATAAAATAATATGAAATTTAGTTTCAAACAAATCTAACAATATTAATTTAAGAATATAACTTTCCAATATATCATATATTAAAATTAGAAAAAAAATTATTCATCTCAAAACTTAGAGTATTCAAATCAAATTCAAATAAATAAATAATTATTTTTGAATTCCAACCCAAAATTCTATTTAAAGTACATATTTTAATTTGTTCTGGAAATTTCATACTATTTTACCAATAATTTCATAATTTACTTCCAAAACTTAAATTAATTATCAAATTAAACTTGATAAAAATTAGAGAATGTTACAGGTTGAGCGCTTCTAGTCCAGCTCCACGGATCTAAACTCTTGCATTTCCTGCTTGTGCAAATTGCCTAAGAAGAGCCTACATCATCTCCTCTTGTCGTTTCTTCGTCGCTTCCATCTCCTCTCTGGTGATGTAGATGGATGCTCGACCTGCTCCATCTCCATAGGAAGCCTTTTGACTTCCCTCCTGATTGCTTCATTCTATCACTTGCTTCCTTGTTGGTGGTCTAGCCATTGCTTTCTAAAATCCAAGTTCCCAAGCTTTTCAATCCAAAATCCAAGCTCCAAATCCCTAAGTGCTAGCGTTCTCGGTGAAAGCACCAAAATGTTAGCGTAAAAATTGGTCACTAACATCCAAATCTAAAGAAAGCACCAAGTATCAATCACAGCTCACAGATACAATATATGTAGAGAGTAATAATGTGCAGAACAATCAAAATTAAATTGAAAGCAGTAAAGAACAACATATTTATAGTGGTTCGGCTAACTCCGGCCTACGTCCACTCCAGAAGTTTTCCTTTTTATTGCTGTAATAATCGATTACAGGTACAAGATGGCAGAGTAACCCCTGCCTTAGAAAATAGAAAACTACGGAGCAGAAAGAAGATCCCCATCTGGAGACCCACATGGTGTATTTATAGGAAAACCAGGTTGTTGGGCCTTCTGAGCAGTTTGGGCCCACCAAGGCCATAGCCGAGCCCTACTTCATTATGCCGACCGACCTTGAACAGTTGGTATGCCGAACGGAAGTTACCCGCGTATTGATCCGAAGCGAGCCTATGTGGATATCGAAGCAGACTACTCCAGAACTTGAAGCAAAGCTAGCGTCGGACCATGTATTGATGCCGACCCATGCCACCATATAGCCGATGCCGAGCCACTATGCCGAGCCACAATGCCGAGCCACAATGCCGAGCCATCCCCACCTCATCACGATGCCGAGCAATGTTCAATGCCGAGTGACGTTCAATGCCGAGCGACGTTCAATGCCGAGCGACGTTCAATGCCGAGCGACGTTCAATGCCGAGCGGGGTATGATGCCGAGCGATGTACGATGCCGAGCGAGGTGCGATGCCGAGCGGGGATTCATGCCGACCGAGGCTTTATGCCGATCGAGGGGAGGTATGCGGAGCGAGGCTTCATGCCGACGGATGGGAGGTGTGCCGAGCGAGGCTTCATGCCGATCGAAGGGAGGTGCGTCGAACGAGGCTTATCTTCCAGACCGAGGGGAGGTGTGCCGAGCGAGGCTTCATGCCGATCGAGGGGAGGTGTGCCGAATGAGGCTTATCTTCTAGACCAAGCCGTGCAACCCCCCTTCCATTTCTTGACCAAATGACATATCCAAGTGAACTTCATCCTTCGAAACCGAATCCATCAGATTCCAGCCTCGATAATCGTGAAGCTAGTTAGGTTGAATCCGCCTGCTTATGGCTTTGACAAAAGACGGGTTAACAGGTTTTATCATATTAAGTAAATATGATAAATAATAAGAAAATATAAAAATATAAAATAAATAAAAAGAAAATCTAATTATTGCATATAGACATTTGTAGGCTTAAGAAGAACATGCAAATTCACAAGTTCACAAGTGTCAAATTTATGGTTTTCTTCATTTAATACACTTTTGTTTGTGTGTGTATTTATATATATATATATATATATATATATATATATATATATATATATTTATGTCAAAAATCTTCTTTTCTTTCATTTTTGACAACAAACTAAAATTATAGAAAAACCAAACAAACCGGAAATTAAACAAACTCTATCATTTTTAATCTGCAACAAAGCAATTCAAACTCAAATCCAAGAAAGATCATATCAAAACAAGTAGTTGTTCCCAAATTTCAAAATCATCCTCTATTCAAGTTTTACAGTGAGTAAACTTCATTTTTTGTAAAACAAAATCTTCTTTTCATCATCACGCATGTAAGTTTGGATTATAGTAATGGCTTGAATTAATTTGCATGGCTAAAATGAATGTTTGTATGGGTATATAAGTATGAGTTACTGTATGCATATCTGTGAATACAAGTCCAGGTCTCTAGTTCTTGATTAACAGAACAAATAATCATCTAAGCAACTATAGCCCATGATCATTAAAGAGAAAATGTTTGTATGGACGAATATCATTTTTAAAAATATTTCCAAGTGAATATATTAAGTAATTATTTAGAAAATAAGAAATTACAGTAAAAATCAAACCAAGTCAAAATATCAATTGATTATATTTCATGTTTTGATTATATTACCGGATTCGTGCTTAAAAATGATGATTTTTGATGATAATAATATCAAGATTTTTAAATTGGTATTTATTGAGATATTGCGAGTTGAACGAAAATTGGGTTTTGGTCAAATTTCGGTGATCGGAGGATAGGGGTGTGTCGTGCTCGTTGCTGGAGGTAGTTGGGTGTTTGGAGATTGAGGGAAAAATGATCGACGATTTTCTAGATCACCATGGTGGCACGGCGAAGAGGATCTAGGGTTTAAGACCCTTCTCAAGACGACGAGTTGTTGAGGCCAATGCGTCGTCGTGGTCGCATCGGTGTTGATCGGAGATGGGGGAAAAGAACCACGTGACAATGGCAAAGGTCTAGGTTAATATGCGAGGCCTCTAGTGGTCGGAGTTGGGTGACGCGAGGCAAATCAGGTGATCGAGTTTTTTTCTAGTGGTTCGATTCGTTCAATTTTGAATTGCGGTATTGTGTTTGGCTCTGGGTGGTCGTATGGTTGGAAAGGGTCATCGATGACAGGGGGTCGGTGGCGATGATGGCCAGCGCAGCGTTGATCGGTGTGCACGGTGCACTGGGTATCAGCGCGTATCAGTTGTTTGCTTTAGTTAGAATCAAAGAAGGGAAGAGAAGGAGAGGGGTTGGACTCGGGTTGCTGAAGGGTTGGGCTTGGGTTTACACGCAAGTAGATTAGCAAGTTTAAAGAATAAGAAGGAGGGGAGAAGAAGGAGGAAGGTCGGGAAAGATTGGATCTGGCTCGAGTTTGTGATCGGGATTTTTGGGTTGAGGCCCGAGTATTTTTGAAGGTAATTAATGTATTTACCAAGTTTCCAAAGAAAAATATGAAACAAGTTTTCAAAGCAAAGGTATTTAACAAGTTTTCAAAGCAAGCTTCAAAAAAAATTAAAATTATAAAGTTTAATGTTTTTGAATTTAAATTGTTTTGATTTACAATAATTATATATTAGGTTAATTATTTAATTTAATTCCTAAATGTTTCAAATAAAATTTAAATGGTGATTAAGTAAATAATTAAGATAAATGGTTTATCTTTAATTAATTAAGGTCTTAAGTAACTAAAGGATAATTAATTAGTTTCAATAATTAATTAAAATAATAATAAATAGCATGGAATTAATTAATGTTAATTAAGCAGGATTTAGAAATAATTAAGTTAATTTATTTTGTGATTAAATTAAATTAATTAGAAATGGTGTATTAATCTTGCTTATGGATGATAAACTTGAATTGAATGATTTGATTGGTTAATATCTTTAGTCTGATAATTTTGTGATGTTCTGTGATATGAAATGCTTGGTTGAACTGTGATAAATGTGGGTTATCTATCTATGATGAATTACTATGTGAATATGATATTCTGAATTTAAATTGAATTGTTTTCCTTAAACAACATGGCTTAAAGATAGCATTGAACTCGAAGAGATCGGGGTCGGATATCAGTGATATCCGAAACCGCTTTGATTAGTAACTACCATGATTCTTTATAGATTTGATTATAAAATCAAATAGGCTGGAATGGAATAAATTAAGTAACATGGCCATTTAAACTAAGTAACGGTACTTAGATATACTTTTGTGAAATAAGCGTTTAGCTATAGCAAGAGAAAACTCGTAGTGATGAACGAGTTACCTGGGTTTCAAGAAAGTTTATTACTTTAGTATTTCATATTATATGGGTTTACTCACGCTGGTTTCCAGCCTGACTCGGGTGTTACTTTAATGTAATGCTTGGGTCAGACTAAATGTTACTTATTTTCAGGTTAGGACGTTATGGAGCTCAGGAGACGAGCTGGATGGCAAGGACGTTTGGGGTATATTCCGCTATGCATTTGAGATTGTATTGATAGAAGTCAGGGACAAGTTGTTACAGCTGTCCAGTTTATTTGTGATGATTGTACTCTGATATATTATATGTAAATTGACATTTATAGCTTTCTTTGTGTAAATGCTGTTATTTGATATTATATTTTGATCTGCTACGAATTTGAGATTCTTTGCTGCTGTTTTCTGTTTCTTCTTCCACCTCTTTTCTTCTTTACCCTAACAATCTAGAATTTTTCCGGCGTTCGATTGCTCGGCACTTCTACAGTGAACGTATTAGTGTCGAATTTTTGGTGTCGAAAATTTTGGGTCGTTACAATTGTAAAGCCTTGTGTTGCTGGAATTTAATTAATGTAACAATTTCAGCTATTTGAATAAGTATTTGTACTTAGACACTATCATAATATCAGAGGATTTTGAAATGAAATGTTTTGGTTATCTTTAGGTAAAAACCCTTCGTGTTTATTTGTGGCATGGTCTTACGCGATACCTTTGATTTTTAAAGGATTATTGAAACTTTAATAATTTAAATTGAGTGTGTTTTCTCACGCTGGTTTTCCAGATTGACTCGGGTGTCATTTTATCATAATGCTCGGGTTAGACTGAGTATTATAGGTTCAGGATTGGATACTATGGAGCTCAGGAGATGAGCTGGAGACCGAAACATATTCTCGTACTTGTTTATTTCCGCTGTAGTGTTGTTTGAAATTACCAACAATTGTGAGGATAGGATGTTATAACTGTCTAGGCTGGTAATTTTTGATTTGTGTACTCTGATGTGAGATATATATGTTATAGTTTTGCTTTGTTTAAAGAATCATTGACATTATATATTGTTTTGTCCTCTGTGTGACTCTATTTTGTTTGGTATTCTTCTTCTTCTGCCTACTTTCTTTCCCCTCAACAATTTGTCTTTCCAGCACTCGATCGTTCAGCATATTATACGATGAGTATATTTATGACAATTTTTCGAGGGTCTATAAGGGTGGGTCATGACAAGATGACTCTAAAGCCTCTACTTTCATCTGAGAGCCAAAAGCAATATAGAAGAATTTAAAATAAAAAAACAACTAAGACAATAAAGTAGTAGAATAGTGCAAGAAAATAAATAATGTGAACTTGAAGATAGAATAATGTAAGAAAATCGGTTTTAATTTTATATGTAACTATGTAAATTTTAAGCAATATGAACTTCAATGAAAAATTATTTTTACAATTTTTGTCAATATAAATATGGTATACACATTGATTGTCATTCTTTAGCTTTTATTAAATCAACTAATATAAATATTAATTAACTGGATATACTAGATATACTGAATTTGTTATGATAAATGATGATTAATCCAACTCGTTATTTTTCAAACTATGTAAATTTTATTATGTGTATGTATTTTTATACTTGAATACAAATCAAATTGTTATTTTTGTTGGTAAAAATGAGTTATATTTTTTGGGATTTAGTATTTGTTAGGAAAATAAATAAAAATTATCATTCTTAATTATTTATCATTCTTAATTATTTTGAAAATTAATATTTTTATAAATTTATAAAGATAATATGTACATCGATGTTGAATTTGACATTACCTTTTAGAATATTTTATTGAACGATAAATGATATAAAAATTGAATTTCAAATATTACATAAAGAATGGTGCAAATACCTACAAAACAAAAAACTTAATAGCAATGAATAAATATATTTTCATGCATTTAAAGTATTCGCAATAAGTTGTATATGATATTCTTAGAATGACAATTAAAAATTTATTTAACACCCAAAATAAGTGTAACATGTAATAAGATATAGAAAGATACGAATCATATTTTTATTTTAATTATGTAACAAAATATAATCTGATGTTTAGTTGATTGTTTCATTCCGCAATAATTATAATTTATAATAGATGTTTTCGATGAATAACTAATATTTATTTCAAAAGGAAAATAAAATAGAAAAGGAAAATATGTTTAATCAAAATATGACATACGTTTAACCTTTAATTAACGTAAGCTGCAAATATTAATAAGTAAAATTTAACATTTTCACAATTTCATATTAATTGAATATATTTTTTCAAAAATAAAAAATATGAATCTTCGTCATTTATCATTTATTCTAACGTAATTCATAACAAAATAAATTTTAATTTTATCAATGAGTTGTACCAATTTTGGAAGAAGAAATGGTGTACACGTTTATAGGTGTACATATTTCTAAAATAAATTGAATATACGTGTGTTTGTCTAGAAACAACTTTGGAAGGAAAAAATTATATATATGTTTCTCTATAACCAAATATTTATTTTAGAAATATATAAATTATATGGACTTGAATATAGAATAATATAAGGGAATTAAATAGAATGAGTTTGAACTCGAGCTACGCATACGGGGTTTAGTATATAATTCGACCAGTGTATTTTTTAGATTTAATAGTATATGAAGTTGAAAGCACATATTTATGAGATGTAAATTTTTAAATTATCTTTTTCGAGAATACTACTAACAAAAATGTGTTGATAAATCCACTTAAATAGTCTCTGAGCATATAGAGTGTAATTAATATTTTAGAGCAATGGCTTTATACAACATACTAAGAATCAACATCAGTTATTCCTAACTTGGTAAGAACTACATTGCTAAGCATGTAGTTTAATTAATTTTCAAATGTAATTATATTAGTTAAACTTAGTTTTATCCTATGTTTAACAAATAAATTTAAATATGTGCACAATTTTATTCGATAATAGTGTTCTAAACACAGAGTAGAGAAATTATGCTAAAAGTGTGAGATGATATTTAAATTTGGCTTAATGAAACAATATTTTCATTATTACACATTTTGACATTATATTGATCTAATCAAATTAGAGAATATATTAGTAGTTTTTAAACATCGTTATCTATAACGCATATAACATGATATGACATGGGAATTATACATAATATACAAATTGAGCGTCAAATTTTGTATCTTTTGTATTGAGAGTGTCATTTAGGTTTATAGATCATGCAATAATTTTGTTAACTAATAATTATGTAAATAGCACCCATTGAATTATAATTACTATACTAAGCTTCTTAAAAAAACTTGATGTTAACTATAAATATCCAACCTTGATGATTCCAACTAATTAAACATTATCCCCTGTATCAAGTAATATGAATAAGACCACGTAACATGATTTAATAAAGGTATATTTTAAGAAATTTACAATGAAGTAAGACCAAAAACTAATTTTAATCCATCAAAAAAATAAAATGCTATATTGAACTAAAATGGACACTTATTAAATTTGAATTAAATGAATACTATCATTTGTTCCTTTTAAATACAATTCTTTTCATTTGAAGTTAGTTTACTTGTAAACATTATTAATAACACATCTTCAATTAGTTATGATTTATAAACATTTCTGGAAAATAAAATCAAAACAATACAGCATCAAACAATCTTTATAGAAAATAAATGATAATTGCTACTACGTTCCATCGGATCTCCAAAAATTCAATGTTGTTAAATACAAAAATATGTGCTATTTATGTACATTTCATGGTCAATGAAGCATCATTATAGGAAAATGTACTAAATCGCACGATAATTAAGATGAGTTATATCTCATATTACAAAAATAAGTCTAGGTTAAGTATAAAAAGTAAATTATTTAATTAAAAATTAAGTTAATGTAACGTCTTTTTAAAACTAAACTTTCAACATAAAGTTACATACGATAGACAGAACAAAGGTAATATTTATACATTTATATTTCTTTTCTCAAATATGACACAGAAATTTATTATTTGATTATTCTTTTACTTCGTAGATGATATTTTCCCCAACTTGATTTTCTTAAATACATATGTTTAAAAATGAAAAAACATCAATTTTGTCTCAGATTATACATAATTAAGAATGTTTGGTATGCATATGTTAGTAAACCAATTATGCTATACAAAATATAGAAAAGAAATAAAATTCATGTTTGTCCTAACCAAATACAAATCAGATGAACGTCGACATAAATATAAAACGTGATAACTAAAAAATAGTTCAGCATTACGTATCAAGGATATTAAAAAAATGATCAAATATTCTATGATATCGGTGTATTAATAAATACAGTAATCTTCTATAGAATATGAAAGAAACCAAGTTGATAATGATACATATTGAAACCAAAAATAATAAGAAATTACGATATTTTTCCCAACTTGATTTTTGTATATACTTATATTCCAAATAAAATATCAACTTTACCACTTGTGTATTAGCAAAAGTTTAAGATTATTTTAAATCTATATGTTAGTCATCTAATTATTCCTTACAAAGTGAATGAAAGAAATGAAAATCATGATCGTACTAAACAAACATAGATAAGATGAATGTCGATGAAAATGGAAAACTTAAGAATAAAAAAGGTCAAGCTTTATGTGTTATATTTTACAAAATAACAAAGATTACACTACAAGAAAAAGGCAGAATACCGACAGCCAAGACCGACGGCTTCCGACGGCCATTTTCCGACGGCTTTCGACGGGCCGTCGGCGGCCGTCGGAAGCCGTCGCAAATTTGCGATTATACCAGCCAGCCGAGCCCTTTCTTCCTCCTCCATTTCATACGAAAAAAACCCAAAAAACCCCCCAAATTCAACCCCTAAGCTTCCAATCCCTAATTTTTAGCTTCCGGATCTTCCAACGCACTCTAATCAAGCTTCAGTACTCTTAATCTCAGGTATAATCTCTTATTTTTATGAAAAATTCAGTTTTTACCCTAATTATAGATTTGCATAAATTGATAAATTAGGGCGAATTAATGATTGCAATTGTTTCCACTAGCGTAATAACGGTTTATAGCATCACATGGTATACCAATTTCATCTTTTATCGTGAAATTGTGATAAACACGTATAATTTGTGCATGTTCATGTATATGTATTTTGTTGTGTATGCCTTGATTCGACGATTGTATACGTTATTTGGAATAAGATAAAATGATTGAATGAACTAGGAGTATTATATTGTGCACGTTTTTACTTATGACACAAAAAAAATGCATTACTCTAAATTATAATTGTGTGTATTGAAAAATGACAAAATGTTAAACCAGCCCTAAGTTGATGCGTAATACGTCGAATAAATGTGTGAAATTAATATATAAATGTGAACAGTGAGTAAAACTGTATTTTTGAGTAAAATGCGCGCATGTTAACCGACAAATGTCCCTTAGAGAGTTTTTGGCCCCGTCTGACGAGTGTTGTACATGATCGTTGTATAAATAGTCGTTTTTTTCGAAAAACGACCATTTATATTCATCTGGTACAATGTTTGTCGGATTTGTCCCTGTATTGGACAAGTTATGAACACAGTAAGAATTTACTAATTTTGTATACTACTTCGTCTCAAAAGGCAAGTATACTAATTTTTTTTCAATTATTAATTTAACGTGATTGAAAAATAATGTATCAAATTTTGAATGTACAGGCAGAGTCAGATAGAAACTCTGCAAATAGAAATAAGAATCCCGTTACTCATCGCGGAGGATCGAAGTCGTTTCAGCAGTATCGGCAGGAGTTGGTAAATTTAATTACTGAATAATAAATGTAAATAGTTTATGCTATATGATTTTAAATGTATAATAATTGTATGTAACAATCAACTTCAGGAAGCCGAGGCACATGGTCCTGTCAGCTATATGGACGTGTTCACCCGTACGCATGCTGTTGAGCATGTTAATCCAGACGGGACTGTTTCGTACACATGGCAGGACGATAAATCCAGTAAAAGCCATGTAAGCATATTTCATTTTATTCAGTATTAGTAATTGTTTTAGTTGTCAAATTATTATGAAATAAGATATGATATTATTAATTTGTCAATGCAGGAGATGTTTATGGAGCAGCGACAGAAACTCCTTTCTGATACGGGTCGAGAGCAGCTGACGACCGATGAAGAGGACATTATTTTTGAGTCCGTTATGAGTCCACCAGAGCATGGTCGACGATACGGATTTGGCAATTTAGCGGTAAATAATTTAATTTTTCTTAAAATACTTAAAATATGATATTCTTACCTTTTCAAAACAATAAACTTTGATTTTATTTATTTTTCAATTATTGCAGTCCAGTAGTCAGAGTAGGAGACGGCGGAGTAGACCTCAGAGCGAGCTAGCAAGTATAGAAGAATTACAGACTAGAGTTCAGCAGTTGGAGGAGCAGAACCGCCAACAGGCCATGCAGACGGCACAGTTATTTGAGTACATGCAGCAGTTTGGTGGCCGCTTCCCTTCATCGGCTGGCTCTGGATCTGGGGCAGATTGATTCATTGCTTTCTAATTCGTTCGTGCAGGTATGTTTAGTTTTAGTTTACAATGATTTGGTAGAAGGAACAATTAATTGTTGATATGTATAATTATGTATAATACACTTGGTTCTGTAGCTGTATCAGGATATGCATGATTAGAACAGTTATTGTTAGTATTATTGTTAATGTTGGAATGTTATGTATATTTTGTATTTTATTTTTATTCTAATTTAGTTTATTTCTGTGTCTATTGAATATTTTGGAGTATTGGTTTGCATGTTTGGTTGGATTATTGTTTATTTGATTGTGCAGTATTGATATTGTAGTGTTTGGAAGAGAAATGTGGTTGGAAGGCTCTATTTGCAGCAGATTTTAAAAAAAAACAACAGGTTTCCGACGGCTTCCGACGGCTCTCGACGGCTTATTGGTCGAAATTTTCCGGCGGTTTCCGACGGGTTCCGACGGCTTATTGGCCTGATTTCCGACGGTTTCCGACGGTTTCCGACGGCCGTCGGAAGCCGTCGGAAACCGCCGGAAACCGCCGGAAACCGTCGATAATGTATACGGCATCACCCGTCGGTAGCCGTCGGAAATACTGCTCCCCGACGCCTTCATTTCCGACGGCTTTTTCCGACGGCCGCCGACGGCTTCCGACGGCCGCCGACGGTTTTCAGCCGTCGGAAATCCCCCCTCCCCTTGTAGTGTTATGTGATAACAATGTATTAATAAACCAATAACCTTTAAAAATATAAAGGAAATCTTATTCATATTCATGCAAATTGTAACAAAAATAAGAAGAAAACAATTTTTTGAACACAAAATTTGAAGTGAAGATAATATATTTAGAGCTAGAATAAAAAATTCAACCTTAAATTAAATGAAAATAAAGGTAATAAAATAAAAAAACAAACCTTTAAATCTAGTTTGATAGATTAACAAGCCAAGTTTTTTGGAGGCTTTTGACAATTTTTCCGTGCAACTATTGAAAGCAACAAATAAAAACTTACTTTTTACGAAACATGAATAAAATGGTAAATTTTTAAGATGAATAGAAATTGAAGAACTAATGATGAATTCAATAAAAATGTAGTTAGATATTTTTTTTTAAAGAGATTGACTAAAAACTATTTGGATAGAATCTTTAAGTTGATTTAGACTGGAAATATATTTTTCATTTTTATTTTTGAATTGTGGTATACATAAATAGGGGAAGAGATAAAACAATGAATAAAAAAAGGAAGGGATGTAAAATAATGATAGAAAACAAATGAGCAATGAAAAAATTGCAATGATAACATGGAGAAGAGGAAGAAATCTCCGTTAGATCACAAAGAAATAATGATTATCAGTTCATCAAAATAACAACAACAACAACAACAACGTACATAAGAGTATTTTATCAAAGGAACAATGATATCATTAATTGCTATTGCTACGCTAATGGTAGTAATTTTGTGGAATGATTTTTAGGAGGCCTAAAATGAAAACTATACCAAAAATCAAGGAGAACGCGCTATTCAGTCTGAGAGTGAATGGGAGATAAGAATAATAAGAGTTTTGTAATTCTCTATCTTATATAATAGAATAGATATTGTACCAGCATTACAAACTATATGTAATTTAATGGAAAATTGTTTTACCACTTTTGTCAGTATTAATGTGGTAAACATCTTGAATTGTCATTTTTAGTATTTATTAAACTAATCAATATGAATATTAGTCAATTGAATTTATTTATGAAGTTTAGTTCTAAAATTACTTAATTAATTTAATTTTGTGAACTTCAATATAAACTAATATAAGAAAACTTGGTAGACTTTTGTGAATAATTGTTGATATAATGACATTATTAAACATTGATACTGGAATATAAAATGACACGAGAGGACTAGAATAACTATAGGCAGACAAATGAACATTACCAGTATTAATAGGAGAATAGTTAATCCTTTTACTTTATTATATAGACTAGTGCGTAACACGTGCGTTGCACACGGTAATGTTGTTGAAAATTATTATTTATATTCTAAGTATTGCTGAAAATATATTTTATTATGCAATATATGATAAATTTATTGTGATATATTAATCATTAACTAAGATGACTTACGACGCTCAGATATAAGGTTGAAAGTTCAATGCTTGCTAACTACATATCTCTGTAAAAATTAATATCCTAACTTAAAAAAAATTATAATCTAAAATTGTTAATATTGTAAACGTAAATAATTTATGTTATGTGATATATATTTTTATATGTATAAGCGAATAAATAACTTCACCATTTTGTTAACATGATTATTGTATATACTTTGAGTTGTCATCTTTTTTTAAATGATTTATATATGGATTAATTAACATTAAAAATTGAATTTATTTGAATAATTTGAATCAATGATCAACATAACTAATTAAATATAAGGAGTTAAATGTAAAAAAAGTTATAACTAATTAAATATAAGGTGTTAAATGTAAAAAAGTTGAAATTGAGAAGAGTTTTGTACAAATTTGTAATTGAGAAAAGCGTAGATCTTATGAATAGCTTATCTATATGTGAAATTTTTTTTTGAATTAAACATGTGAACTTTTATTCATTATTAAGTTTTCATTTTTAAACAGTTTTATCCTTATAATTAATCATAGATTTCATGTTCTTGTAGGAGGGTCGTGCTTACAAATTTGATAGTTGTAAAAGTATGTTATATAACATTTGGTTGAGTTACGAGTTGGATATAGTTTGATAACACATTGAAAGTGAGAATGTTTATATAATCTAATTTTTATCGGTGTAATATGTGCGTTCACATCATAATGCTATAAAATATAAATTTATTTTTCAAAGGTTGTTAAAAATGAAATTATATTATGTAATGATCGATAAATTGTTTGTGATAAATGAATTAGAAACTAAAAGAGTTGTTTTTATTTATGTATACATTTTATGTTGTGTGAGTTAAATATTCATATAGCTGAAAAAGGAAGAAATAATTTAATTATTTTTCTCATATATGAATATTGTATACATTGAAATCATCATAATTTTCGGGTTTATTATATAGATTAATAAATTTTAATTAATCATATTCATCTACACTATCAATAGAAAGAATTTAATGAATATGATTACACGACGTTCTTTTGAAATTTTGAAAATACCCCACCACTAATCAACGAAATCTCACCAACATCTAGCTATTAGATGCACCTACGTGCAGTTTACTCTAGTTTCAAATTTAAGATTACACAATTAGTTAAATATGTAGACTTGAATGTAAAATATTAGAATATAATTAAGTAGGGTTTCTAAGTAAATATAAAAAATTAAAACTTTATGTATTTTGAAGTTAATAGAATTTACAATGCAGTTTATGATAAATTCATTTAGTAAATAAATTATAAAACAAATTTTCTATTGTCATTAATGTATATAATTTATGTTACGTGATTTATATATACTTGCAACTAAATGATTTTTTTTACCAATTTGTTGATGCACTTGTAGTATACATGTTGAAAATTTCATATTTTAGGATTTATTAATAAATATTTTTAGTTGATTAAGTTTATCAAATAGTTTAGATTTTGGATTATGTAATTAATTTAAATGTGTGTACCATAATGCAAAATTTGAAAGAGAACCATGAAAGATTTGTAAATAATTATAGATTCTTTTAAAAATAGGTATGTAAATGTAAAATGTGTGAAAAGTTTAATAGAATAATCGTAAAGTAGTAAATTAGGTAAATTATAGGATTTTAGAAATGAAATATCATTTTTGAGAGAATTAAGGAGAACAAAGATAATTTTTAAAATTATGGAGAGAGCTTCAAATTTTAATGGATTAACAAAAGAAACATGCTCAGTTATTGCTAAAAGTACAAACAAATCAAATGGAGATTAAGTTACAACAAATGCACTGTGTAACTCGACTAATGGTATATTCGGTGGTTTATCCTCTTTTCATCCATTGCAAAATGGAAAGTAAACCCAATGCATCACAAACGGTTATTTTTAGAAAACACCTTCCTTTCTAATTTTATTTCGTTCTAATTCTGTAAAGGAAACAAATTTAATAATTATTATTATTGATATTGATCCACATACAAGGGGAAACCTTTGTTTGTTTCGTCTTCCCCAGAGGTCCAAACCCTAAATGGATAAACATCAAATTTCATCCTACCACGTGCCACGTTAGCATACGTTTCCTTGTCATATTCAGCTCCCAATTATTAAATTAACCATTTCCCAAATATTTTTTAGCTTTTCCCATTTCTATAAATACAAGCAACTCTCAGCGTCTCAATCTCCATTATTGGTTTGCTTTCCGTTAAATTCAACCATCTGGATCTTAATTCCTCAAATCATTTTTCATTGCGTTCAATATCTCATTTTTGTTATCGTTTCTGGAAAAACCATGGCAACGACGATAGGAATGATGGGTTCGGTGGGATCGTTCGCCGCGTCTTCTTCAAAGAGGCAGAACAGGGGTAGGATGGTAGTTTGTGGCAGCTTAACGGATCAGTATCGGACTTTGAGAATCAAACCCGGTGCTTCCGAATCTGAAGTTAGAAAAGCTTTTAGGCAACTTGCTCTTCAGGTTGGTTTCTTTTTCAAATTCCAGAATTTAATCTTTTTGCTTGATTAATATTTGTTCAATTATTTGATTTCGGTATATTTTGCTGAAATTGCGACTTTCGCTTGTTTGCAGTATCATCCTGACGTTTGCAAAGGGAATAATTGCGATGTTCAATTTCATAGGATAAATGAAGCTTATGATGTGAGTAAAGCATTTGATTTGTTACTTTAGCTCTTAAATTATGTATAAAGTTAGTGGTTTATTCACGATTTGGAATTTGGTGTTTTTTTGGATCATTGAAGTACAAATGGGTGATTATCATTACTTTGTACGTTTTGTTTGTATTGATCGGTTATCAAATTGTATTCGTGATTAAAAGTTTGCTTGTAAAGTTAAAATTTGAAGGCTTTTAACCAAAAAGAAAGGACAAATTAATCGTTTTAGCTCGATAAGTTACTTAAAAAAAGAAAAAGAAAAAAGCAGAATTTCCTGAACTTTCTTTGTTCAAAATTATGGTGAACAAGTTGATGAGAACAAAAGCAGTTTTACAACTTGTTTAGCAACAAACCATTTCTAAGTCTATTGTTTCAATTCTAGTGTTTGTCGGTCTTCATAAGAGTTTATTGACTAATAAGTAGAGACATATCAAATAGTGTGTGTGTATATAAGCTTTAATGTCATCCCTCTTTCGGAGCACCCCATTAGCACTTCTATCGTATCCCGAGCTACACTAGTCCAAATTCTACAAAAAAAATTCGTTGTTTAATCTACATTATGACTGTCATCTCCAAAAACTGAAGCTAAATCGAAATTTGTAATCTTCAAGTCAATTATTCACCATTAAAACGTTAATTTCAAACCATTACAATTAAATTTCAAATCTATTATGTTGTGCGCGCGCTTGTGGAAATGAGTTCCAAATTTTATGAAGATGATGATACTGAGTATGTGGATTAACATCTACAATTTTGTAATATTTGGAATGTGCAACTAAAAGGGAGGTCTCGTTGAACCTTCCTACACGAACTTCCTATACGTACATACTTATGTACATACGTACTCTTTGCAAAGAATTTGTTTCATAACTACTTTAGTTTTAAAGTCAATATGAAAACTTAAATATTTGTGTAAATAATTTAAAATGCAATAAAATGCCGTGTAAATGAATTGTAAACGCTATGTTTTTTTTGGTATTTATGACTTATCAACTTAAATCTACTTATATTGCCTTTTACACAAGTTTTTTGTGACAAACATATGAATAGTAACACCTAACCTATACCCTTTTGTGCAAGGGAAAATTGATTGGTTCAAATCAAAGAAATTATGGCGCTAAGGCACAAAAAAGTGTAGGGCGAGCCTTGGGTTCTTTTTGCATGCCTTTTTATACAAGTATGATCTACTATTTTACTAACTAAAAATTAAAATTTAAACCATATTTTGTAATTCATGCAACTATTTAAATATTTTATTAACAAAAATTTTAAATTTTAAACCATATTTTATAATTCATTTAACTATTTATGTTTTTTATTTAACTATTTTGTAAAATAAAATTTGAATTTTGCAAAAGGACGCCTCAAATTGTAAGAAGGCGCACTCAACTGTAAAATGACACACTACGTGCGTCCGAGTGTATTTTGAGCTTAGGTCCGTGCCTTGATAACTCTGGTTCAAATTAGAGTAGAAAAACAACAAACTTTGGTTAAGTTATCATCAAATAACTAACTATATGCTTATGTATATATAATGATATAGGTTGTGATGAGTAGCTTAAGAGCGAGCGAAGAAGAAGAGCAATGGCAACAACCCGAAGAGTGGGACTCGGACGAGTCGATGAGAGGAATGTACGACTCGACATGGGATATGTGGGAAGAATGGATGGGATGGGAAGGAGCTGGTATTAGAGACTACACTTCTCATATTAACCCTTACATTTAAGTAAACCTGATCCTGTCCCTTTGGTTAAAGCCATGATGAAGAAAATTAACTCTTCATGTTGTCATTATTTGTACACGTGTTCTGTAAATATTGTGGAAACTCATGTGTTATCTTTTCCTAATTTTTAACGGAAATTTTAATGTTGTTGTTTTGTGCGCTTTGTGCACTTTTAGTACCGTTTTTTGTCTTTTGACAAGGTCGGTTTAAACATACATACATATATCTAATACACATATATATGTATGTATGTATATGTATATAATGTTTTCTTTCTATCCTTTCGTATCCGACTCTATTTTTTCTGAAGGATGAATGTCCGCAATGTTTCTGTAAATATGTTTCTGAATGGATCTGTCAATTATTTGGTGTGATTAATGTGGGTGTGTTACAGTAGTGTCGTAACCGTCATTATTACCACCAACCGTAATCGTAACTGTTTTGATGGTTTCTTATAACCACTCGCCATGTCTACGATGGTTGACCATCATATTTTCAATTTTGAAGCATGTTGTTGTTATACGTCTAGTATACCAAAACAGAGAATAATCAAATATAAACTCGTCGCACAAGTTTATAACTCAGATTTCCACTACACTGGAATTCTGTAGTAAATATTATAACAATATGAACGTTGTAAATGAATTACAACAACAGCGTTATACTATTATGAATAAACAGTATAACAAAATAGAAGAAAGAATTGAGAATTCTAACCGGATAATGTCTGAGGCTCGTCGTAACGATTTCCTTAAGAATTTTATTTCAAAATTCTCCCAAGATACAACAGACGAATTCCGCTCGAAACTGTAATGAGTATATCACTCTGTGATTTGAATATAAGAACAGTAGTTAACAGAAGAGAAGAGATTAGAAAATTCAGTGAGGAAAGTGATCAGTTTTCCTACTTATTTATAGTTGTTCCGCATCCCTTCGAACGGTCGCGTCTGTAACCGTTCGTCCAAACGGTCGCGCCCGTTTCCTTTAATCGTTACTGTTCGTGTGCCTGCTTATGTTCAGTCGCGTCTCATCAGTCAGGCTGCACCTGTTCGCCTCTAACGGGTCGCACCCGCTTCTGTTCGCCTCCAACGGGTCGCACCCGCTTCTGTTCGTCACCAACGGGTCGCGCCTCTTCATTTAACCGCGTCCGCTTATGAACAGTCGCATCTGTTCGTTCGTCTGCAAATGTTAAAAAAAACCCGGCCCAGTTTTGCAGAAAAACTAGAATCATATTAGACCCGAACCCGGCCCGGCCCGGTCGGACGGACGGCGGCGGCGCGCGCGCGTGTGTGGTAGAGATGCATGATCTCCCTCCTCACAACGAAGCATACATTTGGGAGCCCCAGGCCCCCAACCTCCTCATTGCAAAGGCATATATATATTGGAATGGTTTTGAAATTTTGGCGATGTGGGACTTTATTGTATGTTTCATTCATCCTTTGGAATTCCAACAATCCCCCACATGAATGATAATATACATATCCCCCACACAAAGCGAAATATCACAGAGTATATATGGAATTTATGCTTTATCGTGGATAAGTAGATATTTCACTTTGAACTTTCCCTAGTTAAAACTTATCGGATTTACTTGGCTAATCGGTGAAATATTTCATCTTGAACCGTCAGCCTTTATTGTATATCCAGACAATAAGGTTTACGAAGCATTGATTCCCTTCTCATCCAATTTCTTGGTTGTGTTCATTTTGGTCCTGAACAGTACTTGGTTCTGCGAGTGTTATAGAGAATTTAAAGCCTTGTAAAATTCTCATAGAGCCGACCCAGCTCACACTTACATAGGTGATCGCAACCATTAAGAGTATCCTACAAATACCCCACTTGTTATGTTCAAGATATGGTCATCATTAAAAAACATAGTTTTAACCTTTAAATGCTTCTGTAGGCATGCATTTATATTATGCACCATAGGAATGGAATTGGACTATGTCCAAACAAATACATTACTTCTTGAGTTATTCAGAACTGGTTTGCCTATCGATCCTAGTCCGTGGGATCTCCAGTCGCTAGGATAGGTTTCCGTATAAGATAACTCTTGATGGTTTAGGCCTTTAAGCCCATTCCCCTCGATGCGCAGTCAATTTTCTCTCTTGATAAACCTTTAGTAAATGGATCCGCTAGGTTATCATTTGTTCTCACATAATCTATGGAAATAGTTCCATTTGAGAGTAACTGCCTAACTGTATTATGGCGTCGACGAATATGGCGTGACTTTCCATTATATACAAAGTTTTGCGCTCTGCTTAGCGCTGCTTGGTTATCACAGTGTATGCATATGGCTGGTACAGGTTTAGGCCAAAACGGAATATCTTCTAAAAAGTGACGAAGCCATTCTGCTTCTTCGCCTGCCTTATCTAATGCAATGAACTCTGATTCCATAGTGGATCGAGCTATGCATGTTTGTTTAGTAGATTTCCATGATACTGC
Source organism: Allium cepa (assembly GCA_030765085.1). Taxonomy (NCBI): domain Eukaryota; kingdom Viridiplantae; phylum Streptophyta; class Magnoliopsida; order Asparagales; family Amaryllidaceae; genus Allium; species Allium cepa. The sequence continues at coordinate 310,827,661 of CM060942.1, read as the reverse complement.
TGCCCCTGCTAGGGTAAAGACATAACCACTCGTTGATTTTGATTCCTCTGAATCTGCAATCCAGTTTGCATCACTATATCCTTCTAAGACGGCAGGATATTTTCCATAATGTAAGGAATAGTTAGTGGTATTTTTTAAATATCCAAGCACTCTCACTAGTGCTTTCCAGTGTTCCTTTCCTGGATTGCTTGTATACCTGCTCAATCGACTTACTGCATAAGCTATATCTGGTCTTGTGCAATTCATGAGATACATGAGACAGCCTATTACACGAGAATATTCCAGTTGCATTACACTCTCATTAGTGTTTTTGTGCAGTACTTCCGATGGATTAAAAGGGGTATTTACTCCTTTAATTCCAAAATTTTGAAATCTTTCAATCACTTTGTCTACATAGTGTGACTGAGACAATTCAATTCCATTAGGAGTTCGTATTATTTTGATTCCCAAAATAACGTCTGCAACTCCTAAGTCTTTCATATCGAAATTGCTAGTTAACATTTTCTTTATGGTCTCTATGACTTGAGTATTTGGACCAAATATTAGCATATCGTCTACATATAGACAAATCAGCACATATGATTGTCCAATTTGTTTATAATAAACACACTTATCGCATTCATTTATACGAAAACCATTTCTTATCATGACACTATCAAATTTTTCGTGCCATTGTTTTGGAGCTTGTTTTAGTCCGTATAATGATTTTACTAATCTACAGACTTTGTTTTCATTTCCTTTGGAAATAAATCCCTCAGGTTGCTCCATGTAAATCTCCTCATCGAGATTTCCATTTAAGAATGCTGTTTTTACATCCATCTGATGAATCTCTAGATTATAGATGGATGCAATTGCTATTAACATTCTTATAGAAGTTATTCGTGTTACCGGCGAATATGTATCAAAAAAGTCTACTCCTTCTTTTTGACGATATCCTTTGGCTACTAATCTGGCTTTATACTTGTCGATAGAGCCATCTGCTTTCATTTTCTTTTTGAAAATCCATTTGCAGCCAATTGGTTTTATTCCTGGTGGAATATCAACAATTTCCCAAGTTTTATTACTTAGAATTGAATCAATCTCACTTTGGATTGCTTCTTTCCAACATGAGGATTCAGAAGATGACATTGCTTCCTTGTACGTTTGAGGTTCGTGTTCTAACATATAAGTTAAAAAATCCGAACCAAATGTTTTGGAAGTTCTTGCCCTTATGCTTCTTCTTGGTTCAACCTCCTCGTTGTCCTGATGAGTTTCATCTTTACATGTCTCATCTCTGTTATCTCTTGTCCTTTTCGGGACAGGATTTCCATCGTTTCTTTTATGTGGGAACACATCTTCAAAGAACGAGGCATCTCTTGATTCCATGATTGTGTTTACATGAATATCATTTATATCAGACTTGAATACCAAAAATCTGTAGGCACTACTATTTTGGGCTGGCCCAAGATAATAACAATCTACTGTTTTTGGTCCAAGTTTGACTCTCTTGGGAGGCGGAACAGGAACTTTTGCCAAGCACCCCCACACTTTGAGGTATTTAAAGCTTGGTTTGTGTCCTTTCCATATCTCATATGGAATTGTTCCCGTTTTATTGTGAGGAACTTTGTTTAATATGTGATTAGACATATTTAAGGCTTCCCCCCACAAGTTCGTCGGTAGACCAGAAGTTAAAAGCATGGCAGTAATCATGTCTTTTAACGTTCTATTCTTCCTCTCGGCTACACCATTTTGTTGTGGTGAATATGGAGCCGTTGTTTGATGAATTATTCCATTTTCTTCACAGAATTGTTCAAATGGTGATTCATACTCTCCACCTCGATCAGATCTTAATATCTTGATCTTTTTATTTAACTGATTTTCTACCTCAGCCTTGTATTTTATAAACGCTGTTATTGCTTCATCTTTACGATTTAAAAGATATACATAGAAATATCGCGTATAATCGTCAATGAAAGTAATGAAATACTTTTTCCCACCTCTTGTAGGTAGTGATTTGAAATCACATAAATCTGTATGTACCAAACCTAATGGTTCGGTGCTTCTGTCAACAGATTTAAATGGTTGTTTGACCATTTTTGCTTCTACACATGTCTCACATTTGTAGTTCTTATCTACTTGGAAATTTGGAATCAATCCCAAGTTTGATAATTTCTTCATTTTTCGAAAATTTATGTGTCCTAATCTATCGTGCCATAGTAAAATTTCGTGCTCAAGCAAATAAGAAACTTCAATTTTATTAATAGCACAATCAGAATACATAGTTTTATTGCCGATAACGGCTACATTTGCCTTAAATAGGCCATCACATAAATATCCCCTTCCTATATATATTCCAGCTTTGGACAGAACCATCTTGTCTGACTCAAACACCATCTTGAATCCCTTCTTTGATAGGACTGCACCAGAGATGAGATTCTTGCGTATGTCTGGAACATGTAGCACGTCATTCAACTTGACAGTTTTTCCAGAAGTAAACTTGAGGATTACTGTGCCACTGCCTTCGATCATGGAAACTGCAGAATTACCCATGTAGAGTTTTTCTTCGTGATCGAATTTCTGATATGTAGTGGATAACATTTCCTTCTTTTTATGCTTTAGATAATTGCGGTAATCTCTCCATGACGGCGGCAGTTTTCCCGTGATGGCTTCAACCAGAAATGATTCTCCAACCTTATGACCTTCCGCCTCGAGTTCATGAATGATGATTTGCAGTTCATGCAGTTGAGCGGTTACTAGTTTGGAGTCAACCATCTTGTAGTCCATGAATTTGTCTACAATAAATTTCTTAAGACTGATATTCTGCGTCTTGTATTTTGCGGTAAGTGCATTCCAGAGTTCTTTTGACGTCTTTAAAGGCTGATATACTTTGTATAGCACCTTGTCGAGACAATTCAGAATATAGTTTCTGCATAAAAAATCGGAATGCTTCCACATATTCACCTCTGCTTCCTTGCCTGTTGCAGGAATCGGTTCCTCCTCGTCGAGGTACTTTTGTAGACCGAGCGTGGTGAGATAAAATAACATCTGATTCTGTCATGTCAAGAAATCATCACCATCTCCCTTGAACGGTTCAGGTCTGTTGTGAGTAGTATTCTTTGAAAATTCTACAGCTGCCATCTCTGTTTTAGTAAGAAAACAGTAAAATTCTTAAGATGTTATACGTCTAGTATACCAAAACAGAGAATAATCAAATATAAACTCGTCGCACAAGTTTATAACTCAGATTTCCACTACACTGGAATTCTGTAGTAAATATTATAACAATATGAACGTTGTAAATGAATTACAACAACAGCGTTATACTATTATGAATAAACAGTATAACAAAATAGAAGAAAGAATTGAGAATTCTAACCGGATAATGTCTGAGGCTCGTCGTAACGATTTCCTTAAGAATTTTATTTCAAAATTCTCCCAAGATACAACAGACGAATTCCGCTCGAAACTGTAATGAGTATATCACTCTGTGATTTGAATATAAGAACAGTAGTTAACAGAAGAGAAGAGATTAGAAAATTCAGTGAGGAAAGTGATCAGTTTTCCTACTTATTTATAGTTGTTCCGCATCCCTTCGAACGGTCGCGTCTGTAACCGTTCGTCCAAACGGTCGCGCCCGTTTCCTTTAATCGTTACTGTTCGTGTGCCTGCTTATGTTCAGTCGCGTCTCATCAGTCAGGCTGCACCTGTTCGCCTCTAACGGGTCGCACCCGCTTCTGTTCGCCTCCAACGGGTCGCACCCGCTTCTGTTCGTCACCAACGGGTCGCGCCTCTTCATTTAACCGCGTCCGCTTATGAACAGTCGCATCTGTTCGTTCGTCTGCAAATGTTAAAAAAAACCCGGCCCAGTTTTGCAGAAAAATTAGAATCATATTAGACCCGAACCCGGGCCCGGCCCGGCCCGGTCGGACGGACGGCGGCGGCGCGCGCGCGTGTGTGGTAGAGATGCATGATCTCCCTCCTCACAACGAAGCATACATTTGGGAGCCCCAGGCCCCCAACCTCCTCATTGCAAAGCCATATATATATTGGAATGGTTTTGAAATTTTGGCGATGTGGGACTTTATTGTATGTTTCATTCATCCTTTGGAATTTCAACAATCCCCCACTTGAATGATAATATACATATCCCCCACACAAAGCGAAATATCACAGAGTATATATGGAATTTATGCTTTATCGTGGATAAGTAGATATTTCACTTTGAACTTTCCCTAGTTAAAACTTATCGGATTTACTTGGCTAATCGGTGAAATATTTCATCTTGAACCGTCAGCCTTTATTGTATATCCAGACAATAAGGTTTACGAAGCATTGATTCCCTTCTCATCCAATTTCTTGGTTGTGTTCATTTTGGTCCTGAACAGTACTTGGTTCTGCGAGTGTTATAGAGAATTTAAAGCCTTGTAAAATTCTCATAGAGCCGACCCAGCTCACACTTACATAGGTGATCGCAACCATTAAGAGTATCCTACAAATACCCCACTTGTTATGTTCAAGATATGGTCATCATTAAAAAACATAGTTTTAACCTTTAAATGCTTCTGTAGGCATGCATTTATATTATGCACCATAGGAATGGAATTGGACTATGTCCAAACAAATACATTACTTCTTGAGTTATTCAGAACTGGTTTGCCTATCGATCCTAGTCCGTGGGATCTCCAGTCGCTAGGATAGGTTTCCGTATAAGATAACTCTTGATGGTTTAGGCCTTTAAGCTCATTCCCCTCGATGCGCAGTCAATTTTCTCTCTTGATAAACCTTTAGTAAATGGATCCGCTAGGTTATCATTTGTTCTCACATAATCTATGGAAATAGTTCCATTTGAGAGTAACTGCCTAACTGTATTATGGCGTCGACGAATATGGCGTGACTTTCCATTATATACAAAGTTTTGCGCTCTGCTTAGCGCTGCTTGGTTATCACAGTGTATGCATATGGCTGGTACAGGTTTAGGCCAAAACGGAATATCTTCTAAAAAGTGACGAAGCCATTCTGCTTCTTCGCCTGCCTTATCTAATGCAATGAACTCTGATTCCATAGTGGATCGAGCTATGCATGTTTGTTTAGTAGATTTCCATGATACTGCTGCCCCTGCTAGGGTAAAGACATAACCACTCGTTGATTTTGATTCCTCTGAATCTGCAATCCAGTTTGCATCACTATATCCTTCTAAGACGGCAGGATATTTTCCATAATGTAAGGAATAGTTAGTGGTATTTTTTAAATATCCAAGCACTCTCACTAGTGCTTTCCAGTGTTCCTTTCCTGGATTGCTTGTATACCTGCTCAATCGACTTACTGCATAAGCTATATCTGGTCTTGTGCAATTCATGAGATACATGAGACAGCCTATTACACGAGAATATTCCAGTTGCATTACACTCTCATTAGTGTTTTTGTGCAGTACTTCCGATGGATTAAAAGGGGTATTTACTCCTTTAATTCCAAAATTTTGAAATCTTTCAATCACTTTGTCTACATAGTGTGACTGAGACAATTCAATTCCATTAGGAGTTCGTATTATTTTGATTCCCAAAATAACGTCTGCAACTCCTAAGTCTTTCATATCGAAATTGCTAGTTAACATTTTCTTTATGGTCTCTATGACTTGAGTATTTGGACCAAATATTAGCATATCGTCTACATATAGACAAATCAGCACATATGATTGTCCAATTTGTTTATAATAAACACACTTATCGCATTCATTTATACGAAAACCATTTCTTATCATGACACTATCAAATTTTTCGTGCCATTGTTTTGGAGCTTGTTTTAGTCCGTATAATGATTTTACTAATCTACAGACTTTGTTTTCATTTCCTTTGGAAATAAATCCCTCAGGTTGCTCCATGTAAATCTCCTCATCGAGATTTCCATTTAAGAATGCTGTTTTTACATCCATCTGATGAATCTCTAGATTATAGATGGATGCAATTGCTATTAACATTCTTATAGAAGTTATTCGTGTTACCGGCGAATATGTATCAAAAAAGTCTACTCCTTCTTTTTGACGATATCCTTTGGCTACTAATCTGGCTTTATACTTGTCGATAGAGCCATCTGCTTTCATTTTCTTTTTGAAAATCCATTTGCAGCCAATTGGTTTTATTCCTGGTGGAATATCAACAATTTCCCAAGTTTTATTACTTAGAATTGAATCAATCTCACTTTGGATTGCTTCTTTCCAACATGAGGATTCAGAAGATGACATTGCTTCCTTGTACGTTTGAGGTTCGTGTTCTAACATATAAGTTAAAAAATCCGAACCAAATGTTTTGGAAGTTCTTGCCCTTATGCTTCTTCTTGGTTCAACCTCCTCGTTGTCCTGATGAGTTTCATCTTTACATGTCTCATCTCTGTTATCTCTTGTCCTTTTCGGGACAGGATTTCCATCGTTTCTTTTATGTGGGAACACATCTTCAAAGAACGAGGCATCTCTTGATTCCATGATTGTGTTTACATGAATATCATTTATATCAGACTTGAATACCAAAAATCTGTAGGCACTACTATTTTGGGCTGGCCCAAGATAATAACAATCTACTGTTTTTGGTCCAAGTTTGACTCTCTTGGGAGGCGGAACAGGAACTTTTGCCAAGCACCCCCACACTTTGAGGTATTTAAAGCTTGGTTTGTGTCCTTTCCATATCTCATATGGAATTGTTTCCGTTTTATTGTGAGGAACTTTGTTTAATATGTGATTAGACATATTTAAGGCTTCCCCCCACAAGTTCGTCGGTAGACCAGAAGTTAAAAGCATGGCAGTAATCATGTCTTTTAACGTTCTATTCTTCCTCTCGGCTACACCATTTTGTTGTGGTGAATATGGAGCCGTTGTTTGATGAATTATTCCATTTTCTTCACAGAATTGTTCAAATGGTGATTCATACTCTCCACCTCGATCAGATCTTAATATCTTGATCTTTTTATTTAACTGATTTTCTACCTCAGCCTTGTATTTTATAAACGCTGTTATTGCTTCATCTTTACGATTTAAAAGATATACATAGAAATATCGCGTATAATCGTCAATGAAAGTAATGAAATACTTTTTCCCACCTCTTGTAGGTAGTGATTTGAAATCACATAAATCTGTATGTACCAAACCTAATGGTTCGGTGCTTCTGTCAACAGATTTAAATGGTTGTTTGACCATTTTTGCTTCTACACATGTCTCACATTTGTAGTTCTTATCTACTTGGAAATTTGGAATCAATCCCAAGTTTGATAATTTCTTCATTTTTCGAAAATTTATGTGTCCTAATCTATCGTGCCATAGTAAAATTTCGTGCTCAAGCAAATAAGAAACTTCAATTTTATTAATAGCACAATCAGAATACATAGTTTTATTGCCGATAACGGCTACATTTGCCTTAAATAGGCCATCACATAAATATCCCCTTCCTATATATATTCCAGCTTTGGACAGAACCATCTTGTCTGACTCAAACACCATCTTGAATCCCTTCTTTGATAGGACTGCACCAGAGATGAGATTCTTGCGTATGTCTGGAACATGTAGCACGTCATTCAACTTGACAGTTTTTCCAGAAGTAAACTTGAGGATTACTGTGCCACTGCCTTCGATCATGGAAACTGCAGAATTACCCATGTAGAGTTTTTCTTCGTGATCGAATTTCTGATATGTAGTGGATAACATTTCCTTCTTTTTATGCTTTAGATAATTGCGGTAATCTCTCCATGACGGCGGCAGTTTTTCCGTGATGGCTTCAACCAGAAATGATTCTCCAACCTTATGACCTTCCGCCTCGAGTTCATGAATGATGATTTGCAGTTCATGCAGTTGAGCGGTTACTAGTTTGGAGTCAACCATCTTGTAGTCCATGAATTTGTCTACAATAAATTTCTTAAGACTGATATTCTGCGTCTTGTATTTTGCGGTAAGTGCATTCCAGAGTTCTTTTGACGTCTTTAAAGGCTGATATACTTTGTATAGCACCTTGTCGAGACAATTCAGAATATAGTTTCTGCATAAAAAATCGGAATGCTTCCACATATTCACCTCTGCTTCCTTGCCTGTTGCAGGAATCGGTTCCTCCTCGTCGAGGTACTTTTGTAGACCGAGCGTGGTGAGATAAAATAACATCTGATTCTGTCATGTCAAGAAATCATCACCATCTCCCTTGAACGGTTCAGGTCTGTTGTGAGTAGTATTCTTTGAAAATTCTACAGCTGCCATCTCTGTTTTAGTAAGAAAACAGTAAAATTCTTAAGATGTTATACGTCTAGTATACCAAAACAGAGAATAATCAAATATAAACTCGTCGCACAAGTTTATAACTCAGATTTCCACTACACTGGAATTCTGTAGTAAATATTATAACAATATGAACGTTGTAAATGAATTACAACAACAGCGTTATACTATTATGAATAAACAGTATAACAAAATAGAAGAAAGAATTGAGAATTCTAACCGGATAATGTCTGAGGCTCGTCGTAACGATTTCCTTAAGAATTTTATTTCAAAATTCTCCCAAGATACAACAGACGAATTCCGCTCGAAACTGTAATGAGTATATCACTCTGTGATTTGAATATAAGAACAGTAGTTAACAGAAGAGAAGAGATTAGAAAATTCAGTGAGGAAAGTGATCAGTTTTCCTACTTATTTATAGTTGTTCCGCATCCCTTCGAACGGTCGCGTCTGTAACCGTTCGTCCAAACGGTCGCGCCCGTTTCCTTTAATCGTTACTGTTCGTGTGCCTGCTTATGTTCAGTCGCGTCTCATCAGTCAGGCTGCACCTGTTCGCCTCTAACGGGTCGCACCCGCTTCTGTTCGCCTCCAACGGGTCGCACCCGCTTCTGTTCGTCACCAACGGGTCGCGCCTCTTCATTTAACCGCGTCCGCTTATGAACAGTCGCATCTGTTCGTTCGTCTGCAAATGTTAAAAAAAACCCGGCCCAGTTTTGCAGAAAAACTAGAATCATATTAGACCCGAACCCGAACCCGAACCCGAACCGGCCCGGTCGGACGGACGGCGGCGGCGCGCGCGCGTGTGTGGTAGAGATGCATGATCTCCCTCCTCACAACGAAGCATACATTTGGGAGCCCCAGGCCCCCAACCTCCTCATTGCAAAGCCATATATATATTGGAATGGTTTTGAAATTTTGGCGATGTGGGACTTTATTGTATGTTTCATTCATCCTTTGGAATTTCAACAATCCCCCACATGAATGATAATATACATATCCCCCACACAAAGCGAAATATCACAGAGTATATATGGAATTTATGCTTTATCGTCGATAAGTAGATATTTCACTTTGAACTTTCCCTAGTTAAAACTTATCGGATTTACTTGGCTAATCGGTGAAATATTTCATCTTGAACCGTCAGCCTTTATTGTATATCCAGACAATAAGGTTTACGAAGCATTGATTCCCTTCTCATCCAATTTCTTGGTTGTGTTCATTTTGGTCCTGAACAGTACTTGGTTCTGCGAGTGTTATAGAGAATTTAAAGCCTTGTAAAATTCTCATAGAGCCGACCCAGCTCACACTTACATAGGTGATCGCAACCATTAAGAGTATCCTACAAATACCCCACTTGTTATGTTCAAGATATGGTCATCATTAAAAAACATAGTTTTAACCTTTAAATGCTTCTGTAGGCATGCATTTATATTATGCACCATAGGAATGGAATTGGACTATGTCCAAACAAATACATTACTTCTTGAGTTATTCAGAACTGGTTTGCCTATCGATCCTAGTCCGTGGGATCTCCAGTCGCTAGGATAGGTTTCCGTATAAGATAACTCTTGATGGTTTAGGCCTTTAAGCCCATTCCCCTCGATGCGCAGTCAATTTTCTCTCTTGATAAACCTTTAGTAAATGGATCCGCTAGGTTATCATTTGTTCTCACATAATCTATGGAAATAGTTCCATTTGAGAGTAACTGCCTAACTGTATTATGGCGTCGACGAATATGGCGTGACTTTCCATTATATACAAAGTTTTGCGCTCTGCTTAGCGCTGCTTGGTTATCACAGTGTATGCATATGGCTGGTACAGGTTTAGGCCAAAACGGAATATCTTCTAAAAAGTGACGAAGCCATTCTGCTTCTTCGCCTGCCTTATCTAATGCAATGAACTCTGATTCCATAGTGGATCGAGCTATGCATGTTTGTTTAGTAGATTTCCATGATACTGCTGCCCCTGCTAGGGTAAAGACATAACCACTCGTTGATTTTGATTCCTCTGAATCTGCAATCCAGTTTGCATCACTATATCCTTCTAAGACGGCAGGATATTTTCCATAATGTAAGGAATAGTTAGTGGTATTTTTTAAATATCCAAGCACTCTCACTAGTGCTTTCCAGTGTTCCTTTCCTGGATTGCTTGTATACCTGCTCAATCGACTTACTGCATAAGCTATATCTGGTCTTGTGCAATTCATGAGATACATGAGACAGCCTATTACACGAGAATATTCCAGTTGCATTACACTCTCATTAGTGTTTTTGTGCAGTACTTCCGATGGATTAAAAGGGGTATTTACTCCTTTAATTCCAAAATTTTGAAATCTTTCAATCACTTTGTCTACATAGTGTGACTGAGACAATTCAATTCCATTAGGAGTTCGTATTATTTTGATTCCCAAAATAACGTCTGCAACTCCTAAGTCTTTCATATCGAAATTGCTAGTTAACATTTTCTTTATGGTCTCTATGACTTGAGTATTTGGACCAAATATTAGCATATCGTCTACATATAGACAAATCAGCACATATGATTGTCCAATTTGTTTATAATAAACACACTTATCGCATTCATTTATACGAAAACCATTTCTTATCATGACACTATCAAATTTTTCGTGCCATTGTTTTGGAGCTTGTTTTAGTCCGTATAATGATTTTACTAATCTACAGACTTTGTTTTCATTTCCTTTGGAAATAAATCCCTCAGGTTGCTCCATGTAAATCTCCTCATCGAGATTTCCATTTAAGAATGCTGTTTTTACATCCATCTGATGAATCTCTAGATTATAGATGGATGCAATTGCTATTAACATTCTTATAGAAGTTATTCGTGTTACCGGCGAATATGTATCAAAAAAGTCTACTCCTTCTTTTTGACGATATCCTTTGGCTACTAATCTGGCTTTATACTTGTCGATAGAGCCATCTGCTTTCATTTTCTTTTTGAAAATCCATTTGCAGCCAATTGGTTTTATTCCTGGTGGAATATCAACAATTTCCCAAGTTTTATTACTTAGAATTGAATCAATCTCACTTTGGATTGCTTCTTTCCAACATGAGGATTCAGAAGATGACATTGCTTCCTTGTACGTTTGAGGTTCGTGTTCTAACATATAAGTTAAAAAATCCGAACCAAATGTTTTGGAAGTTCTTGCCCTTATGCTTCTTCTTGGTTCAACCTCCTCGTTGTCCTGATGAGTTTCATCTTTACATGTCTCATCTCTGTTATCTCTTGTCCTTTTCGGGACAGGATTTCCATCGTTTCTTTTATGTGGGAACACATCTTCAAAGAACGAGGCATCTCTTGATTCCATGATTGTGTTTACATGAATATCATTTATATCAGACTTGAATACCAAAAATCTGTAGGCACTACTATTTTGGGCTGGCCCAAGATAATAACAATCTACTGTTTTTGGTCCAAGTTTGACTCTCTTGGGAGGCGGAACAGGAACTTTTGCCAAGCACCCCCACACTTTGAGGTATTTAAAGCTTGGTTTGTGTCCTTTCCATATCTCATATGGAATTGTTCCCGTTTTATTGTGAGGAACTTTGTTTAATATGTGATTAGACATATTTAAGGCTTCCCCCCACAAGTTCGTCGGTAGACCAGAAGTTAAAAGCATGGCAGTAATCATGTCTTTTAACGTTCTATTCTTCCTCTCGGCTACACCATTTTGTTGTGGTGAATATGGAGCCGTTGTTTGATGAATTATTCCATTTTCTTCACAGAATTGTTCAAATGGTGATTCATACTCTCCACCTCGATCAGATCTTAATATCTTGATCTTTTTATTTAACTGATTTTCTACCTCAGCCTTGTATTTTATAAACGCTGTTATTGCTTCATCTTTACGATTTAAAAGATATACATAGCAATATCGCGTATAATCGTCAATGAAAGTAATGAAATACTTTTTCCCACCCCTTGTAGGTAGTGATTTGAAATCACATAAATCTGTATGTACCAAACCTAATGGTTCGGTGCTTCTGTCAACAGATTTAAATGGTTGTTTGACCATTTTTGCTTCTACACATGTCTCACATTTGTAGTTCTTATCTACTTGGAAATTTGGAATCAATCCCAAGTTTGATAATTTCTTCATTTTTCGAAAATTTATGTGTCCTAATCTATCGTGCCATAGTAAAATTTCGTGCTCAAGCAAATAAGAAACTTCAATTTTATTAATAGCACAATCAGAATACATAGTTTTATTGCCGATAACGGCTACATTTGCCTTAAATAGGCCATCACATAAATATCCCCTTCCTATATATATTCCAGCTTTGGACAGAACCATCTTGTCTGACTCAAACACCATCTTGAATCCCTTCTTTGATAGGACTGCACCAGAGATGAGATTCTTGCGTATGTCTGGAACATGTAGCACGTCATTCAACTTGACAGTTTTTCCAGAAGTAAACTTGAGGATTACTGTGCCACTGCCTTCGATCATGGAAACTGCAGAATTACCCATGTAGAGTTTTTCTTCGTGATCGAATTTCTGATATGTAGTGGATAACATTTCCTTCTTTTTATGCTTTAGATAATTGCGGTAATCTCTCCATGACGGCGGCAGTTTTTCCGTGATGGCTTCAACCAGAAATGATTCTCCAACCTTATGACCTTCCGCCTCGAGTTCATGAATGATGATTTGCAGTTCATGCAGTTGAGCGGTTACTAGTTTGGAGTCAACCATCTTGTAGTCCATGAATTTGTCTACAATAAATTTCTTAAGACTGATATTCTGCGTCTTGTATTTTGCGGTAAGTGCATTCCAGAGTTCTTTTGACGTCTTTAAAGGCTGATATACTTTGTATAGCACCTTGTCGAGACAATTCAGAATATAGTTTCTGCATAAAAAATCGGAATGCTTCCACATATTCACCTCTGCTTCCTTGCCTGTTGCAGGAATCGGTTCCTCCTCGTCGAGGTACTTTTGTAGACCGAGCGTGGTGAGATAAAATAACATCTGATTCTGTCATGTCAAGAAATCATCACCATCTCCCTTGAACGGTTCAGGTCTGTTGTGAGTAGTATTCTTTGAAAATTCTACAGCTGCCATCTCTGTTTTAGTAAGAAAACAGTAAAATTCTTAAGATGTTATACGTCTAGTATACCAAAACAGAGAATAATCAAATATAAACTCGTCGCACAAGTTTATAACTCAGATTTCCACTACACTGGAATTCTGTAGTAAATATTATAACAATATGAACGTTGTAAATGAATTACAACAACAGCGTTATACTATTATGAATAAACAGTATAACAAAATAGAAGAAAGAATTGAGAATTCTAACCGGATAATGTCTGAGGCTCGTCGTAACGATTTCCTTAAGAATTTTATTTCAAAATTCTCCCAAGATACAACAGACGAATTCCGCTCGAAACTGTAATGAGTATATCACTCTGTGATTTGAATATAAGAACAGTAGTTAACAGAAGAGAAGAGATTAGAAAATTCAGTGAGGAAAGTGATCAGTTTTCCTACTTATTTATAGTTGTTCCGCATCCCTTCGAACGGTCGCGTCTGTAACCGTTCGTCCAAACGGTCGCGCCCGTTTCCTTTAATCGTTACTGTTCGTGTGCCTGCTTATGTTCAGTCGCGTCTCATCAGTCAGGCTGCACCTGTTCGCCTCTAACGGGTCGCACCCGCTTCTGTTCGCCTCCAACGGGTCGCACCCGCTTCTGTTCGTCACCAACGGGTCGCGCCTCTTCATTTAACCGCGTCCGCTTATGAACAGTCGCATCTGTTCGTTCGTCTGCAAATGTTAAAAAAAACCCGGCCCAGTTTTGCAGAAAAATTAGAATCATATTAGACCCGAACCCGAACCCGAACCCGAACCGGCCCGGTCGGACGGACGGCGGCGGCGCGCGCGCGTGTGTGGTAGAGATGCATGATCTCCCTCCTCACAACGAAGCATACATTTGGGAGCCCCAGGCCCCCAACCTCCTCATTGCAAAGCCATATATATATTGGAATGGTTTTGAAATTTTGGCGATGTGGGACTTTATTGTATGTTTCATTCATCCTTTGGAATTTCAACAATCCCCCACATGAATGATAATATACATATCCCCCACACAAAGCGAAATATCACAGAGTATATATGGAATTTATGCTTTATCGTCGATAAGTAGATATTTCACTTTGAACTTTCCCTAGTTAAAACTTATCGGATTTACTTGGCTAATCGGTGAAATATTTCATCTTGAACCGTCAGCCTTTATTGTATATCCAGACAATAAGGTTTACGAAGCATTGATTCCCTTCTCATCCAATTTCTTGGTTGTGTTCATTTTGGTCCTGAACAGTACTTGGTTCTGCGAGTGTTATAGAGAATTTAAAGCCTTGTAAAATTCTCATAGAGCCGACCCAGCTCACACTTACATAGGTGATCGCAACCATTAAGAGTATCCTACAAATACCCCACTTGTTATGTTCAAGATATGGTCATCATTAAAAAACATAGTTTTAACCTTTAAATGCTTCTGTAGGCATGCATTTATATTATGCACCATAGGAATGGAATTGGACTATGTCCAAACAAATACATTACTTCTTGAGTTATTCAGAACTGGTTTGCCTATCGATCCTAGTCCGTGGGATCTCCAGTCGCTAGGATAGGTTTCCGTATAAGATAACTCTTGATGGTTTAGGCCTTTAAGCCCATTCCCCTCGATGCGCAGTCAATTTTCTCTCTTGATAAACCTTTAGTAAATGGATCCGCTAGGTTATCATTTGTTCTCACATAATCTATGGAAATAGTTCCATTTGAGAGTAACTGCCTAACTGTATTATGGCGTCGACGAATATGGCGTGACTTTCCATTATATACAAAGTTTTGCGCTCTGCTTAGCGCTGCTTGGTTATCACAGTGTATGCATATGGCTGGTACAGGTTTAGGCCAAAACGGAATATCTTCTAAAAAGTGACGAAGCCATTCTGCTTCTTCGCCTGCCTTATCTAATGCAATGAACTCTGATTCCATAGTGGATCGAGCTATGCATGTTTGTTTAGTAGATTTCCATGATACTGCTGCCCCTGCTAGGGTAAAGACATAACCACTCGTTGATTTTGATTCCTCTGAATCTGCAATCCAGTTTGCATCACTATATCCTTCTAAGACGGCAGGATATTTTCCATAATGTAAGGAATAGTTAGTGGTATTTTTTAAATATCCAAGCACTCTCACTAGTGCTTTCCAGTGTTCCTTTCCTGGATTGCTTGTATACCTGCTCAATCGACTTACTGCATAAGCTATATCTGGTCTTGTGCAATTCATGAGATACATGAGACAGCCTATTACACGAGAATATTCCAGTTGCATTACACTCTCATTAGTGTTTTTGTGCAGTACTTCCGATGGATTAAAAGGGGTATTTACTCCTTTAATTCCAAAATTTTGAAATCTTTCAATCACTTTGTCTACATAGTGTGACTGAGACAATTCAATTCCATTAGGAGTTCGTATTATTTTGATTCCCAAAATAACGTCTGCAACTCCTAAGTCTTTCATATCGAAATTGCTAGTTAACATTTTCTTTATGGTCTCTATGACTTGAGTATTTGGACCAAATATTAGCATATCGTCTACATATAGACAAATCAGCACATATGATTGTCCAATTTGTTTATAATAAACACACTTATCGCATTCATTTATACGAAAACCATTTCTTATCATGACACTATCAAATTTTTCGTGCCATTGTTTTGGAGCTTGTTTTAGTCCGTATAATGATTTTACTAATCTACAGACTTTGTTTTCATTTCCTTTGGAAATAAATCCCTCAGGTTGCTCCATGTAAATCTCCTCATCGAGATTTCCATTTAAGAATGCTGTTTTTACATCCATCTGATGAATCTCTAGATTATAGATGGATGCAATTGCTATTAACATTCTTATAGAAGTTATTCGTGTTACCGGCGAATATGTATCAAAAAAGTCTACTCCTTCTTTTTGACGATATCCTTTGGCTACTAATCTGGCTTTATACTTGTCGATAGAGCCATCTGCTTTCATTTTCTTTTTGAAAATCCATTTGCAGCCAATTGGTTTTATTCCTGGTGGAATATCAACAATTTCCCAAGTTTTATTACTTAGAATTGAATCAATCTCACTTTGGATTGCTTCTTTCCAACATGAGGATTCAGAAGATGACATTGCTTCCTTGTACGTTTGAGGTTCGTGTTCTAACATATAAGTTAAAAAATCCGAACCAAATGTTTTGGA
This sequence comes from Allium cepa, assembly GCA_030765085.1. Taxonomy (NCBI): domain Eukaryota; kingdom Viridiplantae; phylum Streptophyta; class Magnoliopsida; order Asparagales; family Amaryllidaceae; genus Allium; species Allium cepa. Next base: position 310,811,185 of record CM060942.1, on the reverse strand, counting down.
AGTTCTTGCCCTTATGCTTCTTCTTGGTTCAACCTCCTCGTTGTCCTGATGAGTTTCATCTTTACATGTCTCATCTCTGTTATCTCTTGTCCTTTTCGGGACAGGATTTCCATCGTTTCTTTTATGTGGGAACACATCTTCAAAGAACGAGGCATCTCTTGATTCCATGATTGTGTTTACATGAATATCATTTATATCAGACTTGAATACCAAAAATCTGTAGGCACTACTATTTTGGGCTGGCCCAAGATAATAACAATCTACTGTTTTTGGTCCAAGTTTGACTCTCTTGGGAGGCGGAACAGGAACTTTTGCCAAGCACCCCCACACTTTGAGGTATTTAAAGCTTGGTTTGTGTCCTTTCCATATCTCATATGGAATTGTTCCCGTTTTATTGTGAGGAACTTTGTTTAATATGTGATTAGACATATTTAAGGCTTCCCCCCACAAGTTCGTCGGTAGACCAGAAGTTAAAAGCATGGCAGTAATCATGTCTTTTAACGTTCTATTCTTCCTCTCGGCTACACCATTTTGTTGTGGTGAATATGGAGCCGTTGTTTGATGAATTATTCCATTTTCTTCACAGAATTGTTCAAATGGTGATTCATACTCTCCACCTCGATCAGATCTTAATATCTTGATCTTTTTATTTAACTGATTTTCTACCTCAGCCTTGTATTTTATAAACGCTGTTATTGCTTCATCTTTACGATTTAAAAGATATACATAGCAATATCGCGTATAATCGTCAATGAAAGTAATGAAATACTTTTTCCCACCTCTTGTAGGTAGTGATTTGAAATCACATAAATCTGTATGTACCAAACCTAATGGTTCGGTGCTTCTGTCAACAGATTTAAATGGTTGTTTGACCATTTTTGCTTCTACACATGTCTCACATTTGTAGTTCTTATCTACTTGGAAATTTGGAATCAATCCCAAGTTTGATAATTTCTTCATTTTTCGAAAATTTATGTGTCCTAATCTATCGTGCCATAGTAAAATTTCGTGCTCAAGCAAATAAGAAACTTCAATTTTATTAATAGCACAATCAGAATACATAGTTTTATTGCCGATAACGGCTACATTTGCCTTAAATAGGCCATCACATAAATATCCCCTTCCTATATATATTCCAGCTTTGGACAGAACCATCTTGTCTGACTCAAACACCATCTTGAATCCCTTCTTTGATAGGACTGCACCAGAGATGAGATTCTTGCGTATGTCTGGAACATGTAGCACGTCATTCAACTTGACAGTTTTTCCAGAAGTAAACTTGAGGATTACTGTGCCACTGCCTTCGATCATGGAAACTGCAGAATTACCCATGTAGAGTTTTTCTTCGTGATCGAATTTCTGATATGTAGTGGATAACATTTCCTTCTTTTTATGCTTTAGATAATTGCGGTAATCTCTCCATGACGGCGGCAGTTTTTCCGTGATGGCTTCAACCAGAAATGATTCTCCAACCTTATGACCTTCCGCCTCGAGTTCATGAATGATGATTTGCAGTTCATGCAGTTGAGCGGTTACTAGTTTGGAGTCAACCATCTTGTAGTCCATGAATTTGTCTACAATAAATTTCTTAAGACTGATATTCTGCGTCTTGTATTTTGCGGTAAGTGCATTCCAGAGTTCTTTTGACGTCTTTAAAGGCTGATATACTTTGTATAGCACCTTGTCGAGACAATTCAGAATATAGTTTCTGCATAAAAAATCGGAATGCTTCCACATATTCACCTCTGCTTCCTTGCCTGTTGCAGGAATCGGTTCCTCCTCGTCGAGGTACTTTTGTAGACCGAGCGTGGTGAGATAAAATAACATCTGATTCTGTCATGTCAAGAAATCATCACCATCTCCCTTGAACGGTTCAGGTCTGTTGTGAGTAGTATTCTTTGAAAATTCTACAGCTGCCATCTCTGTTTTAGTAAGAAAACAGTAAAATTCTTAAGATGTTATACGTCTAGTATACCAAAACAGAGAATAATCAAATATAAACTCGTCGCACAAGTTTATAACTCAGATTTCCACTACACTGGAATTCTGTAGTAAATATTATAACAATATGAACGTTGTAAATGAATTACAACAACAGCGTTATACTATTATGAATAAACAGTATAACAAAATAGAAGAAAGAATTGAGAATTCTAACCGGATAATGTCTGAGGCTCGTCGTAACGATTTCCTTAAGAATTTTATTTCAAAATTCTCCCAAGATACAACAGACGAATTCCGCTCGAAACTGTAATGAGTATATCACTCTGTGATTTGAATATAAGAACAGTAGTTAACAGAAGAGAAGAGATTAGAAAATTCAGTGAGGAAAGTGATCAGTTTTCCTACTTATTTATAGTTGTTCCGCATCCCTTCGAACGGTCGCGTCTGTAACCGTTCGTCCAAACGGTCGCGCCCGTTTCCTTTAATCGTTACTGTTCGTGTGCCTGCTTATGTTCAGTCGCGTCTCATCAGTCAGGCTGCACCTGTTCGCCTCTAACGGGTCGCACCCGCTTCTGTTCGTCACCAACGGGTCGCGCCTCTTCATTTAACCGCGTCCGCTTATGAACAGTCGCATCTGTTCGTTCGTCTGCAAATGTTAAAAAAAACCCGGCCCAGTTTTGCAGAAAAATTAGAATCATATTAGACCCGAACCCGAACCCGGGCCCGGCCCGGACGGACGGCGGCGACGCGCGTGGTAGAGATGCATGATCTCCCTCCTCTCAACGAAGCATACATTTGGGAGCCCCAGGCCCCCAACCTCCTCATTGCAAAGCCATATATATATTGGAATGGTTTTGAAATTTTGGCGATGTGGGACTTTATTGTATGTTTCATTCATCCTTTGGAATTCCAACAGTTGTATATATATTTTCAATTATATACATTATTGATGATAAAATAGTATGGCTTTAACTGTTTTTTGTAAATTTTTTTATAAACAACCAATATGTATGCACATATTATTAATGTCCAGGTTATTTCTTTAACTTAAACTACTAATTTTTATGCTTTAATGTTAAATATTATACAAAACAATCATGTATGGTAGATATGGTTAGATGCGGTCATCTAAATCTTCAATCGTTACCGTAACTATTACAGTTATAGATGGTAATCGCATGAATGGTTGAACGGTTGATGGATCAACCGTAACCATTCTAGAATAATGTGCAGATATATATTCCATCCTTATTTATCTTATAAAAAACTCATTTGTCTTTTCGTGCGAATGGTTTATGGGTCGAGCAAATTATTTGAAATCATTTCCACAACTCATCCAAAATAGTGTTTTAAATTGAAGGTTAAAATAAATATTTTAAAAAGCCCAACGATCAAAAACAAATTTCAAATTTTGCATAGACGATTCACTTCAATTCTGAATTTATTTTTACCCAGAATGGGGATTTTAGAAGAGAAAAGTGACTCATGTCGTAAAGTTTTAAATTGGCAGAGAATTTAAAACGTAGAGGCGGGTAATATAATTAACGCATGTACAAATATGCTCCATCAGTGAAAAATATGCTCTATCAGTGAAAAGACAATTACTTCGTGGATTATATTGGATAATTGTGTTAAATCTTTTCAGTCATAATAAAGTTACATGCACATAAATACTTGTGAATTCAACTATCTAATAAAATACGTTGCACCTTTTACAAAAAAAAAGTTTGTGCGCAAACGGATGGAAATAGGATATTTGAATGAGCTATTTGAGTAGAGAATTGGTGAAAAAGCAATGCACTTATGGCTACAAACGGAGCATTTGAGTGTTTGTGCGGAACATTTAAGTTGTGATTTTTAATTTGATTGACTTATTCTCGATTAATTATTTGTTTTATTGTAATGTATGAGTTTAATTAAAATGAAACAACGGTACAAGAGCTGAAATATATCCAAATTAATTGAAATATGTTAAAAATATACTAATAAATGCGTAGATTAATGCAACAAGGATACAATTATATTAAAAATCACATCACCACCTTGGTTTGCAGAATGAAGTTCGGTTTCAACTGTTGACGTCAACCAATCTTTTGCTATGTCCTCGTTAAGAACATTGAAAAAATATTAGTTATCACTCTTCATAACAATTATCACCGCTTCATCAAAATTAAATTCTCATACTCAAAGACGTTGAAAGCGAGCAACTATGTCTGTGTAGTTTAGAGAATTTTCCGTTGAGCCTACGCTGTTTGAAGTTGTACGAGATTTTTCCACCCGTCTCTCATGTGTTACGTCAATGATGTCGTACGACTTCTCATCAGCTTCTCCACAACGTTTTCTTGAAATGCTACATGCACTAGAAGATGAACCAGTGTTTCCAAGCTTGTTGCGTTGGAGTTTGTTGTAATGGAGGATTTGTTAATGAATTCAAATTTGGAATTTGTTGCGGCTGCTCATGTGGATTATCTAGTTGACTATGAAACCCCTCAAAAGCCCATGTTCCATCAAACTGGGTATGCACAGGAGTAAATTGTTGCGGTTGTTCTTGTGTAGAAGCAGACGTATGCGATGTTTGTCCAGTTGCAATCCTCCATCGAAATAATTATTGCATTAGCTTCAAATTTTCAAACAGTGTTTTCCTATATTTTTGAATAAGCGTTTCAAATTCCTACAAGTAAAAAATGATAATAATAAAAGATTACAAACTAAAAAATTGCATATGTGAAAAATACCTTTACACGATCACTCCATAACTCCTCGCTGTGTGCAAGAGTTTGTTTACAAAGATCCCAGTCAGCACCAATTTTATTGCACAAGCTTTCCCATTTAACCCAAGCTCTTCTAAGACAATCGTATTTATGTCAGATTTTGGATTCATATATCGTTCAATATCCTCTTTGAACTTTTCCGTTATAACATTAAGTAATTGTTTTTATTGTTACCTCATGCAGTATATACTTACGCAGCACATTTTAGCATAATCCGAGTAGCATTGCATGATCAATGACAAGAAGCTCCGCGGTTTGTCATTTTGTTTGCAAAGAATTATCAAAAGGTATATGACATAGAGAGAGGAAAAAAAGATGGATGCGATAAAAAATACCCGAATAGTCGAACGGATTGACGGAAATAAATTGATCGTTGATGGATTGGAGTAGGGAAGATGAAGATTGAGAAAGAAAATTATACATCATAGAGAGAGTGGTGGAAGAGGAGCCGTTGGAGGCATCACGATTGGCTGTCAAACGAGCTTAGGCCGGAGAAAGCACCGGTGATGCGTGGACACGTCAGAAATGGCAGTGTGGGCTAATCTTGCTGCCAACCACCAGATCTACGGACAATGTCGTGCGGTTTTCACATTTACACATTTGTCTAAGGTATAAGAGCATCTTCAATACTTGTCTAAATACAATGTAAGGTCAATTACGTATCATTAAAAGATTTAAATTATTCAAATTGTAATCTCCAATTCTAATGTTAATTTGAATGTAATGAAATTAACTAGTCATTCTAAGTGACATTTTAAAGAATAAAAATAAAAAACAATAGAATATAATTAACGAACGAAGAAGATTTATTTGACAATCGATGCCCTACTGGTGGAGATATTCTCAGACGCCAGGGGGGAATAAATTTTTGTTACACTTCTACCTTTTCCTCAAGTATAAAAATCGACTGCTGTTTGTCGCTACCAGCCCACGCCACCGCTTCCTCCGCGTAACCACGCGCCGGCGCCAATCATCACCTTCATTTGTTGAGCGGTGCCAATCGCCTCCCCCCCTGTTGCGTGGTGCCAATCACGACCTTCACTTGCTGCACTGCTATCTCTGCCTGGTGCGGCTGTACTGACTGCCTGAACCCTAACTTCAAATTTTCCTCTGCTGCTGCTAATCCTGAAGGCTAAAGTGCTGACTGAAACTTAATTGGTAAGAATATTCTGATTCATTCAACGAAATCAGTAAATCCTTTTATTGATTAATGATTAATGATCTACTGTAAATCCCTTTAAATCTTTTTACGAAGACTTCATGATTTCTTCAGTAAACCCCCTTCATTGATTTCATATATTAATTTGATATTGGTCAATTTGTTAAAATGACTTAGGAATCCATGACTATGAATTGAATTTTATAAGTCACATTATTGTCACACATATATTCCGTGAATGAATTAAAATAAACCCCTAAAATAGTAAATCCTTCTAGATGGCGTATTGATTTTGTATTTTGTTAAAATTTGAAGTAACTGTAAGTTGAGTTAGTTAAATTGGTATTAAGATAAATCAATTTAGATTGAATATTGAATGAATAAGGAATCGAGTTAATTATACCAGTTTCATAATTGATTTTGAATCTTTGATATATTGTTATAAATTTAGTTAATTAAAATTGCTAAATTATGCATAAGTAGACTGTTTGATTGTTTTTTAGAAGTATGTGAAATGTTTAATTGTTTGAATGTATAATGACTTAGATAAGCTTCACTATAAAGATATAACAAATGAGTTTGTTTCAAAGAAGTGCAAGAAGTTGTTTTTGTTAATACATATATATGTTGTGAATCTTGTGAAATCACACTAATATTTAAAATTTTGACTTGTAATCCAAATGACTAAGTTGATCCATATTTTGTTATCAATGTTAAAATTTATATAGAATTTGCATTTGGTTTCGTACGCATAAAAGTGTTGTTGTTTTTAATTTATTGGGTATTTTGATTTCTTTTTGTTCGTCTAGGACATTAATTATCATTAGACTGGCCCTGCCTATAACTCGTGTTATCCCGTGTATTATTCAAAAACTGATGGATATTATACCTTTAAACCACTATTAACTTTACCAATCGCTACTATCATTACCAACCACAAGTTGATATCAGATGTTTTTGTGAGTAATTGGATTATTATTTCTTAGTACCAAATAGATTGGTATTGTACGCGATTTTACATGTTGTTGGGACTTGACCAAGTCGAACATAAAATATTTCTAGCAATTTTAATGTTTAACTTCATTATTCTAACATAATGTATTAACTTGATTACGTTTGTTATCATAATAATATATACAATGTTTTAAGTTAATTGTATTTATCATTGCAATATACATATAATGTTTCAACTTATTTTCTCCACATCAACCCTTTTATTTCTCAAGAATGGAAGGCAGAAAAAGCAAGTGTGTGCGCGCGTGCGCGCGTGTGTTACAAACAACCATAATCCAATTAATCATAGATCTATGCCATATGTGTCAATTTGTTCCATTTACATTAAAACCGAAGACTATCGCCTCTCTAAGCTAGTGCTATTCATTTGGGCCTATTCACTAGCTAAAACCTAAATCCTAATAAGCTTAAAGAATTAGGAATGCTAAACCAATAGAACTAGGTTTTATGTAGGAAAAATGTGTGGAAAATTTAATTTTACTCAAAAAACTGATGAACTTACCTATCTTATTGCTTCACAATCACAGGCGATCCTGATTGGATCTGTAGCTCTGTTTTATTTCCAGAGCTAGTAAACACCCATGTATTAGACCGTTACCATATGATACATACTAGCAAAGTTGGTGTATTTTAAGTATCATGTGGCGGTGGTTCACACAAATAGATGTTTCCCTGCTTTGAGAAATTACCAAAATAGGTAATCCACTTCCACGAAGGCATGTCCACTTCGTTTTCATGGGTGTTCGCGAGCTACTCCACACTTAAATCTTTGAAAACCGAAAGGTGAAATATTTGAATTATTTTTAATCTTTTTCTGTATTTAAGTTTACTATTTTATTTGGTCAATCGATGAACACACTTGATTGATAATGACTATGGTTAGTAGTCATAAGAATTGAAACTTGAAATAGTTTACTTATTCGGTCAACCATGATATGTTAAGCAAGGCAACGACTATGATGAGTATTGACTACTAATTTCAAAAGTATGAGAGAATTTTTATTCATGATGGATTAATCTTATTTTCGATTTTGATAAAATAGCATTTTTGTTATCATTTATTTAAGATTTCAAATACTGAAAATTTTGTTTGGAAAAAAATAGTTAACTTCAATGGGTAAAAAAGGAATAAATTTCTAATGCTCCAAATTATGTAGTTTATATTTATACTTGTAAAACATTATTTAGGGGTAGATATCAGCTACATGGAAATATCAAGGCAATATACAAATAAAAATTTCTCCTTGCGAGTTATCAAAATAATGTGATAACTAAAAAAATTCTTACTATAAATAGGATGTATCATTTTCTGTGCATTATTTCATTGCCTTATCTTGCCTTTTGTACAATATAGATATTATCCATATGATACAAGTTTAGGTTTATAACTTTATATCAATCTCCCTATGATTAAGTTTTATTTACACTGCTATGGTGTGTTTGGAATACAAAAAAGGTTGGAGGTGGAGAGGCAAAGGAGTGAAATATTGCTAATCACATGACACGTCAGTTGTCAGTTTCAAAATTATACATACCTTTGTAAATATAACTGATTGACTACCACTTGAATGATATTATGAAATTTTGGGTTGTTAACATGATACTGCCAAACGATGTTTGAATGTTTTGGGAATATGATTACTTAGCATATCTGATGCTTTATGTGTAAGCTGGACTTTAAATGTGCTGCTCTACAGAAATTATTTCCCTTTTGTCAATTTGGATTTTTGCATGTTGTTTTTACTGTTATATGTACATGCATACGTTTGTATTAATTCTTACTAGCAAGTTTTTCTATTTTTAACAATAATTGATATGTATATGCATACATTTGTAATAATTTTTACTAGCAAGTTTTTCTATTTTGAAGAATAATTACATGCGAGTAATCTCGTAAGTTTGGTTCCATTTCAATTTTTTTTTTGAAAATTCTCTATTAAGTCCGATTTGTAAATTTTGGCATTTTTTCAGTATAAATACCTTAGCAATATATTACTAACATAAATTTATATTACATTTTTGGGATATTATACAAGAACCATGCTTTGTTGAAAAAGTTAGCAACACAATATAATCAAATAGCGAAGGTGCACAACAAGAATAACCCATAGTATAGTCAGATGTAAAATAATTGAAACGACAAACAAAATAATTTCATTGTTAAATTAAACAACAATAAATATTATATAAATTTTATACAAAATATTTTTGATAAGCACATTATAAAAATTTATACAAGTTAAACCCTTATCTAATAGGGTAGTAATTATATTAATCAATTATACTCTAACTCACCTAATTCAGTTAGAAACCTATCAAACCAAACGTCCTACTCCAACCGGGCTCAATTAGAAGTTCACAATCACATCTCAGTATCGTCAAAAAAATAAAATCACGTGACCTAATCTATTCAGCAACGATGAAGTAAAAAACTTAAAAAGCTTGAATAAACCTATGCAAAATTTCGTTACTGATTATGGTAGAAATCTTTCGCAATTTGCAAGTGACAATGAAAGTAAGTTAAAGGTAATTTAATTTAGTTTATTTCTTTGTGTACTGTTTTTGGATTGGCGGAACTTTTTTAATTATTAAACATCAGATTTGTTAATAGTGAAGACCAAAAATGATTTTTAAGGATATTTGGTCCATGCTACGTTGAATCGAATTGAAACAATTAGAAATCTAGCATATAGGGCTGAAGTCAGTACCATGGTTTAATAATGTATTAAAATACGTGTGTGTGTTTTGTTTAAATACATTGAATCAAATACTTATTGAATTCAAAGTCTTATGTTATAGTTGTGCACACTGTAATAAAGATACAAACTCAATGTGTGACAGTATGGTGTACAGGTGCTAAATGCAAGAGAAATAGACGTAATTTGTTGATTAAACTTAGTTCACAATTTTTAGAGTTCTCAACATAAGTTTATATTTTAAAAAAATGTCTTAGATAATTGCAAAATATGATTGTACAATCAAATTGTAACTTATAATCAAACAAAATCGATGACGGTGGAGACGTGAGAACGATATGTATGTGTGTCTATATATATATATTTATATTTTTAACAATAGTTGTAATACCTTTGGTGTCACACTTTTTGGTATGACTACCAAAAATGCCCAAATTTTAATTTCACTTCAGAATAGGATATAACAATTGAACTTCTTTTACAAATTCAAAACAGTCATCTACAAATGTTATCAAATTTTAATATCACTTAGAAATAGAATTTAAAAAATAAAGTTTCTTTACAAATTCAAAACATCCATCTTCAGCTACTACCAAATCTTAATACCACTAAAAAATAGGATCTAACAAATAAAATTTCTTCGCAGATTCGTTCTTTATTAGTCAATAATATAAATAAAAATTCAAACTAAAAAAGTTAGATGTTGCAACTTATAAATAAAACTCAAACTAACAAATGATTTTAACACAAAAATATGACTGAATATTTCTACCAATCATTTTCCCTCGAATATGCTGAACATATTAAGTTTGCAGAAAAACAATTCACGCGCGAAGCGCTTCTCGTAACGCTCATAATTATTATTCATTTGGAAAACAACATCATAGTAAACGGTGCATTCTGCCTTCCAGTAATAAGCTTGAAGAGATTGAACACGTCTGAATAATGCCATTTGTAGAATCATTGACACACAAAGTGTTGTCGTCTATTGAGATATCCCTGGTGCACGAAACATTTCCATACACATAAGGATAGTCCAACTACGTGGAGTAACTACGATCTGGAGCAGTAGCAATGACTTGCAATGTTTTAAGAACCGATTGAAAATTAGTTTCCGTTTCACCATTTCCTATGTCATAATTGGTTGAACTGCTGTTCAGTTCAGCAGCAATGAAAGTTGTTTCAATGCTTGCTAGCAACATGACGTTTGCCAATGCTTTTTAGTTTATACAAAACATAATTATCTCTTTTTTGTTTTTTGTTTTTCGATTGCTTTTTAATTTTGGGAGTATAATGGTTTTTATAGACATTTTCAAGGTGGTAGGAGAATCCTTGATACTTGTTTTAAAAAAAAACCATTCGTAGTTTTTTTATATACAATTTAGTATATGCATATATATTTTTAGTTTTACAATATGGGTTCCATTCTAATTTCAGAAAATTGACATGCGTATTTTAGACGTTACTTGAAATTCCCTAACATTTTTCTGGAATTTACGATCTTCGGTCATCCAAAATGTAGTACATAATGCTTTCAAGTTTACTGTCCCTAACACCATTCTCGTATGTATATATATATATATATATATATATATTTAATAATAGTTGTAATAGCTTTGATGTTACACTTTTTTTAGAATTAGGATCTAGTATTAAACTTCTTTTACAAATTCAAACGTCCATAAAAGTAAGATCTAACAATTAAACGTGCTTTATGAATCACTTCACAAATTTAAAACACTTCTTTCCAAATACAAAAATCTTAATATCACTTTAAAATAAAATTTTTTTGACTGATTTAAACATAGACAATTTATAAGCAAAACAATTCATGCGCGACGCGCATGTCATATACTCTTGTGTGTAGTGAATCTTGAAACTTTTAAATCATAGCGCAAAAGACATTATCATTTTCGTATATGTTACTGTAGAGTTTACCACATGTTTTGGAAATTCCATTCATATCGACGGTTTCTAAAACTCACCCATATTTGTTTCCTTAAGCATGAATACAAGTGTAATGAGTATGGATTGTCCTTGAATGTCAAATTATGCTACGATTCAATAGAATTTGGAGGGAGGAAAATGTTAATGTAGATGGTATTGTCGTATGAAAAAAATGTGTTTTTTTATACGGAGAGAGGATGAGTGCGTATTTTATTATTTCATGCAACTACCCCAACTAATATTCTAACAAAATTTTCTATACCTACATGTGTGTAGCTACAAAATTTTCTTCACAATCTGATGCAAATATACTTGAATTGTATTATAGTCAAAAATGTGAAATTGAAACCTTAGAATGAATGTAAAACATGCTTGGCGACTAAGGCTTCGTTTTTGAACCAAGGTTCGAAATCTCGGTTTTGGAATTTTAGGAATTCCGATCTAATTTCATAAATTTTGAAAAATTTCGTTTCAAGTTTCATTTTTTGATTTCATTATTTATTTCATATAGTTACACTTATGTTTGGTTAATTAGTTGAAATAAGACGTGTAATTCATCTCTAATTGAAAAATAAGATATAAGAGAACAATATTGATTAATTATAAATATTTATAACACAAACAAATATTTATTTTTTACTTTGTATTTAGCTTTTGAAGTTACATTATTCATATATATTTTATGATTTTGCATGTTTTTAAAGTTGTAATTTCATATTTGAATATTTATATGTTTGAAATTCAAATAAATTCTCTTTTTGAGTTTCTTGTATAAAATTTAAATTTCAGTAATCTTTTTTATTGAACCAGATTTTCAGTTCGGTTTCGCTTTGTTTTCCATTGTAACCGGAATGGAACAATCAGAATCTCAGTGTTTCGTCGAAACCTTAAACCTTGATTTGAACATACAATGAAGCATCTTGAAAGTGAAGCATGAAGAGTTTGATAATTAAATTTGATTTCATAAGTAAATCATGTTTCCCACTTTTGACCGGTACATTAAAATTCCAACCATTTCGATCCTGTTTCAATATCGTTCGGGACAAGATTTCTTGGAGAAATCATTTTCATTTCCATAATTAAAAAATTCCTGTATTTTATAAAATATAGTTCCATCGGTTCAAAAACAATACATAAAGAAACTAAAATAATTAAAAATTAAACCACTTCATTTACTTTCACTGTTAATGTGCTAGCTTAGCACAACTTTTATAATCAGCGATTTTGCACGTATTTGTTTGAATATTTTATGTCAGTGTTTTACTTTGTCATTGGTTGATTTGATTTAGAACGCATTAAGACATGAGATTTTGGTTTTTAAAGAGAATGAAGTACGATTTTGGGTTTCTAATTAAGCACGATTACATAAGGATATTTAGCCGCTTGTTGATTTGGTTGTGGATGGATTATAATTTAATTGATTGGTCTAATTATTAGCCTATTAGAGTTTAAATTGTATAAAATTTAGGTTTACTTCTACAAAATTAGAGTTTAAATTGTATAAAATTTAGGTTTAATTTCTAAAAAATTAGAGTTTAATTTAAATAATTTTGTATGATATGTTTAATAATTTTATTTATCAAAAATATTTAATATAAAATTACTATAACAATATCATCATTTGGTTTTTAATGAAAATATTTTGTTTTGTCATTTTAAGTTGATTACATCAAACCGTGAGTGCGGTCAAATAAATTCCATACTCCATTCCCATTTTCGACGCATTAGATGCACGGTGAAAATGTGAAGGGGGCATAAAACAATTCTTCCATGTTTCTTCCACGCGATGGAATTAGGTTTGGGATGATGCGTTGGACACTGAAATTTCATCTCAACTTCAAAAGGAAAATAATATACAGTAAAATTTTAAAAAGAAATAATTTTATAAATTTTAAATATTTATAATACGTAAAAATAATTATTCTCCATAAAAGGGGCAAAACATACAAATATATCTTTGTTAAAAATAGAATAAATATTTATATGACATTTATTCGTGAAAATAAACGACACATGATATATACCCTTTTTTTGAATCCTAGACCTGTGATCTGATCGGCCAGGTGGAACGCTGAGGTGCCCTTGCATCCCCATGTAGGGGGTTTTCATCAAGGTATGAGGCTCCTGCCGGAACTTCGAGATTCCGACCATCCGAGGCGGGACGAGACTAGGACAAAAACTCGTCCCGCTTAAAATCAGAAAAGAAAAAAAATCAAATTAAATCTATGTGCTAGGAAGAAGATTAAAGGCAACAAAGTAAATAGAAAACAAATTGAATAAGAAAATCAAAGTGTCAATTACCTAACCCCAAAATCGAGCAGCATCATCAAGCAGTTAACATTTTATTGCAATGAATCAGAAGCCTAATTGAGTTGAGATTGAGTCGAGCATTTTTTTTCTTTTGCTCGACACCGATAGTGAAAACAACACGAAAGTTTGGATTTTTAGAAAAACAAAGTCGACAGTGATTTGGAATGAGGATGTGTGTTTCTAGGGCTGGATATTGGACATAATCATAATTGGACAGGTAAATAAAATATAATTGGGCCGCCAAATATAATATAACCGGTCCAGCCATGTTGAATTAAATATAGGGTTCAATTTTGATTAATTGAGCTACTTTGTTTTAGTAATTTAATTATAATGTTTGATTCTTATTCAGGCTAAGTAATAAATTATAATATGTAGTATAATTTTAATGTTTTATATCTATTCAATTTTAGGTATGTTATAGCAAATCGAACTAACATTATGGTAACTGAGGCCGAAACTAAAACCGATACCTTCGAGATTTTCGAAATCGACCGAAACCATGAAATTTTCAAATGAGCGAAACCGAAACCGAGTTTTCGAATCTTGGTTTTCATCCCCTTAGGATACCCTTCGTAGTGGTAAACTTGGATAATGACAAACATTTTCTAAAAAATTATCTTACTTTAAATGTTTAACAAGTAAAATAAAAAATGTGATACATCATATATATATATATATTGATAACATTTAGTTTCTTTTCTAATGTGTATTTATAATTTTTGATATTTTCACATTAATTAACAGTTTAATAGCTCAACTAATAGCATTCATTCGAAAATACTTAAAAAAAACTAAAATCAATAAATATGCAAATCAATACAAACAATCATTCCCCTTTTGTTTTTTTCTCTAAACACAGAAACTCATTCATCTTTTGCCGATCCTAACCCCTTTTGCTTCCCTTTCAAAATGTCTCTTTTATATGTTCCTTTCGCTTCGAAAAATACACTCCTTGTACAGGAGGTTGTCCATGTTATAAAAACTTGCAATTTATGCATAATGTTAAAAGTTGCATGTTTTTTACGTAATTTGACGAGTGAAGCATAAATTTATTACTATGAACATTTATTAGTGGAAATTAGGTTGAAGGGCTTTTAATTGCAGGGTAATAAGTTTTAAGGACAACACTACTAAATAATTAGTTCTAAGGACAATTTACAGAATAATGAAAAAATGATAAATTCTTTTATCTTTTTCCTGTAAAATGTCCTTAAAACTAATTTTTCAGAAGTAGTGTCCTTAAAACTTATTATCTTGTACAAATAAGCCCTTGAAATGAAAATGTATTTATATCGAAGTAAGAGCTAGTTCGCAAATCGAAATCAGAATTTTTTGAAATTTCAAAACAAGTTTCGAAATTTGTCGATAATTGAAATGGAAATGGAACATTAAATTTGTCGATAATTGAAATGGAAATGGAATATTAAACCTTTTGTGTTGGACACCATTTTCAGTGGAAAATGGTATTTTCTTTATCATGGGAAGAAACTAGTAGCTAAATAACGGTTTTGAATTTGCGTTTTACCCTTTTTTTGAGTAATTTATATTACCGGTGTACTTTGATTACATTTTCAAATATCATTTAGCTTCTTCCAAACAAAATTGCATGATTTTTGAATTTGAGTTGATTTTATTTTGAATGTGATATTGCTTATATCCTAAATAGAAGTTAAATACTCAGGGGAGCATTTGATGACAAGGTTGAGTGAACTGCAGCTGAGTGAATTGAAGATGGGTGAACCAAAATTTGCTACAGTCGCATTTTAAGGAATTAATGTTGAACTAACTACTAGGAAGTAAAGTTATATGTAAGATGTGACTAAAATTATCATACAAATTATATGTTATATTATGTTTTTTTAGTAATAATTAATCAAGTAACTATTAGCTCTCCATCATTTACACCCAAATCGTTGTACTATGGTATGTGGATGGTATGGAAAGACCAATATATTAGGAAATTAAGTACTCGTTTATAAGTGAATAGTATTTTAAATGCTATAACTACAAACAATATAAAGTGAAATTTAATCGCTCTAAACATAGTTACGTAAAAGAGTGGAGAATTGAATTTTGAGGGCTACATAATTAAATACAGAACTTGCATAAGTAACCTTCTTCTATGGTAGCTATGATATATCAAATCTATTCATGTGTGTTAATACTTTATTGTGTATTTTTTGAATATTGATTGTCATGTCCTATTGATTCAATTTGACTCGTTCAAATGTGTTATTTGCATCTTTATTTGAATATTCATCAAGCTCATCATAATTTATTTGAATATTTATCATCTAATTTCATTTCTAACTGCTCTTAATTTATTTTAATTACCTCACTTTCCAAAATCAAACTAAATACATGTACAATCAATAAGTTTCATAAATTGAGTTTCAGTTACAAAATTCAGTCAAACTAGATACATATTCTAATTCGTGTGATTCTCTATCAAATCAAATAGACAACAAATCACAGTCGTATCCGTTTCTAGTAATTCTAGTCATCTTCAAACTAACTCAAGTCATCTTCTAATTTCAGAATCAAACAACACGAATATGGTTTATCATATCGAAGTACTATTGGAAAATAACATCAATCATGGATGGGAGTTTGAATGAGAGAAATTTACTCGTTGATTTTTGTTAACCTATATAAGACCTAATTTCTCTTTTTTCTTTTTTTCTCTATATAATTTTTTATCCTTTATATTCCCTTTTCAGAAAACAGAACAAGGGAGAGAAATGCAGAGATTACGGTTTATAACCTTTGGAATCTTGGCTCCAAATTTTAATGTTCGATTCCTACCCATACGAAATTCAATTTTCCACCAATGTTGCAGAGACTCTCCTAACGCCGCTCGAGTCCCACTAAATAAGTTTGTGCACAATTCTCAAAATTATTTGCTTTGATTTTCATGCAATTGGTCATAAATCAAGTTGCTTACATCAGATGAGGAATACACTTGCTCTATTGTTTTTATTGATTATTTAATTTTATAAATTTTTGTTTGCTATTTATAACATAATTTCGACTTTCGTACAAATTCGGATTGCCCCAAAAGTTTAGCTGTCGTGTGAGATATCAGAATTTGATCTGGGTTGATATATCAATATCCCTGTAAATGTTCAAAAAGCGAGATTTTCAATGAAGTTTAATATTTCAATTTGTTAGGATTCCATACCGGAATCTTAGTTGAGATACCAGTCGAGATAATCGAGATTTGAAAGTGGACATACATAAACTGCAGTGCTAAGAATAAAGACTTTATTTTCATACTTTGAAATATTTGTGTTTTGATTAAAAAATGAATTGTGATATCGTTCGTACTGTTAAGACGGTTATAAACAAATTTTGATTTGGTATCATGAATCGATCAAATAACATTTACTGCGTTTAGGATTAAAAAAGGTTTGGATTAAATGTTAAGCAATGTGTAGATTCTTTTGGTTAGCCATTGTACAACCGATGGTTAAATCAAAATTACGTGCAACAAAAATATCTTATGTAGGATACCCTTTTTGTCTACAAAAGCCACCATTTTATTTTTTCTAAAATGAGCATTAACCAAGGTTCGAAAACTCGATTTCGGTTTCGCTCATTTGAAATTTTCATAGCTTCGGTCGATTTTGGAAATTTCAAAGGTTTCGGTTTTAATTCCGGTTTAGGTTCCTGTTACCATAATGTTAGTTTGATTTGCTATAACATACCTAAAATTAAATAGAAACATAAAACATTAAAATTATACTATATATTATAATTTATTACTTAGCCTGAATAAGAATCAAACATTATAATTAAATTACTAAAACAAAGCAACCCAATTAATTAAAATTGAACCCTATATTTAATTTAACATGTCTGGGCCGGTTATATTATATTTGGCGGCTCGATTATATTTTATTTACCTGTCCAATTATGATTCTGCCAGATATCTAACCCTAGTAACACACATCCTCATTCCAAATCACTGTCGACTTTGCTTTTCTAAAAATCCAAACTTTCATCTTGTATTCGCTATCAGTGTCGAGCAAAAGAAAAAAATGCTCGACTCAATCTCAACTCAATCAGGCTTCTGATTCATTGCAGTAAAATGCTAAATGCTTGATGATGCTGCTCGATTTGGGTTAGGTAATTGACTTTTTGATTTTCTTATTCAATTGTACTTTGTTGCCTTTAATCTTCTTCCTAGCACATAGATTTAATTTGATTTTTTTTCTTTGCTGATTTTAAGCGGGATGAGTTTTTGCCCTAGTCTCGTCCCGCCTCCTGCCGGAACCGAACCGGGATCTTGGGGTTCCGGTCGGAACCTCATACCTTGGCATTAACTTGTATCTATTTATAATTTCATTCAAAAAAAGGATAGTATCAGGTGTCATTTCGAATTTAATTAGAAACTTCATTCGAATATGTCGATACAACAATTTTTTAATATAAGTAGCGTATCACATAGTGTGTTATTCATACACATAAATATTGCACTACCAAACTAATTTAGATGATAATCAAAAGTTCTATTTGACATGAAGTGACGAACATCCTACCAGTCCAGTGATTATTATATATTACGTCGAAGTTAACCTATAGTAAATAATGCATGACAACAATATGACACCTTATTCGAATTACATCTTGAGATCAAATTACGTAACTATTCATTATATCTTTCATCCATGTCTAATGCATATATAAAGAAGTATGGTATGAAATATGAGTCGTTTGCACTAAGTCTGTCAATGAATAATCTCGGATGCAGATAGTGATATATTTGCATCCGTCTAATTCATACACGAAGAAGTATGGTATGAAAAGAGTCGTTTGCACCAGATTTGTCAACAAATAGTTTTAGATATAGATTGACATATCTGCATCTGTATTTCAAATCATTACTGCGTATAGATATCCGTATTTGAGAATTGGATAAAACAATATCTATTTTTCACTGTACTAAAATACAAATACAAATACTATATAAGTTATTATCTTTAAAAAACCGAATGGATAATTTTCCAACGCGGATAACTTCGTACATCCGTATCTATTTTTTTCCAGATATTGGACATTTATCTGTTTATCGAATAAGGATATAAATGAATTTATGATTTTTTGGACCCCATTGACATGCTTAATTTGTACATTCTTGTTAACCAATGTAGTTAAAGAGCTAAGGTACAAGACATGCGCCTTGGGTTTTTTATGTCTTATGTCTTTTTGTGCGCCTTTTATACAACTTGGAGTTTATTTGTTAAAAAAATTGCATTAGGAATTATCATGACAAACGATAATTTTAGTGTTAAAACCATTTGTAATCAATTTTTTGCAAATAAAAAGGCACAATTAATAGATGCGAAATCATAAACGGTAATTCGAACCAAAACAATAGCATATTCAAGTCTACGATGGTGAAAGCATAGAAATTACAACAAAAAATAGAAATGATAGAGGTATTCAACCTCAATACTTCAAATTTAATAAACTTGTACTGATTACTAATATCCAAACCGTCGTCATTATCCTTTGAACCATCCTCTTAGTCGTAATTTTCCTCCTTCGAATCATAATCAAAACTCTCATCCTTCGAATTATCCTAACAAGCTTATTCTTCCTCATTTTCAACATAACTAGATCTCATAGTAGAAGTTGAAGCATTCTCTTTATTTTTGATTTCGAAATGACATTTAACCTAGTCATGTATGACTTTTGTTCTGCCCAAACGTCCATGCTACATCTTCCCATGTCAATGTATCTCATTCAAAAATCAGTCCATCTTCAACATTCGAATTGTCTTTTTCCATGAGACCGATTATCCACTCATTTGAAGCATCAATATCTTCCAAAGTTTTTGTATCAATCCAATCCATTTATTTAAAGCAATTCTTTGAATTTTGATTATACTTGTAAACACTAGCTTCTGTAGTTTTTCATGCTCAAGTCTATTATGTTTCTTGCTATGGATCTAGTTCAAACTATAATATACAAATGACAATATGTTAAAAAATGTAGTAAACAACCAGCTGTACGGAGAATTATGCGAAATAATTCTTACATCCTAAAGACACTTCAATTTCTCTTGCAACCTGATGCACTACAAGTCAAATTTAAAATTTTTATTGTAAATTTTGAAGTGTAGAAGTTGAATTACCATATAAGCTCCACCATTTGACTAAGACAAAAATTGAATAAACTAGTTGATTTGACTTATTTAAAAAATCAAGAATTTGAAATCTTTGAAGCTTAAACAACAATTTTTTCTAATTACTAAATTGCTAATATAAGTTATGTTCAATGGAAGGATCTTTGTAAAAGAATCGTGAATTGAGAAAATGATACGTTGCATGAAATGGATGATGAAGTTGACATTCTCATCTTTTGTCATTTATAACAAAATTATCCGTGTACTTCTCTTCAGTTCATTTGTAAATTTTTTTAGTGGCTTCTTTTGCTTTATCCATTGCTTCATATATGTATTCCATATCCTGTCTTTTAGCACCATCAACTGGTCGAAGTACATGAACAATATAGCCCATCATTCTTAAGTATACAAGAGTTGTTATTTCAAAAATGTGCATTCAAAACTAGATCGCAAGATTTCTTCCTCTTCATTTATTTTGCCTACTTGCTTCTAACGCATTCGTTAATACGAATAGATTTTTTTGCATTATGCAAACTTTGCAAGTAAAGAGACTAATCACAAAACGTGTAAATCTCATTAATTCTTTGTTTCTATCATGCATCATCATCATGTTCAAGACACTACTATGGTTATAAATAAATATCAAAAGAGCAATTTCTTTTCTAACTGTGTTTTCCATCTTATATTTTCAATACCTTCATGAGTAGGATTAATGCAATGAGTCATATAAGGAGACCAATATACATTATATTCTTTTTGCCATAAGCAACTCATCTATGCAGTAAGAAAATGAACATGTGAATTGAATTAATTCAACAAAATTGAGTAATTTTGTAAAAATATATTTGTAAATCCTCACCCGTCGATTTAAATTGCTTTCATTATCCATTATAACTTGAACAACATTTCCACAACAATTCTTTCCATAAACTTGTGAACTCAAATATCTTCTCCTCTGTTTTGACATGAAAGGATGTATCTATGGATTCCACGAACGTTGTCCTAAAAGAACAATTTATAATGAGCTTATCAATATTCTACTTCTTCCCCTTTGATCTGTCCACCCATTCGATACAATGAAGCAACCATATTTCACCCTTTCAACCTTATGCCTATTCATTAATTCATTTGTGTAGTCCAATTCTTTCTTTAGCAATGGTACTCTATTCATGATAACTAAAAGAGTTTAAGTTAGGTTCATGTCTACCAACTACTTCAATCATATCCTTGAATGAATCCATATGGGTCACATTGAATGCAATATTGACTTGATGAAAAGCGAACAATATATTGATTGGTTTTAGCTTTCATTTCTTTATCATATGCATCGTTTATGCTTAGGTCTATCAGTGGATATCCAAAAAAATGAAATCCGTACGCATCTGTATTCGAAAAGTGAATGAATATTCGAAATCATAAAAAATTTGGATATAGACACGAATACGAAGACATCCACGTCCGTAAATTATCGTTTGATTTTTTAATAAATTTATAGTTAATATCATGCGTATTTTATTACAATGAAAGATATATATATATATATTATATTTATTGTTTTATTAAGTTAAGGAAATTTTACCAATATAGGCCACTTGCAGAAAGAAATAACAAGTATCGACCACTTTCAAACTTATTTACAAATATAGACTTGTTTTTGGTTTTTTGGACTTTAGCGTTGGCGATTTGTCGAAAGTCGCCCAAAGCAAATTGCTTTATTAAAAGTCGCCAAAAGGAAATTTGTTATTTCCTTTTGGCGATTTTTGGAAAATCGTCTGCTAAAGTCCAGAAAACCAGAAATAGGTCTATATTTATAAATAAGTTTGAAAGTGGTCTATAGTTGTTATTTTTTTTTGAAAGTGACCTATATTGGTAAAGTTTCCTTAAGTTAATAGTTTATATTATATGAATTTAATGCATATTAACTGCGGAAAACTACTTATTTTCATTATATTTGTTTAGTTTTCCAATTTTTATAATCAACGGGATTGAAAAAAAGTCATCTTGAAAAAAAGTTTGTATATTTGTTTTGTCATCTGTCGATCGTTGGTGGATATTATAAATATTCTATATCCTTCTGTATCTACAGATGCAAAAATTCAATATTCGAAAATGAGTGTGGATGACGATGTGACATTATCCACATCTAAAAGTATCCATTGGCAGACCTATTTATACTTGATTGTCTTAACTTAGACGATCCAAAACTCCATCCTGTTCGTTTAGCTTTGTTGTGCATACATCACAGATACAACATCAAAATATCCATTACTACATCAGAGTATTTTTAATACATATATCACAACTCCAACTAAACATCATAATAGTACAAGTGATTATATATCCAAAAAGTCTTTAAAGGAATGAAGTGATAACGAACTCCAAAAACTAAACACCTGAGATCCCAAAAGCTTTTAAAATATCTCCAAAGCAAAAACTCCAAGATACCGCTAACACCAGAACACGGAAACCTGCTACTAAGCTGCCTGTGTAGAAATTTTGGGCACCCAGAGTTTAGAAAAGAAACAATAAACTCCGGGTCAGTCATGAGACTGATATGAGTAAACAAAAACAGTTGCTTTTAAATAACTAGGTTTATAAAAGAAAATCCGGTATGTTTTTGGAAAATGAAACTATCATAAGACCTCCCGCCACACACACAATGCAATCGCAGAATTGAAGGAGATTTCTTCTTATGATAGTCAAATATGCTTGATACGATAGAATTCTTTGGTATTATTACTAGTGCATAGTGTGAAAACATTTCGAAAGTATAATATTAATCTTAGCCAGCATAGGTACCATTATACTATGCCTATTATAGCTGCAATGTTAAATGGCAGGTTCTACAACTAAAACCATACTGAGTTCGTATTGTTTTGTTTGGGTTTCCAACAAATGGTCAGGCTAAGGAACTTCTTACCGCCACATGGGTACGCTTTTGGCGGGACGTCTCGAGAACCTACCCGGCTCTCTGCCAACACAAGGCCGGGTTACCTTTGTAACTAGGTAACTACTACTCGAGTATGCCACTCCCCGGTCCTTTGGGACCTTTATCCGAGGGCTCTCTATCACAAAGCAACAACCACACAGTAAATGAGATTGGAGCTACCACATAGGTAAATATCTGGGCTCCATAACATGACATTACCTTTTTCCAGAAGAAAATGGCATACCCTAAAGGGCGCGACCCTCATAACATTGCCGCATCTTTCCTGTTTCGACCATTTTCGGGTTGTGAGGTCCGATGAGGTCTCGTCCACAAAGCTACGCTTTACACGAAAGTCATGCTTTGATCACAAATGATCAACAAGTGATCATCAACACGCAGCAGCACTTAGCATGCCACACTACCAGATTGGGAGTATATCGCTGATAACTTTCAATTACATAACCTCTGAGCTCGTACGTCTCAGAGAAAGGTGTTAAGCTAAGAGAATAAATTCTCCGCCACCAACAGATACGTATTTGAAAGAAATCTGCTTTATACCTCAAAATGTAGTGTCAAGACACACAAACATACAAGTCTGTTTCGGATTCGAACAGAATCGAATGCACTTCGTCCAATAAAGGAAGAAGCCCTTGCAAATCCAGGTATCCATAATCCCGATCGGACTTCCCATCACTTAGGGAATCTCTATACTGGAGCTACTCGGTGCAGAGACAATCGATAGGTTATACTATCGTTTTCGAAGACACCCGGTCTTCAAATGCTATCCATTTCGACGTATCACTATTCGGAATGGGTTATATGACACAAAGGTCATCTCCCGGCTAAACCGAATAGTGAGCGTTTAATTTAAAACACGTGGACATACCAATCACAAAGATTCACATTCAAGGTTCGATGTGGGTTTCGGATAACCAACTGAAATCCGACTCCTTGTCACATCGAAGTTTAAATGCCGTTTTACGGGCAAAGGAGTTTTCTCATTGATATAAAAACAAATCATAAGTCACAATGCAGTACAGAGCAATCTACATCACACAGTATCACAACCAGAACAGAAATACCAATCTAGCACACAACAATAGTTAATTATTTTTCAATGTGGTTTAAGTAAATTGACCACACAATTATTTTAATCAATGATCAATTATTCTTAACGATAATTAAATTTATTAAAACTCAATTAACTTTGTTAATAAATTATTCCTCAATCAATTAACTTAATTAACTACTAATTATAAATTGATTAACTTAAATTATCTAATTAACAATTCTTAATTATAAGTAATTTAGACACTTAATTGTTTATTAATCAATTTTAATTACAAATTATAAATCATTCTTAATTACTTTTCAAAACCATTAGTTAACGATTTTTTTTTACCTTAATCATCATCTAAAAATCTTCTTTGTACTTTGAAAATCAATTTATTGTTACATTGAATGTTTTAATGTTAATTAACTTCAATTCTTATCTTAAATTTAATTATTTAATTAAAGGGTTAATTAAATTTTAAAGCATTGTTAAATAATTTAAAACTTATTGTAAGTTCTTAACTTAACATAATCAACATTAGTTGCTTTATAAACACTAAAATTTGTGTGACATTATAACTTGAATTTGTATTTGGGCTAAACCCTTTTTTTTTCTCTTGAAACAAACCCGAGCAAACCCAGGGGTTTACTCGAGTGTTCATTCGAGTTTCTCGCCAGTTTCCCCGAGTCGTCTTCTTTCTCCCCCGTACTTTCTTCTTCTTCTCCTTTTTTTTCTTCTAGAGTTTAAGTTAAACTTAAATTTTCAAACTGAAATAACAGAAAGGATATTCGCGAACTCGAGTGATACACCGAAGCTATGCATCACCTTCCTCGAGTATCAACTCGAGTGGCCAAAATACAAACTTCCTGACACATCGCGCGAGGCCGTGCACGTCGCCGCGCCGCCGTTCTGAGGGCCATCGCGACCTTCAACAAGTCGCAAACATCCCCTGTACTCGAGATTAAAACTCGAATCAACCCAGAAAACTCGAATTCGAAATTTAGTCGTTAGCTCGAAAAACTGCAAATCGACACCACCAACCAAAAAAAGGCCTCGCCGCCGCATCTCAGACTA
This sequence comes from Allium cepa, assembly GCA_030765085.1. Lineage (NCBI taxonomy): Eukaryota > Viridiplantae > Streptophyta > Magnoliopsida > Asparagales > Amaryllidaceae > Allium > Allium cepa. The sequence continues at coordinate 310,786,154 of CM060942.1, read as the reverse complement.
CCGGCGATGCCACGGCTTCGGTCACATCATGTCAATGCTCCATACTACCCTCCCCCATCATCACGTGCAACTCGATTACTCCATGGTGATGAAATCATCACGCGTCCAACCCACTGTGAAACTGCATACGCAACCCTACTTTGGATTCGTTCGACAAATTCGTGCATTCAAAAAATTATTTAGCAATTTTCTCATCATCACAGAAGCTCAAACAAGCTTCAAACCAAATTTCAATGTTTATTGTTGAATCATTCACCAGGAATTAGGAAAAATGCAATTTTGGTTTAAATTCGAACTGCTCTTAAACTACTTAAGTAAAAATCATCATATTGCTTTTAAAAATCATAACTTTGTATGTTCATTCAAGTTATGTAGTCAATTCAACGATTTAACATACTTGAATTTACCATAAAAATTTGTTTTTACTGTAAATTTTTGGTTACAGGGTTAACTTCTTCATGATCAAGCATAAAACAAAATTTAATTCATAGATGATGCTTTAAACTAACCTATTTGTTACAAATTGAAATCCATCAAGGATTAGAGAAGTGAAATTTAAAGTTTTAACTTGATTGAACCTTGTATCTTTTAAAAAACAGAACACAAAGATGACAGACAATTATGTCCAGAACAAACATAATTAACATACATGAAAGATTTCATCTGTATGTAGTCATAATACTTGCTATAAGTCATCTACACAGTTTGAATCATGCCTGAATCTTTCCAAAATATGTCTACTCACCTGAATTTTCCCTGAAACAAAGAACTGCCCTTGTTTTGAAACCCTGCAGATATTCTGCTTTTAAATTTTTTCCTGTTTTGTCTGGTTATATAAACTGAGTTTGAATTTGTAAAATGATGTTTGCTTTTATTTTCTTTCAGGATTTGCTATATTTTTTTTATGAACGAACGAACTGAAACAAATATGCATGTATATATATAAAGAATCGGGTTTGTACTAAGGGGAGGTTTTACTGGTGCATGATTTTCTTTGATTAGATATTTTTATTTTTGTTTTCTTGCTTTGACTAAGCAAAACTTTATTTCGGCTGAAATGATTTTGTATATGCTGAGAAGATGGCATTTAATGCTCATGCTTCCATCCTTGTTAACATACAATCTTAATTTGATTTTGTTAAGTACTATTTTTTAGATTTTTTTTCTTGTTTATATTTTTTGTTTACAACCTACTGGTCTGATTTGTTTTGCTTATACAAAATTGTTCTAGTTGTTATTTTTTTCTTGCATACATACCCATCTGTATGTTTTTTTTCCTTATGTTGCTATGTAACCATAAAATCTTATTAACATAAATTCTAATTTTTTATTTATATTTGAAGTTCAACTATCAATACTTAATTTATCACATATATGTTATTTTTATGGTTTAAGACAATTTCTTGTTTATTTTTTTTCCTTTATTTATTATTATTATTTACATAAAGCTTAAACTATCAAATATTTATTTATATCCATATATCTTTGTAATATTAATATTAATAATATTTTATTTCTCTTGAAAATTTTCAAATTAATTTCAAAGTTCAAATAAATCATCAAATTTTAAATTAACAAATTCTGGAATGTTACAAATATCCACTTTATGATTCCCAAGTGCGACGAAAGAACCCGTTAAAGCATGGATGTTTGGGTCCATGCCAACCTAAAATGAAAATGAGTAAAACAAAATGAGTTGCATTTTAAAATTTTATTTAACCTAACCTATAGTTTATTTAACTAGTTATTAATTAAATTTAAATAAAATCTTAATTTATCTATTTTATTAATTAAAATCTAAATTCAACTAATTTATTAACTAAAATTCAAATTTTAAACTTTATTTTATTTAACTATTTTATTTAAATTTAATTTTAACTAAATTTTAATAAAATTTAAAGTTAACTTAAATATAAATTTTAAACCATATATAATAATTCATTTAACAATTTAACTATTTTATTAACTAAAATTTGAATTTAGCTATTTTACTAACATTTAATTTGACTATTTCGTCAACTAAAATTTATGTTTTAGACTATATTTTATCTAACTGTTTATTATTGAACTATTACATTATCTAAATTTAACTATATATTGCTAAATTTAAACTATCTTATTGATTAAATTTAACTAAAATTTAAACCTAATTATTTTATTAACTTAATTTGAATTAACCAAATTAACTACTTTAAATTACTAATAACTAAATTAAAGTTTAACATAAATGAAGCTACAGAAAAATTGACTACATTAGATCGGAAGCACAGCAGGTAGGATTTGCGCGAAGAAGATGGTGGCGACAGGATCGATGGCCGTTGTCACAGGAGTTGTCAAATTTTTTATTTCGATGAAGAAATCCTAAATAAACAGATTGACATCGATATTTTGAGTTAGTTAGCTTAATTGGGTCGGGTTTGGGGTTTGCCCAGGGAAAATTGCCCAATTAACCAAAGGCATGCCTTTGCCCCTTGGACAAGGTGCGCTTTCAGCGCCTTTCGTGCGTCTTAAGTAGAGAGGCACCTTGAAGGCTCCTATGCGCACGCCTTGATAACCCGATGGTCAACTCCATTGGAGGATTATATAGTTATATATGTGGCGTTTTGAGAATTATACGATTGAAATTGCAAAATCATAGAGCTCGATTTCATTATTTATTGGGATTTAACATTATTGAATGAAAAGTAAAATAATACTTTATTAATGATAAAAATAATTTGAAAATTTAAATATATAGATGAAAAATGCTCAACTTGAAAAGGTTTTCTTTTTGCGTGCAAAACCTTACATTAGAATCAAGGTCTAAAGTAGATATGAACCCTTTCTTTTCCGACATTCGTATGCATCGGTTGCCAATGCAATTGTAAGGATGCTTGTTTGCTGATGTAGCAATCTAACATAAAACATGTCAGACGTGGCCATTGGTGTTGTCGAAGTGTTCATGACTGTAACCTTATTACAAACAAAAAGCAGGGATAAATGCTGTTATATATCAAATAAGTATATTGGAACATGCTATGCACACGTGTATAAGAAATATCCTTTATCACTTCTTATTTCCATAAATTTTCGATAAGAGAATTATTAATTATAAAAATAGAGAGTAAAATAAATATAATGTTGAATAAATGAATGTAAGCAAAACCACGAGGAATGCATGTTTTGAAAAATACTTGAATTTATGCCGAGAATACGGTAAACATAAATAAATAGGAATAGTTGAAAAATAAAATGATCTTTTGGTAATTGTTGGCAGTATAAAATTTCTTTCAACCAAAAGTAAAGATCGAATAAGAATGTTTTAATAGCTAATCACGATGTCACTTTATAAATTTTGAATAAAAATAAAAGATAATGGTCTCAGTTGATATTCATACTTTTGATCTTATTTTATCAACAACTAAGACATTTTTGGAACTTGTCACCAGACCAAAAGACGCGAAGGCAACAAACATGATCACCTCATCCCTTCAGTAATATTACACTTTTAGCACTTTAACATCATAGGAAGGGTCTATTAACATCATAGGTTTTGCTTTTCACCCCTTGGTGAATTTAATTTTTTTTGACAAGGTTGCCCTTGGCACTGTAGTGGCTAAGGGTGTAAATGGATCGGACTGTAGCGACTAGGGGTGTAAATGGGTCGGACCAGACCGTGCGGAGGTGTATTCGTGTTCTGTCCTATAAGAGATTCGAACGAACACTGACTAGACACTGTTTAAGTTCAGACACTGTTTAAGTTCAGACATTGTTCGTACAAGCCGGACAACGAATGGACAATGTTCATAAGGTAGAAAAACATCGAATATTTTCGGACGAACATGTCTTCGTACATTTCTTTTTGTTGTAATTCGTGTCTTAAATGTGAATGGTACGTACACGGACCGGACGTCTTACAGCCTTGGATCAAGTCAGATGTCGGACAATCATATAAAATTTACACCTCTAGTAGCGGCATATCATAAATTATTTGAAACAAATCATTACTCATGAGAATAGTGGATCCATAAAAAAACAAGTTGGGAGCAAGTGAGAAAATATAAGAAATCAAGCTCCGAATGGGTGAAGAACACAAGAAACCATGCTTGGAGCAAGTGATGAAACCAAGGATTGAGGTTTCGGCCAGAACTCCGAAATTTTGGGGGTACCGGACCGTTACCGCTCGTGCACGATCCGAAACCGACAGTCAAAATCGGTTTCGGATCTAGGGCAAAAAAAAGAGAATCGAATCATTTTTTGCTTCGAAAAATTAAAACCCTTAGTGCGCATGTGAAGAAGCAGTGGGATGAAGACCGAAAGCAACCAAAAAGCAAAAGAAATCGAATAACATATCAAATCAGAAACTTTATTCACTCAAACGTGAATCAACAGTGAAAAGCGAATGATTAATTCAAGTTGAAAGCCTATAAAATACAGTGCTTCAATTACATACTTACAACATCGAAGATTACAGTGCTTCAATCAATTTCTGCTCGCGCTTCAATTACATACTCACGGTAACTTCTTCTTCCTTATCTGAATTCGACGTCGCCATTCCAGACGCTTTCGTGTTTTTTTTAATCGAGAACTGGAAATCACATTTTCGTATTATTTTTTAATCGAGAACTGGAAATCGCGATTTAGGGCTGGGTAATGGAAACGTGAATTATGAAAGAGGAAGGGGGGAATGAACCATCTGTTAATTAAATGGGCTATTGGGCTGCTTGTTTGTTTTTGACAGCAGTTGATTACTAAATGGGCTGCTAGGTTTAAACGTATATTGGGCTGCTTGTCATTTAATTTACTACAGCATATTTTTTACACAGTAATTGGCCTCGTTACAGGCACAACATGTTTTTACTACAACATGTTTTTTAAACAAAATGCATGTTTTTTAAACGTAATTAGCCTCGGCTTCTATTTACTACAGATATTGGAGCTTAACTTAAGTTATATTGTTCACAATTTATAGGTACGCTATGGAAAATCAAGCAAACACTACAAAGATCGGTTGGAATTATGGTACCCTAATTGATGGAAATGTTCGAAAAACAAAATGCAGTTTTTGTAGCAAACAAATCAACGGTGGCGGTATAACGCGTTTGAAAGAACATTTGGCAGGTGTAGGCGGCAATGTAATGGCATGTCCAAATGTTCCTCAAGATGTCAAAAAATTAGTACGAGCTCATATTGTTGGTAAAAAAAATGACCGTAGTAAAGGAAAACTAGAGAAACAGCGTGTACAACAAGAGTTGATGAGTAGACCTCAACAACACGACTCGAACAGTGAAGATGATGAAAACGAAGATGATAGAGATGTTCGTCGTGCTATGCGAGAAAGCAGAGATACATTTAAAGAACAAGAGATGCAAAGATCTTACAAACAATCAGGTGTCGGTTCTAGTCAACCAGAGCGGAATGTACGTAGTAGATCTACGAGACTAGAGAGTGATTTTGAAACTCGCTCTGTTGCAAGGATTGATTCATACATGCAGAAAAAAGGAGGTATTTTTCAACCTTCTATTAAGTCTGCAATGAAAGGCATTAAAAATGCTAAAAAACACATAGGTCGTGCAATTGCTAAATTCTTTTACTTTAATCACATTCCACATAACGTTGCAAATAGTCCTTATTATGCAACGATGGTTGATGCGATTGCGGAATGCGGTCGTGGAATAGATCCACCTACCGCATATGAATTATCACATTCATATTTGGAAATGGAATTAGAAGAAGTTCGATCATATATTACCACTTTTCATAATTTTTGGGATGAATATGGTTGTACGTTGATGTGTGATGGTTGGAGTACTTAGAATCGACGAAAAATTATAATTTTTCTTGTGTACTCCACCCATGGGACGATATTTCTCAAATCTGTAGATGCTACTAATGAATTTCAAAGCAGTGAATATATATGTGGATTGATGAACGAAGTTGTAGAGACTACTAGAGAAAATAGAGTAGTGCAAGTAGTGACAGATAATGGGGCCAACTATAAAACTGCCGGTCAATTGTTAATGCAGAAAAGAAAACATTTATACTGGACATCATGTGCAGCACATTGCATTGACCTGATCTTAGAAGACATTTCGAAAGAACCGGAGGTAACATCTATCATCTCAAATTGTCAATTAATAATGACATTCATATACAATCATAGTTGGTTACTTTCCATAATGAGAAAAGAGACAAATGACAAAGAATTGATCAGACCGGCAGTGACTAGGTTTGCCACTCATTTCATTGCATTAGACTCTATTTATAAACACAAAAATGATTTGAGAAGAATGATTGCTACGAGGGAATGGACATCTAAATTGCCTAGACTCGCTGTTAAGGACAAACGAACTGCAACCAATGCCTCCGACCTGATTTACAATGATTCTTTTTGGACTGCCGCTGCTTCCATCATTCTTGTATTTGAACCACTAGTCAAAGTGTTAAGAATGGTGGATAGTGATGATAAAGCAGACATGGGTTATGTTTATGAAGCGATGGATCTCGTGAAAGAGTCAATTAGGAAAAACGTTGGCTCAAGGCAATCAAAAAAATTGTGGGACATTATAGATAACAGATGGGAAAAACAACTACACCGGCCAATTCACGCGGCAGGTATTTTAAATTATTACCTTACAAATAGTTAAAATTCATAACATTCATGTTCGTACTGTTTAAAATATAGGTTATTTTCTTAATTCTATCATTCAATATGGTGATGCGGTAAACGATAATGAAGTGTTAAATGGATTCAACAACGTTGTTGAAAGAATGATCGCAGACATATTAACAAAAATCGAGATTGGAAAAGAGGTAAATTGCATCAAATGTTTTATTCAAAATATAGATCAGATATTTAATTTTTATATCCACAGGTGGACAATTACAGAATGAAAGTTGGCGCATTTGGCTCTTCAAAAGCAAAATCAGCTATAAATAATTGTTCTCCTGCTCAGTGGTGGTCAATAATTGGTAGAGAGGATGCTTCAAATCTAACACGCTTAGCAATGCATATTCTAAGTCAGACGGTTTCTTCTTCAAACTGTGAAAGAAATTGGATTACATTTTCCATGATTCATACAAAATTGAGAAATAGAATCAAAATGGAAAATCTAGAAAAATTAGTATATGTACATTATAATATGAGATTACGAGCAAAGATTGTTAAACGTCATGATACAAATGATCAATTGATTGATCTGAATTATATATTTCATGAGGAGAATCCATTAGTAGAGTGGACTACCGAAGTTGAACCACGGTTGCTTGATGACGATCCATTGATGGTTAATATGATGAATGATGCCATTGCTGCAGTGGATGACATACCTGCACAAACAATGGCAAGTCAAAGCACTGAAAATAGTAGTGGCTCATCAAATGGTGATAATGGCAATACTGGTGGTAATGCTATCAGTTTAGCAAGTAATTATGGCCTTGGTTCTACTGACGGTGGTGGTTCGCATAGACCAACTATACCTTACGTGAGAAGAAGAGGTGTGATGGACAATCGTGACAGAAGAGACAGTAATTTGAATGTTGAATATGGACAACAACAAAATTATGATTATGCTAATAATCCGTATATGTCAAATGATCCATCTAACTACAGACATTCTACTTCTGACTACACCGGTGGCTATTATTATCACGGAGCAAACGAGGTATATAACAGTGATATATCAAGCGATCAAAATAGTCGACTACATGTACAACACAGAATGACGAACCCTCCTCATTTGATAACATGTTGGCAACGTTTCTAGGCACATGACAAATACAATATGGTTATCCACCATACCATACGACACAAGTGGATGAAGAAAATTATGAGAACAATCTATATACAACACCGAGAAATAGTTTTTGGATGTAGTAAATTTATGATGTTGTATGTTGTATTCTATTTCTTTGTACGCTATAATTATATTTTATTGATTGTTCACAAGTTTATTAACAAACTACTGAAACGAAATTTGGACCGAAACCGAAACAAAACCGAAACTTTCGAAATTTACGAAATCATCCGAAACTAACAAAATTTCAAATGACCGAAACCGAGACCGAAACTGAGTTCTCGAACCTTGGATGAAACCCAACAGACCAAGCTTATAGCAAGTGAGGAAATCTTATAAACCACGCTCACTTGAAGCGTAGTTAACGTGAAATCAAGGTTTGAGGTTTCGACCGAGAACGATCGAAACACCGAGATTTCTGTCGTTCCATTTAGGTTTCAGTAGGGGCTGAAACGAAACCGAACTGAAATTCCGGTTCGACGAAAAAACCTATTAAACTTCAAATTATACATTAAAAACTCAAAAATAGAATTAAGTTGAATTTTCAATTATAGGAATATTCAAAATCTGAAATTTTAACTTAAAAAATATACAAATTCACAAAATATATAAATGATGTAGCTAAAATAGTTGAAAATGAAGTGATGAATAAACATTTTTTGTGTTTTAAATGTTTATGATTAGCCGGTATTGTTTGTATATATCTTATTTTTTAATTAAGTTTAAATTATACGTTTTGTTTCAATAAATTATACAAATATATGTATAATTATATGAAAAATAAATAACAAGATTCGAAGCTGAAACTGGAATCGAAATTTTCGAGATTTATGAATTAGGTCGAAATTTCTAAAATTACAAATGACCAAAACCGAGATTTCGAACCTTGCATGAAAGTGCCATTAATAACATTGTATACGTGGTTTCTTTCAAAACCTAGTTTGGTCCAAGCGTGGTTTCTTTCAAAACATAGCTTGATCCTAGCGTGGTTTCATATAAAATCTCGTTCGTTACAGACGAGGTTTTATACAATACATGTCTCGGTCTGAACGAGGTTTATACATATGCACGTTCAACCCGAACGTGATCTGTATTGTAGAAAATGTCAACTTAGAAATTTCTAAATATATGGTTAATTATGGAATAAAATGGGGGGAAGAAAATTATTGGGATGTGCAAACTTTTTCCAAATAAACGGGGTGTAAGTAAAATTTTGGGTTACTAATAGAACTAGCCAACATCATAAATTTGTTGTACTTGCAAGAATTCTTGTAGAAACTTCATATTTTTCTCTGTTCAAGTTTCACTAGTTAATTTCTTGCTTCATTCATTATTCCTCGTTTCAATTACTTATCTGTTTTTGTTTAGTGACTATTTCGCATTAAATTTAAGGTTGGCGTCAGGGATAATACACATTTGCCCCCCCCCCCCCCCCCCTTTTGAATACTTTTTATCAGTTTTTTTGTGATCTGAATGAATAATTACTGTGAGTTGATTTTAATTTAATAGGATTTGGACCTGGATGTCAATTGCAAAGCTTTTTCATGTACACTTCGGTTAAATAAAATCTGCTGCTTCTCGGTCCTTCTCAATTGAAACACCATTTTTAGAGCTTAGAGGAGTTATGTTTTTACATCGTGTCAAATTCATTTGCCACACTTCTCAAAAATCAATTATTCAGAATGATGTATGTAAAATTTCTTCGTGGCTTCCTTCTCTCCTTCATCACTACTCAAACTTTGCCACCAAAAAGGGAAAAGCTGCGCCTTTACAGGTATTTACACAGATTTGTTACCCTTTTAGTAGTTTGAAAAAAAGAGTACATAGTACAAAACTGAATTCGATAGTGAACTGTGAAGTGATATTCAATAGTATTATATGAATGCTGAAAATTCACAGGATTTAGAATGTTTGATAAGTCAGATTTGTCTTGATATGAAACATTAAAATAATTATTGAATTGTAGTATGGTCCATGCACATTTAATAGATCTATCTTTATTTACACATGCGCGCGCGCACATACACATACATATAATTTCCTTTTAAGTGTTGTTTATCGTTCAGGTTTTTAAAGGGAAAAGTTGTGAAAGCTAGCTATTTAGTATTTACATGACGGATTAATTTCTTGTAGCATTTAGACAATATTCCCTATTAAAACGGTGAGTTCACCGTTGAATCAAAATTTTCTTATCACTTGTTTCAAAGAAACCTACATATGTGAATGCTAGATGTCAAATGTTCCATATGAAATTACAATTCTTTCCGATCTTCTAGTTCTCGTAAAATTTATTATTGAGTAATGCTAGGTAGTGCAATTTGTCGCTGAAATGATTGTCTCATTATTTTAATTCCTAGGAAAGGAAAATGAGAGATCAGGTCAGAGTAAGCGCCAAAGGCGGTGAAGGAGGGAAAGGATGTTGGAGCTTTAGGCGTACGCGTACTGATCGCCATGGAAAACCGGATGGTGAGATAATTTTGTAGACCAAGGCAACATCGTGTCGATTCTTTTATGAGTTAATTCTGCAAATAATGCATGTACCATTTTACCACAGCCGTAAAACTAGGGCTGTTGCTCGTTACCTGATCATTCAAACATTTTGTGGGCAGTGCTTGTTCTATTGTTGCATAGCAATAGAAGTTTAGTGGTAAATTTACCATTACATTTGTAACCAATGTTGAGTCACATCGGTATAAGAATGATGTTTTCGGTATAGTAACAGTAAATTTACCATTGCTAATGGTAAATATAGTGGTAAAGAGATGTCAAAATCACTGCTATTGATAAATTTAGCGTTATATTAATTTTTTTTCGCTATTTGAATTAATCCTAACCTTAGACACTTTTGGATGCATATCAGTTTTTAAGAAGTTGTTTCTCGTATTATTTATAATGATGTTTCCTTTTTAGTTTAATTATGTTTAAAGACTACGATTAACAAAGCTATTATTTCATATTGCTGTAAATAATTTGTGATGAATTAAGAAAATTTTCCTTTTCAACTATAATAAGTCAAAATATTGATATAAATATTAATGGAGTTAGGATCAGAAACAAAATATACACTTTTTTTTATCATTATTAAAATTATAACACAATAAATTGTTTATGTAACAGTAAATTAACCATTCCCAGTTGATTGCAAACCATTTTATGGGTATACAAACAATCATTTTACCAATGGTAATGGTAAAATATTGCTAATCATTTTTGATTTTCCGATAGTTTCGGTATGGTGAACGGTTTTCTTGTATCGCTAACGATTACTTTTACCATAACAGCCCTAGATAAAATCTACTAAGGCCGTACAAGAGATTTGGAATTCAATTATCATTTAGTTTTGTTGACTTGAATTTCCAACTCTTCAACCATATAGTCCAAATGTTTCAACCTTTCAATATATATTTTCTTGTTAATGATCCATTTTGAATAACTCCCTTGGTTGTAAGATTGCTAAAGAACGACTATGACTTTAGTTTGATTAGAAGTAAATTAGAAGGCTTTCTGTGCACCCCCTTTTCTTATTGTTATATTTCGAAAATTGTAAAAATTATACGATTCCATTTCATTCTTTAGTCCTTCACTTGAATATACCAGCTGAACATCCAATCATTTCTCAAGTTAAAAGATAATAATCTATGTCTCTGAAGGTGGCAGTGGTGGGAGAGGCGGTGATGTTATTCTTGAATGCTCTTCCGCTGTTTGGGACTTCAGTAATTTGCAACACCATCTGGTTAGTTCTGCAAACTAGAGTTTCTAATACTAATTTATACACTAGAATGTGTGGCGCTTTTCCTATATTTAAGGGTTTTGCTATATACACAATCAACTAGTGTGTAACCCGTGCGTTGCACACGGTAACGTTGTTAAAAAGTAATATTTAAATTTTAATTATTGTTAAAAATTGAATTTTTTAAGCACTATATGATAAATTTGTTGAAATAAAAAAATTATAATTTAAAATGACATACAACACTCAGATGTAAGGAAAAGGGTCGCTAATATATATATATATATATATATATATATATATATATATAATAGCTATTATTATATATGTAAATAGTTGATGCTATGTGATACAAGTATTTTTTATATAAATGTATGGAAAAAATTGAATTTTCCATTTCTATTAATATGAATATGTAATTTTAATGATTTACAATAGAATAATGAATATTATGTAAATGGATATATTTAAATATTTTAAATCAGTGATCAGCTTAACTAATTAGATATATGGAGCCGAATGTTAGAAAGAGAGAGAAAATGAGAAGAGCTTTGTATGTAGTTATAGTTGAGAAAAATATCTTACAATCAACTTATCTGAAATGAACTTTATTCATTATCCGAGATTTCAATTAGTAAATCTTTTTTTAACTTAGCAATTAATCATAAATTTCATGTCATTGTAGGAGTGTCATGTTTACAACTTCAGTATTTGCAGCAACAAAAAATATTGCGTTAATTAGAGTTGTGAGTTCAATAAGTTTTAATATCATGTTGAAAATGAGAATGTTGATATAACCTAATTTGTATTAGAGTAATCCGTGCATCACATCTCAATGTTGTAAATTATAAATTTATCATTTAAAAGTTGTAAAAAAATGAAATTTTATACTAAAAATGTATGATATTATTTTGAGACAAATGAATTATAAATTAAAAATATATTATTGTTTATGTTTATATTTTATGTTATGCGATCTATATATCTTTATATATGAATAAAAATAACAATTTTATCATCTTCGCGTGCGCATGTGTTGTATGCATATTTAAATCGATATATATATTTTAAGATTTATTAGATGAATTATAAAATATTAGTAAATTGAATTTATTTGAATGATTTAACATAAAGATTACATAATTGGTTAAATACATGTATATGAGTAAAAAAATATTAGAAGAGAATCATGAAGAGTTTGTAAGTAACCATGGGAATTTAAAATATAGGTATTTAAAGTTAAAAATATGATTTTTCAGTGCAGTACATGATAACTTCGTTGAGATAAACGAATTATAAAATAAATTTATTATTGTTGTTGATGTATATAATTCATGCTATGTGATTTATATATCTTTATATGCAAATAATATTTTTATTTTACCAATTTGTTGATGCTACTATGGTATACTGTTGAAATTTTCATATTTTAAAATTTACATGATTTATCGAATGTTAGATAACTGATTTTTCCAAATGGTTTGAATTTTTAATTACGTAATTAGTTTAATTGTATGGACTTAAATGTAAAATATTAGAAGAGAATTAAGAAAGCTGTGAATGACCTTAGAAAATTTTAAAAGTATGTATTTGATTATAAAATGGCATTAGAAGTTTAGTAGAATAATTATGAAGTGATAAATTACAAAAATTTAAAATTAAAATATCGAGTGAAAATTAAGGAGAGTAAATAAAACTCCTAAAATGAATGAGAGAGCTTGAATTTCTTCTGCTTTACTATTAAACGTGTAACCCGTGCTTGCACACGGTAATATTGTAGAATATAATATTATATCTTTAATGTTAAAATGAGAATTTCGTTATATAATGTATGATAAATTTAGTGAAAATAAATGAACTATAAATTAAAATTGGTATTATGTTTGTGTGTAATTTATGTTGTATAGTGCGCGCGCACACACACACATATAATAATAATAATAAAGTAATTTATTCAATTTTTGCTAATATGGATATAACATACATGTTGAAACTGACGTATGTTAGTAATTTATTAGATGAACCGAAAAATATTATCTAACGAAATTTGTTTAAATAAGTCAAATATAAATTATGTAATTATTTTACATACATGGACTTGAAAATGAACGATAAGAAGAATCGAGAGGAATTTTGTAAAAAAATGTATAATTTTGATGTGGATATATTGAAGCTAAAACATAATTTTGTAACATGTATGTTAAATTCTTAATATAAAAGAATTATAATTTATTTACAAATTAATTTGTTATAATTTATGTTATGTGATTTATATATCTTTATAGTTGAATAAAAAAATAGTCTTATAATTTTCCGTAATGTGAATGTGTGTGTGTGTTAAAACTGACATATTTTTATGATTTATTAGAAGAATACACTAAATATTCATTGAAATTATTTAAATTATTTAAATTTGAGATTTCGTAAGTAGTTTAAATACATGCATTTAAATATAAAATAATAGAAAATAATTGATGGCGGTTTAGGAAACAATTGTTAAAATGTACGTATTTGAAGCTAAAAACGAAAATTTTCAATGTAATACAATATAACTAAATTTAGATATACGAATAATATATTAAATTTGGAAACATTGCTTATGCATGTTATTTATGTTAGGTGACGTATATATCTTTGTATTTAAATGAAAAACTAATTTTATCACCTTTGTGCCTGATATGAATATGGTATACATATTGAAACCGTTATATCTTAGCATTTATTAGATGAATTAACAATTAATTGAATTTATTTAAATAATTTAAATTCAAAATCACATAATTAATTTGAAAATATCGACTTTAATATACAATGGTAGGTGATATAGTGAAGTGTTTTGTAACTAATTGGATAAATTCAAAATGTAGGTTTTTGACGTTAAAATAGTATTTTACAATGCAATGCATGATACACATATTGATATAAATAAATAAAACTTTAAACTTATAGTTATTATTTATGACTTTAATTTATGTTATGTGATTGATGTATTTATATATTTGAATGATTTTTTTATCATTTTTGTTAATATGAATATGGTTCATATTGATCATACTTATTTGATAAATCGGTGAAAAATTGTATAGCGAAATTATATAATTAGTTTTAAAGTTATGTAATTGATTACAATATATGACCTTAAATGTAAAATATTGTAAAGGAATTGAGGGAGGGTGTAAATGATTATATCAAATTTATAATGTAGATATTCGAAGTACAAAAAATATAATTTTGTAATGCATTTCATGATAAATTTATTGGGAGAAATGTGAAAAAAGAATTTATTAATATTTATGTATTCACTTTAGGTTCTTTAATTATGTAACTTAGGTATCTTTACATTAATCATTTTTTTAAATTTTGTTAATATAAATATGGTGTACGTATTGATATTTTCACAAATTAGTAAACGAATTAACGAATATTAGTTAGTTGGATTTATCTAATTAGTTTACATTTAGATCGCATATTTAATTGATACATATAGGGTGAAAAGCAAAATATTAGAAGAAAAGTGAGGTAAATTTTGTGAATAATTATGGTAATTTTAAATGTAGGTATTTGAAGTCAAAGTAGAATTTAAAATGAAATGTATGATAAATTTATTGAAATAAATTAACTACAATATTTTATTATTGATTTATGTGATTTATATATCTTTATAGTTGAATGAAAAGTTAATATTATGGTTTAGTTGTTTAAGTGTTATACATATTTATACGAATTATTAAATGAATTTATTTAAATAGCTTTAATTTTGGATTATTTAATTAACCTAAATGTGCGGACTTAAATATAAAATATTAGAAGATATGTACTAAAATGTAAAATAATAGAAAAGAATTAGTAAAATAAGTGTAAAGTAATAAATTAAAGAATTTGAAAATAAAATATCTAAAGAGAGAATTAAGGAGAAAGAGAAAATTCCTAGAATCAATGTGAGAACCAGAAAATCTTCTGCTTTACTATTATTTAATAGATTCGGGTATGCACACGAACAATTTCTTTCTTTTCTGAATCAACCCCACATTTAATTTTTGTGCACACTACCGAACAATAGTTGCGCCCTTAGGAAAACCAATACGTGTAATGTATTTATCAAATACCAAATTACCTTGGAAAAGAAAAGTCACTGCAGAAAACCAAACATATTAAATTGTTATAATGATGTAATGCTATTAGGCTGTGAACAGATATTTTTTGAGCTCATTAATGTTTCAATTTTAACCAGATAGTTTAGTGTTATAAGCTTTTGCTTTGTCAATATAGATTTTCCTCTCTGTTTTCCTTTCTCTTTTCTTCTTCTTCCTCCTCTGTTTTCCCCCTATTATTTTGCACTTTTGTGCATGCGCTCGCTCGTTTAAAACAAGTGTTGTTGTTTTCCTGCATTTTCGTTCTTTTTTTGGTGTAACAAACAAACCAGAGCCAAATTGCTTTCAAGAACATAAAGCTCATTATTAACAATATCTGTTAGTAGTGAGTCTGGAAATTTGTTTGTATTAGACAGACATTTGTGGTGTATACCAGTAACATATTAGAATTATCTTGTACAGAGTACTTTAATTGAAGATGGCTATAAACGAAGTGCGCTTTTCTGTTGATTTTATTTTTCTTAATTGCACACCCCCCCCCCCCCCCCCCCCCCCAAACACACACACACACAAAAAAACAAAAAAAAAACAAACCCTCTTTATCAAAATATCCAGTTCAATGTTTTGCCCTTTTTATTCTGCAACGCCTCATAGTCAAATTGATTGTATATATAGTGACACCCTTATTTTATGTAAATTTTAATTGATATTGATATGCCGTGTCATTTGTTAGCTGTTGAATCAGTGTTCGTAAAATTATTCCTTCAATCTTGCTTATTATATGCAGACTGCAAAGAAAGGAGGACTTGGTGAGTCGAAGAATAGAATAGGCAGCCGTGGACCTGACAAGGTTATTTTTTGCTAACAATGGCTATTTATATGTTTTTATTGCCGGATATCTCATCAAACCTGCAACGACCCCATTGTAAACTATCTATAGGCATCCATTTTATACGTTTGTATCCCCAAAATACCCCCACAAAGATTATTAACAACACAGTGAAATATTGGTAGGAATACCTTAATTCTGAATATTTTGGAACTAACATGCAGTAAAAATTGAAATGATTAATGTGAAGTGGGGGCAAAAAGCGATATCTTTCTTCGTTTTTTTTTTCTTTTTTACGGGATTAAGATAGCTATGAGATATTCGACTGAAATATTGATTTAAATTACTGAGTTAGCAAAAGGTGTTTACAATATTATTTTTCTTCAGATTGTTCAGGTACCAGTTGGCACAGTAATTCACCTAGTTAGCGGTGAAATCCCTTCCTTTATAGAAGAAGACACTTCAGTTAAGTCTTTGCAACCCTGGGAAATACCCGATGATGTTGATCAAGAAGTCAACTCCGAATTTCCGAACAGTGAAAAACATTCCAGTTCATTAAGCTTTTCAGATACACAAGAAGCTGTTGACGATTGTTTAATACAATCTGCTCAACTTGATCATAATATTTCTGAAATTTCAAATGATAATGGAGAAGGAACATCAAGTGAATCTGAATCAGATGAAGAGATCGAAAATATTGGCAAGGCTACAAAACAAAAGGCAAGGCATTCTTTTCCTCCTATTATAACCAATGGAAGAGGTATGAGGGCAATAGAGTATGATTTAGCTACATATGAATCTGAAGACGACGAAGATGAAGAAGAGGAAAAAGTGCACTATTCAATTGCGGAACTAACAAGACCACGGCAAAGACTGATAATTGCACGAGGAGGAGAAGGTGGCATTGGAAATGCTACCCTTAAAACCTTACCGAAAAGTAAAATTATTAACAAATTGAAAACCGGGAAAGAAAATGATAATTCTGATCAGGTTAACTTAGAAGGAGAAGGTTCCTCGTTGACCAAAGGTGCACCCGGGTCTGAGTCTTTGCTCATATTAGAACTTAAAAGCATTGCAGATGTTGGTCTAGTTGGAATGCCCAACGCTGGCAAAAGCACGCTTTTAGGTGCAATATCACGTGCTAAACCAACTGTAGGGCACTATGCTTTCACTACGCTAAGGCCAAACATAGGAAATTTGAACTACGATGACTATTTTTCCATGACTGTAGCGGATATACCCGGCTTGATAAAAGGTGCACATGCAAATCGGGGTTTAGGGCATGCCTTTTTAAGACATATTGAGAGGACTAAAGTATTGGCATATGTTGTGGATTTGGCAGCTGCATTGAATGGTCGAAAAGGAATTGCCCCATGGGAGCAGTTAAGGGATTTGGTTACTGAACTTGAATTTCATCAAGAAGGGTTGTCGAATAAGCCGTCTTTGATTGTTGCTAACAAAATTGATGAAGAGGGTGCTGAAAATGTTTATGAAGAGTTAAAGAGAAGGGTAGATTGTGTCCCTATATACCCAGTTTGTGCCGTATTGGAAGATGGAGTGCCTGAAGTAAAAGATGGACTTAGGAGGTTAATGGATGGAAGCCAAACCCATAGTCTTAGTATAGATAGAATCATGGTTGAATAGAAGCTCTTCTTTATTTATGCTGAGCATAACTGTATTACCATCCTTATCATAATTTCTAAATTTTGGTATTGTGCTTCCCTGGATATTGTGTTCAAGGAGTTTTGATTTGTATTTTCTTTTGGGTAGAAATGTATTGTTCCAGTGTAGGATAAGGTTAAGAATTATATTATTACTTGTTATTTTGAATGTTTTTGTTTAGAATATTGCTAAGGACGTCTTTTTTTCTTTCTTTCTAATACCATTGCTAGAAAATATCATAAAATTTTATATTATACTCTTTTTAATACATTATCATATGCATCATTTTCGATTCTTTTTTGCGTTAAATGACCGTCGATCAATATCATTTTCCACGATGATCAATCATCCAACTACATTGCTTCGGTGGTTGATGACCGTGAAAAACGGTGTTGGTCGCTGTGCAAAACGACTTTACATGATTGTTGAATGTCGTGTGAAATGACTTTTTGTTATTAGGAAGCACACTGTTTTTATTGGTTTTATCATATTTTTTTACGGTATTATGAAAAAGAAAACTGGATGTCCTTGCGGCGTTTTGTTTATTGCATCTATAATTTTAATCAGCCAATGATTTTGCTTCTATTGTGCAAGATTGTAATGAGATGCTATCATATCTGCTTGTATTTATGATAATTGGAACATGACCTTTGCCCTTCTTCTTTTTTCCAGAATTTTCAAAATTAGATCTTAAATAAATTTCGGCTACATTCAGATTTTGAATAAAAAAATTTGAAAGCCTAATTAAATCTGGGTTTCTATTTTTGTTCAAGGACTTCATCACATTTGAGTTCTAGAATATATACTTGGATTTTATGAGCACCGTCAGTAACCCAAATTTAGGTTTCAAAAAAAAGAATTTCAAGCTGAATGAAATTGCACTCTTAATTTGGGTTAATTTTTACCTCATTGTTTTCTTCTGCACTTGGGTTTAAAGGTCACTTAAAGACGAACTGAAAGTTGAAAAACCCGCTTTCGAGGAGAAAATTGGGTTAGCTTCTAAATTGGTGCCTACTACGAATGATAAGTGTTATTAGAATTTTTAAATCAATTTAGAGCGAACAATTAATCAAATCCCATATTTATTTCAGTGAGAAGAAAAGTAGAAAATAAGTAATTGTTAAAGTCATATCTGGTTCATGAATCAATCAAGAGAAAGATGAATTTGAAAGTAAAAAGATGGGTATGATATTCCAAATTAAGGCAAGTCTATATTTGTATTTAGCTTAGAATAGATTTTCAAAATGGGCTAATTTACGAACCTATTTCGCTTTAGCTAGTTTGAAAATTTATTATCAGATAGGACTGGTTTTAGCCCAGTCAGCATCTACATCACCAGTTTTCCAATTGCCAACGTATTTGCGCAAGCATGAATTATATACGGTGAATTAATTTTTGCGCAACTATGAGTTACACACATTGAAAATATTAGTCAAATGAAAAAGCACAAATATGTGTGCGCTTTTTCATTCTGTTCGCAAATTGATATGACACAACTTTGAATTATGCTTAACAATCAATAATATATGCGCAACTCATAGTTGCGCACGTTGCGCATATGTAATAAACTGTGTAGCGCAAATTCTGCTGTATATAAAAATAGCAGCACTCACACTTTCCACCACACATGCACATTACCATTCATTCCTACTTTCAAATTTCTCAATTCCGAATCCAAAACCCCTGAATCACCATATTATAATTTATTCGTCAAATGCACTCAAAATCGTCACATTTCTACGTCATTAATCAATTAAAACAAAGCTACAACAATCTTTGCAAGGTAATTGAGCAAAAAATGTTTTCGAATCTATTGTCATTTTGAAATGTTTTATGTTATTGTGTTGATTTTTAATTCCACACCTTTCATATTAAGCTAGCTGAACCGATGGGGATAATTGGGAGATCTCAGATGAAGTATTTTGAACAATTGAAAACTGAATCTGAATTTGTGCCTGAAAATCAGTTGAAACAGTTCAATGAAACTCAGTTTGAGATAGTTCCTCAAAATATTGGTGTTGTTGTTGAATCTGCTTTGGAGAATCAAGTTTGCTTAGATAAACCGAATCAAAGACCGGAAAAACAAATTAGCCACGAAGGTCGAGTGAGACAACCAACACATTCAATATATCATTGTGGAGATATTTGTGAGGTAGTTATATGCGAGACTCAGACAAATGCCGGACCTCGGTTTTATGGAAGTGCTGGTTACGTATATCATATAACTAACCCGAATGGTGTTTACCGCTGTAAATTCTTTAAATGGTTAGATCGTCCGTTGACCCCTAGGGGATTGAATATGCACCAAAGATGCAAGCCGAAGTGAGACGATTGAAAAAGGAAAATAGTATGCTATGACATCAGGTAAACTATTTACAGTCCTTAATCTGGAAAAGGTCTAGTAAAATGTGCAATTGTTATATAATGGTTGTGTATCAGACTCGTTTAATGGAGCTATGTATGCATTAGTTTTAATGGTTGTTGTATTACTAGGTTGTTATATTACTTGGTTGTTGCAGTGGTTATGTAATGTTTGATGTTTACTTTTTGGTTGTAATGTTTATTAAATGTTTGATGTATTACTTTATTGTTGTGCCACTTTGCGTACAATAGATATTACGTATAAAAGCTATGCACAAAATAAATCAAAGTCACAAAGCATAACAACTAACATCAATGTTTGACAAACGATAACTTTTAATACCAAAGTTGCGTACAGAATAAACATAAAAGTTATACAATACAGGAATGACATAAGTAGTAACAACAATCAAATTAGTTATTGTTTCCCACCCATTCTTCTCTTATGACCCAAGTTACCGCATTTTTCACATCTATCCTATCTTCTGTTCCCCATTTCGTCCATGACCCTCAATTCTTGTGGACCTCGGTCTTCCTATATTCCTATGTGTAAGTGGCGTTTGTATGGTTGGGCCTTCATATACTTTCCAATATCTATTGTTAGACATGGGATGAAAACCGGAGTATAATTATGTCTATAACTGTATAAACCGCGACAAAATAAGATCATGATAAGCTTCGTTCGCTCATTCTCTACATTGTGCACATGCAGCCATCACATGAGAATATGGAAAATGGACAAAAATAGGAATATTGCATGAATAGTTGCAGTTTTCACTGGCAATATTTACTGTATAATAACATGCGTTTGTGTCTGTTACTGCCACTCCGTCATACTGAACCTGTTAATGCTCACACTCTATGCTTCTTCTGCATATTTTCCCATCATTTCTTCATACTTTGGCTTGGGCATAGTTGTGTGCTCCAGTCCATCAGTACGACTTCTATAGAAGTAACTATTAAGACGACGAAAGGTACGTGCTACTAACGACTTCATTGGTAATGATCTTGCATCTTTTAGAACTCCATAGAAACTCTCCGAATCATTAGTAGTCATCATACAAAATCATTCACCGTTGTCCTTGTAAAGAGCTCATTGTTCATCCTTATATTTGATACTTCTGTTAATCCATCTGTTAGTGGTCGGACTAACATTTTTTAGTTTCTTTCTTAGTTCTTTGTATGTTACCCCATCTCTTGCTTCAACACAGGCATAGAATAAGTTTTTGCAATATTTTGCTACCAAAACCTGCCTTTTTGAAGTTTACTTTCAAGTGACGAAGGCAGAAGCGATGATGATGCAGTCTTCTCCATTTCTCTTGAAAGGACGTTGAAATTCCTTTCATTTTATTAGAAATGAATGCAATGAATCTTGTATTTAAAGATGGAATTATGTGTCACATGCGTGAAAAAAACCATCCCAAAGTCTCCCCTGATTTGATTTGTACAATAGCAAATGCGAAAGGAAATAGAGAGTTGTTTGCATCAACTTCCGTAGCCACAACCATCGTACCTTGATATTTACCATAAAGATGAATTCTATCAATAGAAAAAACAAGACGACAATGCTTGAAACCTTCTATGCTCGGTCCAAATGCCTAGAAAGCCCTATAAAATTGAACGTCGTTTGCATGAACATGATAAAGAGTGCCTGAATTGCATTTATGTATTGTACGAAGAAACTGTTACAAGTCATTGTATGAAGGTTACCAATCACTAAATATTTTTGACATGACTTTTCTTAGTCCTTTCCAAGCTCTCATGTAGCGTATTTGAATCTTGTACGTATTTGCCACAAGCTCTTGGATAGATTTTGCAGTGTCACTTGAGTTCGATTGAACATGTGGAAGGACTTTTGGTAAAGATGAAATTGGCTATTGCTTATTTGTGATTCGAGTTGATGATTGGATTTGTGCATGTGTGATCACCACCGTATTTTTTATCACCCACCATCCAACATGATCTCTTTTAGAAACAATAACAGGAAGCCGCCATGGACAATTACTATCAATATCATATATAGCAGTGAACTCTCTAGCACGAGATGTTATATTTTTAGATGAAATTGAATATTTTATTGACCATTCACTTATATGTTCAATTAAAGATTTCATTGATTTAAAAATCATACCGACTTGAGGGTCGTTCTCCACATATTTAAGTCCAAACATTTCATCGGTAAATTGAACTCCTTGTATAATAGATCTTTCCATGATTATGTCATTGTACTGGTCATCCTCTAACGGTTCTTCCATCTCAATATGCTCGTCAATGTCATCAACTTCTTTTGGAATGTCATCTAACAGAGCATCATTGTTAACATTCATAGCATCTATCCATGTCTTATCTTTGTCAAATGCAGCAGCGACTTCCATGCTATCCAAGTGTGATACATCATTATCAGCATTTCCACCCTCTATATCTTCAGTTTCAACATCTTCGTCTTCAATTTTTGCAAGTATTCGTTTGAATTCAGAGTTGGAATGGTCGTGGAGGATACGATATGAAACCATAGTCGGGTGACTGTGATGGATATGGCATGAAATCGTAGCTGGATGTCTATGTATACAACATGCAAACAAACATATGAGTGTTAATTACATAAGTATACATATCATGAATGAAACATGCATGCATCACATGAAACTATACCCAGGAATGTGCGTAAACGTTCGGTGGTTGGTAGGAGTAGTATGGGTAATGCATTTGACTTTGCTCGGTAGTATTACTTGACCCTAGTTGGATTGCATAATCAAAGATATGAGCTTGCAATTCAGTTGCCTGTTCCACCCCTTCCTTAACGTATAGCTTGATTACTTTCATCCCTACACAAAACATATAATCAACGTCGCTATGATCATTCACCTCAAAAGCAATCAGACCATCATTCGTAACTCATTTAATTACCAGGTCAAATTCAGTTGAATTAATCCTTGTAGCTTTGTAAATTGCTATTCCCAACTCAAGAAAATTATAACCCTTCCTCATTTTAGATACTTTATGCTTTTTACCAACATATCTTGGCTTGCTATTCTCGTCGATGATTAAATCACCGTCATAGTGACAAATAATCGGCGCAATAGTCATATGTAACGACCCGATACTTTCAACCATTCGATCTACATATGTCGGACTTGAATAGCTTAAAATACCGAGTTGTAATTTAAATTTGGCAAAACACAGCATAAACGGTAAATAAATAGTCACAGATCACAGACACAGAGTAATAAAATGCCGCGGAAGTAAAGAAATAGTAGTTCATGAAGCTACTATATAAATACATCAGAGTCAAACAAGATACAACAAAGATAACAAGATACAACGGAGGTCTCAACATGATAATCAGGTATGAATCAGAATACATCACTGGAACCAACCCGATAACTGGAATCAACTAGATATCCGGAAGCGAAATAGATAGCTATATCTTCAAGCAAAGCATTCAACTTCGAAGGCAAGTTTCAAATGCTGTATCACTCAGTCTGACCCGAGCGTAAAGCAAAACACAAAACACTCGAGTCAGGACATACATACTTACACAATGTAAACCAACTCAAGTGAACTGTAATATAAGGTACAAGTAACTTAAAGGGTGCTTGGGACCTCCCATCCTCTAAGGATCCGTTAAACTATTTACTATGTAGTAATATTTCGCTATTATAATAATGTCTATTAGTAAAATAAACTTACTTTTAAATAGCGTTAAGGCTTTACATTTTCC
Source organism: Allium cepa (assembly GCA_030765085.1). Taxonomy (NCBI): domain Eukaryota; kingdom Viridiplantae; phylum Streptophyta; class Magnoliopsida; order Asparagales; family Amaryllidaceae; genus Allium; species Allium cepa. The sequence goes on along the minus strand of CM060942.1, from coordinate 310,761,985 downwards.
ACCTTAACACGTAATAATGCCAATAGTCTATACAGCACCGTAATCTCCTGATCGGGAGGCTACCAGAGGATACTCCATAGGTACGACACAAATAGAAACTCGTATAAGGCGCGCTAGGGTAGGTGACACGGCATAAGTAGGCAATGCCATGGTAGATATACCAATTACGCATCCGGGCTGGTGGTAACGTGTAGCAGCTACTACCGCCCACCTCGAACAACACCCCCAAAATAAAAAATCAAAAGTGGCCACCGAATCAATCCAAAAGTCAGAGTATAATATCGAAGGAGTGCGTCCGATCAGAGGAATGACCTCATTGGCCCGAGAATTGCTCCTGTTTTAGCCACCTTATGCCAACTCACGAGAGTTGGATCCACGTATATACCTCAGAGGAAACGCCGCCACCATCCTACTTCATTCTGGAACCTCCACCGCGTACACAGTTGTTAAAGTGGTTTTCGGAGTTGGCATAGAGTATGACAACTTCTGATTCCGGTCTCTTTAACAACCAATGTGAGGCCCCACCTCTATACCCACGCTAGCCAAGAACACTCCGGAGAAGTGCTGTCAACTAGCACGGAGAATAAGGCTGTTGAGGAGCGACCATCCATGTAATTGCTTATCACACGGTGGCTATAAATAATCTTCGGAAACAAACATAGAAGTAAGCATAACATGCGAATCAATCACAGATATCCATATCACAAAGGCGGAAAGAGATATGAATATATATCACACAAAAGTGTACATCAGAGAAGTGGTCTAAAAAGATCCACGATAATACAAAAGAATAGCAACGCGTGCTATACAAAAGAATACAACTATGAGTCTATAACTCAAGTGTAAACAACAAAAGCTGCTAATCTAAACAAGTAGCCAAAAGTCTGAGTAGTGAATCACTGGGGGAGGAGTCAAGCAGTAGCACCTGTAACATCTCGGTCTGACCCGAGTATTATTTATAAGAAAATAATAAACGGATCAGTCTAGCTATAAATATCAGATGACATGATATAACATAAAAGATATGGCATAAACATAAAATATCCATACTGACATACTACTATAAGTATGCAAATAATGATCAACAGGAGATCAACCGATAAGAGATATATCAATATCACAAGAATCTTCTCAAAGATCCAAAGAGGGCATCATACCCTAAACTTGTACTCATGACAAGTCAAAGAGATAAATTCCAGAAATCAACACAAGAAATCCAGAAATCATAAAAAGGGAAAGAGGCCTATCACATGACGGTCCGAAGACCATGGGGAGCTACCCCATATGGATGAGTCTGAGTCACCCGAATGAGGTCAAGGCTAACCAAAAAGCAAAAAGGTATGTGTGAGTGGAATCACACAAGTGGTGTCTAGCCTAACCTTGCAATGAAAGAGACATCGCGCAATTGCTAGTCTAATTCATAAAGCGATCATCAAGATCAACGAGAAGTGTCAATTACACTAAGCTAGTAAATATAGAAGTTTAGCTTCATGTCCCATAACCACTTGCTTAACTTAAATATTTACGAACAAACTGTAAATCTTCACTAATAAAATTGTCACAAGAGGTTCAATCGAACAAGTCCAAGAATTAACCGACGAAGTGAACGCAAGCGTTTCATACCACTTGTTTTACTAAGTCGTTTAATTAGATTTCTCATCCGAGTGAGGTAAAGGCTTGTATATACTAATAGATTGGAAAACGGTTTAAGAAAAGAGCTTTGTTATTAAAAATAGAGTTGAAATTGTTTGTTAAAAGAGTTTTGATATTTACTACTAGTATTGAAACCTTTATATTATAAAGTGACAAAACACAGAAGCAATTGTAGAAACAATCAGTCACAAAAATCGCATACGGAGATGTGAATAAAATCCAAAGAAATCAGCTCAATGTTTTTCAGATAAGATCCCCTACGGAGGGGGGGTCCAGGGGGGGTGGCAACCCCCCAAGGTGGGGGTGCGGGGGCAACGCCACCGCTTACGGGGTTCGACCTAACGACTCAAGGGTCTAACGACCTAACGACTCAAGGGTCATACGACCTAACGACTCAAGGGTCTACGACTCAGCGACTCAAGGGTCCAACGACTCAGCGACTCAAGGGTCCAACGACTCAGCGACTCAAGGGTCCAACGACTCAGCGACTCAAGGGTGAACGACTCAGCGACTCGAGGGTCCAACGACTCAGCGACTCAAGGCTCCAACGACTCAGCGACTCAAGGCTCCAACGACTCAGCGACTCAAGGACGAACGACTTAACTCCGAACGACCTAAAAATGGCCAGAACGACTCAGCGACTCAAGGCTCCAACGACTCAGCGACTCAAGGCTCCAACGACTCAGCGACTCAAGGACGAACGACTTAACTCCGAACGACCTAAAAATGGCCAGAACGACTCAAGTGCAGAAAATTCAACAAAACGCTAAAAATTGGAGTTTTTTGCCAATCCAATCCAAACCAAATGCTAACATGCATGCAAAAATGATAGGGAATCATTCCCAACAGTCCAATATAATTATAGGCTAGAATTGTGAGATAAAAATCTCACCTTTGCACTAAAGTTTATGAAGATGAAGCTTGAAAGCAAGGAGAAGCAATCCAAAGCTTGAATCCAATATCTTCTACTTGAATTTGGAGTTGAATGTTGGATTTGCAATTGAATTTGTGCTTGGAGTTTTAATTTCCCATTCCCTCCACCATTAATGCCAAAGCTTGATTAGTTAGGAAATTTATGAAGAGTGAGGAGAAGAGGGTTGGAACTTGGGCTTAATAGGCTAAACTAACCCAAAGTCCAAAGCGGGAAAAGTTAGTAAAATTTCACTAACTCCAAACCTATCGATGTTTATACTTAAAAAGTTGTAAACGACATTTCGAACTCAATGGAAGTGGTCTCGAGTCCTAATTTGACCGTTTGCAAAAAGTAGCTTTTCGGACCAAAATCCGATTAACGAGTTAATATTTAAATAAAATATTTAAATACAAACTCGATAAATATGCGGGTTGTTACAACCAAACATTATTATAACCCATGGATATTTATTTCAAAATCATTTATACTTTCAAACCAAATTAGCATATCCATTTCAAAATCATATCATTTCTTTCAAAACAGTATATACTTTCAAAAAAATAATATCATACTCATTTCGAAACCATATCACAATAGTATCATTTCCATTTCAAAACTAATTCAATAATATATCATTTAAATAAAACCTAAATTTTCAAATCACTGAATATTTCCTTCAATTTACTAAACTTGAAACATTCTTTTAATTAGAAATGTAACCTTAAGGAATCATAGCATTTTTGGAATGTAATACTTTCCACTTTTATATAATTAAAGTATTTATATGCTTACAAATTTTAACATGGTCATTTCGTCATAGCCTTATAGTTAAATAAACTTTATTACCGTAATATCCAATTTAAAGCTGAAATTCTTATGTTAAGTTAAAAGTACATTATTAACTTACATTATTATTACAATAAAGAAACTTTATTATTTTAATCATTTAAAATATGCCATTTACATTAATTAAAACTTACGTATCAAATGTACATTATCAACTTACATTTTATTATTTCAGTAAGGAACATTTATCATTTTAATCAATTTAAAATACACCCTTACATTAATTAAAACTTACATGTCAAATGTACGTTTTAACTTAAATATTACAATAAAGAGCATTTATCATTTTAATCAATATTACACTAATTAAAACTTACATTATCAAATGTACGTTTTAAGTTACATTTCTATTACAGTATAGAGCATTTATCATTTAATCAATATTACACCCATTAAAACTTACATTATCGAATGTACGTTTTAATTTACATTTCTATTACAGTAAAGAGCGTTTATCATTTAATCATTATTACAGTAATTAAAACTTACATTATCAAATGTACGTTTTAATTTACATTTCTATTATAGTAAAGAGCATTTATTATTTTAATCAATACTACACTAATTAAAACTTACATTATCAAATGTACGTTTTAATTTACATTTGTATTACAGTAAAGAGCGTTTATCATTTAATCAATATTACATTAATTAAAACTTTACACTTTTCTTGCATTAATTAAAAAATTTACATGTTTCTTTCACTAATTAGGACTTTAAACATTTCTTTCATAAATTAAAACTTTACACGTTTCTTTCATAAATTAAAACTTTACATGTTTCTTGCATTAATTAAAACTTTACATGTTTCTTGCATTAATTAAAAACTTTACACGTTTCTTTCATTAATTAGGACTTTACACATTTCTTTCATAAATTAAAACTTTACGCGTTTCTTTCATAAATTAAAACTTTGATTCATTGCTCGACTCAATCTCAACTCAATCAGGCTTCTGATTCATTGCAGTAAAATGCTAAATGCTTGATGATGCTGCTCGATTTGGGTTAGGTAATTGACTTTTTGATTTTCTTATTCAATTGTACTTTGTTGCCTTTAATCTTCTTCCTAGCACATAGATTTAATTTGATTTTTTTTCTTTGCTGATTTTAAGCGGGATGAGTTTTTGCCCTAGTCTCGTCCCGCCTCCTGCCGGAACCGAACCGGGATCTTGGGGTTCCGGTCGGAACCTCATACCTTGGCATTAACTTGTATCTATTTATAATTTCATTCAAAAAAAGGATAGTATCAGGTGTCATTTCAGGCTTTAATTAGAAACTTCATTCGAATATGTCGATACAACAATTTTTTAATATAAGTAGCGTATCACATAGTGTGTTATTCATACACATAAATATTGCACTACCAAACTAATTTAGATGATAATCAAAAGTTCTATTTGACATGAAGTGACGAACATCCTACCAGTCCAGTGATTATTATATATTACGTCGAAGTTAACCTATAGTAAATAATGCATGACAACAATATGACACCTTATTCGAATTACATCTTGAGATCAAATTACGTAACTATTCATTATATCTTTCATCCATGTCTAATGCATATATAAAGAAGTATGGTACGAAATATGAGTCGTTTGCACTAAGTCTGTCAATGAATAATCTCGGATGCAGATAGTGATATATTTGCATCCGTCTAATTCATACACAAAGAAGTATGGTATGAAAAGAGTCGTTTGCACCAGATTTGTCAACAAATAGTTTTAGATATAGATTGACATATCTGCATCCGTATTTCAAATCATTACTGCGTATAGATATCCGTATTTGAGAATTGGATAAAACAATATCTATTTTTCACTGTACTAAAATACAAATACAAATACTATATAAGTTATTATCTTTAAAAAACCGAATGGATAATTTTCCAACGCGGATAACTTCGTACATCCGTATCTATTGTTTTCCAGATATTGGACATTTATCTGTTTATCGAATAAGGATATAAATGAATTTATGATTTTTTGGACCCCATTGACATGCTTAATTTGTACATTCTTGTTAACCAATGTAGTTAAAGAGCTAAGGTACAAGACATGCGCCTTGGGTTTTTTATGTCTTATGTCTTTTTGTGCGCCTTTTATACAACTTGGAGTTTATTTGTTAAAAAAATTGCATTAGGAATTATCATGACAAACGATAATTTTAGTGTTAAAACCATTTGTAATCAATTTTTTGCAAATAAAAAGGCACAATTAATAGATGCGAAATCATAAACGGTAATTCGAACCAAAACAATAGCATATTCAAGTCTACGATGGTGAAAGCATAGAAATTACAACAAAAAATAGAAATGATAGAGGTATTCAACCTCAATACTTCAAATTTAATAAACTTGTACTGATTACTAATATCCAAACCGTCGTCATTATCCTTTGAACCATCCTCTTAGTCGTAATTTTCCTCCTTCGAATCATAATCAAAACTCTCATCCTTCGAATTATCCTAACAAGCTTATTCTTCCTCATTTTCAACATAACTAGATCTCATAGTAGAAGTTGAAGCATTCTCTTTATTTTTGATTTCGAAATGACATTTAACCTAGTCATGTATGACTTTTGTTCTGCCCAAACGTCCATGCTACATCTTCCCATGTCAATGTATCTCATTCAAAAATCAGTCCATCTTCAACATTCGAATTGTCTTTTTCCATGAGACCGATTATCCACTCATTTGAAGCATCAATATCTTCCAAAGTTTTTGTATCAATCCAATCCATTATTTAAAGCAATTCTTTGAATTTTGATTATACTTGTAAACACTAGCTTCTGTAGTTTTTCATGCTCAAGTCTATTATGTTTCTTGCTATGGATCTAGTTCAAACTATAATATACAAATGACAATATGTTAAAAAATGTAGTAAACAACCAGCTGTACGGAGAATTATGCGAAATAATTCTTACATCCTAAAGACACTTCAATTTCTCTTGCAACCGGATGCACTACAAGTCAAATTTAAAATTTTTGTTGTAAATTTTGAAGTGTAGAAGTTGAATTAACATATAAGCTCCACCATTTGACTAAGACAAAAATTGAATAAACTAGTTGATTTGACTTATTTAAAAAATCAAGAATTTGAAATCTTTGAAGCTTAAACAACAATTTTTTCTAATTACTAAATTGCTAATATAAGTTATGTTCAATGGAAGGATCTTTGTAAAAGAATCGTGAATTGAGAAAATGATACGTTGCATGAAATGGATGATGAAGTTGACATTCTCATCTTTTGTCATTTATAACAAAATTATCCGTGTACTTCTCTTCAGTTCATTTGTAAATTTTTTTAGTGGCTTCTTTTGCTTTATCCATTGCTTCATATATGTATTCCATATCCTGTCTTTTAGCACCATCAACTGGTCGAAGAACATGAACAATATAGCCCATCATTCTTAAGTATACAAGAGTTGTTATTTCAAAAATGTGCATTCAAAACTAGATCGCAAGATTTCTTCCTCTTCATTTATTTTGCCTACTTGCTTCTAACGCATTCGTTAATACGAATAGATTTTTTTGCATTATGCAAACTTTGCAAGTAAAGAGACTAATCACAAAACGTGTAAATCTCATTAATTCTTTGTTTCTATCATGCATCATCATCATGTTCAAGACACTACTATGGTTATAAATAAATATCAAAAGAGCAATTTCTTTTCTAACTGTGTTTTCCATCTTATATTTTCAATACCTTCATGAGTAGGATTAATGCAATGAGTCATATAAGGAGACCAATATACATTATATTCTTTTTGCCATAAGCAACTCATCTATGCAGTAAGAAAATGAACATGTGAATTGAATTAATTCAACAAAATTGAGTAATTTTGTAAAAATATATTTGTAAATCCTCACCCGTCGATTTAAATTGCTTTCATTATCCATTATAACTTGAACAACATTTCCACAACAATTCTTTCCATAAACGTGTGAACTCAAATATCTTCTCCTCTGTTTTGACATGAAAGGATGTATCTATGGATTCCACGAACGTTGTCCTAAAAGAACAATTTATAATGAGCTTATCAATATTCTACTTCTTCCCCTTTGATCTGTCCACCCATTCGATACAATGAAGCAACCATATTTCACCCTTTCAACCTTATGCCTATTCATTAATTCATTTGTGTAGTCCAATTCTTTCTTTAGCAATGGTACTCTATTCATGATAACTAAAAGAGTTTAAGTTAGGTTCATGTCTACCAACTACTTCAATCATATCCTTGAATGAATCCATATGGGTCACATTGAATGCAATATTGACTTGATGAAAAGCGAACAATATATTGATTGGTTTTAGCTCTCATTTCTTTATCATATGCATGGTTTATGCTTAGGTCTATTAGTGGATATCCAAAAAAATGAAATCCGTACGCATCCGTATTCGAAAAGTGAATGAATATTCGAAATCATAAAAAATTTGGATATAGACACGAATACGAAGACATCCACGTCCGTAAATTATCGTTTGATTTTTTAATAAATTTATAGTTAATATCATGCGTATTTTATTACAATGAAAGATATATATATATATATATATATTATATTTATTGTTTTATTAAGTTAAGGAAATTTTACCAATATAGGCCACTTGCAGAAAGAAATAACAAGTATCGACCACTTTCAAACTTATTTACAAATATAGACTTGTTTTTGGTTTTTTGGACTTTAGCGTTGGCGATTTGTCGAAAGTCGCCCAAAGCAAATTGCTTTATTAAAAGTCGCCAAAAGGAAATTTGTTATTTCCTTTTGGCGATTTTTGGAAAATCGTCTGCTAAAGTCCAGAAAACCAGAAATAGGTCTATATTTATAAATAAGTTTGAAAGTGGTCTATAGTTGTTATTTTTTTTTGGAAGTGACCTATATTGGTAAAGTTTCCTTAAGTTAATAGTTTATATTATATGAATTTAATGCATATTAACTGCGGAAAACTACTTATTTTCATTATATTTGTTTAGTTTTCCAATTTTTATAATCAACGGGATTGAAAAAAAGTCATCTTGAAAAAAAGTTTGTATATTTGTTTTGTCATCTGTCGATCGTTGGTGGATATTATAAATATTCTATATCCTTCTGTATCTACAGATGCAAAAATTCAATATTCGAAAATGAGTGTGGATGACGATGTGACATTATCCACATCTAAAAGTATCCATTGGCAGACCTATTTATACTTGATTGTCTTAACTTAGACGATCCAAAACTCCATCCTGTTCGTTTAGCTTTGTTGTGCATACATCACAGATACAACATCAAAATATCCATTACTACATCAGAGTATTTTTAATACATATATCACAACTCCAACTAAACATCATAATAGTACAACAAGTGATTATATATCCAAAAAGTCTTTAAAGGAATGAAGTGATAACGAACTCCAAAAACTAAACACCTGAGATCCCAAAAGCTTTTAAAATATCTCCAAAGCAAAAACTCCAAGATACCGCTAACACCAGAACACGGAAACCTGCTACTAAGCTGCCCGTGTAGAAATTTTGGGCACCCAGAGTTTAGAAAAGAAACAATAAACTCCGGGTCAGTCATGAGACTGATATGAGTAAACAAAAACAGTTGCTTTTAAATAACTAGGTTTATAAAAGAAAATCCGGTATGTTTTTGGAAAATGAAACTATCATAAGACCTCCGCCACACACACAATGCAATCGCAGAATTGAAGGAGATTTCTTCTTATGATAGTCAAATATGCTTGATACGATAGAATTCTTTGGTATTATTACTAGTGCATAGTGTGAAAACATTTCGAAAGTATAATATTAATCTTAGCCAGCATAGGTACCATTATACTATGCCTACTATAGCTGCAATGTTAAATGGCAGGTTCTACAACTAAAACCATACTGAGTTCGTATTGTTTTGTTTGGGTTTCCAACAAATGGTCAGGCTAAGGAACTTCTTACCGCCACATGGGTACGCTTTTGGCGGGACGTCTCGAGAACCTACCCGGCTCTCTGCCAACACAAGGCCGGGTTACCTTTGTAACTAGGTAACTACTACTCGAGTATGCCACTCCCCGGTCCTTTGAGACCTTTATCCGAGGGCTCTCTATCACAAAGCAACAACCACACAGTAAATGAGATTGGAGCTACCACATAGGTAAATATCTGGGCTCCATAACATGACATTACCTTTTTCCAGAAGAAAATGGCATACCCTAAAGGGCGCGACCCTCATAACATTGCCGCATCTTTCCTGTTTCGACCATTTTCGGGTTGTGAGGTCCGATGAGGTCTCGTCCACAAAGCTACGCTTTACACGAAAGCCATGCTTTGATCACAAATGATCAACAAGTGATCATCAACACGCAGCAGCACTTAGCATGCCACACTACCAGATTGGGAGTATATCGCTGATAACTTTCAATTACATAACCTCTGAGCTCGTACGTCTCAGAGAAGGGTGTTAAGCTAAGAGAATAAATTCTCCGCCACCAACAGATACGTATTTGAAAGAAATCTGCTTTATACCTCAAAATGTAGTGTCAAGACACACAAACATACAAGTCTGTTTCGGATTCGAACAGAATCGAATGCACTTCGTCCAATAAAGGAAGAAGCCCTTGCAAATCCAGGTATCCATAATCCCGATCGGACTTCCCATCACTTAGGGAATCTCTATACTGGAGCTACTCGGTGCAGAGACAATCGATAGGTTATCCTATCGTTTTCGAAGACACCCGGTCTTCAAATGCTATCCATTTCGACGTATCACTATTCGGAATGGGTTATATGACACAAAGGTCATCTCCCGGCTAAACCGAATAGTGAGCGTTTAATTTAAAACACGTGGACATACCAATCACAAAGATTCACATTCAAGGTTCGATGTGGGTTTCGGATAACCAACTGAAATCCGACTCCTTGTCACATCGAAGTTTAAATGCCGTTTTACGGGCAAAGGAGTTTTCTCATTGATATAAAAACAAATCATAAGTCACAATGCAGTACAGAGCAATCTACATCACACAGTATCACAACCAGAACAGAAATACCAATCTAGCACACAACAATAGTTAATTATTTTTCAATGTGGTTTAAGTAAATTGACCACACAATTATTTTAATCAATGATCAATTATTCTTAACGATAATTAAATTTATTAAAACTCAATTAACTTTGTTAATAAATTATTCCTCAATCAATTAACTTAATTAACTACTAATTATAAATTGATTAACTTAAATTATCTAATTAACAATTCTTAATTATAAGTAATTTAGACACTTAATTGTTTATTAATCAATTTTAATTACAAATTATAAACCATTCTTAATTACTTTTCAAAACCATTAGTTAACGATTTTTTTTACACCTTAATCATCATCTAAAAATCTTCTTTGTACTTTGAAAATCAATTTATTGTTACATTGAATGTTTTAATGTTAATTAACTTCAATTCTTATCTTAAATTTAATTATTTAATTAAAGGGTTAATTAAATTTTAAAGCATTGTTAAATAATTTAAAACTTATTGTAAGTTCTTAACTTAACATAATCAACATTAGTTGCTTTATAAACACTAAAATTTGTGTGACATTATAACTTGAATTTTTATTTGGGCTAAACCCTTTTTTTTTCTCTTGAAACAAACCCGAGCAAACCCAGGGGTTTACTCGAGTGTTCATTCGAGTTTCTCGCCAGTTTCCCCGAGTCGTCTTCTTTCTCCCCCGTACTTTCTTCTTCTTCTCCTTTTTTTTCTTCTAGAGTTTAAGTTAAACTTAAATTTTCAAACTGAAATAACAGAAAGGATATTCGCGAACTCGAGTGATACACCGAAGCTATGCATCACCTTCCTCGAGTATCAACTCGAGTGGCCAAAATACAAACTTCCTGACACATCGCGCGAGGCCGTGCACGTCGCCGCGCCGCCGTTCTGAGGGCCATCGCGACCTTCAACAAGTCGCAAACATCCCCTGTACTCGAGATTCAAACTCGAATCAACCCAGAAAACTCGAATTCGAAATTTAGTCGTTAGCTCGAAAAACTGCAAATCGACACCACCAACCAAAAAAAGGCCTCGCCGCCGCATCTCAGACTACCGGCGATGCCACGGCTTCGGTCACATCATGTAAATGCTCCATACTACCCTCCCCCATCATCACGTGCAACTCGATTACTCCATGGTGATGAAATCATCACGCGTCCAACCCACTGTGAAACTGCATACGCAACCCTACTTTGGATTCGTTCGATAAATTCGTGCATTCAAAAAATTATTTAGCAATTTTCTCATCATCATAGAAGCTCAAACAAGCTTCAAACCAAATTTCAATGTTTATTGTTGAATCATTCACCAGGAATTAGGAAAAATGCAATTTTGGTTTAAATTCGAACTGCTCTTAAACTACTTAAGTAAAAATCATCATATTGCTTTTAAAAATCATAACTTTGTATGTTCATTCAAGTTATGTAGTCAATTCAACGATTTAACATACTTGAATTTACCATAAAAATTTGTTTTTACTGTAAATTTTTGGTTACAGGGTTAACTTCTTCATGATCGAGCATAAAACAAAATTTAATTCATAGATGATGCTTTAAACTAACCTATTTGTTACAAATTGAAATCCATCAAGGATTAGAGAAGTGAAATTTAAAGTTTTAACTTGATTGAACCTTGTATCTTTTAAAAAACAGAACACAAAGATGACAGACAATTATGTCCAGAACAAACATAATTAACATACATGAAAGATTTCATCTGTATGTAGTCATAATACTTGCTATAAGTCATCTACACAGTTTGAATCATGCCTGAATCTTTCCAAAATATGTCTACTCACCTGAATTTTCCCTGAAACAAAGAACTGCCCTTGTTTTGAAACCCTGCAGATATTCTGCTTTTAAATTTTTTCCTGTTTTGTCTGGTTATATAAACTGAGTTTGAATTTGTAAAATGATGTTTGCTTTTATTTTCTTTCAGGATTTGCTATATTTTTTTTATGAACGAACGAACTGAAACAAATATGCATGTATATATATAAAGAATCGGGTTTGTACTAAGGGGAGGTTTTACTGGTGCATGATTTTCTTTGATTAGATATTTTTATTTTTGTTTTCTTGCTTTGACTAAGCAAAACTTTATTTCGGCTGAAATGATTTTGTATATGCTGAGAAGATGGCATTTAATGCTCATGCTTCCATCCTTGTTAACATACAATCTTAATTTGATTTTGTTAAGTACTATTTTTTAGATTTTTTTTCTTGTTTATATTTTTTGTTTACAACCTACTGGTCTGATTTGTTTTGCTTATACAAAATTGTTCTAGTTGTTATTTTTTTCTTGCATACATACCCATCTATATGTTTTTTCCCCCTTATGTTGCTATGTAACCATAAAATTTTATTAACATAAATTCTAATTTTTTATTTATTTATGTTTGAAGTTCAACTATCAATACTTAATTTATCACATATGTTATTTTTATGGTTTAAGACAATTTCTTGTTTGTTATCTATTTTTTCCCTTTATTTATTATTATTATTTACATAAAGCTTAAACTATCAAATATTTATTTATATCCATATATCTTTGTAATATTAATATTAATAATATTTTATTTCTCTTGAAAATTTTCAAATTAATTTCAAAGTTCAAATAAATCACCAAATTTTAAATTAACAAATTCTGGAATGTTACAAATATACCCCCTTAAGAAAATTTCGTCCTCGAAATTTGAAAGAGAGAGGAAGGCAGACAAAGAATATAGGAATTCAGAAAAAATAAGGAAATGACTTACCAGTTTAAGCCGAGATATCCACTCTGCAATTGGGATATGATTTCTGCACGTTATCTTCGGTTTTCCAAGTACAGTCCTTTGGATCGCCACTCCATTGAACTTTAACCAGTTTCGTAGCTTTGTTTCACAATCGCTTTTCATCACGATCAACAATCTTTATTGGTTCTCTTCTAACTGTTAAATTAGGAGTGGTTCGAGATCCTGCTGAGCAGTTTCTTCAATAATACTATCTGGATCGTGTACATACTTTCGAAGATTAGAAACGTGGAACACATTATGCACGCCAGACAACCAGCTGGGTAGCTGCACTCGATATGCTAGAGGACCGATCCTCTCCAGAATAGGAAAAGGACCAATATAACGCGGTGCTAGCTTTCCAGTTTTCCTAAACCTCAATACACCCCGTATCGGAGACACTTTCAGAAATACAGAATTTTCAACTTGAAATTCCAAATCTCTTCTTCGGCGGCCATAATAACTCTTCTGACGACTTTGAGCAGTTATTAATTTCTTTCGAATAAAATCTACCTTCTCCGTGGCTTCTTTAAACATATCTGGTCCAAGGATGAGTCTATCACCTGATTGGATTCAGCATGCAGGTGATCGACACGGACGACCATATAAAGCTTCGAAAGAAGCCATTTCTATACTGGCCTGATAGCCGTTGTTATAAGAGAACTCGACCAGATGGAAATGGTCATCCCAAGAACCACCAAAATCAAGTATACAAGCACGCAATAGGTCTTCTAAAATTCGGTTAATCCTCTCAGTCTGCCCATCAGACTGTGGGTGATAAACAGTGCTGAAATTCAATCTTGTTCCCAATGCGGCTTGGAATGCCTCCCAAAATCACTAGTGAAGATCGGATCACGATCACTCACTATGTTGCTAGGAATACCATGAAGACGAACAATTTCTTTTATATATACCTCTGCTAAGCTGGCTGCAGTCCGAGTGGATTTCACTAGAATGAAGTGAGCAGTTTTGGTTAGACGGTCCACTATAACCCAAATTGCTTCATTTTCCTTCTTGGTTCGTGGCAATCCGTCAATGAAATCCATCGATACCTGATTCCATTTCCATTTTGGTACTTCCAAAGGCTGAAGTAAACCGACCACTTTCTTTTGATCGCTTTTGATTTGTTGGCTAGTAGCACAGCGACTCACATATATGAATATGTCTCTTTTCATTGTCTTCCACCAGAAAGTTCTTTTGATATCTCTATACATTTTATTGACTCCTGGATGGATGCTGAATTTAGATTTATGGCATTCGTCTAAAACTTCACGTTTCAGATCAGGTAAGTCTGAAACACATTCTGCCTTTCATCTTTATAACTCCATTATCATCAATCGCAAAACTAGAATCTTCACCTCGACGAATTCTCCCATATATTTCCTGAAGAAAATTGTCCTCTTTTTGCTAGTTGGCGATCTTTTCAAGAAGAGTAGGAGCAATGACAAGGTGAGCAAGAATAGCATGCTTTCTACTCAAGGCGTCGACAACTACATTGGCCTTTCTCGGCGTATACAGAATATCTAGGTCATAAGATGCCAGAAATTCCAACCAACGTTGTTGTCGCAGATTTAAATCTTTCTGGGTGAAGAGATATTTCAAAGATTTATGGTCGGTGAATAATTCAAAATTTTCACCTAGAGAGAGAGAGTTCATTAAATATATTCATTAAGTTAAATTGAATTCGTAATTTGTTAAGAAAGCTGAAAATATTCTTACCCAGAAGATGTCGCCATATTTTCAAAGCAAAGATAACCGCTAAGAGTTTCAAATCATGGGTTGGGTAATTTCTTTCATGAGGACGTAATTGTCTACTCGCGTAGGCAATTACCTTCTCATTCTGCATTAATACTGCACCCAAACCATCACCGCAAGCGTCGGTATAAACAGATAATCCTTGATTCCCGTTGATAATAGCGAGAACAGGAGCGGTGGTTAATCTTTTCTTCAATTCCTGAAAAGCTTCATCACATTTTGGAGTCCAATTGAACTTTACATCCTTCGTCGTTAGCTTAGTCAATGGACTAGCTATCTTCGAGAAGTCCTGAACAAACTTCCGATAATAACCTGCTAAACCCAAAAAGCTTCGAACTTCTTTTGGTGTAGTGGGTTTTCTCCAATCAAGAATAGCGGAAATTTTGCTAGGATCAACAGAAATTCCTTCTTCATTAACAATATGGCCGAGAAATTTGACTTCTTTCACCCAAAAGTGACATTTGAAAAATGTTGCGAATAAGATGTTCCTTCTCAAAATTTCCAAAACAATTTTGAGATGTTCAGCATGCTCCGCTTCGGTTTTGGAGTAAATTAGGATATCATCGATAAATACAAGAACAAATTTATTCAGCACCTCCCGAAACACACGGGTCATCAAATCTACGAAGTACGCTGGAGCATTGGTTAGCCCGAAAGGCATGACTAACCATTCGTAGAACATATTGGGACCCCTAAAAGTAGTTAGGTGAACACAATCTTCGGCGATTCGTAGTTGATGGAACCCTTGGGCTAGATCCATCTTCGAAAAGAAACGAGCGCCGTGCAATTGATCAAATAGATCATCAATTCTGGGTAGAGGAAATTTATTCTTGAGAGTCAGCTTATTGAGATCGCAGTAATCTACACACAATCTCAAAGAGTCATTCGATTTAGCAACAAGTACGACTGCTGAGCCCCATTCAGAAACACTGGGTCGAATTAACCCTTTTGCTAGTAGATCATCGGTTTGCTGAACTAATTCAACCTTTTCCTTGGATGCCATTCTGTGACTTGCGTGAACGACATGACGAGCGTTGGGTACTAGGTCAATTCTGAATTCTATTTCTCGATGTGGAGGTAAAGATTTCACTTCTCCGAACACGTCCGGAAAATCTCTAACAATGGGTATGGACTCCAAACTGGGTTCGGGATAACCCAAGTTATACATCAATCTTTCTCATTTAGGACTAGGGTCCTCACAAGAAATCTCGATGAAATCTCCAAATCCGTTTTTGATTGAAATCAATCGATTAATGCAATCCAATTTGGTTTCGTATTTGGTTAGCCAATCCATTCCGAGTAAGACTTCAAATTCGTTAAAATCAAGAACAAAGAGACCAATAGAGAATTGATAACAAGAATATGAGATATGAACGTTTCTACATCGAAGACAAAGTTTCGCGGGACCTCCAACTCGATTCTTTACGCATATGGGTTCATCAACAAAATCAGGTTCAAGATTTAATTCATTAATAACTTGCTGAGAGATAAAACTATGTGTAGCGTCCGTATCAAATAGAACTCTAACAATGCTATCATAAATGGTAAGATTATCTTCCAGAACTCCTTTCTCTTTTTCTGCTTTGGAAAATGCAGGTTGGTCTTTGAATGCGTACACCGTTGCTGTCTGAACTTGCTTCATAACTGGACAGTTTTTAACTTCATGTCTCACTTTCTGACAATAATAACATTTTCTGGGCTTCGCTTGAACGGATTGATCTCTCTTTGGCTTCTTACAACTGTTTGAGTAATGGCTTTTTTCTAGACAATTATAGCAAGTGACATTCTCTGCTGTGCTTCCTTGAATGCTCTTCTTTTTCTCATTGCCTTGCCATGGTTTCTTGCCTTCAAATTTCCTCTTCTTCCAATTCTGATTGCCCGAATTTTCTTTCTTCACCGGGGCTTCTTGCATATCAAGTGTAGCATATCTGTATCCCATATCAACCAAATCTGAAAAGGATTCCTTAACGTGACCAGTCATCCTCTCGTGGAATTTCTTATTCATCCCACGAATGAATCTTTAATTCTTCTTTAAAGGTGTGTTTACCAATTCCGGACCAAAACGAGGCAATTCATTAAATTTGTTTAGATACTCCTCGAATGAGGAACTCCCCTGCTTTAAGTCCATGAATTCCTGGTACATTCGAGAAATTCCAGCTGATGGCAGATAACGCTTCTCAAATACTTCTTTGAATTTCTTCCAAGTAAACTCGTCTTTTGGCTTATCTACAATAACTGTCTCCCACCAGGCTAAGGCTTCCCCTTGAAGTTGCCAAGAAGCTATGGGTCGTTTCTGATCGTCTTGCAGCTTTAGCCCTCTAAATATTTTCTCACATGATCTGATCCATGCTTGAGCCTCAACAATCGACTCCTTGCCGTGAACGGCTTACCACCAAGCCTCGAGAAATTCTTGTATAAATCAGCCAGATTCGGCTGCTGCTGAATAGGTGTTGTTGCTACTGTTGTTGGGGGATCTTGGTTAGGTGCTGTGGCATTCTCTTGACCCCTAACTCTTCCTCTTCGTCCGCGCATTTTTACTATTTGTAATTAGTAAGAAAACTGGTTTAGATATACGGACGAAATATCTTAGGAATATCAGCAGTAAAAAGAGAATAGACTAAGAAAATTTGGAGTTTCGGTCTTGGTTATACTCATTCTAGGGTATACTTCACCCTATCTCAAATGAGCCATCTAATGTGTTATACTCCGTAACTAAAGTTCTTACTCAACCTTCAGCTCTGATACCAAATGTGACGGCCCTGACTCGACTTTCGAAAATCGGCACCGAATACGACACTCGTATTCAAATGCCGCAGATTCAAACATCGAATCTGGTTCGTCGGAGCTTATAAACAACATCAGATGAATATAAAACAACGGAACAAAATGAATATCATGCATACATCACAGATACAACATCATAATATCCATCATAATATCCATTACTACATCAGAGTATATTTAATACATATATCACAACTCCAACTAAACATCATGATAGTACAACAAGTGATCATATATCCAAAAAGTCTTCAAAGGAATGAAGTGATAACGAACTTCCAAAACTAAACACCTGAGATCCCAAAAGCTTCTAGAATATCTCCAAAGCAAAAACTCCAAGATACTGCTAACACTAGAACACGGAAATCTGCTACTAGACCGCCCGTGTAGAAATTTTGGGCGCCCAGAGTTTAAAAAAGAAACAATAAACTCCGGGCCAGTCATGAGACTGGTATGAGTAAACAAAAACAGTTGCTTTTAAATAACTAGGTTTATGAAAGAAAATCCGGTATGCTTTTGGAAAACGAAACTACCATAGGACCTCCCGCCACACACATAATGCAATCACAGAATTGGAGGAGATTTCTTCTTATGATAGTCAAATATGCTTGATACGATAGAATTCTTTGGTATTATTACTAATGCATAGTGTGAAAACATTTCAAAAGTATAATATTAATCTTAGCCAGCATAGGTACCATTATACTATGCCTACTATAGCTGTCATGTTAAATGGCAGATTCTACAACTAAAACCGTACTGGGTTCGTATTGTTTTGTTTGGGTTTCCAACAAATGGTCAGGCTAATGAACTTCATACTGCCACATGGGCACGCCTCTGGCGGGACGTCCCGAGAACCTACCTGGCTGTCTGCCAATACAAGGCCGGGTTACCTCTATAACTAGGTAACTACTACTCGAGTATGCCACTCCCCGGTCCTTTGGGACCTTTATCCGAGGGCCCTCTATCATAAAGCAACAACCACACAGTAAATGAGATTGGAGCTACCACATAGGTAAATATCTGGGCTCCATAACATGACATCACCTTTTTCCAGAAGGAAATGACATACCCTAAAGGGCGCGACCCTCATAACCTTACCGCATCTTTCCTGTTTCGACTATTTTCGGGTTGTGAGGTCCGATGGGGTCTCGTTCACAAAGCTATGCTTTACACGAAAGCCATGCTTTGATCACAAATGATCAACAAATGATCATCAACACACAGCAGCACTTAGCATGCCACACTACCAAATTGGGAGTATATCGCTGATAACTTTCAATTACATAACCTCTGAGCTCGTATGTCTCAGAGAAGGGTGTTAGGCTAAGAGAATAAATTCTCCGACACCAATAGATACGTATTTCAAAAAAAAATCTGCTTTATACCTCAAAATGTAGTGTCAGACACACAAACATACAAGTCTGTTCCTGGTTCGAACAGAACCGAAGGCACTTCGTGCAATAAAGGAAGAAGCCATTGCAAATCCGGGTATCCATAATCCCGATCGGACTTCCCATCACTTTGGGAATCTCTATACCGTAGCTACTCGGTGCAGAGACAATCGATAGGTTATCCTATCGTTTTCGAAGACTCCCGGTCTTCACCACCAGTCTTCAAATTCTATCCATTTCGACGTATCACTATTCGGAATGGGTTATATGACACAAAGGTCCTCTCCCGGCTAAACTGAATAGTGAACGTTTAATTTAAACACGTGGATATATCAATCACAAAGATTTACATTCAGGGTTCGATGTGGGTTTCGGATAACCAACTGAAATCCGACTTTCCGTCGCATCGAAGTTTAAATACCGTTTTATGGGCAAAGGGTTTTCTCATTGATACAAAAACAAATCACAAGTCACAATGCAGTACAGAGCAATCTACATCACATAGTATCACAACCAGAACAGAAATACCAATCTAGTGCACACCAATAGTTAATTATTTTTTAATGTGGTTTAAGTAAATTAACCACACAATTATTTAAATCAATGATCAATTATTCTTAACGATAATTAAATTCATTAAATCTCAATTAACTTTGTTAATAAATTATTCCTCAATCAATTAACTTAATTAACTACTAATTATAAATTGATTAACTTAAATTATATAATTAACAATTCTTAATTATAAGTAATTTAGACACTTAATTGTTTATTAATCAAATTTAATTACAAATTATAAATCATTCTTAATTACTTTTCAAAACTATTGGTTAACAATTTTTTTTACCTTAATTATCATCTAAAAATCTTCTTTGTACTTGAAAATCAATTTATTGTTACATTGAAAGTTTTAATGTTAATTAACTTCAATTCTTATCTTAAATTTAATTATTTAATTAAAGGGTTAATTAAATTTTAGAGCATTGTTAAATAATTTAAAACTTATAGTAAGTTCTTAACTTAACATAATCAACATTACTCGCTTTATAAACACTAAAATTTGTGTAACATTATAACTTGAATTTTTATTTGGGCTAAACCCCTTTTTTTTCTCTTGAAACAAACCCGAGCAAACCCAGGGGTTTACTCGAGTGTTCACCCGAGTTTCTCGCCAGTTTCCCCGAGTCGTCTTCTTTCTCCCCCGTACTTTCTTTTTCTTCTCCTTTTTTTTCCAGAGTTTAAGTTAAACTTAAATGTTCAAACTGAAATAACAGAAAGGATATTCGCGAACTCGAGTGATACACCGAAGCTATGCATCACCTTCCTCGAGTATCCACCCTAGTGGCCAAAACACAAACTTCCTGAAACATCGCGCGAGGCCGTGCACGTCGCCGCGCCGCCATTCTGGGGGCCATTGCGACCTTCAACAAATCGCAAACATCCCCTTTACTCGAGATTAAAACTCGAATCAACCCAGAAAACTCGTATTAGAAATTTAGTCGTTAGCTCGAAAAACTGCAAATCGACACCACCAACCAAAAAAAGGCCTCGCCGTCGCTTCTCAGACCACCAGCGATGCCATGGCTTCGGTCATATCATGTCAATGCTCCATACTACCCTCCCCATCATCACGTGCAACTCGATTACTCCATGGTGATGAAATCATCACGCGTCCAACCCACTGTGAAACTGCAAACGCAACCCTACTTTGGATTCGTTCGACAAATTCGTGCATTCGAAAAATTATTTAGCAATTTTCTCATCATCTCAGAGCTCAAACAAGCTTCAAACCAAATTTCAATGTTTATTGTTGAATCATTCACCAGGAATTAGGAAAAATGCAATTTTGGTTTAAATTCGAACCGCTCTTAAACTACTTGAGTAAAAATCATCATATTGCTTTTAAAAATCATAACTTTGTATGTTCATTCAAGTTATGTAATCAATTCAACGATTTAACATACTTGAATTTATCAAAAAAAATTGTTTTTACTGTAAATTTTTGGTTACAGGGTTAACTTCTTCATGATCAAGCATAAAACAAAATTTAATTCATAGATGATGTTTTAAACTAACCTATTTGTTGCAAATTGAAATCCATCAAGGATTAGAGAAGTGAAATTTAAAGTTTTAACTTGATTGAACCTTGTATCGTTTAAAAAAGAGAACACAAAGATGACATAAAATTATGTCCAGAACAAACATAATTAACATACATGAAAGATTTCATCTGTATGTAGTCATAATACTTGCTATAAGTCATCTACACAGTTTGAATCATGCCTGAATCTTTCCAAAATATGTCTACTCACCTGAATTTTCCCTGAAACAAAGAACTGCCCTTGTTTTGAAACCCTGCAGATATTCTACTTTTAAATTTTTTCCTGTTTTGTCTGGTTATATAAACTGAGTTTGAATTTGTAAAATGATGTTTGCTTTTATTTTCTTTCCTATATTTTTTTTATGAACGAATGAACTGAAACGAATATGCATGTTTATATATAAAGAATCAGGTTTGTACTAAGGGGAGTTTTACTGGTGCATGATTTTCTTTGATCAGATATTTTTATTTTTGTTTTCTTGCTTTGACTAAGCAAAACTTTATTTCGGTTGAAATGATTTTGTATATGCTGAGAAGATGGCATTTAATGCTCATGCTTCCATCCTTGTTAACATACAATCTTAATTTGATTTTGTTAAGTACTATTTTGTTTTATTTTGTAGGTTTTTTTTCTTGTTTATATTTTTTGTTGACAACCTACTGGTCTGATTTGTTTTGCTTATACAAAATTGTTCTAGTTGTTATTTTTTTCTTGCATACATACCCATCTGTATGTTTTTTTTCCTTATGTTGCTATGTAACCATAAAATCTTATTAACATAAATTCTAATTTTTTATTTATATTTGAAGTTCAACTATCAATACTTAATTTATCACATATATGTTATTTTTATGGTTTAAGACAATTTCTTGTTTATTTTTTTTCCTTTATTTATTATTATTATTTACATAAAGCTTAAACTATCAAATATTTATTTATATCCATATATCTTTGTAATATTAATATTAATAATATTTTATTTCTCTTGAAAATTTTCAAATTAATTTCAAAGTTCAAATAAATCATCAAATTTTAAATTAACAAATTCTGGAATGTTACAAATATCCACTTTATGATTCCCAAGTGCGACGAAAGAACCCGTTAAAGCATGGATGTTTGGGTCCATGCCAACCTAAAATGAAAATGAGTAAAACAAAATGAGTTGCATTTTAAAATTTTATTTAACCTAACCTATAGTTTATTTAACTAGTTATTAATTAAATTTAAATAAAATCTTAATTTATCTATTTTATTAATTAAAATCTAAATTCAACTAATTTATTAACTAAAATTCAAATTTTAAACTTTATTTTATTTAACTATTTTATTTAAATTTAATTTTAACTAAATTTTAATAAAATTTAAAGTTAACTTAAATATAAATTTTAAACCATATATAATAATTCATTTAACAATTTAACTATTTTATTAACTAAAATTTGAATTTAGCTATTCTACTAACATTTAATTTGACTATTTCGTCAACTAAAATTTATGTTTTAGACTATATTTTATCTAACTGTTTATTATTGAACTATTACATTATCTAAATTTAACTATATATTGCTAAATTTAAACTATCTTATTGATTAAATTTAACTAAAATTTAAACCTAATTATTTTATTAACTTAATTTGAATTAACCAAATTAACTACTTTAAATTACTAATAACTAAATTAAAGTTTAACATAAATGAAGCTACAGAAAAATTGACTACATTAGATCGGAAGCACAGCAGGTAGGATTTGCGCGAAGAAGATGGTGGCGACAGGATCGATGGCCGTTGTCACAGGAGTTGTCAAATTTTTTATTTCGATGAAGAAATCCTAAATAAACAGATCGACATCGATATTTTGAGTTAGTTAGCTTAATTGGGTCGGGTTTGGGGTTTGCTCAGGGAAAATTGCCCAATTAACCAAAGGCATGCCTTTGCCCCTTGGACAAGGTGCGCTTTCAGCGCCTTTCGTGCGTCTTAAGTAGAGAGGCACCTTGAAGGCTCCTATGCGCACGCCTTGATAACCCGGTGGTCAACTCCATTGGAGGATTATATAGTTATATATGTGGCGTTTTGAGAATTATACGATTGAAATTGCAAAATCATAGAGCTCGATTTCATTATTTATTGGGATTTAACATTATTGAATGAAAAGTAAAATAATACTTTATTAATGATAAAAATAATTTGAAAATTTAAATATATAGATGAAAAATGCTCAACTTGAAAAGGTTTTCTTTTTGCGTGCAAAACCTTACATTAGAATCAAGGTCTAAAGTAGATATGAACCCTTTCTTTTCCGACATTCGTATGCATCGGTTGCCAATGCAATTGTAAGGATGCTTGTTTGCTGATGTAGCAATCTAACATAAAACATGTCAGACGTGGCCATTGGTGTTGTCGAAGTGTTCATGACTGTAACCTTATTACAAACAAAAAGCATGGATAAATGCTGTTATATATCAAATAAGTATATTGGAACATGCTATGCACACGTGTATAAGAAATATCCTTTATCACTTCTTATTTCCATAAATTTTCGATAAGAGAATTATTAATTATAAAAATAGAGAGTAAAATAAATATAATGTTGAATAAATGAATGTAAGCAAAACCACGAGGAATGCATGTTTTGAAAAATACTTGAATTTATGCCGAGAATACGGTAAACATAAATAAATAGGAATAGTTGAAAAATAAAATGATCTTTTGGTAATTGTTGGCAGTATAAAATTTCTTTCAACCAAAAGTAAAGATCGAATAAGAATGTTTTAATAGCTAATCACGATGTCACTTTATAATTTTTGAATAAAAATAAAAGATAACGGTCTCAGTTGATATTCATACTTTTGATCTTATTTTATCAACAACTAAGACATTTTTGGAACTTGTCACCAGACCAAAAGACGCGAAGGCAACAAACATGATCACCTCATCCCTTCAGTAATATTACACTTTTAGCACTTTAACATCATAGGAAGGGTCTATTAACATCATAGGTTTTGCTTTTCACCCCTTGGTGAATTTAATTTTTTTTGACAAGGTTGCCCTTGGCACTGTAGTGGCTAAGGGTGTAAATGGATCGGACTGTAGCGACTAGGGGTGTAAATGGGTCGGACCAGACCGTGCGGAGGTGTATTCGTGTTCTGTCCTATAAGAGATTCGAACGAACACTGACTAGACACTGTTTAAGTTCAGACACTGTTTAAGTTCAGACATTGTTCGTACAAGCCGGACAACGAATGGACAATGCTCATAAGGTAGAAAAACATCGAATATTTTCGGACGAACATGTCTTCGTACATTTCTTTTTGTTGTAATTCGTGTCTTAAATGTGAATGGTACGTACACGGACCGGACGTCTTACAGCCTTGGATCAAGTCAGATGTCGGACAATCATATAAAATTTACACCTCTAGTAGCGGCATATCATAAATTATTTGAAACAAATCATTACTCATGAGAATAGTGGATCCATAAAAAAACAAGTTGGGAGCAAGTGAGAAAATATAAGAAATCAAGCTCCGAATGGGTGAAGAACACAAGAAACCATGCTTGGAGCAAGTGATGAAACCAAGGATTGAGGTTTCGGCCAGAACTCCGAAATTTTGGGGGTACCGGACCGTTACCGCTCGTGCACGATCCGAAACCGACAGTCAAAATCGGTTTCGGATCTAGGGCAAAAAAAAGAGAATCGAATCATTTTTTGCTTCGAAAAATTAAAACCCTTAGTGCGCATGTGAAGAAGCAGTGGGATGAAGACCGAAAGCAACCAAAAAGCAAAAGAAATCGAATAACATATCAAATCAGAAACTTTATTCACTCAAACGTGAATCAACAGTGAAAAGCGAATGATTAATTCAAGTTGAAAGCCTATAAAATACAGTGCTTCAATTACATACTTACAACATCGAAGATTACAGTGCTTCAATCAATTTCTGCTCGCGCTTCAATTACATACTCACGGTAACTTCTTCTTCCTTATCTGAATTCGACGTCGCCATTCCAGACGCTTTCGTGTTTTTTTTAATCGAGAACTGGAAATCACATTTTCGTATTATTTTTTAATCGAGAACTGGAAATCGCGATTTAGGGCTGGGTAATGGAAACGTGAATTATGAAAGAGGAAGGGGGGAATGAACCATCTGTTAATTAAATGGGCTATTGGGCTGCTTGTTTGTTTTTGACAGCAGTTGATTACTAAATGGGCTGCTAGGTTTAAACGTATATTGGGCTGCTTGTCATTTAATTTACTACAGCATATTTTTTACACAGTAATTGGCCTCGTTACAGGCACAACATGTTTTTACTACAACATGTTTTTTAAACAAAATGCATGTTTTTTAAACGTAATTAGCCTCGGCTTCTATTTACTACAGATATTGGAGCTTAACTTAAGTTATATTGTTCACAATTTATAGGTACGCTATGGAAAATCAAGCAAACACTACAGAGATCGGTTGGAATTATGGTACCCTAATTGATGGAAATGTTCGAAAAATAAAATGCAGTTTTTGTAGCAAACAAATCAACGGTGGCGGTATAACGCGTTTGAAAGAACATTTGGCAGGTGTAGGCGGCAATGTAATGGCATGTCCAAATGTTCCTCAAGATGTCAAAAAATTAGTACGAGCTCATATTGTTGGTAAAAAAAATGACCGTAGTAAAGGAAAACTAGAGAAACAGCGTGTACAACAAGAGTTGATGAGTAGACCTCAACAACACGACTCGAACAGTGAAGATGATGAAAACGAAGATGATAGAGATGTTCGTCGTGCTATGCGAGAAAGCAGAGATACATTTAAAGAACAAGAGATGCAAAGATCTTACAAACAATCAGGTGTCGGTTCTAGTCAACCAGAGCGGAATGTACGTAGTAGATCTACGAGACTAGAGAGTGATTTTGAAACTCGCTCTGTTGCAAGGATTGATTCATACATGCAGAAAAAAGGAGGTATTTTTCAACCTTCTATTAAGTCTGCAATGAAAGGCATTAAAAATGCTAAAAAAACACATAGGTCGTGCAATTGCTAAATTCTTTTACTTTAATCACATTCCACATAACGTTGCAAATAGTCCTTATTATGCAACGATGGTTGATGCGATTGCGGAATGCGGTCGTGGAATAGATCCACCTACCGCATATGAATTATCACATTCATATTTGGAAATGGAATTAGAAGAAGTTCGATCATATATTACCACTTTTCATAATTTTTGGGATGAATATGGTTGTACGTTGATGTGTGATGGTTGGAGTACTTAGAATCGACGAAAAATTATAAATTTTCTTGTGTACTCCACCCATGGGACGATATTTCTCAAATCTGTAGATGCTACTAATGAATTTCAAAGCAGTGAATATATATGTGGATTGATGAACAAAGTTATAGAGACTACTAGAGAAAATAGAGTAGTGCAAGTAGTGACAGATAATGGGGCCAACTATAAAACTGCCGGTCAATTGTTAATGCAGAAAAGAAAACATTTATACTGGACATCATGTGCAGCACATTGCATTGATCTGATCTTAGAAGACATTTCGAAAGAACCGGAGGTAACATCTATCATCTCAAATTGTCAATTAATAATGACATTCATATACAATCATAGTTGGTTACTTTCCATAATGAGAAAAGAGACAAATGACAAAGAATTGATCAGACCGGCAGTGACTAGGTTTGCCACTCATTTCATTGCATTAGACTCTATTTATAAACACAAAAATGATTTGAGAAGAATGATTGCTACGAGGGAATGGACATCTAAATTGCCTAGACTCGCTGTTAAGGACAAACGAACTGCAACCAATGCCTCCGACCTGATTTACAATGATACTTTTTGGACTGTCGCTGCTTCCATCATTCTTGTATTTGAACCACTAGTCAAAGTGTTAAGAATGGTGGATAGTGATGATAAAGCAGACATGGGTTATCTTTATGAAGCGATGGATCTCGTGAAAGAGTCAATTAGGAAAAACGTTGGCTCAAGGCAATCAAAAAAATTGTGGGACATTATAGATAACAGATGGGAAAAACAACTACACCGGCCAATTCACGCGGCAGGTATTTTAAATTATTACCTTACAAATAGTTAAAATTCATAACATTCATGTTCGTACTGTTTAAAATATAGGTTATTTTCTTAATTCTATCATTCAATATGGTGATGCGGTAAACGATAATGAAGTGTTAAATGGATTCAACAACGTTGTTGAAAGAATGATCGCAGACATATTAACAAAAATCGAGATTGGAAAAGAGGTAAATTGCATCAAATGTTTTATTCAAAATATAGATCAGATATTTAATTTTTATATCCACAGGTGGACAATTACAGAATGAAAGTTGGCGCATTTGGCTCTTCAAAAGCAAAATCAGCTATAAATAATTGTTCTCATGCTCAGTGGTGGTCAATAATTGGTAGAGAGGATGCTTCAAATCTAACACGCTTAGCAATGCATATTCTAAGTCAGACGGTTTCTTCTTCAAACTGTGAAAGAAATTGGATTACATTTTCCATGATTCATACAAAATTGAGAAATAGAATCAAAATGGAAAATCAAGAAAAATTAGTATATGTACATTATAATATGAGATTACAAGCAAAGATTGTTAAACGTCATGATACAAATGATCAATTGATTGATCTGAATTATATATTTCATGAGGAGGATCCATTAGTAGAGTAGACTACCGAAGTTGAACCACGGTTGCTTGATGACGATCCATTGATGGTTAATATGATGAATGATGCCATTGCTGCAGTGGATGACATACCTGCACAAACAATGGCAAGTCAAAGCACTGAAAATAGTAGTGGCTCATCAAATGGTGATAATGGCAATACTGGTGGTAATGCTATCAGTTTAGCAAGTAATTATGGCCTTGGTTCTACTGACGGTGGTGGTTCGCATAGACCAACTATACCTTACGTGATAAGAAGAGGTGTGATGGACAATCATGACAGAAGAGACAGTAATTTGAATGTTGAGTATGGACAACAACAAAATTATGATTATGCTAATAATCCGTATATGTCAAATGATCCATCTAACTACAGACATTCTACTTCTGACTACACCGGTGGCTATTATTATCACGGAGCAAACGAGGTATATAACAGTGATATATCAAGCGATCAAAATAGTCGACTACATGTACAACACAGAATGACGAACCCTCCTCATTTGATAACATGTTGGCAACGTTTCTAGGCACATGACAAATACAATATGGTTATCCACCATACCATACGACACAAGTGGATGAAGAAAATTATGAGAACAATCTATATACAACACCGAGAAATAGTTTTTGGATGTAGTAAATTTATGATGTTGTATGTTGTATTCTATTTCTTTGTACGCTATAATTATATTTTATTGATTGTTCACAAGTTTATCAACAAACTACTGAAACGAAATTTGGACCGAAACCGAAACAAAACCGAAACTTCCGAAATTTACGAAATCATCCGAAACTAACAAAATTTCAAATGACCGAAACCGAGACCGAAACTGAGTTCTCGAACCTTGGATGAAACCCAACAGACCAAGCTTATAGCAAGTGAGGAAATCTTATAAACCACGCTCACTTGAAGCGTAGTTAACGTGAAATCAAGGTTTGAGGTTTCGACCGAGAACGATCGAAACACCGAGATTTCTGTCGTTCCATTTAGGTTTCAGTAGGGGCTGAAACGAAACCGAACTGAAATTCCGGTTCGACGAAAAAACCTATTGAACTTCAAATTATACATTAAAAACTCAAAAATAGAATTAAGTTGAATTTTCAATTATAGGAATATTCAAAATCTGAAATTTTAACTTAAAAAATATACAAATTCACAAAATATATAAATGATGTAGCTAAAATAGTTGAAAGTGAAGTGATGAATAAACATTTTTTGTGTTTTAAATGTTTATGATTAGCCGGTATTGTTTGTATATATCTTATTTTTTAATTAAGTTTAAATTATACGTTTTGTTTCAATAAATTATACAAATATATGTATAATTATATGAAAAATAAATAACAAGATTCGAAGCTGAAACTGGAATCGAAATTTTCGAGATTTATGAATTAGGTCAAAATTTCTAAAATTACAAATGACCAAAACCGAGATTTCGAACCTTGCATGAAAGTGCCATTAATAACATTGTATACGTGGTTTCTTTCAAAACCTAGTTTGGTCCAAGCGTGGTTTCTTTCAAAACATAGTTTGATCCTAGCGTGGTTTCATATAAAATCTCGTTCGTTACAGACGAGGTTTTATACAATACATGTCTCGGTCTGAACGAGGTTTATACATATG
Organism: Allium cepa; assembly: GCA_030765085.1. Taxonomy (NCBI): domain Eukaryota; kingdom Viridiplantae; phylum Streptophyta; class Magnoliopsida; order Asparagales; family Amaryllidaceae; genus Allium; species Allium cepa. The sequence continues at coordinate 310,732,438 of CM060942.1, read as the reverse complement.
CACGTTCAACCCGAACGTGATCTGTATTGTAGAAAATGTCAACTTAGACATTTCTAAATATATGGTTAATTATGGAATAAAATGGGGGGAAGAAAATTATTGGGATGTGCAAACTTTTTCCAAATAAACGGGGTGTAAGTAAAATTTTGGGTTACTAATAGAACTAGCCAACATCATAAATTTGTTGTACTTGCAAGAATTCTTGTAGAAACTTCATATTTTTCTCTGTTCAAGTTTCACTAGTTAATTTCTTGCTTCATTCATTATTCCTCGTTTCAATTACTTATCTGTTTTTGTTTAGTGACTATTTCGCATTAAATTTAAGGTTGGCGTCAGGGATAATACACATTTGCCCCCCCCCCCCCCCCCCCCCCCCCTTTTGAATACTTTTTATCAGTTTTTCTGTGATCTGAATGAATAATTACTGTGAGTTGATTTTAATTTAATAGGATTTGGACCTGGATGTCAATTGCAAAGCTTTTTCATGTACACTTCGGTTAAATAAAATCTGCTGCTTCTCGGTCCTTCTCAATTGAAACACCATTTTTAGAGCTTAGAGGAGTTATGTTTTTACATCGTGTCAAATTCATTTGCCACACTTCTCAAAAATCAATTATTCAGAATGATGTATGTAAAATTTCTTCGTGGCTTCTTTCTCTCCTTCATCACTACTCAAACTTTGCCACCAAAAAGGGAAAAGCTGCGCCTTTACAGGTATTTACACAGATTTGTTACCCTTTTAGTAGTTTGAAAAAAAGAGTACATAGTACAAAACTGAATTCGATAGTGAACTGTGAAGTGATATTCAATAGTATTATATGAATGCTGAAAATTCACAGGATTTAGAATGTTTGATAAGTCAGATTTGTCTTGATATGAAACATTAAAATAATTATTGAATTGTAGTATGGTCCATGCACATTTAATAGATCTATCTTTATTTACACATGCGCGCGCGCGCACATACACATACATATAATTTCCTTTTAAGTGTTGTTTATCGTTCAGGTTTTTAAAGGGAAAAGTTGTGAAAGCTAGCTATTTAGTATTTACATGACGGATTAATTTCTTGTAGCATTTAGACAATATTCCCTATTAAAACGGTGAGTTCACCGTTGAATCAAAATTTTCTTATCACTTGTTTCAAAGAAACCTACATATGTGAATGCTAGATGTCAAATGTTCCATATGAAATTACAATTCTTTCCGATCTTCTAGTTCTCGTAAAATTTATTATTGAGTAATGCTAGGTAGTGCAATTTGTCGCTGAAATGATTGTCTCATTATTTTAATTCCTAGGAAAGGAAAATGAGAGATCAGGTCAGAGTAAGCGCCAAAGGCGGTGAAGGAGGGAAAGGATGTTGGAGCTTTAGGCGTACGCGTACTGATCGCCATGGAAAACCGGATGGTGAGATAATTTTGTAGACCAAGGCAACATCGTGTCGATTCTTTTATGAGTTAATTCTGCAAATAATGCATGTACCATTTTACCACAGCCGTAAAACTAGGGCTGTTGCTCGTTACCTGATCATTCAAACATTTTGTGGGCAGTGCTTGTTCTATTGTTGCATAGCAATAGAAGTTTAGTGGTAAATTTACCATTACATTTGTAACCAATGTTGAGTCACATCGGTATAAGAATGATGTTTTCGGTATAGTAACAGTAAATTTACCATTGCTAATGGTAAATATAGTGGTAAAGAGATGTCAAAATCACTGCTATTGATAAATTTAGCGTTATATTAATTTTTTTTCGCTATTTGAATTAATCCTAACCTTAGACACTTTTGGATGCATATCAGTTTTTAAGAAGTTGTTTCTCGTATTATTTATAATGATGTTTCCTTTTTAGTTTAATTATGTTTAAAGACTACGATTAACAAAGCTGTTATTTCATATTGCTGTAAATAATTTGTGATGAATTAAGAAAATTTTCCTTTTCAACTATAATAAGTCAAAATATTGATATAAATATTAATGGAGTTAGGATCAGAAACAAAATATACACTTTTTTTTATCATTATTAAAATTATAACACAATAAATTGTTTATGTAACAGTAAATTAACCATTCCCAGTTGATTGCAAACCATTTTATGGGTATACAAACAATCATTTTACCAATGGTAATGGTAAAATATTGCTAATCATTTTTGATTTTCCGATAGTTTCGGTATGGTGAACGGTTTTCTTGTATCGCTAACGATTACTTTTACCATAACAGCCCTAGATAAAATCTACTAAGGCCGTACAAGAGATTTGGAATTCAATTATCATTTAGTTTTGTTGACTTGAATTTCCAACTCTTCAACCATATAGTCCAAATGTTTCAACCTTTCAATATATATTTTCTTGTTAATGATCCATTTTGAATAACTCCCTTGGTTGTAAGATTGCTAAAGAACGACTATGACTTTAGTTTGATTAGAAGTAAATTAGAAGGCTTTCTGTGCACCCCCTTTTCTTATTGTTATATTTCGAAAATTGTAAAAATTATACGATTCCATTTCATTCTTTAGTCCTTCACTTGAATATACCAGCTGAACATCCAATCATTTCTCAAGTTAAAAGATAATAATCTATGTCTCTGAAGGTGGCAGTGGTGGGAGAGGCGGTGATGTTATTCTTGAATGCTCTTCCGCTGTTTGGGACTTCAGTAATTTGCAACACCATCTGGTTAGTTCTGCAAACTAGAGTTTCTAATACTAATTTATACACTAGAATGTGTGGCGCTTTTCCTATATTTAAGGGTTTTGCTATATACACAATCAACTAGTGTGTAACCCGTGCGTTGCACACGGTAACGTTGTTAAAAAGTAATATTTAAATTTTAATTATTGTTAAAAATTGAATTTTTTAAGCACTATATGATAAATTTGTTGAAATAAAAAAATTATAATTTAAAATGACATACAACACTCAGATGTAAGGAAAAGGGTCGCTAATATATATATATATATAATAGCTATTATTATATATGTAAATAGTTGATGCTATGTGATACAAGTATTTTTTATATAAATGTATGGAAAAAATTGAATTTTCCATTTCTATTAATATGAATATGTAATTTTAATGATTTACAATAGAATAATGAATATTATGTAAATGGATATATTTAAATATTTTAAATCAGTGATCAGCTTAACTAATTAGATATATGGAGCCGAATGTTAGAAAGAGAGAGAAAATGAGAAGAGCTTTGTATGTAGTTATAGTTGAGAAAAATATCTTACAATCAACTTATCTGAAATGAACTTTATTCATTATCCGAGATTTCAATTAGTAAATCTTTTTTTAACTTAGCAATTAATCATAAATTTCATGTCATTGTAGGAGTGTCATGTTTACAACTTCAGTATTTGCAGCAACAAAAAATATTGCGTTAATTAGAGTTGTGAGTTCAATAAGTTTTAATATCATGTTGAAAATGAGAATGTTGATATAACCTAATTTGTATTAGAGTAATCCGTGCATTACATCTCAATGTTGTAAATTATAAATTTATCATTTAAAAGTTGTAAAAAATTGAAATTTTATACTAAAAATGTATGATATTATTTTGAGACAAATGAATTATAAATTAAAAATATATTATTGTTTATGTTTATATTTTATGTTATGCGATCTATATATCTTTATATATGAATAAAAATAACAATTTTATCATCTTCGCGTGCGCATGTGTTGTATGCATATTTAAATCGATATATATATTTTAAGATTTATTAGATGAATTATAAAATATTAGTAAATTGAATTTATTTGAATGATTTAACATAAAGATTACATAATTGGTTAAATACATGTATATGAGTAAAAAAATATTAGAAGAGAATCATGAAGAGTTTGTAAGTAACCATGGGAATTTAAAATATAGGTATTTAAAGTTAAAAATATGATTTTTCAGTGCAGTACATGATAACTTCGTTGAGATAAACGAATTATAAAATAAATTTATTATTGTTGTTGATGTATATAATTCATGCTATGTGATTTATATATCTTTATATGCAAATAATATTTTTATTTTACCAATTTGTTGATGCTACTATGGTATACTGTTGAAATTTTCATATTTTAGAATTTACATGATTTATCGAATGTTAGATAACTGATTTTTCCAAATGGTTTGAATTTTTAATTACGTAATTAGTTTAATTGTATGGACTTAAATGTAAAATATTAGAAGAGAATTAAGAAAGCTGTGAATGACCTTAGAAAATTTTAAAAGTATGTATTTGATTATAAAATGGCATTAGAAGTTTAGTAGAATAATTATGAAGTGATAAATTACAAAAATTTAAAATTAAAATATCGAGTGAAAATTAAGGAGAGTAAATAAAACTCCTAAAATGAATGAGAGAGCTTGAATTTCTTCTGCTTTACTATTAAACGTGTAACCCGTGCTTGCACACGGTAATATTGTAGAATATAATATTATATCTTTAATGTTAAAATGAGAATTTCGTTATATAATGTATGATAAATTTAGTGAAAATAAATGAACTATAAATTAAAATTGGTATTATGTTTGTGTGTAATTTATGTTGTATAGTGCGCGCGCACACACACACATATAATAATAATAATAATAAAGTAATTTATTCAATTTTTGCTAATATGGATATAACATACATGTTGAAACTGACGTATGTTAGTAATTTATTAGATGAACCGAAAAATATTATCTAACGAAATTTGTTTAAATAAGTCAAATATAAATTATGTAATTATTTTACATACATGGACTTGAAAATGAACGATAAGAAGAATCGAGAGGAATTTTGTAAAAAAATGTATAATTTTGATGTAAATATATTGAAGCTAAAACATAATTTTGTAACATGTATGTTAAATTCTTAATATAAAAGAATTATAATTTATTTACAAATTAATTTGTTATAATTTATGTTATGTGATTTATATATCTTTATAGTTGAATAAAAAAATAGTCTTATAATTTTCCGTAATGTGAATGTGTGTGTGTGTTAAAACTGACATGTTTTTATGATTTATTAGAAGAATACACTAAATATTCATTGAAATTATTTAAATTATTTAAATTTGAGATTTCGTAAGTAGTTTAAATACATGCATTTAAATATAAAATAATAGAAAATAATTGAGGGCGGTTTAGGAAACAATTGTTAAAATGTACGTATTTGAAGCTAAAAACGAAAATTTTCAATGTAATACAATATAACTAAATTTAGATATACGAATAATATATTAAATTTGGAAACATTGCTTATGCATGTTATTTATGTTAGGTGACGTATATATCTTTGTATTTAAATGAAAAACTAATTTTATCACCTTCGTGCCTGATATGAATATGGTATACATATTGAAACCGTTATATCTTAGCATTTATTAGATGAATTAACAATTAATTGAATTTATTTAAATAATTTAAATTCAAAATCACATAATTAATTTGAAAATATCGACTTTAATATACAATGGTAGGTGATATAGTGAAGTGTTTTGTAACTAACTGGATAAATTCAAAATGTAGGTTTTTGACGTTAAAATAGGGTTTTACAATGCAATGCATGATACACATATTGATATAAATAAATAAAACTTTAAACTTATAGTTATTATTTATGACTTTAATTTATGTTATGTGATTGATGTATTTATATATTTGAATGATTTTTTTATCATTTTTGTTAATATGAATATGGTTCATATTGATCATACTTATTTGATAAATCGGTGAAAAATTGTATAGCGAAATTATATAATTAGTTTTAAAGTTATGTAATTGATTACAATATATGACCTTAAATGTAAAATATTGTAAAGGAATTGAGGGAGGGTGTACATGATTATATCAAATTTATAATGTAGATATTCGAAGTACAAAAAATATAATTTTGTAATGCATTTCATGATAAATTTATTGGGAGAAATGTGAAAAAAGAATTTATTAATATTTATGTATTCACTTTAGGTTCTTTAATTATGTAACTTAGGTATCTTTACATTAATCATTTTTTTAAATTTTGTTAATATAAATATGGTGTACGTATTGATATTTTCACAAATTAGTAAACGAATTAACGAATATTAGTTAGTTGGATTTATCTAATTAGTTTACATTTAGATCGCATATTTAATTGATACATATAGGGTGAAAAGCAAAATATTAGAAGAAAAGTGAGGTAAATTTTGTGAATAATTATGGTAATTTTAAATGTAGGTATTTGAAGTCAAAGTAGAATTTAAAATGAAATGTATGATAAATTTATTGAAATAAATTAACTACAATTTTTTATTATTGATTTATGTGATTTATATATCTTTATAGTTGAATGAAAAGTTAATATTATGGTTTAGTTGTTTAAGTGTTATACATATTTATACGAATTATTAAATGAATTTATTTAAATAGCTTTAATTTTGGATTATTTAATTAACCTAAATGTGCGGACTTAAATATAAAATATTAGAAGATATGTACTAAAACGTAAAATAATAGAAAAGAATTAGTAAAATAAGTGTAAAGTAATAAATTAAAGAATTTGAAAATAAAATATCTAAAGAGAGAATTAAGGAGAAAGAGAAAATTCCTAGAATCAATGTGAGAACCAGAAAATCTTCTGCTTTACTATTATTTAATAGATTCGGGTATGCACACGAACAATTTCTTTCTTTTCTGAATCAACCCCACATTTAATTTTTATGCACACTACCGAACAATAGTTGCGCCCTTAGGAAAACCAATACGTGTAATGTATTTATCAAATACCAAATTACCTTGGAAAAGAAAAGTCACTGCAGAAAACCAAACATATTAAATTGTTATAATGATGTAATGCTATTAGGCTGTGAACAGATATTTTTTGAGCTCATTAATGTTTCAATTTTAACCAGATAGTTTAGTGTTATAAGCTTTTGCTTTGTCAATATAGATTTTCCTCTCTGTTTTCCTTTCTCTTTTCTTCTTCTTCTTCCTCTGTTTTCCCCCTATTATTTTGCACTTTTGTGCATGCGCTCGCTCGTTTAAAACAAGTGTTGTTGTTTTCCTGCATTTTCGTTCTTTTTTTGGTGTAACAAACAAACCAGAGCCAAATTGCTTTCAAGAACATAAAGCTCATTATTAACAATATCTGTTAGTAGTGAGTCTGGAAATTTGTTTGTATTAGACAGACATTTGTGGTGTATACCAGTAACATATTAGAATTATCTTGTACAGAGTACTTTAATTGAAGATGGCTATAAACGAAGTGCGCTTTTCTGTTGATTTTATTTTTCTTAATTGCACAACCCCCCCCCCCCCCCACCCCCCCCAACACACACACACACAAAAAAACAAAAAAAAAACAAACCCTCTTTATCAAAATATCCAGTTCAATGTTTTGCCCTTTTTATTCTGCAACGCCTCATAGTCAAATTGATTGTATATATAGTGACACCCTTATTTTATGTAAATTTTAATTGATATTGATATGCCGTGTCATTTGTTAGCTGTTGAATCAGTGTTCGTAAAATTATTCCTTCAATCTTGCTTATTATATGCAGACTGCAAAGAAAGGAGGACTTGGTGAGTCGAAGAATAGAATAGGCAGCCGTGGACCTGACAAGGTTATTTTTTGCTAACAATGGCTATTTATATGTTTTTATTGCCGGATATCTCATCAAACCTGCAACGACCCCATTGTAAACTATCTATAGGCATCCATTTTATACGTTTGTATCCCCAAAATACCCCCACAAAGATTATTAACAACACAGTGAAATATTGGTAGGAATACCTTAATTCTGAATATTTTGGAACTAACATGCAGTAAAAATTGAAATGATTAATGTGAAGTGGGGGCAAAAAGCGATATCTTTCTTCGTTTTTTTTTTCTTTTTTACGGGATTAAGATAGCTATGAGATATTCGACTGAAATATTGATTTAAATTACTGAGTTAGCAAAAGGTGTTTACAATATTATTTTTCTTCAGATTGTTCAGGTACCAGTTGGCACAGTAATTCACCTAGTTAGCGGTGAAATCCCTTCCTTTATAGAAGAAGACACTTCAGTTAAGTCTTTGCAACCCTGGGAAATACCCGATGATGTTGATCAAGAAGTCAACTCCGAATTTCCGAACAGTGAAAAACATTCCAGTTCATTAAGCTTTTCAGATACACAAGAAGCTGTTGACGATTGTTTAATACAATCTGCTCAACTTGATCATAATATTTCTGAAATTTCAAATGATAATGGAGAAGGAACATCAAGTGAATCTGAATCAGATGAAGAGATCGAAAATATTGGCAAGGCTACAAAACAAAAGGCAAGGCATTCTTTTCCTCCTATTATAACCAATGGAAGAGGTATGAGGGCAATAGAGTATGATTTAGCTACATATGAATCTGAAGACGACGAAGATGAAGAAGAGGAAAAAGTGCACTATTCAATTGCGGAACTAACAAGACCACGGCAAAGACTGATAATTGCACGAGGAGGAGAAGGTGGCATTGGAAATGCTACCCTTAAAACCTTACCGAAAAGTAAAATTATTAACAAATTGAAAACCGGGAAAGAAAATGATAATTCTGATCAGGTTAACTTAGAAGGAGAAGGTTCCTCGTTGACCAAAGGTGCACCCGGGTCTGAGTCTTTGCTCATATTAGAACTTAAAAGCATTGCAGATGTTGGTCTAGTTGGAATGCCCAACGCTGGCAAAAGCACGCTTTTAGGTGCAATATCACGTGCTAAACCAACTGTAGGGCACTATGCTTTCACTACGCTAAGGCCAAACATAGGAAATTTGAACTACGATGACTATTTTTCCATGACTGTAGCGGATATACCCGGCTTGATAAAAGGTGCACATGCAAATCGGGGTTTAGGGCATGCCTTTTTAAGACATATTGAGAGGACTAAAGTATTGGCATATGTTGTGGATTTGGCAGCTGCATTGAATGGTCGAAAAGGAATTGCCCCATGGGAGCAGTTAAGGGATTTGGTTACTGAACTTGAATTTCATCAAGAAGGGTTGTCGAATAAGCCGTCTTTGATTGTTGCTAACAAAATTGATGAAGAGGGTGCTGAAAATGTTTATGAAGAGTTAAAGAGAAGGGTAGATTGTGTCCCTATATACCCAGTTTGTGCCGTATTGGAAGATGGAGTGCCTGAAGTAAAAGATGGACTTAGGAGGTTAATGGATGGAAGCCAAACCCATAGTCTTAGTATAGATAGAATCATGGTTGAATAGAAGCTCTTCTTTATTTATGCTGAGCATAACTGTATTACCATCCTTATCATAATTTCTAAATTTTGGTATTGTGCTTCCCTGGATATTGTGTTCAAGGAGTTTTGATTTGTATTTTCTTTTGGGTAGAAATGTATTGTTCCAGTGTAGGATAAGGTTAAGAATTATATTATTACTTGTTATTTTGAATGTTTTTGTTTAGAATATTGCTAAGAACTCTTTTTTTCTTTCTTTATAATACCATTGCTAGAAAATATCATAAAATTTTATATTATACTCTTTTTAATACATTATCATATGCATCATTTTCGATTCTTTTTTGCGTTAAATGACCGTCGATCAATATCATTTTCCACGATGATCAATCATCCAACTACATTGCTTCGGTGGTTGATGACCGTGAAAAACGGTGTTGGTCGCTGTGCAAAACGACTTTACATGATTGTTGAATGTCGTGTGAAATGACTTTTTGTTATTAGGAAGCACACTGTTTTTATTGGTTTTATCATATTTTTTACGGTATTATGAAAAAGAAAACTGGATGTCCTTGCGGTGTTTTGTTTATTGCATCTATAATTTTAATCAGCCAATGATTTTGCTTCTATTGTGCAAGATTGTAATGAGATGCTATCATATCTGCTTGTATTTATGATAATTGGAACATGACCTTTGCCCTTCTTCTTTTTTCCAGAATTTTCAAAATTAGATCTTAAATAAATTTCGGCTACATTCAGATTTTGAATAAAAGAATTTGAAAGCCTAATTAAATCTGGGTTTCTATTTTTGTTCAAGGACTTCATCACATTTGAGTTTTAGAATATATACTTGGATTTTATGAGCACCGTCAGTAACCCAAATTTAGGTTTCAAAAAAAAGAATTTCAAGCTGAATGAAATTGCACTCTTAATTTGGGTTAATTTTTACCTCATTGTTTTCTTCTGCACTTGGGTTTAAAGGTCACTTAAAGACGAACTGAAAGTTGAAAAACCCGCTTTCGAGGAGAAAATTGGGTTAGCTTCTAAATTGGTGCCTACTACGAATGATAAGTGTTATTAGAATTTTTAAATCAATTTAGAGCGAACAATTAATCAAATCCCATATTTATTTCAGTGAGAAGAAAAGTAGAAAATAAGTAATTGTTAAAGTCATATCTGGTTCATGAATCAATCAAGAGAAAGATGAATTTGAAAGTAAAAAGATGGGTATGATATTCCAAATTAAGGCAAGTCTATATTTGTATTTAGCTTAGAATAGATTTTCAAAATGGGCTAATTTACGAACCTATTTCGCGTTTAGCTAGTTTGAAAATTTATTATCAGATAGGACTGGTTTTAGCCCAGTCAGCATCTACATCACCAGTTTTCCAATCGCCAACGTATTTGCGCAAGCATGAATTATATACGGTGAATTAATTTTTGCGCAACTATGAGTTACACACATTGAAAATATTAGTCAAATGAAAAAGCACAAATATGTGTGCGCTTTTTCATTCTGTTCGCAAATTGATATGACACAACTTTGAATTATGCTTAACAATCAATAATATATGCGCAACTCATAGTTGCGCACGTTGCGCATATGTAATAAACTGTGTAGCGCAAATTCTGTTGTATATAAAAATAGCAGCACTCACACTTTCCACCACACATGCACATTACCATTCATTCCTACTTTCAAATTTCTCAATTCCGAATCCAAAACCCCTGAATCACCATATTATAATTTATTCGTCAAATGCACTCAAAATCGTCACATTTCTACGTCATTAATCAATTAAAACAAAGCTACAACAATCTTTGCAAGGTAATTGAGCAAAAAATGTTTTCGAATCTATTGTCATTTTGAAATATTTTATGTTATTGTGTTGATTTTTAATTCCACACCTTTCATATTAAGCTAGCCGAACCGATGGGGATAATTGGGAGATCTCAGATGAAGTATTTTGAACAATTGAAAACTGAATCTGAATTTGTGCCTGAAAATCAGTTGAAACAGTTCAATGAAACTCAGTTTGAGATAGTTCCTCAAAATATTGGTGCTGTTGTTGAATCTGCTTTGGAGAATCAAGTTTGCTTAGATAAACCGAATCAAAGACCGGAAAAACAAATTAGCCACGAAGGTCGAGTGAGACAACCAACACATCCAATATATCATTGTGGAGATATTTGTGAGGTAGTTATATGCGAGACTCAGACAAATGCCGGACCTCGGTTTTATGGAAGTGCTGGTTACGTATATCATATAACTAACCCGAATGGTGTTTACCGCTGTAAATTCTTTAAATGGTTAGATCGTCCGTTGACCCCTAGGGGATTGAATATGCACCAAAGATGCAAGCCGAAGTGAGACGATTGAAAAAGGAAAATAGTATGCTATGACATCAGGTAAACTATTTACAGTCCTTAATCTGGAAAAGGTCTAGTAAAATGTGCAATTGTTATATAATGGTTGTGTATCAGACTCGTTTAATGGAGCTATGTATGCATTAGTTTTAATGGTTGTTGTATTACTAGGTTGTTATATTACTTGGTTGTTGCAGTGGTTATGTAATGTTTGATGTTTACTTTTTGGTTGTAATGTTTATTAAATGTTTGATGTATTACTTTATTGTTGTGCCACTTTGCGTACAATAGATATTACGTATAAAAGCTATGCACAAAATAAATCAAAGTCACAAAGCATAACAACTAACATCAATGTTTGACAAACGATAACTTTTAATACCAAAGTTGCGTACAGAATAAACATAAAAGTTATACAATACAGGAATGACATAAGTAGTAACAACAATCAAATTAGTTATTGTTTCCCACCCATTCTTCTCTTATGACCCAAGTTACCGCATTTTTCACATCTATCCTATCTTCTGTTCCCCATTTCGTCCATGACCCTCAATTCTTGTGGACCTCGGTCTTCCTATATTCCTATGTGTAAGTGGCGTTTGTATGGTTGGGCCTTCATATACTTTCCAATATCTATTGTTAGACATGGGATGAAAACCGGAGTATAATTATGTCTATAACTGTATAAACCGCGACAAAATAAGATCATGATAAGCTTCGTTCGCTCATTCTCTACATTGTGCACATGCAGCCATCACATGAGAATATGGAAAATGGACAAAAATAGGAATATTGCATGAATAGTTGCAGTTTTCACTGGCAATATTTACTGTATAATAACATGCGTTTGTGTCTGTTACTGCCACTCCGTCATACTGAACCTGTTAATGCTCACACTCTATGCTTCTTCTGCATATTTTCCCATCATTTCTTTATACTTTGGCTTGGGCATAGTTGTGTGCTCCAGTCCATCAGTACGACTTCTATAGAAGTAACTATTAAGACGACGAAAGGTACGTGCTACTAACGACTTCATTGGTAATGATCTTGCATCTTTTAGAACTCCATAGAAACTCTCCGAATCATTAGTAGTCATCATACAAAATCATTCACCGTTGTCCTTGTAAAGAGCTCATTGTTCATCCTTATGTTTGATACTTCTGTTAATCCATCTGTTAGTGGTCGGACTAACATTTTTTAGTTTCTTTCTTATTTCTTTGTATGTTACCCCATCTCTTGCTTCAACACAGGCATAGAATAAGTTTTTGCAATATTTTGCTACCAAAACCTGCCTTTTTGAAGTTTACTTTCAAGTGACGAAGGCAGAAGCGATGATGATGCAGTCTTCTCCATTTCTCTTGAAAGGACGTTGAAATTCCTTTCATTTTATTAGAAATGAATGCAATGGATCTTGTATTTAAAGATGGAATTATGTGTCACATGCGTGAAAAAAACCATCCCAAAGTCTCCCCTGATTTGATTTGTACAATAGCAAATGCGAAAGGAAATAGAGAGTTGTTTGCATCAACTTCCGTAGCCACAACCATCGTACCTTGATATTTACCATAAAGATGAATTCTATCAATAGAAAAAACAAGACGACAATGCTTGAAACCTTCTATGCTCGGTCCAAATGCCTAGAAAGCCCTATAAAATTGAACGTCGTTTGCATGAACATGATAAAGAGTGCCTGAATTGCATTTATGTATTGTACGAAGAAACTGTTACAAGTCATTGTATGAAGGTTACCAATCACTAAATATTTTTGACATGACTTTTCTTAGTCCTTTCCAAGCTCTCATGTAGCGTATTTGAATCTTGTACGTATTTGCCACAAGCTCTTGGATAGATTTTGCAGTGCACTTGAGTTCGATTGAACATGTGGAAGGACTTTTGGTAAAGATGAAATTGGCTATTGCTTATTTGTGATTCGAGTTGATGATTGGATTTGTGCATGTGTGATCACCACCGTATTTTTTATCACCCACCATCCAGCATGATCTCTTTTAGAAACAATAACAGGAAGCCGTCATGGACAATTACTATCAATATCATATATAGCAGTGAACTCTCTAGCACGAGATGTTATATTTTTAGATGAAATTGAATATTTTATTGACCATTCACTTATATGTTCAATTAAAGATTTCATTGATTTAAAAATCATACCGACTTGAGGGTCGTTCTCCACATATTTAAGTCCAAACATTTCATCGGTAAATTGAACTTCTTGTATAATAGATCTTTCCATGATTATGTCATTGTACTGGTCATCCTCTAACGGTTCTTCCATCTCAATATGCTCGTCAATGTCATCAACTTCTTTTGGAATGTCATCTAACAGAGCATCATTGTTAACATTCATAGCATCTATCCATGTCTTATCTTTGTCAAATGCAGCAGCGACTTCCATGCTATCCAAGTGTGATACATCATTATCAGCATTTCCACCCTCTATATCTTCAGTTTCAACATCTTCATCTTCAATTTTTGCAAGTATTCGTTTGAATTCAGAGTTGGAATGGTCGTGGAGGATACGATATGAAACCATAGTCGGGTGACTGTGATGGATATGGCATGAAATCGTAGCTGGATGTCTATGTATACAACATGTAAACAAACATATGAGTGTTAATTACATAACTATACATATCATGAATGAAACATGCATGCATCACATGAAACTATACCCAGGAAAGTGCGTAAACGTTCGGTGGTTGGTAGGAGTAGTATGGGTAATGCATTTGACTTTGCTCGGTAGTATTACTTGACCCTAGTTGGATTGCATAATCAAAGATATGAGCTTGCAATTCAGTTGTCTGTTCCACCCCTTCCTTAACGTATAGCTTGATTACTTTCATCCCTACACAAAACATATAATCAACGTCGCTATCATCATTCACCTCAAAAGCAATCAGACCATCATTCGTAACTCATTTAATTACCAGGTCAAATTCAGTTGAATTAATCCTTGTAGCTTTGTAAATTGCTATTCCCAACTCAAGAAAATTATAACCCTTCCTCATTTTAGATACTTTATGCTTTTTACCAACATATCTTGGCTTGCTATTCTCGTCGATGATTAAATCACCGTCATAGTGACAAATAATCGGCGCAATAGTCATATGTAACGACCCGATACTTTCAACCATTCGATCTACATATGTCGGACTTGAATAGCTTAAAATACCGAGTTGTAATTTAAATTTGGCAAAACACAGCATAAACGGTAAATAAATAGTCACAGATCACAGACACAGAGTAATAAAATGCAGCGGAAGTAAAGAAATAGTAGTTCATGAAGCTACTATATAAATACATCAGAGTCAAACAAGATACAACAAAGATAACAAGATACAACGGAGGTCTCAACATGATAATCAGGTATGAATCAGAATACATCACTGGAACCAACCCGATAACTGGAATCAACTAGATATCCGGAAGCGAAATAGATAGCTATATCTTCAAGCAAAGCATCCAACTTCGAAGGCGAGTTTCAAATGCTGTATCACTCAGTCTGACCCGAGCGTAAAGCAAAACACAAAACACTCGAGTCAGGACATACATACTTACACAATGTAAACCAACTCAAGTGAACTGTAATATAAGGTACAAGTAACTTAAAGGGTGCTTGGGACCTCCCATCCTCTAAGGATCCGTTAAACTATTTACTATGTAGTAATATTTTGCTATTATAATAATGTCTATTAGTAAAATAAACTTACTTTTAAATAGCGTTAAGGCTTTACATTTTCCACCTTAACACGTAATAATGCCAATAGTCTATACAGTACCGTAATCTCCTGATCGGGAGGCTACCAGAGGATACTCCATAGGTACGACACAAATAGAAACTCATAGAAGGCGCGCTAGGGTAGGTGACACGGCATAAGTAGGCAATGCCATGGTAGATATACCAATTACGCATCCGGGCTGGTGGTAACGTGTAGCAGCTACTACCGCCCACCTCGAACAACACCCCCAAAATCAAAAATCAAAAGTGGCCACCGAATCAATCCAAAAGTCAGAGTATAATATCGAAGGAGTGCGTCCGATCAGAGGAATGACCTCATTGGCCCGAGAATTGCTCCTGTTTTAGCCACCTTATGCCAACTCACGAGAGTTGGATCCACGTATATACCTCAGAGGAAACGCCGCCACCATCCTACTTCATTCTGGAACCTCCACCGCGTACACAGTTGTTAAAGTGGTTTTCGGAGTTGGCATAGAGTATGACAACTTCTGATTCCGGTCTCTTTAACAACCAAACATTATTATAACCCATGGATATTTATTTCAAAATCATTTATACTTTCAAACCAAATTAGCATATCCATTTCAAAATCATATCATTTCTTTCAAAACAGTATATACTTTCAAAAAAATAATATCATACTCATTTCGAAACCATATCACAATAGTATCATTTCCATTTCAAAACTAATTCAATAATATATCATTTAAATAAAACCTAAATTTTCAAATCACTGAATATTTCCTTCAATTTACTAAACTTGAAACATTCTTTTAATTAGAAATGTAACCTTAAGGAATCATAGCATTTTTGGAATGTAATACTTTCCACTTTTATATAATTAAAGTATTTATATGCTTACAAATTTTAACATGGTCATTTCGTCATAGCCTTATAGTTAAATAAACTTTATTACCGTAATATCCAATTTAAAGCTGAAATTCTTATGTTAAGTTAAAAGTACATTATTAACTTACATTATTATTACAATAAAGAAACTTTATTATTTTAATCATTTAAAATATGCCATTTACATTAATTAAAACTTACGTATCAAATGTACATTATCAACTTACATTTTATTATTTCAGTAAGGAACATTTATCATTTTAATCAATTTAAAATACACCCTTACATTAATTAAAACTTACATGTCAAATGTACGTTTTAACTTAAATATTACAATAAAGAGCATTTATCATTTTAATCAATATTACACTAATTAAAACTTACATTATCAAATGTACGTTTTAAGTTACATTTCTATTACAGTATAGAGCATTTATCATTTAATCAATATTACACCCATTAAAACTTACATTATCGAATGTACGTTTTAATTTACATTTCTATTACAGTAAAGAGCGTTTATCATTTAATCATTATTACAGTAATTAAAACTTACATTATCAAATGTACGTTTTAATTTACATTTCTATTATAGTAAAGAGCATTTATTATTTTAATCAATATTACACTAATTAAAACTTACATTATCAAATGTACGTTTTAATTTACATTTGTATTACAGTAAAGAGCGTTTATCATTTAATCAATATTACATTAATTAAAACTTTACACTTTTCTTGCATTAATTAAAAAATTTACATGTTTCTTTCACTAATTAGGACTTTAAACATTTCTTTCATAAATTAAAACTTTACACGTTTCTTTCATAAATTAAAACTTTACATGTTTCTTGCATTAATTAAAACTTTACATGTTTCTTGCATTAATTAAAAACTTTACACGTTTCTTTCATTAATTAGGACTTTACACATTTCTTTCATAAATTAAAACTTTACGCGTTTCTTTCATAAATTAAAACTTTACATGTAACATGTTTCTTGCATTAATTAAAAACTTTACACGTTTCTTTCATTAATTAGGACTTTACACATTTCTTTCATAAATTAAAACTTTACGCGTTTCTTTCATAAATTAAAACTTTACATGTTTCTTGTATTAATTAAAAATTTACATGTTTCTTGCATTAATTAAAAACTTTACACGTTTCTTTCATTAATTAGGACTTTACACATTTCTTTCATAAATTAAAACTTTACACGTTTCTTTCATAAATTAAAACTTTACATGTTTCTTGCATTAATTAAAACTTTACATGTTTCTTGCATTAATTAAAAAATTTACACGTTTCTTTCATTAATTAGGACTTTACACATCTCTTTCATAAATTAAAACTTTACACGTTTCTTTCATAAATTAAAACTTTACACGTTTCTTGCATTAATTAAAACTTTACACGTTTCTTGCATTAATCAAAAACTTTACACGTTTCTTTTATTAATTAGGACTTTACATATCTCTTTCATAAATTAAAACTTTACACGTTTCTTTCATAAATTAAAACTCTACACGTTTCTTTCATAAATTAAAACTTTACACGTTTCTTGCATTAATTAAAAACTTTACATGTTTTTTCATTAATTAGGACTTTACACATCTCTTTCATAAATTAAAACTTTACATGTTTCTTGCATTAATTAAAACTTTTCACTTTAAACCAATTATCAGCTTATAACATTTTAACTTATAAAAACTGATTACTCTTTATATTTCAAATCTTTAAATCAAATTTTAAGTTAAAATTCCATATATTCCAAAATTTCAAAATACTTAATAAATTTTTAGGAAAATATTACTTTAAAAATATTAACCATGGGCCTGTATAAAATTTTCTAACCTAGGTCAAGTGATACAGATATGTATCATTTCAATCCATAATTTAAAAAGAAAAATCCGGGTTCTATCATTTCAAACCCGCAAATACGAAAAAAATTGTTTATTTATTGCATTTGAAAAATAAATTACAAACAAATTCCAAACTTATATTGGAAAAATTCTAGAATTCACTTTTATTAAGTCCATTACTACTCTACAAACCTAATTAACCATTCATTCCTTAATATACTCCAATTTAACAACCTCTAAACATTGTATTACATTTCACATTAATGTAACTTTTGTTTATATTTATTAAAAATTGACTTCTCATTTCAATTTAATAGACTAAATAAACATGTAACGCATAATAATTGTCATCGTTTACTTTTAACTACATCTATAAGTTTATTGCCTACAGGCCAAAGTTACAATTACTTACAGGACCATGGTCTTACTCAATTTCCATTCACTATATTATACCTCATTCATAGAATCACATTTTACATTATTTCAACATCTCCATTCATTATATCATACCTCATTCATAAATCTCCTTTAATCTATCAAAAATTTAGCATTAATTACTTTTTTTTACCATTCAAATTAGTTATTACATCCACATTAAATAACCAGTTTCTATTTCTTTTAATATTTTAATTACAAAATCTTATTAAATCAACTATTTTTAAATTACCAAAATTTACGGATTGTTACATCATAGAGCTAACAAATTTCAAGAAACTAAATTTCAATAATAGATCTAACAAAATAAGCAAAGAAGGGTTTCAAAACTTTACCTCAATTGTAGATGAAAGTGAATTGTATCGATCTTTGTTGATTTAAACGAATTTGAGTGGATTTGTTATATATATACTTGAGTTGTAGTAAGAGGAATGAAGTTTAGGTGTCTTAAATATGTTGGTTAGAGGAGTTCTGTTGGAGTAGAGAGAGGAGTAAAGGGTGTTATAAGCTGCTGTTGGGCCAGCATCAGCAGCCCATGAACATATGCAACTTTGAGTTGCACCTGTTGCTGTACACGTTAGCGCAACTTTGATTGCCCTGCTGTGTATATAATAGAGTGTAACTCAAAGTTGCGCTCCGTTGTATGTTACATGCGCAATTCATTATAGACACAACTCATAGTTGCGCCTGTAACCTTCCATTGCTCTTCAAACAGTAGCTCACATATATGCAAATAAAATATGCATTTTATTCAAAACCAACATATTTCACTCAAATCTAATTCAGCTGTATATATGAAAACAACAACAAGTTACAAAACCACAAATCTATTAAACAACGTACATATCTTGATTGTACATTAACAAAGTTCAACTTCAAATGTGAATACAAGTTTAAGAAAACAAAGTACAACTTTAAACAAAAGCAACCAACCTACAAACCAAATTAAAGAACTTAAGTACACTTACTATACCACCTAATTTCTTAAGTTTCTAAGTTCGTGTGGTGTTCTTTGTGTTTTAATTGGAGGCGGTTGAGATGGTCCAGCTTCAACTATGTCCTGCCCCGGTTGACTACCTTGTGAAGAACCACCCGCGCCTCTAAAACGTTTTCTTCGGTATGTACGAGCAAAAGTTTCTAGCGGACAAGGCACATATGGTGGTGGTCATTCAAGCTTGTGTCTCTCAAGAAGCGACTTGATAATTTCTTTGATGTTGAAACACTTACCTTTTACTCGATCTTCATGAACAAGATCTATAAGAACATCATCCACTTCATTTGAAATAAGGTACAACCCTTGAACCTAAAATAAAAGAAGTATTGACATCAGTAAGTAAAACTAGTTGAATGAATTAAGAGATGAAAAATTATTTACACGTACCAAGTCACGTTGCACTGGTTATATGCCAGTACAAACTGTAGTATTGTTTGATGGTGACTCTTAGTACGCGTTCAACTTGTACATAATCCAACCTATGAACCCATCTTAGTATACATGTGTTATACAAATCTCTGTTCCAACCATGCGGGAATACTTGCTCGGCTGGATCTAGTATATGCCGATGAATGCCAAATTGCCTCATCACTCTACTCGGGTAGTGCATGGCCACACTTTGCAAACAAATGATTGGGATTCTTGAATACTGTGATGACCCAGGGTTTGGTCGCTTCAATTAAGCTAATTTTTATATATAATTTGTATAGTCAATAAATGGATTTTTATTGACAAATGAACTCATTTTAATTAATTATTAATGATGGAAAAATCAATTTCAAAATATGTTTACCAAATTAAATAGTTCGTAGGAAAATGAAAAATATAACCGAAGAATGTTTTCGAAATTTCGACCTTTCAACACCGGAAACATTGTTCATCATTGTGCACTATATATACATATATAAGAGTTAATTAACCAAACAATAACAATGCATTAGTAGTATATTATCTTATGTTAATTATGTCTAGCAAAGATGTGACAAGACATGGTTTATAATAATAACATATATATATATATATATATATATATATATATATATATATCATTATCTCTTGTCTTTTCCTTAAGTACCATCATCATTACTCATCATGGCTTAGGGGATGTGACTAGAGAGGGGGAGATGTGACATATAAGGATGAGGAAGGTGGCGATGTGACATGTCAAAATGATGACATGTTATGATATTTTAAACTAATGATAAAATGATAATTTCCCCATGTTTCTTTATCTATAAATACACATCCATACATACATTATTATTTACATTCTCTCCTTCATTTTCCAAAAACTTCCAGTCTAAAATTTACATGGTTTCGAAATCCTTTCTAGATATTTAAAAATCCTAACTTTTCACTTCAAATCTCTTCCGAATCTAGTTTATACTTTCCTATATTCATTTCTTCACTTTATTCTTCAAGAAACCAAGCCCACACCCATCGCAAACCACTAGGCCGAGCCATTCGAAGCTCAAAAATCTAGGAAAATCTTCATACTTCGAAGCTCGTGTGTTGTTTCCAGAGTCTAGTCGAAGTTCGCTTTGTATTTGCGAAGTTTCAGTGAGTAAACTACTTTATTTTGGAATTTTTCTTGACTTTACTACGTATTGTTATTGTGACAATAATATGATGTGTAAACTGAATGGTTATTATGTTGATTTGATGGATGTTGGTGTTTGGTGTTGAATTTGAGATTTGAATGCAGTATTGTCAAGTTAGTAAGCATGTAAACATATATTTTTATATGTGTTTCACTGTGATGTTAAAAAGTATCGTAGTATGGATGTATGGTTGTGATCCAAGAACCAAAGTATGTTTTGTTAGTCAAAGTTAATAACTTTGTGCATTGCAATGGACGTGAGATTCGATTCGAAAATCAAAACTATGTTTTCTTGTTTAAAAGTTTGGAAATTATTTTAAAGTTTCCATCTTTGTTTCCATGTTTCAAAAACTTAAAAAATTACGTTTTGAAACAAGAAAGAGAAAAGAATTAAGCAAGTTTTTCACTTAAAGTATGTTTAAGCGAACTGCGCTCATATCGATAGTTGCTATGGACGCAGTTCGACAAGATTTTCGATTTTCGTTTTAAAACGCTTTCTTGTTAAATGGTTTTACAAATTTTTTTCAAAATTAATTAGTCATATAAAAAGAGATTAATTTTAGTTAGATTAATATTTGATTATTTAATAAATTAATTAAAAATAATTAGTAATTAATTGATAATTAAGTAAGTGATTAAGGGTTAAGTAACACTTAAAGAAAGTTAATGACATTTAGTGATTAATAAAGTTTTAATTAGTGATTAATAAAGTTAAGAAGTAATTTAATAATTAATTATTATTTAATTAAGTTAATTAGTTAATTAATTATTATTTAATAAGTGACTATTTGATTGAATTTTAATTAATTAGGGTTGAACAAGTAATGAATTGTTTAAACCTTAATTAAGATGCATTAAGAAGTTAATTAGGACTTAACTAAGTTCAATAAGTTAATTAAAGTTTAATTACGAATTAATCTCGATTTAATTAAGATATAATTAGGGTTTAAGCCAATTAAATATACTTTAATCTTTTCATAAATATTTTTAAACTTCAATTAGTTATGTTTATAATCAATCATCTTTTCAAGTTAAGTGATTTTAGATCAAAGGATCTCATCGTGTGGACCATTAAGTAGCCAAATGAATTAACGTGGTGATTGTAAAAAGTTGACATGTTTTATGGGAAGTAAGTTTGACTTGTGTTTAGTACAAATGCTAAATATCGGTAACGTTGTAAACACAAGGAGGTTAATTTTGATAAGTGGCTCATGATAACTTAAGCATTTGGAGTGTATGTCTTTATGTAAATCTTGCACCGATAGTGAAGTTATCCACTATCAAATAATTTGTAACGACCCACTTTGCTGTACAGTGTAAGCTGATAATACACCACGCATGTCAACTCAAATTGAACAAAAAAGTGGATTGTAGGGTGAAGAAGAAGAGATAAAAGAATATTACACAATGACACGGAATCTTACAATCGCAGCGGAGCCATATATAATATATAATAACATATTTTTATACAAAAAGAACAATAACAGATATATATAAATATATATACACATACCATCATCGGAGTACAACAATCAACAAGTCAATACTGGACAGTTATAATAACTTGTCCTCACTAATGCTGACTATATAGCCTACACACATCGGAATATAATCTAGTACGCGAATATGTCTTTGTTATCCAGCTCGTCTCCAGAGCTCCATAGCATCCTAACCTGAATCTGTAATATTCAGTCTGACTCGAGCATTATAATAAAATAATATCCGAGTCAGTCTGGAAAAACAGCATGAGAAACTCATTCAATTTGAATTTAATTATATTTCAAAACGCTTTGAAAACAAAGGTATCTCGTAAGACCATGCCACACATAAACACGATGAGTTTTTATCTTACAATAACCAAAACACTTTTGTATAAAAATCCTATGATATTATAATAGTGTTTAAGTACAAGTACTTACTAAAATAGCTGACATTGTTACATTAATTAAATTCCAGCATACTAGGCTCTACAATCAAAACCGTAAAGGCACGTATTGGATATTGGGTTCCATACTATGACAAGGTAAGGAACTACCTCTGATGAGTGCATCTCTAGATCAATGCATCCGGGTCTGACAAGAACATCTTGTACCCTGCCACATAGAATCGGCCTAGCACTTGACTACTAGCACCGAATATTTCATCACTCCAGTCTTTTGACTTTTTTGAGATCTCATACACAACCAATGTGTAAATAAGTATATGTAATGTAACTAGAAAGTTGATGAGGTAGCCTAATATGAGCAACCCACTTAGCCCTACTGCATGCCCTATTTCGGTCATTTTTAGGTTGATGAGGCTTGAGGCTATGTTTAGCTTTTGATAGCATTCATACTTGGAATGCTAACACTACCTTCCAAGCAATGATGCAATGATATCCTTCATCCATACAAGTTGTCCTGGGTCTAGACAAACCGAATCTCCTTCAAGATCACCATCTCCATTATCTTTGAGATATTAAAATTTGTAACACACAAATCAGATTGTAGTAGCTTTCGGATAAGTAAATCCAATCCCAATCTCTTCGAAATGATCGACGAAAACTATCATATTACACACATAAGCAGTCATTAGGCCCATGTTAAGTCTTTCAAAAACTTTTATTTCAAAAATATCTTTACAAATATATATATATTCAAATTTCTTTCAATATTTCAAAATGATTTCAAATGCTTTTGTAACAACCCGCATACTTTACGATTGAGTATTTAAATATTTTATCGTTAGTCGGATTATAGTCCGAAAACTTACTTTTTGCATACGGTCGAATTAGGACTCGAGACCACTTCCATTGAGTTCAAAACGCCGTTTGTGATCTTTTTGAGTATAAACTTTGATATGTTTGAAATTAGTGAAAGTTTGCCACTATTTCACTTAGGGCTTTGGTTTGGGTTGAGCCCATTTACCCCACTTATTAGCTCAGTCCCAACCCTCTCCTCTTCATTACTTCATTTCTAATTCCTAACATTCAAGCTTCAATGAAAATGGAGAGTGGAATGGGAAAATAAATTTTCAAAACCCTAGTTCCATTAGCAAATCCAACATCTAACTCCAAATCTAAAGAGAAGCTATTGGTATGCATCATCTTCTTCTTCTCCAACTCATTCTCCTTTCAATTTTCAGAAATTCCTAAACCTAACTTTGAGAATGTTCTTCTTTTGAGCTTAGGTTCAAGCTCATTTGGGTTGTGTTGAAGTATGGTTGATTCTTCCTTTGCTTTCAAGCTTCTCCTTCATTGATTTTGTGAAAATGTGAGATTTTTATCTTACATCTAAGTCTATGATTATCTTTTATTGTTAGGTATGAATTCCTAACACTTATTCATGTGCATTTGATTTTGATTTGGAATGGTTTTGTGAATAGTCTAATTTTTAGTGTTTTGGGTTCAAACCTTTAAAATCCTAACTTTGATGTTTGAACATGTTTTTGGTGATGCATCGAGGAGCCAATAGGACCGAGTAGCCGATGGACGTAATCCCCTAGCGTCCGTGCTTGACCGGTTGCAAATTGAGTGAGTTTGCACTTATATTAAATAGGGTAGAAAATGCAGGATTTGGGGTTCGGCAGACCGAACTTTCTGAGTCGTTCGACCAAAGCTGTAGCCGAAACCTTTCTGGACTATTTTCGGTCGACCGACTCAGAGAGTTCAGTCGACCGACCTACTCCCGTTTTCTTGTTTTTCCTATTTTATGCTCATTTTGCTTTGCTTTTCCAATCTTTAATCGATTCTTCTTCTCCGATTAGTTGTTATCACCTTTGTCAACTTTGATAACTTCTATTTTTGGAATTTTTGGGTATTTCCACTTTGACGGATTCAGTATCGATTTCTTTAGAGTTTTATTCATGTCTTCGAATGTAAATTTTAGTGATTGATTGTTCCTACAATCATTTTTGTGATTTGTCACTTCAAAATATAAAGGTTTTCAATACCAGTAGTAAATATCAAAATTCTTTCATCAAAATGATTTCAACACTATTTTATTACAAAGCTCGTTTCTTAAACCGTTTTCCAATCTATTAGTACATACGAACCTTTAACTCATTCGTATGAGAAATCTAATTAAACGGCTTAGTAAAATAAGTGGTATGAAACACTTGCATTTACTTCGTCGGTTAGTTCTTGGACTTGTTCGATTGAATCTCTTGTGACAATTTTCGAGTGGAAATCTACAATCTGTTCGTAAATATTTAAGTTAAGCTAGTGGTTATGGGACATGAAGCTAAACTCTTATATTTACTAGCTTAGTCTAATTTACACTTAACCTCGAGTGGATGTCTACAATTTGTTCGTAAATAATTAAGTTAAGCTAGTGGTTATGGGACATGAAGCTAAACTCATTTATTTACTAGCTTGTGTAATTTACACTTATCGATCGATGATGATCATTTTGTGATTTAGACTAGCAATGTGCGATATCTCTTTTTCTGCGAGGGAGACTAAACCCCGTTTTTAGTGGAGCTTCGGCTTGGTGGGGTAGCGGCCCATGGTCTTCGGGCCGTTTTAGTGGAGCTTCGGCTCATGGTCTTCGGGCCGTTTTAGTGGAGCTTCGGCTCATGGTCTTCGGGCCGTTTTAGTGGAGCCTCGGCTCAAAATTAATGGTTAGCAACCATGGAATAGTTTTCCGTTTTGTGATAAACATGTTGGTGAGTTTTCATGCTCCCGTTCTAGTGATAGGTCTCTTTCCCCCTTTTTGTGATTTCTGGATTTTTCGATTTTTAGAATTTGTGTTTCACCGATTTTCGTGATTTGCATTGGTAAGCTTTATCAATTTTTATGCATCAGTGAATTTGTATTTCACTAGCTTTTCGGACTGGCATTGATATGATCGTCAATAAGTGTGGTTTGGTGAATAAAATAAAGAATATGACGTTCTTTTTACTGCTTTGAGATTTCTTGTGATATTTTATGATTTTGGTTGTTCGTTGATGTATATTTTATATAGTATGACAATTTCGTTATCATATGTTTTAATCGCATCTATTATCCTATCTCGTTTTATCTGATATTTATAGCTAGACTGATCCATTTATTATTTTCTTCTTAAATAATACTCGGGTCAGACCAAGATATTACATGTGCTTCTACTTGACTTCTTATCAGGGTCCATCGCCTGATTTTTGACTAACTACTTTAGATTAGTCGTTTTTGTTATGTATACATTCGAGATAGAGAATCCTTGATGTATACTTATTCTTTTGTGTAGCACTTGTAACTATTCTTTTGTGAAATTGTGGATCTTGTTTGACCACTACTCTAATATACACTTTCATGTGTAATATTCATATATGTTTCCGCCTTTGAGATATGAACTTCTATGACTAATTTATGTTATGCTTATTTCTATATTTGTTTCAGAAGATATTATAGCCACTGCGTAGTAGCTTTGAGTTTGCATCGGTACGTCGGATTTCCTCTTGTGGATATCACTCTTCGACATGAAGAGGTTGGTAAAGGAGGTGATAGTGATATTGGGATTTCCAAGAAGAGGCATATTAAGTTCAAAATCCCTAATCCTAGTAAGAAAGTGAAGCAAACTATTTTGGTAGCAAAGACTCCAATCCCTAACCGTGGAGGATGCTACAATTGTAATTCTAAGGAACACTATGTAATTAAGTGTCCGAAACCCCTTACTTACCGCTATTGCAAAATTTCGAGTCATCAATTATCTTCTTGCCCCAAACTTCAAAGTAGGAGAGGGGGAAAGTTGAAAGTTGTGCAAGCCCCTTGTGACACTTCTCTTGGTCAAGGTATTTATCATTCAATCCTTGATTTCATTTGTTTTGTGATTATCCTTTCGAGTTCTTGTCGATATGAGTTCATCTCACTATTTTATATCAAAAGAACTTGTTGATTCTTTTTCATTAAAACATTTTGGGCTTGATGACTTCTTTGAGAATTTCGAATCCGGTTGGTCGATCCGCAATGCTCAATTTGCTTTGTTTTGATGTCGAGATTACTTTATATGATTTTTCTTTCCGAGCCGATTTGCATGTTATGCATTACTTAGGTTTCAGAAATCGATTTTTATGAAAGGATTGGCTTGATCATTATGAAGTCCATATCCTATGTCCCGAGTGGACTATCTATCTTCGACATTCTTAATCTGTTAAGCAGATTTCTATTTTTCTTTGCGATTTCGATTCCAACTTGATGACATCATTTTTATTCTTCAAACACACAAGATGAGGAAAACATTATTTTTCTCATTCAGGTAGTTTGTGGAATTTTCTGGTATTTTTGAGCTTGTCTTAGGATTATCTCCTAAGCAATCTTTTGAGTGGTGTTAAGTTTTTTTTTCCAGCTCTACTTGCCACCGGTTTTCATTTGCTACGAGTCGTGGAAGTTAGCATTCCACTTACCGCATTCCGCACTCGTTATGATTCTTATGAATGACTTACTATGTCATTTAGTTTGTCTAGCTAATTTCATCCATTTTATAAAACGAGTATTTTATGAATATTTGGATGAGACCATTCTTGTATTTATTGGTTTTGGATGAAAATAGCAATTTAAAAATTTTACACATCTTTTTCATAAGATTTATTTATAAGTATAGTTGGATTTTGTCCTTAAACGAGCAAAGAATATTCTTAAAACCTTTTAAGAGACTTTTTATCATATAGAAGACGATTTTGTGATTGTATTGCCCATTTAGTGTTTAAGAATTCTGGTCGATGCGCTTGATCAACTTTATCGATAGGAATTTCCTAAACGCTTTGATGAGACAATCAGACACGGTAAATTGACTTATAAAAAGTAAATTTTTCTAGAAAGATAATTTCATAAAGATAATTGTGATTATTGAAAATTTTAGCTTTTTGGGAAAGAAGATTATTTAAAAGAACTCTTTTCCGATACTCATATTCTTGTGATTCCCGAAGGGAACCAAGACTTCATTGTTTGTACCAATGCTAGTCGTATTGGTTTGGGTGCCTTTCTCTTACAAAAGAGAATGTTCTATCATTTATGCTTCTATTCAATTTAAGCCTATCGAGACTAGGTATGCCACTCATGATCTAGCGCTCGCGACTATTGTTTTCGCTTTTAGGAATTTGACATTATTGTTATGGGAGAGAAATTTGTTCTCTACACCGATCATAAATCTTTGAAGTATTTATTTTCTTAAAAGGAACTTAAATTGCGTCAACAATGTTGGCTCGAGTTCCTTGCATCTTATGATCTTGATGTCCTTTGTATAATCCCGAAAGGGGAAATCGTGTTGCCATTGCCCTTAATCGTAAGCAACAAGCGGTTATTTCTTTGACGATATCTAAATGGAATGATCTCGAGACTTTATCCACTTGTAAGATTCGAGATCGTGAATCCAGTTTATGTTCATCTCTTGTTTTATGTAGCCTTGAGGCTCATCCTTCTCTTATAGACCGCATCATTGTAGCTCAAAGGCTAGATCCCGAATTGGCTCTTCTTAGCCACAATTTTAGGGATAAAATTGATATTGAAGGCTTGAAAGAATTTGATATTGATCCGAGTGTCGGTATTCGAAAATTTGGTAGATTTATCATGCCAAATATTGGTAATCTTCGTAAAGATATTTTAGAAGATTTTCATCGTTCTAAATTTACCATTCATACCGGTAGTAGTAAAATGTACGCGGATATGAAGCGACTCTATTATTGGGATGGGATGAAATCTGATATTGCTAACTTCATCAAGTGTTGCATGACTTGCCAACTCGTTAAGGCCGAGCATCAAAGGCCCGGTGGGTTGTTGCAACCTTTAGACATTCCAAGTTGGAGGTGAGATCTTATTTCCATGGATTTTAACGACGGCCTTCCCCGTTCTCGTTCGGGTCATGATAGCTTATGGGTGATAGCTGATAGACTTACTAAATCCGCCCATTTTATTCCCGTTTGGTCTAACCGGTCCGTTCCTCTTTTGGCCAAACTCTTTATTAAAGAGATTGTTAAATTGCATGGAGTTCCTACTTCTATTGTTAGTGATCGTGATCCATTGTTTGCTAGTGGATTTTGGAAGAGTCTTCAAAAACTTTGGGAACGAAGCTTAATTTTAGCACCGCTTATCATCCTCAGTCCGATGGACAAACCGAGCGTGTGAATCAAACTCTTGAAGATCTTCTTCTTGCATATGTCCTTGATTTTGGTGGAAGTTGGAAAGATCATATTTCTCTTGTTGAGTTTTCCTATAATAATAGCTTCCAATCTAGTATTGGTATGGCACCATTTGAGGCACTCTATGGAAGACCATGACGATCTCCTTCTTGTTGGCTTGAGGCCGGCAAGAAGCTTGTTTTAGGTCCAGATTTTATTCTTGATTCTACAGAAAAGATTGACCTTATTCGTCATATGATGAAAGAAGCCCATAGTAGACAAAAATCCTATGCCGATAACCGGAGAAGGAAACTAGAATTTTCTGTGGGAGATCTTGTGTTTATCCGTGTTTCACCTATGAAGGGTGTTGTACGTTTCAGTCGATCGGGAAAGTTAGCACCTAGATATATTGGTCCATTTCCCATCACCGAACGCCTTGGTTCCGTGGCTTATCGCCTTTTATTACCGGCTCAATTTTCTGCTATTCATGACGTGTTTCACGTTTCTCAATTACGGAATTGCCTTCGAGATTCCGATTCTATTCTTGAGCCCGGTGTTGTGGAAGAAATTAAAGTTTCGCCTAATTTAACTTATGAGCAACATCCTATTCGTATTATTGCTTCGGAGCTCAAACGCCTTTGAAATAAAGATGTTCCGCTTGATAAAGTTCAATAGTCCTCAAATCCTCAGGATTGCTCTTGGGAATCTAGATAATTCATCGAGCGAACACATCCGGACTTACTTTCTCGTGCTCTTTGAGGTGAATTTCTTATTTCAAATTTTGTGTGTGTTGAATATGCTTTCATGGTTGTTACTATATATTTTCTTCTTAAATATTGCGAAGATGCAATTTCTTTAAGGAGGGGAGTCTGTAACAACCCGCATATTTTACGATTGAGTATTTAAATATTTTATCGTTAGTCAGATTATAGTCCGAAAAGTTACTTTTTGTATACGGTCGAATTAGGACTCGAGACCACTTCCATTGAGTTCAAAACTCCGTTTGCGATCTTTTTGAGTATAAACTTTGATATGTTTGGAATTAGTGGAAGTTTGCCACTTTTTCACTTAGGGCTTTGGTTGGGGTTGAGCACATTTACCCCACTTATTAGCTCTGTCCCAACCCTCTCCTCTTCATTACTTCATTTCTAATTCCTAATATTCAAGCTTCAATGAAAATGGATAGTGGAATGAGAAATTAAAATTTCAAAACCCTAGTTCCATTAGCAAATCCAACATCTAACTCCAAATCCAAAGAGAAGCTATTGGTAAGCATCATCTTCTTCTTCTCCAACTCATTCTTCTTTCAATTTTCAAAAATTCCTAAACCTAACTTTGGGAATGTTCTTCTTTTGAGCTTAGGTTCAAGCTCATTTGGGTTGCGTTGAAGTGTGGTTGATTCTTCCTTTGTTTTCAAGCTTCTCCTTCATTGATTTTGTGAAAAGGTGAGATTTTTATCTCACATCTAAGTCTATGATTATCTTTGATTGTTAGGTATGAATTTCTAACACTTATTCATGTGCATTTGATTTTGATTTGGATTGGTTTTGTGAATATTCCAATTTTTAGTATTTTGGTTTAAAATCTTAACTTTGATGTTTGAACATGTTTTTGGTGATGCATCGAGGAGCCAATAGGACTGGGTAGCCGGTGGACGTAATCCCCTAGCTTCCGTGCTCGACCGGTTGCAAATTGAGTGAGTTTGCACTTCTATTAAATAGGCTAGAAAATGCAGGATTTGGGGTTCGCTGACCGAACTCTCTGAGTCGGTCGACCGAAGCTGTAGCCGAAACCTTTCTGGACTATTTTCGGTCGACCGACTCAGAGAGTTCAGTCGACCGACCTGCTCCTGTTTCCCTGTTTTGCATATTTTGTACTCATTTTGCTTTGCTTTTCCAATCTTTAATCGATTCTTCTTCTCCGATTAGTTGTTATCACCTTTGTCGACTTTGATAACTTCTATTTTTGGAATTTTTGGGTATTTCCACTTTGATGGATTCGGTATTGATTTCTTTGGAGTTTTATTCACGTCTTCGAATGTGAATTTTAGTGATTGATTGTTCCTACAATCATTTTTGTGATTTGTCACTTCAAAATATAAAGGTTTTCAATACTAGTAGTAAATATCAAAATTCTTTCATCAAAACGATTTCAACACTATTTTATGATAAAGCTCATTTCTTAAACCGTTTTTCAATCTATTAGTATATACAAACCTTTACCTAATTCGTATGAGAAATCTAATTAAACGGCTTAGTAAAACAAGTGGTATGAAACACTTGCGTTTACTTCGTCGGTTAATTCTTGGACTTGTTCGATTGAATCTCTTGTGACAATTTTCGAGTGGAAATCTACAATCTGTTCGTAAATATTTAAGTTAAGCTAATGGTTATGGGACATGAAGCTAAACTCATATA
The DNA here is from genome assembly GCA_030765085.1 of Allium cepa. Classification (NCBI taxonomy): domain Eukaryota; kingdom Viridiplantae; phylum Streptophyta; class Magnoliopsida; order Asparagales; family Amaryllidaceae; genus Allium; species Allium cepa. The sequence goes on along the minus strand of CM060942.1, from coordinate 310,700,896 downwards.
TTTATTAGCTTAGTGTAATTTACACTTAAGCTCGAGTGGAAGTCTACAATTTGTTCGTAAATAATTAAGTTAAGCTAGTGGTTATGGGACATGAAACTAAACTCATTTATTTACTGGCTTAGTGTTATTTACACTTATCGATCGATGATGATCATTTTGTGATTTAGACTAGCAATGTGCGATGTCTCTTTGTCTGCGAGGGAGACTAAACCCCGTTTTTAGTGGAGCTTCGGCTTGGTGGGGTAGCGACCCATGGTCTTCGGGCCGTTTTAGTGGAGCTTCGGCTCATGGTCTTCGGGCCGTTTTAGTGGAGCTTCGGCTCATGATCTTCGGGCCGTTTTAGTGGAGCCTCGGCTCAAAATTAATGGTTAGCGACCATGGAATAGCTTTCCGTTTTGTGATACACGTGTTGGTGAGTTTTCATGCTCCTGTTCTAGTGACAGGCCTCTTTCCCCCTTTTTGTGATTTTTGGATTTTTATTGATCGATTTCTAGAATTTGCGTTTCACCAATTTTCGTGATTTGCATTGATAAGCTTTATCAATTTTTGTGCATTAGTGAATTTGTGTTTCACTATCTTTTCCGATTGGCATTGATATGATCGTCAATAAGTGTGGTTTGGTGAGTAAAATAAAGAATATGACGTTCTTTTTAGTGCTTTGAGATTTCTTGTGATATTGTATGATTTTGGTTGTTCGTTGATGTATACTTTATATAGTATGACAATTTCTTTATCATATGTTTTAATCACATCTATTATCCTATGTCATTTTATCTGATATTTATAGCTAGACTGATCCGTTTATTATTTTCTTCTTAAATAATACTCGGGTCAGACCGAAATATTACAGGTGCTTCTACTTGACTTCTTATCAGGGTCCATCGCCTGATTTTTGACTAATTACTTTAGATTAGTAGTTTTTGTTATGTATACACTCGAGATAGAGACTCCTTGATGTATACTTATTCTTTTGTGTAGCACTTGTAACTATTCTTTTATGAAATTGTGGATCTTGTTTGACCACTACTCTGATACACTTTCATGTGTAATATTCATATCTGTTTCCGCCTTTGAGATATGAACTTCTGTGACTGATTTCTGTTATGCTTATTTCTATATTTGTTTTCGAAGATATTATAGCCACTGCGTAGTAGCTTTGAGTTTGCATCGGTATGTCGGATTTCCTCTTGTGATGAAAAGTTGTATTTTTACCTGGCCTAGCACATCGGTACTCGCACAAAGCAATTACACGGATGGTCGCTCCTCAACAGCCTTATTCTCCACGCTAGTTGACGGCATTACTCCGTAGTGTCCTGGCTATTGTGGGTATAGAGGTGGGGCGTCACAGCTTTAATCCATAGCATGATATTTTTAAAACCATTTCAACACTTAGAAATATTTCCAATTCAAACTAGTATTCATTTCCTAGAAAAATATTTTTATATAAACAATCTCGTCGCTAAAACATCTCGAAAATCCCTAATTCTAATACTTATGGAAATTTATAAATCTATTTCCTAAAAATCACTTCTAATATCCCATACTTAGGAAATTTCTATTGCTTATCTCGAATGTATGAGTATAATTATAAACAAGGGAGATTCCCCTTTTACCCACTTAATAAGCATTTACAAATTCATTTACGAATCCTCAACCCTTTATAGCTTATTATATGATTTCCAGAATCTATTTCAAATTTGCTTTCACAATTTCAAAGAAATTATCGATTATACTTATTTATAATTAACTAATAATTTATAACTCCTTTTGTATTCAGATTCATTTTCCAAAACTCTCGTATCTAAACAAAGTTGGAAATTTCCTTTTCTCAGTTCTCTTAGGTTCTAGAATTCCACAATAAAATTTTCTCTTATAAAATCACATCCATTCAATAATTCCTATTTACAAATCTCGAGAGTATTTATAAGCAACTTCAATAAATTTCCAAAACTTTACATTTATAAAATAAGCAATTTAAAGTGCAATAACTTCATTTTCAAACACATTTAATAAATTATTCAAAATATCACCACCCCTTGTTAATAAACAATGATAACTAGATTTTCAATTCATTCAGAAAAATAAAAATAGATTTTCAAGCTTAATATGGAAATTAGAATTTATTTCAATCAAATATTAAATATTTAAGTAACCGACTTTCATGAATATTTAAACTAGTTAATAGTTTAATAAATAAAAGTCCTTTCCTAAAAACAACTCCACTTCTTGATATTTTTTTAATCCAATATAACCATTTTTATACTTATAAATCTCTCTCAATTTATGACAATTCGATTTACATTTCCATATTTACAACTATTTCCAAATTCCAAAATAGATTCCACTATTTCTTTCTAAGCCAATTTTCATATCTCATTTTAAATTCACACTACGAATTTATTTCCTATCTGTCAACTGATAACCATTTCACTTATTTATAAACAACGTTTATAAATTTTCCAAACTCATTTCTAGTTTGTACAAGTTTATATTACAAAATCTATTTGAAAAATCGATTTCTCATTAAAAATCCATTTTTAAATCTATTTCTCAAATAACCCAAACTATATTCCAAAATCAATCAAGTCTTGATTTCTACTTTCATTTCGTAACTTAAAAATCTTATTAAAAATCCAGGATAACCAATTTTATATTTATTTTCAAATTCCCTTTATTCTCTCAAACTATTTAAATATCAATTTTTAAAACCTTTTACTTTTAAACAAGTATCGCTTAAGGTTTATTATTTAAAATCCTTTATATACTGTTAGCGCTAAAATTTGAACGCTAACACCCCGGTGTATGAATGAGATTGTGAAAGCACCACCCGATAGCTCGGGAACAGATTATAAACAGATAATAGTGAAAAAGCAGTAAACAACAGCAATTTTATAGTGGTTCGGCTTAAGAGAGAGCCTACGTCCACTTTGAATATCTTTATTGACGATTTGATTACAAGTCAATGCAGTTACACTTTGATTACAACACACTTTGAGTTTCAAGTGACTTAGAACAAGTAGCCTAAACTTCAATGTCGATCCAAATCCTTGAACTCATGTTGGACATGTATCATTTCTTCGTGAAGTTCCTTGAGGCGTTCTTTATATCTCAAAAGCTTTAAGTGTTGGAGTAGTTCAGAACGCAGCAGAGTAACGGCACTTGAAATCAATGAGCCAAAAGTCCCCTTTCTGTTGGAGTTATGGGCGTATTTATAGGCATCTTCGGAGTTAGGTCATAACTCGTGTACGACTCATGATGAGTCGTAACTCGTGTACGACTCATGATGAGTCGTAACTCGTATACGACTCATGGTAGGTCGCGGCTGATTTACTGGGTTCATGGCTTGGCCCAGAGTTATGCACCCATCTGAATGAATGATACAAGTTCTAAGTCGTTCACGAGTTAACCAAATGCAGTTTCCTTTATGCTAGCATGAGTCGTACACGACTCATCATAGGTCGTAAGTCGTAACTCCTTATCTCGTAGACCTTTTAACTCGTGGAGGCCTTAAGCCGTAGATCCTTATCTCGTAGACCTTTTAACTCGTAGAGTCTTTAACTCGTAGATCCTTAACTCGTAGGTCGTTCAGCCCTTGAATTGTTAGGTCGTGAAGACCTTGAGTCGCACAGTTCTTGAGTCGTTGATCCACTGAGTCGGCCTGTCTCATGAACCGTTAACCCTCTTGAGTCGTTCCATTCCTCTAAGTCGCCTTGAACCTTAACTCGTTAAGTCGTGGCACTTCTTAGGTCGTCCAATCCTTGAGTCGTTAAGCTTATTGAGTCGTTAACCTTATTAAGTCGGCAACCTTGTTAAGTCGGCAACCTTATTAAGTCGGCAACCTTATTAAGTCGGTAAGTCGTGCCACTTGTTAGCTCGTTAACCCGCTTCATCAGTTAGGTCGTTGACTTCGAGTAGAAGATAGGTCGCTCCATTCTCTAAGTCGTATACCGTTTTGGACGGGGCGCTGCCCCGCACCCCGCCGAGGGCGCTGCCCCCTGGACCCCTGCGACCTGACCGGGCAGGTCGATCACCGTAGCGGTGGCGTTGCCCCCGCACCCCCACCTTGGGGGGTTGGCACCCCCCCTGGACCCCCCTCCGTAGGGGATCTTATCTGAAAAGCCATTCAACAGAACTTGCTTTGTTGGGATGCTGAGTTGACTGTTCTTCGAGACGAACTATCATTGGTTTCTCGGTCGATTTTTGATATCACGGCCATGCTGAAAAAGTGGAGTTAACATATACATTATTCCAAAATCTCTATTTAAAATATCACGAAATAATTAAGTACAAAGTCAAACCAATTATTTTATCCAAATCAATTTCTTTTAAATTAATACAAAATTCTATATAAATATTCACTTCCATATCGCTTTCCAATTTCCTTTCAAACCCAAAAAATATATTTATAGTTTTAAATATTAAAACTTGGGCCGGTGCTATAATATCATCCAATAAATTAAATCATATCATAATCTATCATGGACTATTCAACACATCATATATCACTCTATGTGGAGTTAAAAATCAATAATTTTGAGGAATCTAGTTAGATCCCTCCAATCTGTTTTCCTACAATCACATATGTTAGATAACATGAAATACCAATCCGCTTCGAGGCGGGATATAGTAGTAATATAGGGCCATCCGCTATAATGCGGGCATATATGGTCTCATCCGCTCCAAGTGGCGGAAAATATATCCAACTACTAATATATACTTATATATATATATATATATATATATATAATATAATATAATATAACATTCAACTGATAGTCATATATCAATTCAACCAATCAACAAATAAATAATTTTTTAACTATTTAAAAATAAAACTAGTTATCCAAATGAATGAGATTTACTCACAAAAATTCCAGTTGTTGCTTTAGCATTCCGGTTTGTCTACAATCGAACAACGTTCGACTATAACTCAAAATTAAGCTAAGTGAAATCTCAATGAATTCATTTCCAGAGTGAAGATCTCGTTAATATAAACCCAACGCGACTGATGGATTTGGACCTAGTATGGGCAAATTATTCAAATTTATAAGTTATTGATTTAATTAATCAAATAATTAACATTAATTACATAATTAAATAAAACCTTCCACCTTAATGTTTCTCCTTCCTTCCCAACTGTTCCATGAATAAAGAAGAACGCATGATACGTGTACACATCGTGCACCCCAGATCCATTCCACACAACGAATCCAAGATCCGACAACTCTGGTATCTTCGCCTTCGATATCTCCACCACCCCATTATCAAAATGTCACGACCCAACCTCCCTTGAATATCGCGATACTCACCACCAGCAATCGGCCGTACACGCAGATCAGATCCACTTCGATGAACCCTCCTCCTTCACGCGACAGATGCTAAATCCTATGCTAACCCACATCAGACTTCGATCAGAAAAAAAACTCCATCTCCCTGTTGTCGCGATGTTCCTCTCTCCGCCATCCGCCACCATAGCCAGTGCACAGCCTGCACGTGAACATTTATATGATGATTCCAGGCTCCGTTCGATCCATAACCTTCACCATCGATTTCCCCTTCGCGAAATAATCCCGTAGGGCACCTCGACATCACTGCCGCTCACCTCTAAACTGCTGCCGCTCCTCTATTCCTCATGTAGAATTGAAACTCTAGGCATTTAAATTCGAAAATCCCAGTTTCGAGATTTATAGAATTTTGTTTTTTAATTTTTTCCCTTTTATTTTTGAATCTTTTCCCTTTTATTTTTGAATTTTCCACTGTTCTAGTATTTTTTTTGTTCTCTTTCTATAAGCACCTGCATTTAAAAATGGTCTGCGAAGAAAAGAAGGCAGCGTAGTGGCTTGTAGAGTGGGCTAGAATTGAAAAACAGGGTGGCTGATGGTTAGAAATGAAAGCTAATATGAATGATGATAATAATAATATATATAAAATTCTCTAGATATTTATTCCGAACTCTGATCAAGACATGATGCTAGACCTTTGTAATGTTATATCTCTATTCCGAATGCAACAGAACAAGTTCTGAGATCTAATTCGATCATATGCAGAAGATATTTTTTTGACCACTATTATTATATTAAATCCTCGATATATATTCAACGCATTTCTAACCCGTACGACTAAATGATAACTCTAAACGTTATGAAATTTGAAATCCGATAATAATACACTATTATGGATCCAATGGAACTAGTTTCGTCAAAATCCGAAACTGTGCCCTAGAAGGCTATTTTCACTCGTTAATTTAAACGAGTTATTTTTAATATCAAGTAAATCTCTTTTAAATTCAATCTAAAAGTTTTATTACCCTCATTCTTATAAATATAAATTTAATAAGCCTTTAAACTATTTTTACCAAATAAAAATCCAGGATTTAAATTATTTTAACGATTTCAATTATTTAATTCAACAACTAAATTATCAATAAATCATTATATTTGGAATTCAACCAGTTAAATCTATAAAATTAACCTTTGATATTTAAAATCAAATAAATAAATAATTTTAAATAACCAAAAATTCTGGGTTATTACATTCCTCCCTTAAAAAGAATTTCGTCCTCGAAATTGCTAAGGTAGGAAAAATGCTCAAAACCCATTAGCTTTCCCAAAATAAATTAGTTGAAACAACTTCCCAAAATCAATTTGTTGAAACCGGATTATCACTTTACTAATTTCCAAATTCAACCATTGATTACAAATATTATTATTTACTCAACCATTTCAAGTTATAATCCAAAATCAAATTTAGTTATTTAAAATTTTCTTCAAAATTTTCTAACTCCTTAAATTTTCGAAAAATTTCACCAGCTTCTCCTTTGCGCAGCTAGATTGAAACAACCATAAAACGCCACTACGGGCTCGAATTAGCAAAAGAAAACAAAAAACAAGTGGCTTGATCATTAAATCATCAAATTCAAACAATAATTTAAACACATATCTTTTTGTCGGGCAATGAAATTTTACTTTTGAAATCGATAGTATCAAATTAGGTTTTGATTTTATATACCTGCATCTTATTTACCAATGATATCCAAAAATATACTCAAAATAAATAATTTTGCAATTTCCATTTCCAATATTTGATAAAGCCGTACAATGCTCATATATCATATGTATGCAATTTCAAATTTGATCGCTTGCTCAATCACACAATTTTACTTTCAAACTAGTATCGTTCACACTACTCTCTAGTGCAGACTCAGATTTGGTTCCATGAATAGAAACCATCATCCTCCTTGCATAGCCATATACTATGATAGAGAATCCCAGAATCAATCAAAAATTCATATCTAGTGTTTGCCGTCGAGCATTGAGTGGAAAATCCTAACTCGGATCGATATAAACTATCTCGAAATTCTGTGCTCGAATCTGGATCAAACCGTTATGCGAATAAAATAATATACGTGCAACATACGTATTAATTTCAACTAATTCCTTAGCTATATCAATTTCTCTTGTTTACATTCGCTTCATTTCCATCCAATTCTTCACAGCTATAATTCACAGTTATAATTCACATTCACCTATTTATTTAGTATATCCCTTTTATACTAATTTCACTTAAGAATTTCACCATCAAATTTTTCTTAAGTATATTACAACTTTTTATACAAAAGTTCTTAGGTTAATTATCACTTCATAACTTAAGTTTATATCAATTTCTAATTAAATTCAAATTCAATTTCATTTCTAACATTTAATTTTTTTTTTCAATCAACATTCCAAACCATATCCATTTCACTAATCATTTTAGTTAGTTTATTTCGTTAATTTACTTCAATCTTAATCAATTCCATTTCCAACAACTATTTCATCCTTCCTAACTTATGCTAAATTTTCAGTATTCTCTTTATTAAACTTAATTTAAGTTAAATTCAATGCCGTAGTTCAATTCGAAATTTTAATTTTCTTGCATTCATATTCAATAAGTTAAACATTGCTTTAACTTATTAATTTTCAAAATTTATAAGCTATCAAACTTATTTTCTAATATTCTTAATAAGACATTTTAAATGGAAATTCCCAGAGTTTTAACACCTTGTTCTAAATTTTTGAAATCACACACACACACACACAAACACACACACATTCCATTGGCATATCAAATTATTGTTTTTGAATTTCAAAACCAAAATCAGTTTTCCAAAACAAAACTCTATTGGTAGCAATTCCTCTCTTGGAAATTCAAAAATGAACACTGATGGTGTCGCGATCATCATCGAAATTATATTCCAACGGCCGAAGTGAGTTTAGTGCTTTGATTTCCTTAAAACCCTTTAAAATATTTCCAATTCAACAATATTCTCCTATTAATATCACTATTATTTTCCAAGACTTTGAAGAACATTTTAAAACCAATGGGAATTAGATTCCCAAATTCCCAGCCTTCAAACCCTTTTACCAAATCATACTTAAATATACTTATGGAATTTCATTTTATTTCAAATTATAAATCACACATTTACAAAATCATATTTACATAATACCATTTTGTTATATGAAATTATTTCTTAACTTTTGATTATAATGTCAACTTGTATTCAATCACCACAACAACAAATGATAATAGTTTAATATTATCATTTTCTAACAACCAAGCATGCCATATATATAACATAATAATTTCTAAAAAATTATTCCTTTATATATAAAATATAATCAGGGTAAAATTATTTTATTTATCCAATTTCAAAATAACACCATGTTGAATTGTTCTATTCAAGTGTTTAGAGATCCCTATCAATAATGTTAATTACTCATATTGAGCAGAATCCATAAGCCACTCAATAGATCAATCAACACAATACAAAATATTTTATATTCACTAACAAATACGTGCTTATATCTATTAATACACTCAAACTCATTTTAGGGTGCTACTGGCCTTATCTCTAATAGGTGATCCTCACCAAAGCCAAGGTTCTCGTTTAACCTCTAGCTCTGATACCATGTGTAACGACCTACTTTTCTGTATAGTCTAAGCTGACAATAAACCACACATTTCAACTCAATTTGAACAAAAAGGCGGATTTTTAGGGTGAAGAAGAAGAGATTGTTGGGGGGTGTTTTCACCGAACCAACTCATAGACGAACCAAGCTCCATCCCTACCACCGATCCAGGAGAAGGAGACCACCGGTCCAACTCCATCTCCACACCACTACCGAACCAAGCCTCGCCTCCAACAACTACCGGTCCGGGCCACCTTCTACCGAACCAAGCCTCGCCTCCAACAACTACTGGTCCAGGCCACCTCCTACCGAACCAAGCCTCGCCTCCAACAACTACCGGTCCCGGCCACCTCCTACCGAACCAAGCCTCGCCTCCAACAACTACCGGTCCGGGCCACCTCCTACCGAACCAAGCCTCACCTTCAACAACCACCGGACCGGCCCACACCGAACCAACCCACACCGAACCAGATCCCCTCTCCTCCATTACCGGACCAAACTCCACTTAGCCACTGCCGAACCAACGTCCCACCGAACCAACTCTCCACCCAAGCCATGCCGAACCAACTCACTCCAACCACTACCGGACCAAGTGGATACCGAACCAACGTCGCCAGACCAGATTGCTTCAGCCCAGGCCCACCAGCAGCTATATACATCTAGGACCTCTGCCCCCAGCCTCACTCTATAAATAGAGGGGCAGGGGTACAACAATGGCAGACAAGTTTGAGAGCTCAAGCACGGAAGGAACTTTCAAACAACTTTCATATACTTGTATACAAAGCTTTGTACTTGTAATTTGAAAGAAAAGAGAGAATAACATATAAAGTGGACGTAGGCACGTTCTGGCCGAACCACTATAAATCTGCGTGTCTTTTACAGTTTAGCCCCTGTTTTTTATATATTTGCATAAATCACCCAAACTGCTAAGAACAACATAAAATCAACTAAATCATACGACTTTGAGGTGTTTGTCCATTTTTTGTGCAAACATTTTTGGTGCTTTCACTGAGAACTTGGAACTCGAAGCTTCAGCTTCCCTCGTTCAACCTTCTTTCCCAAATAGCACCCTTCATTGCCTAGGAAACATGACTTCCAGGCCGAGAAAAGACGCCAACAAGGGAAAGAACATCGCAACTAGCAGCATTCCGGATCCAGTAATCACAGATCAAGAGAATCATCCCATTCCAACAGCAGTACCGAACGAGGATAAGACAAACCCGACAGCCCCTGCCACCGAACAACCGGTAGCAATTATTAGGGCAGATCTAGACAGAGTTGTGGCTGAAGTAACTAACCGCTTCATCTCGCTACAAGAAGCTTTGGTGGACCAAATCATGTCACGCTTAAGGGATGCCGAAGAATCCAACCGCAACACTGAATCATGGGGTGAGTCTCAATCTGGAGGATCTCGGAGACAACAAAGGTCTTCCCTCTTCGAGGAAGCTATCAACAGGAACAACAATGATAGGGGCCGCGCCCGGACTCAGCCCGAACTCCGACTCGAGGAAGCACTTGGAACAGAACCCAATGGGGGAGGCACCAGGCGAGGGTCGGATGTAGCTGAGCCAGTCATGCCGCCTAATCATAGAAACCCCGCTGAACGAAGCCGAGCTAGAACCCAGCCCGAGGTTGACCCCATGGAAATGCTCGAAACAGAGCCCCCCAGGGGAAGATCAAGGCAGGGGCCAACTGTAGCTGGTCCTAGCATGCATCCGAGCAGCCAAGACAGCCACTGGATAACATCAGAAGTGATAGACTATACCATCCCTACAGGTCATCTGGGCGAGATCGATCCCGCAGGGAAGAACCAAGCTCATTTTTGTCCGCTCCAAATTCTGATGAAAGAATGACACGATTATTCAGGGAATGCGTCCGACGGGAGCAAAGGGATCGAGGGATAGGCGCTAGGGTAACCAGCCCTTTCACCCGCGACATCGAAACCGCCATCACCCCTCGAGAATGGAAAATGCCGACGATGGAACCGTACAAGGGAACTTCCGACCCCGTTGTACACTTGCAGAGATACACACATCATATGCTCATAAGCGGAGCAACGGAAGGAGTGTTGTGTAAATGCTTTCCACTATTCCTAGCAGACCTAGCTAACTCCTGGTTCTGCCATCTACCCCAAGGATCTATCAGCTCATGGGAGATGTTGAAAGAAAAGTTCATTAGCCAGTTCCGCATTCATGTGGGACAACCCAATGATGCTTATTCTCTATCTACTGTCAAACAGAAATCCGGAGAGACATTGCAACAATATCTAACCCGGTTCAACGCCGCAGCGGCCGCAGTCCAAGATGCCGATGAGAAACTCACCCTAATGGCCCTCTGTAGTGGTGTGCACCCAGATACCAAGTTTGCTAGAAGACTAACTAAAGAAAAACCAGCTACCTTGCCTGATTTCTTCCATGAAGCCGGGAAGTACATGAGACTCGAAGAGGCTGCCACTGAAAGGCAGACAGGACCACAGGCTAAGACGGCTCATGAAAACGCCCCCGCCGCAGCGAAGGACATTCGGAGAAACGACTCCAGAGACAATGCAGGGGGCAAGAAGGGAGAAAAGCGCTTGTACCGACCAGGACCGAGATTTGACGCTTACACTCCCTTGAATGAAACAGTCGAGAACATCTTCCTGGCCACTCAGGACGAACTTACATACAAGCGCCCCCCGTACAAGAAAGAGTCTGATCGTGCAATCCAGTCCGGAAAATTCTGCCGTTTCCATGAGTCTCATGGGCACGATACCAATGAATGCCGCCATCTCCGAGACCTAATTGAAGAACATATCAGGAGAAGGAGGCTAGAACGCTATGTAAAGGGCCAGGATAGGACTCCAGCTCCCGCCAAGGAAAACCCAGGGCAGCTCCACCCAGAGACAGGCGGAGGAAATCGCAACACCAGCGGTTCCAGCCAAGAGAAGATAGTGGTCCGTACATTATCTGGAGGGCCACACATCGCCGACAAGAGCTGGGCAGAAATGGAAAGATATGGAAACTCACTCAGAAGCGAGGAAGACTGCGTCAATTCTGTTATGGAAGAACGCCACCCTAAGCGGAGGGAAAATAATGACATCACATTCAGTAGGCGCGACCTAGAAGGAAGGCAATACCCTCATATGGATCTTATGGTCATCTCTGCCTGGTTCGGCCCAGCTGAAGTTTTTCGAATCCTAGTAGACACTGGAAGCTCAGTGAATATTCTGTTCAAGCATGCTTTTGACAAAATGAAGCTGTCAATGAAGGACGTGTCTCCCTGCAACAAACCGCTACATGGTTTCACTGGAGAAGCAAAGATGCCCCTCGGACAATTGGATCTCTTTGTTGAATTGGGAAGTCATCCCCGCTTCGCCGTTCGGAAACAAACATTCGTGCTAATAGAAAACCACTCGGCCTACAATGCCTTTTTGGGAAGACCAGCCTTGTCCGACTTCCAAATCGTCCTCGCCCCATGGTGCCTGAAGATGAAGTTCCCAACGGATAATGGAGTGGGAGAAGTAGAAGGGGATCAAGACGCCGCTCGGGACTGCTATGTAACCGAGCTTCGCAATAATCGCAGGAGAGATAAAGGGAAAAATGCAGAGACTATTCTCTGCATGAAAAGCTTGGAAGCATAGCAACTAAAGAAAGCCCCTCCTCTTCGGTATACCAGTGATCCTTTCAATGAATTAGACCCCAGGGACAAAGAGGAGGAGGCCACCGCCGAGCCTGCAGAGGCTATGGAATTCGTATCTGTAGACAAACGCGATCCAAGTAAACTGCTGAGAGTCGGATCTTAGTTAAAAAGAGAACTAAAGAATCAACTCATTGATTTTCTTCGCCACAACATGGATGTATTTGCATGGACGCACGCTGATATGACTGGAATCTCCCCGGACATAGCGTGCCACGCACTAAACATCGATCCTACCAAGGTACCGGTAAAGCAGAAGAAGAGAAGTATGGGGGCAGAACGATCAGCAGCCCCCGAGGAAGATGTAAAGAACTTACTTGCCAATGACTTCATACGTGAAGCCATCTACCCGGAATGGATCGCCAACCCGGTACTGGTAAAGAAAGCTAATGGGAATTGGCGAACATGCATCGATTTCTCCAACTTAAATGACGCTTGCCCGAAAGACTGCTTCCCACTCCCCCGAATCGACCAACTCGTGGACAGCACTGCCGGACATGAACTTTTATCCTTTATGGATGCATACTCAGGATATAACCAGATCCCTATGCACGCCCCCGATCAAGACCACACTAGCTTCATCACTGACCGAGGATTGTATTGCTACAAGGTAATGCCATTTGAACTTAAAAACGCCGGAGCTACTTATCAGCGCCTCGTCAACAAGATGTTTGCAGAACTGATTGGACGAACTACGGAAGTTTATGTGGATGACATGCTGGTAAAATCGAGGAAAGCCAATGACCATATAAACCACCTGGACGAGATGTTTCAAGGAATTCGCCAATATGGAATGAAGCTGAACCCTCTAAAGTGCTCCTTCGGAGTATCATCGGGAAAGTTCTTGGGATTCATCGTTCATGCCAGGGGGATTGAAGCAAACCCCGAACAAGTCCGAGCTTTACAAGATATCAAGACACCATCTACTCGAAGAGAGATGCAAAGCCTAAACGGGAAAGTGGCCGCCCTGAGTAGGTTCATCTCTAAAGCAACCGACAAATGCATCCCTTTCTTCGAAGCTCTAAAGGAAGACAAAGGAAAGTTCGAATGGACTGACGAATGCTCGACAACCTTCCTTAACTTAATCGGACACCTCCAGAGACCACCGATACTTTCAACTCCAAATGAAGGCGAGGAACTATACCTATACCTTGCTGTGTCACCACATGCCCTAAGTGCCGCGCTGGTGAGAGAAGACAACCGCACGCAATGGCCCGTATACTTCGTAAGTAAGAGGTTTACGGGGGCAGAAGTCAGATACCCTAAACTTGAAAACTAGCATACTGTCTGCTTATCACGTCGCGGAAACTGCGACACTATTTCCAGTCTCATTCCATCAGAGTTTTAACCGATCAACCGCTAAGGCAAGTGCTCCATCGCCCCGACACTTCTGGGCGATTACTCAAGTGGTGCATCGAACTAAGTCAATATGATATCAGTTACCATCCTCGCACCGCTATCAAGGGGCAAGCCATAGCTGATTTCATTGCCGAATTCACTACTAGCGAAGATAAGGACCAATCTAAAACAGCAGAAGATATCAAGTGGAATCTCTTCGTAGATGGAGCGTCGAACGAACAAGGCTCGGGGCCAGGTGTTGTGATAATCACCCCCAGGGGAAAGAAGCTGCACTACGCCCTAAGATTGGAATTCGCTGCCACCAACAATGACGCAGAATACGAAGCAGTGATAGCCGGATTAGAACTTGCACTGGAAATTGGAGTCAGTTCTTTATTTCTCCATAGTGATTCCTAACTTATTGTAAATCAAATACCGAGAGAATTCCAGACTCGAGGAGAACGACTCACGGCGTATCTAAAGAAGACCAGACTACTGCTCAATCAATTAGATCACTATTTAATCAAACACATTCCCCGAGAAGAGAATCAAGAGGCCGACGAACTAGCAAAACAAGCTAGCATGAAGAACATCACTATTTTCGGAGCATTAACCATCTCAAAACAGCTGGCACCAAGTTTCGAGCAAGTAAATCTGATAGCTGCAACCGAAGAAGAAACATGGATGACCCCTATCCGGGAATACTTACGGAACGGCACCCTACCCGACGGGCGAAATGAAATTAAGCAAATTCTAAGGAAAGCTTCCCGCTACACAATGCAAGAGGGCATCCTCTATCGGCGCGGCTTCTCTAACCCCTTGTTGAGGTGCGTTGCTGGAAGAGAAGCCAAGGAAATTCTATCCAATATCCATCAGGGAAGTTGTGGAGACCACACCGGAGGGCAAACCCTAGCAAAAAAGATACTCCGATATGGGTATTTCTGGCCCACTTTAAACAAAGATGCCTTAGACTTCGTCAGAAGATGCGACAGATGTCAGAGGTTTGCTAAGATTCCTTGACTACCAACCAATGAAATCACTCAGATGACCATCCCTTGGCCCTTCGCAATATGGGGAATTGACTTAATTGGCGAACTGCCGATGGGCCGAGGCGAGGCCAGACATGCTATAGTGGCAGTTGACTATTTCACCAAATGGGTGGAAGCGGAGCCTCTGAATAAAATATCTTCAACTAAAGTTATCAACTTCTTAATCAAAAACGTTCTGTGCAGGTACGGGATTCCACTCAGAATCATATCAGACAACGGGCTTCAATTTGACAGCGAGGAATTTGCTGACTGGTGCCAAGAGCACGGAATTCATAAGGGCTTCTCATCCATGGCTTATCCCCAGGCAAATGGACAAGTTGAAGCTGTCAACAAGATTCTCGAGACTCTAATTAAGAAGAAGCTTGAAAAGTCAAAAGGCGCTTGGGTGGACGAACTTCCTACAGCACTTTGGGCCTACCGCACATCTTTCAGAACATCAACAGGGCATACTCCTTTCTCTTTGGCATACGGATCAGAGGCAATGCTCCCAGTTGAGACTATTGTGCCTTCCCACCGTAGGATCCACTACAACCCAGAAGAAAACGAAAAACTCCTCCACATGTCTTTGGATCTAATTGAGGAGAGAAGGAATGATGCAGCACTCAAAGCAGCAGCTCATAGACAAAAAGTGGCAACACTATACAACTCCAAGGTCAAACATCGCAGCTTACAAGAAGGAGATCTTGTCCTCAAGCGAGTCTTTCCGCGCCCAGGAGCGCTGGATCCGATCTGGGATGGACCATATGTAATTCATAAAGATCTCCACAACAGAGCTTATATTTTGTCAACAGTGGACGGAGAGGTGTTCCAGAGGGCATGGAACATCCGACACCTCCGTCGATACTTTTCTTAACTTGTACTGCCCATATGAAGTGAATTAACAAAGAGAATCAGCGGACGTAGGCATTTTCGTGCCGAACCACTTTAAAAAACTTGGCTCTTGTCAACTTGTTCCTTTATATCTTGGCCACTTGTTAAGCTTTATCCTTTGCTGTTGAACAAAATCCTTTGCAGATGACATTTCAATTCAGAACTTCACAATACAACTCCACCTGGACAAAATCTAACAGGTACGCTGCGATCCTATGCCCTCGCCAATGAGACACTTTGCTCCGGTATCCCTCTACCGCGAGTTAACTCATTATTTGCCTCGGCCCTTAAAGCCGACTGTAATAAGCCGAGTATAAGCCACAGAGAAGGCCGATTATGCCATGGCAGCTCATTACAGCGATTCAGCTCGCCGGCAACTGTGAACCGATCATAAGCCCCAACATAAGGTGTGGCCAGCCAGGGGCAGTTCACAATTGACGATCGGCCCCCACGCTAGCCGGCCACAGTAAATCGAATAATACCCACGATTACGGGCCAGAATGGCCCGGGTAGTTACTGTGCGCGATCGGCTCCGATGTGTCTTAAGTGCGGCTGTGGTAAAAAAGAAAACTCCCCGCAGAGGCGTAAGATGGGTGACAAATGTCTCCAAGACCCACAGCTAAGGAAAGTGACTACAAAACCCGTTTGCCACGAACTTAAGTACATCAACGGCCTTCCGTGACTGGAAGTTTAACTTTTCCTATATTTCCATTTCATTTAAAACTTTTCTCCTATTCTCCGTAACGGTGCTTGAAAGTACAGGACATGAAATAGGGAACGCTCGCTAATGGGAATAGAAACTTACAATCGGATGACGAGACACTCAACAGCATTCCGTGCTTAGTCTTACAGGGCACACAAAGTTGCCATCCACAGCCGAAACATGAAGGGCGGTACCTTCTACTTTTATACATTAATGCATAGCTGCAGTTCATATTCACACATCACATTTACGTTGAAAAATGAGAAAATTATACTTTAAGCAAAAAACTTGGCATCAGGCACAGTCAAGTCACTAGTAACATGCATAGTTACATAACTAACACAGCATAACAAAATAGCGATAACATTCCAACATAAAAGAATCAGCTTATGTTATGAAATTACATAAAGTCATTCATCACAAACAATATTATTACAGTCACATCAATGTTTTGGACTAACATAAACAACAATAAAAAGAAATCAAAAGGTGGCCGAATCCGGACAAGGAACCAGCTGCGTCCGCACCTCACCCTCATCCTACCAATGCTCCAAGCCTACTTAGCCGCAGGGTCGGAGCTCCCAGCATGCTTATCAGAAGTCCCACCTGTCTAATTCAGAAGAGGAATCCATTAAATAAACAGTAAACGATCAGGTTACGAAAACCTAAAGAGAAAAGAGAAACAGAAGGGAAAACTCACCAACACCCGCTTCTTGGTCCTCATCCCCCAACTGCACATCGGCTTCCTCCGCAGCAAGTAGCCGCATCCCCTCCTTCACCGCTATCTTCTCCTCCTTTGAGAACTGGGCGGTAACCATATCCATCATGAATGCCGCTCCACCTTCCTTATCCGCATCAGCCTTGGCCTCCTCCAAAGCCCGAAGATATATCCTAGCCATGATCCGGGGATAGTCATCCATCCAGAATAGATTACCTTGCTTCCAGGTACGGAAGTACATATCCTGCAACATCTCATCCATCATCCCCTCATTCTCCTCAAACTCCCTCACCCGGGCCTCGGAGGACAGCAACTTGGCGACGACAACATCCCTCTCTGATCGATATCTCAAGCGGTCAGCCTGGAGAGACCTCCTCATTTCCTCCATCTCTTCCTTTAGCCTGGCCTGAGTGAGCTCTGCGGCCTCAAGCCTCCCAGATAACTCCTCTACCTGCTCGAGATCCGCCCTCCGAACCTCGTCCACCGTAGCAATAGCTATGTCAATCCGCTCCTTGCAGGCGGCCTCCATCTTTCGCAACTCAGCCTTGCTAGCCTCCTCCATGGTTTTCTTTAGTCGTCGGGAGGCCGCCTCGTGCTGGGATATCTGGATAGCCTGATCGACAAGCTGTTTGGCCTGGTCAGAAACCTGTAGCCGCAACCGGATGTTAGCACTTCCAATTTCCTCCCCAGCCCTGGCCAGTCGAGCGTGATGCTCCATTAGCCTCTTGGTTTCCTCAGCCACCCGATCGATGATTGCCTTGGCCTCATCCCCTATGGTCACAATCCGAGTAGTAAGCAAATCGAGGTCTAACGACTTAGCCTCATCAAGCACACGTACCATGGGATTGCGGGGAAGAAGATGCTCACTCGTGACCTCATCAAAAGAGATATCCTGAAAACTCGGGTCCAGATCAGGGTGGCCGGCAAATGGGTAGCGATCCAAACCAGGACGGTCTATCGGAGTAACGGTTGGATTTTCGGACGGATGGGGGGAAGGCATAAACTCAGTATTCTCTTCAGTAATATCATGGATGGGCTGGACTGGAGGCTGAGGGCCAAGTGAAGGTTCAAACAAAGATCGGCCCCTCTTCCTCTTTTGCATATCTTCTTCAATAACTCCAAGAAGAGGGCGATATCTAACTTCATCTCCAGGACGGCTGGTTGGCGGCTTTGGTTTGGCAGAAGCTTTGAGTAGCTTATACTGCTCGAGGCGGTGCCGGATATCTGATGACTTGGTCGCCTTACCTGCCCATGGAATAAAAGCCAAGTGTTACGAACATACAATGATCCACAATTCAAGAAATATGTTAAGATAAAAGAGTGAGAAGGCACATCTGTTATACAAACCCTGCAGAGGAGTAGGATACTGCAATAAGTCCTGAATCTCAGTCCAGGACGGAAGGGAACCATAAAATATTCCTAAGTTCCTATCATAAATGGGGTCTGCAGAAGTCAAAAGTTCACCTTGAGTCGCTGGAATCGCCTTAGCTGAAGAACTCTCAGAAAATGGACCGGCGCCAGCCCCAGCCTTGCCAACCTCCTTTGCCTTCTCAACCAAAGCCGATCCTTCCTCCGACTCCCCAAAAGCTTGACGTAAAGCATCGTCCGTCCACTCATGAATCTCTCCCGCTTGCCCGGAGGTTAAGGCACCAACGCCACTACCGCTCTGTCCATCTCCTCCTTCACCCTCACCTCTATCTTCCTCCGCATCTTCCTCTCCCGGAGCAATTGGGCAAGTACTAGGAGAGGGACCATCAGACTTCTTAAGTTTCTTACCTCCAACAACGGGAGGCTTTGTAAAAGGTTCCCTCTTGCCACTCTTCACCGTGGCCCATTCCTTGGCTTTGGCAGCGTTCTCCTCAGCCGTGTCTCTCTGCTTAACCACGGACTGGTGTGGCAGGATCAAGTTGTGCTCTAGGAGAGTAGCATTCCTGATCAGGAAAGAAGCCGACCTGTCCCGTGCCGAAATGGCCTTTATTTCCGCAGCCATCTGGACTAGGGAATCACTCTCTACGACTGCAAAGCCACCTGTCGCTAGCAAGAAATAGAAGCATATCAGAAGGAGCACTGCAGTCGGAACAAAGAAACTGTAAATAAAGTTCAACTTACAGCCAGAAGTGAAGAGGCGGAAGGAGACAGAATCGTCCCTGATAAAAACCCATTCTTTCTTAAACATGGTGAACTTTGAGTATAAGTCCAAGACCGGTTTGAAGGGCACGGCCGCTTCTAAACTAACATACAGAGACCCCTTCTTCTAGCCTCTCAGATTATACAAGTATCGAATTTCCTGGTTAGAAGGAGGGCGCCCATACCTCCTTTGGAAAATAACGAATAAGCACACCAGAATGGCGTAGGAGTTGGGCTGGAGCTGGAGAGGGGCCACCTTCAGATAGGTAAGGAAGCTGACTATCCATGCATTGATCGGAGGAATGGCCCCACACATACAGTGGTATCTGCTGTAAGCAAAATATCCTTCAGGAGGGTCATATTGCATGACCCCCTCTCCCGGCAACAACATGCGAGCCCTGTCAATCCCAAAGGAACGAGAGATGACATCAAGCTGCTCCTCCCTGAGGGAGCTAGGAAAACAATCAGGCGGGGAATTCAAGAGCTCCTGGGGGCCATACCCGTCTATTAGCGATCTCGGAGAAGGCCCAGGACGTTCGACCTGAACTGGGGGCACTATAGAGGACTCTACTCTGTCCTTGGACTTCCGTTTATCGGATCGGGTTTCCACTTTTTGAGACATTTATCTGCAAACACGAAAGCGAAAGACATGCTGTTAGAACAAGAAGTGTAGAAATATAAGCAAGCAAATGTATAAAGCGAGCAAGCGTATGTAAGTCTAAGATAACACTCAAGATTTAAATATAGAAGTTCATTCGGCAAAACAAAGCAAGAATCCATTCGGCACTTCGACCACCAAGCTCATTCGGCAATAAAAAGAGAAACCCCATTCAGCATTCTCAACGTAAGTCATTCGGCGAGAGAAGGCTTGATACCTGATTCGGTGACCTGAAGTGATTCGGCAATAAGGATAATTCGGCTATGAAAGATCTGATTCAGCAATCAAGCTCGGTAGGAGATAACGGAGGCCTAACTCCCCTATTTATAGGCGAAGCATATCAACCGGACCAACTGGTTCGGCACACCCAGGACCGAACAAAGCTATATCAACTGCAGAAGAACAAAGCGCGACACATGCAAGCACGTGCCCCACTTTGGTGGGCATGTGTTGGGGGGTGTTTTCACCGAACCAACTCATAGACGAACCAAGCTCCATCCCTACCACCGATCCAGGAGAAGGAGACCACCGGTCCAACTCCATCTCCACACCACTACCGAACCAAGCCTCGCCTCCTACAACTACCGGTCCGGGCCACCTCCTACCGAACCAAGCCTCGCCTCCAACAACTACCGGTCCAGGCCACCTCCTACCGAACCAAGCCTCGCCTCCAACAACTACCGGTCCAGGCCACCTCCTACCGAACCAAGCCTCACCTCCAACAACTACCGGTCCGGGCCATCTCCTACCGAACCAAGCCTCACCTTCAACAACCACCGGACCGGCCCACACAGAACCAACCCACACCGAACCAGATCCCCTCTCCTCCATCACCGGACCAAACTCCACTTAGCCACTGCCGAACCAACGTCCCACCAAACCAACTCTCCACCCAAGCCATGCCGAACGAACTCACTCCAACCACTACCGGACCAAGTGGATACCGAACCAATGTCACCAGACCAGATTGCTTCAGCCCAGGCCCACCAGCAGCTATATACATCCAGGACCCCTGCCCCCAGCCTCACTCTATAAATAGAGGGGCAGGGGTACAACAATGGCAGACAAGTTTGAGAGCTCAAGCACGGAAGGAACTTTCAAACAACTTTCATATACTTGTATACAAAGCTTTGTACTTGTAATCTAAAAGAAAAGAGAGAATAACATATAAAGTGGACGTAGGCACGTTCTGGCCGAACCACTATAAATCTGCGCGTCTTTTACAGTTTAGCCCCTGTTTTTTATATATTTGCATAAATCACCCAAACCGCTAAGAACAACATAAAATCAACTAAATCATACGACTTTGAGGTGTTTGTCCATTTTTTGTGCAAACAGAGATAAAAAGAAAACTAAACATTAATACATAATCTCACAATCACAGTGGAACCATATATAATAGATAATAACATATCTTTATACAAAGAATTATAACTACTATATATACATACCATCATCCGAGTACAACAATCAACAAATCAATACTGGACAGTTATAGTAACTTGTTCTCACTATTACCGACTATACAGTCTAAACATAGCGGAATATAATCAATTACGTGAATACATCTCGGTCATCCAGCTCGTATCCTGAGTTCTATAGCATCCTAACTAGAATCTGTAATACTTGGTCTGACCTAAACATTATAATAAAATAACATCCAAATCAGTCTGGAAAACCAGCGTGAGAAATACACTCAATTTGAATTTAATTATATTTCAATATCCTTTAAAAAATAAAGGTATCTTGGAAGACCATGCCACACATAAACATGACAGGTTTTCACCTTACAACATAACCAAAACACTTTTATATAAAATCCTGCGATATTATAATAGTGTCTAAGTACAAGTACTTATTAAGATAGCATAAATTGTTACATTAATTAAATTCCAGCATAATAGGCTCTACTATCAAAACCGTAAAGGAACGTATTGGATAATGGGTTCGATACTATGACTAAGTAGGGAACTACCTTCGATGAGTGCATCTCTAGATCAACGCACCCGGGTCTGACAAGAACATCTTGTGCCCTGCCATACAGAACCGGCCTAGCACTTGACTACTAGTCTCGAATATGTCATCACCCAGT
The DNA here is from genome assembly GCA_030765085.1 of Allium cepa. NCBI lineage: Eukaryota > Viridiplantae > Streptophyta > Magnoliopsida > Asparagales > Amaryllidaceae > Allium > Allium cepa. The sequence continues at coordinate 310,678,715 of CM060942.1, read as the reverse complement.
CTTCTGATCTTTTCGAGATCTCATGCACAACCAATCCATAAATAAGTATATGTAGGGTACCTAGAAAGATGATAACATATCCGAATAGGAGCGATCCTCTTAGCCCTACTGCATGTCCTATTTTGGTCATTTCTCGGTTGAGGAGGCTTGAAGCTACATTATATTTTTGAATAGCATTCATACTTGGAATGCTAACACTACCTTCCAGGCAACAATGCAATGATAGCATTCATCCATACAAGTGGTCCAGGGTCTGGACAAACTGAATCTCCTTAAAGATCACCATCTACATTATCTTCGAGATATCAAAATTCGTAACACAGAAATCAGATCGAAGTGGTTTTCGGATAATTAAATCCGCTCCTGGTCTCTTTGAAACGATCAATGAATTTTGCCAGATTTGATAGTCGGTTATTTAACTATCAAATTACACACATAAGTAGTCGCTAGGCCCATATATTAAATCTTTTAATAACATTTATTTCAAAAGTATCTTTACAAAGATATATATATATATATATATATATTCAGTTTTCTTTCAATATTTCAATATTTGAAAACGGTTTCAAATGCTTTAAGCTATAACAAGATATTTTTAAAACTATTTCAACACTTTGAGAAATATTTCCAATTCAAACTAATCTTCATTTCTTAGAAAAATATTTCTATGTAAACCATTTCGTTGCTAAAGCATCTCCGAAACCTTTAATTCCAATAATTTACCGAAAACTATAGGTCTATTTCCCAAAATTCGCTTCTAATATCCCATACTTAGGAAATTTCCCTTGCTTATCTCGAATGTTTGAATATAATTATAAACAAAGGAGAATTTTCTTCTTTTACCCACTTAATAAGAATTTACAAATTCATTTACGAATCCTCAACCCAATATAGCTTATTGTATAAATTTTAGAAATCCATTTTAAATTTCCTTTCACAATTTTAAAGAAATTATCGATTGTACTTATTTATAATCAACTAATAATTTATAACTCCTTTTGCATTTGGATTCATTTTCCAAAGTTCTCGTATCTATACAAACTTGGAAATTTACTTTTCTTTATTCCCTTAGGTTCCTGAATTCCATCAAAAAAAATTTCTTATAAAATCACATGCATTTAATCAACCCTATTTACAAATCTCGAGAGTATTTATAAGTAACTTCAATAAATTTCCAAAACTTTACCTTTATAAAATAAGTAATTTAAAGTATAATAATTTTATTTTCAAACACATTTACGAAATTATTTAAAATATCACCACCCCTTGTTAATAAACAATAATAGCTAAATTTTCAATTCATTCAAAAAAATAAAAATAGATTTTCAAGCTTAACATGGAAATTAGAATTTATTTCAATAAAATATTAAATATTTAAGCAACTGACTTTTGCGAATATTTAAACCAATTAATAGTTTAATAAATAGAAGTCCTTTTCTAAAAACAACTCCACATCTTGATAATCTTTTTTTAATCCAGTATAACCATTTATATACTTATAAATCTCTCTCGATTTATCACAATCCGATTTACATTTCCAAATTCACAATTATTTTCAAATTCCAAAATAGAATCCACTATTTCTTTCTAAGTGATTTCCATATCTCATTTTAAATTCACACTCTGAATTTTTACTTACCATTTGTCAAATGATAATCATTCCACTTATTTATAACATCGTTTATAATTTTTCTAAACTTATTTCCAGTTTATCCAGGTTTAATTACAAAATCCATTTAAAAATCAATTTCTCATTAAGAATCCATTTTTAAATCTATTTCTCAAATAGCCTAAACCATATTCCAAAACCAATCAAGTCTTGATTTCTACTTTCATTTAGTAATTTAATTTTTTTATTAAAAATCTAGTATAACTAATTTTATATTTATTTCTATATTTCCTTTATTCTCCCAAACTATTTAAATATCGATTTTTAAAACCTTTGAGTTTTAAACAAGTATCACTTAAGATTTATTATTTAAAATACTTTATATACATTATTCCAAAATCTCTATTTAAAATATCATGCAATAATTAAGTATAAAGTCAAACCATTTATTTTATCTAAATTAATTTCTTTTAAATTAATCCATATTCTATATAAATATTCACTTCCAAATTGCTTTCCAATTTCCTTTCAAATCCAAAAATAATATTATAGTTTTAAATATTAAAATTGGGGTCGATGCTACTAGAGCATCCAATAAATCAAATCATATCATAATATATCACGGACTATTCAACATATCATATATCACTATATATGAAATTAAAAATCATCAATTTCTAGGAATCCAATTGGATCCCTCCAACCTGTTTCCTTGCAATCACAGATGTTAGATAATATAAAATATCAATCCTGCTTCGAGGCGGGATATCGCAGTAATATAGGGTCATCTGCTATTATGCGGGCGCATGAGGTCTCATCTGCTCCAATAGGCGGGAAATATATCCAACTACTTATATATACTACTATATATAATATAACATCCAATTGGTAATCATATATCAATTTAACCAATAAATATTTTTTTAACTATTTAAAAATAAAACTAATTATCCAAATAAGAGATATTTACTCACAAAAATTCCAGCTGTTGCTTCTGCGTTCCGATTGGTCTACAGTCGAACAACGTTCGACTATAGTTCAAAACTTAGCTAGCTCGAATCTCCACGAATTCATTTCCAGAGCGAAGACCTCATTAATACAAACCTAACACGACTGACCGCGTCAGATTTGGACCTAGTTGGACAAGTTATTCAAATTTATAAGTTATTGATTTAATTAATCAAATAATTAAGCCTAATTACATAATTAAATATAACCTTCCACCTTAATCTTTCTTCTCCCTTCCTAAATGTTCCATGAACAAAGTGAAAGGGAGTGCGGATTAAGGATCTTAAGGCTAATTTAACAATAGACGAGGGTGAATAGTATTTAATGGATTTTAAGACTTATATGGACTAGTATAAAATTACGACACAAGAAAATGCAGAACTTAATCATAGAACAATCATAGAATCAAGCACAGATACAGAGAGTAAATAAAAAGCAGTAAAGGAAAAGAACACACTGGATTTTATACTGGTTCGGAGTTACCCTACATCCAGTCCTGTACCGAGGCAAACCACCACATATAGATTTTTATTATACCAATGTCGAGATTACATTCCTCAATTTGTAAAGGCCTTGAGGTACCCTCCTGTCTTATGAGTCTAGGTCAAACTCTTTAGCTTTATGGGCCACAAGATTACCCAATTCATTTCCAAGCACAACCACACCTTATAGATAGACTCGATAAACTTCTGATTACAACTGATCCTATAACTCTGAATAGCACTTTGATCTTCGAGAGAGGACAGAGAATCAAACAAGAATGAGATTCTAATTTGATTCACTTGAGAATTCGGTAGAATTTCGGCACGATCTTAAAAATATGAAAATTATAGAATATGGATTTGTGGAGAACAAGAGGCGAAAAAATACGAAAATAGTTGATTAAAAAATTCGTTTGTGAAGCCTATTTATAAAGTACCAACGGTCATAACCATTCGTGAAGAGATTTAAATGAAAAGACACTTCTTTTGAAAATTGAAGCTTTGAATTCAACGACCACCATGTCGACATGGGTATTCCATGATGTCGACATCCCTATTTAAAAAATAATGTAAAATTTGTTTTTGAAAATGAAGTTTAATACAAGAGTTTATTAAAAAAAACCAAATGATATTTTAAGGCTAAAACATATTTTTGAAAAATCATTTTAAAAGATAATTTTAAGGCTAAAATATTTTGAAAAGCAGTTTTGAAAATCATTTTGAAAAATCATTTTGAAGTATTTTGCAAGCTTCTTCCCGCAGAATATCTTATCACATCAGGACTCGAGAACTTGTACAAAACCAGGATGTTCGTGGGTTTGTAAGCCACTTGTCGTAGGTTTGTAAGCTACTTGTCGTGGGTTTGTACCCACTATGAAGGTAGAAATGGGTTCCATCCCAAATGAAATTCGGAGTGAAGATTTCCATGCTATTATGAAGTTTTAATTGAAAAATAGACACATATCTTGAAATCTTGATCTTGATACTCATGATCAGTACCTGCTTATATATATCCTGCATAATAACATTCATATATATCTAGACAATAGTGTTAGTACATAAGTTATAGTAAAATAAGTTACAAAGGTTGTTGTCATCAAAACTAGTATCTCCAGTTCCTATCAATCTCCCCATTTTTGATGATGACAACCTTACAAAATATATTTACCACTTCGATCATACCATAACTCCCCCTCACTCCAATAACTCCCCCTTATTCTAAGCCTACTATTTTATATAACTTTCTCCCCTATGTCATCAACAAAAAATAACCCTCAAACCTTGAACTTAATAGAAAAAGCGATAAACAAACATATGACATAGTAATATAACATCCTAACTGGAATTCATGTTGTTATACGCCGAAGATTGGTTTTAGAAGAACCTTAAGATAACACTTATATATAAATTAACAAACTAATATACAATCAAGAAAGAGAAAAAAATGAAAAAAGCTTAACGTGGACCCTTAACTATAGGTGATTTATGGACCGAACAATTTGGGTAATGGAGACAAAAGTTTCCACGTTGTTCGACCAAGTTCCCATTAGCGTTAAAAAGGACCTCTCCAACACAAATCACGGCATCATCTTCGTCCATATGAACATCCATATTCGATAGAGGATGTTCTTCTTCTTGATCCTCTTACGGTTCTTCTAGAGGCTCTTTTTCTTCAGAATCCATGGCTTGTGATGATTCTTCAATAACAATGAGATTGGCATGGTTATCCATAAGGAATTTTTGTAGATTCCTAAGGATTCTGCCTTTCCTGTCTTGTTCTCTTGCCATTCGTAATTGACTAACTTGAATCTCCGTCATCATTTGAAGCAAATCTTTCATCTTCTCTTGCAATTTGATGACTCGTACATGTGTGGATCGTTGAAAAGGACTAGAATGAGGAGAAGTGGGCGAAGAAGGTTCATTATTAGAAGAGGAAGCCATTAATTTACTGTTTTAGAAGTTTGTTACGGAGAATAGAGTAGAGAAAAGGAGTAAAAGTTGAAATATATAAATATATAACTCAATAACTAATTTTAGAGGGAAATTTGAATTTGAAAATCACGGCTAGTATGTCGATATAGGGGAATGAGTCATGTCGACATGCTTAGTGTAATTTTTGAGAAATTTTTATTTTTATTAATTATTAATCATACTTGTATTATTTATAATTTATATTTCAGTTAATGAACATATCCCTAATTCTCTTCTAAATTTAGTAAGGTTTTGTTCATTTAATGGTTTGGTTAATATATCAGCAATTTGTTTTTCAGTATTAATATATTTAAGAGTTACAACTTCTTTACTTACATTATCTCTAAGAAAATGATGTCTAATATCAATATGTTTTGTTCTAGCATGATGAGTTAGATTCTTAAATAAGTTTATCGCACTAGTATTATCACAATAAATTGGTGATTTAGTTATAGTTAATCCAAAATCTTTTAAAGTTTGTTGCATATATATAACTTGAGAACTAGCCAAAGCAGCAGATATATATTCTGCTTCAGTTGTTGACAAGGATACATTATTTTTCTTCTTACTAAAGCAGAAAACCAGAGAATGTCCTAGAAAGTGACAGGTTCCACTTATACTTTTTCGATCTGATTTACAACCAGCGTAATCAGCGTCACAATATGAAATTAAATGAAATACATCGTTTTTAGGGTAAAATAAACCATAATCTAAAGTACATTTTACATATCTTAAAATTCTTTTAACAACTTTTAAGTGAGTTTCCTTAGGTTGAGATTGATACCTTGCACAGAGACAAACACTATGCATGATGTCAGGACGACTTGCTGTTATATAAAGCAGCAAACCAATCATTCTCCTATATAATTTTTGATCAGCATATTTTGATTTATCTTCTTCACTTAAAGCTACATTAGTAATCATTGGAGTTGATTTCCCACCAGAAGTGGTCAATCCAAATTTATTAATTAAATTCTTAGCATATTTTTCTTGACTAATGAAAATTCCTTTATCTAATTGTTTGATTTGAAGTCCTAAGAAGAAACTTAGTTATCCCATATGACTCATTTCAAATTCTTTAGTCATTATATCTGAAAATTCTTTATTCATTATGTTTTGATCCAAATATTATATCATCTACATATATTTATACTAGTTGAATATCATTTTTGTTTCTTTAATAAAAAAAGTTGTATTTATTTTACCGATTTCAAAACCAGATTATCGTAAAAGATCTTAGTCTTTCATACCAGGCTTTGGGAGCTTGTTTTAGACCATATAAAGCTTTCTTTAATTTGTATACATGATTTGGAAATTTATTATCTTCAAAAAGTGGAGGTTGTTCAATATAAACATCTTCATTTACAAAACCATTTATAAAAGCACTTTTAACATCCATTTGATATAACTTAAATTATTGTAGTTTGCGAAAGCAAGTAGAACCCTGATAGCTTCTAGTCTTGCTACGGGTGCAAAGGTTTCGTCATAATCAATTCCTTCTTCTTGACAATAACCTTGGGCAACTAAATGAGCTTTATTTCTTGCTTTATTTCTCACGACCTCACCATATTCATTTATTTTATTTTTATAAACCCATTTTGTTCCTGTTATACTTTTATCCTCAGGTCTAGGAACAAGTTCCCAAACATCATTTCTGGTGAACTAGTTCAATTCTTCTTGCATAGCAAGAATATATGAATCATCAGATGATGCTTTCTTTGGATTTTTAGGTTCAATAGTTGATATAAAAGCTAAATTACTCATACTATTTAGTCGATTTCTTGTGTTAACTATAGATTCAATATTTCCTGGTACATTTTCTACATGACGATCTTTTAATATCCTAATTCTTTTATTAGGTTGAATGATTTCACAATTAGTTTCATTATGTTTATGATTTAAATTTACAAAATTTTCTTCATCTTCTATTTGTACAGTATCTTTAAATTTTTTATCAAAAGTTAGATGCATTGTTTCTTTAATAGTGTTAGTTCTTAAATTATAAACTCTAAATGCTTTATTTCTATTAGAATAACTGATAAAACTACCTTTGTTGGATTTAGGTTCAAATTTATCTAAATTATCTTTTGTATTAAGAATAAAACACTTACTACCAAAATCTTTAAAATAAGCTACTATGGGTTTCTTATTGTAAAGTAATCCATATGGTATTTTATTAGTTAATGGTCTAATTAAAATCTTATTTAATATATAACACGGTGTGGCGACTATTTCATCCCAAAAGTTGTTAGGTAAGTTACTATCAAAAAGCATTGTTCTATTTTTACGTTCTATCACTCCATTTTGTTGTGGAGTTCTTGAAAAAGAGAAATTATGAATAATTCCTTTTTGATTATAAAAATTCTCAAAATTTTCATTTCAAAGTTCTATCACTCCGTTTTGTTGTGAATTTCTTGAAAAAGAGAAATTACAAATAATTCCTTTTTGATTATAGAAATTCTCAAAATTTTCATTTCAAATTCTCCACCATGGTCACTACGAATAGTTTTTATATTTAAAGAAAGTTCATTTTGAATCGTTTTAGCAAATTTTTTAAATAATTCAAAAGCATCACTTTTAAATTTACGAAAAATTGTCCAAGTATATCTAGAATAATCATCTACAATTACAAAAACATATTTATTGTGATTAATTTACTGAATTTGAGATGGACCAAATAAATCTAAATGAAGTAATTCTAGAGGTTTAGAAGTAGGAACCATATCTTTTAATTTAAATAAACTTTTCTTTAGCTTTCCTAATTGGAAAGCATCACATATACTATCTACTTTAAAGTTTAACTGGGGAAGATCTCTGTGTAAGTGAAGTTTGGATAACCTAGACAACAATTTGCAATTTAAATGACCAAATCCTTTATGCGAAATCCAAGGGTCACTTGTATTAGCCAAAAGACATAAGTTATAATTTGAAACTTTCATATCGAGAATCTAAATGTTATCCTTCCTAATTCCTTCAAAGATAATATTTGACTTATTATCTTCGATGCGACTCTTATCTTTTCCAAATTTAATTTTAAATCCTTTATCACATAGTTGATTTATACTAAGCAAGTTATGTTCAAAATTCCTAACTAGCAAAATATCAGAAATAAGAGGAGTTTTAGAATTACCGACATTGCCGATGCCAACCACATATTCTTTTGAGTTATCTCCAAAGTTGACCAGTCCACCATCTTGATATATAATGTCATTGAGTATCTCGAGATTTCCAGTCATATGCCTTGAACAGCCACTACCAAGTATCCATTTATCTTTCTCCATTTGCACAGTTTGTCCATTGGTTGTTGATTCTTCAAAAGCCACGCATCATGTCTGTTCCTGCATAACAAGCCAATTCGGTAGATAACTTTATTTTTCATGAAAACTATATGCAGACTTATGATACTTTGATGAAATGCATAAATTCAAACTAGTATTAACAAAATTTCCTAAAAATGCCATTTTTAACCTTTCGAGTTTCAGTTTATGAAAACTATGAAAACCTATGCTCTGATACCAATTGAAATGTAGTGCGGATTAAGGATCTTAAGGCTAATTTAACACTAGAGGGAGGGAGGTGAATAGTGTTTAATGGATTCTAAGACTTATATGGACTAATTTAAAATTATGACACAAATAAATGCTGAACTTAATCACAGAACAATCATAGAATAAAACACAGACGCATAAAGTAAATAAAAGGCCGTAAAGGGAAAGAACACACCAGATTTTATACTGGTTCGGAGGTACACTACATCCAGTCCTGTACCAAGGTAAACCACCTCATACTGATTTTTATTATACCAATGTCGAGATTACATTCCTCAATTTCTAAAGGCCTTGAGGTACCCTCCTGTCTCACGAATCTTGGGCAAACTCTCTTAATTTATGGGCCATAAGATTACCCAATTGATTTCCAGGCACAACCACTCTTTATAGAGAGACTCGATAAACTTTTGATTACAAATTGATCCTATAACTCTGAATAGCACTTTGATCCTCGAGAGAGCACAAGAATCAAATAAGAATGACATTCTAATTTGATTCACTTGAGAATTCAATAGAATTTCGACACGATCTTAAAAATATGAAAATTATAGAATATGGATTTTTGGAGAACAAGAAGTGAAGAAAATATGAAAATAAATGATTAAAAAATTCGTTTATGAAGCCTATTTATAAAGCACCAACGGTCATAACCATCGTGAAGAGATTTTAACGATTAGACACTTCTTTTGAAAACTGAAAATTTTGAATTCAACGGACACCATGTCGACATGGGTATCCCATAATGTCGACATTCCTATGTAAAAAACAATTTAAAATTTATTTTTGAAAGTGAAGTTTAAAACAAGAGTTTATTTTAAAATAAAAACAAATAATATTTTAAGGCTAAAACATCTTTTTGAAAAATCATTTGAAAAGATAATTTTAAGGCTAAAATATTTTGAAAAGCAGTTTTGAAAATCATTTTGAAAAACCATTTTGAAGTAGTTTTGCAAGCTTCTTCCTGCAGAATATCTCATCACATCAGGACTCGAGAACTTGTACAAAACCAGAATGTTCGTGGGTTTGTAAGCCACTTGTCGTAGGCTTGTAAGCTACTTGTCGTGGGTTTGTAAGCCACTAAGAAGGTAGAAATGGGTTCCATCCCAAATGAAATTCGGAATGAAGATTTCCATGCTATTATAAAGTTTTAATAGAAAACTAGACACATATCTTGAAATCCCGGTCTTGATACTCATGAGTCTTCAAATTTGGTTACTTCATTCTTGATCTTGATATTGTACAGTCTTTAATAATAAGTACCGGTCTTATATATATCCTGCATAATAACATTCATATATATATATATATATATATATATATATATATATATAGACAATAGTGTTAGTATATAAGTTATAATAAAATAAGTTACAAATGTTGTTGTCATTAAAACTACTATCTCCAGTTCCTAATACAAAGAAGAACTCATAATACATGTACATACCATGCACACCAGATCCATTCCGTACAACGAATCCAAGATCCGACAATTCCGGTAGCTTCGCCTTCGAAATCTCCACCACCCCGTCATCAAAGTGTAACGACTGCACCTCCTTTGAATATTGCGACACTCATCATCAATAACTTGCCGTACATGCAGATCGATCCCACTTCGATGAATCGAGCTTCCCCTCCTTCATGCGAAATTTTCTAAATCCTATGCTAACCCATATCAGACTTTGATTAGAAAAAACTCTATCTCCCTAATGCCGTGACATTCCTTTCTCCGCCATCTGCTACCACGGCCAGTGCATAGCCTGCATGCAAACATCGATATGATGATTCCAGGCTCCATTCGATCCATAACCTTCACAATCGATTTCTCCTTTGCGAAATGAACCCGTAGAGCACCTCGACATCACTGTTGCTCTCCACTAAACTGCTGTTGCTCCTCTATTCCTCATGTAGAATTGAAACTTTAGGCATTTAAATTCAAAAATCCCAGTTTCGTGATTTATAGAATTTTTTTTAATCCCCCCTCCTGTTTTCTTGAATCTTCCATTGTTCCACATTTTCTATTCTCTTTCTGTAAGCAGCTACGTTTAAAAATGGTCTGGGAAGAAAAGAATGCAGCGTATTGGCTTGTAGTACGGGCTAGAATTGAAAAATAGGGTAGTTGATGGTTAGAAATGTAAGTTGATGTGAATGATGATAATAGTATATATATATAAAATTCCCAAACTATCTAGATATTTGCTCTGAACTCTGATCGAGATGTGCCACTAGGCGTTCATAAAGATATACCCCTACTCTAAATGCAACGGAACAAGTTCTGGGACCTAATTCGATCGTATGCAGAGGATAGCTTTTTTACCCCAATTATTATATTAAATATTCGATATTGATTCAATGCGTTTTTAACTCGTATGACCAAACGATAACTCCAAATGTTGAAAATCTAAAATCCGATAACCATAAACTATTATGGATCTAATGGAATAGTTTCGTCAAAATCCGAGATTGTAGCCCGGAAGGTATTTTCACTCGTTAATTTAAACGAGCTATTTTTAAAATCGAGTAAATCTAATAAACCTTTGAACTATTTTTACCCAAATAAAAATTCAAGATTTAAGTTATTTTAATGATTTCAATTATTTAATTCAACAATTAAATTATCAATAAATCATTATATTTGGAATTCAACCTGTTAAATCTATAAAATTAACTTTTCAATATTTAAAATAAATTAAATAAAAAATTTAAATAGCCAAAAATTCTGGGTTGTCACACAACTTGATCATTTAAAACTATCGAATGTTGATTTGAAGAGACTGGAATCAGACGACGAACGCAAACCATTCGAATTGGATCTAGTAAAGTCATGATTAAGTTTCAGGACTTGAAGTGCAAGGGCTGTCTTGCCATTAACCTTGAGGGTGATTCCAAAATAGGTGTAGTGGAAGTAGTGCCTTTAGTTCGTTCATCTCCTGAACGACTTGTGTGGATGAATGCTGACATTGTGTCAACATCGGTAAGGTAAAGTTAACATTCCAAAAGAGAAGTGCTATATGTGAAAGCTAATGACGTAGCCTCTAGCCTCACCGACTGGAAATGACTAAAACATGAGATATGCAGCAGAGCCATGTGGGTCACACCCATTAGGGTATGATCATTTCCATCTAGAGCGAGTCCCTACTCAAATATGCTATAGTCCCAAATGGTTGCTAATCCCAACTAATAGGTGATCATATTTGGTACTATCCAGCAGGGGATATACCAGTCCTATGTTGGCAGGGATCATTCGGCACGATCTTGGTACGCTAATCTAGAGGTGTACTATGATAGACGGTACCTTAGTAGCCTTGTCATTGTATGGAATCCAATCTTCAATACATGCCTTTACAGTTTTAGTTGTATACCTAAATTGTTGGAATGTGAGATTTACGCATTTCAGCTATGTTCTATATTTGTTTTAAACCCTTAGGCATTATCATAATATCACTATTTTTTTAAAACCGTTTTTGGTTATCATTAGGTAAAAACCGATCCGTGTCTAGGTGTAGCGTGGACTTACGATACCTTTTGTTTTTTAAAAAGAGTTTTCAAATAAAAATATTGTTATTTGAGTTTACTCACATTGGACCATGTCTGACACAGAGTTTAATTTTCATTTTCATAAACTCTTGGGTACTCAATTTTTATGAGTAGTCAAGTGATCCATGTTTCTTTCGAAAGCATGTTAGAGGAGCTGGAGCAGGTGGCTTCATGGATAGCTATTGTTACTATAAATTATTCAGCTGTGAAAATATGCATGGTCTAAGTACTTTGTGGACAAGTAGTCATAAATTTTTCCTAGTTTGGAACTTGTACTATTGAACTCTAATGTAATATTTTGGCTGTGACTATGTTATATACTACATTTTCTATTATATATTGTTATCTACGTGATAAGATTCGGTGTATGATTAGTCTTCTTCTTATCTTTCTCATTTCTGTAACTTATAATGACTCATCTTTCAAATGCAAGTAAGGCAGTTCATTACAAATACTAAGTCTGTTCTCCATCCAATAAAATTGGTAGTAAATCATGCAACATCTCGGTTGTGTATGGCGTCCAACCAACATTATGCTATTCTATAACATCGAGCTCATTGCAATAGAATGTGGGATGGTGGGTTGGATTATCTCTCCATCATTTATCTCTTGTCCATCTATAATCAATGAACAAAATAATGTATGAATATTATAGTGAAACATAGAGTTTTCAATAGAAATTACTAGCGGCTTTTACTTGGCCCCGTAAGTTAATCCAACAGTAATATTGGCATGAACGTTTAAATGACCTAAAGAAGTACACTCCCATGACCAAGCTTACACATTATTAGTATTAAACAAGGTCTTTCAAAATATTAGTACAACTATAAGTGAAAAATTATATAACTGCAGAAAGGTAAGGCAATCAGCTAACCTGTTCGACTTCCTTAGCGCCATATTATCCAACTCCTTATACAAAACGCATAAAACCGCGCTACCCCACGAATAATACAAATAGTGGCAAAGTTCTTTAGAATGTATAACAATTTAACATTTACTCGACCCTTCAAATGCTTCGGAAAATGATGGGATGCTACAAGAAGCAATATGACTACCCGTGTGAATTGTTTTAGCTCCTCAAAAGATGAATGGACAGTAATGTAACGACCTGCCAATTTATCACTTTGATAAATTTATTTATTTTTAAATTTATGCAAATAAGAGGAAGATAATATGGATAATATTGTTTCAAGTGATAATAAGTAATAGTAATCTTATTTTGAGTAAATATTTTCCTAAAAATTTATATCGATAAAATGATATTGTATTTAAATAAAGATTTATGAATTTAAATTAAGATTTAATGATTTGGTAATCATTTCAATTGTCCAAATAATTATTTTAAATGATGATAATCCATTTTGAATATTTATAAATTGGAAATGAACCATTTATAATAATTTTATAAAGATATATATATCTGATTTGAAAATAGAAGGAAAAATCGATAATGCTTTATCGGTATAATGATAATTTTTTTTATATAATTTGTAATACTAATTTATATTGTTTTTTAATTAAATTATGATCATTTTAATTAATTTAAAATGATAATAAATTTATTTTTGAATTTTTTTACAAATATATGTACGTTAATAAATAAGTGAAAATGCGATCAATAATTGGTTCTCCAGATTTCAACGATTTAACAAAAAAGAGTTGTTCGAAGACGTTCGAAGTGTTATACACCTATATTTACATACATACATATGTCACATGCACATGATAACATGCACATATATACATAAATACATACATATACTGTTAACCCGCCTTTTGGCAAGCCAGTTTACAGGCGGATTTAACCCAATAGACTTCACGATTTTCGAGGCTGGAATATTATAGACTTAGTTCAGATGGATGCATGGATAATAAACTATGAATAATAATATAAAATTAGGATTACGCACAGTCAATGAATAAACAATGTAGGAATTGGAGAAAGGCAAAGTTTGGGTCGACATTTTTACTCCAGGTCGGCAAAGAGTTGTTTCGATTTTTACGTCGGGTCGACACAGGGTTCGCTTCGGGTTCTGCTTTGGGTCGGCACAGTGTTTCTCTGGGTCGGCATTGTTACTCCATGTCAGCATAGAGTTGCTTTGGATTCTATTTTGGGTCAGCATAGGGTTCGTTTAGGGCTCCACTTTGGGTCGGCATGGTGTTGCTCCGGGTCGTCATTGTTACTGCGAGTCGGCAAAAAGTTGCTTCAGGTTCTACTTCGGCTCAGCATAAGGTTTGCTTCAGGTTCTGCTTCCGGATGGCGTGATGTTGCTCCAGGTCGTTATTATTGCTCCAGGTCAGCATAGAGTTGCTTCGGGTTCTATTTTGGGTCGGTATAGGGTTCATTTTGGGTTTTGCTTCGGGTCGGCATGGTGTTGCTCCGAGTCTGCATGGTGTTGCTTCGGGTCGGTATAGAGTTGCTTCGGGTTCTACTTTGGATTGACGTAGGGTTCACTTCAAGTTTTGCTTTGGGTCAGCATGGTGTTGTTCTGGGTTGAACCTGTTACTTTGGGTCGGCGTAGGGTTCACTTTGAGTTCTACTTCAATTTAGCATGGTGTTGCTCTGGTTCGCCATTGTTACTCTGGTTAGCATACAGTTGCTTAAGGTTCTACTTCGGGTCGGCATAGGGTTCGCTTTGGGTTTTGCTTTGAGTCAGCATGGTGTTTCTCCAGGTGGGCATATGATGGACGAATTGGGCTTGACTATCATTTTGTTAGTCCCGTGTAGGTGAGAAGGCCCTGTAGCTAAAGTTTCTCCTATAAATATAGCAGGCTTGGCTTCGAAAAGAGGGTACTTCATTCTGTTTCTCTTCATCATCCACCTAGAGGCTACTCCACCATTTTTATTCTAAAATTTTGGATTGTAACGTTAATCAAATGTCTAATAATAAAAAGGATTGTTTTGGAGTGGAAGTAGACCCGAGTTAGCTGAACCACTACAAATTTTGTCTCTCTTTTACTTGCTTTCATTTTAATTTTGGCTATTCTTCATATTATATTCTCTACATATATTCTTCTATGATATATGACTGGATATTGGTGTTTTCACTTATAATTGGGTGTTGGTGGCCAATTTTGACACCAACATTTTGGTGCTTTCACCGAGAAAGCTGACACTCAATGATTTGGAAGTTAGGATCTTGGATTTGAAAGCTTGGGAACTTGGATTTCAGAAGCAATGGCTAGGCAACCAACAATAAGACAAAGAGCGGGGACATGAGGGAAATAATGATGGATGCTATGCAGGGAAGAATGCTAAAGAGAAAGGAGGAAATCCAGGATCAGAACTATAAAAAAGAAGCAAGCAAGATGATGGATGGAATTTTGGCATGGATCAGAGCTGCGCGTTTGGAAGAGGATAATCTTGGATTCCATCGTGGACTAGAGGGCAGGATGGAAATGACAATCGGAGACCACTAATGGATATTGGAACAGCTTGAAATTGGAATCCAGGACTTGTAGCCGAAATTAGCAGGCTTAGATATGGATTGGATCAACCGGGGGAAAACACCGACCTAGAGAATGGATTAGCATAACTCCCCATGGAATCAGGGCATGGATTTGGATGTCTTTGCTTGGAAATGGATAGCAATGATGGAACAGAATCAGTCATCATCCACCACAAATCGGAGCTAGCCTGACTTAAGGGCACAGATCATCATCTCTTGATAGCATGAACTAAATAACTAATAATAAATTCTACGCTAAAACGGCTAAGTCACTTACATGTACAAGATCGAGGACAGTCCCTGAGCATGCTCTAAGATGGTGATAAACCACCATATCCAATGAATCTTAAAACACTTAGATCTACACTACTACAATAGATAACACAGTTCACGGATATGGCCCCGACCGGAGTGATAGGACAATGACCGTAGGGTGCGAATACCTTCGTCGGAGAGCGACATGATGGATTCGTACACGGATTAAGTCCTCAACCGGAGAGTCGAGGCCAGAGTAGGATATTCATGGGTTAAGTCCTCGGTTGGGGATCGGGCCAAGATTAGGATACCCCACAGATTAAGTTCTCGACTGGGGAACGAGGACATGGTAGGATACCCCACGGATTAAGTCCTCGTCTGGAGCGCCGAGGCCGAAGAAGGACAATCATGGATAAGCCCTCGATCGAAGAGTCGAGGCCAGAGTAGGATAAAGGACACGGAGAGGTCTCGGATTTGAATATGAGCCTGGTGAGGTACCAGACTTGGATAAAATGACCTGAAGTGGTCCCAGATTTGGATATGGACCCAAAGACATCCTACATTTAGATATGGACCTGAAAAAGTCCCAAACTTGGATAAAACGATCCGGAGAGATCTATGGATTCAGTTAATGGATTTGGGATGGATTTAGAATTGGATATTGACTCGGAATAGTCGTGGACTTCGCTAATGATCCGAAGAGATTATGGAACTGGATTGGCAATAGACTGGATTCTATGTTGGATAATATAACAATAATGTATTATTGACTTCCGATTTTGGATTTTTGGAATTTAAAAAAAATACCTTCTAATAGTAAGGCATGTTTTGGGGGGCAAAGTGTTAACTCCCCTTTTGGCAAGGCAGTTTACAGACGGATTTAACCCAACAAACTTCACGATTCTCGAGGCTGGAATATCATATACTTGGTTTAGATGGATGAATGGATAATCAACCACCGGTAATAAAATAAAGCTAAGATTAAGCACAGTCGATGGATAAATGATGCATGACTTGAAGAAAGACATAGTCTGGGTCGGCATTGTTACTCTAGGTAGGCTAGAGTTACTTCGGGTTCCGCTTCGGGTTGGCATAAGGTTCTCTTCGGGTTCTGGCATGGTGTTGCTTTGGGTTAGCATTGTTACTCCGAGTCGGCATAGAGTTGCTTTGGGTTCTACTTCGGGCTGGCATAGGGTTCGCTTAGGGTTATGCTTCAGGTCGACATGGTGTTGCTCCAGGTCGGTATTGTTACTCCAGGTCGGCATAGAGGTTCTTGGGGTTCTACTTTGGGTCAGCATAGGGTTTGCTTCGGGTTCTGCAACGGGTCGACATGGTGTTGTTTCGGGTCGGCATTGTTCCTTCGGTCGGGCTAGAGTTGCTTCATTTTCCACTTCGAGTTGGCTTAGGGTTCGTTCTGGGTTCTACTTTAGGTTAACATGGTGTTGCTCCGGGTCAGCATTGTTACTCCAGGCCGGCATAGAGTTGCTTGGGGTTCTACTTTGGGTGTCGGCATAGGGTGCGCTTCACGTTCTGCTTCGGGTCGGCATGGTGTTGCTCTGGGTGGGTATAGGATGGATGATTTAGGCTTGACGATCATTATGATGGGCCCATGTAGGTGAGAAGGCCCTATAGTTGAAGTTTCACCTATAAATACAGCAGGCTTGGCTTCGAAAAGAGGGGACTTGATTCTGTTTCTCTTAATCTTCCACCTAAAGGCTACTCTACCATTTTTATTCTGAAATTTTGGATTGTAAATTTAATCAAATTTCTAGCAATAAAAAGGATTGTTCCGAAGTTAGCCGAACCACTATAAATCTTGTCTCTCTTTTACTTGCTTTCATTTTAATTTTGGCTATTCTTCATATTGTATTCTCTACATATATACTATCTATGATCTATGATTGGATATTGGTGTTTTCACTTATAATTGGGTGTTGGTGGCCAATTTTGACGCTAATATATATATATATATATGTATGTATGTATGTATGTATGTATATTACAACAATGATTTAATAATTCCTAAGCATAACCTTTAAGTAACCATAAAACAAACATCACTTCATTGTACCGCACCATCACCTCACATCAACCACCACTTGGCTTGGCTAGGGGAGGGATGTGGGCTAGGGGTATTTTGGTAATTTTGCAATCGAATATTTATTCCAAGGTTTTTTCTATAAATACCACCCCTCTTCTCACAAAAATCCTAATACCATTCCACTTCTTCTTCCTCTTCTTTTCAAGCTTTCTACGAGCATTTTTAATGGTTTCTTATTTATAAAAAAAATATTTCATAAAAGTTAGGAAAAATATAACAAATAAAAAGAGAGAAATGTATATACTAGCTTATAATATCAATCCACTTCAAAACTAGTCCGAAACACCTCCACTTCACTTCCAAAATGCACGGCCACCACCCACCATTCTCTTGGCCATGATCACCATCATCATCAAGGCTAGGCCAAGCTCTCTCTTAGGTTGTAGGCTTGTTTTTTTTGCTTTGGTTCGATCGTAGCGGAGCTATAGCCGATTTTCTATTAGCTCAAAGGTAAAATGAAGGTGAGGACTCCTAAACTATTATACTATATGTTGGATAATGATATGATGTTTGCGACGGATGTTTAATATGATTTGATTATCAAGTTTGGATTGTTCCATATGAATGTTGAATATATATGCAAGTCACAGAAATACACCTAATAAGTACAAAGGAAATCACTTTCCCCCTATTAATGAATTGGTGGATATAGAATGTTAAACCTCTTTAAAATATTTTAAACATGCGATAAATGCTTTATAATCATTTGAAAGTCTTTTTATAAAGTCTGAATGAGAATTGAAAATTTATTCAAAAATAGGAGCGTCGCGTAACGGCAGTTCGCGATTACGTGCCATAAAAGCCAAACGAGTTTAAAAGATGGAACATAGCTCGAAATTCATCGAGATAATGATTTTATGAACTATTATATCAATAGTTTTCCAAAAAAGAGATAAAATCGAGATTTCGATGTGTAGATTTTGAGATATGAGTAAAACAAGCTTTTCAAAAAATCTCGGTTTTGCAGTTCGGAATCCAAAACTGAATTTCTTTGAAAATGATGTTTCAAAATTGTTTAAAAATGTGTAAATAATTTTTTAAAATGTTTTGAAAGTGATTTGAATAATAAAAATGAATTTTCAAATAATAAAAAGTCATTTTGATTAATATAGCTTATAAAAGCGCTTTCCGTAGCACTTTTCCCCAACACTTTCTATAACTTCTAAATTTTGGTTTTAAACTTATCGATTGTTTTCCAAATCTTTTATAAATGTTTTAAAAATAATAATTAAGTGTTTGAATAATGATTGGAGTTTTTTTAGCTTATTTAAGAGAGTTTAAATAAATGTTTAAAGAAAATCTGCTATAAATAAGTGGTTTAATCTTGGCTCTAAAAGCCGACCAGTAGACTGGATTTTTCTATTCATGAGATCTAGACATGAGGTGCTTAAACCTAGGAGATCCTCAGGAGCAACCAATACCCTAGATCATCCGGCCTCTTCCTTGGGTGAGGGATAGATACGGTCGAAATGTTGGAAATGAGTTAAGTATAAAAAGGATTTAAAGTTTGCCAAATTTAAATTAAATACAACTTTAATTTCATAGGGATGATCTTCTTATACTTAATGTTAAAGCCCGAGGAGGGAACTTGTACTATCCTGGAATTTAAAAGGTGATTTTCCATTATTTCTCCTATTGTATTTGTTTAATACAGAAACTTATATTGAGTAGAATTAGATTATTTCTATAGATTCTGCTCACTTAATATTTACTGCTTTTGGATTAACATCCTAGATAACATGGTTTGAACCAAATCAAAATTATGAATTTTAATTTAGAAATCTTTGTCAAGATTTAAATGAAATAATTTAGAATTAGTTTAATTCCTGTACTTAAAGTTTATTGGTTTGGATTTATATTAAACGATGTCTTGAATAACATTATTTTTGACCCATTTTAAAAGTTATGATTTGGAAATCTTTGTCAAGATTTAAATAAAGATTTGGAAATATTTTCCTAAGAAAAGATGAAATGATTTGGAATTTAAAAAGGGTTTTATGTAATCAAAGGATTTGATAAGAGAAGTTTAATAATTTCGTATATACCGAAAAGAATATTTTAGAAATATATCTCTCTCCAAAGGAGATTTTGATAAAAAGAACTTAATCAATTAAAGAATGATTCCCTATTCTCAGAACCTCTTTTTATCGATGATTGGATCGAAGGAACCGGGGTCGGATCTGGGGTAATTCCTATTCGAAAATGACTTCGAACGATGTATGCGTTTGAAAAATGAAGACCTGATAAAGAAAATGAAGGATGAAGACCGAGGATTTTCGGGGTGAAAGAACTGCTTGTTGATAACTCTGCTTAGCTCTCGAATACTAAAGTAGCAGTGATCCCTTCGTTTCTAAAACTCTTTGGTTTATAAGGACTTCTCGCTACTAGTCATGGGGTAAATTCTCGATAGGATGTGGTAGGAGGATGCCTTCTGTTTCGTTCAGTCCCAGAACGAACTTGTATGGACGAGTGTTTGATATTACATTTCTAGTGTTGAATATTTGTGTAACTCTGATGTATTTAGATGTAATCGACGTATATAGTATTCTTCTGCAAACTGATATTATTTATTATGATATTTTATCCGCTGCGAATGTGAGTTGTTGATGTTTCTGTAATTTTTCTCCTCCTTCTATCTCTTTCTTCTTTTTCATATCTATCTGGAAATTTCGGGTTTGGAAATTTCGGGTCGTTACATTTTGGTATCAGAGCGAGGTTAAGCAAGAACCTTGGCTCTGGTGGGGATTACTCATTAAATAGAGTTTGAAGTACTCTAGAATGAGTTGAGAATATATATATATATATATATATATATATATATATATATATATATATATATATATATATATATATATATATATATGAGAGCACACTTGTTATTTTCTTATATAAATTTTTAAAATGATTTTATATAAATGTATATTTTGGTATATAAAGGAATATTTCATTCTAATAAATATTAAGACGATTGGTTGTTAAATTATTGGAATCAAAATTAAGAAGTAATATAATACAACCAAATTGAAACCTTGAATTGGAATTAAATTAAGTAAAAACGAAAATACAACCAAATCAAAATTTAATTAATTGAAAATGAAATTATAAAACTGGAATTCAGGAATTAAATTATTTAAAACTTTTAAATAAAGGTAAGTTTGAAATGGGACTTATTGCAAACAATGGGTTGTTTGGAAATTTGATATGAATTAAAAACCGGAAGTGGTCTAAAATTTAAGGATGACCTCGTGTGTAAATGAAATAATATGTATGAATAAGCAATATACATAAATCAAAAATGGTTTGAATAAACTCTAAATGTTGAGTTTGAAATTTGGAATGGGATGTGATACCCAAACTGATAAGTTTTTAAGTGTGAAGATTATTATTGTGAAATTTAAAGATTGAATGTGGTTGATTGGATTAAGTAAATCGAATTTAACTTGGGAAAAGTTAAATAAGTTTGAATGGACAAATTGAATTTGGAAATTTTAAAATTAAGGATATGGAATCACTTTAAACTGAAAATTTGAATAATTAAGTTTATAAATTAAATTTGTTTAAGAACTGGCTTCAAATTGGAAGATAAAATTTAATAATAAATTAAAATTTTAAAATAAATTGTATTGAACTCTTATTCGAACCTTGAAATACATAAGTTAAGATAATTTAAAATGGAATTTGATTTAAATTGGGAAAGGAATCAAGATTTATTCAACTTGAATTAGGTTTAAATAATTTTTAATTGAAATTGAAGTTATTCAAGTTAGAATTGAGTCAATTAAATGGAAGTGGAAATCTAAGTTGAATTGCTGGGAAGTGAACAATTTGACTCTTGACTATTTTCAATATAAATTGTTTTAATATCAACTTATTTTCCAAACCATTTAGAATATATAACCTTTCTTTCTTTAAGCCAAATATTTTATACTTGTTTTACAATTATTTTTGAAGCTATCTAACCATTTTTCAACTGTTTTCTAAACTAATTACTATTTTTCAACTATTTCACAAACTAATTTCTATTTTACAACTATTTGGCAATTATTTAAAAATTTCCGAAACTATTTAACTATTTTCAACAATATTACAATTAGTTAACTATTTTATAGCTATTTTGCAAACTAATAATTATTTTTCAACTACTTATATATTTTTAAAGTTTTCAAGCTATTTTTTTATATAAACTGGTCGGAGTTCAAACTGTTATTGATTTAAATACCCAACTGAGATAAGAATTGAAGTGATAATTCAATGAGAATTAAGGCAATTATAAATAAGTGAAGGGGAATTCAAGGAAATGTGAATAGAAAGGAAATTGATTTGGCTGATAATCAATGGAAATAAATACGTAGGATGTATGTATATTATTCTATATGCATAGTGATTTGATCCATATTCGAGCACAGAATTTCAAGATAGTTTATAGATCCGAGTGGGATTTTTCACTCGATTTTCAACGGCGAACCTGGATATGGGTTGTTGATTGGTTCTGGATATTCTCTATCATAGTTATAACTATTCAAGAAGAATGACAGTTTCTAATCAAGAAACCAGATCTTTGTCCGCACTAGGAAGTCGGGTGGACGATACTAGTTCGGAGGTGAAATTGTGTGATCGAGTGAGCGATCAGATGGGTATAGCGTACGGATGATATGTGTATATCGTACGAATTTGAACGAGTGATATTAAAAAGAGTAATAAAATTTGAATATTTGATTTTGAATAAACAAAGTTATATATCTTTGTTATATGTAAGATGAAACTCCATTTGTTAAATCTATTGCCAGAAGAAAAGGATTTTTTGAAAGTGTTTGAAGTATAAAAGGAGTTTTATACAAGTTTGAAGGATCCAAAGTTTTTAAAAATTATATTTATCTGAAAAAATATATAAAGGATCTTATAAGGATTTTGAAAAAGGTTTTGGGAACCTTTGAATTTGGAAAGGCTTTTGATTTTTGGGTAAAATCAATATTGAAATTTGGAAAGCCTAGTTTGAGAATTATCGATTTTGGGATAATCGATTTTGTGTAAAGGAGCCTTGTATGAGATCATACTAGGTGTATGATTTGAAAAATACTATATGTGTATAGTATAAAGTGTTTTGATGATGGCTCTAGGGAAAAAGGCGCTCACTGGAAATGAACTTCTCAAGAGTGCCACCGGGTGGTGCTGACTTGAGCCCCAAGTGGGGAGGGGTGGTTCTAAAACTGATCCTGTGAGGAGTCCAGAAAAAACTAGTTTCTGAGGATTATGAGTAGTGTATACCATACAGGAAGTCGTGTGTGCCGCTGAGAGCCAACAGTCAGCATTTGATTTTATATCGGTAGACTACGACCTATGGTATAACATAACGAAAGTCGTGTGTGCCGTTGAGAGCCAACAGTCTGCGTTTGGTTTTATATCGGTAGACTGCGACCTATGCAGGAGTGGAGAAGTTTCATTTCGACAGCGAAAACCAGAGGCCGTAGAGAGTTTGCAGTTACATGGACTTTCGCTGTGATGGCAACGTAACCCTGGAATGTAGCTGTGAACTGTCGTGGGATCCATGGCGTAATCGAGAGGCCGTGGAGAGCCTGCAGTTACATGGACTTTTGCTGTGATGAAACGTAACCCTAGAATGTAACTGCGACCAAGGATGGAGGTGATGGTTTCCAGAGCATTGTCACCGAAGATATTTCCTCTATTTTCAAAAGCTGTTTTCGATATTATCAATAAAATTATTTTTCAAGTATTTTCACTGGATGTTGAGAGTGAGTCTGTTAACGCTAAAATGTGAACGCTAACACCCCGGTGTGTGAAGTGTAGTTGTGAAAGCACCACCCGATAGATCGGGAAAGAATTACAAGCAAGTAATAGCAGAAAAGCAGTAAACAACAACAATTTTATAGTGGTTCGGCTTAAGGGTATAGCCTACGTCCACTCTAAGTACTTTTATTAATAATCTCGTTACAAGCTGATACAATTCTTCTCAAGTACAATATACTTCAAGCTACAAGTGATTTGGAACAAGTCTTAAGCTTCAATGTCGATTAAAGTCTTTAAATTCATGTTGAAGATGTGTGGTTTCTTCGTGAAGTTCTTTGATGTATTCCTCTAATCTTGAAAGCTCTAAGTGTTGATGAAGTTCTCAATGCAGCAAGGTAACGGTGTGTGAAGAGAATGTGCCAAAAGTCCTTTGAATGTTGGAGGTGGTTGCCTATTTATAGAGAGTTCTGATTCTGAAATTTTTGCCAAGTCCTAAACCGTGGCCGACTCAAGTTAAGCCGCAGCCGACTTAAGGTGAGTCGTGTCCGGTCTAAGGTCACCTCCGAGTCAACACCACCTCTTCTCAGTAACATGGCATCGGGCTTATATTAGGTCGTGGACGAGTTAACTTGGTAGGTCGCAAGTCACGGTCCAAATGATAAGTCCTGGATCGTGAACGAGATAACTGGGGAGCTGGATCGGTTGTGACTTGGGTCGGCAACTATTCTAGGTCGCCAGCTTGGTAGGGCATTAGATCGGTAACTCGGTCAAGTCACTGAGTCGATATCTTCTGAGTCTTAGGCCAGTACCCACGTTAGGTCGGCAACTGTTTTAGCCTTAACTCGGTATTTCTCAAGTCGGTATGCCTCTCAATCCTACTAGGTCGGTAACCCTTTGAATCTTAAGTCGGTCTCCCTTGAGTCGCTGTCCCTTCTGAGTCATTAAGTCGGTAACCATTGAGTCGCCATTCATTTTAGGTCGGCAATGAGCTAAGGCTGTTGGGTCGGTATTTATGTTGAGTCGGTAGCCTCGTTGAAGTGTTAAGTCGGCATAACCCTTAGGCCTTAGGTCGGCACCCCCTGTTGAGCCTTAGGTCGGCACCCCCTGTTGAGCTTTAAGTCGGCGTGCTTCTAACTGTTAGGTCGGAACCTCTTGATGCACTAGATCGGTGAGTCATGGTCAAGGCGGAGTTAACATTTGCCCCTCGAAGTATACGCCTAAATGTTAGGTCGTGTGCTTCGATAGCCCTTAACCCGTCCCCTCTTAGGTCGGTAGGTCGTATGCGACCTAACAGTTAGACCGTGTGTGTTGCTCCAAACTTTCCACTGCAGGGTATAAGTTAACTTTCTTCCTCTTTCTTCGTCACTTACTCTCTTGCCTGATTCCGCCATTAAAGTATTCTCAAATTCCTAGAAGCAATTTCCTTCCAACTAATCACCGATAATCTCTACCATCCATTGCGTAAGTGATTCTATTTCTCTTTCGATCGTAGATTACTTGTCGATTCATGAATCCTGTCGCTCAAACACGAATCGCCTCTTTGTGTGATGCTCCATCAAGAATACCATCGTTTTCGTAATTGGTGAAGTTTAGGTTGCTCGGTTCGATTTCGACTGATCGATGGGACGATGAAGATGGTTTACTGATTTAGGCTAGCTGATTTTGATTCGTGCTAGGGTTGCAAGGCGCTGACTTTGCAGAGGTTTCGAATTGATGTCTTGGATGATCCGAATGCATGAAATAGGATAAATGAAGTGAGAATTTTTTGGTTGAGGGAGTAGCTAACGGGTTAACAGGTTGAGCGGGGCGAGGTATTGATTCAGATACGACCTGGTGATTTTAGGGGGCTTGGCTTTTGGCTGACCCAATCCTTAAATCGTGGCCGTGCTAGCACTTGAGGGAGATCTACCGACCTAACCTTCTGCCGATCTAAGTCTTAAAACTGTGGCCGAGTTAATCCTTGGGGAAATCTGCCGATTTAACCTTCAACTGATTTAACCTTGAACCGCAGCCAAGTTAATCCCTAAGTCGTGGCCGAGTTAAACCCTTAAACCGTGACCGAGTTGGCTCTTAAACCGCTGCCGAGTTAACACTTAAGCTTTGGGCATGCTGACTTTTTGAGAGCATAGATCCACTTTGAGTTTCTAACTTGAACTGCCAAACTAAGTTGCCTAAATTTTGAACTGCCCCAACTTTAAATTTGCTTGAATCTCATTGTATTATTTCACAGATCGCATTAACTTATAAGCTGCTAACCTGCTGAAAATAACAAACAAAGAAAACCAAGGCGAAAATACTGCCATTGACTGCCCATGTCAGATGACAGATTAGTCAAGACAAGACAAGCAACTTAATTATATTGCATGAAATGTTTGTGAATCAATCAATTAAAGTTAAACATTAATGCAAAGTATCAATAATCTGAACTGATTTATCTGCATCAACATCTTACTTGCATATTTAGGCTTAAAACAATAGTCCCTGAATTTCATAACTAACAAATGCTTGCTAGTTTTCATTCCAGTTATATTTGTTCACTGCTTGATTGATTTTACACAACACTTCACACACTTTAGGAAACGTGCACCTTCATGTTTGAATACCCAGTTGTTTATGTAGAATGACTTCCCACCGAGAAGAAGAAGTGGTAACTCAAGAGGAAGAAACTTTTCCGATAGCTGTTCCCATAGAGAATCCTCCGGAGAGAACCTCGACTATTCTAACTTCGAGAGCGTTTATCCAGCTGCGCACTCAATTTGGCTTTGCTGAAAGTGATGTTCTTCTCCCTGGGCCAAGTGATACTGCTGACAATCCTCCCTATGGTTTTGTTGCAGTCAATCGCCAAATGTGCTTAAGTGGGGCGATTCCTCCTTTTAACGACTTCCTTCGAACTCATCTCCTTCGGTTGACAATCTCTCCGTTTCAACTTCATCCCAATGGCTATGCCATCTTGACGGGGTTATGTGTTTTGTTTAGAAGAACTCTTGATCGCCTACCGAGTTTTGAAGAAATTCGTTATCTGTGCTCGTTTGCAAAGAGTAAAGATCATCCTTCCCTCATTATTGTGAGAAGTGCTAGAAACCGCAAGCTCATTTCCGATCTTACTGAAAGCGTTCATGGATTTTTGAACCAGTTTTTCTTTGCCCGCTGTCCCCCAGGGTTTTATGCCATCTGGAGAGTAGGAAGTAAGATTAGTGTTTCTATTTTTTCCGTTTTGAAACTTTTTCGAGATCCGAACTTTCAGTTGCTAATTTCATTCTTTGTTCCTTTCAGCACTTCCTCTCCCTTTTAGAGACCCAATTCATAAGCAAGTTTTTGAGAGGTTGAGTGCCGTGGCCACAGAAGAGAGGAGCATAACATTTCTGTTGAGGGATGAATTTTTACATCAACATGGGCTTCTACACACTTCTCGCTCTATGCATGCTCATGAAGTTCCAACGGAAGTCCCCGATTCTCCGATAAAGACTCCTGAATCTTCGCTGGTGAAGTGCTCCACTTCTGTTGATGTTGCGGGGCCATCTGATAAACTTGCCCCGGTTATCGAGGAAGAAGAGCCTCAGGGATCCTCTCACCATTCACAAGAATCTGGTGAAAAGGCTAAGAAATCCAGTCCTGTCAAGCAAAGCAGGGACGATACCTTCGAAGGATTGAGCGACCTCTTCGCTACTTCACAAGAGATCTTCAAAGATGACCCTACTACTGCCGGGATTTCTTCTTCAGTAGTTGAAGCTACTTCTATTTTGCAACAGTCGTCGTCGACTCAAGAGTTGACGTTAACTATTACACCCACAACCACTCCCCAAATAAAGAGTGGTTCGTAGATTAATGCACGTAGTTTGCACATCACACACACTTAGAATTTCTCATCACTTCTATGCACTTATCTTCTTGTACTTTAAAGATTTCTAAAGCTTATTATTTTAATTCCAGATTCTCCTATGGGGCGCAGTGGCTCGTACTATGATGATTTCCAGCGCTACGGGAGGCGTAGCCAGTATGATTACAGGCGTTACCTTCCTTCTTACAGAGAGTCGGATGAAGAGAGGGCCATCAGGAAAGCCGACGAGAGACGAGCATATGAAGAGCGTCGCCGAAGGGAACAAGAAAGACATGATCTTCCCCATAGAGATGATGACACCCAAAAGAGAAAAGCTCATGATGAGAGAGGAAAGAGTCACATAGACGATTCTTCTAGCAAGCGGGCTAGACTTACTGAAGAAACAACTCCTTCAGCTTCTGAACATGTCCCTGCTCAATCTCCTGCTCCCGCTCGCTCCGACATTCAAGCAATCATCAACCGGCCCGCATACCAAGTCGGGCAAGGTCCTCCCACTCTTCAAAGTCGATTTCCTCAGTGGTGCTTGAGAGGGGTTCGATTTGATCTCGACTTGGTTCCCCTCGACAAACCGGCTATGCTGCGAAATCTTGATGCTGTCAGGACCGATATCGAAAGAATGTCGAACTGGCAAAAACTTGTCGACGAACTTCAGAGGGTTAACCGAGCCAATCTCGAGGCCATGCTAACAATGGAGAATGATAAGGCTGAGTGGCAGAAGACTCTTGAACAGCATGACGCCGAAATGAGAAGTATTGCTTCCTACAATGAAAAGCTGGAAGCGGAAGTAGAAAAACTTAAGGAAGAATTAGCTACTTCATCTACTTTCCATTCACAAAAGGAAAGCATGCTTCAGCAACAAGTACGAGATGCGCATGCCAGTCAAAGAGCAGTCGAAGATAAGCTTGCACACAAGGAAAAGGTCATAAAAGAATATCGTGCTGAAACTGTACAACTGCGAGAACAGACCGGCTCTCAAAGCTTGGAGATAGAGTTGTTAAAAACTCGACTTGCTATGGCCGAAAAGGAGCGCGACGAGGCTGTTGCTGGTAAACTTGCGGCCGAAGAGGCTCATCAAGCAACCAAAGCTGACATTAGCTCCACATTATTCGATTTTTATCTGCACAGCATTTTGGGACGTGGCAGCCTTGCCTTTCTAGGCTCCAAGTATGAAATCACACTGGCTGAAGTTTGGGAGGCAGCACTTGATATGCTCGGTGGTAAAGGTGCTGGATATGCTGAGTCAGCCCTTGAAGAGCATTATCTTGATGATGAGGCCCGTGCCGCTCTTGCCAAGGGAAAGGAGCAGCTTGCCAGAGTGCGGGCCGGGATGGCGGAAGAGGAGCGTTCTGAAAAAGAAGTACCGCCTACCATCTCTGAACGTCCTCTAGTTTCTCCCGAGGTGGACATTACAGGCTCTAGTGCTCATTCGCCGCCTCCTACAAAAACCGGGGTAATTACCCCTACTGATGAAGAGGCTTTGGAGGACATTGGGGCTCAGAATTATGAGATTGAACTGACGAAGCCAATATCTTCAGGTAATTTCGACATTGGTCCGATTCAGGTGGATTACCTGCTTATTCCTCAAAAATTTGATGAGCTTCTCGATTACCTCTTGAATCTCGATGAACCCATATCTCCCTTCTTTCGGGAAGATACTAACATTTTCAAATTTTCTTCTTCTGCAGTTGAAACAACAAGTGTCGTGCAGACTTCGCCTTCTCTGGTTATTCCTCCTCCATCTCTTCAGGTGACTCCTCCTTCTGCTTCACAACCTGGGTCACAAGAGGAGAAAATTGAGGCTCTTCATGGTTTGGATGACCCTATTGCTTCGCAGGAGCAAAAAGATGAGGGACTCGAAGGAGGCGAGATCTCTCCGGAGCGGACTCCTTCTGACGACGTAGTTTTGTCCGCTCTCGTTACTCCGGGGAGTGAGTCTTCTTCGAAGAAAAGGAAGAAGCATGGGACATCGAAGAGGAGGGGGAAGAAAATTATCACCACAGAAGAGGAACCGAAAATTGCACCAGTTGCACCTCCCTCCCCTTCTTCCCTTATGCCTTCAGACCAGCCTGAAAGACCTGAAAAGCTAACCACTCGGCCGGGTAAAGGGTCTAAAGGCGGCAAGAAGAAATGAAGAGTTGAGCTTTTTGATTCCTTTTTTGTGTAATGGTCGGATGTTGTGCAGGCACCGGCCCCTGCTTTTTATTTTGAAACCTGTATCTGCAATATCTGCAATTGAATAAAATGATTCTTTATTTGTACAGACTTTTGTTTGAATTTGAGAATGCATTTACTATTCATTTTTGCACAAGTTTATTTATACGATGTTGCGGTGAGCTTGTGGTATGTTGTTTGAGCGTACTTTACCGACATAGTTATACCGCTTTGTATGTAACTATACCATGTTGCCCCTATACCATGAGCTTACTGCAATATCGTATACTTTGAGGGGACTTGCTGTAACGCCCGGATTTTCGTTCTCCGAAAATTCAACATCGACACTCACTTTATCGACTGCCGAGAAATCAAAGGCCGAAAACCGAGATGTTATGGGTTTTTAAAAGAATTTACGAAAAAGAAAGAAGAGAGAAAAAGAAGAAAGAAAAAGAAAAATAGAGGGAAAAGAAGATAGACAATTTTTAGAAAACAGAGAATTAGAAAAACAGAAGATAGAAAATAGAGGGAGAAAAGAAATTTGAAAATAAGAGAATAGAAAATTTTAAAATAGAACGGGACAGAAAGGGAACAACAGAACAACAACAGAATCTCACAATTCGCAGCGGAACAACATATAATAATAAATGAATAATCTTTAAACAAAGAACTATATCAGTTATTACATTACATTTCATTACATCACATCATATCATCAGAGTGTACAACAACAACATACAACATCAAACAGTGCAGCGGAAAAGAAGTACTATATAAACTAGTAATACGCCATGCCATCCAGCTTGCCTCCAGCAACTCCAGAATATCCAGAATATCCTGATAAACCTAACTCTTAACTGCCCGTGTGGAAATTGGTGGGCACCCAGAGTTTAGGAAGGAAAACAATAAACTCCAAGTCAGTCATGTGACTGGTGTGAGAACTCAAAACAGTTTATTTATCTCTAAAATCAAAAAGAGAAATATTTTTAAATTCAATTCGCAATGCTTTTAAAAATGAGACTACCATAAGGCCTCCCGCACACACACACATGCAAACGCAGAATCGGAGGAGATTTCTCCTTATGATAGCCAAAGATGCTTGATACGCATTTAAAATAACATTTGATATTATTACTAGTGCATAGTGTATAACAAATCATTTCGAAAATAAAGATATAAATCTTAGCCAACATACGACCATTATCGTATGCCTACTATAGCTAACCATGTTCAATAGCAGGTTACCGCCACATTCCATAGCAGGTTATACAACTAAAACCGTACAAGTCACGTATTGTTTCTTTGGATTTCCAACGAATGGTCAGGCCAAGGAACTTCCCATTGCCACTGAGAATGCCTCTGGATGGACATCCCCGAGAACCAAACCGGATCTCTACCAACACAAGGCCGGGTTACTCCTAACTGAGTAACAACTGACCGAATATGCCATCCCCCGGTCCTTTGGGACCTTTTCAACCGAGCGCTCGATATCCAACATCACACCATAATAAATAGAGTGTTCTCAACATGAGTAAGTATCTGGGCTCCATACCATGATACCACCCCTTTCCAGAAGGAAATGCACATACCCTAAGGGGAGCTACAGCAACCCCTAATAACCTTGCCGCATCTTTCCTGTTTTGACCATTTCCGGGATGTGAGGCTCGACGAAGTCACGTCCACAAAAACATACTTTATACAAAAAGCCGTGCTTTGGGTCAACAAATGATCAACACAATGATCACTAAGATAGACGATCAAATAAATGATCCTATCACAATAATCAACACAATGATCATTTCAGCAACACTCAGCATGTCACATTACCAAAATGGGATATATCGCTGATAACTTCAACTATATAACCTTTGAGCTCGTGCGTCTCAAAGAAGGGTGTTAAGCAAAGAATAAATTCTCCGCCACCAACAGAAATATATTTGAAAGAAATCGGCTTTATATCTCAACTTGTAATGTCAGGCATACAATCCATACAAGTCTGTTCCGGGCTCGAACAGAACCGAAGGCACTTACAAAGAAGTCCTTGCAATCCGGATATTCACAATCCTGATCGGATTCACCATCACATATGGAGAACTCAATACCGGAGCAACTCGGTGCAGAGTCAATCGATAGTTCATCCTATCGCTCTCGCAAATATCCGGTCTTCAACACCGATCTTCAAATGCGATTCACAACGACGTATCACATATTCGGAGTGGGTTATACGACCCCATGGTCCTTTCCCGGTTAACCCGAATAGTGAGCGCTTATTCAAAAATAAGTGTGCATTTCAAATTCAATCAATTCACATCAAATACCCATTTAAAGGGAAATGTTGATAGTCGGTTATTGAACTATCAATTGATATGCATACATCACCAGATTCCAAATAATTTTCCAAATTATTTATTTTCCAAAATATCTTTACAAGATATTTAATTTCAACACTTCAAAAATAAATCAATATTTATTTTCAAACAAATTCCACTTTCACATATAAATTCCTTAGTGAATTTATATTTCCAAAATATCCATGCATATGCGATTTCAATAATTCATTTCAATTTATCCTCAAAAAGATAAATTCTAATTATTCACTTCATATTGGAAAACATTTCCATACTTATTTATTTATAAGTAATTCACAAATCTTTTTATTTTCAATACTTAGAAAATATTCAATATACTTAAATCGGATTTAAGTATATATTTCATTCTTTAAGGGAAATCATTCTCTTAAAACATTTTTATTTGGGCCAAAACAAATGTTGCGTAAAACATCGTTACGACAACCCAAAATCACTAGTATAGGGATTCGAAATTAAATAGATATATAAATCCCAATACTATTCTAAACATTTCCTTTCGGAAATTATTTACTATAACAACAGTGTTATAGTCCACCATTTCCTTTTATTTCTCGAAAACGTCTATTTCAACAATAAATGTTGAAATCTATGGTTTCGAATCTCAACACCTTTTAAAACATCGTTAGATCGTTTTAATTCTATTTAAAACATCATATCTAAAACAATTTCTTTAACGTATTATTCACTATTCAAAAACGTGAATATACTACCTTAACAAATTTCATCATTTCTATTCACTTTAACTTAAAGGATTATTCACTGTTCAAAATGTGAATATAACTCTATCTCTAAGTTATAACAATTAACTTATCAAAATAAGTCATTTGCGGATTTATAAAACAACGTTTATAAATTCCGTTTCTATTTATTTATAAAAACTTCCTTTTTATAAATTCCTTTATTAACCTATTCCAGTTTATAACTCAATTATAAACTACAAGTTCATATTATAAGTTAATTACTTATAAAACGATTATTTTACAAAAATCGTTCTTTTAAAGACTTTCCAAATCATAAATCTTATAACTTATAAGATTCATTTATTTAACCAAATCTATTCTTTAAATAATTTCACCAAATTTATAAATCTTACTATTTATAAATTTCATTTATAACTTCACAGTTTATAATCCTATAAATTTCATTCTATTATGAAATTCATTCTCACATCATTCAAACACTTATAAAACTTGTTTTATAATGTCTATATTTCAATTTATAAATATCCATTTATAAATCTTTTAATATAAATCAATTTATATTATTATTTAAAACGTCTTTAAATTACTTTATAATATCACTATTTCGATTTATAAAATAATCAAATTTTATAAATCCTATATTTAAACTTTTAATAATAAGTTCAAAAATCCAGTTTAAACTATTTTATAAAAACATTATTTCATATTTCCCAAAAATCAGCTTTTAACTGTATTTCTAAAAATCAGCTTTTTAACTATATTTCACAAAACCCATAATTTTATAACTTTAAAAAATTATAGCGTTTAATTATTTAAAATGGATCAATTCCAAAAATAAAGTATATTTTCAAAAATCACTTTAAAAATCATTTTAAAAATCCCAAAATCTGGGTCCAATGATGCTACACACCAAATAGTCAAACACGACTAACAACGATATCATATATCAATATGACAATCCATCAAATATCAAAATATCTGAAATAAAATAAAAACTGTTGAGGAATCCAGTTGGATCCCTCCAACCTGTTTCCTGCATCCAAAAACATTAGCACAATACCAATTTCGCTCCAGTACGAAATTATCGCGGTATATGTTCTTATTTAATATTATCCGCTTACTAACGGCGTAATAGGGTCTCATCCGCTAAACAAAAAATGCGGGAAATCAACAACTGCAATATATACATATGCCAATATATATATATTGATATTATATATATAATACCAATTTCACTGTTTATGAAATATTCGCGGTATATGTTTTTATTAAATAACATCCGCTTACTAACGGCGCATAATGTCTATTTTAACAATCAATAATTTACAGTCATCATTCAAACATGCATTCAAATATTTTAAATCTAACTATTTAAAATAAAATCGAAATCTATTCGATTGAGTGAGAAATTCTCACCTTGGTTTTAATTTCCGTTTAAGCTTTTATTTCGAATAAAATTAAACGCGCGTTTAATTTTACCCGAAATTCTCACTAACTCCAAACGACTCCAAACCAACTCCATCGCGTAGTGCTCGTCCATACGATTCCAACGCAACTGAGTTTGCATTTTTTCGACCTCGTATGAAAAAGTTATGAATTTTACAAGATTGTACATGTTTTTATAACTAAATTTCAACATAACTTTAAAAATTATAACCTAACTCAACTACAGCCGTTAGATCTCAATCCAAGGCCTCTCCCTTTTCTTCCCCACTCACGCAAAAGCTTCCAGGAACCAACGTAGCCGCCGAACCCATATGTAGAACTAGGGTTACATAATACTGCAAACACACTCGACTAGAACTCGATCGGGGAACTCCATTGCGAAGAGCACGACGCAAACTACCCACGCCTACCACCATGGCCAACTCGACCCCACCCCCTACTCTCGAAGTGCGTGCGAAACTGTAGAGAACGGCCACATCTTGCTCCTCCATCGTCGCTCCATTCCCGATCATATCCGTATGGATTTAAAGCTCATCTCGTGCTCTTCGATTCTTTAGTTAACAACTTTGGCCAATTCTTGATGGATTGGAAGAAATCGAGGAGGGAATGAGATTGAATTCTGGCCATCTATCTTGTTAGTGGCGGCTAGGTCAAAATTATTAGGGTTTTGTTATTTTTTTTAATTTATGAAGATGATGTTGTATTTATAGAAAAGCTAGCGTAAACACTATTCATCCCGGGAATTCCGAACTCCGATTTAGACGCCGTAACCAGCGTACCTAGGGTTTATCCCGCGTTCCGGACACAATGGAACAGGTTTCGGAAGCTAATTCGGAAGTATGTGCGAGTTATGGCTGTAAACGCTCAATTTAAATTAAACCGATTTAAGCGATTTTCTAGGCGTTTTAATTTGCACCGGACAAACGGTAAATCCAAATGACTTGAAATTTGAAACCTTACAATAATATCACATTACGGATCCGATGAAACTGGTTTCTTCGAATTCCGAGACTTTTTGAAAAATGGCTATTTTGACTCGTCAAATTTAAATTAAAAATAAATCGATGCGTTTCGAGCTGCCACGATCAAACGATAGCTCCGATTGACACGAAATTTGAAATCCGGTAATAACTAACTATTACGGATCCAATGAAACTGGTTTCGTTCAATTCTGAGACTGTCCAAAAATTGACTATTTTACAGTCGATTATTAAATATTAAAATATTCAATTTTCACAAATTAACTTTTAATTCGATTTTAAAAGTTCTAAAATATTTCTATAACTCCAGTATCATTAAATAAAATTTTACAAATCATTTTCTATCATATTTAACTCTATTTTCAATTATTTCCATAATTTAACATTTTAAATTATCGATTAAATTATTCAATTAAATCCAATAATTCAAATAAAAATTTATTTGACTTATAAATTCACTTATTAATATTTAAAATTAATTAAATATTCAAATTTAAATTTATAAAAATTCTGGGTCGTTACACTTGCACTCTCATTTTCTAAAGAATAATTACTTCATTCTCGAAGAGAATTTTCGTAGAGTGCAACTTCCTTTATATAAGTTTTTACGCTTTGTCCTTCGAAGAAATCACTCTTTCCTTTTGCGTATGTATATATTTTGCCAAGTGAATTCTTCTATGTGGCAAAGCGGACCTCTGAATGTACTTTAACCTTCTTCCCCCTTCTTCTTTTTTTTTTTTTTTTTTTAGAATAGGTAAGTCGCTCTTCCTTTGAAAGTTAAAGTACGCTCTTGATGAGGATTTTTCTTTTTTCCTTTTAATAAAAATTTGTGCCTCTGAGGAGAGATTTTTTCACGTTTCAACACTTGGAAGTTTTATTTCAATCTTGGTGAAACGTGTTCCTCCAAAGAGTTGTGCCTTTGAAGAAAGCCTTTTCACGCTTCAGCACTTGGAAGTTTTATTTCAATCTCGGTGAAACGTGGGCTTCTGAAGAGGTCTTTCTTTTTAATTGTGTCCCCGGGAGGGGGTTGTACCTCTGAGGAGGGATTTCTCACGTTTCAACACTTGGAAGTTTTATTTCAATCTTGGTGAAACGTGTACCTCCAAAGAGTTGTGCCTTCGAAGAAAGCCTTTTCACGTTTCAACACTTGGAAGTTTTATTTCAATCTCGGTGAAACGTGGGCTTCCGGGAAGGTCTTTATCTTGTTTTGCATTTCAACTTTGGTGAAGTGAAATTCCGAAGAGCGGTTACGACACTTCAACTCCTGGTGAAATGGGCCTCCGAAGAGGGTTTTTATTTTGTTTGCATTTCAACTCTGGTGAAGTGAAATTCCGAAGAGCGGTCATAACACTTCAACTCCTGGTGAAATGGGCCTCCGAAGAGGGCTTTTATTTTGTTTGCATTTCAACTCTGGTGAAGTGAAATTCCGAAGAGCGGTCTTAACACTTCAACTCCTGGTGAAATGTGCCTCAGAGAGGGTTTTCATCGCCTGGAAGTTACTCTCTCATGGTTGGAGGGTCATGACTCCTCCAATCTTTTTTGTTGAGTAGAGAACTTTCTTTTTTGTGGCGTATGACCCATTAGAGGTCTTTATCCTCCGAAGAGTCGTGCCTCCGAAGAAGACTTGTGCTGCCGATGATAGCTTTGGTTGTTCCTCTGTTCACTTGCTTATGCCTTTTCAATGATCCTCTGCCCCCCCCTTTTTTTTTACAAGTAACTTGTTTAATCCAAGGAAGTGTGCTTCATTGTCAGGCAATTTCGTGAGAACGAGCACTAGCTTTTTAATTGGATGTTTGTTTGTTCAAACGATCTCAATTTATTATTAAAGACTCGTTTCTGTCGAAATCATAGGCTGTTCAATTGAAGTACTTCCTATCAAGGATTTGAATTCGGGGCTCTTGTGACTTGAAATTAGTCGAGAATCATTTGGTCTTTTTATGTGCAAGTTTCACTTCCATTGTCTGCAAAAATTCAAATCGACATTTCAGCAATTACATTCTATGTACCTTTTATGTCGAGAATAAAGCAAACATGTAATAATAATAAGGAACACAAGATTTATAGTGGTTCGGCCATGAAATTGGGCCTACATCCACTTTATATTCTTTCATTATTTACTTGCATCAGTTTTACAATTGCTTTCAATTACAAGAATCATACATTCATAATTCTTTTTACAATGTTTCAACAAAATTTTCAAGTAAAGTATGGACGCAAATGGTTGCTGTTCCATGCCCTTGGAATTTGATCTCCATCAACAGTGGTGAGTTTGAATGTGCCGTCAAGAAGCTTCTGACCTATTACATACGGTCCTTCCCAATTTGGCCCAAACACACCCGTCGCTGTCATAATTCTCTTCAGGACTAGGTCTCCAATCTCAAAGCTGCGTTGGCGAACTTTGGAATTAAAATGTCTGGCTATTCTTTGCTGATGAGCTGCAATTCTGAGATTGGCCTCATCTCTTTTTTCATCAAGGAAGTCTAGCGCTTCAAGCTGTAGCCTTTCATTTTCTGCTTGATTGAAATGGATTCTTCTGTGTGAAGGGACCTCTGCTTCAACCGGAATCATTGCTTCCGATCCGTATGCTAACGAAAAAGGAGTATGCCCAGTCGCAGTTTTGTGAGTAGTTCTGTATGCCCATAGTGCAAGTGGTAGTTTATCGACCCAACCACCTTTTGCTCTTTCGAGTTGCTTTTTGATGGTTGATTTGATGATCTTTTTCACTGCTTCCACTTGCCCGTTTGCCTGCGGATGAGCTACTGCCGAAAAGCTTTTCTGGATTTTGAATCGTTTGCAAAAATCCTGGAATTCCTCGCTTTCAAACTGAGTACCATTGTCTGTGATTATTTTCTGAGGCACACCGTATCTGCAAATGATATTCTTGGTCACAAAGCTTATCATTTTCTTAGAAGTGATAGTAGCCAATGGTTCAGCTTCAGCCCATTTAGTAAAGTAATCAACTGCAACAATAGCATATTTAATCCCTGATTTGGCAGTTGGTAGCGGCCCAATGAGATCCATTCCCCAAATCGCAAACGGCCATGGACTGACCATCTGTGTGAGTTCGGTAGAAGGTGCTCTAGGAATTTTGGCAAATCTTTGGCATCTGTCACATTTTCGGGAGTAATCTGCAGCATCTCGATTAATTTCTGGCCAAAAATATCCGTATCGGAGAATTTTCTTTGCTAATGTTTGACCACCTGAATGATCACCACATTCTCCTCCATGCACCTCAGCTAGGATTGTTTTGGACTCTTCCCGGGATACACATCGAAGCAATAGCATTGAGAATCCCCGTCTGTACAATCGGCCGTCTTGAATTACATAGCGAGAGGCTTTCCTTAGTAGCTTTCGTCTTTCTATCGAATTTTCTGGCAGAGAACCTCTGAGTAGGTAGTCCAGTATTGGAGTCATCCATGACTCTTGTTCTTGAGATACATTCATAATCCAGTCTATATCCATCTCGTCTATACTTGGTGCTGAAAGGACTTCTACAGGGACCAATCCCAATAGTTGAGCTTCACCAGAACTTGAATACTTTACGAGGGAATCTGCCTTCATATTCTCTTCCCGAGGAATGTGGCTTATTGAATAGTGATCGAGTTCACATAGGAGTTCCCAAGCCTTTGACAAGTAGGAAGGAAAGTTTCCACCTTTTGTTTGAAATTCCTTCTTGACTTGGCATACAATAAGCTGAGAATCACTGAAGATCTGTAATGCTCGAATGTTTAGCTCTTTAGCGATTTTCAGACCTGCAATAAGAGCTTCATATTCTGCTTCATTGTTTGTTGAAGGAAATTCCAATCTTAGTGCATAACATAATGATCGACCTTCAGGAGTTTCAAGTACCACTCCGGCTCCAGAACAGTAGTCATTTCTTGCGCCATCAACATACATCTTCCACTGGATTGGGGAATCACTGATCGCTTCATCCTCACCATTATCCTTCTCTGTGAATTCTGCAATGAAATCAGCTAAAGCTTGTCCGTTGATTGCTTTTCGGGGGTGATAAGTGATGTCATATTGACTGAGTTCAATGTTCCATTTTAGAAGGCGACCCGAAGTTTCAGGGCAAAATAGGACTTGCTTTAGAGGTTGATCAGTAAGTACCATGATAGGATGAGCTTGGAAATATTGCCTCAGTTTCCTTGATGCAACTAGTAGGCAATAGGCGAGTTTTTCCAACTTGGAGTAATTCAGCTCTGCCCCAGTGAGTCTTTTGCTGATATAGTAAACCGGATGTTGAATCCTTTTGTCTTCCCGTATCAGCGCTGCACTTAGAGCATGAGATGATACTGCCAAGTATATAAGAAGATCCTCACCATTGCCTGGCCTAGAAAGTATTGGAGGCGTTTCCATATGACGGATCAACTCATCGAAGGCTTTTTGGCATTCGGAATTCCATTCAAAATTCTTCTTTCCTTTCTTCAGGGCGTCAAAGAATGGGATGCATTTATCAG
Organism: Allium cepa; assembly: GCA_030765085.1. Lineage (NCBI taxonomy): Eukaryota > Viridiplantae > Streptophyta > Magnoliopsida > Asparagales > Amaryllidaceae > Allium > Allium cepa. The sequence goes on along the minus strand of CM060942.1, from coordinate 310,639,068 downwards.
TGGCTTTGGAAATGAACCGACTCAGGGCGGCGACCTTTCCGTTGAGACTCTGCAATTCCTTCTTCGTTCTAGGAGCTTTAACTTCTTTTAAGGCAGTAATTTGAGCTGGACTAGCCTCAATGCCCCTAGCACTAACAATGAAACCTAAGAACTTTCCGGACTCGACCCCAAATGTACATTTCAGAGGGTTAAGCTTCATTCTGTATTTCCGGAGGACTGCGAACATTTCTGCTAAGTGTTCAATGTGATCCGCTGCTTTCTTAGACTTCACTAACATGTCGTCGACGTAGAATTCCATAGTTTTGCCCAATTGCGGTTTGAACATAGCATTAACAAGTCTTTGGTAGGTTGCCCCTGCATTTTTCAATCCGAAGGGCATAACTTTGTAGCAATAAAGACCAACATCGGTGATAAAGCTCGTGTCCTCCTGATCAGGTTCATGCATCATGATCTGGTTGTATCCGGAGTAGGCATCCATGAAAGACAACAACTCATGCCCCGCTGTTCCATCTACCAGTTGGTCGATCCTGGGCAAAGGGAAGCAATCTTTGGGGCAAGCCTTGTTTAGATCAGAAAAATCGATGCACACTCTCACTTTCCATTAGCTTTCTTGACCAGCACAGGATTTGAAACCCAATTCGGATATGTAGATTCTTTGATGAAGTTATTTTCCATGAGTCGATCAACTTCTTCTTTTAATGCTGCTGACCTTTCTGGACCTTGGGTTCTTCTTTTCTGTTTAACTGGCGTAAACTTTGGGTCAATATTCAGAGCGTGTACTGCAACTTCTGGAGATATTCCACACATATCGGCATGAGTCCAAGCAAAGACATCCAGATTTGCTTTCAGGAAAGATATCAAGATATTCTGAATTGACACATTAAGCTGTGAACCCACATTCAACACCTTATTTGGGTCCTTCGGGTCAACAGGTACCGGAACTGTCGTTTCCACCGGTACCACTCTATTCTCCCCTGCACTGGCTTTTCTGGGATCCATTTCTTTCCGTACCCCGCTGTGCTCGCCAGTGCAGGGTCCGCCCCGTAATTGCTACAAGGCTGGTTCCTTGATGCGGACTGGGGTTGCCGCATCCTTTCCCATTTCTCTTTTTCTTGACTCTCGCAGTTCTGTCAAATAGCACTCTCGCGCAGCATTTTGATCCCCTTTTATAACTCCTACTCCATTGTCAGTAGGGAATTTAATAGTGAGGCACCACGGGGCTAGGATAGCTTTGAATGCTGCGAGTGTTGGACGGCCAAGAAAAGCATTATAAGCAGAAAACTCATCGACAATCACAAATGTTTGCTTGCGGACCACTTTCCTTTCTGCTTCCCCAAGTTCTACAAGCAGATCGATGGTCCCTATTGGTTGCTTTGGCTCCCCAGTGAAGCCAGCGATCTTCTGTGATGAGGCTTGTACATCGATCATAGGGATTTTCATCTGGTCAAATGTCTTCTTGAAGAGGATATTACATGATGCTCCGCAGTCGATGAGGACTCTTCTGACAATGGCCGGTCCAATACCAGCCGAGATGACCAAGGAATCTAGGGTAGGAGCTTCTATACCTGTGGAATCTCTGGCTCTGAAAACAATATCATCGCTGAAAGTTTTCTGTTGTTTCAGGGGCGTAGTGTCTCCTAAAACAAAGACGTCTTCTTCGGCTGGAGCATATTTCAAAGCCCTGGAATATCTCTCCATCTCACCCCAGCTCTTGCCAGCTGGGTGAGGCCCTCCTGTAATGACATTGATAACGGGCCTTCCAGATTCATGTCCCGTAGCTTTCTCACCTGTCCTAGGCTGATGAACAGGAACCTGTTGCCCCTGACTTGACGATGCAGGATTGTTGCTATTCTTCTTCACAAATTGCTGCAGTTTGTTTTCTCTTAGCAACCCTTCAATCAGATTTTTCAACTGGCGGCATTCATCAGTCTCATGACCGGGTTGATTGTGGAAGCGGCAGAATTTCCCACTCTGTATGGCTTTTTTCTCGGTTCTCAAAGGGATAGGTTTAGGGAAATCGACGGAATCTTTAGTGGCAAGGTAGATGTGCTCCGGCGTATGTGATAATGGAGTATATTCTGATGGCTTGAAGGATCGGGGCTTCTTCAGATTACCCTGTTTCTTCCCATTATTATTCTCCCTTTTTTGCCCCACCGATTCATTCTTGCGTGGAGCGACAGTGTTGTCTTCTGCTTTCCCCAACACTGTCTTTACTGGTAAAGGACGGCTTTCCAAGCGAATGAATTCATCTGCTTTTTTGTAGAACTTTTCGAGAGAGGTTGGCTCCTTCATATTTAACCATTTCCCAAATTCGCTTGACTTATCAATAGCCCTCATCAGATAAGTCAATATCATTCGTGGTTCAGCATTGTCCACCTCAGCCAGCGCTATATTAAAGCGGTTCAAGAAAGATCTGATAGACTCACCAGGATTCTGCTCTAAACTCGACAGTGACATGATGTCCTTGGCCTTCGAAGCATATAGTCTAAACTGCTCCTTGAATTTTCTGGTCAAGTCTGAAAACTGATCGATAGATCGGACTGGCAACTTGGTGAACCATAGTAGAGCCACACCTTCCAGGTATACGGGGAAATATCGACACTTTATTTCGTCAGAGGCTCTAGCACCTGTCATGTGCCAATCATATTTATACAAGAATTCATTCGGATCACTTGTCCCTTTGTAAGCCGGAATAGTCGGAGGGACAAACTTCCTTGGAAATTCCGCCTTTAAGATTTTGTCAGTAAACGGAGTTTTACTTGGGGCGAAACCCCATTCCTTCTCATCTTCAACCCTTTGCATACTTTCTTTCATGATTTGCCGGACCATTCCAGAAAGATATTCCTCATCATGCCGAGTTCTAGATCCACCAGCCTCAGGAACTGCCTGCTCAAAGGGACTAGTAGCCCTTTTAGGAGCATTCCTTTCATTAACATCATGAACGTTGCCAGCATAGTTCCTTTCATTACCAGCCGGTTGATTGTTTGCCCCAAGTAAGTCGTTTAACTTATTCAGAATCAGAGCATTCTGGGCACTTTGAGCCTCTAATTGTGCATTTTGGGCGTTTATCTGCTGGTTTAGCCCTAGAATCACAGCATCCAACTCCGCTTTCGTAACTCCAACAGACGGAGTGGGTTGATTAGGTACAGGGGAAGCGGAGGTTCCCTCTTGAATGTTTCCAGATCTGACAGATCTACTTTTCCTTCCAGGAGCCATAATCTCAGATAGACTTCTGGTTTTTAAGGAAATTCTTTCTTCAAATCTCTGTGAAGCAATGATGACAGTTTTCCTGAGTTCAATTCTCAGTGAAAGCACCAAAAATGTTAACGCTAAAATGTGAACGCTAACACCCCGGTGTGTGAAGTGTAGTTGTGAAAGCACCACCCGATAGATCGGGAAAGAATTACAAGCAAGTAATAGCAGAAAAGCAGTAAACAACAACAATTTTATAGTGGTTCGGCTTAAGGGTATAGCCTACGTCCACTCTAAGTACTTTTATTAATAATCTCGTTACAAGCTGATACAATTCTTCTCAAGTACAATATACTTCAAGCTACAAGTGATTTGGAACAAGTCTTAAGCTTCAATGTCGATTAAAGTCTTTAAATTCATGTTGAAGATGTGTGGTTTCTTCGTGAAGTTCTTTGATGTATTCCTCTAATCTTGAAAGCTCTAAGTGTTGATGAAGTTCTCAATGCAGCAAGGTAACGGTGTGTGAAGAGAATGTGCCAAAAGTCCTTTGAATGTTGGAGGTGGTTGCCTATTTATAGAGAGTTCTGATTCTGAAATTTTTGCCAAGTCCTAAACCGTGGCCGACTCAAGTTAAGCCGCAGCCGACTTAAGGTGAGTCGTGTCCGGTCTAAGGTCGCCTCCGAGTCAACACCACCTCTTCTCAGTAACATGGCATCGGGCTTATATTAGGTCATGGACGAGTTAGCTTGGTAGGTCGCAAGTCACGGTCCAAATGATAAGTCCTGGATCGTGAACGAGATAACTGGGGAGCTGGATCGGTTGTGACTTGGGTCGGCAACTATTCTAGGTCGCCAGCTTGGTAGGGCATTAGATCGGTAACTCGGTCAAGTCACTGAGTCGGTACCTTCTGAGTCTTAGGCCAGTACCCACGTTAGGTCGGCAACTGTTTTAGCCTTAACTCGGTATTTCTCAAGTCGGTATGCCTCTCAATCCTACTAGGTCGGTAACCCTTTGAATCTTAAGTCGGTCTCCCTTGAGTCGCTGTCGCTTCTGAGTCATTAAGTCGGTAACCATTGAGTCGCCATTCATTTTAGGTCGGCAATGAGCTAAGGCTGTTGGGTCGGTATTTATGTTGAGTCGGTAGCCTCGTTGAAGTGTTAAGTCGGCATAACCCTTAGGCCTTAGGTCGGCACCCCCCTGTTGAGCCTTAGGTCGGCACCCCCTGTTGAGCTTTAAGTCGGCGTGCTTCTAACTGTTAGGTCGGAACCTCTTGATGCACTAGATCGGTGAGTCATGGTCAAGGCGGAGTTAACAGAGTCTGCTAAGTACTTGTAGATTTTCAGTCTTACGCCTGATCAACGTATGACCGAATTTCTATGAGAACAAGGATGGACTGGTTGAGACATCGAGTTATGAAAAAGTATTTTATAAAGAGCTATTTTATTAGTATGATGTGAATTTAAAAGCATTTCTTTAAATAAAAGTGTTGGAATTTTGGAAAAATAAAAGGAAATCCGAACTAGAATTTTTATGAAGTGATTTTGTAATTAAAATCAAATATTGATTTAGAAATTGGAAGAAAGCTAATTGGTCAAATAAATTATTTGTTAAAATATATTAATAAAATTCGACTTGGGTAAATAAATGGATTGTAAATTAATAACGGAGTTTTAAAATGACTTCGAATTGTAAATAGAATTCGACTTGGATTTAATAATGAATTAAATAAGAAGAGAGGTGTTGTCGTACGAAATGAAAATAAATTATAATAAACAGGGTTTGAGTTGCAAACAAAACCCAGGTAAGTATTAGTTAAATGAGTCGTGAATGAATTGAATTTGGGAATTTAATTTATAATGACTAATCAAATGAATTTGTAGATTGAAATGAGAGTTGAATGAAATAAAATCAAGTTAAGGTGAAAAGAAAATTTATCTGCAAATGATGTAAGCTCAAGTTATGAAGTTGAAATAATTTGAAGAAAGTAAATTAACTTAAGCTAAATTAATAGAAGTAATTAAAAATTGACTTTGAATCAATTGAATTGAAAATGAGCTTGTTTGGATTAAAAATCAATGGAATGTAAAAAATTGAGTTGCAAACCATTAAAATTGAATAAAATGGCTTATGAATTGGTTGAAAGCAATTGTATTAGCTTTAAAAATTATATAAATCTCATATGGAAAGCGTTTTGGTGCTTGTTATTTATGATATACATGTGTTTAGCTATTGAAAGTAAGTGAAATGCTAATAAATTTTCTGTATATGGCACTTACATATTTAAATTGAGTAAGTACAGGTACCTGAAGGCTGTTTGACTGGATTTGGATTGCACTAAATGCTAAAATAAATTAGCTGCTTGCTTAAAATGCTAAATAAGGTACGCCTACGCAATAAAAATAGGAAATATGAACTATTTTTGCTTTTTTCGACCGGGTGGGTCGATGTATATATATTTATATCTCTTGCCAAATTGCAAAAGCTCCTTCGTACAAAGGAGACTCTGCCAAAACGAACTTGTATGGACGAATGTTTGATATTACATTTCTAGTTACACAACCGATATCTATGAACGTGTTATCTACTTGGTGACGGAGAAAGTAACTTCTCTTAGCATAGCACCCATTCTTGAGACGTAAGAGCTCTGGAGTTATAGGTTTGTAGAAATCAGTTGTGCGACCATGGACTGGCAGTGTGACATTCAAAGGAAGATGATGTGCTATATGAAAGGTAATCGTTACCTCGGGTCTCACACCCGGAAATGGCCAAAACAGGGTAGGTGCAGCAAGGTATGTGGTTCGCAACCATTATGGTATGATCATCCCCTTCTAGATATATTTATTCCCATTATGACGTTTGGGTTTTAAATTATTGTGGACGTTTAACGACCTGTACTTTTGACTATTGTAAGTTATTAAATTTAATGAAATTATTGGGTGAATATGGGTAAAAATATAATGATTTGTTACTATTAACTTATTAGATAATTAAAATTGTTTGAATTTAATATTGGGAATTATTTGGATAACTGAATTTTGGATTTAATGTGATTAAAAACGGTATCAAAAATTGATTCAAATTTAATCCAAATATGAATAAAGATTGTTGATATTTAAAAATGGATTTAAATGTGAATAATTTAAAATTTAAATTTTATATTTTAATTAACAAGAGAAAATAGCCATTTTGGCCAATATCTCGGATTTCGACGGATCCAGTTTCATTGGATCCGAAATAATGAATTATTGTTGGATTTCAAGTTTTGTAGTGTTCAGACTTGTCTTTTGGCTGTGCGAGCTTGAAATGCGTAGAATTTAAATTTAAAATTTAAATAAATAGTTCGATTTGAAAAGCTATCTTTCGCATACGATCGAACTAGACCCCATGACTAGTTTCATTGCGTTCGGAATGAGGGTAAAACATTATAAACACCAGGCGACACTCGTCATTTGGAGTTCATGTTTTCGCTGGCCATTGGATCAGATATTTTCTTATTGCTATAATATTTATATATAGCTATAATATATATATATATATATATTAATATAAAATATCTCAACATTTCCTTGTTTTCAGCCATACTGTCGCTTCTTTTTCATTCCTCCCCTCTATTCTAATTGAGATTGAACAGTTCAAATTAAAAAAAACATCACAGCCAATCGAAAAAAATGGCCGCATCTGAGTGGCGAACACGTGTATTCCCTGGAGGGGGGATGTGACGACCCGAAAATTTTAACAATTTAAATTGGAATAATTAACCGATTTTAAATATTTAAAAGTTAATTTTAACTTGAATTTCAGATATCAATATTTACTTGATAATTAAATCATTGAATTATATGGTTTAAATATTGAATTTAATAATTGAAATTGGGTAAATTGTTGAATCTGAAATTCTAAGCCTGTTTAAAATAATTTGAAGGCCTATAAATTTTTTAATGATGATACTGAAGATAATAGAATGAATGAAATTTAATTTAAAGGTGATTTGTTCAGTTTTGAAATTATATCGTTTAAATTGAATTTAAAAATAGCCTTCCGAGACACAGTCTCGGAATTCGACGAAACTAGTTCCATTGGGTCCATAATAGTTAGCTATTATCGGATTTCAATTTTCGTAACAATCGGAGTTGTCGTTTGACCCTGGCAGCTCAAAACGCTTGGAGCTATTTAATCAATTTAATATAAAATTGATCGTTGTCTTCTGTAACTCACGCAAATGATTGAATTAGCTTCCGAAACAACCTTCATTGTGCTCAGGACGCTGGTAAAACCTTATAATCGCCTAGCGGCATTCCTTAAGAGGTGTTTAAAATTTTATTTGGCGACTAACGAGACATTTGAAGTTTTATATAAAAAAAAATTAAATTTAATTAAAACTAGTTCTCGTGTTCAAGAAGCTATCCCAAATTATATCTGTCCCCGTCCTTTCTTCAATCTAAAAGCAGAATAATCGAACTCAGAATAAAAAAAGGGAGAAACAAAATGGCCGTCGTGCTCCCTCTCTCTCTCTCTCGTCTCTCTCGTCCTCAACTTAAAAAAATATAATAACAAAAATGGCCGAAGCCCTCGAAGAATAATGGCAGCGCAGTCACGATTGATTGGTGGGTTCGAATTCAGATCTAGGGGGGCGAGCTTGAGCACGACCGCGTGAGGGAGTGTCGTATCGATAGAAGGGGGTCGAAGCAGGTAGCGACGTCGTTGCGTTTGGGAAGTCGCGAGCTTTCGTCGGCAATCGAAGGGGCTCTCGTTCTAGGGTTCTCGAACAGGCAGTGGCATTGAATCGTCGAGGTGAGATTTTCTGCCCTATCTAATTTAACTCCATTAATGTTTATGCAGAAAGAAAAAAAACTACATTCAAATTGGTTTGTTTACAACAATTTTATAATAGGTCAATTTCAACATGTTTCAGATGTGATTTAGTTAATGGAATTAAATCAAGGATTAATTATTTGAGGATGGTTAAATAGTTAATCTAATTGGTTTAAGGAGTAATTAATTAATTTATTAAGATAATTAATTAAAGGTTGATAAATTTGTGTAATAAATTTTAAGGATTGATTTGTTAATGTGATAAGTAAGTTAAGGTAATTCAAGATGATTAATTTATTTAAAGTTGAATTATGAAATGAAATTAATTCAAGACAATTACATAAGTAATTTAAGGGTTCATTGGTTAATGTAAATAATAAACCAAAGAATAAATAATATGATAATTTAAAGGATGATTAAATAATTGAGGGTAATTACTTAAGTGGGAAAGATAGATGATAAATTAATTCTATCGATTCAAGTAATAGCTAAGGTGAGTAATCTCACGCTTCTGGACTTTTATTTAAATTTAAATTGTTAAATTTAAATGATTGGTTGAATGGTTGAAATTGAATTGATGTGCTATATTATATAGTAATATATAGTCTATATAGGAATGGGTGATATTCTATGATGAATATTTTTGGAAATTGGACGATTGAATGCTGTGGTTTGATTCAATATTTCGGTATCCAGAGTTATCGAAATATATATAAAATTGGATTTTTAAAAGAAACTAAATGGTGAACATTCGAAAGTGAAATAATTATAGGATAAAATAAAAATGAATTGGAAAGAAATAGAAGTGATATTTAAAGACTGGAGTTAAATTGTAACGTAGAGATTTAAAACATGTTCTAAATCCAAGTTAAATCTAACAAATAAAGTTTTAAAATATTAAGTGTTTTATATAACTTGAATGTCAAAGTGCAATTGTAAATTGAATTGAATTTAAAAATAATTTTGGTTTCAAATTCCTTTGAGCTCCCATTATAAAAAGAGAAATTAAATCAGATTAGAATAAATGGAAATGTAAATGAGAAATCATTAATTTATATAATTAATGATGTAAATAGAAATTGATCACTTAAGAAAATAAATCAATATAAGCGACTTATGAGAAGTTAACTAATATAAGTAATTAAGGATTAATGTAATTAATATTGATAAGTAATTTATGAAGCAATTAGGAATACTTATTGATTGGGATTAAGGATAATTAATAACGTGAAATTAATTAAAGATAATAATTGAATTTAATTGGAAAATAATTAATCCAGGGTGATTAATCAAGATGAATAGTGATGGGTTGACCAATTAATTGATTTGGAATTAATTAACGTTAAATGAAGGAATCTAAGTGATTAAGGTTTGAAATTCAATTGGAATCAATTGAATTGATTTGTACGTGCTTAAGCTTTGTTTGTGGATGATTGAATGGTATTGGATGTTTTGGATGAGTTGATATCTCTGATATGAAATGTTGTGTATTTCATTTGGATAACTTGGGTTAGGATGACATGAGACTCGAAGAGTCCGGGGTCGGGTATTAGGAAAATACCCGAAACCACGTCAAATTTTTATAAATTGATTTGTAAAATCAATAGGCTGTAATGAAATGATTTAAGTAAATTGGATTATTTTATCTAAGTTTGGTACTTAGAAATTTATATGTGTAATAAGCATTTGTCTATAGCAAACGGTGAATTGGTTAAATTGATATAAGTTACCCCGGGTTTATATAAGTTGTTTGTTTTGGTATTCCATGTTAGTTGGGTTTACTCACGCTGGTTTCCAGCCTGACATGGGTGTTACTTTGGTGTAATGCTCGGGTCAGACAGAGTATTACAGATTTTCAGGTAAGGATGTTTTGGAGCTCAGGTGGCGAGCTGGATAACAGGAACGTGTAGAGTATTTCCGTTGTATTATAATATTGTAAATCTAAGACATGTTGATTCGTATATGTCCGGTGTTGAATATTTGTGTAACTCTGATGTATTTAGATGTAATCGACGGATATAGTATTCTTCTGTAAACTGATATTATTTATTATTATATTTTATCTGCTGCGAATGTGAGTTGTTGATGTTTCTGTTCTTCTTCTTCTCCTTCTATCTCTTTCTTCCTTTCTCTATCTGGAAATTTCGGGTTTGGAAATTTCGAGTCGTTACAGGGGACGTGATGGAGATGGAGAGAGCGGCGACTTTGGGGGAAGGCCGCTTTCGTCAATTTAGGGTTTGCGGTGCGTGGTGGCGACAACAGCAAAGCAAGGTGGTCGGTTCAACGTTTAGGAGGTGCGAGGTCGATACTTAAAGAGGGCGGAGTCTGTCTTAGTCGCGTGTTAGGTTTAGAGCTTCGATACTTGCTCCGACAACGGCGAGGAGATGCGTTTTGTCGACTCGAGTATGGTGAGGTCGGCGGTTGTCTAGTTTGAGTGGTGAACGATTGGTATATAAGCAAAAGGTGAAGATTAGAACTATCGAGATTTTTTTTGGAAAAGTGATGGGTTGGCGCAGTGAACGACAGACGAAGATTCGTGCCTGGAACATTTCGAACGAGAAGATGAACGCGTAGTTAGGCATGGTTAAGTAAATGATTTATGTTAATTATATTCTATTATCTTAAATTTATCAATATCTTATGAATTTTGTATCTCTTTAAAACGAGGTCTGTTCGAGCAAGGAAATTTCGTTCGGATCGTATCAAAGTCATCTTCAACTTGGAGTGGAACTGGAATTTATGTGGAGCTGAAATAAATTAAGTTTAAATAAAAGATGAGTGTTTTACGCTCACAATTGACTAAAATAAATTTTTGTTAGTTAAATTTATATTCTGAAGTGATATGAAATTTATTGGCTGTTATTTGGTAAGTTTAATTTTTATTTATATTAATATATGAATTAACTGATAAAATTTAAATTAACTCTTAAAATAAATTTAAATTTAATTGGCAATATTATAATCGATAATGATAATTACAAAATTTTTGTGAATTTTATTGACTGTATGGATGATTGGTTGTGACGGATGATGTTGGTTATTAATTTGGATGTTCATTTATTTTGATATTTCATGTTATCATCCTATGTATAATTTATATATGTAAAACTACAAATTAAATTATTTCGAATAAATTAAGAAATAGGTTGAAATGATATATACCTATGACATCTATTTGGATTGAAATGATATATATCCATCCTTGAAATTAAATTGAAATAATTATCCACTTGGCCATAGGTTAGAAAATTATATACGGACACCGGGTTGGTTAAATTAAATGATTTTAAAAGTTGTTTTGAAATTATTTAAATGAAGTAATTTTTAGAATAAAATCAAATTTATGAATTTGAATTATTTTGAATTGAAGCTCAAAATGTTGGAATTTAAAACTTGGTAAATTAGATTGTTTAATTATTCGAAGTTTAAAATTTTAAGTTATAAACGAAATACGTCGTAAATTTCAGGAATGGATTTGTTTTTAAAGGATTGGCTTTTATTCGAACTTTGAATATTACTAAGTTAAGAGTGATATGAAATGATATTTCAAATTTGATTTTGGAATTGAAAGTTTGAATTTAAAATTGATATTGAATGTAAATTTGTTTTAAGCATTTAAATTGATATTTTGAAATCGAATTCGGAATTGGAACTGAAATTGGAAATTAATTTGAAATTGAAATTTGAATTAATTTAGAATTGGAAATTAATTTCAAATGGAGATTTAAATCAATTTGGAATTGGAATTGAAATTTAAAAAAATTTGTGAATTGAAATCAAAATTTATGTGGAATCGAAATTTATTGGGGTTGGAATCGAAATTGAATCTATTAAATCGAAATTGAATTGATTTGGGTAGGAAATTGGGAAGTTGACCGGTTTGACTTTGGAATTGTTATTTTTGAATGAATATTATAGTATAAATGATTTAAAATCTATATTCTTTATTTTGATTTTCCAAACTATTTTACTATATAAACCATTTTTTTTATTTTATTCAAATTATATTTCGATTAAACTATTTAAATATTTTCTATTAAACCATTTTTAACTATCTAACTATTTTTAACTATTTTAGACTATTTAAACTATTTTCTAAAATTCATACTGGTTAAAGGGTAAATTGTTTATATTTAAATCTTGGATTTAAATAAGAACTAGGTTAAAGGGAAGGATATAACCTAAATTGAATTCGAATCAAATTTTAGGAGTGGAATCGATTTATCGGACAAAATTTATAATTTTGAATATATGATAATTTTCGAAATGAAATTGATGTTGAAGCGAATATATGATGATTTCGAAATGAATTTGATTTTGAAACAAATATGATATTTTGATATCTAGTGTAAATTGTTTTTGAAAGGTAAAAGAACCAACCAGTGTGTAAAATGACGATCGGTTATTAAATAGATTAGGACCTCTTATTGGCATGCTCTCTGTTAATATTGGAACCACTTTGACAGCCGTGTACGCGGTGGATGTTATCCATAATGTAGTGGTTAAATTGGCGATGTTTACTGGAATGAAGTAAGAGAACGATGATGGATAACTTTGACATTCATGTCATAATTAAAATGACTAAAACATGAGCCTATGTCTGGCCATTGAGGTTAGCTACCTCTAGCGACGTTGATCCCTCGTATTACTATTACGGTTTCGAATTCGAGGGGTGCACCTTATTTGTCATTTGGATTGATTGTCGCGGTTATCCACAGATGGGTTACGACCAGTCAGAAAGGGTAAACTGGTAGAATCCTACCTTGGGCTTTGCCCCATGCGCCTTGTCATATTTATCCCTATATGAGCCCATTGCGACTTTGGTTTAAAACTGTAAAAATGTGTTAAGGTAGATTAATGTAAAGCCTTAAAGCTATTTCGATAGTTATTTTGATACTATTATATTAAAATAGTTTAACAGATCCTTAGGAGATGAAAAATCCCGTAACATCTCTTAAGTTATTGCTCTCATATTTATGATATTGATTTGACTAACATAAGTGTATTTTAGTCCCGACTCGAGTGTTTTCCTTTTCATTACGCTTGGGTCAGTCCTGAGTTTTTTTTCAGCGTATGGAAGACTTTTCTCTAGAAGACGAAGACGGAGTTTTGGTATATTACTATTATTATTATCCCCGCATAATGCTATTCTTAATTATTGGTTATTTATTCCTGATGTGTATGTATAACTCTGATAAATGTGTATAGATTATAATCAAATGTATAGTAAACAACTTCATGAATCGTTTATTTGATTATTATATTTTATCATTTTCGCTGTGAGATTCTATGTTTGTTTTCTGCTTCTCTTCTTATTTTTCTTATTTAACACAATTGATTATCTACTTTTTGGATTGTTTGAGTAGGACATGTGTGGATTATTGTTGATTTAAACCTTCCAAAATGTGGGTCGTCACAATATGTATGCTATGGGGGCCCTTGGATAGGTTTGTAACGACCGAGGTGATGATATATTCGATACTATCTTAGAAGAGGTAGGCCGGTCTTGTGTTGGTAGAGGACCATCTGTTAGGCCTCGGTATATTCTCTAAAAATGTACTACCAAAAGGTAGTCCTTTCACCTGGTAATTTGTATGGAAATCCGTTCACCAATAAGTGCATATCATTTTGTTTGTAGTACCCTCGTTTGTCGCTAGTATGGTGAAATTTAATAATATAACAATTTCGGCTAAGATTAATAAGTTTACTTGCAAATATTTTCAAATAATGTCATTAAAAATAATATTCCTTATTTTTACATAATAAAAGATTTGGTTATCATAAGATAAAAACCCGTTCTGTGTTCATACACGACGTGTTCTTATGAGATACCTTTTTGTTTTCAAAACATGTATTTTTGAGTTCTCACAACAGTCCCATGACTGATATGGAGTTTATTTTCCTTTTCCTTAAACTCTAGGTGCCCTAATTTTCTCGAGGAGCCTAATAGTCAGGTTTAGTTTCGAAGAATCTAAATGGAGCTCGAAGCATGAAGTTAGAAGACTCATCTGAAGACTGTTATCTATTTCCACCACACTCGCGAAATATTGTATTCCATGTTTGTAAGGACGGGAATATATAACTGTCCATGTTTTTAACTCTGATAAATGTATTTTAATTTCTGATGTAAAGTTTTTATTGAAATAACATATGTGAGATTCTGTTCTATCTTTGTTTTTCTTTCTTACCCTTGAGAATCTACTTCTTCGACACTTGGATTTATGGAACGTGAATACAAAGGATGTATTAGTGTCAATTTTCAAGAGTTGAAGAAATGAGTCCTCACATCGTGGTATCGGAGCTTAGGTTGACCGATTACCTGAGCGTAATTGGTGTAAAAGACTCATCAGAGATACAATTAGTAATTCCCTAGGATGAGTAACTCATTAGAGATAGGGTTAACGACACCCTGTAATGAGTACGAGTATATATGAGTGCGTATTTGTTAATACATATACAAATGAATTTGGTTTGATATGAAATCATTTTACCTATATATATATATATATATATATATTTGAAAAGGAAAAGATATTTTGGTAAAATTTTCAGCAGAATTTTGAAAAGCTATCTTTAGGAATAAGGGTCGAAACATTTTTGGATATTTACCAAACCTTTCTACCTAAAAATACGCTAGCAATTATCTAATACTTTTGTCTAAAAGAATTATTATGTATCTTGTAGAAGCCATATGGGGGAAATAACGCGATAAGGGAGTCCTTTAGGGCATGGTTGGGCAAGAAGGATAACCTCATTGTTCTCTCTAGCGATAAAGAGGAGCAACCAGAATATCCGCCTAGCAATGTTGGGTTTTCGATTGAAGGAGAATATGCCCCATACACTCGGAGGGGTGAAGATGGATATCCTATGGCCAAAATTCTTATACCGCCCCAGCTCTAGAAGTAATCATGATCTCTAGCGATGATGAACCCAAGCAAGCCTGGGGGAAGGAGGAATTGGATAGCTGATCCCGCTAGCTCCATTTTGGAACCAACAGAAGAGATTGAGCCGATGGAAGAAAAATCAGAACCCATGGAAGAGGAAATAGAGCCCATGGAGGAAGAATCAGAGTCGATGGAAGACCCTAATGCAATCATATCAAGCGAATGTAGCAATGTAGTATGGGATACGGACGAGGATCCTATTGTATGGCTGGAGGGATCATCCAGTTCATGCACAAACTAGAACAAGATAGAAAGAAGCAATAAAAGAAGAGGAAGAGGAGGGGGGTCAAAGAATGTGAGTGTCACGACCCGAACTCAACGTCCGATAAACAACATCAAATTCGTATCGTCGGAGCTTGCAACAACATTAGATGATAAATAACACAACGGAAATAAAAGATGATATCACTAATACAACATGAATACAATATCTAATACATCAATGTGATACAATGATAATCATCAATATCAGAGAATATACAACACAGAATACAGCGGAACACGATACTATATGAGATAAGTCTTTACAGAATCCAATACTGCAGCTCTAATCCAAAAGCTCCAAAGACAAAGCACCAAACTCCTAGCTCGATCCACCATCAAGTTGCACCAAGATAAGCAAGGTCAGTCGTCCAAGGACTGAACTAGCTTCGGATAATCTGCTAGACCTGACTATCTGAAAAACCAAACTCTAGACTGCCCGTATGGAAAATTGTAGGCACCCAGAGTTTAGGAAAGGAACAATAAACTTCGAGTCCGTCATGGCACTGGTATGAGCAAACAAAACATTTGGTCTTCAAAAAAATAAACACAAGGATTTAGATTTTTGAAAATCCGCAATGCTTTTTGGAAAATGAAACTACCATAAGGCCTCCCGGCAAACACACCATGCAATCGCACACATGGGGAAGATTTCTCCTTATGATAGTCAAACATGCTTACTATGAAAAAACCATTTGGATATTATTATTATTAGTGCATAGTGCAAAACATTTTGAAAGTGTAATATTAAACTTAGCCAGTATAGGTACCATTATATTATGCCAGCTATAGCTACCATTTTAAACTGCAGGTTCTACAACTAAAATCGTACAAGGCGCGTATTGTTTTGATTGGATTTTACAACAAATGGTTAGGCTAAGGAACTTCCTATTTCCACATGGAAGCGCCTCTGGAGGGACGCCCCGAGAACTTACCCAGCTCTCTGCCAACACAAGGCCGGTTTCTTCCCGGCCTGGGAGTAATACCTAAAGATATGCCACCCCCGGTCCTTTGGGACCTTTATACGAGGATCCTCTGCACCAACAACATCACACAGTAATAAATATACTACAGTGCCCACATGAGTAAGTATTTAGGCTCCATACCATGATACTACCCTTTTCCAGAAGGAATGGTCACACCCTAGGGGAGCTACCCCTGAAACCTTGCCGCATCTTTCCTGTTTCGAC
This sequence comes from Allium cepa, assembly GCA_030765085.1. NCBI lineage: Eukaryota > Viridiplantae > Streptophyta > Magnoliopsida > Asparagales > Amaryllidaceae > Allium > Allium cepa. The sequence continues at coordinate 310,622,669 of CM060942.1, read as the reverse complement.
CATTACCGGTTTGTGAGGCTTGATGAGGTTTCGTCCACAAAGCTACGCTTTACATGAAAGCCATGCTTTGATCACAAATGATCAACCAATGATCATCAACACACAACAGCACTTAGCATGCCACACTACCAAATTGGAAGTATATCGCTGATAACCTTCAGCTATATAACCTCTGAGCTCGTACTTCTCAGAGAAGGGTGTTAAGCTAAGAGAATGAATTCTCCACCACCAACAGATATGTATTTGAGAGAAATCCGCTTTATATCTCAAAGCGTAATGTCAGACATACAACCATACAAGCCCGTTTCGGGTTCGAACAGAACCGAAGGCACTTCCGAAGAAGCCCTTGCAATCTGGGTATTCACAATCCCGATCGGACTTCCCATCACCTAGGAAATCTCTATACCGTAGCGGCTCAGTGCAGAGACAATCAATATGTCATCTATCGTTCTCGCAAATACCCGGTCTTCACCACCGGTCTTCAAATGCTATCCATAACGACGTATCATTATTCGGAATGGGTTATATGACATAAACATCCTCTCCCGGCTAAACCGAATAATGAGCGTAAATTTAAAAACATATGGATATAGGATTTCAGTTAAATCCCAACTTAAAATTCAAAATTTTCTTTCAAATGGTTTAAACAAATTACCATTTCAAATCTTTTTAAACAAAAAGATTCATTTCACAAAGTACACTCAGTTTCATAAAGAACTATTCATGGGTTTCAAAAAAATTGTCATTTAATTCGATTAATTCATTTAAATCTTTAAATATTTAAATCAAAGATTTAACTTATAACTTTCAAAATGTTTTCTAAGATTCATCCATAACTTGGAAAACCGTTTTTCAATCCAAACTTGAAATTCCTACAATACAAGTTGGAAATTCACTTCTTATATGAAAGCTACTATCACTAGAAAACAAACTGTTTTGTTTTGGAAAATCCAGTTTCATTTATACAAGTTAAAATCTTTGGGTTAATTCAAATTCCCAAAACAACACTAAAAAAAATGGTTTTAAACCCATCTAAGCTTGTATAACCTTTTAAATCATAAATACCGAATATAGAATTCAATTTCAAATTTTGAATTTAAATTTAAATTAATTTATTCAAATTTCAAATCTCAACTAAGTAATTGAGAATAACTTTTATCTTTCAAATCCCTTTTCAAAAGCTCTTTATATTTAATCCAATTCCATTTCCAAAACTATTTGAATTTAAAATTCAAATTCAAAACTATTTTAAAAATTCAAATACCTGTGACTTAACCGATTTCCACGTGCAATCCATATTGTGTATGTATAGTGTAGTCCAGGGTTTTACACAATAGTGCACAACGTCAATCATCACAGATATCAATATCGATAAGCGGTATGAATTATAACGCTTATCTTCATTCACAGATTCACAAGTAAAGTAAATTTATCAATCACAAGGATTCATCATTACAATTCGATGTGGGTTTCGGATAACCAGCTGGGATCCGACTCCCTGTCGCATCGAAATTCAAATGCCGTTTTACGGGCAAATGGGGTTTTCACATACATACAGAAACGAATCACAAATCATAGTTCAGCATAAGACAATCCACATCACACAGTATTACAATAAAAAACTGAAATATCAATCCAGTACAAAACATCTGATGATAGTCAATCATCTTCAATTTAAGGTGAAGGTGATTTAGAAGAATTAACCACATAACTATTTTCTATTGATTTACTTAAATCAATGATTAACTATTCTTAATGATAAATTAATTAAATCTTTAAATAAATTATTCCTTAATTAATTATCTAAATTAACTACTAATCATAAATTAATTAACTTCAATTATCTAATTAACAATTCGTAATTACAAACAAATTAAACACTTAACTGTTAATTAACCAAATCTTTAGTTTCAAACAATCAATCTCTAATCACTTAGTTAATTATAATTTTAAATTAATTAACCATTCTTAATTACCCTTTATAATAATTATTCTTTATCTTAATCAACGTTTTAAAAATCTTCTTTAAACTTTGAAAACCAATTTATTACTAAATTGAAAACTTTAAATGTTAATTAACTTTAACATTTAACTTAAGTTATTTATTTAATTAAAACATTAATTAAGATTTTAAAACATTCTAAAGTAATTAAAACTTGTATTAAGAATTTAACTCAAATCGTTAAGCACTTATTAAGTCTATAATGCGTAAAACTTTTTGAAAGATAATTTGCTTAACTTATTTTTATAATATTGTAGTAAGAAAAGGAAACCACCCGAGAACTCCCCAGGTTTTACTCGAGCATCACTTCGAGTTTTCTCATCAACTTCCCCAAGTTATCCCTCGTTCCCCACGCACACTCCTTCTTCTACCTTTTCTTTTCTTCCAGTAAGAGTTTAAGTTAACTTAAATTGTCAAACTAAAACAAAGGAAGCGGGATCGTGTGCTCACGTTCCCACTCGAAGCATTCACTATTTTTACTCGAGAATCAACTCGCGTTGCTCTTACCCATCAACACTTTTGATAACACTCACTGCCATGCACAGCGCCATTGATCGCCTCCAGGCGACACCACATCGTCGAGCAAGACGACGATCGCCTACGAGTTAATCTCCGACCACCCCCAAACTCCATCATCACTCGAAACTGAATTCGAGTTCGAAATCAAACCTAGAAAATTTATCACCGATCTTCAAATGCTTTGCCTCGGCATCCTCGACCATCAGCAAAGTCGGGACTCCAGCCTACCACTCGTCGCTATCCCCTCTACTATTTCCCAAGCCCCTATAGCACTTGATCAAGCATAGAAGCCGCACACGCCTCATTTTCTGGCCATATCACAATCGTACCTTAAACCCTAAGTTGAATTCGTTCTCCCATCTCTTGCAATAGAAATTTTTTTCTACATTTTTCCATCAGTCTACCTTACTCCAGCCACCTTCACGCCAAAACTCGAAGCTTCAGTCGACGTCGATCAACGGCGACACCCCAAAAACCCAAAACTCTTTATCCCCGATTTCCTCAGAATTCACTTCACTAAAAGTCACCATTCCAATTCCTAAAATCATGAATTGATACTACTATTCAGATTATATAATCAGAAATTGAAATTTGCTTGATTGATTACTGACGAATTTAAGCTCATCACTGACATTGTTCGTTTTTAAGTTAGTTGATAAATATAAATACAAGTTATTGTTCTTAAAATTCATAACACATTGTAATTGTCAATTTTCATTTATATATTCCAGCCGAACACTGATTACAGGGAAAGATACAAATATTTTTTTCTATTTGAAAGTAGAGCCTGTAAGATACAGAACATGTTCAACACAGATATTCACAAACCAATCATCTCACAACCATACATACACATATGAATCCATACATATAAACATCATTTGTTTTACTACTTCAATAATTATTATGAGTATCATCATAATATCAGATCAAAAACTGTTTTTAAACAGAAGTTTACTCACTTTAATTTGAAGAATAGAGGGCAGCTCTGTGTTTTGAAACTGCAATATTGATTTCCTTTGAATCCTGGTTTGTTGTTGAATGATGTTTTGAGATGAATGATGCTTCTTATTTTTTTTCTGGTTTTCTTAATTTTCACTGAACGAAATAGAATAGAGTTAATATATATATAAAGAGGATAGTTGTACAGAGGAAGGTATTATCTAGTTAGCTTCTTTCATTTGAACAGATTTTTCTTTTATTTGACTAAAGATATTTTTATTTGTTACTAAAATTTCGGCTGAGATGATATATATGGTGTGCTTGAGAAGAAAACATTAAATGATATGTCTACATTTTTGTGTACATGTGTATTCATTTGAATTTGTATATATAATTTTGTGTTGTAGATATTTTTTTGTTTCATTATCTTCCTTTATAAGCCTTTGTACATAGATATTTTTTCTTTCTTTTTGATCTTTATACATGTACATTTTTTATCTATCTTCTTATCCTTTATATGTACATATTTTTTTGTTTCTTTTCTTTGCCTTGTGCTTCATATAACTCACATACAATTCTAGATGTATTTCATTTGTTATTATTTTATAGTTTGATTTTATGTTGCCATATGACCATATAAATTTTATTATTAACATAAATTCTTGAATTTTTATTTCTTTTTATAGTTTAACTATCAAGTATTAAATTTATAACGCATATTTTATTTTATACTTTACACTTATATTCAACATTGATATGATAATTTTTATCTTATACTTTTTATAACCTTTTAAAGAAAATGAATTAAACACAATTTATACCTTAAATAAATAAACATACATATTATTCTTTTCCAAAGTATAATTTATAAATCTAATTCATTTTGAATACATTTTGAATTTCTAAATCAAAACTTTATTTATGATCCAATTCAATTGAAAATATTTATTTTAAGTTTCAAATCCAAATTCAAAAACAAATAAGTATATATCTCTTACTAGTTTTGAAAAATTCAAACAAATCCATAATTTAACCCAAAAATTTAATTTAATTACAAATTTAAATTCTTCTTTAAACCGGGATCGTTATAGATTACCCCCTTAAGAAATTTCGTCCATGAAATTTGCCAAGGAGATAACAAAGATAGATGAAGATAGAGAAATATTTTTCCAAATCAAATCGAATGTTTATTCTGCATTTGGCTTATCAAATCAGAATATCAATAATAGATGTGAGAACAAACTCAATCAACTACGAAACAATTGGATTATTCGATCTACGAAGTATACAGGAGTATTGGTTAGTTTGAAGGGATAACTAACCATTCGTAGATTATATCGAAACCCAATGAAATAGACAAAAATAGATTCGATTACGATCTCAAATTCAAGATTTAACTCATTTACAATTTGCTGAGAAATGAAACTAAGGGTAGTTCTCATGTCGAACAAAATTCGAACAATTTATTCATAAACGAGAAGGTTTCCTTATAAAATTTATTTTCCTTAATCAGCTCTTTTGAGGTTGAAGAATCACCTTTGATTGCATACGCCCTCGCTGCTTGAGCTTGCTTCAGTGCTGGACAATTCATGATCCTATGTCCCAGCTTGTGGTAGTAACAACGCTACCTAGATTCTTGTTCTGGCTTCATAAATGGCTCTCTCATTCCTTGTTTCATAGGATTCTTACAATAGTTCAAGTAATGGCCTTTCTCCAAGCAGTTGAAACAAGTAACATCTTTCATCTTTTTCTTCTGAGTATTCTTCTTTCCTTTATCTTTCCTCGGTTTCTTTCCACCAAATTTCTTTTTCCTCCAATTCAGATTACTTGTATTTCCATCCACCTCCGGATCTTTTTGCCTATCCAGAGTATCGTATCTATAGCCCATATCAATTAATTCAGAAAAAGGTTCCTTTACGTGAGTAGTCATCCTTTCCTGAAATTCCTCGTTCATTCCCCAAATAAACTTTTCATTCTTCTTTTATGGTGTATTCACCAATTCTGGACCAAATCGAGATAATTTATTAAATTTGTTTAAGTATTCCTCAAATGATAAACTTCCTTGCTTCAAACCCACAAACTCCTGGTACATTCTAGAGATACCAGTAGACGACATATATCACTGCTTGAACACTTCCTTGAAACGACTCCAAGTAAATTCATCCGCCGGCTCATCCAATATAACTGTTTCCCACCAAATTAAAGCCTCTTCCTGGAGTTGCCAGGAAGCTATCAATCGCATCTGATCATCTTCTAATTTTAGTCCTTTGAAAATCCTTTCGCATGATCGAATCCATGCTTGTGCTTCAATAATAGTTTCTTTACCAGTGAATTGTTTTCCACCAAGTCTAGAAAAGCTTCGATATAAATCATCCAAATTTGATTGAGACTAAATAGGAATATCTGTCGTTGTAGGGCTTTGACTAGCTGAAATGGTACTTCCCTTTCTTCTATCTCGTCCTCTTCTTCCACTCACTCTTACTATCTGTAAATAGTAAGAAGACCGGTTTAGGCATTCAGACGAAATATCTTAGAGAATAACAACAGATAAAGAGAATAGATTGAGAAATTTGGGTTTTTGGTTTCACTGGTTATACTCATTCTAGGGTATACTTCACCCTATCTCTAATGAGCCATCTAATGTGTTACACTCCGTAGCTAAAGTTTTACTCAACCTTTAGCTCTGGTACCTAATTGTCACGACCCGAACTCGATGTCCGACAAACAACATCAAATTCGTATCGCCGGAGCTTGCAACAACATTAGATGATAAATAACACAGCGGAAATAAAAGATGATATCACTGATACAGCATAAATACAATATCCAATACATCAATGTGATACAATGATAATCATTAATATCAAAGAATATACACAGAATACAGCGGAACACAATACAATATGAGATAAGTCTTCACAGAATCCAATACTGCAACTTTGATCCTAAAGCTCCAAAGACAAAGCTCCAAACTCCTAGCTCGATCCATCATCAAGGTTGCACCAAGATAAGCAAGGTCAGTCTTCCAAGAACTGAACTAGCTCCCGATAATCTACTAGACCTGACTATCTGAAAAACCAAACTCTAGACCGCCTGTGTGGAAAATTATGGGCACTCAAAGTTTAGAAAAGAAACAACAAACTCCGAGTCAGTCATGGGACTGGTATGAGCAAACAAAACATTTGGTCTTCAAAAAAATAAACACAAGGATTTAGATTTTTGAAAATCCACAATGCTTTTGGAAAATGAAACTACCATAAGGCCTCCCGGCACACACACCATGCAATCGCACACATGAGGGAGATTTCTCCTTATGATAGTCAAACATGCTTACTATGAAAAAACCATTTGGATATTATTATTATTGGTGCATAGTGGAAACATTTCGAAAGTATAATATTAATCTTAGCCAGCATAGGTACCATTATATTATACCAGCTATAGCTACCATTTTAAACGGTAGGTTCTACAACTAAAATCGTACAAGGCGTGTATTATTTTGATTGGATCTTCCAACAAATGGTCAGGCTAAGGAACTTTCTATTGCCACATGGGAACGCCTCTGGAGGGACGCCCCGAGAACTTACCCAGCTCTCTGCCAACACAAGACCGGTTTCCTCCCTGCCCGGGAGTAATACCTAAAGATATGCCACCTCCGGTCCTTTGGGACCTTTATACGAGGATCCTCTGCACCAACAACATCACACAGTAACAAATATACTACAGTGCCCACATGAGTAAGTATTTAGGCTCCATACCATGATACTACCCTTTTCCAGAAGGAATGGTCACACCCTAGGGGAGCTACCCCTGAAACCTTGCCGCATCTTTCCTGTTTCGACCATTACCGGTTTGTGAGGCTCGATGAGGTTTCGTCCACAAAGCTACGCTTTACACGAAATCCATGCTTTGATCATAAATGATCAACCAATGATCATCAACACACAACAGCACTTAGCATGCCACACTACCAAATTGGAAGTATATCGCTGATAACCTTCAGCTACATAACCCCTGAGCTCGTATGTCTCAAAGAAGGGTGTTAAGCTAAGAGAATAAATTCTCCGCCACCAACATATATGTATTTGAAAGAAATCTGCTTTATATCTCAAAGTGTAATGTAAGACATATAACCATACAAGTCTGTTCCGGGTTCGAACAGAACCGAAGGCACTTCCAAAGAAGCCCTTGCAATCCGAGTATTCACAATCCCGATCGAACTTCCTATCACCTAGGAAATCTCTATACCGTAACTACTCAGTGCATAGACAATCGATAGGTCATCTATCGTTCTCGCAAATACATGGTCTTCAAATGCTATCCATGACGACGTATGATTATTCGGAATGGGTTATATGACACAAAGGTCCTCTCCCGGCTAAACCGAATAATGAGCGTAAATTTGAAAACATATGGATATGGGATTTCAGTTAAGTCCCAACTTGAAATTCAAAATTTTCTTTCAAATGGTTTAAACAAATTACCATTTCATATCTTTTTAAACAAAAAGAATCATTTCACAAAGTACACTCAGTTTCACAAAGATCTATTCATGGGTTTTAAAACAATTTCCATTTAATTGGATTAATTCATTTAAATCTTTAAATCAAAGATTTAACTTATAGCTTTCAAAACGTTTCCTAAGCTCCATCCATAACTTAGAAAACCGTTTTTCAATTCAAACTTGAAATTCCTATAATACAAGTTAGAAATTCACTTCTTATATGAAATCTTTTATCACTTGAAAACAAACTGTTTTGTTTCGGAAAATCCGGTTTCATTTATACAAGTTAGAATCTTTGGGTTAATTCAAGTTTCCAAAATAACACTAAAAAAAGGGTTTAACCCCATATTATGAGCTTGTACAACCTTTTAAATCATAAATATCGAATATAGAATTTAATTTCAAATTTTGAATTCAAATTTAAATTAATTTATTCAAATTTCAAATCTCAACTTAGTCAATGAGAATAACTTTTATCTTTGAAATCCCTTTTCAAAAGCTCTTTATATTTAATTCAATTCCATTTCCAAACTATTTGAATTTAAAATTCAAATTCAAAACTATTTTATAAATTCAAATATCTGTGACTTAACCGATTTCCACGTGCAATCCATATTGTGTATGTATAATGTAGTCCAGGGGTTGTACACAATAGTGCACAACATCAATCATCACAGATATATCAATATCGATAAGCGGTATGAACTATTAACGCTTATCTTCATTCACAGATTCACAGGTAAAGTAAATTTATCAATCACAAAGATTCATCATTACAATTCAATGTGGGTTTCGGATAACCAGCTGGGATCCGACTCCCTGTCGCATTGAAATTCAAATGCCGTTTTGCGGGAAAAGGGGTTTTCACATACGTACAGAAACAAATCAAAAATCACAGTTTAGCATAAGACAATCCACATCACACAGTATTACAATAACAAATAGAAATATCAATCCAGTACACAACATTTGATGATAGTCAATCATCTTCAATTTAAGGTGAAGGTGATTTAAAAGAATTAACCACATAACTATTTTCTATTGATTTACTTAAATCAATGATTAACTATTCTAATGATAAATTAATTAAATCTTTAGATAAATTATTCCTTAATTAATTATCTAAATTAACTACTAATCTAAATTGATTAACTTCAATTATCTAATTAATAATTCGTAATTACAGAAAAATTAAACACTTAATTGTCAATTAACCAAATCTTTAGTTTCAAATAATCAATCTCTAATCAATTAGTCAATTATAATTTTAAATTAATTAACCATTCTTAATTGCCCTTTAAAATAATTATTCTTTATCTTAATCAACATTTTAAAAATCTTCTTTAAACTTTGAAAACCAATTTATGACTAAATCGAAAACTTTAAATGTTAATTAACTTTAACGCTTAACTTAAGTTATTTATTTAATTAAAACATTAATTAATATTTTAAAACATTCTAAAGTAATTAAAACTTGTATTAAGGTTTTAACTCAAATCGTTAAGCACTTATTAAGTGTATAATGCTTAAAACTTTTTGAAAGATAATTTGCTTAACTTATTTTTATAATATTGTAGTTAGAAAAGGAAACCACCCGAGAACTCCTCAGGTTTTACTCGAGCATCACTTCGAGTTTTCTCACCAACTTCCCCGAGTCAACCCTCCTTCCGTACGAACACTCCTTCTTCTACGTTTTCTTTTTCTTCCAATAAGAGTTTAAGTTAACATAAATTGTCAAACTAAAACAACAGGAATTAGGTTCGTGTGCTCGCGTTCCGACCCAAAGGATTCACTATTTTTACTCGAGAATCAACTCGCGTTTCTCACTCCATCAACCCTTCTGACACCACTTACTGCCATGCACGTGCACGACACATTTGATCGCCTCTAGGCGACCCCACATCGTCGAGCAAGTCGACGATCGCCTATGAGTTAATCTCCGACCACCCTCAAACTCCATCATCACTTGAAATTGAATTCGAGTTCCAAAATCAAACCGGGAAACTTTATCACCGATCTTCAAATGCTTCGCCTCGGCATCCTCGACCATCAGCAAAATCGAGACTCTAGCCTACCACTCGTCGCTATCCCCTCTACCATTACCCAAGCCCCTGTAGCACTTGATCAAGCATAGAAGCCGCACACGCCTCATTTCTGGCCATATCACAATCGTATCTTAAACCCTAAGTTGAATTCGTTCTCCCATCTCTTGCAAAAGAAATTTTTTCCTACATTTTTCCATCACTCTACCTTACTCCAGCCTCCTTCATGCCAAAATCGAAGCTTCAATCGACGCCGTTCAACGACAACACCCTAAAAACCCAAAACTCTTTATCCCTGATTTCCTCAGAATTTAATTCACTAAAAATCACTATTCCAATTCCTAATATCATGAATTGATACTACTATTCAGATTATATAATCAGAAATTGAAATTTGCTTGATTGATTACTGAAGAATTTTAAGCTCATCACTGACATTGTTCATTTTTAAGATAGTTGCTAAATATGAATACAAGTTATTGTTCTTAAAATTCATAACACATTGTAATTGCCAATTTTCATTTACATATTCGAGCCTAAAACTGATTACAGGGAAAGATATAAATATATTTTTCTATTTGAAAGTAGAGCCTGTAAGATACAGAACATGTTCAACACAGATATTCACAAACCAATCATCTCACAACCATATACACATATGAATCCATGCATATAAACATTATTTGTTTTACTACTTCAACAATTATTATGAGTATCATCATAATATGAGATCATAAACTGTTTTTAAACATAAGTTTACTCACTTTGATTTGAAGAACAGAGGGCAGCTCTGTGTTTTGAAACTGCAATATTGATTTCCTTTGAATCCTGGTTTGTTGTTGAATGATGTTTTGAGTTTAAATGATGCTTTTTTTCTTCTTCTGGTTTGCTTAATTTTCACTGAATGAAATAGAATAGAGTTATATATATATATATATATATAAAGAGGATAGTTGTACAGGGGAAGGTATTATCTAGTTAGCTTCTTTCATTTGAATAGATTTTTCTTTTATTTGACTAAAGATATTTTTGTTTGTTACTAAAATTTCGGCTGAGATGATATATATGGTGTGCTTGAGAAGAAAACATTAAATGCTATGTCTCCATTTTTGTTTACATGTGAATTCATTTGAATTTGTATATACAGTTTTGTGTTGTAGATATTTTTTTGTTTCATTATCTTCCTTTATCAGCCTTTGTATATAGATTTTTTTTCTTTCTTTTTGTTTTTTATACATGTACATTTTTTATCTATCTTATTGTCCTTTATATGTACATATTTGTTTGTTTCGTTTCTTTGCCTTTGTACTTCATATAACTCACATACAATTCTAGATGTATTTCATTTGTTATTATTTTATAGTTTGATTTTATGTTTCCATATGACCATATAAATTTTATTATTAACATAAATTCTTGAATTTTTATTTCTTTTTATAGTTTAACTATCAAGTATTAAATTTATAACGTATATTTTATTTTATACTTTACACTTATATTCAATATTGATAGGATAATTTTTATCTTATACTTTTTATAACCTTTTAAAGAAAATGAATTAAACGCATTTATACCTTAAATAAATAAACATACATATTATTCTTTTCCAAAGTATAACTTATAAATCCAATTCAATTTGAATACATTTTGAATTTCTAAATCAAAACTTTACTTATTATCCAATTCAATTGAAAATATTTATTTTAAGTTTCAAATCCAAATTCAAAAACAAATAAGTATATATCTCTTACTAATTTTGAAAAATTCAAACGAATCCATAATTTAACCCAAAAATTTAATTTAATTACAAATTTAAATTCGTCTTTAAACCGGGATCGTTACAGTTAGAACCCTTGGGTGGAAAACGTGCAAGGCTTGGAGGAGTTAGAAGAAGGAGGAGTCATTCCTGGAATACCGGTCGGTATGGGACATGTCCTATAGAACCAGCCAGGGCTACCCCAGGTAATGGGAGAGATACCGGAAGAGGACGATAATGAGGCCGACGATTAACTGGACAATGATGAAGAAGGAGAAGGTGAGTGATGATTTTCCTGGGATGTTGGAGTCCACCATTATCTTCGGGCTCAGAAGAATAAGAATAACATTTAGGGCATTGAGGATAATTCTACTATGTATGTGTATGGATGAGATGTTTATTTTTGATTTGGTGTTTTAAATTGTATTAGAGTAAGAAAAGGAGGGGAATTTCTGTTTTTAGACCCAAGCTTCGAAATTTTTAAATGATGTAAGCATGTGAGAATTTATAATATGATGATGTCCTCACTTCTCATTAGTGTAGATCTTTAAAGTAAATATTTAAAGTTTTTAATCAATGGTTTTGGGTTGATAGTAAATGATGTTTTAGCAACAACTGTTTTTAAACCCTTGAACGACACTTTCGAAGAAATCTTATAGGTATATTTAGATCTTTAATAATGGGATTTTAAAGATAATAACAAGTATTGGAATCTTTTATAGAAAGATAGAAAATATTATAATTAACCTGTTACAAAAAGAGAAGATTATTATAACAATGTTTTGGTAATAATTGGTTTAATCACTTCGATTGTATTTTGGACTAAGAAAAACTTGTTAAATATACTTATAACATTTGAATAAGTATATAAATACTTTTTAAGTATTAAAAATGTTATAAATAAAGAGAATATATATATATATATATAAATATATATAAGGAATTTTTAGTTAACAATGGAATATTAATTGATAAAGAAAGTTTTAACTAAATAAAGAATGTTTCCGCATTTAATATTAGTTAAAAGAAGTTTATGGTAATTTACTAATTTAATGAATTATTTTGAAAATAAGTTTTCTAGAAAACCACGAAGATACGTTTAGAAATGTAACATAAAAAAAGATGTTTATCTTTTGGAAAGTAATGTTTTCTTAAAGCAGAAATATTTGGAAATAAAAAATGTAAAATGGTTATGTATAGAACTTTGACATGTTTGACACTTATCCGAGAAAGTATTCGTCACTCGATTCTTGATGACGAACATTGATGATGGTTTATAGTTAGATGCTTGAGTTTTCTCTCATGGTTGAGAGCTATGCAAGGAGATCTAAATTTTTGATCAGAAAGCTTGGTCAGAGTCCGTATTGAAGGATCGATGGATCAATACTAGTTCGTGAAGTTATGAATTCGAATAGTAGATCGAATCAGATATCGCATACAGATAACTATATCCATCGTACGGGTGTAAGTAATAATAAAATAAATATTTTGGGCGAACCTTTGGGTTTTTGTTTTGGGTAATTTCGGGGACGAAATTCTTTTAAGGAGGGGATTCTATAACGCCCCAGTAATTTATCACTTCGATAAAATGTATTTATTTTTAAATTTACGCAAATAAAAGGACGATAGTACAGATAATATTGTTTTAAGTGATAATAAGTAATAGTAATCTTATTTTGAATAAATATTTTTCCTTAAAATATATATCAATAAAATGACATTATATTTAAATAAAGATTTATGAATTTAAATTAAGATTTAATGATTTAATAATTATTTAATTGTCCAAATAATTATTTTAAATGATGATAATTCATTTTGAATAGTTATAAAGTGAAAATGAATCATTTATAATAATTTTACAAAGATATACATTTGATTTGAAAATATAAGGAAAAATCGATACTGCTATCGGTATAATGATAATTTTTATAAATAATTTTTAATATAAATTTATTATTAAAATAAGTTATAATACACAAAGTAATGGCGGTATCCAGATCTAAATCTGGAGACTAGGGTTTTCATCATTCTCTTCAAATCTCTTCAATTTTCTTCAATTTCTGCATGGGATCTTTGCGCGATGAGGAAGGATGGGAGGAAGTGAGGAGGAAAAGAGGCAAGGCCCCAGCATCTTCGGATCCGGAAACCAGACTTAATTTGGGAGGTAGATCTAGGACGGCCCCAGGTCGGAACAATGGGAATAAGCCAAAGGCAGATTATCCTGTTCGAAATTTCAATGAAGTACAGAAATCTAAAAAGAAGGGATACAATCTAACAGGGCACAATTCGAAAATCAAATTTACTGTTTCAGAAAATGCCAAAAAAATTTCATATAGCGAGGCAGTTAAGATTGGAGCAGTTGGAGACTTCGGCAACCTAGATCTTGAATATATAGAGCCGAAAATTTCTGAGGGTAAAAGGATAGGTTCACTTTCATCCGAGGCCATCAAAGAAGCGGAGGATGGATGGGACACATGTATTTTGCTGTATGTTGTTGGCTATAAAACATGGCTGAAAACCTTTGAAGGGTATGCTAACAGAGTCTGGACAACTCAGAAACCATTCTCTGTCCACTCAAGGAATAATGGTTTTTTCGTGGTAAGGTTTGGCTCGGAGGAGGATTGTAGTAAGATCTTGAAATCAGGTCCTTGGTTCATGGACATAAACTTGATTATAATGAAGCGATTATCACCAGAAATGAAGGCAGACAGGGATCTACTTACATCTCTGCCTATGTGGGTTAGACTCCCAGGATTGAGTTTTAAACTATGGGGTAATAAGGCCATTAGTGCCTTAACAAGTACTATTGGAGTCCCGATTAAAATGGATGAGGCCACAAAAAATAAAACTAGGCGGGCGTATGCCAGAGTTTTGATAGAAGTTAATGTTAACTACGGATTGCCAAACATCATAGAAGGCATGGATGAGGAAGGGAGGAGTTTTCTTCAGGAGGTGGAGTACGAGAATCCTCCTCCGATTTGTGATAAGTGCGTGTGTTTCGGACATGCAGCAGGAGATTGTCCAATGACTAAAACTTGGGTTCCAAAACAAAAACAATCAGTAACCCTAGAGAACGAAAACCGAGGAGAACTAATTCATATTGGAGGATCGGAAGTAACAGTGGAGGAAGCGGGAAAAGACAACAATAAAGAATTAAGCAGGCAAGAGGGATACCATGAATCCCCAAATACAGAGCTTCTGAAGGATAACCAGACAATCGATGGTGATAACCGGCTTTGCAATGAGGACGTCACAAGGACAAAGGATCAACCCCAGGATCAACAAAATAATTTAGAGGAAAATAATAGCTGCTATACAGTTGAGAAGGTTCAAGAGGGAAACAAGACTTCTGACAACACACTGGAGCTAGCAACCAGTGGTACTCGTACCCCTGTGGCAGAGAATGATATCAATCAAGTTCAATTCGAGACATTTAATCCTGAGGGATCAATGGTCACGACAATCCTGAGCCTATCAACTCAGAAATCTCCTTCTAAATATGTCACAATTCTAAAACGTCCCTCACAACCGGATGCTACTTTAACTACTGAGTCTTTACTTTCTAATGAAATATGTATTGAAGATTGTACAGTTAATAATGTTAATTTTAAGAGAGGTACTGAGTCGTGTATTGATATACAGGTACCGGAGATCCTGGGCCAAGATGAAGGAACATCAGAAGTGATGGAGGATCAGAATACATATGATAATGAAGATCCAGCACTGGAGGAGTATCCAATATCAAAGGACCAGAATAAAGAATTAGAGAACATTCAGAAAGACAAGCTTGTTCGTAAAAACCCCAAGTGGGTTCAGATGTTAGGCATTTCTGATGAGGATAAAAGAGAGTCCACTAGAAGCAAGCTACAGAGGACTCGTAGTAACAGAGGTACTTAATGTCAATCGCTTGTTGGAATGTAAGAGGGTTTCATAACCCTAACAGAATGAAAGAGGTGAAACATCTTATAAACAAGTACAAAATAAGTGGTTTTGGAGTCTTAGAAAATAAATTGTTGCTTTCAGACATTAAGAAGCTCGAAAAGAATATGGATTATGGATGGAAAATAATAAGTAATGTATCATGTTATTACAAATGTAGAATTCTTGTTTTCATCGATGGAAATTCTTAGGATTATAATTATATTAGTATGAGCGAACAACATATTACTTTGGAATTGACCAACATCACAAAATTCAAATGCAATCTATCTTTTGTATATGCTCAGAACCATATAAATCTTAGGAGAAGACTATGGGCTAACTTACAGGAGGACGCTATCAGTATTTATAGACCCTGGCTTGTTCTCGGGGATTTCAACTGTATTCGTAACCCCGCAGATAAAAAGGGAGGAAACTCAGTAGCATTTGGGAGCTTGTTTGAACTAGAAGACATGTCTAGATACACAGGCCTTAACGAGATCAATATCAAAGGGTATGAATTTTCTTGGTGGTCTAGCCCCAGTCGTAACATTTTCTCAAAGATTGACAGGGTTTTCGCTAATTTGGATTGGATTAATTCGTTTCCAGACTTATCGGCTGAATTCCTTCCCCCTTCGGTGAGTGATCACAATGCTATTGTAGTCTCACTTTCCCGTGTTACTAGGGATAAGAATAGACCATTTAAGTTTATGAATCATTGGCCATTGTGTGATCAATACTTTCCCCTGATTGAGAAACTCTGGAAATCTAATCAAGAAGACCGCCCTTTATACCAAATCATTTCCATTCTTAAGAATATCAAGAGGGGACTTAAACTATGGAGTGCTAAACTACGGAATACTAAGTCGGAGGTAAAAGATCAGAGAGTGATCTGCTCTAGACTTCAGAAACTTTTGGAAAGATCAAATAACCCTAGTTTAGCAACGGAGTTCCAGTATGCCAAAACTAATTTGGAACTGGCACTTAAAAAGGAATTTCTAGATACACAACAAAAAGCTAAATGTGACTGGCTGACGATGGGAGACAAAGCCTCCTCCTTTTTCTATGCAAAAATGTCTAGCAGAAGAAGTGGCAAGAATTTGACCAAAATAGATATAGATGGAAAGACGATTCCCGAAGACAAGCTCACGGAGTCGGCCATTGAATTCTATAAACGGGCCTTCAATCGTCCTGTAGGAGATCAGTTCCTAGAAATCGTTTGTAAATCGATTATCACAGAATATGGGGCTAATTTTTTGAATGACAGAATTTCTATGGAAGAAATCAAATCTGCCTTATGGGAAATTAAGGATATAACAACCCCAGGACCAGATGATTTTAACTCTAAGTTTTTAAAATTCATTGGAATTTATCGAAAGACCTAATATGTAAAGCCTTAAATGATGTCTTTCAGAAGGGTCAAATTATAAAGGAATGGAACCATACTTTCCTACATCTGATTCCCAAAAAAATTCACTCCACTAGTATCCAAGACTTTAGACCCATTGCCTGTTGTAATACTTTGTATAAGGTTTTCACAAAAATTTTGTGTAACAGACTAGTCCCCTTCATGGATAAGTTGGTGTCCCAGAACTAGACAGCATTTATCAAAGGCAGAGCTATTGGGGATGGCATTTTACTTGCACATGAAATTATAAGAGGTCTAGGCAGAAAAAATAACAAATACATGTGTATCAAAGTTGATTTAAAGAAAGCTTACGATTCGATTAACAGATCTTTCGTAATACACATGTTAAATAGCATGGGATTTCCAAATAAATGGGTGAGAGTCATAGAAAACATCATATCAACTCCTGTGTTCTCGATCATTTCAAGTGGGGAAGCGCATGGATACTTTAAAAGTTCAAACGGTCTTAGGCAAGGCGATCCCCTTTCCTCGATTCTTTTCACCTTGGTTATGGAATATTTTACTCTTTTGATGGACGAAAAAGTCAGGGAAGGGCTAATTTCTCCCATCACAGAATTTAATAACAAACCGGCGCACCTTATCTACGCTGACGATATAATTGTCTTCTCTAAAGCAACTATGCAGTCAGCAACAGCCATAACAGAAGTCTTCAAAAACATGAAGAGATTTTCAGGTTTGGAATTAAGTTGTGAAAAATCTAATGTTTTCTTTGGTAAAGGGGTGGAGAACTGCAATGATATTAGCACCATCCTCAATGTTCAGCAATCAGAACTTCCAGTAAGATATTTGGGCATTCCGCTGTCAAGCACTAACTTGAGGGATAAAGACTGTGTTCCTCTGATTGAGAAGATCAAGTTAAAAGTAGGAGGATGGGAAACCAGAATGCTCAGCTTAGCTGGGAGACTTGAACTTATAAAATCAACCATCTACCCTATAATTCAATTTTGGATGCAATGTTTCCGACTCCCAGTCCTACCGTTCAAAAAATTAAACATCTGATTCTTAATTTTCTATGGAAAAGCCGTAATAGTAAAATTCCTTGGGATATACTTTGTAGAGAAAAAGAAGAGGGAGGAATGGGATTGAGGAATCTTGAAGAGCTGAATAAAGCGTTATATGTAAAACTAATTTGGAAAATTATAAATGAAGAAGGCATCTGGGCAAAATACACGAAACATAAATACATTGGAAACAAAAGCTTTTGGGAAACTTCTGAGAGATCGGATGATTCGAGGGTATGGAAATTTATTTTGAGGAACAGACAGGAGGCTCGAAAATGTCTTTCCCTCAATATCATAGACGGTAAAACCACGTCCCTATGGTTTGACCCTTGGTTAAACGGTAGTTCTATAATGGAGCGAATCGGCAGAGATGTTGCAATTAGAACTGGTACCGAAAACTTGTTTCTTAGTAAGATCATAAAAAACGGTGCATGGAAGTGGGATGAGATAAGTTTTCTGTATCAAATACACGAAGAAATAGAAGGAACATTGATTCATGAGGACAGAGAGAGGGACTACTGGTCCTGGAAATGCACTAGGGACGGGTTATACCAGTTTAAAAAAGTCTGGAACTCGATTAGAACTAGTTTTGAAACTAAAAGCTGGTCGTCATTAGTTTGGAATAAGGTTCACGTCCCAAAAATGGCAGTTTGCCTTTTCAAAGCCATTAATGATTTTTTACTTACCAAAGAAAGGCTGGTGCAGAAGCAGATAGTTGTGGACCCTATTTGCGTTTTATGTAATAAACACATTGAAACATCTGATCATCTATTCTTTCAATGTGATTATTCAGAGAAAATTTGGTTATGGAGCTGCAAAATTTTTTTCCCTTACCCAAAAAGTGTGTTTTCTTTTCATTTGAAGGACGATTTACAGAAAATAGTCCATACAACTAAGGGAAGGAATCTAAACTCAGATTTATTTCATCTTTCGATATCAGTATGTGTGTGGCATATATGGAGGGAAAGGAATGAAAGAATTTTTCAGAACAGATTCACCGATCATACAGAGATTTGCAATACAATATTTCAGACTATGAACATCAGAATGGTGAAATCTAAGTTCTACAAAAACATCACTGATACGAAAGACATAATCGCAAGGAAATGGGGTTATACCTCCCAACGCTGAATTGGGGCATCTCCGTTATCATATGTGCTGATCTACCGCTTCTGAATCTTTGCACTTGGTCTGAGGTTCTTTTTGTACCTGTTTTAATTTACATTGATCTCACTCCTTCTCTTATAATTACATATTAAATTACAATTTTCAATATACTTTGAACTAGTTTGTATATCCAGTAAACAGGAATCTCGGTAGAACAGGTTCCAGAAGAAAGCAGCTCATTGATCTACCTTCTGTTCAGATTCTCTCATTTCAGATCAGGTTAAAGCATATGAATCGAACTCGGTGAGATTCTTGAGATAAGTTTTAAAGTATGACTTTAAGTGTTTCAAAGACGTACCTTGCTAAAATCAGTAGAGCTTTTACTCTACCATTTGTTCATCAAACAACAAGATCCAGTGGGACTTTTCAATTAACCTTTCTTTCATATCTTGTTAATGATCTGGTAAAAGCAAACGAAATGAATTCGGTTAGATTCTTGAGCTAAGTTTTAAAGTATAATCTTAAGAGTTTCAAAGACGTATCTTCTAACCAGTGCAGCACTTTTCACTGCCTTTTGTTCGTCAAATGCCAAAGATCCAGTGGGACTTTTCACTTTCACAAATATCTCGCTACAGATCTGAAAAGAAAATGGTTTAATCTCAAGTTATGAATGAATACTCAACTGTAAGAGATGCAAAATCGTATCTTGTTAGAAACTGTGGAAAACTTTTGCTCTTCTTTGAACGTCATCTACTAGTTCCAGCGAGTAACGTGCAAAGTCTAAAAGTTTTCAGTCAAACCTTGCATGCAAAAGAGAGTAGACTTCTATTTTCAGAAAGACAGTTACTTATCTGTCCTTGAAAGCTAGCCAGTGACGCTCCATCTGTAGTAGTCTCAGATCCGCTTAGCAGAAGCCGTCGTTGAGTATGGAAAAGTCTCGTGTTTCTCAAAGCCGCCATTACTGAGTTTTCTGAGCTTTAAAGTATTATTCTAATTACGGCAAGAGAATATGAAGCGAGTTAGTAGGGTGAGGAACTGAGTTACCTTTATTAGTTCGAGAGAAGTCTCGAAGAATTGGGTAACGGGTTGATATTGCTTGTGTTTTGTGGGCCTAGTACTTTATTTTGGGCCTTAATTAGTTCAGTTGGTAGTCACGTTTTAGTAATAGGAATTGTTTGTATTTGACTAAGACTGGCTGATGTATATACTTTTACTCGTTCTGATAGTAAAGTTTGAACCTCATTTCAAATTTTTTCTTAATATAAATTTATATGGTTTAATAATTCAAATATGATCATTTTAATTAATTTAAAGTGATAACAAATTTATTTTTGAATTTTGGTAACAAATTTATGTACATTAATAAATAAGTCAAAATGCGATCGATAATTGGTTCTCCAGAATACAACGATTTAACGAACAAAAGTTGTTCGAAGACGTTCAAAGTTTTATGCACCTACATGTACATACATATAAATCTCACATGCACATGATCATATGAACATACATATATAAATACACACACACACACACATATATATTACAAAAATTGTTTATAATTCCTAAGCTTAACCTTTAAATAACCATAAAGCAAACATCACTTCATTATGCCACACCATCACCTTACATCGTCTATTACACGGCTTTAGAGTGAGGGAAGCCATGCGTTATGGGCCAGCGGAGCGGTGTGGGCTAGGGTTATTTAGGTAGTTTTGCAATTGAATATTTTATTCCAAAGTTTTTGTATAAATACCACCCCTCTTCTCACAAAATTCTAATACCATTCCACTTCTTATTCCACGTCATTTCAAGCTTTTTAAGATCCTTTTTAATGGCTTCTTATTTACAATTTTTTTTATAAAACTTAGGAAAACTATAACAAATAAAAGGAGAAAAAGGTATATACTAACTTATAATATAAATCATTTTCAAACTAGTCTGAAACACCTCCTTTTCACTTCCAAAACCCATGGCCACCACCCTTCATTCTCTTGGCCATGAGCACCATCACCATCAGGATAGGTCGTGCTCTCCCTTAAGTTGTAGGCTTGGTTTCATTTGCTTTGGTTCGATCGTAGCGGAGCTATAGCTGATTTTCTATTAGCTCGTAGGGAAAATGAAGGTGGGAACTCCTAAACTATTATGTTATATGTTAGATGAAGATATGATGTTTGTAATGGATGTTTAATATGATTTGATCATCAAGTTTGGATTGTTTCACATGAATGTTGAATATATATGTAGGTCACGGAAATACATTCGATAAGCACAAAGGAAACCACTTTTCTCCATATTAATGAATTGGTGTATATGGAATGTTATACCTCTTTAAAATGGTTTAAAAATGGGTTTGAAATAATTTATAAACACTTGAAGTTGTTTTGATGAAGTTCTAATGAGAATTGAAAATTTAGTCAAAAATAGGCGCATCCATAACGGTAGTTCGCGATTTCGCGCCAGAAATGCCAAACGAGTGTAAAAGATGGAATATAGCTCAGAGATAAGAATTTTTCGAACTATTTTATCCATAGTTTTCCAACGAAGAAAGAAAATCAAGATTTTGATGAGTGGATTTTGAGATACGAGTAAAACAAGCTTTTCGAAAAATAGTGGTTTTGCAATTCGAAATCCAAAACTGGATTTCTTTGAAAATGATGTTTTAAAATTGTTTAAAAATATTGAATAAAGCTTATAAATCTTTTAATTTTTTTTAAAATGATATGAATAATAAAAATGAATTTTCAAATAATAAAAATCGTTTTGATTAATAAACTTATAAAAAAGCTTTCCGTAGCACTTTTCGCAGCGCTTTTCTATAACTTTTATATTTTAGTTTAAAATTATCGATCCTTTTCCAAATCTTTTATAAATGTTTTCAAAAGGATAATTAAGTGTTTTAATAATGATTGGGGGTTTTCTAGCTTATTTAAGTGTTTAAATAAATGTTTAAAGAAAATCTATTATAAATAAGTGGTTTAATCTTGGCCCTAAAAGCCGACGAGTATACAGGATTTTTCTATTCGTGAGATCCGGATGTGAGGTGCTTAAACTAGAGATATATTCGGGAGCAACCAGTTCCCTGGCTCACCTGGCCTCTTCCCTGGGCGAGGGTAGATAAGGCCGAAATTTCAAAAACGAGTTAAGTATAAAAAGGATTTAAATTTTCCAAATTTAAATTAAATACAACTTTGATTTTATGGGGATGATCTTCTTATACTTAGTGTTAAAGCCCAAAGAGGAAACTCATACTATTCGTGGAATTTAAAAGGCGATTCGCTGTTATTCTGCCCATAATTTGTTCAATACAGGAATTGATATTGAGTAGAATTAAATGATTTCTATAGATTCTACTCACTTAATATTTACTGATTTTGGATCAACATCCTAGATAAAATGGTTTCAACCAAATCAAAATTATAAGTTTGAATTAAGAAATCTTTGTCAAGATTTAAATGAAGTAATTTAGAATTAGTTTAATTCCTATACTTTAAGAAAAGATGATATGATTTGGAATTTAAAAAAGGTTTTATGTAATCAAAGGACTTGATAAGAGAAGTTTAATAATTTTTTATATACTGGAAAGAATGTTTGAGAAATATATATCTCTCCAAAAGATATTTTGATAAAAGAACTTAATCAATTAAAGAATGATTCCCTATTCATAGAACCTCTTTTTATCAATGATTAAATCAAAGGAAACGTGGTCGGATCTGGGGTAATTCCTATCCGAAAAACCACTTCGAACAATGTATGCGTTTGAAAAACGAAGATGTGATAAAGAAAATAAAGGATGAAGACTAAGTATTTTCGGAGTGAAAGGACTACTTGTTAATAATTCTGGTTAGATCCTGAATACTAAAGTAGCAATGGTCCCTTCATTTCTGAAACTCTTTGGGTACAAGGACTTCTTGCTACTAACCCTAGGGTTAATTCTTGACAGGATGTGGTAGGAGGGTGCCTTCAATTTCGTTCAGTCCCAGAATGAATTTGTATGGATGACGTTGCATTTCTATTTACACAAGTGGTCTTTGTGAATGTATTATCTGCTTGGTGGCAGAGAAGGCAACTTCTCTTATCTTAACACACTTTCTTGAGACGTATGAGCTCAAGAGTTATATGTTCGTATAAATCAGTTGTGTGACCATGAAATGGCAGTGTGGCATTCAAAGGAAGATGATGTCTATATGAAAAGTAATCATTACCTCGGGCCTCATACACGGAAATGGCCAAAACAGGGTAAATGCAGCAAGACTATGTGGTTCGCAACCGTTAGGGTATGATTATCCCCTTTTAGATATACTTATTTCCACTATGACGTTTGGGTTTTAAATTATTGTGGATGTATGCTGTGAGGATCCTCGAATTGGTTGGTAACGACCGAGGTAATGACATATTCAGTACTATTTAGGAAGAGGTAGGCCGATCTTGTGTTGTTAGAGGACCATCAGTTGGGCCACGGTACATTCCTCTAGAGATGTACTGCCAAAATGTAGTCCCTTCACCTTGTGATTTATATGGAAACCCCAATAAGTGCTTGTCATTTTGTTTGTAGAAAAAGCATTTGTGGCTAGTATACTAGAATTTAATAATAACAATTTCGGCTAAGATTGATAAGTTTACTTGTAAATGTTTTTAAAGGAATGTTAATAAAAATAATATCCTTTATTTTTACGTAATAAAGATTTTGTTATCATATGGTAAAAACTCGTTCCATGTTTATGTGTGCATGGTCTTATGAGATACATTTTTGTTTTCAGAACATGTATTTTTGAGTTCTCACACCACTTTCATGACTGACCCAGAGTTTATTTTCCTTTCCCTTAAATTCTAGGTGCCTTAATTTTCTCGGGGAGCCTAGCAGTTAGGTTTAGTTTTGAAGAAATCTAGATGGAGCTCGAAGAACGAAGTTATAAGACTCGTCTGAAGACTGTTATCTATTTCCACCACACTCATGAAATATTGTATTTTGTATTTGTAAGGACAGTAATTTATAACTGTCCAGTTTTTTTACCTTTGATAAATGTTTTTTAATTTCAGCTGAAAAGTTTTTATTGAAATAACATGTGTAGGATTCTATTTTTTCCTTATTTTTCTTTCTTACCCTTGAGAATCCATATCTCCGACACTTGGATTTACGACATATGAATACCAAGGATGTATTAGTGTTGATTTTTGAGAGTCGAGGAAATGGATCCTCACAAGTGATCTCTCGACAATTATAAGGTCATTTATCCGTTTGACCTTTATCTCTCTTCTATTAACCACCACTTCGAGGGGTGGAATCTCACCAAGCAAACAGTGACAAACATCATCGACACCCTTATTACCATCTTATTTCAAAACGGCTCCTTCTGTAAGAAGAGGCCAAAATAGAAACATCTTGTAAAGTAATTGTCATTTCTCCAATGGAAAAATGAAAGGTTCAAGTCTCGAACCTTCATCTATCGCATAATGCTATGAGTAAAGACCTATAAAATCTAATGTACTTTATTTGCATGAAATACAAGAATCCCGCTTGATGAAGTAATTATTGAACTCAGTGGTCATCAACCATCTCCATTATATCTTCGAAACTCCAAGAATGATCTAGATAGTCGATGGGTTTTACACTCTATAAAAAAGAATTATAACATATAGTTAATTAAAAAAGCTAAAATTCTTAAACATTTACTATATTTACAAAACAAAAAATTACCATCATTGAATCTTCAACATTTGTGCAGTAATTATCCTACAAATATAGCACCGTACTATCGACTGGTCCGCTTTATAGTTCTGAAATTTTAGGGAATAAAAACCCATATTTTTTACATCTTTACAACATATGATTGATTTAACTATACGAATCAGATCACTAATACCTAAAACAAGCTAATTGATAATGTTTCTTGCAAGTAGAAACAAATAATACGCAAATTAGAAACTAAAAATAAACATAGGTTTTCGATAATGCCAAAATCTTATTGTGTTGATGAAGATCTTACTTCCAGTGTGATTGATTTGTTATAGTTGAAGATTGATGAAGAAATTTTCAATTTTGAGTAGAACTGATAAAAATATCAAAATTTGAAATTTGGTGGAGATGAGTTTGAGCAGAAAATAATGGGGAGCAAAGGTTTTTGGAAGAAGAAAGGGGATGAAAGGGTTGCTGTTGCTTTTATATGGCAATAGCAAACCCATGCATGTGTAACTATGAGTTGCGCGTGCATGGTGCTTTATGCGTGAGTCATTATTATGCTTTATTAATTTCTAAATATTTTCAATATGTTCAACTATGAGTCACGCAAAAATTAATTCACCATATGTGCAACTCATAGTTGCGCAAATACATTGGCAGTTATAAAACTGCCAATGTGAATGCCGAATGCGCTAAAACTAATCCTATTTGGTAACAAGTTTATAGATTAGCTCTGAACGCGAAATAATTTTGGAAATTAGCCCACTTTAAAAAAAATTCCTTCTTTTTAAAAGAGGATAAGAAGAAAAAATTTCTTTAATTTGGGGATCAAAACTCGATAAATGTAGTAGTGTGATATTTTCAATTCGAACCTTCAACAACTTGAAAATCATTTCGTTCTCTATACATCGTTTTCATGACAATTGCATTTTTATACCTTAAATGTTTTATTTCATTATTTGTTCACTTTTGTAATGCTCATTTATAACAACAAAATCATTTCATATTTTATAAGTGTGGCCTCATATGTTGTATATTTCAAGTAATATCGCTCTGGGCCATATATGTAACCTCATAAGGTGTGTAACTGTAACGACCCTAGATTTTTGGCCCCGTTTATTTTAATAGATATTTAATCTAATTAAATAAAATAAAATGTGAACCGATCAAATTAAAATAAATATGATTTGGAAATACTGCCAATTATTTATATAAACTGTATTTTAAAAAGGAGAGTGGTTTGGGAATTTAAAATAAATCCCAATAATGTTTACAATAAAATCATTCTTATATAATTCAATTAAAATAGAATTTATCTCATATGATGGAATTACAATACTTTGTCTTATTAACATGTGATAAATAAATATATTGATAGGATAATAATCTTCAAGATAAAATCAAAGTTTATCAATATAAACATAAATATTAAACATAAGTAAAACTTAAGGTTATAATTTAAATATTTATAGTGAAAATATGAAACATAAATATAAATAAATAAGTAAACTCATGAATCTAAGTTTAATATTTATAGTTAAAATACAAATGGAAGTAAATATGAATATAAATATAAATGTAAATAAATTATATGAACCAAATTTAAATATTTATAGCTAAAGTATAAATACAAATAAATATAAGTAAGTAAATTTATGAAATATAACTTAAATGTTGATAGCTAGAATACAAAATAAAAATGAAAATAAAGGTGAATGAATAAGCTTGTAAACAAAGAATAATACAATGACAAAGTATAAAATAAAATAAAGTCAAATGAAAGTAAAATCTGATACATATGTATGAACATTATGCAAGCTAGAAAATATCAAAATAAAATATCTTCATTTCAAAGCCAAAGGGAATTAGTCAAAGTATGGAAATAAACCTGACATGTATATGCATATTGAGAATTCAGCTTGATGCTAGATAAAACAAACATTCTTATGCAAAACAAATATTTATATCAAGAGTATCTTCATATATATAACAGTGTTTGCCTACAAGTATAAAATAACACCTGACAAGATATGTATGTTATAGTTCAAACTAGAAGCAATAAAGCAAATATTTATTAATAAGTAACTTCTTATTCAAGCCCAAAACTTTGACCTGCAGATTTGTACACTGACATACAAATATCCTTATGCAGCCGAACATAATTATAATCATGTAAACTAATTTAGAAACAGTGTATGTCCTTGCTATCAACCCATCCAATGCTTTGTTCAAAAGCAAGATTTTACAAATCTTTTCTTTGTAGAAGAAAAATCTATCTATATAAAAAAAACTGCACCAGTTAAGCCTCCTTTCATATAACTGTGGTCCTCTATATATATGTGTACATCTGAACCATTTGGTTCGTTTAGCAAATCATAAAAATAATAATAAGTAGAAACAAAAAGAGGAAAATGGAAGGAAAATCAAAACAGAATTCAAAACAGAAAATATGCAGGGCAGATTCGAGAAAAAATAATATAGAAATGTTTTCTGTTCAAAAGATTGTACAGGTGAGTAAACTAAATTCTTAAAACTTAAAGTTAAATCAAACACTTATGATGATTGTGTGATTTTGTGGTATATGTTTTACTTTTGCATATGATCCTGTGATTTGTATATACTTCTCTGTTAAGTGAATACAGGGTGAATATCTGAATCAAACTTAAAGTTATTTGCTTCTAAACCATGTCAAGATTTAAATTTTCCAATCAAACAAGGTATTGAAGCTAAAACCAAGATTTGTAAACTGTTATAAACATTTTTGTAAGGGAATGATACTGTAATATAGTTTTACAGGAAACCAAGTAAATTTATTGATAAATTCAAGTGGTACAAGAAGCTAATTCAAGATTGTATGTTGAATCCGTAATGAAATTGAAGATTTTTAAAACAAAATAAAGATTTTTAGATCAATATGTAGAGAGCAGTTTGCATATAAACTAGGATTGCATCTTTACAAATTTAAGATTTCTGAATTAATTTAAAAGGTTGAGATTTTAATTGAAGCAAGTGTAAACATTAGAAATATCGTAAAAATTATCAGATCAATTTTCTATTGTGTGGGATTTATGTACGAGATCGAACTAGGGCTTTTGTTCTGTTCTTCTTCTTGTCTGTAACCTAGTGTGTTCGGCCCTTCTCACGTGATCGAGTGGCATAATATTTTGGTGGAAGGTTGCTTGGCGTGATGTTGTCGTGTGGGCGAAGTCGCGCCGTCTCCTGTGGCTTGATCGTTGATCACGAGGCATATTAGCCGAGGGTTTGGTTTGCCGTTTTCCATGGAACTGCAAATCTTCGATAACGATCATGTGAGGACGATCGATGTTTGGATTTCTTGTTTTCACATGATTTGGGATTTACGCGATGGGTTGACGTTCGCCAATGACGAGATGTGCCGTCGTGCACGTGCACGGCGGTAGGTTCGCGTGACGATGTCGTGGATTCTTCTGACTCGAGTCGTGCTCGAAAGAAAATGATGGAGGCTTCGGGTAGATCGCGTGCGTGGAAGGATAGGCTGATGCGTAAATCTGTAATTTGGTTTAAACTTAAACTACAGAGAAAAAAGAGAGAAGAAGAAGGGGTTCAAGGGAAGGGCTCGGGGATTTTGGTGGGTTACTCGAAGTAACACTTGAGATAATGCAGGGGAGACTCGGGTTTTTGTTAACAACGTTTTTTTAGTTAAGTAAACAGTTTTTACAAACTGTAAACTCTATTTTTTTTATTTTTTTAAAAAGAAAATGTTTTAAGATTAAAAACTTAGATACAAGGTTAAACTATTTTAATCGATACTTTAAAATGCGTTATACCCTTAATTATTATTATTTTAGATAATTAACATAAGATGAGTATAAAACTTGTTAACGTATAAGTTAGTGAGAAGTAGTAAATTGATGGCAAAAAGGGTTAAAGGAGATTTCCTTTAAAATGTTACTTAAGTTGAAAGATTAACATAATTAATTGTTTTTAGAATTAATAAAGCATGATTAACTTTTTAATCTTAAATAGAGTTTGGAATTATGTAATTATTAAGGGATAAATAAATAGTAATTAATTACTTAAGTAAGTAATAAATAATTAGAAGTTAAGTAATTAAGTATAATTAGTGATGGATTATAAGTAATTATTAAATTATTAAGTTAATCTATGAATGATTAATAGTTAATTAAACAAGCAATATAATTATGAATTAATAGTTAATTAATTAAGTAACTTGATTAAGAATTAATTATTGATTAATTAAGTTAGTAGCAGATAATAATTGGATAATTAAGTTTTATTAATAAATAATTAAAGATATTAATTAATGATCAAGGAACAGTTAATTAAGTAATTAAAGTTAAGTCACTTGATTAAGGAAGTAGTTAATTAATAGTATGAAATAAAATAATTACGTAATTAAGACTTAATAATAAATTAAGAAATCATCAATTAGATGATTTGAAATGAAATAGGTAATTAATTGTTAACTAATGATTAATTAAATAGAGTTAAGTGATTAACTCTCAGGTAATTAATTCTAAATTAAATTAATTACAAATATGATTTAAAGGTAATTGCTTATGGACTGTTGTGTTGAATATCTGATTGTGATATTTATGTGATGATATTCTGTGAGACCGGGATTGGGTATCCAATTTAATCGATAGGTCGTGAATTCTGAAATGAAGATCGAGATGGTGTTTTTCAGAATACAAGGGTTATCGTCGTTGACTCTGAGGGTAATTCCAAAATGAGTGTGACGAGATAATGCCTTCGGTTTCGTTCGAACCCGGAACGAACTTGTATGGATTGAACGCTTTCAACACATCGTCAGGCGAACGATGAGCATTCTAAGAAATATGTTCTGTAAAGGTAATCGCAGCCTCAAGCCTCATCAACCGGGAATGGCTAAAACAGGGGAGATGTAGCAAGGTTAGGTGGGTCATGCCCAAGCAGGACAAGATATTTCCCCTGTCTAGATGTCTCTTTTTATTTCGGCTGTATGGGCGGTTGCTAGCTACAACCACGGGGTTTATCTTGTTCGGGACTGTTAAGTAAGGAATGGTTCCAGCCTTGTGTTGTAGGGGGTCGGGAGTGATCCTCGGTACGGTGATCTAGGCCCCGTACTGTGACGAGCGGTACCCCAGTAGCCCTGCCATTGTTGGAAATCCATTTTCCCTACGAGACCTTAAGATTTTGATTTGTATTACCCACTTTCATGGTTAGTAGCTGGAATTTAGTCATGTAACAATTTCGGCTATTTTCTATTTACTTGAAATCGCTAGATACTATTATAATATCACATGATTTCCTATGAAATGTTTTGGTTAGCGTAAGATAAAAACTTACCCGTATTTATTTGTGGGGAGTCTTACGTGATACCTTTATTTTCAAATGTTTTTTAAAATTAAACAATTTAAACCGTTTACTCATACCAGACCCATGTCTGGCCCGGAGTTTATATTTTGTTTTTCATAAACTCTTGGGTACTCAAATTTTTATGAGTAGCCAAGTGATAGGTTTTGGACCTTGATTTCTGGAGGAGCTTGGAGCAGGATTTTCCAGACGTGTGTAGCTATCTATCTAGTTCCGCTGTGTTAGTTGATGTGTACTGTACCTCTGATGTAAGTAGTGATAGATGTATGTATGATTATCATATGTATGGATATTGTATAACTCTGATATATGTAAAACTATGAAATATTTATGTGATATATTATATTTTGTTCTGTTCCGTTGTGAGATTCTGATATTGTTGTTCTTTCTTCTCTTCTTTTTTATTTCTATCCCTTTCTTTTCTTAATGATGATACGTCTTTCTGGTAGTAGAAGGGCGGATCGTCACAGTTGGTATAAGAGCATGGGTTGGTGATACCCTTGGCTCTGGTAGGAATTACTCATAGAATAGAGTCTAGTACTCTAAAATGAGTTTGAATGTATAAATAGATATGAGCGCGTACTTGTTAGTGAATGTAAAATTGTTTTATATTGTGTTGATTATCTGTTGAGTGTTTATGGATTCTGGTCGATGTGTGGGACGCCATTTCATCGATAGGTATTTCTAAACTCTTAAATAAGGTAGACCGACACAGTATTGTTTTTAAAGTAGGGTAAATGAAATAATTTTACCCAAAATTATATTTTGACATAAAAGAAATATTTTTCTGAAATTATTATATATATATTTGAATGTTTGGTTGTTAATACTATAATTGAATAAAAATTTAAAATTTGAGTGGTTTATAACCAAATAAAATTGTTTAAGTATGATT
The DNA here is from genome assembly GCA_030765085.1 of Allium cepa. Lineage (NCBI taxonomy): Eukaryota > Viridiplantae > Streptophyta > Magnoliopsida > Asparagales > Amaryllidaceae > Allium > Allium cepa. The sequence continues at coordinate 310,591,519 of CM060942.1, read as the reverse complement.
TAAATAAAAAAGGAATATAACTAAAACTTGATTAAACTAGAATTTAAGTCCCGGAAATTTGAAAGGTGTTTAAATGAATTTAAACAAAAGGATTTGGGAGTTTAAAAATCTTGGGAATGTTTGAAATGTTTTTCCAAAGATTCGAAGGCAATAATGGAATATTGTTTTGGAAAAATATGGTTGAATGGAAATTGTTTTGGAAGGAAATTGTGAAAGTAAGGAAGCACTGAATTCACTTCATTCGTTGGAAAATAATCCTGATGATGATGGCCACATCATCAGTATTCATTTTCGAGTTTCTACAGTGATGGATTGCTACCAGGATAGTTGGACATGATATTGTTTGGGCTTGTTGGGTCTGCAAGTGTTTTTAAAAATTTCAAAGGGGAATTTGTTTTGGTGAAAACAAGTATTTGGGATTTGGAAATTTGATTTGATATACCAAGGGGATATGTGTAGTTATCATTTCAAATGGTTTTGGAAATGAAAACCGGGCAATGGAATTCTAAGAAATTCTATTTAGATAATGTGAAAGTTTAAATGAATCAACTATTAGACTTATAAAGTAAAATTGATATTAATAAGAAGAAATTGGGAATTTTAATCCAGGAATTAAAATCTAACCTAAGTAAACGAAAATAAAGAAAATATATTGGAGTTAACCTGAGATAAGTTAAATGGAATTGAAGTTCAAAGTGAACTTAATTGGATATAAAATTGGAAGGTAAAATGATTGTAAATGGGGAAATGAAAATTTATACCTTAAGATAGTAAGTGTTATATATATATAATCTGAAACTGTGATTATAAGATGAAATGACTCAAATGAGCAACATAAGCTTTTAAGTAAATAAATAAGTTTGGAACTCATATAGTGAGTAATAAAATTTAAAAGAATGGCAAGTAGCTAAATTTAAATGAAGTTGAGTTGGAATAAAACTGAATTTGAATGAATTCAGTCGAGTTATAGATAAAATTGAATGAAATAAAATTATTAAGTAAATAAGTAAGTATTGAATCGAATTAAAATAAAATTGGGGTAAGTTGTAAACAAATCTAATTCAAGCATAAATTGAATAACCTTATTATAAATAAATTTGATAATGAATTGTTAATGTAAATTAAAATTTAAGAATGGATAAAAGAATAAACTAATCAGAAAATAGTTGGGATTTGATTAAAGGAAAATCAAATCAAAATATTTACATGGAAATTGGTGGAATAGAATAAACTTAAGTTATTGGGTGGAACAGTTTGAAGAAAATAAATGACTTAAGTAAATTGTGAGATGGTTATTTAAAATATTGATTGACAAATTTAATAAAATGGTTTGGAATCAAAAATTTTAAAAATGAAAGAAAATGCAATGACATGATTGTGAATAAATTAATTGGGATGGAATCAAGTGTAAATTGAGTTGGAATCAATTTAAAATTGTTATAAAGCTTAAGTAATTATTTATTCACAATGATACTGTCGAATTGCATATGGAAATGGGTAGTTTGAACTAAATGAGATTAGAATTTTTTTTATGAACTATTAGAAGCAAAATAGGATGATTCTGAAATCAATTAAAATGAATATAAGTTTGTTTTGCTTAAGCAAGTAAGTTGTAAATCACTTAAACAAAAAGGAATGATTTGAGAATTGATTGGAAGTAATTGTAATAAGTGTTGAAACTATAAATATGTGCTTATGAAAAATGTAATGCTAAACAAATGGAGACTCTGCCAAAACTTTTCAGAAATTTTGGGAACCAGAAAGAAAAAAAAAGAAGGAAGATAAAAAGAAATTAAAACTTTAGCAACAAAACAATTTCAAATTGGAGATTGCAATAAATTAATGAATGAAACTTATTTAAAATAATGACAAGAATCAGTTATAAAAGGGAAAATAGTCAATAAAATTCAATATTCAGAGTTAAAGATAATTGAATTCACAAGAAATTGGAAATTCAGATTTAAATAAGAAGATACAAAGGCTATAGTGATAGAGTAATAATATAAGAGTATATATAATGCTTATATTAAGTTTAAGAAATGAATGGTGAAATTCTTAAGTAAAATTTGATATTGAGAAAACTATTCCAAGTGGATAGAAATCTAAATAATTTGAATAAAAGAAAATTGATATAGTTGATAATCAATGGATATAAATACTGTAACGACCCGCTATTTTGGACTATTCGCATCCGCACATGTCGGGCTTGAATAATTCAAAATACCAAATTGTTAATTTAAATTTGGCAAAACTCAGAGATACAATAAATAAATAATCACAGAATCACAGACACAGAGTAATAATATGTAGCGGAAGTAAAAGTGATAGTAGTTCATGAAGCTACAATATGAATATATAAGATACATTAGAGTTTACAACAGAAGAGTAATACAATACATCAGGTACAAATCAGAATACATCACTGGAATCGTCGAATACTGAAAGCAGAATAGATGGCTGGATCTTCAAGCAAAGCTCCAACTCCAAAGGTGAGTCTCGAATGCTGGCACACTCAGTCTGACCCGAGCGTAAAGCAAAAACACAAGACACTCGAGTCAGGATTAATATTCTTATATCAATAAATCCAACTCAAGTGAAATAGCAATCGAAATACAAGTATCTCAAAGGATGTTGGAATCACCATCCTCTAAGGATCCATTAAACTACCTACTATGTAGTAGTGTACGCTAAATCGATAATGTCTATCAGTAATATAAAGTATCAAAATAGTGTTAAGGCGTTACCATTATCCCCCTTAACACATTTTATATAGATGTCATAGTCTATATAGCACTGTAAACTCCACCGTAAACTAGTGGGCTATCAGGGAGTACTCCATAGGTATAACACAAAACAAATTCGTAGTGGTCGCGTATATAGGGATACAAGTATGACAAGGCACATGGGGCAATACCCAAGGTAGTGAAACTACCGTTCGCCTGATCCGGACTGGTGAGAACGCATCGCTGCAACGATCGCAACACCGCGAAACAACACTCCCAAAAGTACAAGGGTGCACCAATCAATAACAAGTAATGAGTAGTAGTTACGAAGAAGTGTGTTCGCTCGAGGTGGCTAACCCCATTTGGCCCGACACGGCTCCTGATTTTAGTCATTTCCAATTTGACACAAGTGTCAAGGCTATCCATTATCGTTCTCTTTCTTCAGTCATCACGTACATCATTCCAACCACTTCATTCTGGATTATCACTCCGCGTATAGTTATTAAAGTGGTTTTCGGTTTAGATAGAGAGTATATCCATATCCGATTCTGGTTTCTTTAGTAACTTTCGTAATTATTACACCGATTGGTCGTTTATTAAATATATCAAACCAAATCAAATTCAATTTCAATTTCCATTCGTAAATCAACATTTCATATGTCTTTCTAAATCAATTTCCAAAATTTACATTTCAAAACTTCCAAATTACCATTTCAAAATCTTATAATTTGATTTCAAATTTATTTAAACAATTCAGATATTGATTCAAGTTCGTACATAAGTTTCATTCCGAAATCATTTAAAATGGTTTAATTTTCATTCAAATCAATTTAAATTCATTTATCGATTTCATTCAATATTCGTTAAGTTTAGTTATCATTCAAACAGTTTCCATTTAATTTCCAATTCATTAAATCAATTACTTAAGTTCAACTTTATTATATCAACTTACAAAATTTAATTAAATTAGATTCGTCAAATCAAATTCTTAAATTCCAAGTCTTACATTAATTTCAATAAATCGCAATTTATCTCTTGTAAAAGAAATTCAACTTCAATTATTTATTTACTTAGTTTCAAATTTCAAAACTCAATTAACAAAGGACTAAATTTCACATATTCAAGAAGTTCAATTCCACTTATTAACTTACTTAAATAATTTCCAAAACTTAATCGATAAAGAAACCAATTTCATTTATTAACGAAGTTCAAATTCACTAAATCAAAAAGTTCAATTTCTCTTATCAAGGAATTCAATTTTTATTCAATTATCAAATAATTCAATCTTATTCAATTATTAATCAATTTCAGCTTAATTCATACTAATTTCAAAACTTAATCATTTCAACTTAATTCTAAATTCAAACTCCATTATTAAATCATTTCAAACTTAATTCAATGAATAATTTCAAATTTAATTGTTAAATAATTCATTTCAAAACAACGTTCTTTCATTAGTTATTACATTAATATTTCGTTTCAGATTTCAATATTAACATTTTCCTTTTATCAAAATTTACGTTCCAATTTTATTTCAAAACCTTATTTTTCAAATAAAATCTTTATTTTATTTCAAATCAAATTACTGACCAATCGGGTTATTAAATTCTCTATTCTAAGTCAAGTTCATTTTGGGTATTTATCATTTCAACCCGATTCCATTTCAATTCACAAATCAAACATAGCAAGGGAACTTGCAGTGTGATAACTGGGATGGTGCCAAAATAAATAAACAAGCAATAACAACAATCAATAACAATCCAATAATTAATTCGAATAATCCTGAAATAATCGTATTAATTCACATTGTTGTTTGTGCAAATTAATATAATTATTTCTAGAATCTACACTATCATTTCATGTAGATTAAAGATTATTACATTACGGTTTTTCACTTGTCATCTATTTACAATTTCATGCATCACCAATTTAAACACATACATTCAGTGATTCAAGGTGTAATTAACCAATCCTACGTGTCAATTAATTTAACATTTAAATGGGCCATATTACACAAATGTCATTTAATCAATATACACATATGTCGTTTCAAATTTTATCCATCCTACGTCAATTTAAATTGCATAATATTTATCACTTTATACATTTCAATTTAACATCCAATATAAACAACAAACAATCAATCAATTATCAACCAAACTGGATTTATTATTGCATACATAACAGATAACAGCGCCAGATGTCAAAGGTGAACTGATACATAAATAACATTGCAATAAATAACAGCAGTATATTTTAATTGTCGTTCCGATTGAAATCAGATTTAATAATTAAAAGAACATTAATCGTGAGTGATTGCTCACCTTTCGAGGTTAGAGACGATGAACGAGTATGGAAGCGGGTTGCGGATCTAAACACGAATTCTGAAGCAAGGATTGGCACGAATCGACGATCAAGGCTGATAAGAGGAATTTGACGGAATCAAACGAATTAGCTTGATAGGTGGAAAATATGTTTTTGGGACAATACTCATAAACATATAAAATAAATTATTTATATATACACACACTTATATACTTAACAAATCAATATTTAAATAAACCTATATCTTTATAAACTATATATAAAAAAAACCCAAATTATCATATATTTATCTATATGGACTAACATATACCATATACATAGGTGAACTTACAAAACTTATATATGTAAGCTAACAAAACCTATAACTATTTATGTTTATAATATCATATGTCAAATCTGGTATAACTATAAAATATGCCGATCGAAAAACTGCACTGTCAATTCTATATATATACATATACTTTATACAACTGAAAGCATGGGGAAGGTACTGTATATATAAAATAAAATTATACTATACCTTTGTAACAGCCCGCAAATCCGTACCCCTTGAGTCAACACTATTCTAACTAAATTAACTCAAGTTGTACAGAAATACGAACCATTTGGGTTAAAGAAAAAGAGGTAGAAGAAGAAAATAGAAAACAATAACAGAATCTAACCATCGCAGCGGAATAAAATATAATAGATAATAAATAATTTTACTCAAAATCAAATATCTCTGTTTAAATATATTACATCATCAGAGTACATCAATCACAGCTCAACACCAATATCATACAATGGATACACAACAACTCAAGCAACGGAATATATATATAAATAGTACGAGAATACGTGTCGTCATCCAGCTCATCTCCTGAGCTCCACAACATCACATCCTGTATATCCTATAATACTCGGTCTGACCCGAGCATTACAGTCAAATAATACCCGAGTCAGTCTGGATTACCAGCGTGAGAAAATCACACCCAATTGATTATTAAAGTTTCAAAAACCTTTTGAAAACAAAAGCATCTCGTAAGACCACGCCACAAATAAACATGTCGGGTTTTTACCTTACGATAGCTAAAACAATTTTTATAGAAATCCTCTGATATTATAATAGTGTCTATAGAAAGTAAATAGAATCTAGCTGAAATGCTTGCATCTCACGTTTCAGCAATAGTTGGGCACAATCAAAACCGTACGGGCGCGTAGGGAAAATGGATTCCAACCAATGGCTAGGCACTGGGGTACCACCTGTCACAGTACCTGGTCTAGATCAGTGTACCGAGGAGCCACCCTAACTCCCCTGCAACACAAGACCGGAACCATCCCTTACTGGACAGTCCCGAGCAAGATCACCCCGCGGTTGGGATCAACAACCGCCCACTAAGCCGAAATAAAGGGACATCTAGACAGGGATGACCTCACCCTCCAGTTGGGGCTACCGACGAAGCCTTGCTGCATATCCCCTGATTTTCAGCCATTCCCATTTGATGAGGCTTGAGGCTAAGCGTTACCTTTATAGAACATATTTCTTAGAATGCCCATCGTCCACCTGACGATGTTTCGCAAGCATTCATCCATACAAGTCCGTCCCGGGTTCGAACGGAACCGAAGGCACTATTCCTACTACATCCATTTTGAAAATATTCTCAGGATTAGTAGCGACTAGCCCTTGCACTTCACTGCTCCATCTTCGACTCAGAACACGTTTTTCACACGAAACGTACAAACCGGATCGAAGTGGTTTTCGAGAAATAAATCTCGATCCCGGTCTCTCCGAAACGATCAGCGCATTTGGCCAATATTGATAGTCGGTGATTTAGCTATCAATTTATATTCACAACATCCATCACACAATAAATAATTTCCCAAATTATTTATTTATTCAAAAAAAAATATCTTCACAAGATATATTTTCTATTTTCAACCCTTTGAAAACAATTTCAATATCATCTTTCTTTTCAGAATAAACTTTCCCAAATATCTTCTATTTTATCTGAAGTCACCAAGTACAAAACTAGAATTTAAAATAATTTAAAACACTTTACTTTGAAAATATACTTTTAAACATTTAAGTTAAATTTCTTCAATATTGGTAAAAATACATGCTATATGAGTATTTGAAAATAAAGTTACTTAATGGAATATAAAACTAGATTTTCACATTTGAAAACAAAATACTAGGTCATCTTTTTAAGTAATTACTACTATAATAGATTTTGAGAAAATACTTACCATTTGAATTTTAAATATTAGATATAATAAATTTTTCAAAACTTGCTTTTTAAAACAACTTTAAAACCCTTTTAACTCATATTTAAAAACTCGCTTTGAAAACATACTTGATTATTCGAGGAGAATTTTCCAACTTCAATCAATTGAATCAATTTTCCAAAATTGATTTGTAACTTATTTTATTTGAAATAAATTTCTTCACTTATTCAGTTCATTTCAAAATTCATTATTTATTGACTTAATTATAATTGTTATTATTTTCCCTTTGATTTTACATCTTTAACTGAAATATACATATTTCATATTTTTCCATTTCTTCTTTATTCTTCTAGAATAATTTAAATCCTAAATTTGAAATAATTGTTTTATTCTTTTAAAAAGTAACATTGAATTTTTAAGTTTTCTTAACTTTCTGTTTATTCAAAAATTCATTTCCATATACAGGATTCATTAATTAGCATTTTGGAAACACTAATATTCTTATCAATTCCTTTTTTTATTTATTTACATTCTTTATAATTATTTTCTTAAAAATTTACTTCTTTTATTATTCCTTTCCAAGAATCCAATGCTATATAATTTGATAACTCAGAGTTCAAGAATATATCCAAGCAGCTATAGCATTCAATATTTCAATATGATTCATCACAGAATATCCACAAAGCATGTCAGAGAATAATAAACAATATATATATATATGTTGAGGGACCCAGGTGGATCCCTCCAACCTGTTTTCCCTGCATCCACAGATGTTAGCACAACATAAACATCAATCCAAAATATATCATACTAAAGCACAACAATCAAATCAACCATTCAAACAATTATTTAAATTTAATCTTTTAAATTTAAATTAGCCGAGTGAGATTAACTCACCTTTGATGTTTGCAATTCCAATCCAAATATCGACTTGTTTCCTAATAGTTTAAACCTTGTACAAACATTTATTCGGTCTATTAATATTTGAATTAGTCTAACAGTTTGTATTATCATTTTTAAATAATCGACCCAACAATTACCCTTCCAAATAAGTCTAATTAGCCAGTATTTATTGTAAATACATAAATCCTCAAATCACTTTTATAAAATCTACTGGTTTTTTTCATAATTACTGTTCAGCAACATATCCTACGAGTAAATTTATTTTAAACTAATTCCCTTTTTAACTGAATATTATAGCATCCCAAAATCTCATAAAAATTTCTAGTATATATATATATATATAAGTTTAACTTCTGAAGTTTAAAAAAATTTAACAGTAAACATTTTCTTCTTGCTGTCTGTGAATGTAAACTGAATAAAAGAATTATATATATATTTATTTATTTGCTTTTAAATTAAAATAACCAGTACATTGATTACCTTACTGTTGCAAACACCACGATCGATCGTTCTTCGATCGAAACCCACGACCCCTCGGCAAAACGCGAAGTCGCCCACGCGAAGACCTATCTTTCCCTGAGTCGAACTTCCCATCGCCATCAACAATCGAGACTCGCTACCAATCGCGACATCCCATCCTTTACTGCAATTGAATCGCCACCTCCTCTAACTGAACGCGGCCCAAACCCTAGAGAGGTGTGCCGATAGCTCGTCAATTGCTTTGAGTTGGCTTCACGAATTGAGCGTCGAAGAGATGTTCAACATCATTTCGAATCGAACTCACAGCTTCTCTTTTTTTTTTTATAGATTCGATTTCGAAACCAAAAGAGGAACCCGGCTTCGATTTATATTGAAAAGCAGGCGGCCATTTTATTCTTCCTATTTTATTATATGTAATTAAATTTTTAAATGAGGGGCTTCGGCCACGATTTTTTTGATTTCGTTCTCTTTAGTTTACCGAGGAAGAGGCTGCGGTTTGTTATTAAAAAGGAAAGAGCGAAATGAAACTGAAGAGAAGCGTGCTTGAGAAGGAAATGGGTAGGTCTGCGTAATCAGAAGGTAGGGTGGCTTGCGTGATGAGAGAAAGGGGGACACGATGATGATGGCATGTACAAGAGGAAACAGCGTTTTGAAGGAAGGCTGCTGAATGTTGGGTTGTAGGAGAATAAGTATATATTTATTTAAATCTAAAACGATATTTATCTTCTAAGCGTTTAAGGTTGTCAGGGTCAAACGACAACCCCGATTGCTACGAAAATTGAAGTCCGATACCAGCTAATTATTACGGATCCAATGGAACTGGTTTCGTCGAAATCCGAGACTGTGCCTCGGAAGGCTATTTTTAAATTCAATTTAAACGATGAAATTTCAAAACGCAACAAAACACTTCCAAATTTAATTTCAACACTTTTACTATCTTCAGTGTTATCAATATAAATTTTACAAGCCTTCAAATTATTTTTAACAGGCTTCAAAACTCTAGATTCAACAATTTATCCTATTTCAAATTATTTAATTCAATAATTTAATTATCAAATAAATAGCATTTGTAATTCAAGTTAAAAATTAACATTTAAATATTAAAAATCAATTGAATATTCCAATTTCAATTGCTCAAAAATTCCGGGTCGTCTCATTCCTCCCCCTTTAAAAGAATTTCGTCCCCGAAATTACTAGTTAGGAAGAATGGTCCAATACCCATTTACTTATTCCCAAAACCAAACAATTCAACATCTAACTAACTATCTTTTTATAAAAGACCCATTATCATTCTTATTAACTTCTCCACCCTCCCATAGGTTCAAACTATACTATTTGTTTAACCATTTAAGTTTCAATTTCAAACCAAATTTTGAATTATCAAAATTTTCCCAAAATTTTCTAACTCCCTGAATTTCCGAAAAATTTCGCCAGCGTCTCCTTTGCGCGGCTAACTCGGTACAACTACAAAATGGCTCTACGGCCTCCCAAATCCAAAAAGAAAACAAAAAGCCAAGTGGCTCGATCCAAAAACCCAATCAATTTCATATAGAAATTTAAACACATACCTTTTTGTCGAGCATTTCAAATTTATCTTTTGCAATCAAAGTCAATTCTCATTTTCCTTTATAATACCTGCATATCCTGCTTAGCACTAATATCCAATCACAATATTCCCAAAATATTTTATCGACCTTCTTACAAATGTCAATACTTATTCATTTAAATATTAACTTAGAATATATTTGCAGTATCAATTTCCAATCAAGAATTTACCATTCCTTTCTTAAATTTAGTATAAGCAACTTATATGCTTCTTATATTCCTTTTCAAGTAAACTTTTCTCTTCCATTCAACTTAATTCGATTGCAGTTAAATCTCATTTTAAAATTTACAATTTCATTTGATTAGTTATCATAAAATTTTATTTTTCAGATTCAGTTCATCCAATTTATTACATGGTCATTTCCAACTTATCTTCACTTATTTGGATTTTTATTTGCAATTCAAACCATTCTATTTCAATCCAAATTCATTTTTATTCTATACACTCCCAATTATATTAAATTTGTTAGCACTTCTTCAATTATATTTACTTCATCGACAATTTAAGTCGAATTTAATTTATAGCTTGAGTCTTATTTCCAAACTTCACCATAAACTCCCCATTCAATTACATTTACTAATTTATTATCTAATTAATTCTTCCCCTGGACAAAATTCAACACTTGATATTTAAATCTCAAAATCTCTTTATTTAATTTCTTAAGTTCAAATTTATCTTATAATTCAAGTTTGGATTTTCTTTCAATTTTCAATTCATCAAAAATATCTATTTTGGGTTTCTATCCCACTTTCCAATTTTTATAAGTCACAACTTGTTATTTACACAATTCCATCCATTATAGGCTTGAATATATTCATCTTTATTTTTAACTCAAGCCTTATGCTTAATTACAACCCAATCATATTTTATTTTAAGGAATTTTTTTTTAATTCTTTTACACATTATTCTTTTAATTCAATTCCAATCCTTATTCCACTTATTTTCCATTTATTCAGGTAAAATTTTAATTTCATTCATTAATTCAATTGAATTCTCATTCCAATTCAATTTTACTTTAACTCGGATTTATTTAACTAAATTCGATTTCAACTTAATTCGAATACAACTGGATATTATTTTTAGTCTACTCAATTACTTCAATCCAGATAAATTTTATTTCCCTATCCAAGTTAATTTCATTTCTAACTTTACACTTTAAATTTAAATTTCTAACATTCAAAGCTAATATTTCCTTGATTTAAAAATCATCTCAATTTATAAGCTTACAACCTATCTCATCAGGATTTTTAAACACCCAGCTTTTGGTTTCAAATTATTTTGAAATCTCCAATATCTCAAATCACACTTCTCAAAAATTAAACCAATCCTGGTTTTTATTTCCAACAAATTCTCTTTTGAAATTTTCAAAAACGACTAGCTTTTCCGAATAAATCAATTTGGCAGCAATCCATCACTTGGAAACTTGAAAATGAATACTGATGATGCGGCCGTCATCATCCGAATTATTTTCCAATAATCCAAGTGATTTCGATGCTATATTACTTTCAAAATCCATTTAAACAAATTTCCTTTCAGAAATACCTTTAAAATAATAATGCTATTATTTTTCTTCAAAACACTTGGAAAACACTTCCAAAATCTCCGGGATTTTTTTAAAATTTCCAAATCCTGCTTAAATCAATTTTTAACCATAATTTATTTTTATAGTTTTTGCTCATACAAATTCTTATTCGATTATATTTCAATTTATAAATCACTTTTATACTTCACAATTATAAATTCCATTTGATAATTTAATTTATTTCCTTACCCTTGGTTATATTTCAATTTCTAGTTAAATTTCCATATATCAATGATAATAATTCAATATTATCATTCCTAACATCCAAGCAATCATATATTAGCTAAAATAGTTTACAAAAACTTTTATTTATATCAAAATATATTTTTGGGTAAAATTATTGCATTCACCCACATTTTAAAACAATACCGTGTCAATTGTCCTATCCAAGAGTTTAGAAACCCCTTCGATATAGTTGCGCAGACTATGTCGACGAAGGTTCATATGCCACTAAATAAACCAATCAACACAATATTAAAACAATTTATATTCAGTAACAAATACGCGCTCATATCTATTAATACGCTCAAACTCATTCTAGAGTACTATAGACTCTATTTTATGAGTAATTCCCACCAGAGCCAAGGTTATCTCCAGCCTAAGCTCTGATACCAAGTGTAACAGCCCGCAAATCCGTACCCCTTGAGTCAACACTATTCTAACTAAATTAACTCAAGTTGTACAGAAATACGAACCATTTGGGTTAAAGAAAAAGAGGTAGAAGAAGAAAATAGAAAACAATAACAGAATCTAACCATCGCAGCGGAATAAAATATAATAGATAATAAATAATTTTACTCAAAATCAAATATCTCTGTTTAAATATATTACATCATCAGAGTACATCAATCACAGCTCAACACCAATATCATACAATGGATACACAACAACTCAAGCAACGGAATATATATATAAATAGTACGAGAATACGTGTCGTCATCCAGCTCATCTCCTGAGCTCCACAGCATCACATCCTATATATCCTATAATACTCGGTCTGACCCGAGCATTACAGTCAAATAATACCCGAGTCAGTCTGGATTACCAGCGTGAGAAAATCACACCCAATTGATTATTAAAGTTTCAAAAACCTTTTGAAAACAAAAGCATCTCGTAAGACCACGACACAAATAAACATGTCGGGTTTTTACCTTACGATAGCTAAAACAATTTTTATGGAAATCCTCTGATATTATAATAGTGTCTATAGAAAGTAAATAGAATCTAGCTGAAATGCTTGCATCTCACGTTTCAGCAATAGTTGGGCACAATCAAAACCGTACGGGCGCGTAGGGAAAATGGATTCCAACCAATGGCTAGGCACTGGGGTACCACCTGTCACAGTACCTGGTCTAGATCAGTGTACCGAGGAGCCACCCTAACTCCCCTGCAACACAAGACCGGAACCATCCCTTACTGGACAGTCCCGAGCAAGATCACCCCGCGGTTGGGATCAACAACCGCCCACTAAGCCGAAATAAAGGGACATCTAGACAGGGATGACCTCACCCTCCAGTTGGGGCTACCGACGAAGCCTTGCTGCATATCCCCTGATTTTCAGCCATTCCCATTTGATGAGGCTTGAGGCTAAGCGTTACCTTTATAGAACATATTTCTTAGAATGCCCATCGTCCACCTGACGATGTTTCGCAAGCATTCATCCATACAAGTCCGTCCCGGGTTCGAACGGAACCGAAGGCACTATTCCTACTACATCCATTTTGAAAATATCCTCAGGATTAGTAGCGACTAGCCCTTGCACTTCACTGCTCCATCTTCGACTCAGAACACGTTTTTCACACGAAACGTACAAACCGGATCGAAGTGGTTTTCGAGAAATAAATCTCGATCCCGGTCTCTCCGAAACGATCAGCGCATTTGGCCAATATTGATAGTCGGTGATTTAACTATCAATTTATATTCACAACATCCATCACACAATAAATAATTTCCCAAATTATTTATTTATTCAAAAAAAAATATCTTCACAAGATATATTTTCTATTTTCAACCCTTTGAAAACAATTTCAATATCATCTTTCTTTTCAGAATAAACTTTCCCAAATATCTTCTATTTTCTCTGAAGTCACCAAGTACAAAACTAGAATTTAAAATAATTTAAAACACTTTACTTTGAAAATATACTTTTAAACATTTAAGTTAAATTTCTTCAATATTGGTAAAAATACATGCTATATGAGTATTTGAAAATAAAGTTACTTAATGGAATATAAAACTAGATTTTCACTTTTGAAAACAAAATACTAGGTCATCTTTTTAAGTAATTACTACTATAATAGATTTTGAGAAAATACTTACCCTTTGAATTTTAAATATTAGATATAATAAATTTTTCAAAACTTGCTTTTTAAAACAACTTTAAAACCCTTTTAACTCATATTTAAAAACTCGCTTTGAAAACATACTTGATTATTCGAGGAGAATTTTCCAACTTCAATCAATTGAATCAATTTTCCAAAATTGATTTCCAACTTATTTTATTTGAAATAAATTTCTTCACTTATTCAGTTCATTTCAAAATTCATTATTTATTGACTTAATTATAATTGTTATTATTTTCCCTTTGATTTTACATCTTTAACTGAAATATACATATTTCATATTTTTCCATTTCTTCTTTATTCTTCTAGAATAATTTAAATCCTAAATTTAAAATAATTATTTTATTCTTTTAAACAGTAACATTGAAATTTTAAGTTTTCTTAACTTTCTGTTTATTCAAAAATTCATTTCCATATACATGATTCATTAATTAGCATTTTGGAAACACTAATATTCTTATCAATTCATTTTTTTATTTATTTACATTCTTTATAATTATTTTCTTAAAAATTTACTTCTTTTATTATTCCTTTCCAAGAATCCAATGCTATATAATTTGATAACTCAGAGTTCAAGAATATATCCAAGCAGCTATAGCATTCAATATTTCAATATGATTCATCACAGAATATCCACAAAGCATGTCAGAGAATAATAAACAATATATATATATGTTGAGGGACCCAGTTGGATCCCTCCAACATGTTTTCCCTGCATCCACAGATGTTAGCACAACATAAGCATCAATCCAAAATATATCATACTAAAGCACAACAATCAAATCAACCATTCAAACAATTATTTAAATTTAATCTTTTAAATTTAAATTAACTGAGTGAGATTAACTCACCTTTGATGTTTGCAATTCCAATCCAAATCTCGACTTGTTTCCTCATAGTTTAAACCTTGTACAAACATTTATTCGGTCTATTAATATTTGAATTAGTCTAACAGTTTGTATTATCATTTTTAAATAATCGACCCAACAATTACCCTTCCAAATAAGTCTAATTAGCCAGTATTTATTGTAAATACATAAATCCTCAAATCACTTTTATAAAATCTACTGGTTTTTTTCATAATTACTGTTCAGCAACATATCCTACGAGTAAATTTATTTTAAACTAATTCCCTTTTTAACTGAATATTATAGCATCCCAAAATCTCATAAAAATTTCTAGTGTATATATATATATATAAGTTTAACTTCTGAAGTTTAAAAAAATTTAACAGTAAACATTTTCTTCTTGCTGTCTGTGAATGTAAACTGAATAAAAGAATTATATATATATTTATTTATTTTCTTTTTAATTAAAATAACCAGTACATTGATGACCTCACCGTTGCGAACACCACGATCGATCGTTCTTCGATCGAAACCCACGACCCCTCGGCAAAACGCGAAGTCGCCCACGCGAAGACCTATCTTTCCCTGAGTCGAACTTCCCATCGCCATCAACAATCGAGACTCGCTACCAATCGCGACATCCCATCCTTTACTGCAATTGAATCGCCACCTCCTCTAACTGAACGCGGCCCAAACCCTAGAGAGGTGTGCCGATAGCTCGTCAATTGCTTTGAGTTGGCTTCACGAATTGAGCGTCGAAGAGATGTTCAACATCATTTCGAATCGAACTCACAGCTTCTCTCTTTTTTTTTATAGATTCGATTTCGAAACCAAAAGAGGAACCCGGCTTCGATTTATATTGAAAAGCAGGCGGCCATTTTATTCTTCCTATTTTATTATATGTAATTAAATTTTTAAACGAGGGGCTTCGGCCACGATTTTTTTGATTTCGTTCTCTTTAGTTTACCGAGGAAGAGGCTGCGGTTTGTTATTAAAAAGGAAAGTGCGAAATGAAACTGAAGAGAAGCGTGCTTGAGAAGGAAATGGGTAGGTCTGCGTAATCAGAAGGTAGGGTGGCTTGCGTGATGAGAGAAAGGGGGACACGATGATGATGGCATGTACAAGAGGAAACAGCGTTTTGAAGGAAGGCTGATGAATGTTGGGTTGTAGGAGAATAAGTATATACTTATTTAAATCTAAAACGATATTTATCTTCTAAGCGTTTAAGGTTGTCAGGGTCAAATGACAACCCCGATTGCTACGAAAATTGAAGTCCGATACCAGCTAACTATTACGGATCCAATGGAACTAGTTTCGTCGAAATCCGAGACTGTGCCTCGGAAGGCTATTTTTAAATTCAATTTAAACGATGAAATTTCAAAACGCAACAAAACACTTCCAAATTTAATTTCAACACTTTTACTATCTTCAGTGTTATCGATATAAATTTTACAAGCCTTCAAATTATTTTTAACAGGCTTCAAAACTCTAGATTCAACAATTTATCCAATTTCAAATTATTTAATTCAATAATTTAATTATCAAATAAATAGCATTTGTAATTCAAGTTAAAAATTAACATTTAAATATTAAAAATCAATTGAATATTCCAATTTCAATTGCTCAAAAATTCCGGGTCGTCACATCCCTCCCCCTTTAAAAGAATTTCGTCCCCAAAATTACTAGTTAGGAAGAATGGTCCAATACCCATTTACTTATTCCCAAAACCAAACAATTCAACATCTAACTAACTATCTTTTTATAAAAGACCCATTATCATTCTTATTAACTTCTCCACCCTCCCATAGGTTCAAACTATACTATTTGTTTAACCATTTAAGTTTCAATTTCAAACCAAATTTTGAATTATCAAAATTTTCCCAAAATTTTCTAACTCCCTGAATTTCCGAAAAATTTCGCCAGCGTCTCCTTTGCGCGGCTAGCTCGGTACAACTACAAAATGGCTCTACGGCCTCCCAAATCCAAAAAGAAAACAAAAAGCCAAGTGGCTCGATCCAAAAACCCAATCAATTTCATATAGAAATTTAAACACATACCTTTTTGTCGAGCATTTCAAATTTATCTTTTGCAATAAAAGCCAATTCTCATTTTCCTTTATAATACCTGCATATCCTGCTTAGCACTAATATCCAATCACAATATTCCCAAAATATTTTATCGACCTTCTTACAAATGTCAATACTTATTCATTTAAATATTAACTTAGAATATATTTGCAGTATCAATTTCCAATCAAGAATTTACCATTCCTTTCTTAAATTTAGTATAAGCAACTTATATGCTTCTTATATTCCTTTTCAAGTAAACTTTTCTCTTCCATTCAACTTAATTCGATTGCAGTTAAATCTCATTTTAAAATTTACAATTTCATTTGATTAGTTATCATAAAATTTTATTTTTCAGATTCAGTTCATCCAATTTATTACATGGCCATTTCCAACTTATCTTCACTTATTTGGATTTTTATTTGCAATTCAAACCATTCTATTTCAATCCAAATTCATTTTTATTCTATACACTCCCAATTATATTAAATTTGTTAGCACTTCTTCAATTATATTTACTTCATCGACAATTTAAGTCGAATTTAATTTATAGCTTGAGTCTTATTTCCAAACTTCACCATAAACTCACCATTCAATTACATTTACTAATTTATTATCTACTTAATTCTTCCCCTGGACAAAATTCAACACTTGATATTTAAATCTCAAAATCTCTTTATTTAATTTCTTAAGTTCAAATTTATCTTATAATTCAAGTTTGGATTTTCTTTCAATTTTCAATTCATCAAAAATATCTAGTTTGGGTTTCTATCCCACTTTCCAATTTTCATAAGTCACAACTTGTTATTTACACAATTCCATCCATTATAGGCTTGAATATATTCATCTTTATTTTTAACTCAAGCCTTATGCTTAATTACAACCCAAACATATTTTATTTTAAGGATTTTTTTTAATTCTTTTACACATTATTCTTTTATTTCAATTCCAATCCTTATTCCACTTATTTTCCATTTATTCAGGTAAAATTTTAATTTCATTCATTAATTCAATTGAATTCTCATTCCAATTCAATTTTACTTTAACTCGGATTTATTTAACTAAATTCGATTTCAACTTAATTCGAATACAACTGGATATTATTTTTAGTCTACTCAATTACTTCAATCCAGATAAATTTTATTTCCCCATCCAAGTTAATTTCATTTCTAACTTTACACTTTAAATTTAAATTTCTAACATTCAAAGCTTATATTTCCTTGATTTAAAAATCATCTCAATTTATAAGCTTACAACCTATCTCATCAGGATTTTTAAACACCCAGCTTTTGGTTTCAAATAATTTTGAAATCTCCAATATCTCAAATCACACTTCTCAAAAATTAGACCAATCCTGGTTTTTATCTCCAACAAATTCTCTTTTGAAATTTTCAAAAACGACTAGCTTTTCCGAATAAATCAATTTGGCAGCAATCCATCACTTGGAAACTCGAAAATGAATACTGATGATGCGGCCGTCATCATCCGAATTATTTTCCAATAATCCAAGTGATTTCAATGCTATATTACTTTCAAAGTCCATTTAAACAAATTTCCTTTCAGAAATACCTTTAAAATAATAATGCTATTATTTTTCTTCAAAACACTTGGAAAACACTTCCAAAATCTCCGGGATTTTTTTAAAATTTCCAAATCCTGCTTAAATCAATTTTTAACCATAATTTATTTTTATAGTTTTTGCTCATACAAATTCTTATTCGATTATATTTCAATTTATAAATCACTTTTATACTTCACAATTATAAATTCCATTTGATAATTTGATTTATTTCCTTACCCTTGGTTATATTTCAATTTCTAGTTAAATTTCCATATATCAATGATAATAATTCAATATTATCATTCCTAACATCCAAGCAATCATATATTAGCTAAAATAGTTTACAAAAACTTTTATTTATATCAAAATATATTTTTGGGTAAAATTATTGCATTCACCCACATTTTAAAACAATACCGTGTCAATTGTCCTATCCAAGTGTTTAGAAACCCCTTCGATATAGTTGCGCAGACTATGTCGACGAAGGTTCATATGCCGCTAAATAAACCAATCAACACAATATTAAAACAATTTATATTCAGTAACAAATACGCGCTCATATCTATTAATACGCTCAAACTCATTCTAGAGTACTATAGACTCTATTTTATGAGTAATTCCCACCAGAGCCAAGGTTATCTCCAGCCTAAGCTCTGATACCAAGTGTAACAGCCCGCAAATCCGTACCCCTTGAGTCAACACTATTCGAACTAAATTAACTCAAGTTGTACAGAAATACGAACCATTTGGGTTAAAGAAAAAGAGGTAGAAGAAGAAAATAGAAAACAATAACAGAATCTAACCATCGCAGCGGAATAAAATATAATAGATAATAAATAATTTTACTCAAAATCAAATATCTCTGTTTATATATATTACATCATCAGAGTACATCAATCACAGCTCAACACTAATATCATACAATGGATACACAACAACTCAAGCAACGGAATATATATATAAATAGTACGAGAATACGTGTCGTCATCCAGCTCATCTCCTGAGCTCCACAGCATCACATCCTGTATATCCTATAATACTCGGTCTGACCCGAGCATTACAGTCAAATAATACCCGAGTCAGTCTGGATTACCAGCGTGAGAAAATCACACCCAATTGATTATTAAAGTTTCAAAAACCTTTTGAAAACAAAAGCATCTCGTAAGACCACGCCACAAATAAACATGTCGGGTTTTTACCTTACGATAGCTAAAACAATTTTTATAGAAATCCTCTGATATTATAATAGTGTCTATAGAAAGTAAATAGAATCTAGCTGAAATGCTTGCATCTCACGTTTCAGCAATAGTTGGGCACAATCAAAACCGTACGGGCGCGTAGGGAAAATGGATTCCAACCAATGGCTAGGCACTGGGGTACCCCCTGTCACAGTACCTGGTCTAGATCAGTGTACCGAGGAGCCACCCTAACTCCCCTGCAACACAAGACCGGAACCATCCCTTACTGGACAGTCCCGAGCAAGATCACCCCGCGGTTGGGATCAACAACCGCCCACTAAGCCGAAATAAAGGGACATCTAGACAGGGATGACCTCACCCTCCAGTGGGGGCTACCCACGAAGCCTTGCTGCATATCCCCTGATTTTCAGCCATTCCCATTTGATGAGGCTTGAGGCTAAGCGTTACCTTTATAGAACATATTTCTTAGAATGCCCATCGTCCACCTGACGATGTTTCGCAAGCATTCATCCATACAAGTCCGTCCCGGGTTCGAACGGAACCGAAGGCACTATTCCTACTACATCCATTTTGAAAATATCCTCAGGATTAGTAGCGACTATGTAACAACCCGCATATTTATCGAGTTTGTATTTAAATATTTTATTTAAATATTAACTCGTTAATCGGATTTTGGTCCGAAAAGCTACTTTTTGCAAACGGTCAAATTAGGACTCGAGACCACTTCCATTGAGTTCGAAATGTCGTTTACAACTTTTTAAGTATAAACATCGATAGGTTTGGAGTTAGTGAAATTTTACTAACTTTTCCCGCTTTGGACTTTGGGTTAGTTTAGCCTATTAAGCCCAAGTTCCAACCCTCTTCTCCTCACTCTTCATAAATTTCCTAACTAATCAAGCTTTGGCATTAATGGTGGAGGGAATGGAAAATTAAAACTCCAAGCACAAATTCAATTGCAAATCCAACATTCAACTCCAAATTCAAGTAGAAGATATTGGATTCAAGCTTTGGATTGCTTCTCCTTGCTTTCAAGCTTCATCTTCATAAACTTTAGTGCAAAGGTGAGATTTTTATCTCACAATTCTAGCCTATAATTATATTGGACTGTTGGGAATGATTCCCTATCATTTTTGCATGCATGTTAGCATTTGGTTTGGATTGGATTGGCAAAAAACTCCAATTTTTAGCGTTTTGTTGAATTTTCTGCACTTGAGTCGTTCTGGCCATTTTTAGGTCGTTCGGAGTTAAGTCGTTCGTCCTTGAGTCGCTGAGTCGTTGGAGCCTTGAGTCGCTGAGTCGTTGGAGCCTTGAGTCGCTGAGTCGTTCTGGCCATTTTTAGGTCGTTCGGAGTTAAGTCGTTCGTCCTTGAGTCGCTGAGTCGTTGGAGCCTTGAGTCGCTGAGTCGTTGGAGCCTTGAGTCGCTGAGTCGTTGGAGCCTTGAGTCGCTGAGTCGTTGGACCCTCGAGTCGCTGAGTCGTTCACCCTTGAGTCGCTGAGTCGTTGGACCCTTGAGTCGCTGAGTCGTTGGACCCTTGAGTCGCTGAGTCGTTGGACCCTTGAGTCGCTGAGTCGTAGACCCTTGAGTCGTTAGGTCGTATGACCCTTGAGTCGTTAGGTCGTTAGACCCTTGAGTCGTTAGGTCGAACCCCGTAAGCGGTGGCGTTGCCCCCGCACCCCCACCTTGGGGGGTTGCCACCCCCCCTGGACCCCCCCTCCGTAGGGGATCTTATCTGAAAAACATTGAGCTGATTTCTTTGGATTTTATTCACATCTCCGTATGCGATTTTTGTGACTGATTGTTTCTACAATTGCTTCTGTGTTTTGTCACTTTATAATATAAAGGTTTCAATACTAGTAGTAAATATCAAAACTCTTTTAACAAACAATTTCAACTCTATTTTTAATAACAAAGCTCTTTTCTTAAACCGTTTTCCAATCTATTAGTATATACAAGCCTTTACCTCACTCGGATGAGAAATCTAATTAAACGACTTAGTAAAACAAGTGGTATGAAACGCTTGCGTTCACTTCGTCGGTTAATTCTTGGACTTGTTCGATTGAACCTCTTGTGACAATTTTATTAGTGAAGATTTACAGTTTGTTCGTAAATATTTAAGTTAAGCAAGTGGTTATGGGACATGAAGCTAAACTTCTATATTTACTAGCTTAGTGTAATTGACACTTCTCGTTGATCTTGATGATCGCTTTATGAATTAGACTAGCAATTGCGCGATGTCTCTTTCATTGCAAGGTTAGGCTAGACACCACTTGTGTGATTCCACTCACACATACCTTTTTGCTTTTTGGTTAGCCTTGACCTCATTCGGGTGACTCAGACTCATCCATATGGGGTAGCTCCCCATGGTCTTCGGACCGTCATGTGATAGGCCTCTTTCCCTTTTTATGATTTCTGGATTTCTTGTGTTGATTTCTGGAATTTATCTCTTTGACTTGTCATGAGTACAAGTTTAGGGTATGATGCCCTCTTTGGATCTTTGAGAAAATTCTTGTGATATTGATATATCTCTTATCGGTTGATCTCCTGTTGATCATTATTTGCATACTTATAGTAGTATGTCAGTATGGATATTTTATGTTTATGCCATATCTTTTATGTTATATCATGTCATCTGATATTTATAGCTAGACTGATCCGTTTATTATTTTCTTATAAATAATACTCGGGTCAGACCGAGATGTTACAGGTGCTACTGCTTGACTCCTCCCCCAGTGATTCACTACTCAGACTTTTGGCTACTTGTTTAGATTAGCAGCTTTTGTTGTTTACACTTGAGTTATAGACTCATAGTTGTATTCTTTTGTATAGCACGCGTTGCTATTCTTTTGTATTATCGTGGATCTTTTTAGACCACTTCTCTGATGTACACTTTTGTGTGATATATATTCATATCTCTTTCCGCCTTTGTGATATGGATATCTGTGATTGATTCGCATGTTATGCTTACTTCTATGTTTGTTTCCGAAGATTATTTATAGCCACCGTGTGATAAGCAATTACATGGATGGTCGCTCCTCAACAGCCTTATTCTCCGTGCTAGTTGACAGCACTTCTCCGGAGTGTTCTTGGCTAGCGTGGGTATAGAGGTGGGGCCTCACAGACTAGCCCTTGCACTTCACTGCTCCATCTTCGACTCAGAACACGTTTTTCACACGAAACGTACAAACCGGATCGAAGTGGTTTTCGAGAAATAAGTCTCGATCCCGGTCTCTCCGAAACGATCAGCGCATTTGGCCAATATTGATAGTCGGTGATTTAACTATCAATTTATATTCACAACATCCATCACACAATAAATAATTTCCCAAATTATTTATTTATTCAAAAAAAAATATCTTCACAAGATATATTTTCTATTTTCAACCCTTTGAAAACAATTTCAATATCATCTTTCTTTTCAGAATAAACTTTCCCAAATATCTTCTATTTTCTCTGAAGTCACCAAGTACAAAACTAGAATTTAAAATAATTTAAAACACTTTACTTTGAAAATATACTTTTAAACATTTAAGTTAAATTTCTTCAATATTGGTAAAAATACATACTATAAAATAAAGTTACTTAATGGAATATAAAACTAGATTTTCACTTTTGAAAACAAAATACTAGGTCATCTTTTTAAGTAATTACTACTATAATAGATTTTGAGAAAATACTTACCCTTTGAATTTTAAATATTAGATATAATAAATTTTTCAAAACTTGCTTTTTAAAACAACTTTAAAACCCTTTTAACTCATATTTAAAAACTCGCTTTGAAAACATACTTGATTATTCGAGGAGAATTTTCCAACTTCAATCAATTGAATCAATTTTCCAAAATTGATTTCCAACTTATTTTATTTGAAATAAATTTCTTCACTTATTCAGTTCATTTCAAAATTCATTATTTATTGACTTAATTATAATTGTTATTATTTTCCCTTTGATTTTACATCTTTAACTGAAATATACATATTTCATATTTTTCCATTTCTTCTTTATTCTTCTAGAATAATTTAAATCCTAAATTTGAAATAATTGTTTTATTCTTTTAAACAGTAACATTGAAATTTTAAGTTTTCTTAACTTTCTGTTTATTCAAAAATTCATTTCCATATACAGGATTCATTAATTAGCATTTTGGAAACACTAATATTCTTATCAATTCATTTTTTTATTTATTTACATTCTTTATAATTATTTTCTTAAAAATTTACTTCTTTTATTATTCCTTTCCAAGAATCCAATGCTATATAATTTGATAACTCAGAGTTCAAGAATATATCCAAGCAGCTATAGCATTCAATATTTCAATATGATTCATCACAGAATATCCACAAAGCATGTTAGAGAATAATAAACAATATATATATATGTTGAGGGACCCAGTTGGATCCCTCCAACCTGTTTTCCCTGCATCCACAGATGTTAGCACAACATAAACATCAATCCAAAATATATCATACTAAAGCACAACAATCAAATCAACCATTCAAACAATTATTTAAATTTAATCTTTTAAATTTAAATTAACTGAGTGAGATTAACTCACCTTTGATGTTTGCAATTCCAATCCAAATCTCGACTTGTTTCCTCATAGTTTAAACCTTGTACAAACATTTATTCGGTCTATTAATATTTGAATTAGTCTAACAGTTTGTATTATCATTTTTAAATAATCGACCCAACAATTACCCTTCCAAATAAGTCTAATTAGCCAGTATTTATTGTAAATACATAAATCCTCAAATCACTTTTATAAAATCTATTGGTTTTTTTCATAATTACTGTTCAGCAACATATCCTACGAGTAAATTTATTTTAAACTAATTCCCTTTTTAACTGAATATTATAGCATCCCAAAATCTCATAAAAATTTCTAGTGTATATATATATATATAAGTTTAACTTCTGAAGTTTAAAAAAATTTAACAGTAAACATTTTCTTCTTGCTGTCTGTGAATGTAAACTGAATAAAAGAATTATATATATATTTATTTATTTTCTTTTTAATTAAAATAACCAGTAGATTGATTACCTCACTGTTGCAAACACCACGATTGATCGTTCTTCGATCGAAACCCACGACCCCTCGGCAAAACGCGAAGTCGCCCACGCGAAGACCTATCTTTCCCTGAGTCGAACTTCCCATCGCCATCAACAATCGAGACTCACTTCCAATCGCGACATCCCATCCTTTACTGCAATTGAATCGCCACCTCCTCTAACTGAACGCGGCCCAAACCCTAGAGAGGTGTGCCGATAGCTCGTCAATTGCTTTGAGTTGGCTTCACGAATTGAGCGTCGAAGAGATGTTCAACATCATTTCGAATCGAACTCATAGCTTCTCTCTTTTTTCTTTTATAGATTCGATTTCGAAACCAAAAGAGGAACCCGGCTTCGATTTATATTGAAAAGCAGGCGGCCATTTTATTCTTCCTATTTTATTATATGTAATTAAATTTTTAAACGAGGGGCTTTGGCCATGATTTTTTTGATTTCGTTCTCTTTAGTTTACCGAGGAAGAGGCTGCGGTTTGTTATTAAAAAGGAAAGAGCGAAATGAAACTGAAAAGAAGCGTGCTTGAGAAGGAAATGGGTAGGTCTGCGTAATCAGAAGGTAGGGTGGCTTGCGTGATGAGAGAAAGGGGGACACGATGATGATGGCATGTACAAGAGGAAACAGCGTTTTGAAGGAAGGCTGCTGAATGTTGGGTTGTAGGAGAATAAGTATATATTTATTTAAATCTAAAACGATATTTATCTTCTAAGCGTTTAAGGTTGTCAGGGTCAAACGACAACCCCGATTGCTACGAAAATTGAAGTCCGATACCAGCTAACTATTACGGATCCAATGGAACTGGTTTCGTCGAAATCCGATACTACGCCTCGGAAGGCTATTTTTAAATTCAATTTAAACGATGAAATTTCAAAACGCAACAAAACACTTCCAAATTTAATTTCAGCACTTTTACTATCTTCAGTGTTATCAATATAAATTTTACAAGCCTTCAAATTATTTTTAACAGGCTTCAAAACTCTAGATTCAACAATTTATCCAATTTCAAATTATTTAATTCAATAATTTAATTATCAAATAAATAGCATTTGTAATTCAAGTTAAAAATTAACATTTAAATATTAAAAATCAATTGAATATTCCAATTTCAATTGCTCAAAAATTCCGGGTCGTCACATTCCTCCCCCTTTAAAAGAATTTCGTCCCCGAAATTACTAGTTAGGAAGAATGGTCCAATACCCATTTACATATTCCCAAAACCAAACAATTCAACATCTAACTAACTATCTTTTTATAAAAGACCCATTATCATTCTTATTAACTTCTCCACCCTCCCATAGGTTAAAACTATACTATTTGTTTAACCATTTAAGTTTCAATTTCAAACCAAATTTTGAATTATCAAAATTTTCCCAAAATTTTCTAACTCCCTGAATTTCCGAAAAATTTCGCCAGCGTCTCCTTTGCGCGGCTAGCTCGGTACAACTACAAAATGGCTCTACGGCCTCCCAAATCCAAAAAGAAAACAAAAAGCCAAGTGGCTCGATCCAAAAACCCAATCAATTTCATATAGAAATTTAAACACATACCTTTTTGTCGAGCATTTCAAATTTATCTTTTGCAATCAAAGCCAATTCTCATTTTCCTTTATAATACCTGCATATCCTGCTTAGCACTAATATCCAATCACAATATTCCCAAAATATTTTATCGACCTTCTTACAAATGTCAATAATTATTCATTTAAATATTAACTTAGAATATATTTGCAGTATCAATTTCCAATCAAGAATTTACCATTCCTTTCTTAAATTTAGTATAAGCAACTTATATGCTTCTTATATTCCTTTTCAAGTAAACTTTTCTCTTCCATTCAACTTAATTCGATTGCAGTTAAATCTCATTTTAAAATTTACAATTTCATTTGATTAGTTATCATAAAATTTTATTTTTCAGATTCAGTTCATCCAATTTATTACATGGTCATTTCCAACTTATCTTCACTTATTTGGATTTTTATTTGCAATTCAAACCATTCTATTTCAATCCAAATTCATTTTTATTCTGTACACTCCCAATTATATTAAATTTGTTAGCACTTCTTCAATTATATTTACTTCATCGACAATTTAAGTCGAATTTAATTTATAGCTTGAGTCTTATTTCCAAACTTCACCATAAACTCACCATTCAATTACATTTACTAATTTATTATCTACTTAATTCTTCCCCTGGACAAAATTCAACACTTGATATTTAAATCTCAAAATCTCTTTATTTAATTTCTTAAGTTCAAATTTATCTTATAATTCAAGTTTGGATTTTCTTTCAATTTTCAATTCATCAAAAATATCTATTTTGGGTTTCTATCCCACTTTCCAATTTTTATAAGTCACAACTTGTTATTTACACAATTCCATCCATTATAGGCTTGAATATATTCATCTTTATTTTTAACTCAAGCCCTATGCTTAATTACAACCCAAACATATTTTATTTTAAGGATTTTTTTTAATTCTTTTACACATTATTCTTTTATTTCAATTCCAATCCTTATTCCACTTATTTTCCATTTATTCAGGTAAAATTTTAATTTCATTCATTAATTCAATTGAATTCTCATTCCAATTCAATTTTACTTTAACTCGGATTTATTTAACTAAATTCGATTTCAACTTAATTCGAATACAACTGGATATTATTTTTAGTCTACTCAATTACTTCAATGCAGATAAATTTTATTTCCCCATCCAAGTTAATTTCATTTCTAACTTTACGCTTTAAATTTAAATTTCTAACATTCAAAGCTTATATTTCCTTGATTTAAAAATCATCTCAATTTATAAGCTTACAACCTATCTCATCAGGATTTTTAAAAACCCAGCTTTTGGTTTCAAATAATTTTGAAATCTCCAATATCTCAAATCACACTTCTCAAAAATTAAACCAATCCTGTTTTTTTTTCCAACAAATTCTCTTTTGAAAATTTCAAAAACGACTAGCTTTTCCGAATAAATCAATTTGGCAGCAATCCATCACTTGGAAACTCGAAAATGAATACTGAAGATGCGGCCGTCATCATCCGAATTATTTTCCAATAATCCAAGTGATTTCAATGCTATATTACTTTCAAAATCCATTTAAACAAATTTCCTTTCAGAAATACCTTTAAAATAATAATGCTATTATTTTTCTTCGAAACACTTGGAAAACACTTCCAAAATCTCCGGGATTTTTTTAAAATTTCCAAATCCTGCTTAAATCAATTTTTAACCATAATTTATTTTTATAGTTTTTGCTCATACAAATTCTTATTCGATTATATTTCAATTTATAAATCACTTTTATACTTCACAATTATAAATTCCATTTGATAATTTAATTTATTTCCTTACCCTTGGTTATATTTCAATTTCTAGTTAAATTTCCATATATCAATGATAATAATTCAATATTATCATTCCTAACATCCAAGCAATCATATATTAGCTAAAATAGTTTACAAAAACTTTTATTTATATCAAAATATATTATTGGTTAAAATTATTGCATTCACCCACATTTTAAAACAATACCGTGTCAATTGTCCTATCCAAGTGTTTAGAAACCCCTTCGATATAGTTGCGCAGACTATGTCGACGAAGGTTCATATGCCACTAAATAAACCAATCAACACAATATTAAAACAATTTATATTCAGTAACAAATACGCGCTCATATCTATTAATACGCTCAAACTCATTCTAGAGTACTATAGACTCTATTTTATGAGTAATTCCCACCAGAGCCAAGGTTATCTCCAGCCTAAGCTCTGATACCAAGTGTAACAGCCCGCAAATCCGTACCCCTTGAGTCAACACTATTCCAACTAAATTAACTCAAGTTGTACAGAAATACGAACCATTTGGGTTAAAGAAAAAGAGGTAGAAGAAGAAAATAGAAAACAATAACAGAATCTAACCATCGCAGCGGAATAAAATATAATAGATAATAAATAATTTTACTCAAAATCAAATATCTCTGTTTAAATATATTACATCATCAGAGTACATCAATCACAGCTCAACACCAATATCATACAATGGATACACAACAACTCAAGCAACGGAATATATATATAAATAGTACGAGAATACGTGTCGTCATCCAGCTCATCTCCTGAGCTCCATAGCATCACATCCTGTATATCCTATAATACTCGGTCTGACCCGAGCATTACAGTCAAATAATACCCGAGTCAGTCTGGATTACCAGCGTGAGAAAATCACACCCAATTGATTATTAAAGTTTCAAAAACCTTTTGAAAACAAAAGCATCTCGTAAGACCACGCCACAAATAAACATGTCGGGTTTTTACCTTACGATAGCTAAAACAATTTTTATAGAAATCCTCTGATATTATAATAGTGTCTATAGAAAGTAAATAGAATCTAGCTGAAATGCTTGCATCTCACGTTTCAGCAATAGTTGGGCACAATCAAAACCGTACGGGCGCGTAGGGAAAATGGATTCCAACCAATGGCTAGGCACTGGGGTACCACCTGTCACAGTACCTGGTCTAGATCAGTGTACCGAGGAGCCACCCTAACTCCCCTGCAACACAAGACCGGAACCATCCCTTACTGGACAGTCTCGAGCAAGATCACCCTGCGGTTGGGATCAACAACCGCCCACTAAGCCGAAATAAAGGGACATCTAGACAGGGATGACCTCACCCTCCAGTGGGGGCTACCCACGAAGCCTTGCTGCATATCCCCTGATTTTCAGCCATTCCCATTTGATGAGGCTTGAGGCTAAGCGTTACCTTTATAGAACATATTTCTTAGAATGCCCATCGTCCACCTGACGATGTTTCGCAAGCATTCATCCATACAAGTCCGTCCCGGGTTCGAACGGAACCGAAGGCACTATTCCTACTACATCCATTTTGAAAATATCCTCAGGATTAGTAGCGACTAGCCCTTGCACTTCACTGCTCCATCTTCGACTCAGAACACGTTTTTCACACGAAACGTACAAACCGGATCGAAGTGGTTTTCGAGAAATAAGTCTCGATCCCGGTCTCTCCGAAACGATCAGCGCATTTGGCCAATATTGATAGTCGGTGATTTAACTATCAATTTATATTCACAACATCCATCACACAATAAATAATTTCCCAAATTATTTATTTATTCAAAAAAAAATATCTTCACAAGATATATTTTCTATTTTCAACCCTTTGAAAACAATTTCAATATCATCTTTCTTTTCAGAATAAACTTTCCCAAATATCTTCTATTTTCTCTGAAGTCACCAAGTACAAAACTAGAATTTAAAATAATTTAAAACACTTTACTTTGAAAATATACTTTTAAACATTTAAGTTAAATTTCTTCAATATTGGTAAAAATACATGCTATATGAGTATTTGAAAATAAAGTTACTTAATGGAATATAAAACTAGATTTTCACTTTTGAAAACAAAATACTAGGTCATCTTTTTAAGTAATTACTACTATAATAGATTTTGAGAAAATACTTACCCTTTGAATTTTAAATATTAGATATAATAAATTTTTCAAAACTTGCTTTTTAAAACAACTTTAAAACCCTTTTAACTCATATTTAAAAACTCGCTTTGAAAACATACTTGATTATTCGAGGAGAATTTTCCAACTTCAATCAATTGAATCAATTTTCCAAAATTGATTTCCAACTTATTTTATTTGAAATAAATTTCTTCACTTATTCAGTTCATTTCAAAATTCATTATTTATTGACTTAATTATAATTGTTATTATTTTCCCTTTGATTTTACATCTTTAACTGAAATATACATATTTCATATTTTTCCATTTCTTCTTTATTCTTCTAGAATAATTTAAATCCTAAATTTAAAATAATTATTTTATTCTTTTAAACAGTAACATTGAAATTTTAAGTTTTCTTAACTTTCTGTTTATTCAAAAATTCATTTCCATATACATGATTCATTAATTAGCATTTTGGAAACACTAATATTCTTATCAATTCATTTTTTTATTTATTTACATTCTTTATAATTATTTTCTTAAAAATTTACTTCTTTTATTATTCCTTTCCAAGAATCCAATGCTATATAATTTGATAACTCAGAGTTCAAGAATATATCCAAGCAGCTATAGCATTCAATATTTCAATATGATTCATCACAGAATATCCACAAAGCATGTCAGAGAATAATAAACAATATATATATATGTTGAGGGACCCAGTTGGATCCCTCCAACATGTTTTCCCTGCATCCACAGATGTTAGCACAACATAAGCATCAATCCAAAATATATCATACTAAAGCACAACAATCAAATCAACCATTCAAACAATTATTTAAATTTAATCTTTTAAATTTAAATTAACTGAGTGAGATTAACTCACCTTTGATGTTTGCAATTCCAATCCAAATCTCGACTTGTTTCCTCATAGTTTAAACCTTGTACAAACATTTATTCGGTCTATTAATATTTGAATTAGTCTAACAGTTTGTATTATCATTTTTAAATAATCGACCCAACAATTACCCTTCCAAATAAGTCTAATTAGCCAGTATTTATTGTAAATACATAAATCCTTAAATCACTTTTATAAAATCTACTGGTTTTTTTCATAATTACTGTTCAGCAACATATCCTACGAGTAAATTTATTTTAAACTAATTCCCTTTTTAACTGAATATTATAGCATCCCAAAATCTCATAAAAATTTCTAGTGTATATATATATATATAAGTTTAACTTCTGAAGTTTAAAAAAATTTAACAGTAAACATTTTCTTCTTGCTGTCTGTGAATGTAAACTGAATAAAAGAATTATATATATATTTATTTATTTTCTTTTTAATTAAAATAACCAGTACATTGATGACCTCACCGTTGCGAACACCACGATCGATCGTTCTTCGATCGAAACCCACGACCCCTCGGCAAAACGCGAAGTCGCCCACGCGAAGACCTATCTTTCCCTGAGTCGAACTTCCCATCGCCATCAACAATCGAGACTCGCTACCAATCGCGACATCCCATCCTTTACTGCAATTGAATCGCCACCTCCTCTAACTGAACGCGGCCCAAACCCTAGAGAGGTGTGCCGATAGCTCGTCAATTGCTTTGAGTTGGCTTCACGAATTGAGCGTCGAAGAGATGTTCAACATCATTTCGAATCGAACTCACAGCTTCTCTCTTTTTTTTTATAGATTCGATTTCGAAACCAAAAGAGGAACCCGGCTTCGATTTATATTGAAAAGCAGGCGGCCATTTTATTCTTCCTATTTTATTATATGTAATTAAATTTTTAAACGAGGGGCTTCGGCCACGATTTTTTTGATTTCGTTCTCTTTAGTTTACCGAGGAAGAGGCTGCGGTTTGTTATTAAAAAGGAAAGTGCGAAATGAAACTGAAGAGAAGCGTGCTTGAGAAGGAAATGGGTAGGTCTGCGTAATCAGAAGGTAGGGTGGCTTGCGTGATGAGAGAAAGGGGGACACGATGATGATGGCATGTACAAGAGGAAACAGCGTTTTGAAGGAAGGCTGATGAATGTTGGGTTGTAGGAGAATAAGTATATACTTATTTAAATCTAAAACGATATTTATCTTCTAAGCGTTTAAGGTTGTCAGGGTCAAACGACAACCCCGATTGCTACGAAAATTGAAGTCCGATACCAGCTAACTATTACGGATCCAATGGAACTAGTTTCGTCGAAATCCGAGACTGTGCCTCGGAAGGCTATTTTTAAATTCAATTTAAACGATGAAATTTCAAAACGCAACAAAACACTTCCAAATTTAATTTCAACACTTTTACTATCTTCAGTGTTATCGATATAAATTTTACAAGCCTTCAAATTATTTTT
The DNA here is from genome assembly GCA_030765085.1 of Allium cepa. Taxonomy (NCBI): domain Eukaryota; kingdom Viridiplantae; phylum Streptophyta; class Magnoliopsida; order Asparagales; family Amaryllidaceae; genus Allium; species Allium cepa. The sequence continues at coordinate 310,558,791 of CM060942.1, read as the reverse complement.
AACAGGCTTCAAAACTCTAGATTCAACAATTTATCCAATTTCAAATTATTTAATTCAATAATTTAATTATCAAATAAATAGCATTTGTAATTCAAGTTAAAAATTAACATTTAAATATTAAAAATCAATTGAATATTCCAATTTCAATTGCTCAAAAATTCCGGGTCGTCACATCCCTCCCCCTTTAAAAGAATTTCGTCCCCAAAATTACTAGTTAGGAAGAATGGTCCAATACCCATTTACTTATTCCCAAAACCAAACAATTCAACATCTAACTAACTATCTTTTTATAAAAGACCCATTATCATTCTTATTAACTTCTCCACCCTCCCATAGGTTCAAACTATACTATTTGTTTAACCATTTAAGTTTCAATTTCAAACCAAATTTTGAATTATCAAAATTTTCCCAAAATTTTCTAACTCCCTGAATTTCCGAAAAATTTCGCCAGCGTCTCCTTTGCGCGGCTAGCTCGGTACAACTACAAAATGGCTCTACGGCCTCCCAAATCCAAAAAGAAAACAAAAAGCCAAGTGGCTCGATCCAAAAACCCAATCAATTTCATATAGAAATTTAAACACATACCTTTTTGTCGAGCATTTCAAATTTATCTTTTGCAATAAAAGCCAATTCTCATTTTCCTTTATAATACCTGCATATCCTGCTTAGCACTAATATCCAATCACAATATTCCCAAAATATTTTATCGACCTTCTTACAAATGTCAATACTTATTCATTTAAATATTAACTTAGAATATATTTGCAGTATCAATTTCCAATCAAGAATTTACCATTCCTTTCTTAAATTTAGTATAAGCAACTTATATGCTTCTTATATTCCTTTTCAAGTAAACTTTTCTCTTCCATTCAACTTAATTCGATTGCAGTTAAATCTCATTTTAAAATTTACAATTTCATTTGATTAGTTATCATAAAATTTTATTTTTCAGATTCAGTTCATCCAATTTATTACATGGTCATTTCCAACTTATCTTCACTTATTTGGATTTTTATTTGCAATTCAAACCATTCTATTTCAATCCAAATTCATTTTTATTCTATACACTCCCAATTATATTAAATTTGTTAGCACTTCTTCAATTATATTTACTTCATCGACAATTTAAGTCGAATTTAATTTATAGCTTGAGTCTTATTTCCAAACTTCACCATAAACTCACCATTCAATTACATTTACTAATTTATTATCTACTTAATTCTTCCCCTGGACAAAATTCAACACTTGATATTTAAATCTCAAAATCTCTTTATTTAATTTCTTAAGTTCAAATTTATCTTATAATTCAAGTTTGGATTTTCTTTCAATTTTCAATTCATCAAAAATATCTATTTTGGGTTTCTATCCCACTTTCCAATTTTTATAAGTCACAACTTGTTATTTACACAATTCCATCCATTATAGGCTTGAATATATTCATCTTTATTTTTAACTCAAGCCTTATGCTTAATTACAACCCAAACATATTTTATTTTAAGGATTTTTTTTAATTCTTTTACACATTATTCTTTTATTTCAATTCCAATCCTTATTCCACTTATTTTCCATTTATTCAGGTAAAATTTTAATTTCATTCATTAATTCAATTGAATTCTCATTCCAATTCAATTTTACTTTAACTCGGATTTATTTAACTAAATTCGATTTCAACTTAATTCGAATACAACTGGATATTATTTTTAGTCTACTCAATTACTTCAATCCAGATAAATTTTATTTCCCCATCCAAGTTAGTTTCATTTCTAACTTTACACTTTAAATTTAAATTTCTAACATTCAAAGCTTATATTTCCTTGATTTAAAAATCATCTCAATTTATAAGCTTACAACCTATGGTATCAGGATTTTTAAACACCCAGCTTTTGGTTTCAAATAATTTTGAAATCTCCAATATCTCAAATCACACTTCTCAAAAATTAAACCAATCCTGGTTTTTATTTCCAACAAATTCTCTTTTGAAATTTTCAAAAACGACTAGCTTTTCCGAATAAATCAATTTGGCAGCAATCCATCACTTGGAAACTCGAAAATGAATACTGATGATGCGGCCGTCATCATCCGAATTATTTTCCAATAATCCAAGTGATTTCAATGCTATATTACTTTCAAAGTCCATTTAAACAAATTTCCTTTCAGAAATACCTTTAAAATAATAATGCTATTATTTTTCTTCAAAACACTTGGAAAACACTTCCAAAATCTCCGGGATTTTTTTAAAATTTCCAAATCCTGCTTAAATCAATTTTTAACCATAATTTATTTTTATAGTTTTTGCTCATACAAATTCTTATTCGATTATATTTCAATTTATAAATCACTTTTATACTTCACAATTATAAATTCCATTTGATAATTTAATTTATTTCCTTACCCTTGGTTATATTTCAATTTCTAGTTAAATTTCCATATATCAATGATAATAATTCAATATTATCATTCCTAACATCCAAGCAATCATATATTAGCTAAAATAGTTTACAAAAACTTTTATTTATATCAAAATATATTTTTGGGTAAAATTATTGCATTCACCCACATTTTAAAACAATACCGTGTCAATTGTCCTATCCAAGTGTTTAGAAACCCCTTCGATATAGTTGCGCAGACTATGTCGACGAAGGTTCATATGCCACTAAATAAACCAATCCACACAATATTAAAACAATTTATATTCAGTAACAAATACGCGCTCATATCTATTAATACGCTCAAACTCATTCTAGAGTACTATAAACTCTATTTTATGAGTAATTCCCACCAGAGCCAAGGTTATCTCCAGCCTAAGCTCTGATACCAAGTGTAACAGCCCGCAAATCCGTACCCCTTGAGTCAACACTATTCTAACTAAATTAACTCAAGTTGTAGAGAAATACGAACCATTTGGGTTAAAGAAAAAGAGGTAGAAGAAGAAAATAGAAAACAATAACAGAATCTAACCATCGCAGCGGAATAAAATATAATAGATAATAAATAATTTTAGTCAAAATCAAATATCTCTGTTTATATATATTACATCATCAGAGTACATCAATCACAGCTCAACACCAATATCATACAATGGATACACAACAACTCAAGCAACGGAATATATATATAAATAGTACGAGAATACGTGTCGTCATCCAGCTCATCTCCTGAGCTCCACAGCATCACATCCTGTATATCCTATAATACTCGGTCTGACCCGAGCATTACAGTCAAATAATACCCGAGTCAGTCTGGATTACCAGCGTGAGAAAATCACACCCAATTGATTATTAAAGTTTCAAAAACCTTTTGAAAACAAAAGCATCTCGTAAGACCACGCCACAAATAAACATGTCGGGTTTTTACCTTACGATAGCTAAAACAATTTTTATAGAAATCCTCTGATATTATAATAGTGTCTATAGAAAGTAAATAGAATCTAGCTGAAATGCTTGCATCTCACGTTTCAGCAATAGTTGGGCACAATCAAAACCGTACGGGCGCGTAGGGAAAATGGATTCCAACCAATGGCTAGGCACTGGGGTACCCCCTGTCACAGTACCTGGTCTAGATCAGTGTACCGAGGAGCCACCCTAACTCCCCTGCAACACAAGACCGGAACCATCCCTTACTGGACAGTCCCGAGCAAGATCACCCCGCGGTTGGGATCAACAACCGCCCACTAAGCCGAAATAAAGGGACATCTAGACAGGGATGACCTCACCCTCCAGTGGGGGCTACCCACGAAGCCTTGCTGCATATCCCCTGATTTTCAGCCATTCCCATTTGATGAGGCTTGAGGCTAAGCGTTACCTTTATAGAACATATTTCTTAGAATGCCCATCGTCCACCTGACGATGTTTCGCAAGCATTCATCCATACAAGTCCGTCCCGGGTTCGAACGGAACCGAAGGCACTATTCCTACTACATCCATTTTGAAAATATCCTCAGGATTAGTAGCGACTAGCCCTTGCACTTCACTGCTCCATCTTCGACTCAGAACACGTTTTTCACACGAAACGTACAAACCGGATCGAAGTGGTTTTCGAGAAATAAGTCTCGATCCCGGTCTCTCCGAAACGATCAGCGCATTTGGCCAATATTGATAGTCGGTGATTTAACTATCAATTTATATTCACAACATCCATCACACAATAAATAATTTCCCAAATTATTTATTTATTCAAAAAAAAATATCTTCACAAGATATATTTTCTATTTTCAACCCTTTGAAAACAATTTCAATATCATCTTTCTTTTTAGAATAAACTTTCCCAAATATCTTCTATTTTCTCTGAAGTCACCAAGTACAAAACTAGAATTTAAAATAATTTAAAACACTTTACTTTGAAAATATACTTTTAAACATTTAAGTTAAATTTCTTCAATATTGGTAAAAATACATACTATAAAATAAAGTTACTTAATGGAATATAAAACTAGATTTTCACTTTTGAAAACAAAATACTAGGTCATCTTTTTAAGTAATTACTACTATAATAGATTTTGAGAAAATACTTACCCTTTGAATTTTAAATATTAGATATAATAAATTTTTCAAAACTTGCTTTTTAAAACAACTTTAAAACCCTTTTAACTCATATTTAAAAACTCGCTTTGAAAACATACTTGATTATTCGAGGAGAATTTTCCAACTTCAATCAATTGAATCAATTTTCCAAAATTGATTTCCAACTTATTTTATTTGAAATAAATTTCTTCACTTATTCAGTTCATTTCAAAATTCATTATTTATTGACTTAATTATAATTGTTATTATTTTCCCTTTGATTTTACATCTTTAACTGAAATATACATATTTCATATTTTTCCATTTCTTCTTTATTCTTCTAGAATAATTTAAATCCTAAATTTGAAATAATTGTTTTATTCTTTTAAACAGTAACATTGAAATTTTAAGTTTTCTTAACTTTCTGTTTATTCAAAAATTCATTTCCATATACAGGATTCATTAATTAGCATTTTGGAAACACTAATATTCTTATCAATTCATTTTTTTTATTTAGTTACATTCTTTATAATTATTTTCTTAAAAATTTACTTCTTTTATTATTCCTTTCCAAGAATCCAATGCTATATAATTTGATAACTCAGAGTTCAAGAATATATCCAAGCAGCTATAGCATTCAATATTTCAATATGATTCATCACAGAATATCCACAAAGCATGTCAGAGAATAATAAACAATATATATATATGTTGAGGGACCCAGTTGGATCCCTCCAACCTGTTTTCCCTACATCCACAGATGTTAGCACAACATAAACATCAATCCAAAATATATCATACTAAAGCACAACAATCAAATCAACCATTCAAACAATTATTTAAATTTAATCTTTTAAATTTAAATTAACTGAGTGAGATTAACTCACCTTTGATGTTTGCAATTCCAATCCAAATCTCGACTTGTTTCCTCATAGTTTAAACCTTGTACAAACATTTATTCGGTCTATTAATATTTGAATTAGTCTAACAGTTTGTATTATCATTTTTAAATAATCGACCCAACAATTACCCTTCCAAATAAGTCTAATTAGCCAGTATTTATTGTAAATACATAAATCCTCAAATCACTTTTATAAAATCTACTGGTTTTTTTCATAATTACTGTTCAGCAACATATCCTACGAGTAAATTTATTTTAAACTAATTCCCTTTTTAACTGAATATTATAGCATCCCAAAATCTCATAAAAATTTCTAGTGTATATATATATATATATAAGTTTAACTTTTGAAGTTTAAAAAAATTTAACAGTAAACATTTTCTTCTTGCTGTCTGTGAATGTAAACTGAATAAAAGAATTATATATATATTTATTTATTTTCTTTTTAATTAAAATAACCAGTACATTGATTACCGCACTGTTGCAAACACCACGATCGATCGTTCTTCGATCGAAACCCACGACCCCTCGGCAAAACGCGAAGTCGCCCACGCGAAGACCTATCTTTCCCTGAGTCGAACTTCCCATCGCCATCAACAATCGAGACTCGCTACCAATCGCGACATCCCATCCTTTACTGCAATTGAATCGCCACCTCCTCTAACTGAACGCGGCCCAAACCCTAGAGAGGTGTGCCGATAGCTCGTCAATTGCTTTGAGTTGGCTTCACGAATTGAGCGTCGAAGAGATGTTCAACATCATTTCGAATCGACACAGCTTCTTTTTTTTTTTTATAGATTCGATTGCGAAATCAAAAGAGGAACCCGGCTTCGATTTATATTGAAAAGCAGGCGGCCATTTTATTCTTCCTATTTTATTATATGTAATTAAATTTTTAAACGAGGGGCTTCGGCCACGATTTTTTTGATTTCGTTCTCTTTAGTTTACCGAGGAAGAGGCTGCGGTTTGTTATTAAAAAGGAAAGAGCGAAATGAAACTGAAGAGAAGCGTGCTTGAGAAGGAAATGGGTAGGTCTGCGTAATCAGAAGGTAGGGTGGCTTGCGTGATGAGAGAAAGGGGGACACGATGATGATGGCATGTACAAGAGGAAACAGCGTTTTGAAGGAAGGCTGCTGAATGTTGGGTTGTAGGAGAAAACGTATATATTTATTTAAATCTAAAACGATATTTATCTTCTAAGCGTTTAAGGTTGTCAGGGTCAAACGACAACCCCGATTGCTACGAAAATTGAAGTCCGATACCAGCTAACTATTACGGATCCAATGGAACTGGTTTCGTCGAAATCCGAGACTGTGCCTCGGAAGGCTATTTTAAATTCAATTTAAACGATGAAATTTCAAAACGCAACAAAACACTTCCAAATTTAATTTCAACACTTTTACTATCTTCAGTGTTATCGATATAAATTTTACAAGCCTTCAAATTATTTTTAACAGGCTTCAAAACTCTAGATTCAACAATTTATCCAATTTCAAATTATTTAATTCAATAATTTAATTATCAAATAAATAGCATTTGTAATTCAAGTTAAAAATTAACATTTAAATATTAAAAATCAATTGAATATTCCAATTTCAATTGCTCAAAAATTCCGGGTCGTCACATTCCTCCCCCTTTAAAAGAATTTCGTCCCCGAAATTGCTAGTTAGGAAGAATGGTCCAATACCCATTTACATATTCCCAAAACCAAACAATTCAACATCTAACTAACTATCTTTTTATAAAAGACCCATTATCATTCTTATTAACTTCTCCACCCTCCTATAGGTTCAAACTATACTATTTGTTTAACCATTTAAGTTTCAATTTCAAACCAAATTTTGAATTATCAAAATTTTCCCAAAATTTTCTAACTCCCTGAATTTCCGAAAAATTTCGCCAGCGTCTCCTTTGCGCGGCTAGCTCGGTACAACTACAAAATGGCTCTACGGCCTCCCAAATCCAAAAAGAAAACAAAAAGCCAAGTGGCTCGATCCAAAAACCCAATCAATTTCATATAGAAATTTAAACACATACCTTTTTGTCGAGCATTTCAAATTTATCTTTTGCAATCAAAGCCAATTCTCATTTTCCTTTATAATACCTGCATATCCTGCTTAGCACTAATATCCAATCACAATATTCCCAAAATATTTTATCAACCTTCTTACAAATGTCAATACTTATTCATTTAAATATTAACTTAGAATATATTTGCAGTATCAATTTCCAATCAAGAATTTACCATTCCTTTCTTAAATTTAGTATAAGCAACTTATATGCTTCTTATATTCCTTTTCAAGTAAACTTTTCTCTTCCATTCAACTTAATTCGATTGCAGTTAAATCTCATTTTAAAATTTACAATTTCATTTGATTAGTTATCATAAAATTTTATTTTTCAGATTCAGTTCATCCAATTTATTACATGGTCATTTCCAACTTATCTTCACTTATTTGGATTTTTATTTGCAATTCAAACCATTCTATTTCAATCCAAATTCATTTTTATTCTATACACTCCCAATTATATTAAATTTGTTAGCACTTCTTCAATTATATTTACTTCATCGACAATTTAAGTCGAATTTAATTTATAGCTTGAGTCTTATTTCCAAACTTCACCATAAACTCACCATTCAATTACATTTACTAATTTATTATCTACTTAATTCTTCCCCTGGACAAAATTCAACACTTGATATTTAAATCTCAAAATCTCTTTATTTAATTTCTTAAGTTCAAATTTATCTTATAATTCAAGTTTGGATTTTCTTTCAATTTTCAATTCATCAAAAATATCTATTTTGGGTTTCTATCCCACTTTCCAATTTTTATAAGTCACAACTTGTTATTTACACAATTCCATCCATTATAGGCTTGAATATATTCATCTTTATTTTTAACTCAAGCCTTATGCTTAATTACAACCCAAACATATTTTATTTTAAGGATTTTTTTTAATTCTTTTACACATTATTCTTTTATTTCAATTCCAATCCTTATTCCACTTATTTTCCATTTATTCAGGTAAAATTTTAATTTCATTCATTAATTCAATTGAATTCTCATTCCAATTCAATTTTACTTTAACTCGGATTTATTTAACTAAATTCGATTTCAACTTAATTCGAATACAACTGGATATTATTTTTAGTCTACTCAATTACTTCAATCCAGATAAATTTTATTTCCCCATCCAAGTTAGTTTCATTTCTAACTTTACACTTTAAATTTAAATTTCTAACATTCAAAGCTTATATTTCCTTGATTTAAAAATCATCTCAATTTATAAGCTTACAACCTATCTCATCAGGATTTTTAAACACCCAGCTTTTGGTTTCAAATAATTTTGAAATCTCCAATATCTCAAATCACACTTCTCAAAAATTAAACCAATCCTGGTTTTTATTTCCAACAAATTCTCTTTTGAAATTTTCAAAAACGACTAGCTTTTCCGAATAAATCAATTTGGCAGCAATCCATCACTTGGAAACTCGAAAATGAATACTGATGATGCGGCCGTCATCATCCGAATTATTTTCCAATAATCCAAGTGATTTCAATGCTATATTACTTTCAAAGTCCATTTAAACAAATTTCCTTTCAGAAATACCTTTAAAATAATAATGCTATTATTTTTCTTCAAAACACTTGGAAAACACTTCCAAAATCTCCGGGATTTTTTTAAAATTTCCAAATCCTGCTTAAATCAATTTTTAACCATAATTTATTTTTATAGTTTTTGCTCATACAAATTCTTATTCGATTATATTTCAATTTATAAATCACTTTTATACTTCACAATTATAAATTCCATTTGATAATTTAATTTATTTCCTTACCCTTGGTTATATTTCAATTTCTAGTTAAATTTCCATATATCAATGATAATAATTCAATATTATCATTCCTAACATCCAAGCAATCATATATTAGCTAAAATAGTTTACAAAAACTTTTATTTATATCAAAATATATTTTTGGGTAAAATTATTGCATTCACCCACATTTTAAAACAATACCGTGTCAATTGTCCTATCCAAGTGTTTAGAAACCCCTTCGATATAGTTGCGCAGACTATGTCGACGAAGGTTCATATGCCACTAAATAAACCAATCAACACAATATTAAAACAATTTATATTCAGTAACAAATACGCGCTCATATCTATTAATACGCTCAAACTCATTCTAGAGTACTATAAACTCTATTTTATGAGTAATTCCCACCAGAGCCAAGGTTATCTCCAGCCTAAGCTCTGATACCAAGTGTAACAGCCCGCAAATCCGTACCCCTTGAGTCAACACTATTCTAACTAAATTAACTCAAGTTGTAGAGAAATACGAACCATTTGGGTTAAAGAAAAAGAGGTAGAAGAAGAAAATAGAAAACAATAACAGAATCTAACCATCGCAGCGCAATAAAATATAATAGATAATAAATAATTTTAGTCAAAATCAAATATCTCTGTTTATATATATTACATCATCAGAGTACATCAATCACAGCTCAACACCAATATCATACAATGGATACACAACAACTCAAGCAACGGAATATATATATAAATAGTACGAGAATACGTGTCGTCATCCAGCTCATCTCCTGAGCTCCACAGCATCACATCCTGTATATCCTATAATACTCGGTCTGACCCGAGCATTACAGTCAAATAATACCCGAGTCAGTCTGGATTACCAGCGTGAGAAAATCACACCCAATTGATTATTAAAGTTTCAAAAACCTTTTGAAAACAAAAGCATCTCGTAAGACCACGCCACAAATAAACATGTCGGGTTTTTACCTTACGATAGCTAAAACAATTTTTATAGAAATCCTCTGATATTATAATAGTGTCTATAGAAAGTAAATAGAATCTAGCTGAAATGCTTGCATCTCACGTTTCAGCAATAGTTGGGCACAATCAAAACCGTACGGGCGCGTAGGGAAAATGGATTCCAACCAATGGCTAGGCACTGGGGTACCCCCTGTCACAGTACCTGGTCTAGATCAGTGTACCGAGGAGCCACCCTAACTCCCCTGCAACACAAGACCGGAACCATCCCTTACTGGACAGTCCCGAGCAAGATCACCCCGCGGTTGGGATCAACAACCGCCCACTAAGCCGAAATAAAGGGACATCTAGACAGGGATGACCTCACCCTCCAGTGGGGGCTACCCACGAAGCCTTGCTGCATATCCCCTGATTTTCAGCCATTCCCATTTGATGAGGCTTGAGGCTAAGCGTTACCTTTATAGAACATATTTCTTAGAATGCCCATCGTCCACCTGACGATGTTTCGCAAGCATTCATCCATACAAGTCCGTCCCGGGTTCGAACGGAACCGAAGGCACTATTCCTACTACATCCATTTTGAAAATATCCTCAGGATTAGTAGCGACTAGCCCTTGCACTTCACTGCTCCATCTTCGACTCAGAACACGTTTTTCACACGAAACGTACAAACCGGATCGAAGTGGTTTTCGAGAAATAAGTCTCGATCCCGGTCTCTCCGAAACGATCAGCGCATTTGGCCAATATTGATAGTCGGTGATTTAACTATCAATTTATATTCACAACATCCATCACACAATAAATAATTTCCCAAATTATTTATTTATTCAAAAAAAAATATCTTCACAAGATATATTTTCTATTTTCAACCCTTTGAAAACAATTTCAATATCATCTTTCTTTTTAGAATAAACTTTCCCAAATATCTTCTATTTTCTCTGAAGTCACCAAGTACAAAACTAGAATTTAAAATAATTTAAAACACTTTACTTTGAAAATATACTTTTAAACATTTAAGTTAAATTTCTTCAATATTGGTAAAAATACATACTATAAAATAAAGTTACTTAATGGAATATAAAACTAGATTTTCACTTTTGAAAACAAAATACTAGGTCATCTTTTTAAGTAATTACTACTATAATAGATTTTGAGAAAATACTTACCCTTTGAATTTTAAATATTAGATATAATAAATTTTTCAAAACTTGCTTTTTAAAACAACTTTAAAACCCTTTTAACTCATATTTAAAAACTCGCTTTGAAAACATACTTGATTATTCGAGGAGAATTTTCCAACTTCAATCAATTGAATCAATTTTCCAAAATTGATTTCCAACTTATTTTATTTGAAATAAATTTCTTCACTTATTCAGTTCATTTCAAAATTCATTATTTATTGACTTAATTATAATTGTTATTATTTTCCCTTTGATTTTACATCTTTAACTGAAATATACATATTTCATATTTTTCCATTTCTTCTTTATTCTTCTAGAATAATTTAAATCCTAAATTTGAAATAATTGTTTTATTCTTTTAAACAGTAACATTGAAATTTTAAGTTTTCTTAACTTTCTGTTTATTCAAAAATTCATTTCCATATACAGGATTCATTAATTAGCATTTTGGAAACACTAATATTCTTATCAATTCATTTTTTTTATTTAGTTACATTCTTTATAATTATTTTCTTAAAAATTTACTTCTTTTATTATTCCTTTCCAAGAATCCAATGCTATATAATTTGATAACTCAGAGTTCAAGAATATATCCAAGCAGCTATAGCATTCAATATTTCAATATGATTCATCACAGAATATCCACAAAGCATGTCAGAGAATAATAAACAATATATATATATGTTGAGGGACCCAGTTGGATCCCTCCAACCTGTTTTCCCTACATCCACAGATGTTAGCACAACATAAACATCAATCCAAAATATATCATACTAAAGCACAACAATCAAATCAACCATTCAAACAATTATTTAAATTTAATCTTTTAAATTTAAATTAACTGAGTGAGATTAACTCACCTTTGATGTTTGCAATTCCAATCCAAATCTCGACTTGTTTCCTCATAGTTTAAACCTTGTACAAACATTTATTCGGTCTATTAATATTTGAATTAGTCTAACAGTTTGTATTATCATTTTTAAATAATCGACCCAACAATTACCCTTCCAAATAAGTCTAATTAGCCAGTATTTATTGTAAATACATAAATCCTCAAATCACTTTTATAAAATCTACTGGTTTTTTTCATAATTACTGTTCAGCAACATATCCTACGAGTAAATTTATTTTAAACTAATTCCCTTTTTAACTGAATATTATAGCATCCCAAAATCTCATAAAAATTTCTAGTGTATATATATATATATATATAAGTTTAACTTTTGAAGTTTAAAAAAATTTAACAGTAAACATTTTCTTCTTGCTGTCTGTGAATGTAAACTGAATAAAAGAATTATATATATATTTATTTATTTTCTTTTTAATTAAAATAACCAGTACATTGATTACCGCACTGTTGCAAACACCACGATCGATCGTTCTTCGATCGAAACCCACGACCCCTCGGCAAAACGCGAAGTCGCCCACGCGAAGACCTATCTTTCCCTGAGTCGAACTTCCCATCGCCATCAACAATCGAGACTCGCTACCAATCGCGACATCCCATCCTTTACTGCAATTGAATCGCCACCTCCTCTAACTGAACGCGGCCCAAACCCTAGAGAGGTGTGCCGATAGCTCGTCAATTGCTTTGAGTTGGCTTCACGAATTGAGCGTCGAAGAGATGTTCAACATCATTTCGAATCGACACAGCTTCTTTTTTTTTTTTATAGATTCGATTGCGAAATCAAAAGAGGAACCCGGCTTCGATTTATATTGAAAAGCAGGCGGCCATTTTATTCTTCCTATTTTATTATATGTAATTAAATTTTTAAACGAGGGGCTTCGGCCACGATTTTTTTGATTTCGTTCTCTTTAGTTTACCGAGGAAGAGGCTGCGGTTTGTTATTAAAAAGGAAAGAGCGAAATGAAACTGAAGAGAAGCGTGCTTGAGAAGGAAATGGGTAGGTCTGCGTAATCAGAAGGTAGGGTGGCTTGCGTGATGAGAGAAAGGGGGACACGATGATGATGGCATGTACAAGAGGAAACAACGTTTTGAAGGAAGGCTGCTGAATGTTGGGTTGTAGGAGAAAACGTATATATTTATTTAAATCTAAAACGATATTTATCTTCTAAGCGTTTAAGGTTGTCAGGGTCAAACGACAACCCCGATTGCTACGAAAATTGAAGTCCGATACCAGCTAACTATTACGGATCCAATGGAACTGGTTTCGTCGAAATCCGAGACTGTGCCTCGGAAGGCTATTTTAAATTCAATTTAAACGATGAAATTTCAAAACGCAACAAAACACTTCCAAATTTAATTTCAACACTTTTACTATCTTCAGTGTTATCGATATAAATTTTACAAGCCTTCAAATTATTTTTAACAGGCTTCAAAACTCTAGATTCAACAATTTATCCAATTTCAAATTATTTAATTCAATAATTTAATTATCAAATAAATAGCATTTGTAATTCAAGTTAAAAATTAACATTTAAATATTAAAAATCAATTGAATATTCCAATTTCAATTGCTCAAAAATTCCGGGTCGTCACATTCCTCCCCCTTTAAAAGAATTTCGTCCCCGAAATTGCTAGTTAGGAAGAATGGTCCAATACCCATTTACATATTCCCAAAACCAAACAATTCAACATCTAACTAACTATCTTTTTATAAAAGACCCATTATCATTCTTATTAACTTCTCCACCCTCCTATAGGTTCAAACTATACTATTTGTTTAACCATTTAAGTTTCAATTTCAAACCAAATTTTGAATTATCAAAATTTTCCCAAAATTTTCTAACTCCCTGAATTTCCGAAAAATTTCGCCAGCGTCTCCTTTGCGCGGCTAGCTCGGTACAACTACAAAATGGCTCTACGGCCTCCCAAATCCAAAAAGAAAACAAAAAGCCAAGTGGCTCGATCCAAAAACCCAATCAATTTCATATAGAAATTTAAACACATACCTTTTTGTCGAGCATTTCAAATTTATCTTTTGCAATCAAAGCCAATTCTCATTTTCCTTTATAATACCTGCATATCCTGCTTAGCACTAATATCCAATCACAATATTCCCAAAATATTTTATCAACCTTCTTACAAATGTCAATACTTATTCATTTAAATATTAACTTAGAATATATTTGCAGTATCAATTTCCAATCAAGAATTTACCATTCCTTTCTTAAATTTAGTATAAGCAACTTATATGCTTCTTATATTCCTTTTCAAGTAAACTTTTCTCTTCCATTCAACTTAATTCGATTGCAGTTAAATCTCATTTTAAAATTTACAATTTCATTTGATTAGTTATCATAAAATTTTATTTTTCAGATTCAGTTCATCCAATTTATTACATGGTCATTTCCAACTTATCTTCACTTATTTGGATTTTTATTTGCAATTCAAACCATTCTATTTCAATCCAAATTCATTTTTATTCTATACACTCCCAATTATATTAAATTTGTTAGCACTTCTTCAATTATATTTACTTCATCGACAATTTAAGTCGAATTTAATTTATAGCTTGAGTCTTATTTCCAAACTTCACCATAAACTCACCATTCAATTACATTTACTAATTTATTATCTACTTAATTCTTCCCCTGGACAAAATTCAACACTTGATATTTAAATCTCAAAATCTCTTTATTTAATTTCTTAAGTTCAAATTTATCTTATAATTCAAGTTTGGATTTTCTTTCAATTTTCAATTCATCAAAAATATCTATTTTGGGTTTCTATCCCACTTTCCAATTTTTATAAGTCACAACTTGTTATTTACACAATTCCATCCATTATAGGCTTGAATATATTCATCTTTATTTTTAACTCAAGCCTTATGCTTAATTACAACCCAAACATATTTTATTTTAAGGATTTTTTTTTAATTCTTTTACACATTATTCTTTTATTTCAATTCCAATCCTTATTCCACTTATTTTCCATTTATTCAGGTAAAATTTTAATTTCATTCATTAATTCAATTGAATTCTCATTCCAATTCAATTTTACTTTAACTCGGATTTATTTAACTAAATTCGATTTCAACTTAATTCGAATACAACTGGATATTATTTTTAGTCTACTCAATTACTTCAATCCAGATAAATTTTATTTCCCCATCCAAGTTAATTTCATTTCTAACTTTACACTTTAAATTTAAATTTCTAACATTCAAAGCTTATATTTCCTTGATTTAAAAATCATCTCAATTTATAAGCTTACAACCTATCTCATCAGGATTTTTAAACACCCAGCTTTTGGTTTCAAATAATTTTGAAATCTCCAATATCTCAAATCACACTTCTCAAAAATTAAACCAATCCTGGTTTTTATTTCCAACAAATTCTCTTTTGAAATTTTCAAAAACGACTAGCTTTTCCGAATAAATCAATTTGGCAGCAATCCATCACTTGGAAACTCGAAAATGAATACTGATGATGCGGCCGTCATCATCCGAATTATTTTCCAATAATCCAAGTGATTTCAATGCTATATTACTTTCAAAGTCCATTTAAACAAATTTCCTTTCAGAAATACCTTTAAAATAATAATGCTATTATTTTTCTTCAAAACACTTGGAAAACACTTCCAAAATCTCCGGGATTTTTTTTAAAATTTCCAAATCCTGCTTAAATCAATTTTTAACCATAATTTATTTTTATAGTTTTTGCTCATATAAATTCTTATTCGATTATATTTCAATTTATAAATCACTTTTATACTTCACAATTATAAATTCCATTTGATAATTTAATTTATTTCCTTACCCTTGGTTATATTTCAATTTCTAGTTAAATTTCCATATATCAATGATAATAATTCAATATTATCATTCCTAACATCCAAGCAATCATATATTAGCTAAAATAGTTTACAAAAACTTTTATTTATATCAAAATATATTTTTGGGTAAAATTATTGCATTCACCCACATTTTAAAACAATACCGTGTCAATTGTCCTATCCAAGTGTTTAGAAACCCCTTCGATATAGTTGCGCAGACTATGTCGACGAAGGTTCATATGCCACTAAATAAACCAATCAACACAATATTAAAACAATTTATATTCAGTAACAAATACGCGCTCATATCTATTAATACGCTCAAACTCATTCTAGAGTACTATAGACTCTATTTTATGAGTAATTCCCACCAGAGCCAAGGTTATCTCCAGCCTAAGCTCTGATACCAAGTGTAACAGCCCGCAAATCCGTACCCCTTGAGTCAACACTATTCTAACTAAATTAACTCAAGTTGTACAGAAATACGAACCATTTGGGTTAAAGAAAAAGAGGTAGAAGAAGAAAATAGAAAACAATAACAGAATCTAACCATCGCAGCGGAATAAAATATAATAGATAATAAATAATTTTACTCAAAATCAAATATCTCTGTTTAAATATATTACATCATCAAGTACATCAATCACAGCTCAACACCAATATCATACAATGGATACACAACAACTCAAGCAACGGAATATATATATAAATAGTACGAGAATACGTGTCGTCATCCAGCTCATCTCCTGAGCTCCACAGCATCACATCCTGTATATCCTATAATACTCGGTCTGACCCGAGCATTACAGTCAAATAATACCCGAGTCAGTCTGGATTACCAGCGTGAGAAAATCACACCCAATTGATTATTAAAGTTTCAAAAACCTTTTGAAAACAAAAGCATCTCGTAAGACCACGCCACAAATAAACATGTCGGGTTTTTACCTTACGATAGCTAAAACAATTTTTATAGAAATCCTCTGATATTATAATAGTGTCTATAGAAAGTAAATAGAATCTAGCTGAAATGCTTGCATCTCACGTTTCAGCAATAGTTGGGCACAATCAAAACCGTACGGGCGCGTAGGGAAAATGGATTCCAACCAATGGCTAGGCACTGGGGTACCACCTGTCACAGTACCTGGTCTAGATCAGTGTACCGAGGAGCCACCCTAACTCCCCTGCAACACAAGACTGGAACCATCCCTTACTGGACAGTCCCGAGCAAGATCACCCCGCGGTTGGGATCAACAACCGCCCACTAAGCCGAAATAAAGGGACATCTAGACAGGGATGACCTCACCCTCCAGTGGGGGCTACCCACGAAGCCTTGCTGCATATCCCCTGATTTTCAGCCATTCCCATTTGATGAGGCTTGAGGCTAAGCGTTACCTTTATAGAACATATTTCTTAGAATGCCCATCATCCACCTGACGATGTTTCGCAAGCATTCATCCATACAAGTCCGTCCCGGGTTCGAACGGAACCGAAGGCACTATTCCTACTACATCCATTTTGAAAATATCCTCAGGATTAGTAGCGACTAGCCCTTGCACTTCACTGCTCCATCTTCGACTCAGAACACGTTTTTCACACGAAACGTACAAACCGGATCGAAGTGGTTTTCGAGAAATAAGTCTCGATCCCGGTCTCTCCGAAACGATCAGCGCATTTGGCCAATATTGATAGTCGGTGATTTAACTATCAATTTATATTCACAACATCCATCACACAATAAATAATTTCCCAAATTATTTATTTATTCAAAAAAAAAATCTTCACAAGATATATTTTCTATTTTCAACCCTTTGAAAACAATTTCAATATCATCTTTCTTTTCAGAATAAACTTTCCCAAATATCTTCTATTTTCTCTGAAGTCACCAAGTACAAAACTAGAATTTAAAATAATTTAAAACACTTTACTTTGAAAATATACTTTTAAACATTTAAGTTAAATTTCTTCAATATTGGTAAAAATACATACTATATGAGTATTTGAAAATAAAGTTACTTAATGGAATATAAAACTAGATTTTCACTTTTGAAAACAAAATACTAGGTCATCTTTTTAAGTAATTACTACTATAATAGATTTTGAGAAAATACTTACCCTTTGAATTTTAAATATTAGATATAATAAATTTTTCAAAACTTGCATTTTAAAACAACTTTAAAACCCTTTTAACTCATATTTAAAAACTCGCTTTGAAAACATACTTGATTATTCGAGGAGAATTTTCCAACTTCAATCAATTGAATCAATTTTCCAAAATTGATTTCCAACTTATTTTATTTGAAATAAATTTCTTCACTTATTCAGTTCATTTCAAAATTCATTATTTATTGACTTAATTATAATTGTTATTATTTTCCCTTTGATTTTACATCTTTAACTGAAATATACATATTTCATATTTTTCCATTTCTTCTTTATTCTTCTAGAATAATTTAAATCCTAAATTTGAAATAATTGTTTTATTCTTTTAAACAGTAAAATTGAAATTTTAAGTTTTCTTAACTTTCTGTTTATTCAAAAATTCATTTCCATATACAGGATTCATTAATTAGCATTTTGGAAACACTAATATTCTTATCAATTCATTTTTTTATTTATTTACATTCTTTATAATTATTTTCTTAAAAATTTACTTCTTTTATTATTCCTTTCCAAGAATCCAATGCTATATAATTTGATAACTCAGAGTTCAAGAATATATCCAAGCAGCTATAGCATTCAATATTTCAATATGATTCACTACAGAATATCCACAAAGCATGTCAGAGAATAATTAAAAATATATATATACGTTGAGGGACCCAGTTGGATCCCTCCAACCTGTTTTCCCTTCATCCACAGATGTTAGCACAACATAAACATCAATCCAAAATATATCATACTAAAGCACAACAATCAAATCAACCATTCAAACAATTATTTAAATTTAATCTTTTAAATTTAAATTAACTGAGTGAGATTAACTCACCTTTGATGTTTGCAATTCCAATCCAAATCTCGACTTGTTTCCTCATAGTTTAAACCTTGTACAAACATTTATTCGGTCTATTAATATTTGAATTAGTCTAACAGTTTGTATTATCATTTTAAATAATCGACCCAACAATTACCCTTCCAAATAAGTCTAATTAGCCAGTATTTATTGTAAATACATAAATCCTCAAATCACTTTTATAAAATCTAATGGTTTTTTTCATAATTACTGTTCAGCAACATATCCTACGAGTAAATTTATTTTAAACTAATTCCCTTTTTAACTGAATATTATAGCATCCCAAAATCTCATAAAAATTTCTAGTATATATATATAAGTTTAACTTCTGAAGTTTTAAAAAATTTAACAGTAAACATTTTTTTCTTGCTGTCTGTGAATGTAAACTGAATAAAAGAATTATATATATATTTATTTATTTTATTTTTAATTAAAATAACCAGTACATTGATTACCTCACTGTTGCAAACACCACGATCGATCGTTCTTCGATCGAAACCCACGACCCCTCGGCAAAACGCGAAGTCGCCCACGCGAAGACCTATCTTTCCCTGAGTCGAACTTCCCATCGCCATCAACAATCGAGACTCGCTACCAATCGGGACATCCCATCCTTTACTGCAATTGAATCGCCACCTCCTCTAACTGAACGCGGCCCAAACCCTAGAGAGGCGTGCCGATAGCTCGTCAATTGCTTTGAGTTGGCTTCAAGAATTGAGCGTCGAAGAGATGTTCAACATCATTTCGAATCGAACTCACAGCTTTTCTCTTTTTTTTTTTATAGATTCGATTTCGAAACCAAAAGAGGAACCCGGCTTCGATTTATATTGAAAAGCAGGCGGCCATTTTATTCTTCCTATTTTATTATATGTAATTAAATTTTTAAACGAGGGGCTTCGGCCACGATTTTTTTGATTTCTTTCTCTTTAGTTTACCGAGGAAGAGGCTGCGGTTTGTTATTAAAAAGGAAAGAGCGAAATGAAACTGAAGAGAAGCGTGCTTGAGAAGGAAATGGGTAGGTCTGCGTAATCAGAAGGTAGGGTGGCTTGCGTGATGAGGGAAAGGGGGACACGATGATGATGGCATGTATAAGAGGAAACAACGTTTTGAAGGAAGGCTGCTGAATGTTGGGTTGTAGGAGAATAAGTATATATTTATTTAAATCTAAAACGATATTTATCTTCTAAGCGTTTAAGGTTGTCAGGGTCAAACGACAACCCCGATTGCTACGAAAATTGAAGTCCGATACCAGCTAACTATTACGGATCCAATGGAACTGGTTTCGTCGAAATCCGAGACTGTGCCTTGGAAGGCTATTTTTAAATTCAATTTAAACGATGAAATTTCAAAACGCAACAAAACACTTCCAAATTTAATTTCAACACTTTTACTATCTTCAGTGTTATCAATATAAATTTTACAAGCCTTCAAATTATTTTTAACAGGCTTCAAAACTCTAGATTCAACAATTTATCCAATTTCAAATTATTTAATTCAATAATTTAATTATCAAATAAATAGCGATATTTGTAATTCAAGTTAAAAATTAACATTTAAATATTAAAAATCAATTGAATATTCCAATTTCAATTGCTCAAAAATTCCGGGTCGTCACAACCTTTATCAAAATGAATATATATATATATATATATATATATATATATATATATATATATATATATATATATATATATATATATATATATAACGTCAAAATCAAAATATCTTCATAATATAACCAACTTAAATTTATATTCAAACCAGATATTGTAACATTGCAAAGTGAACCCGAGGTTTGAATATGAAACACACGTTTTTTTAAAACACACGTACCGACATTGTAAAGTATGAATATATATATAAACTATATATGTTTGCAGTAAACAACTAACTTGTATAACTTCATATATATAGGACTCACAACACAATATATTAACAGTATGACTAAAGTATACGTTGAATAACTTTTAAACATTTTATACTTATCATATATATCCGATCCAAGAAAGGCTGTGCAAGGATCTCAGACCAAAGTATGTAAACTAACGTATATATAAACGACAAAATGATTTAGAACTCGAAGCATTCAGAAATCCAAATACCCATCCATTAGAATCAAACACGTTTAAAAATCAAAATCTAATATAACCGACTATAATATAGAATATATGTATACCTTTTAATATCAATGCCCGACTATAACATGTATAAAATTTTGGAAACCAAGCCTATATTATGTTGAAACTTATGTTTATATCAAAACTAACGTCTTTTATATATATATAAGCTTCAAAACATCAGCTACTTTTAATTATATATAATACCCATCCTATACTACAGCACACCCATTTTATAATATATACTCTTACATATATGTCATCTACTAAGTAAATGTTTGAAAACAAACAAAACTAAATTATAAGATCAGATGATATACGAATAGCTGGAACAATAAAAGAAACATCACTGTTTTTTTTATATATACGAAAACAAAATTTATTTACATACATAAGACACGGCTGAGGGAATGATGTTCTCGGCAGGTGGAAGTGGAGATAAGCTGGTCCAAGTGGCTAAGGAAGTGGAAAGAGCTACAGGCGGAGGTGTTAGGAAGGGTCTCTGGCGTTCGGCTTTAAAGGGTTGCGGCGAGCGGTGGAGGAGGGCCACGGGTGCAGGGTGGAGACGTGGCTATAGCCGAATTGGTTGTTGCGAGTGGAGGTGGTGGTGGACTAAAGGTGAAGAACTGGGTACGCGGAGGGAAGCAATGGCGTGGGTCGGTGGTTGCAGAGAGGCACAAGGCCGTGGCGGATGTGAGGGCGAGCTAGTGGAGCTCGGGTTTGTTTGTTTTGTTTGTTTGTTTTTTTTTTAATTTAAGAAGAAGGGGGCCGTCATGGTGGGGAGGAAGGAAGAATAGGTCAGTTGGAGGAAGAAAGCAACAGAGGAAGAAAAATAAAAGCTTCAGAGAATATACGAACTTATGATAATTTACATGTACATGAACAAGAGGGGAAATAGGAGGAATTGGAAACTGCCCCATCAATTAAATTTGAACAATGAATCAACCAAAAGTCATGCATTGGCTTCTCAAAATATTAATAGTCAGTGACCGTTCACTATCCCACGTATGACCTTTGAATGGACACTGAACATCAAAGGTTTCAAAAGCGGTACAGACACGTTTACCGTCTTTCACGGGTTCCACGGCGTACCAGACCTCAAAACACCGAAGTGAATATACCCCTGAGATTGGCACGATGATACGATCAAAACGGTATATAGATGTTAGTGGTATGATTGAATTATGAAAATTCGAATTTTTAACTGGCGGAAAATGCAGGAAAATCGCAGAAAATTAAGATCGACGGAGCTAAAGAAATCCGAATTTGGAAAAACGAAAAATGACGTCTTGCTTAGAAGATGATTTAGAATTTTTCTATGTAAAAATATTTAGGTTTCGAAAACGCTTTATTTCCATCGATTACTAACTGATTTAAATTAAAATAAATTTTCGCACGATCTTAACTTTCATATTTTCGGACAAAAATTTACCAGTTGCTATGTTTAACTTGACGCATTCCAAATATAAATTTATATTCCAAAATAATAACGTTATTAAAACCGGTTAAATATCCGGGTTGTTACACTCTCCCCCACTCAAAACTCTTCGTCCTCGAAAAGGAAGTCGTTAGGAGAATAGAAACAACCAAAAGAAAATAGACTTGAATTACATTATAAACAATTAATTTAGACTATATGAATTTCAATTTAAATAAATTTATATTCAACAATTTGTTTTTTAAATTCAAGATTTTCATTAAATTGATTTGATTTCTCATTTGTTAATGTTAGGTACAAAAGGTTTCTTCCAAATGAAATTCAAATTAAATTCAATTAATTCAAGATACTCCCCTAAGTTGATTTAATTCAACTTATTAACTTTCAAAACAAAAATTTTCTTCTATTAATCACACTTATTATTTATTCAACTTATTATTTTATTTATCTCCATAAATATTTTATAGTTAAAATTGAAGTGAATGACATATATTATATGCACTCACATTTTATTTATGAAGACAATTTATATCGTATATTATCCAATTTTCTTAAATTAACCATTTCAAAGATCATAAATTTGAATAGTCATTTATTATAATCATACCTGCTTCTTTGACAAATTTAATTCTTCGTTATTCCAAATTTTAATTAAATTTATTCTACTTAATATATTTTATCACATATATTAAGTATATTTACACTAACTATAACTACTCAAATTTACTTAAAATTTCTTTTAACATCATTTTATAATGTATAATATTCAATTACATAGTTAGCTTTTGAAAATTTAGTAAGTTATATATGGAATGCAATTTGGTATTATACGAATAAAATTTCACAATTTAGTTATTCCAAGTTGAATATTTATTCAAAATCTTTGCCTCGATTTAAATTTGAAATCATCTTTAATTATAAATTTAAGAATTAAATTTTCGAGTAACTTCAAATTTATTTAGAGATAAATAAATATATATAATATATCAAATCAGATTTAAATCATATCAATATATATTACAAATCGAATCATACTTTAAGAGATTTAAATCAAATTATTTTTCAAAACAAACCGTAGCAAAGCTACAGAATAGTCTCTCCACTTTGAAGCTCGAAAATGAATGTCGATGATGCGACCGTCATCACCGAAATTATTTTCCAGCGACAAAAGAGAAGAGCTCTAATTTAAACAGTTAAAATTATTTGAAACGGTTTCTATTTGAACATATTTTAAATATTATACGCTTTAAAACCTTTAAAAATCAAAGTTTTAAATCACCAGAAATCAAATTCTCAAATTTTAGTTTAAATCTATTTAGATTCCAGATCAATTTTAACCAAGTTTTATAAATTTATTTATTCATATTATTCAATAGTCAATGGTTTACATTAATAAATGAAAATAAAAAATTATTATTTTCAACAACCAATTCATTAACTATTTAATTTCATAAAATTTATACTTATATGTAATATACTCATACAAAATTATTTCATTTACCAAATTTGAAAACAATATTGTGTCAGTTTGCTCTGCTAAAGTGTTTTGGAAATCCTATCGATAGCGTTGATCAGATGAATCGATCGAAAACCCAAATCAACATTAACAACTCAAACAACACAATATATATTTAAAACATTTTAAGATTAGTTTACAAATACATTTCTTCGCTTGACGATATAAGAATGGATTTCAAAATAAGTATGAGATTTAAATTTTGACAGAAGTCAAATCAAAGAGAATTTTGATTCGATAATAAGTTCGAAACAGAAGATATGATAATTCAACTAACAGAATCGGGAGATGGATAGGCTTATTTGTAACGACCCGCCGCCCTAACCGCCTCTAGTCGGTAATTAAACCAACTAGAAACGATCAAGATGACGGATTGTTATTTAGTTTATAACATTTAAACAGAATCAGCTACAGAATCACAGAATAGTAATCATATTTTATAAACAAACTTTTCTTTTATATACAAATATCAGAGATATACAATAAATTACATTTGAATTTATACAGCGGAAACAATTTATATTTATAAGTACAAGAGAAAAAATTTTAGCTAAACTTTAGTGGTGCTGAAATCCCCCTCTCTCTAACTTCGCTGCGAGCAAATCTTTAAGCTGCAAAAATACTCGGTCTGACCCGAGCGTTTATGCAAAACACAAAAACACTCGAGTCAGGATTAATCTTTATTCAAGTAATTAAATTTGAAATGAACTGAAATAAATGGTTACAGTTATGGTGAAACAGATAAATCAATTTAAGTCTATTATAGATTTTCACATTAACGATTCCAAATTTTTATACACATGTGTGGCTGCAGTACACACGTGTACTCATACCCATGTACACTGCCTCGTCAACACATGTGCACGAGTCAGACCAATCACTGCAAACATATTTCAACTAAAGGCCACTGAAAATAACAACAACACATAGGATTACAACAACAGGGAGTAACACAAGTACAGGAATGATAAGGAACAGCAGCAGACACGCACATGGACAGTCGAAATCAGTAAGTCCAGTGAAGTCCAGTGACATATCTCAGGTGCAACATTCAAAGTCAAGAAACATGAATGCATCAGACTGCAGGCAACTCAAATAACACAGTGGCAACCACAAGTCACAAAAGCAGAAAATTGCTTTCAACATGCAAGGATAGATACGGATTAAAGTTCAAGAACATGTAGAAGAAATTTGAAAAACCTGGAATAGTTTCTGTCTTCTGCTTTTGAATAAAGGTGAGTAAACTAAGATTTTTAAAACAGTGTTAAACTTGGTTTCAACTTGCTACTATGAATGAATATCAGGATGTTATATGAAATATTTGTTTAAAATTGAATGCATGTTGAATTGAGTGTATTGAATCTCCTGGGTGATAACAATTTCAAACTGCAAATCTGACCTGTTGCAATGCAAAATTAAGCAAGTTCAAAAGCATGAAACAACTCAAAGTTCTCAACATCCAAGTAGAAATAGCAATCTGAAACCAAATGCAAACAACAACAACCAAGTACTACAAAGGCCAGAGATAACACTCAAGAACAACTCAAGTTTGATTTATTTTTGAAACATGGTACAGGTTCAAGACAAGGTTTTTAACTTGTTTTCAATTTATCTCAAAAGGAATAAGAGGAGAGAAAGTTGGAATATAACTATAGTTATTTCTAAAGCAAACAGGGAATACAACACTGACCTTCACAAAATACATGCAACTGCCTCAAAATCAAATATGCATTCAAGAACGGCAACCAACACCAAAGTTCACAACGCAACAGAAACAACTCAACTCGACTAACAACAAACAGTAATGTGCAGACCCAAATAAATGTCCAAGTAACTCAAGGCAAAGAAGCAACTCAGTAAAACATGCAAGTTCGAGATAAATTCAAGTCAAAAGCCCTAAACAAGTCCAAGTCGAAATCAGGGACATGGCCAAAGTTGAACAGGTCAAAAATTCCAAGCCGTGGTGGCCACTTAAAAAAAAATTCAAAGCCAAGAAAACTCAAACCAAGTCAAGTGAATGTTGAGAACAAGCTACATGATGAACAAGTGCAAAGGTGGATGCATCTATGAATGCAGACACAAAATGAAATAGCCATGTTCCAAAATAAATACAGTGGACTAAATGAAGAACAAGTATGCATAAACTTTTGAACAAGACTGCAACTCAACTAAACAGACATGAATGCAACAAACAAGCATGCAGCTGTAAGCATGCAACTCAGATTATGTACAAGGGCAGTGAGGCACAATGTAACAAATAAATGAAACTGAACAGTGGACAAAAGAACATAAACATCATCAAGCATAGCTTATCTTAACTACAACAGCAGTATACACAAAGCAATTACAAATGGTCCAGTTTAAACATGAATTCATAGGAAATGCATCAAATTTTAAAGTGGTTTATAATTATAGATTTTAAACAGAGGCTTGTAAAATAGGAACAGATATTAATTTTGTTTAGGTTGAATTAAATCTGTGACTTAAGAACAGACTCAATATTATCATATATGCAAACATACATATCAATGTATGCATATACATTCAAAACTGCAGGCATAATAAACAACCATATTCATAACACACCTCAAGTACCAGTCCAAAACCAAAGTATATAAATAGATTCAAGTGTATTTGTCCACATTTAAGGGTTTGAGGCAGAGACAAAGATCAGAGAATTGTTGATGCTTATCTAAAGTTTAAGGCTGTTATGAATATAACTAGAACAAGTGTGTCTACAGGCATGCATTCATATGACTACACCTAAATACAGGCATGCAGCAATATTCATCAACAAATCAACCAAATTTTCTTTTCATCACACATCAATAACAACACAAAGCAAGTCAAGTTTTTCGATAGCATCTGTGCTCATCAGTTTAAAACAAAGTACCAAGTAGAATCTGTTCTTATCAATTTTAAAAAAAAAAATAATTTTAAAAAAACATCAGTTGTTATCAGTTTAAAACAAATCACAAATATAACATCTGTTATTATTAGTTTAAAAGCAAATATCAATTAGCATTTGTTCTTATCAATTTAATCACAATTTCAAATAGCACCTGTTCTTATCAGTTTTAAAAAAATAAAATTAGGTAGAATCTGTTCTTATAGTTTAAAATAATTACTAGCATCTGTTTCTACCAATTTAAAATCCAAGCAAATCGAGCAAATAACAGCAACTAGCACAAAAATCCAACATGCAGTCACAAATCTGAGCATATCAGTTTTAAAAATTAAATTAGCCGAGCCAAAGATAATCAAATCACCCCCAAAACATAGCATGCAACCAAATCATTCCATCCAAACAAATATAAAAACTTGCATGAAGATTTATCGTGAGTTTAGAAAACTCACATGCATTTCAAAACAGAGGGACAGTCAACATAAACAAGCATGCAAACACATTATCACTTAACAAAAACAATTTCAGGTACCAAAACATCACAACATATTATAGGCTTAAGTGATTGATTCACGGATAAACAAAGAAGAAGGTTTGGGTTCAGAGGTTTCCATATAAATATTCATTAACAAAGCAAGATCCAACACATGCAGCAACACAAAGCAAGTCAAGATTTAATAGCCTCTATTCTCATCAGATTCTTAAAATGATAGCATCTGTTCTCAACAGTAAAAAAAAAAAAAAAAATTTAAATTTATAGCATCTGTTCAAATCAGTTTTTAAGAAAAACAAATTTTCAAAACAACAATCTGAAATCAAACATTTGGAAGCACCTGTTCTCATCAGGTTATTCATAGCATTTGTTTTTATCAGTTTAAATTAAAATTTAAATAGTGTCTGTTCTTACCAATTTAAAACAAATATCAAATAGCATTTATTCTTATTAGTTTAAAATCAAAAATTGAGTAGAATCTGATCTTAACAGTTCAAAAACACAACATCAGAGCAAGTGATAACGAATAGCAACCAACAATCCAACATGCAGTGAGTTATCTGTTCTTATTAGTTTAAAATTCAAATTTAACCGAGCAACTGAAAGCTAATAATCACCAAATCATAGCATGCAACCAACATTCAATCCAAACAAATTTAAACACCTGAATTAAAAATTAATCGTGAGCAGAAAACTCACCAAAAAAAAACGAAGCAGCCGTGGCGAGCACGAAGAAAGCGTCGATCGATTTGCAACAGAAGCTGTCGCCTTTGAATTTCCCCGAGCCCTAATTTTTCAGATCGAAGGACGAAGAAACGCAGCCACCATTTTTTTTCGTTTGTGAGCTAGGTTTTTTTTTTTCCGACTGAATGAAAATGAAATGGGGGCGGGTTGAAGAATAAGGGTAGCGGGTTTCTTTTTTCTAACTTATGTTTTTTTTTTCCTCTTCACTTTATTTATCTTTCATTTTTAAAATTCAATAAATTTTAAATTTACAAACTCCAAGCTCAAATTTTAAATTCAAATATGCTCCTCATATTAAACATGAAAAATTCAAATAACTTTGCAGTTTTCAAGTCAAAATTTAAATTCAATCATTAATTTATATAAGTAAAAATCCTTAAACCCAAATTATTTTTCTTAAGTCATCAGTTTGAATTTAAATACAAATTCGATATTCAATTCCCGAATTTCAAAGCCAAATTCAAAAATTTTGTTCAACTTTAATAGATTAAATTCTAAAATTTAATCGCCAATTTATTCTGATAATTTAAAATTCAAGTCAATTATCATCCAAATATTTAAAATTAATCAAATATTTACAATTTGAAATTATTCAAAATTCAGGGCCGTTACAATCTCCCCTCCTTAAAAGAATTTCGTCCCGAAATTACAAGTAAGGAGAAATGATTGTTAAAATTTCACCGCTATTTATATTTTACACAATTCAATCAAGTTCAACACTTATTTAAAATAAATAAGTATAAGATTCATTCTATTTGTTTTATCTCATTAGCTTTGTTTATTAACTCATTTGTTCATCATTTTCTACAATCAAGACACAAAAATCTTTACTAAAATCTTCAACTTACAAAACCCAAATTTTAAATTTGAAAACACTTTATATTAGAGATTTACATATTATAACTTTTCCAAAGCTGTGGACTTTCAAAATCTTTCAAAAATTCTCTTCTTTAATTCATTAGGTTGGAATTATGCGAATTCTAATTCTAGATAATTGATTTTCTATTAAAGTTCGAAAATACTTGCTAACTCGAAATTTGACAAGTCCATTGTCGTTCTCAAAGACGTTAGGCATACGCTGGCCAGGCGCAAGTCTAACAATCTCAAAGTACTAAATATACTTGCTTCAATTCCCAGTGAAAATACTTTTAAAAATTCTTTTAAAAAATGGATATGGAAAGCACATTCCCCCATGGATCACAGTTTACTCGGCGGTTCCGCTACTATCCCAGTAGAGTCGCTTGTAACTGTGGATATCTCATCCCTTGAATTACGCCATGGTTGTTGCCAAAGATCGCGGTTCACTCGGCGGTTACGCTACTATCCCAGTAGAATCGCTCGTGACCGTAGGCATCTCGCCCCTCGAATTACGCTTTGGTTTGTAGATTGCAGTTTACTCAGCGGTTACGCCACTATCCCAGTGGAATCGCTTGTAACTGTAGGCATCACGCCCCTCAAATTACGCTACCACCCGAGTGTAACTAGATCGCGGTATACTCGGCGGTTACGCCACTATCCCAGTGGAATCGCTTGTAACCATAGGCATCTCGCCCCTCGAATTACGCTAGCACACTATACCAGTCCAAAAGGACATTCCAACTAATGGAAATATAAATGGTCATCCAACTAATGGAAATATAAATGGTCATCCAACTAATGGAAATATAAATGGTCATCCAACTAATGGAAATACTACGTAGCTACGATTTTTAAATGGATACTCATCTCGAGTTCCATCACCATCACACAGTCACACAGTATAAATGGAAGGTACCTTTCCATATCCTCAATTTTGGAAAACATAATATTATACATACATATATAATATTTCACTTCACACTTAGTACAACCCATGTACTTAAATAAGTTTTCCACAACAATTACTTTTCCAAACTAATTGGTTTTCGAATTAATCGTATTCACACATATACGTTATGAAAA
Organism: Allium cepa; assembly: GCA_030765085.1. Classification (NCBI taxonomy): domain Eukaryota; kingdom Viridiplantae; phylum Streptophyta; class Magnoliopsida; order Asparagales; family Amaryllidaceae; genus Allium; species Allium cepa. Next base: position 310,528,511 of record CM060942.1, on the reverse strand, counting down.
CCACAACATTTCATACCCATAACAAATAGAGGATTCACAATTTTCCATTTCATTATCCATTTAAAATTTTCCTCTAAGTCGATTTGGAATTTTAAGGTTATATCAAACCTAATACACATTCACAATCCAATTTATTATCGACTTCACACACTCGATTTGGATTTCACGCTACATCGTCAATTCTCAACACATAATTGATGTCTATCGATATATAACCTCTGAGCTCGTACGTCTCAGAGAAGGGTGTTAAGCTAAGAGAATAAATTCCCCGCCACCAACAGATATATATTTAATAGAGATCAATTGATATGTCGTCAATTCACGACGTTAGACATACAATCCAAATCATCCATTTAAAATTCAAAGTTCAACTTACATTGTTTTTTGTGTGTCAAAGTTAAACTCAATTTAACTCAAAATTCAATCACTTTGAAATTTTTCCAAGTTGAACTAATTGTTCATATTTCTCAAAATAATATCTTTACAAGATATAAAAATTTTCACACTTAGCCATTTGAAACAAATTCAAATCATTTTGCACCTTTTAATCTTTGAAAACAAATTTCAAAACAATTTCCTTAAATGGAAACATTTCCAAATATTTATCCATTTTAAACTTCAAATGGTTCACTTAAATTAATCAAATAAATCCTTACCGATTTATTTTAAACTTACGTTCCAAATCCGTAAATTTATTTCCACATTTCAAAAATAAATCAATATTTATTTTTAACAAATTCCCCTTTCTTTTATAAATTCCATAGTGAATTTACATTTCCAAAGTATCTATGAATATACGATTTTCAAATCGATTTCACAAATTCATTTTCAATTTATTTTCAAAAGATAAAATTTCAAACATTCACTTCTCACTTTATCTCTAAAAGATATAATTTCAAACCTTTCATTTCATATTGGAAAATATTTCCATACTTATTCAATAATAAGTAATTTACAAATCAATTTATTTTCAACACTTTGAAAATATTCAATATACTTCAAACCAAAATCAAGTATATATTCATTCTTAAAAAAAACCATTCTTTTAAACACATTTTATTTGAGTCAAAACGAATGTTGCGTAAAACATCGTTACGACGACTCAAAACCACTAGTATAAGGATTCAAATTTAAAAATAGATATGTAAATCCCAATACTAAACAAAATCATTTCCCTTTTGAAATTATTTACTATAACAACAAATGTTATAATCTACCATTTCCATTTTTCCACTCGAAAACGTCTATTTCAACAACAAGTGTTGAAATCTATGCTTTCGATTCTTAACACATTTCAAAATGAATTATCTTCATTTACATAATGTTTCTTCCCAAAAACATTCCCATTTAAGTTTTCAACTTCAACTTAATTCATGGTTTGAATTCCACATACACTTCAAAAATATTGGTTTTAAACCGATTTCAAATTCCCAATACTAAGTTTTCCACTCAACTTAATTCCATGCCCGTTCAAATTCAAATGCATCATTGAATCTATTTAAATCTATTTCGAATTTTCATTAGATTCATATCTCTTTTGATATTTTATTCACCGTTCAAAACCCATAGATATAATTCCTTTAATAAGTTACAACAATTTACTTATCAAAATAAGTCGTTTGCGGATTTTACAAACATCTCTAGAAATTCTATTTTTATTTATAAAACTTCGTTTTATAATCTCCTTTCTTAATTTGATTCAATTCAATTTATATAACTTAGTTATATACACCAAAAGTCCATATTATAAGTTAAATACTTATAATCCATTCATTTACTAAATCGTTCTTCACGACATTTGAAATCAATTTTCAAAAGAATTCAAAATTAAATTTCCAAGTTATAGTTCAATAATCCGCCTAGTTATAATCAAATTGACATATCATTTTATTTTCCAATTACTACTTTGGAGATATTCAAAATATTTGATTTAAGTCAATTTAAACCAATTCGTTAATTCACTTAACTCATATTTCAGTTTCCATAAATCTCAACAATTTGATAATGAGTTTCCGAACGATCGAAACTCAAGTCTAACGAGACCTCACCGAATATAAACTATCGCAATCCTAACTTTTAGAGAGGGGAATTTCCAAAAATAATTTTAATTTTCAAAATACCTCTTATTTAAAGAAAACAATTTTAACTCCTTTAGATTTGAAAACACTTTCTTTAAAGTGATTCTAGTAACTATTCATATTAAACGCCATAAACTAAGCTTTGTGTAAACCAAAGCTCTGATACCACTCTGTAACGACCCGCCGCCCTAACCGCCTCTAGTCGGTAATTAAACCAACTAGAAACGATCAAGATGACGGATTGTTATTTAGTTTATAACATTTAAACAGAATCAGCTACAGAATCACAGAATAGTAATCATATTTTATAAACAAACTTTTCTTTTATATACAAATATCAGAGATATACAATAAATTACATTTGAATTTATACAGCGGAAACAATTTATATTTATAAGTACAAGAGAAAAAAATTTTAGCTAAACTTTAGTGGTGCTGAAATCCCCCTCTCTCTAACTTCGCTGCGAGCAAATCTTTAAGCTGCAAAAATACTCGGTCTGACCCGAGCGTTTATGCAAAACACAAAAACACTCGAGTCAGGATTAATCTTTATTCAAGTAATTAAATTTGAAATGAACTGAAATAAATGGTTACAGTTATGGTGAAACAGATAAATCAATTTAAGTCTATTATAGATTTTCACATTAACGATTCCAAATTTTTATACACATGTGTGGCTGCAGTACACACGTGTACTCATACCCATGTACACTGCCTCGTCAACACATGTGCACGAGTCAGACCAATCACTGCAAACATATTTCAACTAAAGGCCACTGAAAATAACAACAACACATAGGATTACAACAACAGGGAGTAACACAAGTACAGGAATGATAAGGAACAGCAGCAGACACGCACATGGACAGTCGAAATCAGTAAGTCCAGTGAAGTCCAGTGACATATCTCAGGTGCAACATTCAAAGTCAAGAAACATGAATGCATCAGACTGCAGGCAACTCAAATAACACAGTGGCAACCACAAGTCACAAAAGCAGAAAATTGCTTTCAACATGCAAGGATAGATACGGATTAAAGTTCAAGAACATGTAGAAGAAATTTGAAAAACCTGGAATAGTTTCTGTCTTCTGCTTTTGAATAAAGGTGAGTAAACTAAGATTTTTAAAACAGTGTTAAACTTGGTTTCAACTTGCTACTATGAATGAATATCAGGATGTTATATGAAATATTTGTTTAAAATTGAATGCATGTTGAATTGAGTGTATTGAATCTCCTGGGTGATAACAATTTCAAACTGCAAATCTGACCTGTTGCAATGCAAAATTAAGCAAGTTCAAAAGCATGAAACAACTCAAAGTTCTCAACATCCAAGTAGAAATAGCAATCTGAAACCAAATGCAAACAACAACAACCAAGTACTACAAAGGCCAGAGATAACACTCAAGAACAACTCAAGTTTGATTTATTTTTGAAACATGGTACAGGTTCAAGACAAGGTTTTTAACTTGTTTTCAATTTATCTCAAAAGGAATAAGAGGAGAGAAAGTTGGAATATAACTATAGTTATTTCTAAAGCAAACAGGGAATACAACACTGACCTTCACAAAATACATGCAACTGCCTCAAAATCAAATATGCATTCAAGAACGGCAACCAACACCAAAGTTCACAACGCAACAGAAACAACTCAACTCGACTAACAACAAACAGTAATGTGCAGACCCAAATAAATGTCCAAGTAACTCAAGGCAAAGAAGCAACTCAGTAAAACATGCAAGTTCGAGATAAATTCAAGTCAAAAGCCCTAAACAAGTCCAAGTCGAAATCAGGGACATGGCCAAAGTTGAACAGGTCAAAAATTCCAAGCCGTGGTGGCCACTTAAAAAAAAATTCAAAGCCAAGAAAACTCAAACCAAGTCAAGTGAATGTTGAGAACAAGCTACATGATGAACAAGTGCAAAGGTGGATGCATCTATGAATGCAGACACAAAATGAAATAGCCATGTTCCAAAATAAATACAGTGGACTAAATGAAGAACAAGTATGCATAAACTTTTGAACAAGACTGCAACTCAACTAAACAGACATGAATGCAACAAACAAGCATGCAGCTGTAAGCATGCAACTCAGATTATGTACAAGGGCAGTGAGGCACAATGTAACAAATAAATGAAACTGAACAGTGGACAAAAGAACATAAACATCATCAAGCATAGCTTATCTTAACTACAACAGCAGTATACACAAAGCAATTACAAATGGTCCAGTTTAAACATGAATTCATAGGAAATGCATCAAATTTTAAAGTGGTTTATAATTATAGATTTTAAACAGAGGCTTGTAAAATAGGAACAGATATTAATTTTGTTTAGGTTGAATTAAATCTGTGACTTAAGAACAGACTCAATATTATCATATATGCAAACATACATATCAATGTATGCATATACATTCAAAACTGCAGGCATAATAAACAACCATATTCATAACACACCTCAAGTACCAGTCCAAAACCAAAGTATATAAATAGATTCAAGTGTATTTGTCCACATTTAAGGGTTTGAGGCAGAGACAAAGATCAGAGAATTGTTGATGCTTATCTAAAGTTTAAGGCTGTTATGAATATAACTAGAACAAGTGTGTCTACAGGCATGCATTCATATGACTACACCTAAATACAGGCATGCAGCAATATTCATCAACAAATCAACCAAATTTTCTTTTCATCACACATCAATAACAACACAAAGCAAGTCAAGTTTTTCGATAGCATCTGTGCTCATCAGTTTAAAACAAAGTACCAAGTAGAATCTGTTCTTATCAATTTTAAAAAAAAAAATAATTTTAAAAAAACATCAGTTGTTATCAGTTTAAAACAAATCACAAATATAACATCTGTTATTATTAGTTTAAAAGCAAATATCAATTAGCATTTGTTCTTATCAATTTAATCACAATTTCAAATAGCACCTGTTCTTATCAGTTTTAAAAAAATAAAATTAGGTAGAATCTGTTCTTATAGTTTAAAATAATTACTAGCATCTGTTTCTACCAATTTAAAATCCAAGCAAATCGAGCAAATAACAGCAACTAGCACAAAAATCCAACATGCAGTCACAAATCTGAGCATATCAGTTTTAAAAATTAAATTAGCCGAGCCAAAGATAATCAAATCACCCCCAAAACATAGCATGCAACCAAATCATTCCATCCAAACAAATATAAAAACTTGCATGAAGATTTATCGTGAGTTTAGAAAACTCACATGCATTTCAAAACAGAGGGACAGTCAACATAAACAAGCATGCAAACACATTATCACTTAACAAAAACAATTTCAGGTACCAAAACATCACAACATATTATAGGCTTAAGTGATTGATTCACGGATAAACAAAGAAGAAGGTTTGGGTTCAGAGGTTTCCATATAAATATTCATTAACAAAGCAAGATCCAACACATGCAGCAACACAAAGCAAGTCAAGATTTAATAGCCTCTATTCTCATCAGATTCTTAAAATGATAGCATCTGTTCTCAACAGTAAAAAAAAAAAAAAAAATTTAAATTTATAGCATCTGTTCAAATCAGTTTTTAAGAAAAACAAATTTTCAAAACAACAATCTGAAATCAAACATTTGGAAGCACCTGTTCTCATCAGGTTATTCATAGCATTTGTTTTTATCAGTTTAAATTAAAATTTAAATAGTGTCTGTTCTTACCAATTTAAAACAAATATCAAATAGCATTTATTCTTATTAGTTTAAAATCAAAAATTGAGTAGAATCTGATCTTAACAGTTCAAAAACACAACATCAGAGCAAGTGATAACGAATAGCAACCAACAATCCAACATGCAGTGAGTTATCTGTTCTTATTAGTTTAAAATTCAAATTTAACCGAGCAACTGAAAGCTAATAATCACCAAATCATAGCATGCAACCAACATTCAATCCAAACAAATTTAAACACCTGAATTAAAAATTAATCGTGAGCAGAAAACTCACCAAAAAAAAACGAAGCAGCCGTGGCGAGCACGAAGAAAGCGTCGATCGATTTGCAACAGAAGCTGTCGCCTTTGAATTTCCCCGAGCCCTAATTTTTCAGATCGAAGGACGAAGAAACGCAGCCACCATTTTTTTTCGTTTGTGAGCTAGGTTTTTTTTTTTCCGACTGAATGAAAATGAAATGGGGGCGGGTTGAAGAATAAGGGTAGCGGGTTTCTTTTTTCTAACTTATGTTTTTTTTTTCCTCTTCACTTTATTTATCTTTCATTTTTAAAATTCAATAAATTTTAAATTTACAAACTCCAAGCTCAAATTTTAAATTCAAATATGCTCCTCATATTAAACATGAAAAATTCAAATAACTTTGCAGTTTTCAAGTCAAAATTTAAATTCAATCATTAATTTATATAAGTAAAAATCCTTAAACCCAAATTATTTTTCTTAAGTCATCAGTTTGAATTTAAATACAAATTCGATATTCAATTCCCGAATTTCAAAGCCAAATTCAAAAATTTTGTTCAACTTTAATAGATTAAATTCTAAAATTTAATCGCCAATTTATTCTGATAATTTAAAATTCAAGTCAATTATCATCCAAATATTTAAAATTAATCAAATATTTACAATTTGAAATTATTCAAAATTCAGGGCCGTTACATTATTTAATTCATGGGCAACCTTAACCGGGTCGACCGTTACTCCAAGAATAAGATCGATGCAGAATTCCGAGGCAAATCGACATTCGATCTCAAGAAATAGAATTCAGGTATAGCAGGGGATAGATAACATCGTAAACCGAGGATACAAAAATCTCCGGTAAATCGATGTTATTGTAAAGGAGTTTCATCCATTTACAAATAATTCAAAGATTGGCGAGACCGCCGATTCATTATAAAGATCATTCGAAGTGAGTTATGGCATACTTCAGAATTTGAAAAAGACGAATAGTGAGGGACACGAATGATTTTTGAAACCGCAGGGAACGTTCCAAAATTCAAAGGAATTGAGTCAAAAGGAAGAGATTGAAACTCGAATGAGAGCGATTCTGTAAATACATTTACCATATATGCTGAGTTCTGCCTAGAGCTACCAAAAGCTCTGATACCAACTGTAACGACCCGCTATTTTGGACTATTCGCATCCGTACATGTCGGGCTTGAATAATTCAAAATACCGAATTGTTAATTTAAATTTGAAAAAACTCAGATATACAATAAATAAATAATCAGAGAATCACAGACACAGAGTAATAATATGCAGTGGAAGTAAAAGTGATAGTAGTTCATGAAGCTACTATATGAATATATAAGACACATTAGAGTTTACAACAGAAGAGTAATACAATACATCAGGTACAAATCAGAATACATCATTGGAATCATCGAATACTGAAAGCAGAATAGATGGCTGGATCTTCAAGCAAAGCTCCAACTCCAAGGGTGAGTCTCGAATACTGACACACTCAATCTGACCCAAGCGTAAAGCAAAAACACAAGACACTCGAGTCAGGATTAATATTCTTATATCAATAAATCCAACTCAAGTGAAATAGCAATCGAAATACAAGTAACTCAAAGAATGTTGGAATCACCATCCTCTAAGGATCCGTTAAACTATCTACAATGTAGTAGTGTACGCTAAATAGATAATGTCTATCAGTAATATAAAGTATCAAAATAGTGTTAAGGCGTTACCATTATCCCCCTTAACACATTTTATATAGATGTCATAGTCTATACAGCACTGTAAACTCCACTGTAAACTAGTGGGCTATCAGGGAGTACTCCATAGGTATAACACAAAACAAATTCGTAGTGGTCGCGTATATAGGGATACAAGTATGACAAGGCACATGAGGCAATACCCAAGGTAGTGAAACTACCGTTCGCCTGATCCGGACTGGTGAGAACGCATCGCCGCAACGATTTCAACACCGCGAAACAACACTCCCAAAAGTACGAGGGTGCACCAATCAATAACAAGTAATGAGTAGTAGTTACGAAGAAGTGTGTTCGCTCGAGGTGGCTAACCCCATTTGGCCCGGCACGGCTCCAGATTTTAGTCATTTCCAATTTGACACAAGTGTCAAGGCTACCCATTATCGTTCTCTTTCTTCAGTCATCACGTACATCATTCCAACCACTTCATTCTGGATCATCACTCCGCGTATTGTTATTAAAGTGGTTTCGGTTTAGATAGAGAGTATATCCATAACCGATTCCGGTTTCTTTAGTAACTTTCGTAATTATTACATCGATTGGTCGTTTATTAAATATATCAAACCAAATCAAATTCAATTTCAATTTCCATTCGTAAATCAACATTTCATATGTCTTTCTAAATCAATTTCCAAAATTTACGTTTCAAAACTTCCAAATTACCATTTCAAAATCTTCTAATTTGATTTCAACTTTATTTAAACAATTCAGATATTGATTCAAGTTTGTATATAAGTTTCATTCGAAAATCATTTAAAATGGTTTAATTTTCATTCAAATCAATTTAAATTCATTTATCGATTTCATTCAATATTCGTTAAGTTTAGTTATCATTCAAACAGTTTCCATTTAATTTCTAATTCATTAAATCAATTACTTAAGTTCAACTTCATTATATCAACTTACAAATTTAATTAAATTAGATCCGTCAAATCAAATTCTTAAATTCCAAGTCTTACATTAATTTCAATAAATCGCAATTTATCTCTTGTTAAAGAAATTCAACTTCAATTATTTATTTACTTAGTTTCAAATTTCAAACTCAATTAATAAAGGACTAAATTTCACATATTCAAGAAGTTCAATTCCACTTATTAACTTACTTAAATAATTTCCAAAACTTAATCGATAAAGAAACCAATTTCATTTATTAACGAAGTTCAAATTCACTAAATCAAAAAGTTCAATTTCTCTTATCAAGGAATTCAATTTTTATTCAATTATCAAATAATTCAATCTTATTCAATTATTAATCAATTTCAGCTTAATTCATAATAATTTCAAAACTTAATGATTTCAACTTAATTCTAAATTCAAACTCCATTATTAAATCATTTCAAACTTAATTCAATGAATAATTCCAAATTTAATTGTTAAATAATTCATTTCAAAACAACGTTCTTTCATCAGTTATTACATTAATATTTCGTTTCAGATTTCAATATTAACATTTTCCTTTTATCAAAATTTACGTTCCAATTTTATTTCAAAACCTTATTATTCAAATAAAATCTTTATTTTATTTCAAATCAAATTACTGACCAATCGGGTTATTAAATTCTCTATTCTAAGTCAAGTTCATTTTGGGTATTTATCATTTCAACCCGATTCCATTTCAATTCACAAATCAAACATAGCAAGGGAACTTGCAGTGTGATAACTGGGATAGTGTCAAAATAAATAAACAAGCAATAACAACAATCAATAACATTCCAATAATTAATTCGAATAATCCTGAAATAATCGTATTAATTCACATTGTTGTTTGTGCAAATTGATATAATTATTTCTAGAATCTACACTATCATTTCATGTAGATTAAAGATTATTACATTACGGTTTTTCACTTGTCATCTATTTACAATTTCATGCATCATCAATTTAAACACATACATTCAGTGATTCAAGGTGTAATTAACCAAATCCTACGTGTCAATTAATTTAACATTTAAAGGGGCCATATTACACAAATGTCATTTAATCAATGTACACATATGTCGTTTCAAATTTTATCCATCCTACGTCAATTTAAATTGCATAATATTTATCACTTTATACATTTCAATTTAACATCCAATATAAACAACAAACAATCAATCAATTATCAACCAAACTGGATTTATTATTGCATACATAACAGATAACGGTGTCAGATGTCAAAGGTGAACTGATACATAAATAACAGTGCAGTAAATAATGGCAGTACATTTTAATTGTCGTTCCGATTGAAATCAAATTTAATAATTAAAAGAACATTAATCGTGAGTGATTGCTCACCTTTCGAGGTTAGAGACGATGAATGAGCATGGAAGCGGATTGCGGATCTAAATACGAATTCTGAAGCAAGGATTGGCACGAATCGACGATCAAGGCTGATAAGAGGAATTTGACGAAATCAAACGAATTAGCTTGATAGGCAGAAAATATGTTTTTGGGACAATACTCATAAACATATAAAATAAATTATATATATAGACATACTTATATACTTAACAAATCAATATTTAAATAAACCTATATCTTTATAAACTATATATAAAAAAACCCAAATTATCATATATTTATCTATATGGACTAACGTATACCATATACATAGGTGAACTTACAAAACATATATATGTAAGCTAACAAAACCTATAACTATTTATGTTTATAATATCATATGTCAAATCTGGTATAACTATAAAATATGCCGATCGAAAAACTGCACTGTCAATTCTATATATATATACATATACTTTATACAACTGAAAGCATGGGGAAGGTACTGTATATATAAAATAAAATTATACTATCACTTTATCAAAATGAATATATATATATATATATATATATATATATATATATATATATATATATAACGTCAAAATCAAAATATCTTCATAATATAACTAACTTAAATTTATATTCAAACAAGATATTGCAGCATTGCAAAGTGAACCCGAGGTTTGAATATGAAACACACGTTTTTTTAAAACACACGTACCGACATTGTAAAGTATGAATATATATATAAACTATATATGTTTGCAGTAAACAACTAACTTGTATAACTTCATATATATAGGACTCACAACACAATATATTAAAAGTATGACTAAAGTATACGTTGAATAACTTTTAAACATTTTATACTTATCATATATATCCGATCCAAGGAAGGCTGTGCAAGGATCTCAGACCAAAGTATGTAAACTAACGTATATATAAACAACAAAATGATTTAGAACTCGAAGCATTCATAAATCCAAATACCCATCCATTAGAATCAAACACGTTTAAAAATCAAAATCTAATATAACCGACTATAATATAGAATATATGTATACCTTTTAATATCAATGCCCGACTATAACATATATAAAATTTTGGAAACCAAGCCTATATTATGTTGAAACTTATGTTTATATCAAAACTAATGTCTTATATATATATATATATATATATATATATATATATAAGCTTCAAAATAGCAGCTACTTTTAATTATATATAATACCCATCCTATACTACACAACACCCATTTTATAATATATACTCTTACATATATGTCAACTACTAAGTAAATGTTTGAAAACAAACAAAACTAAATTATAAGATCAGATGATATACGAATAGCTGGAAAAATAAAAGAAACATCACTGTTTTTTTTTATATACGAAAATAAAATTTATTTACATACATAAGACACAGCTGAGGGAAGGATGTTCTCGGCAGCTGGAAGTGGAGATAAGCTGGTCCAAGTGGCTAAGGAAGTGGAAAGAGCTATAGGCGGAGGTGTTAGGAAGGGTTGCTGGCGTTCGGCTTCAAAGGGTTGCGGTGAGCAGTGGAGGAGGGCCGCGGGTGCAGGGTGGAGACGTGGCTATAGCCGAATTGGTTGTTGCGAGCGGAGGTGGTGATGGACTAAATGTGAAGAACTGGGTACGCGGAGGGAAGCAATGGCGTGGGTCGGTGGTTGCAGAGAGGCATAAGGCCGTGGCGGATGTGAGGGCGAGGTAGTGGAGCTCGGGTTTGTTTGTTTTGTTTGTTTGTTTGTTTTTTTTAATTTAAGAAGAAGGGGGCCGTGCGTGGTGGGGAGGAAGGAAGAATAGGTCAGTTGGAGGAAGAAAGCAACAGAGGAAGAAAAATAAAAGCTTCAGAGAATATATGAACTTATGATAATTTACATGTACATGAACCAGAGAGTAAATAGGAGGAATTGGAAACTGCCCCATCAATTAAATTTGAACAATGAATCAACCAAAAGTCATGCATCGGCTTCTCAAAATATTAATAGTCAGTGACCGTTCACTATCCCACGTATGACCTTTGAATGGACATTGAACATCAAAGGTTTCAAAAGCGGTGCGAACACGTTTACCGTCTTTCACGGGTTCCACGGCATACCGGACCTCAAAACACCGAAGTGAATATACCGCTGAGATCGGCATGATGATACGATCAAAACGGTATATAGATGTTAGTGGTATGATTGAATTATAAAAATTCGAATGTTTAACTGGCGGAAAATGCAGGAAAATCACAGAAAATTAAGATCGACGGAGCTAAAGAAATCCGAATTTGGAAAAACGAAAAATGACGTCTTGCTCAGAAGACAATTTAGAATTTTTCCATGTAAAAATATTTAGGTTTCGAAAATGCTTTATTTCCATCGATTACTAACTGATTTAAATTAAAATAAATTTTCGCACGATCTTAACTTTCATATTTTCGGACGAAAATTTACCAGTTGCTATGTTTAACTTGACGCATTCCAAATATAAATTTATATTCCAAAATAATAACGTTATTAAAACCGGTTAAATATCCGGGTTGTTACAAATACGTAGGATGAACGTATATTATTCGTATAACAATTTGATCCAGATTCGAGCACAGAACTTCGAGATAGTTATATCGGTCCGAGTTAGTATTTTTCACTCGATTTTCGACGACGAACCATGGATGTGGATTTTGATTGATTCTGGGAAATTCTCTATCATAGATGTGGCTATGCCAAGAGAATAACAGTTTCTGATCAAGAAATCAGATCCGAGTCCGCACTAGGAAGTCAGGTGAACGATACTAGTTCAAAAGAGCAATTGTGTGATCGAGCGAGCGATCGAATTTGATATTGCGTACGAATAGTATATGTACATCGTACGGGCATAATTGAATAGATATTGAGATTCTGTAAAGAAGTCAATAATATTTGGAGGTCGAATCAAATTCGACTATGGTCGGGAATCCAGTTCGGATTGTTGATCATCGAGAAACAATTCTCGATAATTTTAGGGAAGTGTAACGATCCTAAATTTTGAACAATTTAAATTGTGAATATTTAATTAATTTTGAATATTTGAATGATAATTTAAACTGAATTTCCGATATAACAATGAAATTGGTGATTAAATATTTAAAATTTAATCTATACAAAGCTGAAGAAAAATTTAAACTTGACTTTGGAGTTGAAATTGAATATTTAATTTGTAATTGAAATTCAAACTAATGACTTAAGAAAATAATTTGGATACAAGAATTTTTATTTATGTAAATTAATAAATTGATGGTTAAAATTTTAATAACATTCTTTTCTTTAGCTTAAATAAAAAAAAAAAAATCAATACAAAATAAAATAAACAAATACACTTAGTAAAAAAATTTAACAACATAACTTAAACAAAAATTTACAAAACAAAGTAATGAAAATAATTAGACAAAACAAATTGGATTTAGATAAATAGAAAAAAAAAATAAGAGGAAAACTTGTTTATGGTTTGGGCTTTGAAATTTATACCGGCCCACGTTTGAATACTACTGCCTTTATCTTTAACCCGATCCCCTTCCATTTCACTTTACCCGTTCCCATTTTTTTTAACCCTAAAACAAAAAAAAAAAAGCACGAGAAAAAAAATATGGCGGCTTCGTTCTTCTCGACTCGTTCTGCTTTGGAAAATTTGGGGCTATTTCGACTTTGTTATGGTGAGTTTTCTGCTCACGATTAATTTTTAATTCAGGTGTTTAAATTTGTTTGGATTGAATATTGGTTGCATGCTATGTTTTGGGGTGATTTTGTTATCTTTTGCTCGGCTAATTTAATTTGAAACTGATATGGGTAGATTGGTTACTGCATGTTGGATTTTCGGTTGCTATTTGCTGTCATTTGCTCGATTTGCTTGAATTGTTAAACTGTTAAGAACAGATGCTATGTTTATCTTGTTATTAAATTGGTAAGTACAGATGCTACTAAAATATTTTGTTTAACTAAGTAGTTGAAGTGCAAAATTGTTCTTGTAATAAAGATATGTCTTGAGTATTGCATGCCTCATGTTGCTTCAGTCTTCAATTCCATTTGTGTTTGCCTATAAATTTTCATGTGCATGTTTGTTTGGGCATCTCTGTAACCATAAACAAACATGCAAACATCTCTGTAAGCATACTTGATGTTGTCTGCACATTCACCTATGCTTGCACTTCTGTTATGCTTGCTGTTGAAAGATTGATCTTGCATGTTCACTTAAGTTTGAAAATGCTGTCTCATGCTTAAACAGTGCAGCCCCTTTGTTTTAAAACCAGTAAACAAACTTTCATTCCTGATTCATTCCTATAATTATGCTAGTGAGTAAACATCAACTTAAAAATCTTGAGAAATAACGATCTGTTGCTTATATAGATTTCTGAAATGCTTATGTTTGCATGAATATATATATATATGTATTAGTTATGTATATGAATGTGTTGCATATGTATATTGAATGTGTTGCATATGTATATGAATCTGTTTGAAAGCATGCATGACTGTTGTTCTTGAATATCTCTGTTCTCAGTTCAGGTTTAAGTTTTTTTATCTAAATTCAAAATCTTCTCTTTGATCTTTGTTAGACCTTAGTTCCAAAACAAATTTAGTTTGTTTAAACTTGAACGTGAATTTAAAAATAGTGTAAACATGTTTTATGTATATATATAGTAACTGGAAATTAAAATTTGCAGTAAAATATATATATATATATGTTAAAATCAATCATTACAATTCTCTTATCCAAATACATAGCCTGAATTGGTCTGGGTAAACATGATTTTTAAAATGAAAATTATGATTTTTAGATTTGAATTGGATATGAATTGGAAAATTTTCTGTAACTTGGGTGTTTGCCAAAATCTGTTGATCTATGTATTTGGGGTGTTTCGGGATTGTGCTGTTGCTCCCTGTTGTCTGCACTTGCTTACTTTGTGAATTATCTTCGACATGATTTGTTTCATGTCTGTTGCACTTGGGTCTGGTCTCTGCTCTCCTGATTGTTCTACTCTTCATGTCATTATTGTTTGCATCCTGGTATGTGTTGCATTGCAGTTGATTCACTTCACTTGTGGTCTTCATATTTGACTCGAAACTTCTGTTTCAATTTGCATTATCTGATATGTTTCAGTTTCCATGTCAAGTTGTATCCATGCTGTTGCACTTGGTCTGGTCATTGTTTTCCTGGGTGTTCAAGTCTTCATCTCCATTTTGTATGTACTGTTAGTACTTCATCCATGTTGTTCCTGTCTGCATTCCCATTTTTGCATGTGATTGAACTAAGTATACTTGTTTAAAATTTGTTTGCATGTGAATGAAATATCAAAATGTCTCTCTGTTTGAAAATGTGCACATATGAATAATATGTTAAAAAGGGGAAAAAGTAAATCCATTTATCTGATTATCTTTAGCATGGGATGCTCAAATGGAAGTAGGTTGTGATGGTGTAAAACAATTTATTAAAATGTTAGTAAGCATCAAGTAGCTTCTCTGTTTTAAACTGCTAGGTGAATGAACATTTTAATTATAACTTAAGTGGTTAGTTATATTTTGCTTGACAAATTTCTGATATAATTGATGCTTGCATGAGTATATATAAGTATATGATCTGTGTGTATGAATTAAATGACTTGTGCCTGTATTTACTTGGATTGCTCTTCTCTGTTTTAAACTACAGAGAGTAAGAATAGAAGAAGAATTCAAATCTTCTGATCAGTTCCTTGTTAGGATTTAAGGTTTGAACATGATATGCTTGTTTAAACATTAATTTAAGTTTAAAAAAAATCTTATTCAAGCAAAACAAATGTAGGGAATCCTCTGATTAAATCTTCTGTTTATAACTAATGATTTGAAAAGAATTCTTACTGGATTTTGTCTCTAGGATGAACTGCTGTTTGAAACAAAATTCATTTTTGCCTTGCACTCCATTTTCTTCTTTTGAAAACTGTTTTCCTGAGAGTGCATTACTACTTGAATTGATTTCCAGATTAACATTTTGCTTTGAACTGAGTTGAAAACTGAAGCTCTGTTTGATTTGTATATTTTTTTCTTTGCTTTGGAAATCACTGTATGCTTTTCCAGGTTCTTTTGTGTTGTTATTTCCAGAATACTCTATGTCTATAACTTCAGTTTCTCTAAAGTTTTGATTTAAACTCAAAACCACTTAATCTAGCCTCTGTTTAAAACTTAGGTTTCAAATGAAACTTGTTTGTTCCATCTGCACTTGAACTTGTGATACTTTTATACTGTCATGTTGTACTTGCTACTGTTGCATTACTTGTTTCACTTAAGTTTTGTAACTGAAGCTTACTGTGTTCATTTTGAACACCTTGTATTTCCAAAACTTTGATATGTTCAGTCTTCATATCCATTCCATTTTGCATGCCTGATGTATTCAGTCTTCATTTAAGTCTTCCCTGTGTTCATGCACTTTGGTTTGTGGCAGTTTGCATGTCCATTCACTTCTCTGTGCATGTTGCAGTCTGTAGTGATGTTGCATATGTATTTTGTAGCTTGCTCTCTACTTGTATTTATGGTTCTTTGCTGGTATGGTCTGCATATTGACTGTTGCAGTCCAACTTGTTGTTGGTCTTACTTAAAATTTTGTAGCCAGTTCCCTCAGATACATGTATACTCGTTCAAATTGACACCGTCACTTGTGTTAGTCACTGCCTATTACTGTACATATCCTCTGATACATGTTTGCATTCCATTTGAACTGTGTAGTGTTTTCCCTGTGCACACAGTTCCCAGTTCCCTCTGATACATGTATACTTGTTCAAATTGGCACTGTCCAGTCCATATTGTTGGCATTGAGTTGTGGCACTGATTGTGTAGTCTGCACTGAGCACTTGGGTTTGTATTTGAGTTCTATTACCTCAGCCTTGTGGTCTGCACTACTTGTGTAGCTGGGTTGTTGTGCATACATGTTGATTCTATGGTTGTTGATATGCCTTGTGCTTGTAGTTGTATTTGGGGCTGCTGAAATTGTTGTGCATTGCGGCCTGTACTTGTGCTCTCTGCCTTTGACCTGCTGTGTTGTTTCTGTTCTGGCTTGTTATTGTATCTTTGTGGTCTTTGTGATTGCACTTGCATACGTGTCGGCAAGGCAGTGCACATGTGTGTAAACATACGTGTGTACTACAGCCACACACGTTTGACAGAATTTAAAAAATTGAAATTGTTAATGTAAAGTCCATAATAGATTAGACCGATTCATTTGTTTCACCATCTCTGTAACCATTTATTTCAGTTCATTTCAAATTTATTTACTTGAATAAAGATTAATCCTGACTCGAGTGTCTTTGTGTTTTGCAATAACGCTCGGGTCAGACCGAGTATTTTTGCAGCTTAAAGATTTGCTCGCAGCGAAGTTAGAGAGAGGGGGATTTCAGCACCACTAAAGTTTTAGCTAAAATTTTTTCTCTTGTACTTAAATTTATAAATTGTTTCCGCTGTATAAAATGTAATGTATTGTAAACTCTGATATTTGTATATAAAAGAAAAGTTTGTTTATAAAATATGATTACTATTCTGTGATTCTGTAGCTGATTCTGTTTAAATGTTATAAACTAAATAACAATCCGTCATTTTGAACGTTTCTAGTTGGTTTAATTACCGACTAGAGGCGGTCAAGGCGGCGGGTCGTTACAAAGTGGTATCAGAGCTTTGGTTTGCACAAAGCTTAGTTTATGGCGTTTAATATGAATAGTTACTAGAATCACTTTAAATGAAGTGTTTTCAAATCTAACGAAGTTTAAAATTGTTTTCTTCAAAATAAAAGGTATTTTGAAATTTAAAATTATTTTTGGAAATTCCCCTCTCTAAAGTTAGGATTGCGGTAGTTTCTATTCGGTGAGGTCTCGTTAGACTTGAGTTTCGATCGTTCGGAAACTCATTATCGAATCTTTGAGAGTTATGGAAAATGAAATGTAAGTCAAGTGGATTAATGAATTGGTTTAAATTGGCTTAAATCAAATATTTTGAATATCTCCAAAGTAGTAATTGGAAAATAAAATGATATGTCAATTTGATTATAACCAAGCGGATTATTGAACTATAACTTGGAAATTTAATTTTGAATTCTTTTGAAAAATTGATTTCAAATGTTGTGAAGAACGATTTAGTGAATAAATGGATTATAAGTATTTAACTTATAATATGAAATTTTGGGTATATAACTAAGTTATATGAGCTGAATTGAATCAAATTAATAAAGGAGATTATAAAACGAAGTTTTATAAATAGAAATGGAATTTCTAGAGATGTTTGTAAAATCCGCAAACGACTTATTTTGATAAGTAAATTGTTGTAACTTATTAAAGGAATTATATCTATGGTTTTTGAACGGTGAATAAAATATCAAAAGAGATATGAATCTAATGAAAATTCGAAATAGATTTAAATAGATTCAATGATGCATTTGAATTTGAACGGGCATGGAATTAAGTTGAGTGGAAAACTTAGTATTGGGAATTTGAAATCGGTTTAAAACCAATATTTTTGAAGTGTATGTGGAATTCAAACCATGAATTAAGTTGAAGTTGAAAACTTAAATGGGAATGTTTTTGGGAAGAAACATTATGTAAATGAAGATAATTCATTTTGAAATGTGTTAAGAATCGAAAGAATAGATTTCAACACTTGTTGTTGAAATAGACGTTTTCGAGTGGAAAAATGGAAATGGTAGATTATAACATTTGTTGTTATAGTAAATAATTTCAAAAGGGAAATGATTTTGTTTAGTATTGGGATTTACATATCTATTTTTAAATTTGAATCCT
Source organism: Allium cepa (assembly GCA_030765085.1). Classification (NCBI taxonomy): domain Eukaryota; kingdom Viridiplantae; phylum Streptophyta; class Magnoliopsida; order Asparagales; family Amaryllidaceae; genus Allium; species Allium cepa. Next base: position 310,509,691 of record CM060942.1, on the reverse strand, counting down.
TATACTAGTGGTTTTGAGTCGTCGTAACGATGTTTTACGCAACATTCGTTTTGACTCAAATAAAATGTGTTTAAAAGAATGGTTTTTTTTAAGAATGAATATATACTTGATTTTGGTTTGAAGTATATTGAATATTTTCAAAGTGTTGAAAATAAGTGGATTTGTAAATTACTTATTATTGAATAAGTATGGGTATGTTTTCCTATATGAAATGAATGGTTTGAAATTTTATCTTTTAAAGATAAATTGAAAATGAATAGGTGAAATCGATTTGAAAATCGTATATTCATAGATAATTTGGAAATGTTTCCGTTTAAGGAAATCGCTTTGAAATTTGTTTTCAAAGATTAAAAGGTGAAGAAATGATTTGAAATTTGTTTTCAAATGGTTAAGTGTGAAATTATATATCTTGTAAAGATATTATTTTTGGGAAATTTGAACAATTAGTTCAATTTGGAAATTTTCAAATGATTGAAATTTGAACTAAATTGAGTTTAACTTTGTCACCCAAAACAAAGTAAGTTGAACTTTGAATTTTAAATGGATGATTTGGATTGTATGTCTAACGTCGTGAATTGACGACATATCAATTGATCTCTATTAAATATATATCTGTTGGTGGCGGAGAATTTATTCTCTTAGCTTAACACCCTTCTCTGAGACGTACGAGCTCAGAGGTTATATATCGATAGATATCAATTATGTGTTGAGGATTGACGATGTAACGTGAAATCCAAATCGAGTGTGTGAAGTCGATAATAAATTGGATTGTGAATGTGTATTAGGTTTGATATAACCTTAAAATTCCAAATCGACTTAGAGGAAAATTTTAAATGGTTAGTGAAATGGAAAATTGTGAATCCTCTATTTGTTATGGGTATGAAATGTTGTGGTTTTCATAACGTATATGTGTGAATACGATAAATTCGAAAACCAATTAGTTTGGAAAAGTAATTGTTGTGGAAAACTTATTTAAGTACATGGGTTGTACTAAGTGTGAAGTGAAATATTATATATGTATGTATAATATTATGTTTTCCAAAATTGAGGATATGGAAAGGTACCTTCCATTTATACTGTGTGACTGTGTGATGGTGATGGAACTCGAGATGAGTATCCATTTAAAAATCGTAGCTACGTAGTATTTCCATTAGTTGGATGACCATTTATATTTCCATTAGTTGGATGACCATTTATATTTCCATTAGTTGGAATGTCCTTTTGGACTGGTATAGTGTGCTAGCGTAATTCGAGGGGCGAGATGCCTATGGTTACAAGCGATTCCACTGGGATAGTGGCGTAACCGCCGAGTATACCGCGATCTAGTTACACTCGGGTGGTAGCGTAATTTGAGGGGCGTGATGCCTACAGTTACAAGCGATTCCACTGGGATAGTGGCGTAACCGCCGAGTAACTGCAATCTAGAAACCATAGCGAAATTCGAGGGGCGAGATGCCTACGGCCACAAGCGATTCTACTGGGATAGTAGCGTAACCGCCGTGTGGACCGCGATCTATGGCAACAACCATGGCGAAATTCGAGGGGCGAGATGCCTACGGTCACAAGCGATTCTACTGGGATAGTAGCGTAACCGCCGTGTGTACCGCGATCCATGGGGGAATGTGCTTTCCATATCCATTTTTAAAAGAATTTTTAAAAGTATTTTCACTGGGAATTGAAGCAAGTATATTTAGTACTTGGAGATTGTTAGACTTGCGCCTGGCCAGCGTATGCCTAATGTCTTTAAGAACGACAGTAGACTTGTTAAATTTCGAGTTAGCAAGTATTTTCGAACTTTAATAGAAAATCAATTATCTAGAATTAGAATTCGCATAATTCCAACCTAATGAATTAAGGAAGAGGATTTTTGAAGGGTTTTGAAAGTCCACAGCTTTGGAAAAGTTATAATATGTAAATCTCTAATATAAAGTGTTTCAAATTTAAAATTTTGGGTTGTAAGTTGAAAATTTTAGTAAAGATTTTTGTGTCTTGATTGTAGAAAATAATAGACAAAAGAGTTAATTAGCAAAGCTAGCGAGATAAAACAAATAGAATGAATCCTATATTCATTCATCTTTAATAAGTGTTGAACTTGATAAAATTGAGTAAAATATAAATATTAGTGAAATTTTAACAATCATTTTTCCTTACTTGTAATTTCGGGACGAAATTCTTTTAAGGAGGGGAGATTGTAACGATCCTAAATTTTGAACAATTTAAATTGTGAATATTTAATTAATTTTGAATATTTGAATGATAATTTAAACTGAATTTCCGATATAACAATGAAATTGGTGATTAAATATTTAAAATTTAATCTATACAAAGCTGAAGAAAAATTTAAACTTGACTTTGGAGTTGAAATTGAATATTTAATTTGTAATTGAAATTCAAACTAATGACTTAAGAAAATAATTTGGATACAAGAATTTTTATTTATGTAAATTAATAAATTGATGGTTAAAATTTTAATAACATTCTTTTCTTTAGCTTAAATAAAAAAAAAAAAAATCAATACAAAATAAAATAAACAAATACACTTAGTAAAAAAATTTAACAACATAACTTAAACAAAAATTTACAAAACAAAGTAATGAAAATAATTAGACAAAACAAATTGGATTTAGATAAATAGAAAAAAAAAATAAGAGGAAAACTTGTTTATGGTTTGGGCTTTGAAATTTATACCGGCCCACGTTTGAATACTACTGCCTTTATCTTTAACCCGATCCCCTTCCATTTCACTTTACCCGTTCCCATTTTTTTTAACCCTAAAACAAAAAAAAAAAGCACGAGAAAAAAAATATGGCGGCTTCGTTCTTCTCGACTCGTTCTGCTTTGGAAAATTTGGGGCTATTTCGACTTTGTTATGGTGAGTTTTCTGCTCACGATTAATTTTTAATTCAGGTGTTTAAATTTGTTTGGATTGAATATTGGTTGCATGCTATGTTTTGGGGTGATTTTGTTATCTTTTGCTCGGCTAATTTAATTTGAAACTGATATGGGTAGATTGGTTACTGCATGTTGGATTTTCGGTTGCTATTTGCTGTCATTTGCTCGATTTGCTTGAATTGTTAAACTGTTAAGAACAGATGCTATGTTTATCTTGTTATTAAATTGGTAAGTACAGATGCTACTAAAATATTTTGTTTAACTAAGTAGTTGAAGTGCAAAATTGTTCTTGTAATAAAGATATGTCTTGAGTATTGCATGCCTCATGTTGCTTCAGTCTTCAATTCCATTTGTGTTTGCCTATAAATTTTCATGTGCATGTTTGTTTGGGCATCTCTGTAACCATAAACAAACATGCAAACATCTCTGTAAGCATACTTGATGTTGTCTGCACATTCACCTATGCTTGCACTTCTGTTATGCTTGCTGTTGAAAGATTGATCTTGCATGTTCACTTAAGTTTGAAAATGCTGTCTCATGCTTAAACAGTGCAGCCCCTTTGTTTTAAAACCAGTAAACAAACTTTCATTCCTGATTCATTCCTATAATTATGCTAGTGAGTAAACATCAACTTAAAAATCTTGAGAAATAACGATCTGTTGCTTATATAGATTTCTGAAATGCTTATGTTTGCATGAATATATATATATATGTATTAGTTATGTATATGAATGTGTTGCATATGTATATTGAATGTGTTGCATATGTATATGAATCTGTTTGAAAGCATGCATGACTGTTGTTCTTGAATATCTCTGTTCTCAGTTCAGGTTTAAGTTTTTTTATCTAAATTCAAAATCTTCTCTTTGATCTTTGTTAGACCTTAGTTCCAAAACAAATTTAGTTTGTTTAAACTTGAACGTGAATTTAAAAATAGTGTAAACATGTTTTATGTATATATATAGTAACTGGAAATTAAAATTTGCAGTAAAATATATATATATATGTTAAAATCAATCATTACAATTCTCTTATCCAAATACATAGCCTGAATTGGTCTGGGTAAACATGATTTTTAAAATGAAAATTATGATTTTTAGATTTGAATTGGATATGAATTGGAAAATTTTCTGTAACTTGGGTGTTTGCCAAAATCTGTTGATCTATGTATTTGGGGTGTTTCGGGATTGTGCTGTTGCTCCCTGTTGTCTGCACTTGCTTACTTTGTGAATTATCTTCGACATGATTTGTTTCATGTCTGTTGCACTTGGGTCTGGTCTCTGCTCTCCTGATTGTTCTACTCTTCATGTCATTATTGTTTGCATCCTGGTATGTGTTGCATTGCAGTTGATTCACTTCACTTGTGGTCTTCATATTTGACTCGAAACTTCTGTTTCAATTTGCATTATCTGATATGTTTCAGTTTCCATGTCAAGTTGTATCCATGCTGTTGCACTTGGTCTGGTCATTGTTTTCCTGGGTGTTCAAGTCTTCATCTCCATTTTGTATGTACTGTTAGTACTTCATCCATGTTGTTCCTGTCTGCATTCCCATTTTTGCATGTGATTGAACTAAGTATACTTGTTTAAAATTTGTTTGCATGTGAATGAAATATCAAAATGTCTCTCTGTTTGAAAATGTGCACATATGAATAATATGTTAAAAAGGGGAAAAAGTAAATCCATTTATCTGATTATCTTTAGCATGGGATGCTCAAATGGAAGTAGGTTGTGATGGTGTAAAACAATTTATTAAAATGTTAGTAAGCATCAAGTAGCTTCTCTGTTTTAAACTGCTAGGTGAATGAACATTTTAATTATAACTTAAGTGGTTAGTTATATTTTGCTTGACAAATTTCTGATATAATTGATGCTTGCATGAGTATATATAAGTATATGATCTGTGTGTATGAATTAAATGACTTGTGCCTGTATTTACTTGGATTGCTCTTCTCTGTTTTAAACTACAGAGAGTAAGAATAGAAGAAGAATTCAAATCTTCTGATCAGTTCCTTGTTAGGATTTAAGGTTTGAACATGATATGCTTGTTTAAACATTAATTTAAGTTTAAAAAAAATCTTATTCAAGCAAAACAAATGTAGGGAATCCTCTGATTAAATCTTCTGTTTATAACTAATGATTTGAAAAGAATTCTTACTGGATTTTGTCTCTAGGATGAACTGCTGTTTGAAACAAAATTCATTTTTGCCTTGCACTCCATTTTCTTCTTTTGAAAACTGTTTTCCTGAGAGTGCATTACTACTTGAATTGATTTCCAGATTAACATTTTGCTTTGAACTGAGTTGAAAACTGAAGCTCTGTTTGATTTGTATATTTTTTTCTTTGCTTTGGAAATCACTGTATGCTTTTCCAGGTTCTTTTGTGTTGTTATTTCCAGAATACTCTATGTCTATAACTTCAGTTTCTCTAAAGTTTTGATTTAAACTCAAAACCACTTAATCTAGCCTCTGTTTAAAACTTAGGTTTCAAATGAAACTTGTTTGTTCCATCTGCACTTGAACTTGTGATACTTTTATACTGTCATGTTGTACTTGCTACTGTTGCATTACTTGTTTCACTTAAGTTTTGTAACTGAAGCTTACTGTGTTCATTTTGAACACCTTGTATTTCCAAAACTTTGATATGTTCAGTCTTCATATCCATTCCATTTTGCATGCCTGATGTATTCAGTCTTCATTTAAGTCTTCCCTGTGTTCATGCACTTTGGTTTGTGGCAGTTTGCATGTCCATTCACTTCTCTGTGCATGTTGCAGTCTGTAGTGATGTTGCATATGTATTTTGTAGCTTGCTCTCTACTTGTATTTATGGTTCTTTGCTGGTATGGTCTGCATATTGACTGTTGCAGTCCAACTTGTTGTTGGTCTTACTTAAAATTTTGTAGCCAGTTCCCTCAGATACATGTATACTCGTTCAAATTGACACCGTCACTTGTGTTAGTCACTGCCTATTACTGTACATATCCTCTGATACATGTTTGCATTCCATTTGAACTGTGTAGTGTTTTCCCTGTGCACACAGTTCCCAGTTCCCTCTGATACATGTATACTTGTTCAAATTGGCACTGTCCAGTCCATATTGTTGGCATTGAGTTGTGGCACTGATTGTGTAGTCTGCACTGAGCACTTGGGTTTGTATTTGAGTTCTATTACCTCAGCCTTGTGGTCTGCACTACTTGTGTAGCTGGGTTGTTGTGCATACATGTTGATTCTATGGTTGTTGATATGCCTTGTGCTTGTAGTTGTATTTGGGGCTGCTGAAATTGTTGTGCATTGCGGCCTGTACTTGTGCTCTCTGCCTTTGACCTGCTGTGTTGTTTCTGTTCTGGCTTGTTATTGTATCTTTGTGGTCTTTGTGATTGCACTTGCATACGTGTCGGCAAGGCAGTGCACATGTGTGTAAACATACGTGTGTACTACAGCCACACACGTTTGACAGAATTTAAAAAATTGAAATTGTTAATGTAAAGTCCATAATAGATTAGACCGATTCATTTGTTTCACCATCTCTGTAACCATTTATTTCAGTTCATTTCAAATTTATTTACTTGAATAAAGATTAATCCTGACTCGAGTGTCTTTGTGTTTTGCAATAACGCTCGGGTCAGACCGAGTATTTTTGCAGCTTAAAGATTTGCTCGCAGCGAAGTTAGAGAGAGGGGGATTTCAGCACCACTAAAGTTTTAGCTAAAATTTTTTCTCTTGTACTTAAATTTATAAATTGTTTCCGCTGTATAAAATGTAATGTATTGTAAACTCTGATATTTGTATATAAAAGAAAAGTTTGTTTATAAAATATGATTACTATTCTGTGATTCTGTAGCTGATTCTGTTTAAATGTTATAAACTAAATAACAATCCGTCATTTTGAACGTTTCTAGTTGGTTTAATTACCGACTAGAGGCGGTCAAGGCGGCGGGTCGTTACAGGAAGCTTATCCGAATTCGTGTTCGGATAGCTAGTGATGTTTGTTAGGATACACTGTTTGGTTGTTTATTAATATATAAATGATATGTATGTTTGGATTGTTATATAAAGGCTTTTAAATTATCTGTGTTTTAAATTTCGGGGACGAAATTCTTTTAAGGGGGGAGGAATGTAATGACCCTGGATTTTTGGCCCTGTTTATTTTAATAGATATTTAATCTAATTAAATAAAATAAAATGTGAACTGATCATATTAAAATGAATATGATTTGGAAATACTGCCAATTATTTATATTAACTGTATTTTAAAAAGGAGAGTGGTTTGGGAATTTAAAATAAATCCCAATAATGTTTACAATAAAATCATTCTTATATAATTCAATTAAAATAGAATTTATCTCATATGATGGAATTACAATACTTTGTCTTATTAACATGTGATAAATAAATATATTGATATGGATAATAATCTTCAAGATAAAATCAAAGTTTATCAATATAAACATAAATATTAAATATAAGTAAAACTTAAGGTTATAATTTAAATATTTATAGTGAAAATATGAAACATAAATATAAATAAATAAGTAAACTCATGAATCTAAGCTTAATATTTATAGTTAAAATACAAATGGAAATAAATATGAATATAAATATAAATGTAAATAAATTATATGAACCAAATTTAAATATTTATAGCTAAAGTATAAATACAAATAAATATAAGTAAGTAAATTTATGAAATATAACTTAAATGTTGATGGCTAGAATACAAAATAAAAATGAAAATAAAGGTGAATGAACAAGCTTGTAAACAAAGAATAAAACAAGGACAAAGTATAAAATAAAATAAAGTCAAATGAAAGTAAAATCCGATACATATGTATGAACATTATGCAAGCTAGAAAATAACAAAATAAAATATCTTCATTTCAAAGTCAAAGGGAATTAGTCTAAGTATGGAAATAAACCTGACATGTATATGCATATTGAGAATTCAGCTTGAAGCCAGATAAAACAAACATTCTTATGCAAAACAAATATTTATATCAAGAGTATCTTCATATATATAACAGTGTTTGCCTACAAGTATAAAATAACACCTGACAAGATATGTATGTTATAGTTCAAACTAGAAGCAATAAAGCAAATATTTATTAATAAGTAACTTCTTATTCAAGCCCAAAACTTTGACCTGCAGATTTGTACACTGACATACAAATATCCTTATGCAGCCGAACATAATTATAATTATGTAAACTAATTTAGAAACAGTGTATGTCCTTGCTATCAACTCAGCCAATGCTTTGTACAAAAGCTAGATTTTACAAATCTTTTCTTTGCAGAAGAAAAATCTATTCATATAAAAAAAACTGCACCAGTTAAGCCTCCTTTCATATAACTGTGGTCCACTATATATATGTGTACATCCGAACCATTTGGTTCGTTCAGCAAATCATAAAAATAATAATAAGTAGAAACAAAAAGAGGAAAATGGAAGGAAAATCAAAACAGAATTCAAAACAGAAAATATGCAGGGCAGATTCGAGAAAAAATAATATAGAAATGTTTTCTGTTCAAAAGATTGTACAGGTGAGTAAACTAAATTCTTAAAACTTAAAGTTAAATCAAACACTTATGATGATTGTGTGATTTTGTGGTATATATTTTACTTTTGCATATGATCCTGTGATTTGTATATACTTCTCTGTTAAGTGAATACAGGGTGAATATCTGAATCAAACTTAAAGTTATTTGCTTCTAAACCATGTCAAGATTTGAATTTTCCAATCAAACAAGGTATTGAAGCTAAAACCAAGATTTGTAAACTGTTATAAACATTTTTATAAGGGAATGATACTGTAATATAGTTTTACAGGAAACCAAGTAAATTTATTGATAAATTCAAGTGGTACAAGAAGCTAATTCAAGATTGTATGTTGAATCCTTAATGAAATTGAAGATTTTTAAAACAAAAATAAAGATTTTTAGATCAATATGTAGAGAGCAGTTCGCATATAAACTAGGATTGCATCTCTACAAACTTAAGATTTCTGAATTAATTTAAAAGGTTGAGATTTTAATTGAAGCAAGTGTAAACATTAGAAATGTCGTAAAAATTATCAGATCAATTTTCTATTGTGTGGGATTTATGTACGAGATCGAACTAGGGCTTTTGTTCTGTTCTTCTTCTTGTCTGTAACCTAGTGTGTTCGGCCCTTCTCACGTGATCGAGTGGCATAATATTTTAGTGGAAGGTTGCTTGGCGTGATGTTGTCGTGTGGGCGAAGTCGCGCCGTCTCCTGTGGCTTAATCGTTGATCACGAGGCATATTAGCCGAGGGTTTGGTTTGCAGTTTTCCATGGAACTGCAAATTTTCGATAATGATCATGTGAGGACGATCGATGTTTGGATTTCATGTTTTCACATGATTTGGGATTTACGCGATGGGTTGACGTTCGCCAATGACGAGATGTGCCGCGGTGCACGTGCACGGCGGTGGGTTCGCGTGACGATGTCATGGATTCTTCTGACTCGAGTCATGCTCGAAAGAAAATGGTGGAAGCTTCGGGTAGATCGCGTGCGTGGAAGGATAGGCTGATGCGTAAATCTGTAATTTGGTTTAAACTTAAACTACAGAAAAAAAAAGAGAAGAAGAAGGGGTTCAAGGGAAGGGCTCGGGGATTTTGATGGGTTACTCGAAGTAACACTCGAGATAATGCAGGGGAGACTCGGGTTTTTGTTAACAACGTTTTTTTTAGTTAAGTAAACAGTTTTTACAGACTGTAAACTCTATTTTTTTTATTTTTATAAAAAGAAAATGTTTTAAGATTAAAAACTTAGATACAAGGTTAACTATTTTAACCGATACTTTAAAATGTGTTAAACCCTTAATTATTATTATTTTAGATAATTAACATAAGATGAGTATAAAATTTACTAACATATAAGTTAGTGAGAAGTAATAAATTGATTGCAAAAGGGTTAAAGGAGATTTCCTTTAAAATGTTACTTAAGTTGAAAGATTAACATAATTAATTATTTTTAGAATTAATAAAGTATGATTAACTTTTTAATCTTAAATAGAGTTTGGAATTATGTAATTATTAAGGGATAAATAAATAGTAATTGATTACTTAAGTAACTAATAAATAATTAGAAGTTAAGTAATTAAGTATAATTAGTGAAAGTAATTATTAAATTATTAAGTTAATCGATGAATGATTAATAGTTAATTAAACAAGTAATTTAATTATGAATTAATAGTTAATTAATTAAGTAACTTGATTAAGAATTAATTATTGATTAATTAAGTAAGTAGCAGATAATAATTGGATAATTAAGTTTTATTAATAAATAATTAAAGATATTAGTTAATGATCACGGAACAGTTAATTAAGTAATTAAAGTTAAGTCACTTGATTAAGGAAGTAGTTAATTAATAGTATGAAATAAAATAATTACGTAATTAAGACTTAATAATAAATTAAGAAATCATCAATTAGACGATTTGAAATGAAATAGGGAATTAATTGTTAATTAATGATTAGTTAAATAGAGTTAAGTGATTAACTCTCAGGTATTTAATTCTAAATTGAATTAATTACAAATAAGATTTAAAGGTAATTGCTTATGGACCGTTGTGTTGAATATCTGATTGTGATATTTATGTGATGATATTTTGTGATGCTCTGTGATATGTTATGTTATATCTATGATGCTTGTATATGTTTTATCTGTGATAAATGCTATGTTAATTCAATTGTTGAATTTAAATTATTAAAACTATTTAAGTTAATTAGACAACTTGGCCCTTAAAATGACGTTTGGATTTCGATGAGACCGAGATCGGCTATCCAATTGGTATTCCGAAAACCACATCGATCCAATTTAATCGATAGGTCGTGAATTCTGAAATGAAGATCGAGATGGTGTTCTCAGAATGCAAAGGTTATCATCGTTGACTCTGAGTGTGATTCCAAAATGTGTGTGACGAGATAATGCCTTCGGTTTCGTTTGAACCCGGAACGAACTTGTATGGATTGAATGCTTTCAACACATCGTCAGGCGGACGATGAGCATTCTAAGAAATATGTTCTGTAAAGGTAATCGCAGCCTCAAGCCTCATCAATCGGGAATGTCTAAAACAGGGGAGATGCAGCAAGGTTAGGTGGGTCATGCCCAAGCAGGACAAGATATTTCCCCTGTATAGATGTCCCTTTTTATTTCGGCTGTGTGGGCGGTTGCTAGCTACAATCGTGGGGTTTATCTTGTTCGGGACTGTTCAGTAAGGAATGGTTCCGGCCTTGTGTTGTAGGGGGTCGGGTGTGATCCTCGGTACGGTGAACTAGGCCCCGTACTGTGACGGGCGGTACCCCAGTAGTCCTGCCATTGTTGGAAATCCATTTTCCCTACGAGACCCTACGGTTTTGATTTGCATTACCCACTTTTGTGGCTAGTAGCTGGAATTTAATCATGTAACAATATCGGCTGTTTCCTATTTACTTGAAAACCCTAGAGACTATTATAATATCACATGATTTCCTATGAAATGTTTTGGTTAGTGTAACAACCCAGTATTTCGCATCAATTGATAATCGACATTAAACGATTAATATTGTTGCTAATTGCTAATTGAAGTTTTGATTTTTAAAATTGAGTTAAAATTCTTTTATAAATTGTTGAAAGGAATTGTGGGCTTTGAAATTAAAATTTGTCTCGGCATATTTATTCTTGGTGCCGAATTATTTCGAGTTATACCCGTTCCCCCCTTTCGTTTTTCATTTTTATTCGTAACCCTAAACCCTAAAACAAACAAACTAAAAGAAAATTAATAATGGCGGCTGCGTTTATTTCGTTCGCTCCTCTGTCCAAATTAGGGCTTAATGAAATCGAGTTCGTAAGTCAGGTAAGTGATTCCTTCACTTACATCTAATTCAAACCTAGCTTGATTTCTGACTTGTTCCAATTGTGTTTACTTGGACTTTGTTCGAATTCGTATGTTTGCTTGTTGTTTGAATAACGTGGCTTTGATTTTTATTTTTTTTTGATTTTTATGTTGGCGATGTTGATTTCATCTGACTTTGGGTTATTTCTTTGCTACTTGAATTGCACGACATTGATTTTTTGTTCGAGTTTGCCACCAGAGTTTGTTCATCCCTGCTTGATCTCAGTTATACTTGATTGCTGAATTGGTTTTGATGCCAGCCTCTACTTTGTTTCATTTATTTGTTTTGGATTGTTCGACGTTGGCATTATCCAGATATTGATACTGCCATTCACTGAATTGAGTGTATCAGTTATTGGCCATCCTTTTCTATGCTTGAACTTGACTGTTTGGTTTGGGTTTTGCCTCCATGTGTTTTGCATTTGTCAAATTTGCATTTGTATATGTATTTCTTGATCCTGAACTCATCACTGGTGCATTTAAATAGGAAGCTGGGCATGATTGTGCATCTTTGCACATTTGGTTGCATTTGTACACTTGTTCGAAACTGGTCCTTGATGCTCATTTGAACTATGCATTCATTGTTGCCATATCTTGGCTCCTCGCAGTTTTGTTGTTGTTTGAGTTTCACTGAACTTTGATTTTTATGTAACCTGCTCTGGACATTTTATGGTCCTGTGTTGAGTTTGACCTTTTTTGGTCATGTTTTCTTTCATTTGTACATCACTTCTTTGCCTCTTTTACTGCCTTTTGTACTCTTGTAAATACATCTACACTTGATCACTGCCAATGTCATGCTTAAATCCATGCCTGGTTTGAGTTTTTGTTGTCATTACATGTGTATATACATGTTTACGCATGGTCTTCATGAAGTTAATATTCATTCGTATTTGATTATTTGACTTCATCAATTTATTATCTCGACCGTATGATTTTGTTTTAATACTTGGAATGATTTCTGACTTTGGATTGGAATCTGTAAACTTTATTTTGTGAATATTTTAGAATAGAATTCGCATTGGTTCAGCAGCTGCTTTCAATGTTGACTTTGGTCTTTATTTTGGTTGTGAAACTGTGATCCATAGATTGTTGGAATTCGTCTGGGTATTTTGTTCCAGCCATAGCATTGTAGTCTTCGATTTGTACTACTTGCTGAATATCATCAGTTGGAACCGCTACTTGATGCTGGTATTCATCTGATGTTTTGGGGTTGTTTTGTTTTGGGACTTGATAAAAGTGATTTTGTAAAAATAAATTGGAAGTCTACACTGTCTTGATGGATTTGTCGAACTACCTTTGTTACTTGCTTACGCTAGTGCTGTTTTAATTAATCTAGATATGTATGTGTATTCATATATATGCATACTTACATTCTTGTATTTGTGTATGCTATACCCTGACAGGCCATCTTTGGTCATCACCTTTGGGTTGGCATCGAACTGTAGTTGTTTACTCGTTAATTTCTGCATTGAATAACTGCAGTTACCTTGGTTCACTCTTGTGCATCTCTGTAGCCACCTCTGTTCACTTTCTTTTGTTCTTGAGTTGTTTTGGGAACTTGTTTCTTGAGTTTGCTTGAGTATGTGCAAAACAGTTGCACTTCGACCTTGCCATGTTGCATGGGTTTTGGTTGCTGCAGTTGTGTTGAGTCAATGACTTGACCTCTGTAGTTTCGTTTTGCTGATTTGCATTTGGTGGTGTGATGATTTTATATACTGTTGTGGCGAGGCAATAAACGCGTGTGTGTACCGCAGCCACACAGTTTTAACATTTTAATGTGGCGAGGCAGTGCACGCGAGCGTGTACTGCAGCCCTATCAGATTTGACAATTTTAAATTGATATTTCAATTGCTGGATTTGTTTCGTGTTGCCAATTCAACATACTTTGAAGTGTATTTTGATTGGGTTTGATTTGATTATTTTTGTTGTTAATCACCGATTAGGCAATTCTAATGTTTTCTAAATTATCTTCATTAATATTCTTTTCACTTGTCTTTGTTGGTAATTTGAATCTGTTGATTTGTTGTTTAACACGGTTATGTTTTACATTCACCGTTGTCCGATTTCTTTATTAAAGGAATCGGATAGACGAGATTTATCGTGACAGTCGTCTATTCATTATTTAATTATTATTGCTTCTGTGCATTAATAACTGAGTTTGAATTAGACTGACCCGTGTATTATTTTCTTTTGAATTTAATACTCGGGTCAGACCGAGTATTTACAGGTTGTAGATTTTAGCTTCGGGTTGCTGCTTGAGCTATGAAGACTTTTCATATCTTTTGGAGTTGTCGTGCCCTAGTATAGGTTGATATGTATTCATGTATATTAGTCGATAATGTACTTGTATATATAACTTCCAGAGTCGACTATTGTAGTTGTATCATATGTATTGTGTCAAATGTATTGTAACTGAAATCAGTTATATATATATATATATATATATATGAGACTTTTTGTTTTAACTGTGTTCCGCATTTATATTATCTGTGTTATTATTCGATATTTTGTCCTAAACTATTATAGCCACTGTGTAGTAGCTTTGAGTGTGTATCGGTATGTCAGATTTTCTCCTGAAATAAAATGCATGTTACTCCTATCTGACATATCGGTGCTCGCGCAAAGCAATTACACGGTTGATCGCTCCTTAACAGCCTTATTCTCCGTGCTAATTGACAGCACTACATCGTAGTGTTCTTGGCTAGCGTGGGCATAGAGGTGGGCCGTCACAGCTTGGTATCAAAGCCTGAGGTTAAGGACAAATATAAAACATAACTTAGATGGAACATGTGTTACAACTATTTGTCGATGTTTTATCTCTCATCTTTGCATATGATTATCTTTGAATTGTTAGGTATGAATTCCTAACGTTTATTCATGTGCATTTGATTTTGATTTCGTGAAAGTATTTTGGCTTCGGTCTCTGTTTGCTTTGCGAACTCAAGTTAGGTTTTTAATGATGAGGATTTTGTTCTTGTGTTTTCGGCTTTGAATTGATTTAGCCGATGTTGATTTTGTTCGAATTTGGACAATTAAAGCTATTTTGACCTCTGTACTTTGTTCCACTTTTGTGCTATGCTATGGTTGTCATTGTGTACCTGTTACACCGTGATGAAAAATAGCTCGTCCGGTTGCAAATTGAGTGCTTTTGGTTTTTCACTCATATCTAGTTCTAATCTCAACGATTCTGAACTTTATATTTTGTGTTTTCCTCGGCTTGATTTCCATTCGACTTCGGTCACTTTGTTTTTGTGAAATTGTTAATTCCTTGATTTCCAAGACTCTGACTTTGTTTTCCGTTGAATTCTTTGATGATGATGTTGATTCGTTTTGTACTCGACCGTGGCCATTAATTGTTGACTTCGGCATTGACTTGATTTTTATTTTTTGTTGAAGTCATTTATGCATTTATGCTCGTTTTGCTTTGTTTTTCCAATTGTTAATCGATTCTTCTTTTCCGATTAGTTGTTATCACCTTGCCAACTTTGATAACTTCTATTTCTAGAATTTTTGAGTATTTCTACTTTGATGGATTTGGAATCGATTCTTTGGATTTTATTCACGTCTTTGAATGTGAATTTTAGTGAATTGATTTGGTTTCCAAATTTAATCGATTCTTGTTAATTCCCCGATTAGTTGCTATAATTTATTAGCAACTTTTATGACATTTTCTTCGGGATTTTTGTGAACATACTTTTTGAAGGATTCGGTATCGATTTCTTTGGATTCTATTCACATCTTTGTACGTGAATTCTTGTGATTCATTGTTTCTACAATCATTTTTGTGATTTGTCACTTTAAAAATATAAAGGTTTTCTATACTAGTAGCAAATATCAAAACCCTTTTCTCCAAACGATTTCAAAACTATTTTACTACAAAGCTCTTTTCCTAAACTGTTTTCCAATCTATTAGTATATACAAACCTTTACCTCACTCGTATGAGAAATTGAATTAAACGACTTAGTAAAACAAGTGGTATGAAACGCTTGCGTTTGCTTCGTCGGTTAATTCTTGGACTTGTTCGATTGAAACTCTTGTGACAATTTTCTAGTGAAGATCTACAGTTTGTTCGTAAATATTTGAGTTAAGCTAGTGGTTATGGGACATGAAGCTAAACTTTTATATTTACTAACTTAGTGTAATTGACACTTCTTGATGATCATAACGATCATTTTTGTGATTTAGACTAGCAACGGTGCGATGTCTCTTTGTCTGCGAGGGAGACAAGACCCCGCTCTTGTGATGCTTCGCCATCACATTTGTGTGATGTTTCGCCATCACATATGTGGGGTAGCGCCCCACGGTCTTCGGACAATTCGTGTGTCAAAATTTAATGGTTGGCCACCATGAGATAGCGTCTCGTTTTGTGATACCGGTTGGTGAGTTTTCATGCTCCCATTTTGTGATAGGCCTTCCCCTTTTTATGATTTAGACTAGCAAATGTGCGACGTCTCTTTGTTGCGAGGTTAGGCTAGACACCAATTGTGTGATTCCACTCACACATACCTTTTTGCTTTTTGGTTAGCCTAAACACCATTTGTGTGATTTCGCTCACACATACCTTTTTGTTTGCGAGGTTAGGCTAGACACCATTTGTGTGATTCCACTCACACATACCTTTTTGCTTTTTGGTTAGCCTAGACACCATTTGTGTGATTCCGCTCACACATACCTTTTTGTTTGCGAGGTTAGGCTAGACACCATTTGTGTGATTCCACTCACACATACCTTTTTGCTTTTTGGTTAGCCTATACACCATTTGTGTGATTCCGCTCACACATACCTTTTTGTTTGCGAGGTTAGGCTAGACACCATTTGTGTGATTCCACTCACACATACCTTTTTTCTTTTTGGTTAGCCTAGACCTCATCTGGGTGATTCCGACTCACCCATATGGGGTAGCTCCCCATGGTCTTCGGACCGTTGTGTGATAGGCCTCTTTCCCTTTTTCTGTGTTTTCTGGATTTCTTGTGTAGATTTCTAGAATTTGTGTTTTCTGGATTTCTTGTGTAGATTTCTAGAATTTGTGTTTTCTGGATTTCTTGTGTAGATTTTCTAGAATTTGCGTTTTCTGGATTTCTTGTGTGGACTTCTAGAATTTATGTTTTCTGGATTTCTTGTGATGATCTCTAGAATTTGTGCTTCACCAATTTTCGTGATTTATATTGATAAGTTTTATCAATTTTTGTGCATTAGTGAATTCGTGTGTCATTGACTTGTTGTGAATACAAGTTTAGGGTATGATATCCCTTTCTATCTTTGAGAAGATTCTTGTGACATTTTTGATGAATGAAAATTCACCAGTATTATGTTTTGATGCAAATTATTTTGATGAGATTTTGACGTATAAAAATTACCGTCGCTTTGACTTTAGTAACCGTCAATTTTAAAATGGATTTTCAAGCGGTTATCCCGCGTTGCTTATTTTGTTGTCCGTTTTTACGGTATTTTGAGAAGTGCAATTTCCTTGTCGAGGTTGCTGCTGATGTTGCTGTTTTAATCACGTGTTTAAAAAAAATTTGTTATTTTTAAATTTGTTTCGAAATGTAAGTTAAAATTTGTTTTCAAATTTTTTACAGTTTATGCTTTCAAAGGAATGAGGAAGCGATTTAAACGTTTCAGAAAAATTAAGGACTATGACCCCTTTCTTTTACTGATTCGCTTAATTCCGGACTTGTCCGTTTGAGAATGTGAAATGTTATTTTTAAAAATACACAATTTTGCACTTTCAAGGAAACGATGAAGTGAATTAAACGATTTAGTAAAACTTATGGTTATAGGACATGTGCGTTTGCTATTTCGGTTAATTCCGGACTCGTTAATGAATATTTGTGATTTATGATTATCGTTTTTGATAATCGGATATTTGTGATTTCTGATTATCGTTTTTGATAATCGGATATTTGTGGTTTCTGATTATCGTTTTTGATAATCGGATGTTTGTGATTTCTGATTATCGTTTTTGATAATCGAATGTTTGTTGATTTTGATTACTGATTATCGTTTATGATAATCGTATATATGTTGATTCTGATTATCGTTTTGATAATCGAATATTTGTTGATTTTGATTATCGTTTTTGATAATCGAATAATTGTTGCTTCTGATTATCGTTTTTGATAATCGGATATTTGTTGATTCTGATTATCGTTTTTGATAATTAAATATTTGTTGATTTGAGATTTAATTATCGTTTGTGATAATTAAATATTTGTTGAATTGAGATTTCTGATTGTCGTTTTGATAATTGGACCTTTGTTGTTTTTTGATTACCATTTTGGTAACTAGATATCTGCGGTTTTGCGATTGTGATTTTGTTTTATAATTATCTTTGTTGATAATTAGATTTTACTGTTTTCTAATTATTGTATCAATAATTAGACATTGCTGTTTTGTGATTTCTATATTCTAATTATCTAATTGATAATTGAATATTGCTGATAATTGCATTTATTCAGCTTTTGTTGTTTTCTGATTATCTACTTGATAGTTAGATTTGTAAAGAATTTGTGAATTTCTTTTACGAAATTAAAAGATTTCTTTGGTGTATATATTGTACTATGCCGGTGTACTGGCTCAATTTTCTGCTATTCACGACGTTTTCCACGTCTTCTAATTACGGAAATGCCTTAGGGATTTCCGAATTTTATTCTTGAGCCCAGTGTTATTGAAGAAATGGAAGTTTTGCCTATTTGACTTTTGAGCAACCTTCTATTCACATCATTGCTTCGGGGGTGTAGCACCTTCGAAATAAAGATGTTTTTCTTGCGGAAGTTCAATGGTTCTCAAATCCTAAGGATTGCACTTTGGGATCCTGAGAATTCATCGAGCAAACACGTTCAGGCTTACTCTTTCAAGCTCTTTATGGTGAACTTCCTATTTCAAATTTCTTCATCTTGTGATAATGTTCTTTATGGTTGTTACCATTTGTTCATTGTTAATCCCGTTTCACCAACGAGTTAAAGAGTCCACGAGATAAGAGCCCACAAGGTAAGATCTATGAGTTGAGGAGCCTGCGACCTAAGAACTACGACTCAGGAAGCTTACGACCTACGACTTAAGGCAGCAAACAGTTCTAGAGGGACTTACGAGTTAAGCAGTCTCCGACTTAAGGCCTCCACGGTTTAAGGCTTTTACGAGTTAAGGAACCTTACGAGTTAAGGATGGCACGACTTAAGGAGATGAACGACCTACGACCTAAAACATGTTGCGACCTAACAATGGCTACGGTTGAACGGCCTAAGGAAAGCTATGCGACCTAAAGGAGTAACGACTCAAAACATTGGAAGGAGGGGTCAACAACACATAAGTCGTTGACGACTTACGACTTATGATGAGTCGTGTACGACTCATGCTAGAACGAAGGAAGTCATGTTTGGTTAACTCGGGAACGACTTATCACTTGTATCGTTCATTCGAACAGGAGCATAACATTAGACCAAGCCAAGAGTCAAATCCAGTAGGTCGGCCGCGACCTACCATGAACCACCGACAAGCCCGCGACTTATCATATGAGACAATTCACCATGACTCGTCCACGACCTAAGGTCACTAAGTCGTAGTCCACTGCTATGATGTCCATACTAAAAAAGGATGACTCGTGAACGGGTTAGAACTTGTGCTATATTCAGAAGACCGAAGGCGAGTTTGAGCTCAACATGGTGAGTCGTCCACGACCCAACCTGACTCGGCCACGAGTAACCCATGAGTCGGGTATGACTCACGACTTAAGACCGAAAACCCCTATAAATACACGACCATTTCCAACATGAAGGGGACTTTTTGGTCGATCAATTTCAAGCGCCATTACTCTGCCGAATTCCAGATTACTTCAACACTTAAAGCTTTTGAGATTCAAAGAACGTCTAAAAGAACTTCATAAAGAAATCATCTACATCCACCATGGATTTGAAGATTTTTGTCAACATCGAAGTTTGAGCTACTTGTTCTAAGTCTTTTGTAATTCAAAGTGTGTTGTACTTGAAAAGATTTGTATCAATTTGTAACGTGATCATCAATAAAAGTACTTAAAGTGGACGTAGGCTATACCCATAAGCCGAACCACTATAAAACTGCTGTTGTTTACCGCTTTTCCGCTATTACTTGCTTATAATTCTTTCCCGATCTATCGGGTGGTGCTTTCACAACTACACTTCACACACCGGGGTGTTAGCGTTCGAATTTAAGCGTTAACATTCATTTATTCCTTATGATTGCGAGGACGCAATTTTTTTAAGGAGGGGAGTCTGTAACAACCCAGTATTTCGCATCAATTGATAATCGACATTAAACGATTAATATTGTTGCTAATTACTAATTGAAGTTTTGATTTTTAAAATTGAGTTAAAATTCTTTTATAAATTGTTGAAAGGAATCGTGGGCTTCGAAATTAAAATTTGTCTCGGCCCATTTATTCTTGGTGCCGAATTATTTCGAGTTATACCCGTTCCCCCCTTTTGTTTTTCATTTTTATTCGTAACCCTAAACCCTAAAACAAACAAACAAAAAGAAAATTAATAATGGCGGCTGTGTTTATTTCGTTCGCTCCTCTATCCAAATTAGGGCTTAATGAAATCGAGTTCGTAAATATGGTAAGTGATTCCTTTACTTACATCTAATTCAAACCTAGCTTGATTTCTGACTTGTTCCAATTCTGTTTACTTGGACTTTGTTCGAATTCATATGTTCGCTTGTTGTTTGAATAACGTGGCTTTGATTTCTGGTTTTTTTGATTTTTATGTTGGCGATGTTGATTTCATCTGACTTTGGGTTATTTCTTTGCTACTTGAATTGCACAGCATTGATTTTTTGTTCGAGTTTGCCACCAGAGTTTGTTCATCCCTACTTGATCTCAGTATACTTGATTGCTGAACTGGTTTTGATGCCAGCCTCTACCTTGTTTCATTTATTTGTTTTGGATTGTTCGGCGTTGGCACTATCCAGATATTGATACTGCCATTCACTAAATTGCGTATATCAGTTCTTAGCCATCCTTTTCTATGCTTGAACTTGACTGTTTGGTTTGGGTTTTGCCTCCATGTGTTTTGCATTTGTCAAATTTGCATTTGTATATGTATTTCTTGATCCTGAACTCATCACTGGTGCATCTAAATAGGAAGCTGGGCATGATTGTGCATCTTTGCACATTTGGTTGCATTTGTACACTTGGTCGAAACTGGTCCTTGATGTTCATTTGAACTGTGCATTCATTGTTGCCATATCTTGGCTCCTTGCAGTTTTGTTGTTGTTTGAGTTTCACTGAACTTTGATTTTTATGTAACCTGCTCTGGACATTTTATGGTCCTGTGTCGAGTTTGACCTTTTTTGGTCATGTTTTCTTTCATTTGTACATCACTTCTTTGCTTCTTTTACTGCCTTTTGCACTCTTGTAAATATATCTACACTCTATCACTGCCACTGTCATGCTTAAATCCATGCCTGGTTTGAGTTTTTGCTGTCATTACATGTGTATATACATGTTTACGCATGGTCTTCATGAAGTTAATATTCATTCGTATATGATTATTTGACTTCATCAATTTATTATCTCGGCCGTATGATTTTGTTTTAATACTTGGGATGATTTCTGACTTTGGATTGGAATCTGTAAACTTTATTTTGTGAATATTTTAGAATAGAATTTGCATTGGTTCTGCAGCTGCTTTCAGTGTTGACTTCGATCTTTATTTTGGTTGTGAAACTGTGATCCACAGATTGTTGGAATTTGTTTGGATATTTTGTTCTAGCCATAGCATTGTAGTCTTCGATTTGTACTACTTATCATCAGTTGGAACCGCTACTTGATGCTGGTATTCATCTGATGTTTTGGGATTGTTTTGTTTTGGGACTTGATAAAAGTGATTTTGTAAAAATAAATTGGAAGTCTACACTGTCTTGATGGCTTTGTCGAACTACCTTTGTTACTTGCTTATGCTAGTGCTGTTTTAATTAATATAGATATGTATGTGTATTCATATATATGCATACATACATTCTTGTATTTGTGTATGCTATACCCTGACAGGCCATCTTTGGTCATCACCTTTGGGTTGGCATCGAACTGTAGTTGTTTACTCGTTAAATCTGCATTGAATAACTGCAGTTACCTTGGTTCACTCTTGTGCATCTCTGTAGCCAACTCTGTTCACTTTCTTTTGTTCTTGAGTTGTTTTGGGAACTTGTTTCTTGAGTTTGCTTGAGTATGTGCAAAACAGTTGCACTTCGACCTTGCCATGTTGCATGGGTTTTGGTTGCTGCAGTTGTGTTGAGTCAATGACTTGACCTCTGTAGTTTCGTTTTGCTGATTTGCATTTGTTGTTGTGATGATTTTATATACTGTTGTGGCGAGGCAATAAACGTGTGCATGTACTGCAGCCACACAGTTTTAACATTTCAATGTGGCGAGGCAGTGCACGCGAGCATGTACCGCAGCCCTATCAGATTTGACAATTTTAAATTGATATTTCAATTGCTGGATTTGTTTCGTGTTGCCAATTCAACATACTTTGAAGTGTATTTTGATTGGGTTTGATTATTTTTGTTGCTAATCGCCGATTAGGCGATTCTGATGTTTTCTAAATTATCTTCATTAATATTCTTTTCACTTATCTTTGTTGATAATTTGAATCTGCTGATTTGTTGTTTAACACGATTATGTTTTACATTCACCGTTATTCGATTTCTTTATTAAAGGAATCGGATAGACGAGATTTATCGTGACAGTCGTCTATTCATTATTTAATTATTATTGCTTCTGTGCATTAATAACTGAGTTTGAATTAGACTGACCCGTGTATTATTTTCTTTTGAATATAATACTCGGGTCAGACCGAGTATTTACAGGTTGTAGATTTTAGCTTCGGGTTGCTGCTTGAGCTATGAAGACTTTTCATATCTTTTGGAGTTGTCGTGTCATAGTATAGGTTGATATGTATTCATGTATATTAGTCGATAATGTACTTGTATATATAACTTCCAGAGTCGACTGTTGTAGTTGTATCATATGTATTGTGTCAAATGTATTGTAACTAAAATCAGTTATATATATATATAAGACCTTTTGTTTTAACTGTGTTCCGCATTTATATTATCTGTGTTATTATTCTATATTTTGTCCTAAACTATTATAGCCACTTTGTAGTAGCTTTGAGTGTGTATCGGTATGTCGGATTTTCTCCTGAAATAAAATGCATGTTACTTCTATTTGACATATCGGTGCTCGCGCAAAGCAATTACACGGTTGGTCGCTCCTCAACAACCTTATTCTCCGTGCTAGTTGACAACACTACATCGTAGTGTTCTTGGCTAGCGTGGGCATAGAGGTGGGGCGTCACAGTTAGCGTAAGGTAAAAACTTACCCGTATTTATTTGTGGGGAGTCTTACGTGATACCTTTATTTTCAAATGTTTTTTAAAGTTAAACAATTTAAACCGTTTACTCATACCAGACCCATGTCTGACCCGAAGTTTATATTTTGTTTTTCATAAACTCTTGGGTACTCAAATTTTTATGAGTAGCCAAGTGATAGGTTTTGGACCTTGATTTTTGGAGGAGCTTGGAGAAGGAGTTTCCAGACGTATGTAGCTATCTATCTAGTTTCGCTGTGTTAGTTGATGTGTACTGTACCTCTGATGTATGTAGTGATAGATGTATGTATGATTGTTATATGTATGGATATTGTATAACTCTGGTATATGTAAAACTATGAAATATTTATGTGATATATTATATTTTGTTCCGTTCCGTTGTGAGATTCTGATGTTGTTGTTTTTTCTTCTCTGCTTTTCTATTTCTATCCCTTTTTTTCTTAATGATGATACGCCTTTCTGGTAGTAGAAGGGTGGGTCGTCACAGTAACTTTATTCATTCCAAATTTTTTTGCTATTCATAAATAAGATATGCCTAAAACAATATCGTCCACTAGTTATGCCAATAAAGGATCAAATTGGCTTTTGTTACCTTTAGTGTAACTATACCCGTCAATGGTTACATATACTAACATAATCCAATGACATATATCAATCATAGATGCATAACATGAAAATTATATAAAATATGATCTATACACGTATATTTTTAACCAGTTCTACTTAAGTGAGATCAAAAGTTCAATAGATGTACCAAATAATGTGCATGAAGAAAAATTTCTTCATTTTGACTAGGAAAATAAAATACCAAAAATATATCCATGACCAAAGTATAGGGTAATGTCATATGACAATGTTAAACACAAAATTCCCTAAAATTAAAATATCACCAAATGAATGTACATTCTTGAGAAATACGCTCATGAAGGACCTTAGATGTAATCAAACTACAAGTGGATTAGCTCTCAAGGAGCTTGCCTAAATGAGCTCTACATGCATTAATTTATTTTTGCACTCTCCTTCACAACTAAGAGCATTAAATCAATATATACATCAATTTGTTTTTGCACTCTCCTTCACAACCAAGAACATTAAATTAATATAGTTTATTGTTGAACTATTATTGGAATACAATCCTATTATTTATCGAGTACAACTTTAACGTCTTACATTTTTTATAATCTTCAGCTTTGTGAATTTTTTTGCATTTACTTTCCATCATAGAATGATTCATAACAAATCAAAAATATTATTTCCATAGTAGAGGAGGCAATAAGTGTTTATACGACACTTATCCTGATATAGCTTCATTAAATTTACATAAAAGGTTTGTATAAGAAGTTGATCTTTTGCTCCTTTGGCATCCAATGAATTCAAATCATAATGCCTTATGATCTCTAACTGATCCAATATTTTATTTATAAGCATATAACATTTTTACTTCTTAAAGATATCTCATAACCATCTTTGTTACTAGCCAATGATTCAGTTTCATAGTCATTAAGATATCTGTAGAGATGAACCAATAGTATAAACAATATTTGGATGCGTACAAGCTTAAGCATGCAATAGACTCCCTGGTGCAAACGCACAAAGAGCCTTCTGCATTTGTTTAGTTTCAGTGATGTCCTTAGACCACTATTTGAGACAAATTCTGAATTTCCTTTAGCAAAAAAGGACGAATTAACCTGCAATTTAGCATGCTAAAGCCGTTTTCAGTACTGATCAATATAACTCTCTTGTACCAGTTAGAATTCATCACATGCATGAATAATAATTGTGTATTTGAATTTCTAATACAAAAGAGTAATTCATAAGTTTATTAAGTTGTTTCATCAACGTGTTGTGTTACAACCCACATATTTTACGATTTTATATTTAAATATTTTATTTAAATATAGCATCGTTAGTTGTAATAAATTTCAAAATGTCACTTTTTGAAAATAGTCGAATTTGGACTCGAGACCACTTCCATTGATTTTAAAATGACATTTATAACTTGTTTAAGCATAAACATCAATAATTTTGGAGTTGATTAGGATTTTGGTATTTTGTTTGGGGTTTGGGTTGTGTTCCTGCCCACTATCCCAATAGGAGAACCCAGACTCTTCTACCTAATAACTCTCACTCCACTCCTCTTCATTCATTCATTCCACTCAAAATTTCCTAACACTCAAGCTAAATGAAAATGGGGGAAAAGGAGGAGATTAGAAATCCCTAAGCCCTAGTTCTCTTAGGAAATTCAAGTTCAAGTTCCAAAATCAAAGAGAAGCTTAGGTAACCATCCTCTTCATCTTCTCCATCTCTATCTCTCTTGAATTTTCAAAAATTCCTATAACCTAGCTTAGGAAATTCATTTCATTTGAATATAGATTGAAAATTCTAGAGGTGCTGTTGGGGAGAAATCAATCTTAGCTTGCTTTAGAGCTTCTCATTTCTATATTTGTGTTTAAAGGTGAGTTCTTGAACTCACATCTATGTCTATAGCTTTCATTGTTGTTAGGTATGAATTCCTAACATCTATTTCATGTTTAATGGCTTTTGATTTGAATTGATTTGGTGAATTTCCCAATTTTGGTATTTTGAAGTCAAAATCTTTAAAGATCCTATCTTGGATTTTTGGACATGTTATTTAGGGTGTATCGAAGATCCTATATGGAAAGGTTGTCGCTTGGCATAAATCCCTAGCATCCGTTGCTCGTTCGGTCGCTTCAGAACCGATGTTGCCATCGATGGCCTAGCCAAACTGTTGCCTAATACATGCAACCAGACGTCTGTTTAGGGCATTAGGAGAAAAAAATATATGGTAGAAAAAGAAAAAAGGGAAGAGGCTAGGACCAGACATCTATTCCAAACCAACCATACGTCCGGGAGGCTCTAGAATTAAAAAGAAGATGGGGAAAAGAAAAATAAATTTACCAAACCCACAGTCAGACGGCTGGCCAATCTAACTAGATGTCTGGTCCCGTGAAATTTTGCCTATTTTGGGTGTTTTTGGGCAGATTTCTAATTTTTATTGATTTTTGTTGATATCTTTAGTTTTTGTCAATTATATTGACTTTAATGATTTCATTTATGGATTTTTGATAATAGCCATTTGATGGATTTGATATCAATTTATATGATCTTAATTCACGTCGTCGAATGTGGATTTTGGCGATATATTGTTTTCATAATCATTTTTGTGATTTGTCACTTTTAAATACAAAGGTTTTTATACTAGTAGTAAATACTAAAAACTCTTTCACAGAAACCATTTCAACACTATTTTTAATATAAAGCTCATTTTTAAAACCTTTTTCTAATCTATTAGTATATACAAACTTTTATCTCATTCGTATGAGAAATCTAATTAAACGACTTAACAAAACAAGTAGTATGAAATGCTTGCATTTACTTCGTCGGTTAATTCTTGGACTTATTCAATTGAAATCTCGTGACAATTTTCGAGTGGAAATCTACAATTTTTTCGTAGATATTTAAGCCAGTGGTTATGGGACATGAAGCTAAACTCATTTATTTACTATCTTAGTGTAATTTACACTTGTCGATCAATGACGATCGTTGTGTGATTTGGACTAGTGATGTGCGATGTCTCTTTGTTTGTATGGGAGACTAAATCCCATTTTGTGGAGCTTTGGTTCAAATTGGTGGGGTAGCGACCCATGGTCTTCGAGCCGTTTATGGAGCCTCGGCTCAAGTTTGATGGTTAACGACCATGGAACCTTTATCCGTTTGTGATGCATGTGTTGGTGAGTTTTCATGCCCCTGTTTGTGATAGGCCTTCCCCCTTATGTTTTCTGGATTTCTAATTATTGATTTCTAAAATTTGTGTTTCACCAATTTTGAAGATATGCATTGATAAGCTTATCAATATTTGTGGTATGGTGAATAAAAATAAAGAATATAACATTCTTTTTGGTGTATGAGACAATTTGAGATATTATATGATTTTTTTTGTTATCATTTATATTTGTCATATATCTTATCCTATCTCATCTTTATGATATTTATAGCTAGACTGATCCGTTTACTATAAATAATACTCGGGTCAGACCGAGGCGTTTTAGGTGCTTCTACTTGACTTGTTATCAGGGATCGTCATCTGACTTTTGGCTTACTACTTTAGTTTGGTAGTTTATACATTCGAGATAGAGACTTCTTGATTTATACGTATTCTTTTGTCTATCACTTGTACCTATTCTTTTGTGATGTAGTTGATCTTGTATGACCACTACTTTGATGTACACTCCTATGTGCTATATTCATATCCGTTTTCGCCTTAGTGATATGAATATCCATGACTGATTTACGTTATGCTTTTTTTATATTTGTTTCTGAAGGCCACACAACCACTGTGTAGTAGCTTTGAGTATGTATTTGACATGTCATATTTCCTCTTAAAATGAAGTGCATGCCATACCATCTGACATATCAGTACTCGCACAAAGCCATTACACAGATGGTTGCTCCTCAATAGCCTTATTCTTCGTACTAATTGACGGCATTACCCAGCAATGTCCTTGGTTAGTGTGAGTATAGAGGTGGGGCGTCACAGCTTGGTATCGAAGTCAAACTTCGGAACAATGTAGAATAATCTAGCAAGGATCGTTGTCCTAAGTCTTTCTTAGGAATCTTGCCTTAGGATTTAGTCCGAGTCTTTAGATCCGTTTTATCCTATTTTTGCTTTTTTTACCAATCAAGCTTATTTGAATTCATTCCGAGAATAACCTTTTTCCTCTTCGTTCTTTCTTCCTTTCTTAAAGAAGAAGAGATGGTTAAACCTGGTAGTCCTAGCACTGGTCAATCCAGTGGTCCTCCTCTGGATGGCATATTCATGTCTGCCTTACAACTTTTGGATCTTGTAAAAAATCAAAGGTTTAACCGTGCTTTGAATAAGAACACCAAAAAGGTTTTACCTCTGAAATTAGAAGTTCCTTTTGATCAGCTTGTAGATATCGCTCTTCGAATTGAAGAGGCCAATAAAGGAGGTGATAGAGATGTTGGAGGTGCCAAGAAGGACCTCAATAACAACAAGAAGAGGCATATTAAGTTTAAAAGCCCTAATTCCAACAAGAAAAGGAAGCAAGCGACTTCGGTAGCAAAGACTCCTATCCCTAATCGTGGAGAATGCTACAATTGTAGTTTTAAGGATCACTATGTAAATAGGTGTCCAAGGCCTATTTCTTGTTATTGCAGAAGTTCGAGACATCATATATCTTCATGTTCCTGAATGTTGTGCAAGCCCCTAGTAAACTTCTCTTGGTCACGGTATTTCTCATTCTGTCCTTGATGGCATTACTTTGTTTCGTGATTATCCTATTCGAATTCTTTTGATACGGGTAAATCTCCTTCTTTTATATCAAAAGAACTTGTTGATACTTCTCATTTAAATATTACGGGCTTGATAACTTCACTGAGAATTGCAAATTCGGTTGGTGCATCTGCAACACTCAGTTTACTTTGTAAAAATGTCGAGATTATTTTATGTCATTGCGCTTTCCGATCCGATTTGCATGTTATGCGCTACTTAGGTTTCAGAATTGATTTTGGGAAAAGATTGGCGTAATCGTTATGAAGCCCACATCCTACGTCCCGAGAGGACTATCCATCTTCAACATCCTCAATCTGTTAAGCAGATTTCAGTTGCTGTTAATGATTTCGATTCTAATTGGTTGGCATCATTTTATTTTTTAAACCCACTTGATGAGGAAGATGTTATTTCCCTTATTCAAGTAGTTCATGAATTTCCCGATATCTTTGAGGTTGTCTTTGGATTAGTACCTAAACGATCAATTGAGTGGTGCTAAGGTCTTTTCAGCTTGACCTTGCCTTTGGTTTTCATCAGCTATAAGTTGCGGAAGATAGCGTTCCACTTACCGCATTCCGCACTTGTTATGATTCTTATGAGTGGCTCGTTATGTCATTTGCTCTGGCGAACCCTCTAGCTTATTTCATCCATCTTATGAATCGAGTATTCTACGAGTATCTCAGTGACTCCATCTTTGTATTCATTGATTATGGGTGAAAATAGCAATTTAAAGTTGCAAATCTTTCTAATAAGATATATTTATAAGTATAATAGGATTTTGTTCTTAAAACGAGCAAAGAACATTCGTAAAATTTTTAAGAGATATTTTTATCATATAGAAGATGATTTTGTGTTGTATTGCCCGTTGAGTGCTTTAAGAATTCTGGTCGATGTGCCTGATCAACGTTACGATAGGAGTCTCCTAAACGCTATAATGAGACAGTCAGACACAATAAATTGACTTGCAATATGTAAATTTTTCTAAAAAGATGATTACATGAAGTTAATTATAATTTTGAATGTCTTAGCTTTTCGAGAAAAAGGATCGTGAAATAAATGATTTGGTATAGAAGCTGCTTTTAAAAAAATAAAAGAACTTCTTTCCGATGCTCCTATTCTTATGATTCCCAAAGGGAATCAAGACTTCACTGTTTGTATCCATGCTAGTCGTATTGGTCTAGGTGCCGTTCTTACGCAAAATGGAACATGTTATCGCTTATGCTTCTAGACAATTAAAGCTTGCCAAGATTAGATATGCCACTCATGATTTAGAGCTCACGACCATTATTTTCGCCCTTAGAATTTGGCGTTATTATCTTTTGGAAAGAAATTTGTTGTACACATCGATCATAAATCTTTGTAGTATTTATTCACTCAAAAGGAACTTAATTTGCTTCAACAATGTTGGCTCGAATTTCTTGCATCTTATGATCTTGATATTCCCTAAACTCTCAGAAAGGGTAATCGTGATGCCTATGCCTTTAGTCGTAAGCAACAAGCGGTTGTTTCCATGATGATATCCGAATGGAATGATCTCGAGACTTTGTCCACTTGCGAGATTCGAGATCGTGAATCTGATTCATGTTCATCTCTTGTTTTAAGTAACGTTGAGGCTCATCCTTCTCTTTTAGCGCCGCTTATCATCCTCAGTCCGATGGACAAATAAAGCATATGAATCAAACTCTTGAAGATCTTCTATGTGCATGTGTTCTTGATTTTTGGTTGAAGTTAGGAAGATCATGATTCTCTTATTGAGTTTTTATATAATAATAGCTTCCAATCTAGTATTGGTATAACATCTTTCGAGGCACTCTACGGAAGGCCGAGCCGATCTCCTTCGTGTTGGCTTGAAGCCGGTGAGAAGCCGGTTTTAGGTTTAGATTTTATTCGTATTGCCATAGAAAAGATTGGCCTTATTCGTCATAGGATGAAAGAGGCTCAAAGTAGAAAAATATCCTATGCCGATAACCGAAGAAGGAATTTGGAATTTTCTGTAGGAGATTTGGTATTCATTCATGTTTCACCTATGAAGGGTGTTGTGCATTTTAGTTAATCGGAAAAATTTGCACCTCAATATATTGGTCCATTTCCAATCACTGAATGCATTGGTTCTATGGATTATTGCCTTTTATTACCGGCCCAATTTTCTGCTATTCATGACGTATTCCATGTCTCTCAACTATGAAAATGCCTTAGAGATTCCACTTGTATTCTAGAGCCCGGTGTTATTGAAGAAATTGAGGTTTCACCTAATTGGACTTATGAGCAACATCCTATTCGCATCATTGCTATGGAGGTTAAACGTCTTCATAATAAAGATGTCCCACTTGTGAAAGTTCAATGGTCCTCAAATCCTAAGGATTGTTCTTTGGAATCCAGAGAATTCATCGTGAGAACACATCCGGACTTACTCTCTCGGGCTCCTTAAGGTGAACTTCTTACTGCAAAATTTTCTTTGTGTTGTTATGCCTTAGATTGGTTGTTACTCTTTATTTTCTTCTTAACAATGTCAAGGATGCAATTTCTTTAAGGTGGGGGAGTCTGTAACAACCTGCATATTTTATGATTTTATATTTAAATATTTTATTTAAATATAGCATCGTTAGTTGGAATAAATACCAAAATGTGAATTTTTATAAACGGTCGAATTTAGACTCGATACCACTTCCATTGATTTTAAAATGACATTTACAATTTATTTGAGTATAAACATCGATATGTTTGGAGTTGATTAGGATTTTGTTATTTTGTTTGGGCTTTGGGTTATATTCTAGCCCACAACCTAATAACTCCCACTCCATTCTTCTTCATTCATTCATTCAATCATAATTTCCTAACACTCAAGCTAAATGAAAATGGGGGAAAGAGAGGGATTAGAAATTCCTAAGCCCGAGTTCTCTTAGGAAATTCAAGTTCAAGTTCCAAAATCAGGGAGAAGCTTAGATAAGCATCCTCTTCATCTTCTCCATCTCTATCTCTCTTCAATTTTCAAAAATTCCTATAACCTAACTTAGGAAATTCATTTCATTTGATAATAGATTAAAGTTTCTAGAGATGTTGTTGAAGAGAAATCAATCTTAGCTTGTTTTATAGCTTCTCGTTTCTATATTTGGGTTTAAAGGTGAGTTCTTGAAGTCACATCTATGTCTATAGCTTTCATTGTTATTAGATATGAATTCCAAAAATTTATTTCATGTTCAATTGATTTTGATTTGAATTGATTTGGGAAAATTTTCAATTTTGGTATTTTGAAGTCAAAATCTTTAAAGATCCTATCATGGATGTTTGGACATTTTATTTACGCTGTATCAAGAGCCTATTGGGATGGGTTGGCGCTTGGCATAAATCCCTAGCATCTGTCGCTCGTCCAGGCGCTTCCTAATTGATTTGGCCATCGATGGTCTAAGAAAACCGTTGCCTAGTACAAGAAACCAGACGTCTGGTTGAAGAACTCAGACATCTGGTTAGGGCATCAGGAGAAAAAAGTTATACGGCAGAAAAAGAAAAAATGGGCAGAGCCTAGGACCAAACGTCTGGTTCAAATAAACTAGACGTCCAGGAGGCTTCTGGAATTAAAAAAAATGGAGAAAAGAAAAATAAATTTCCTAAACCCCAGGTCAGACGTATGGCCAATCCAACCAGGCGTCTGGCCCTGTGCAATTTTTCCTATTTTGGCTGTTTTTGAGCGGATTTCAATTTTTATCGATTTTTGTTGATCTGGTTAGTTGTTGTAAATTATTGTTGACTTTGATGACTTCATTTACGGATTTTTGGGAATATCCATTTGATGGATTTGATATCGATTTTTGTGATCTTAATTCAAGTCCTCGAACGTGGATTTTGGTGATAGATTGTTTTTACAATCATTTCTGCGATTTGTCACTTTAAAATACAAAGGTTTTTATACTAGTAGCAAATACTAAAAACTCTTTCACAAAAACGATTTCAACCCTATTTTTAATACAAAGCTTGTTTTTAAAACCGTTTTCTAATCTATTAGTATATACAAACCTTTACCTCATTCGTATGTGAAATCAAATTAAACGACTTAGCAAAACAAGTGGTACGAAAAGCTTGCGTTTACTTCGTCGGTTAATTCTTGGACTTGTTTGATTGAAATCTCGTGACAATTTTGGAGTGGAAATCTATAATCTGTTCGTAATTATTTAAGTTAAGCCAATGGTTATGAGACATGAAGCTAAACTCATTTATTTACTAGCTTAGTGTAATTTACACTTATCGATCAATGATGATCACTTTGTGATTTAGACTAGCGATGTGCGATGTCTCTTTAATTGTGTAGGGGACTAAATCCCGTTTGTGGAGCTTCGGTTCAAATTGGTGGGGTAGCGACCCATGGTCTTCGGGCCGTTTGTGGAGCTTCGGCTCAAATTTGATGGTTAGCAGCCATGGAATAGCGTTCCATTTGTGAAACACATGTTGGTGAGTTTTCACGCTCCGTTTTTGATAGGCCTTCCCCCTTTTGTGTTTTTTGGATTTCTAATTATTAATTTCTAGAATTTATGTTTCACCAATTTTGAAGATATGCATTAATAAGCTTTATCAATATTTGTGGTATGGTGAATAAAAATAAAGAATATGACATTCATTTTGGTGCATGAGAAAATTTGAGATATTATATGATTTTCGCTGTTATCATTTATATTTGTTATATTTCTTATCCTATCTCATCTTATATGATATTTATAGCTAGACTGATCTATTTATTATTTTTCTTCTTAAATAATACTCGGGTCAGACCAAGGCGTTTCAGGTGCTTCTATTGACTTCTTATCAGGGACCATCATCTGACTTTTGGCCAACTATTTTAGCTTAGTAGTTCTTGTTTTATGAATTTGAGATAGAGACCCATGATGTATACATATTCTTGTATCTAGCACTTATATCTATTCTTTTGTGATGTAGTGGATCTTGTATGACCACTACCGTGATGTTCACTTCTATGTGTTATATTCATATCTGTTTCCGCCTTAGTGATATGAATATCTATGTTTGATTTATGTTATACTAATTTTATATTTGTTTCTAAAGGCCTCATAGCCACTATAGCTTTGAGTTTCTATTTGATATGTTAGATTTCCTCTTGAAATGAATTGCATGTCATACCATATGGCACATCGGTACTCGCACAAAGCCATTGCACAGATTATTGCTCCTCAACAGCCTTATTCTTCGTACTAATTGACGGCATTACCCAGTAATGTCCTTGGTTAGTGTGAATATTGAGGTGGGGCTCACACGTTGATAGAGAAAGATAATATTAATGTATATTTGATATTGTTTAAAATCAAAATATGAAACAGACTCCAAAATGATTCTAAAGAGATATTTAGTAAGACCGAATAAAATGCCTGTTGAAAATCGTTGTCTTCTATCTGGGAATAATATTTTCTACAAGGCAGGCCTTATATCTTTCCTTGTTACCCATGGAATCCTTCTTGGTTTTGAATACGAATTTGTAACAAATAGGCTTTTTACCTTAATATAGGGGAGGATTGTGACGACCCAGAATTTTCAACAATTTAAAATGGAATACTTAATTAATTTTATTAAAGGTTAATTTTAACTTGTATTCAAGTTATCAATATTTACTTGATAATTAAATCATTGAATTGTATGCTTTAAATATTGAATTTAATAATTGAAAATTGGGGAAATTGTTGAATCGGATATTTCTAAGCCCGTTTAAATAATTTGAAGGCTTATAAAATTTATAATGATAATACTGGAGATAATAGAATGATTGGGATTTAATTTAAAGATAATTTGTTTAGTTTTGAAATTATATTGTTTAAATTGAACTTAAAAATAGCCTTCCGAGGCACAGTCTCGGAATTCGACGAAACCAGTTCCATTTGATCCGTAATAGTAAGTTATTATCGGATTTCAATTTCCATAGCAATCGGAGTTGTCGTTTGACCATGGCAGCCCAAAACGCTTAGATTTATTTTAATCGATTTAATTTAAAATTGATCGTTTTCTTCTATAACTCGCGCATACGATCAAATTAGCCTACGAAACATGTTCCATTGTGATCGGAATGCGGGTAAAACCTTATGAACGTCCATCGGCATGTGAGATTTGGGGTTAGGGGTTCGTGTTTTGAGACACGAGATATTTTCTTATTTAATTATTTAGTATTCAGGCGTGCTGAGGAAGCTAATCCCCCAAATCAATATTTTTATTACCGTCCTTTCTTTCAACAGTTTAAAAGAAGCCTCCTTCTTTCCATTATTTCCCATTTCGATTTGATATTTAAAAACAAAAAAACGAAAGGGATGGTGACTTCGTTTCGATCGTTGAAGGAGGGCATTGCGACGCGGGCACTCACGCTCGAACTCGAGCTAGGGAGGGTCGGAAGGCAGTGAAATTTAGTCGTTCTTCACGAAATCGAGCACGAGGGCGAGGGAGACTTTGGAGCGACGTTTGATTTTCGTCTAGGGTTAGAGGTTGGATCGTGCGCGTGTAGGGGGCGATGACAGCGGTACAAAGGGAAGTTGCAACTTACAGCCGATGGTATCTGCGCAATGGGATCCAAGGTGATAAACGTGAGTTTTGGGATGAGTTATATCAGTCTGGCAACGATAGTTCCAGTGGATGGCAGTTCAGACGATTGTTGGTTGCAGAGCCGACTGTGAGGAATGGATATGGGGTTTTGTTCAAAGGATGGTGGTGGTCGCGAGGGCACAGGCCGATGGTGCTCGAATTCTGGGTGGCATAGCGGTGAAGTTTGCAAAAGATTTTCAATTAGGGTTTCGGCATCTCGACAGCACCGAACAGTGGAGCACGATTTCAAATTCTGCAGCTTTTATTTAGGTGAGTAATTTTCATCGATTTGCTGTTTTGAATTTGAAAGAAAACGTTTTTAAATTTGTGGGAAAAATCAGTAAATCAGTTACATTTATGAGTTGTTAGTTCAATAGTTTTGGATTGTTAACCAATGATTAAGTATTGGTTATTCGAGTGATTAAGGATAAATTTAGTTAAAGTCTATCGATTGATGACATAATTAGAAATTAGATAGTTTGTAATTAAGAAATAATTATCGAATCGATTTGAAATCAAGTGACTAATTTAAGTTAAGTACTTTGAGAAGTAATTTAAGGATGGGTGGATGAATATAGCTAATGAAAGATAAATGGTTAAAGGTTATTAAATGATTTATTGATGTAATTAATTGAAGGTAATTAATTTCCTTAATTAATTAAGGATAATCAATTGTGAAGTTTGGAAGGTATAATTACTTAATGTAATTTATAAAGTAAATTAAGGGATGGTTAATAAATGGAAGTAAGTAATTTAGATTTAAATTACTTGGTGAAATTGATAAGAAGGGTAAATACTTAGTAGGAGTAATTGCAGGTAAATTTATCGGGAGATAAATTGGAGAAAATTAACTATCCTTAAACAAATATACTGGTGATAAATTTAAGATGGGTGTATAGGAAATGGTAAGTTAATGGAGTGTAACTAATTATTGTTAAGTAAGCAAGATTAAAATGATCAATATTGTGAGGTTAATTAATATAATTAATTTAGATATTTAATGATGTAATCAAAGACCGATTAATTAAGTTTGATTAATCCATAATAAATGACTTGTGAGGAATTAATTTATGTAAGTAATTAAGGATTAACGTAATTGAAATAGTTAAGTAATTTATGAAGTAATTAAGATTTCTAATTGGTTTGGTTGAGAATAATGAGTATAGTGAAGTTAATTAACGATAATTACATGAATGCAATTGGAAGGAAATTAATCCAGAGTGATTAATTAAGATGAATAGGGAAGGGTTGACTGACTGATTAATTGATTTGGAATTAATAAATATTGTATGAAGGAATCTAAACGAACGTGGTTAGAAATTCAATTAGAATTAATTGAATTTATTTGTATTTGAATATGTATTGCTTAGGGATGACATGAGACTCGAAGAGACCGGGATCGGGTATAGGGAAGATACCCGAAAACCACTTCGAGTTTAATATAAATTGATGTGAGAAATTGATGGATTGGAATGAATGGATTTAAATGAAATAGATTTTTAATCTAAATTTTTGCACATAGAATACTTATTCGGAAAATAAGTTATGACTATGACTATGACAAAGTGTGACTTTGTGAATTGATGTGTGAAATAAAGGGGCTGGGAATTTTATCTAAGCTTGGTATTAGAAATAGATATGTGAAATAAGTGTTGTCTATAGCAAATTATGAATTGTTTAAATTGATCTATGTTACCCCGGGTTTATATAAGTGTTTTGCTTTGGTATTCCATGTTAGTTGGATTTACTCACGCTGGTTTCCAGCCTGACCCGGGTGTTACTTTGATGTAATGCTCGGGTCAGACCGAGTATTACAGATTTTCAGGTAAGCACGTTCTAGAGCTCAGGAGACGAGCTGGATGGCAAGTACGTTTAGAGTATTTACGCTGCAATATATTATATATATCCGAGACATGATTTGTATATGATCAATGACTGTATATTTGTGAAACTCTAAAGGTATTAATGTAACGACCCGGAATTTTGGG
Source organism: Allium cepa (assembly GCA_030765085.1). Lineage (NCBI taxonomy): Eukaryota > Viridiplantae > Streptophyta > Magnoliopsida > Asparagales > Amaryllidaceae > Allium > Allium cepa. Next base: position 310,472,675 of record CM060942.1, on the reverse strand, counting down.
CAATATAAATTTAATAATTTTAGTAAATAATTTAACTGGTTTGATAATTTTTCTTTGTAATTTTAATTTTAAACCGATAAATTTATTCTTTTAAAGGTTATTTAATCTGTTAATGGTAATCAATATCTTTCTGACAATTTAAAATTGATAAGATTTATTTTTCAAAGCTAATCAGATTTTATTCTGTTTATAATATATACATTTGATATATATTGTGAATAGAAGAGCTTTTGTTTTAAATTAGAAGATCGAAGTTTCAAATTGTAATATATATGTATGTATATGTTATAATTTGAGTTGTTTGAAATTTGATTTTAATCTATTGATAATTTGTATATGAATGGATATTGTAACTTAAAGCTTTGTTTAGAAATTTTATTTTCAAAAGTTAATTTAGTTTAATTTATTTGTTTTCAAAAAAAATAAGATAATTGTTGTTTTAAAAATATGAAAGTTTAGAAAGGATTTAAATCAAGTCTTATTTATGTTTTCTTTAAAGTGTTTTAAATTTAAAATGGTATAAAGGTATAAATATAAAAGTCTTAGATTTATGAATACATATATAAGAGATTCATTTGTATTATAATTAGTTTATAATATTTTCTTTAAAAGGGAAGTTTATATTTACAAATGTAAGTTTATATTTACATTTAAATTAAATAAAAGTTTAAAAACACTTAGAGACAAATGTTAACATGTGTTGTTTAATTAAATATCATAATTGACAAATGTAAGATTTATGAACATGTGGCATTCATCTTTCATTCATTTGAAATTTATAACATAAAAGAAAATTGTTTCTTTTCTTTCATTTTTTTTTCAAAACTTTCTTTCCTCTTCTCAAACTTTAATGGCAACCAGAATTACTCTTCAAAAAAAAAACTAAAAATTAAATGCAAAAATCAAGAGAAAAATGAAAACTGCAAAATTCATCATCTGCAAATTCAAATGGATATTCAACTTCAAATCTGCATTGTACAAAGCTATAACCTGCATTTCATTTGAGTTCAACCTGCAATTCAATTTTAAAACCTGCAAATTGAAATGGACTTCAACCTGTAACAAATGGATGATCTACTGCAAGTCTCAATCAGTTTAGAACAACAATTGTAAGCATGCAAAGTAATTCAACAACAAGATTAAAAGCTTTTCAAAGTTTAGATTCAGTGCCTGGAAATTAAGAAGAACTGCTCTGCATATTCTAGAAAGGTGAGTAAACAATTTTAAAAACAGTTGAATTGGGATTTATTACATGCATATGATGATCTGAAAGTTTGATTTATATGGTCTGGAAATCATTCAGATATTATTGAATTTGTAATTATGTTTATAACTCTGTGTATTTATGCAAAAATGAAAACACCATGCTTCCTGTTTCTTTTAGACATGCTGTTAAATTCATCAGGAAATTTAAATCTTCCACTATTCCATTGATTGATTATAACGTTCAAATGAAACTTTGCATGTAAATGATAAGTAGAAACTTAAGAGTAGTTTCTGTAATTTTCTAAATCACATATGAAAAAAATGAAAATACTGTAAACTTTAAAGTTACAGTGAAATTTAGGAAATAGGTGAAAATTCAAACTTGTTGATTTTCGAATTCACCTATATGTTCTGTTTTATCTTCAAAAATTAGGAATTTTAAAAATAAAATTAGGATTTCTAGTTTAAGGAATTAAGAGAATTTTTAGTTTGAACATTTTAGGAATTTTTGTGAACTGTAGATGATTTAGTAAATTATTCGATTTGATTTCTCGGGTGAAGCTTGCTTGCATGTTAGAGATTTAGGGAAAAATATAATTAAAATTTTCAAATGTTTAATTTGATCGAAATTTAACAAACTAGGGTTTTAAGGAAGTTTCGGCTTGACTTGTCTGTAATGTTATTAGCGACATTAAGGATGAATCGTTTTCTTTCATTTTTGGTGAGGATGAAGATCATGGATGTGATGTCTATATGATGGGATCGGTGAGGATGAACGGCGTCCAGTTTGATGGCGACAATGGAATTTTTGGGTTCGAGTTCTGCAGTATTTCGAGTTGATGAATCAAATTTTGATCCGTGAATGGATTCTCGATGCTGGGTCTAGCTTAGTGTTCGTAGGTGTTTGGATGAACGTAGGCAATGGTCGCGGTGACCAAGTATGACCTGAGGGCGATGGGTACGTGCACGGTGCAGGTTTATGGTATGCACTGGAAGTGGAGATGTCATAAGACGAGTTGAACTTGAAGGTCAGCTCGCGTTTCCATCGTGCACAACTCGATGTATAGGTGGCTAAGTGATGTCTCGAAGCAGTTTGGGTTGGAAGATTGGAGGGGGAAGAAACCCGGGAAGGCGCTCGTGTTTCTTCGAGTATGACTTGAAGCAGGGGAGGTGGCTCGGGATAGCTTTAGTGTTTGGCTCAAGTATTAGCTGTTGTGTTTTATTAATACTAATGTTAGATCTGTAAAAATTAAATAGTGAAGTTGGAAACTTAACTTGATGTTGAGGTGAATAAAATTTAAATTTTGAATTATAAACAAGATTTGAAAAAAAAAACAATTTAAACTTGTTGTTTAAATAAGTAAATTAAGTTTTAATAAGATATGAATTGAATTTATTTTAAATCTAAATTTATTTAAATAATTTCTTTTTGAAAGTAATTTAATTACGTTTGGGTTTTAAATTTAAAAGAGTATTTGAAATTTAATTATTAAATCAAAGGTTTTAAAGTAAATTAAAAAAAAGATTACAAACTATATTAAAAAGGTAATTTTATATTAGATAATAAAAATGTTTTAAATCTCAAATTGGATTTCTAAATGCCTTATTTTCAAAAAAGATTATTGTTATGATTTTGAAATCCAAATAGGATAAGTTGATTAAGTTATTAGATTTGATTAATTTCAAATGACTTATGTATAAAGATAAATGATGTTAAATTATTTTGATATGGATTTAAGAATACTTAATAAATATGATTTATTAATGTTTTCTTAACTGATTAAGGATTTTTTTATCTAGAAAGTTAATTAATTAATTATTCAATTAATTTTAAATAATTAGTTAATTTTATTTTTAAATAATCACTTAATTATGGATTAATTAAGTGTAATTACTTAATAAAGTAATTAATGATTAAATTTGAATGTAATTAAGGGAGTTAATTACTTATGGAAGTAGTCAATAATAATTACTCAGGGAGTAATTAGTAGAAGTGATTATTGTTTAATCACTTAATGATATCAATTAAAGAATTGATTAATATAAATTATTGAAGTTAATTAATTATGAAGTGATTAATTAATTAAAAAATTAAGAATTATTTAATGATGTGATTAATTATTTGTTAAATAATTAATTAAGAGATTAATTAAGGTTTATTAATGAAGTAATTAGAGATAATTACTTATTAAGAGTTAATTACTTAATTATTTAGTTAATTAATCAATGTGATAAATTAATTAATAAATGAGATTAATTTAAGATTAATTACCAAGAGTAATTAATTAAATTGTAATTAATTAATAAAGTAATTAATTAAGGATTTATTTATTAATTTAATTATTTAATAATTACTTAATGAAGTAATTAAGGATTAATTAATTGAATTAATTATCAAGGATGTGGTCCAGTGGTTTACGACATGAGGTGAGTTGCTGCATCTTGTTGTGGTGGCACAGGTTCGATTCCCAGCGGCCACAAGTATGAGACATGAGTGTCTGGGCACTATAAATCTCAGTCTAACCAAAGGTCAGGGCGACATAGTCTCCCTGTCCCCAAAGTTTTGTCAAGTACTTGTGGTCCAGTGGTTTACGACATGAGGTGAATTGCTGCATCTTGTTGTGGTGGTACAGGTTCGATTCCCAGTGGCCACAAGTAGGAGACATGAGTGTCTGGGCACTATAAATCTCAGTCTAACCAAAGGTCAGGGCGACATAGTCTCCCTGTCCCCAAAGTTTAAAAACCTTTAGAAATCAATTATAATTTAAAATCATGGCAACTGGCGATAGGCTTCTGGCGATTTAGGCGTTTTGGCTTCTGTCTCCTCATTCTTCTTCTTCGTTTTCATGTCCGTTTCCCCCTCCTTTTCTCAACGTCTCCCCTCCCCCTCCTCAACGCGTTCTGGCCGATGCTTTAGACCCATGTCTGTTTCAGTTGGAGCTCGTCCCGACCTCCTCTCGTCCCATGAATTTCCACCACTATCTGCTGTCAATCAGCCCCCCCTATCTTCAGCATCCCACCATCGTTCGTATGATGCGGTTGCGGTTGCATCCAACTGTGCGGCTGTGAATTTGTCTATGACAAAATCTGGAGCTTCGATCCCATTGCCTAGCTCCATTGTTAGTGATGTTGGTTTACCCAGTCACGTATTGGGTCACCTTGTGCCGGGGACGTTGGATTTGGACTGTGAGGCTAGTCCTGTGGATCCTAGGGCTTCACTTGCTTGTAACTTCGTTGGTTCTGAGTTTGGCACTCCAACTGCTCGACATAATGCCAATATCAATGACGGTTCTGTGCTCACTGTATTATCGCCTGGTAATAGCTTGCATGCACATAGCCCCAATCCTATGGCTTCATCTGGTGTTGTGGAGTGCTGCAATGCTGCCCCTAGTTCATCAATACGCAAATCATGGTCATCCCTTTTTAAAACCATGCCCCGTAATGCGGGAGTTTATGAACCAGTTGACTTCATAATCATTGAAGAAAACGGTGTTATGATCCCTCCCCCCTGTGTTATGCAAGCGGGTTTGGATTTTTGGTCAGGATATGTAGTTGGATTCTTTTTGGACCCTAAACATCGTCTTCATGATGTGGCTGCTGTTTGTCGTAGAGCCTGGAGGCTGCAAGGTGGTCTTAAAGTTAAGTTGGTTGATTCCCTGTATTACATTTTGTTCTCCTCCCCTGAGGAACGTAGTCGAGTACTTGAGTCTGAACCCTCCTTCTTTGACGGACAGCCTTTTATTCTTACCCCCTGGTCGCCGACGGTTGCTAGTGTTCGTGAGCAAGTTTTTTCTATCCCGGTTTGGGTTTATTTCTCCCAAATTCCTTCTGCTTTACAGCCGTTGCTTGGTTTGAATTGGCTTGCGTGCAATATTGGAAAATTGAAATGTTTTGACTCTAATACGGTGGCGCGTGATAAGCTTGTTTTCGCCAAAGCCTTGATTGAGATTACACCCGATAAGCCTCTACCATCCTCTATTCCTGTTCAGCTAGCCGTTGGTCATGTGGTGGATGTTCGCGTTCGTTATGGTTGGGTCCCTGACATTTGTACCTCCTGTCAATCCTTTGGACATATTGACGCTGATTGCGTGCGCTCTGTTGTTCCTGATGCTGCTCCTAAGATTCCTCTGCCTCGTCCTCCGCTTAGAAAATGGGTTCCCAAGGCCTCTCTGGTTGCTGCTGTCCCTGGTCCCTCCCTTTCCTTAGTGACTCCTGTTTCCCCGGATCCTGGTATTGCTCCTCCTATTCCCCCTGTGGTTCCGGTTCTATATCCGCCGCATGTTGTTTGGGCTAAGTCTGAACATTGTTGGGTTGATTGTCGTTCTGACATGAGATACAACCCCGAGGATAACTACTATTTTCGATACATATCTGATGAATTATTGGATCTTCGTTGTCTTTATTATAGTATATCTGGTGATTCCTTGGTTCTTGACATGGATGGTTCGTTTGCTGCGATGAATTCTACTCTTCTTGCTGATTCTGCATGGGATCGAGCTTTTGTTTACTCTCCAGGCATTGATTGTTATGATCCTTCCCTTGCTGCTCTATTTCGCCCCTTTATTGGTCTTCTTGAGGGAGGATCTATGAAAACTACCAAGGATGATGAAGGAGTGAGTGTTTCTTCCTCAGAGGAGGAGTAGTAGCCTTTTTATTTCTAGTAGTTGTGACGTATCTGTCATACTCCTGCGCTGTATTTGTTTTTTATTTTCATACTTAGTAGCTAAGGTGCCTCTACCTTACTCCTGTACTTCAACCTTATTACTTTCGTAATAAAAGTGGTCGGTCCACTATAAAACCGTCGGCCTTGCCAAAAATTATCAAGGATTGAAATAATTAAATTAGAATTTAATTAATTAAGATAAGTGATTATAAATTGTTAATTACTAATTATGATTAATGAGATGATTAATTATAAGTTAATTAGTTAATCAATTAAAATAATTATTAATTAATAAGGATCATTAATTAATGGGATTAAGGATATTAATCAAGGTTAATTAATAAAGTAAGTAATTAATGTATGATCATTAATTATTGTAATTAATGATAGTAATTAAGGGATAATTACTGAATATGGTTAAGTATAATTACCTTAATGTAATTTAACGAGGATTAATCAAAGGAGACTAATTAAAGAAGATCATTGGAGATGATTAATTTATTTGGAATTAATAAATAAAGAAGGATTTAGGTAATCCAATTGGTTAAAGAATTAATCAATTTTGCTTTGGATAATTAATTAATATTTGTTGATAAATTGATTTTAGATGATCAATATTGGATGGTTGATATTGGATGTTGGATGATATTGAGTGGTTGGTTGATATTGGATGTGATTGGATGATTTGAATGTCAATGACATGTGAGATGCTGTTGTGTGAGATGAATGTTTGTTATGAATTATCTATTGTGATAAATGATTCATCTATCTGTTTATTTGATACTGTATATAAGTTTTAAGCTGTTTAAACCCTTAAGTACAACTTGGACATTAAAATGGCGTTTGGTTTCGGTGAGACCGGGATAGGATTTCCATATTTGGAATCCGAAAACCACATCGATTCCAATTAAACGTTAGGTCGTTAATCCAAGTGGAGCAAGTCAAGACTCGAGGTGTAAGGGCTATACGTCAGTATAACTCTGTGGGTGATTCCGTAATGAGTTTGACGGAATAGTGCTTATAGATTCGAGATGGCGAATCAGAGTGCAAGGGCTATGGTCGTTGACTCTGAGGGTGATTCCAATAATGAGTGCAACGAGATAGTGCCTTCGGTTTCGTTCGAACCCGGAACGAACTTGTATGGATTGAATGCTTTCAGCACATCGTCAGGTGGACGATGAGCATTTTAAGATAATATGTCCTATAAAGGTAATCGTAACCTCAAGCCTCATCAACCGGGAATGGCTAAAACAGGGGAGGTGCAGCAAGGCTTCGTGGGTAGCTCCCACTGGAGAGAAAGATACATCCCTGTCTAGAGGTCCCTTTCTTTTTCGGCTTAGTGTGTGGTTGGTCGCGCCAACTACGGGGTGGTCTTGTTCGGGACTGTCCAGTAAGGGATGGTTCCGGGCTTGTGTTGCAGGGGATGAAGGGAGTAATCCTCGGTACGGTGATCTAGGCCACGTACTGTGACGGGCGGTACCCCAGTAGACCTGCCATTGATGGAAACCCATTTTCCCTACGAGACCCTACGGTTTTGATTGTATTACCCACTTTTGTGGCTAGTAGCTGGAATTTAATCATGTAACAATTTCGGCTATTTTCTTATTTACTTGAAAACCCTAGACACTATTATAATATCATTGGATTTCCTATCAAATGTTTTGGTTAGCGTAAGGTAAAAACTTTTCCATGTTTATGTGTGGGAAGTCTTACGTGATACCTTTTCTCTTCAAAGGTTTTCCTAAAATTAAGCGATTTTAACCCATTTACTCACACCAGACCCCTGTCTGACCCGAGTGTTTATTTTCTGTTTTATTAAACTCTTGGGTACTCATATTACGTATGAGTAGTCAAGTGGTTCAGGTTAGCTTGACGAATTCTGGAGGAGATATGAAGCAGGAGGCTTCGACGTGTAGATATATAATATGGTTCCGCTGTGTATGTTGTGTCTGTTTCTTCTGTTGTACTTGAGTTGTATGAATTAGACAGATGTTTATAACTGTCTAATATGTGTTGTATAGTTGTGTACTCTGATGTGATGAGGTACTATGTAATATTTTATGTTAATTATTATATTTTATTCATTCCGCTGTGAGTTCTCTGATGATTGTTTGTGTTCTTCTTTCTCTATCTTTTCTTCTTCTATCCCTTTCTTTCTTCATGATGACGCGATTTTATGGGAGTAGAAAGTCGGGTCGTCTCATTTGGTATCAGAGCGTTAGGCTGAGTGAATACCTAGGCTCTGAAGTATGTCTTTCTTTAGGGAGCATTAGGGTGAGTGAGTACCTAAGCTCTGTAGTGGTGTCTTTCTTGAGAGAGCGTACTTGTAATTTTTATATATAACTATATATATATATAGCTACCTAATAGGTTGGGTTATCTGTACGGATTTTCCAACATAATTTTTAGAGGTAGATAGATGGAGTAGTGGTGTGTGTGTGTAACACGACTACCACTAATGGAAGAGGTCCATATGTTTGAAGTTGGAAGTTTTTGGTCAAGACTGTAGACCTAATACCGTCTTGAATAAGATTTGCAGTTTGGAGTTACGGATTTCTCTGATATCCGAAGGAAATCTTTTGAAGATTCAGAGTTTATCTTTGAAGTGTAAGTTTGGATTTCGCTCGGGTAAGCGAATTATTCTTGTGTTTGGATCTGTTGGAAGTGCAGAAATAAGTGATGATATCCTGATAACTGCGTGATGAGATGCAGTATCCTTGGATTTTTTCTGAAGGTGATTTCTCTTGAAACAGTTTTAAAAGTGGTTGAGGAGCAGTCTTTACCTACCTTAGGGAAGATTCATCTGTGTAGAAGTTGTTTGGATCTTCAGCAAGGAGTTTGGCTGTTTTGGAATATGAGACTAAGGTCTGTAAGTTATTTATTTTGACATGGTCTCATTTGTTATTCCTTAAGGTAAGCAAGATGTAGATGCTTGGTTTGGAGTCCGAGTTTCTTGAAGAATTGTTTGCCATCTCGGAAGTCCGTTGTGTGGTTTGATTGATGGTTTTGGTTTTGGAGAAACCTTTGGATTAGAGTCTTTGGTTAGCTGTGGTAGTAGTGCAGCTCGAAGAGTTCGGTGTGCTGACAAGGAGATCTTTTGGCTTCGCAGTATCATCAAGGTAGAATTTGGAAGCAGCAATGTTGGTTGTTTCTCTAGTGATTTAGAGTCTTTGTGGTTCTTCTTTCAGCAGCCCGGGTAGTTGGAGATGTATTCTTGAAGATTAACCCTTGTTTGGAAAAGCTTTAAGCTGTTCTAAATAGGTAAAAAGGGGACAATTTTATTTGGAATCCGAACTGGGTAGGATCGCAAAAGTGACTTGCGATAATTTGGGAATTTTTCTTGGGTGATCTGTGTTTGAGACTGAGAATTCTCATGTGGAAGTAAGAGCTACTAAGGTAATCAGAAGTTTATCTACATCTGGAGTTGAGTTCCATATTGTTTGGTTCCAGAAGTGATTTTGGAAGTTAGCCTGGTAGTAGGATGGTTCTTGAAGTAAGGAGAGTTGGTATAACAACTCTGATATCTTTGGAAATTGGAATTGGACTGATTTAACTCATGAATTGGATTCTGTTATAAGGTTGTGTGACTGAGTCAGATGAGTCACTCAGAATTTTATGGATTTGATGAACAAGGTTTTCAAATTTTGTGGATAAGTTTGTATTCGTGTTCATCAACAAGTATTCTCATCTATTTCTGAATCAGAGTTGTGCAGCGGAAGCGAGGTAGCTGCTGTACAAGTAAGGAAGCAAGTTCTGTTTGATTTGGTCTTGTTGTTTCTGGAATTATCAGCATAGATTGAGCTGATCAGGAAGAGTTTGGCAGTCCAGGATTATCTGTTGAGTTACAGATATGAGATAAGGAGTTTGGTATTCGAAGTTGGAGACTTCAGTGTTGTTAGAATTCTCTGGTTTAGAGAACAGTTGTTGGATAAGATTGGTTGGTTAGTGCCGTGGCATTTGAGGATTTCTTATCTGTGTTTTGATAGGATGAGATTGAATTGCCAGTTTGGATAGCTGGAATTCATTTTGTAACACGTATCTCTGAGGGAATACGTGTATGATTCTTCGATTGATTGTTGAATCTGTAGTTCAGTTGGATTTAGAAGTTGAGCTGGATTTGAGAGTAGTATGATGTTCTGTTCAGATTGAAGGATCTAGAGATGAGTGGAGCTCTGGATTTTGGTTGTGTAGTTAGTTTGTTGGCTTTTATAGAGCGAGTCTCCCAGTGATTTATACTGGGGAAACTCGAGATAGTATTAGAAATTTATCTGGTTTATGTCAGAATAATTAGTTAGAATTGTTTGTTTGTTTGATTTGATTGCTATGGATGTTAGTAACTGGTTGTTAGGAATGCTTTGCTGATTGAAATTAAAATATGTACTAGATTATTAAATTACCTTTGCTTTTAAATTTCGGGGACGAAATTCTTTTAAGGGGGGAGGATTGTAACGACCCGGAATTTTGGGAAATATAAATTTAATAATCTGTGTAAATAATTTAACTGGTTTGATAATTTTTCTTTGTAATTTTAATTTTAAACTGATAAATTTATTCTTTTTAAGGTTATTTAATCTGTTAATGGTAATCAATATCTTTCTGACAATTTAAAATTGATAAGATTTATTTTTCAAAGCTAATCAGATTTTATTCTGTTTATAATATATACATTTGATATATATTGTGAATAGAAGAGCTTTTGTTTTAAATTAAAAGATCGAAGTTTCAAATTGTAATATATATGTATGTATATGTTATAATTTGAGTTATTTGAAATTTAATTTTAATCTATTGATAATTTGTATATGAATGGATATTGTAACTTAAAGCTTTGTTTAGAAATTTTATTTTCAAAAGTTAATTTAGTTTAATTTATTTGTTTTCAAAAAAATAAGATAGTAGTTGTTTTAAAAATATGATAGTTTAGAAAGGATTTAAATCAAGTCTTATTTATGTTTTCTTTAAAGTGTTTTAAATTTAAAATGGTATAAAGGTATAAATATAAAAGTCTTAGATTTATGAATACATATATAAGAGATTCATTTGTATTATAATTAGTTTATAATATTTTCTTTAAAAGGGAAGTTTATATTTACAAATGTAAGTTTATATTTACATTTAAATTAAATAAAAGTTTAAAAACACTTAGAGACAAATGTTAACATGTGTTGTTTAATTAAATATCACAATTGACAAATGTAAGATTTATGAACATGTGGCATTCATCTTTCATTCATTTGAAATTTATAACATAAAAGAAAATTGTTTCTTTTCTTTCATTTTTTTTTCAAAACTTTCTTTCCTCTTCTCAAACTTTAATGGCAACCAGAATTACTCTTCAAAAAAAAAAAAACCTAAAAATTAAATGCAAAAATCAAAAGCAAAATGAAAACTGCAAAATTCATCATCTGCAAATTCAAATGGATATTCAACTTCAAATCTGCATTGTACAAAGCTATAACCTGTATTTCATTTGAGTTCAACCTGCAATTCAATTTTAAAACCTGCAAATTGAAATGGACTTCAACCTGTAACAAATGGATGATCTACTGCAAGTCTCAATCAGTTTAGAACAACAATTGTAAGCATGCAAAGTAATTCAACAGCAAGATTAAAAGCTTTTCAAAGTTTAGATTCAGTGCCTGGAAATTAAGAAGAACTGCTCTGCATATTCTAGAAAGGTGAGTAAACAATTTTAAAAACAGTTGAATTGGGATTTATTACATGCATATGATGATCTGAAAGTTTGATTTATATGGTCTGGAAATCATTCAGATATTATTGAATTTGTAGTTATGTTTATAACTCTGTGTATTTATGCAAAAATGAAAACACCATGCTTCCTGTTTCTTTTAGACAGGCTGTTAAATTCTTCAGGAGATTTAAATCTTCCACTATTCCATTGATTGATTATAACGTTCAAATGAAACTTTGCATGTAAATGATAAGTAGAAACTTAAGAGTAGTTTCTGTAATTTTCTAAATCACATATGAAAAAAAATGAAAACACTGTAAACTTTAAAGTTACAGTGAAATTTGGGAAATAAGTGAAAATTCAAACTTGTTGATTTTCGAATTCACCTATATGTTCTGTTTTGTCTTCAAAAATTAGGAATTTTAAAAATAAAATTAGGATTTCTAGTTTAAGGAATTAAGAGAATTTTTAGTTTGAACATTTTAGGAATTTTTGTGAACTGCAGATGATTTAGTAAATTATTCGATTTGATTTCTCGGGTGAAGCTTGCTTGCATGTTAGAGATTTAGGGAAAATTTTAATTAAAATTTTCAAATGTTTAATTTGATCGAAATTTAACAAACTAGGGTTTTAAGGAAGTTTTGGCTCGACTTGTCTGTAATGTTATTAGCGACATTAAGGATGAATCGAGTTCTTTCATTTTTGGTGAGGATGAAGATCATGGATGTGATGTCTATATGATGGGATCGGTGAGGATGAACGGCGTCCGGTTTGATGGCAACAATGGAATTTTTGGGTTCGAGTTCTGCAGTATTTCGAGTTGATGAATCAAATTTTGATCCGTGAATGGATTCTCGATTCTGGGTCTAGCTTAGTGTTCGTAGGTGTTTGGATGAACGTAGGCGATGGTCGCGGTGACCAAGTATGACCTGAGGGCGATGGTGCACGTTTATGGTGTGCACTGGAAGCGGAGATGGGAGAAGACAAGTTGAACTCGAAGGTCAGCTCGCGTTTGCATCGTGTACAACTCGAAGTATAGGTGGCTGGGTGATGTCTCGAAGCAGTTTGGGTTGGAAGATTGGAGGGGGAAGAAACCCGGGAAGGCGCTCGTGTTTCTTCGAGTATGACTCGAAGCAGGGGAGGTGGCTCGGGATAGCTTTAGTGTTTGGCTCAAGTATTAGCTGTTGTGTTTTATTAATACTAATGTTAGATCTGTAAAAATTAAATAGTGAAGTTGGAAACTTAACTTGATGTTGAGGTGAATAAAATTTAAATTTTGAATTATAAACAAGATTTGAAAAAAAAACAATTTAAACTTGTTGTTTAAATAAGTAAATTAAGTTTTAATAAGATATGAATTGAATTTATTTTAAATCTAAATTTATTTAAATAATTTCTTTTTGAAAGTAATTTAATTACGTATGGGTTTTAAATTTAAAAGAGTATTTTAAATTTAATTATTAAATCAAAGGTTTTAAAGTAAATCAAAAAAAAAGATTACAAATTATATTAAAAAGGTAATTTTATATTAGATAATAAAAATGTTTTAAATCTCAAATTGGATTTCTAAATGCCTTATTTTCAAAAAAGATTATTGTTATGATTTTGAAATCCAAATAGGATAAGTTGATTAAGTTATTAGATTTGATTAATTTCAAATGACTTATGTATAAAGATAAATGATGTTAAATTATTTTGATATGGATTTAAGAATACTTAATAAATATGATTTATTAATGTTTTCTTAACTGATTAAGGATTTTTTTTATCTAGAAAGTTAGTTAATTAATTATTTAATTAATTTTAAATAATTAGTTAATTTATTTTTAAATAATCACTTAATTATGGATTAATTAAGTGTAATTACTTAATAAAGTAATTAATGATTAAATTTGAATGTAATTAAGGGAGTTAATTACTTATGGAAGTAGCCAATGATAATTACTCAGGGAGTAATTAGTAGAAGTGATTATTGTTTAATCACTTAATGATATCAATTAAAGAATTGATTAATATAAATTATTGAAGTTAATTAATTATGAAGTGATTAATTAATTAAATAATTAAGAATTATTTAATGATGTGATTAATTATTTGTTAAATAATTAATTAAGAGATTAATTAAGGTTTATAAATGAAGTAATTATAGATAATTACTTATTAAGAGTTAATTACTTAATTATTTAGTTAATTAATTAATGTGATAAATTAATTAATAAATGAGATTAATTTAAGATTAATTACCAAGAGTAATTAATTAAATTGTAATTAATTAATAAAGTAATTAATTAAGGATTTATTTATTAATTTAATTATTTAATAATTACTTAATGAAGTAATTAAGGATTAATTAATTGAATTAATTAATCAAGGATTGAAATAATGAAACTAGAATTTAATTAATTAAGATAAGTGATTATAAATTGTTAATTACCAATTATGATTAATGAGATGATTAATTATAAGTTAATTAGTTAATCAGTTAAAATAATTATTAATTAATAAGGATCATTAATTAATGGGATTAAGGATATTAATAAAGGTTAATTGATAAAGTAATTAATTAATGTATGATCATTAATTATTGTAATTAATGATAGTAATTAAGGGATAATTACTGAATATGGTTAAGTATAATTACCTGAATGTAATTAAATGAGGATTAATCAAAGGAGACTAATTAAAGAAGATCATTGGAGATGATTAATTTATTTGAAATTAATAAATAAAGAAGGATTTAGGTAATCCAATTGGTTAAAGAGTTAATCAATTTTGCTTTGGATAATTAATTAATATTTGTTGATAAATCGATTTTAGATGATCAATATTGGATGGTTGATATTGGATGTTGGATGATATTGAGTGATTGGTTGATATTGGATGTGATTGGATGATTTGAATGTCAATGACATGTGAGATGCTGCTGTGTGAGATGAATGTTTGTTATGAATTATCTATTGTGATAAATGATTCATCTATATGTTTATTTGATACTGTATATAAGTTTTAAGCTGTTTAAACCCTTAAGTACAACTTGGACATTAAAATGGCGTTTGGTTTCGGTGAGACCGGGATCAGATTTCCATATTTGGAATCCGAAAACCACATCGATTCCAATTAAACGTTAGGTCGTTAATCCAAGTGGAGCAAGTGAAGACTCGAGGTGTAAGGGCTATACGTCAGTATAACTCTGTGGGTGATTCCGTAATGAGTTTGACGGAATAGTGCTTATAGATTTGAGATGGCGAATCAGAGTGCAAGGGCTATGGTCGTTGACTCTGAGGGTGATTCCAATAATGAGTGCAACGAGATAGTGCCTTCGGTTTCGTTCGAACCCGGAACGAACTTGTATGGATTGAATGCTTTCAGCACATCGTCAGGTGGATGATGAGCATTCTAAGATAATATGTCCTATAAAGGTAATCGTAACCTCAAGCCTTATCAACCGGGAATGGCTAAAACAGGGGAGGTGCAGCAAGGCTTCGTGGGTAGCTCCCACTGGAGAGCAAGATACATCCCTGTCTAGAGGTCCCTTTCTATTTCGGCTTAGTGTGTGGTTGGTCGCGCCAACTACGGGGTGGTCTTGTTCGGAACTGTCTAGTAAGGGATGGTTCCGGCCTTGTGTTGCAGGGGATGAAGGGAGTAATCCTCGGTACGGTGATCTAGGCCACATACTGTGACGGGCGGTACCCCAGTAGCCCTGCCATTGATGGAAACCCATTTTCCCTACGAGACCCTACGATTTTGATTGTATTACCCACTTTTGTGGCTAGTAGCTGGAATTTAATCATGTAACAATTTCGGCTATTTTCTTATTTACTTGAAAACCCTAGACACTATTATAATATCACTGGATTTCCTATCAAATGTTTTGGTTAGCGTAAGGTAAAAACTTTTCCATGTTTATGTGTGGGAAGTCTTACGTGATACCTTTTCTTTTCAAAGGTTTTCCTAAAGTTAAGCAATTTTAACCCGTTTACTCACACCAGACCCCTGTCTGACCCGAGTGTTTATTTTCTGTTTTATTAAACTCTTGGGTACTCATATTACGTATGAGTAGTCAAGTGGTTCAGGTTAGCTTGACGAATTCTGGAGGAGATATGGAGCAGGAGGCTTCGACGTGTAGATATATAATATGGTTCCGCTGTGTATGTTGTGTCTGTTTCTTCTGTTGTACTTGAGTTGTATGAATTAGACAGATGTTTATAACTGTCTAATATGTGTTGTATAGTTGTGTACTCTGATGTGATAAGGTACTATGTAATATTTTATGTTAATTATTATATTTTATTCGTTCCGCTGTGAGTTCTCTGATGATTGTTTGTGTTCTTCTTTCTCTATCTTTTCTTCTTCTATCCCTTTCTTTCTTCATGATGACGCGATTTTCTGGGAGTAGAAAGTCGGGTCGTTTCAATAAAAGTGTAATCGACATATATAATATTCTTTGTAAACTGTCATTATTTATTATTATATTTTATCCGCTGCGATTGTGAGATGTTTGGTGTTTCTGTTCTTCTTCTTCTATCTCTTTCTTCTTTTTCATAACTATCTGGAATTTTCGGGTTGGAAAATTTCGGGTCGTTACATTTGGTATCAAAGCTGAAAGGTTAAGCGAGAACCTTGGCTCTGGTAGGGATTACTCATTAAATAGAGTCCAAAGTACTCTAGAATGAGTTGAGTATATATATATGAGCGCGTACTTGTTATTTTCATATATAATGGTTTTTAATGATTTTATATAAAATATATTTTGATATATAAAGGAATATTTCATTCTAATAAATATTAAGGCGATTGGTTGTTAAATTATTGAAATTAAAATTAAGAAATAATATAATACAACCAAACTGAAATTTAATAAAGATAAGTTTAAATGGAGAATTGGGAATTAATCAAGTCCAATGGAATTTGGAGTTACTTGAATTGGAATTGGGTCAATTTAAATGGAGATTTAAATTGAATTGTTGGGGAGTGAACAGTTGGACTCTTGATTATTTTTAATAAATTGTTTTGATATAAACTTATTTTTCTAAGCTATTAAATATATACAACCTTTCTTTCTTAAAGCAAAATTATTTTATGGTTTGGAGTTATTTAACCATTTTTCAACAGTTTTCTAAACTAATTCCTATTTTTCAACTATTTCACAAACTAATTTCTATTTTACGACCATTTTGCAATTATCTACAATGTTTGGAACTATTTAACCATTCCTCAACTATTTTACAATTAGTTAACTATGTTAATAGCTATTTGGCAAACTAATAATTATTTTTCAACTACTTATCTATTTTTCAAAATTTTCAAGGTATTTTCTAAATATACTGGTCGGAGTTCAAACTGTTACTGATTAAATACCCAACTGGGATAAGAATTGAGGTAATAATCCGAATGAGGATAAAGGCCAATGTAAATAAGTGAATGTGAATAGAAAGGAAATTGATATTGGAAAGAGTAATCAAATTTGAATATTTGATTTTGGGTAAACGAAGTTATATCTCTGTATATATATTCTTCCCTTGTTAAATCTGTTGTTGGAAGAAAAAGGATTTTGGAAGTGTTTGAAGTATAAAAAGGATTTTATACGAGTTTAAAGTGAACCAAAGTTTTAAAAAAATAATAAATATCTGTATATATATAAAGGATCTTATGAGAATTTTGGAAAAGGTTTTGGGAACCTTCGAATTTGGAAAGGCTTTTGATTTTTGGGTAAAATCAATATGAAAATTTGGAAAGCCTAGTTTGGGAATTATCGATTTTGGAATAATCGATTTTGTATAAAGGAGCTTTGTATGATATCATACTAGGTGTATGATTTGAAGATACTATATGTGTATAGTATAAAATGTTTTGATGATGGCTCTGGGAAAAAAGGCGCTCCCTTGAAATGAACTTCTCAGGAGTGCCACCGGGTGGTGCTGCCTTGAGCTCGGGGGGGGGGGGGGGGGGTGGGTTTCTAAAGTTGATCCTGTGAGGAGTCCGGACAAAACTAGTTCCTGAGGATTATTGGGTAGCGTAAGTCGATGGCGTTGATGCCTACAGAGGCATTTGGGTTATGCTGTGACGACAGTGTAACTCGATGTCGCTGCGATCTACTTTGGGGACCATAGTGAAAATCGTGTGGAGGATGAATGTCAACGGTCTACACTTGATTTTGCCGGAAGGCAACGCAACATCGGTAGACTGCGATCTATGGTCAAGTGGAGTGGAGAAGTTTCATTTTTGGCAGCGAAATTCGATGGCGTTGATGCCTACAGTTATATGGGTTTTTGCTGTGATAGCTACGTAACCCCAGTTGTGGCTGCGATCTGTCGTGGGTTCCATGGTGTAATCGTGGGGCGCGGAGGCCTACAGTTATCTGTGGATTTTGTAACGTAATCATCGGGTTAACTGCGACCATGGATGGTGGTGATGATTTCCAGAGCATTCTCACCAAAGATATTTCCCCTATTTTCAAAAACCCGATTCATATATTTTCAATAAAATTATTTTTCAAATGTTTTACTGGGTGTTGAAACCGGGTTTACCAAGTACTTATAGATTTTCAGTCTAACGCCTGATCAACGTATGACTGAGTTTCTGTGTGAACAAGGATAGACTGGTTGAGACATTGAGTTATAAAAGTATTATTATAAAGAGCTATTTTATTAAGTATGTTGTGAATTTAAAAGCATTTCTAAAATTTTAAATAAAGGTGTTGGAATTTTGGGAAAATAAAACGGAAATCCAAACTAGAATTTCACTGAAGTGATTTGTAATTAAAAATCGAATATTGATTTAGATATTGGAAATAAGCTAATTGGTTAGATAATTGTGAGATTGAGTATGTTAATAAAATTTAACTTTGGTAAATAAATGAATTATAAATTAATAATGGAGTTTGGAAACGAATTCAAATTGTAAATAGAACTCGACTTGGATTTAATAATGAAATAAATTAGAAGAGATGTTGTAAAAATAAAATAGGGTTGGATTGAAAAAAAAACGTGTGATGGTTTGAATTATAAATAAAATTCAAGGGTGTTTTGAATAATATTTAATGAGATTTGCAAGTAGATTGGATATAAGAGAAGTGATTATAATAGAAATAGTTTGAGTTGCAAAGCAAAATCCAAGTGAATAGAAATAAATTGAGAGTGGCCTTGTATTAATAAAATAAATTCGATAATGAATTAAGTAAGCAATTAAAAATTTTAAATGGGTTTATTGAGTTAAATAATAAATGGATAAAGTCTGATAGAATAAAAACTAAATCAAAATTGTGATTGGAATAAGATTATCAGACTGAACTTAAATTTGGTGGTATATTAATTTAAAGTATAAATGAGATAAGTATGTAGTTGGACATTATTTTGGAAATTGTGAAGGTGAATTTAAAATCAAAATTTAAAATGGATAAGTTAACTAAATTTAATGGAAGTTGCTTAAATAAGAATCAAATAGAAGCAAACTTAAGTTTAATGTTGGAATAAACTAAAGTAAATTCACTTAAGTTTAAAGGTAATGGAAGTTTGGCTTCGAATAAGAGTGAAAGTCCATTAAAGAAAGTTTGGATTGAATTAATTTGGGAATGGCTAGTAGTATACAAGAATGGAATGTGTCGAGCTAAATAAAATGATTGTGAATAAATTAAAATGGAATTGAAGTAAATAAAATTGAGTTGGAATCAATTTTAATAGGTTATAAAACTTAAGTAATTATTTATTCACATGGATGTTATCAAATTGCATAGAAATAATTGTTGTTTAATGTAAACTGGATTTAATTAAATTTTATGGATTAGTGGAAGCAAATATAATTGATTTTTGAGTTAATTGAAGTGAATATGAGTTTGTTTTGCTTAAAAATGAATTGAATGTGAACAATTGCTTTGTAAACCATTAGAATTGAATGTAATGGCATATAAATTTGGTTGAAAGCAATTGGATTAGCTTTAAATTATATAAATCGCTTACGGTAAGCGTTTGGTGTTTGTTGTTTTTGAAATGCTTGTGTTTAGCCATTAAAAGTAAGTGAAATGCTAATAGAATTTCTATATATGGCACTTACATATTTAAACTGAGTAAGTACAGGTACAGGGAAGCCGTTTGGCTAGATTTGGGGTATGCTAATTGCTTAAATAAATAAGCTGCTTGCTTAAAAGCTAAATAAAGGTTCGCCTACACAATTAAAATAGGAAATATGAACTGTTTTTGCTTTTTCCGACCGTGTGAGTCGATGTATACATATTTATATCTTTTGTCAAATTGCAAAAGCTCCTCCGTAAAAAGGAGACTCTGCCAAAATTTTCTGGAAATTTTGGGAGTTAGAAAATTTTTGGAAAAATTTGGTTAACGACAAAACAATTTCAAATTGGAAATTAAAGTAAACTAGTAAATGAAACTAATATGAATCAGTTTAAATGAAAGAGAAAACTCAATATTAGAAACTGAAAATAAATTGAATCAATAAGAAACGATGAAAACTAATTTAAGTAGAAGTGGGTATGAAATCATGTAAAGAGATGTATAAAATAATTTGAAAGGTCGCGATTGAATATTATTGCTTGGTAAGTTATGCAGGTATTAAGGGAAAGGAAATTGGATTTGGTTCCAATAGATAAATGTGAATTGCCCGACAAAAAGGTATGTATTTTGATTTCTGTATGGAATTGGATTGGATTTTTGATGTAGCCACTTGGCTTTGGTTTTCTTTTGGTATTTGGGAGCCCGTAGAGGCCTTTTGTAGTTGTACCGAGCTAGACGCACAAAGGAGACGCTGGCAAAATTTCTCGGAAATTTAGAGAGTTAGAAAATTTTGAGATATTTTTGATAATTCAAAGTTTGGTTTTAGATTGAATTTAGATGATTGAGCAAAGGGGTGTTGTTTGATAGCTATAGAAGATTTTGATACGTTGGTTGATGTGATAATAGGTTTTTGATAAAAGATAGTAGGTAGGATGTTGAATTAGGGGTTTTGGGAAAAAGTAAACGGGTATTGGTCCATTCTTCGTAATAGTAATTTCGGGGACGAAATTCTTTTAAGGGGGTGGAATGTGACGACCCAGAATTTTCAACAATTTAAAATGGAATACTTAATTAATTTTAAAATATTTAAAGGTTAATTTTAACTTGTATTCAAGTTATCAATATTTACTTGATAATTAAATCATTGAATTGTATACTTTAAATATTGAATTTAATAATTGAAGATTGGGGAAATTGTTGAATCGGATATTTCTAAGCCCGTTTAAATAATTTGAAGGCTTATAAAATTTATAATGATAATACTGGATATAATAGAATGATTGGGATTTAATTTAAAGATAATTTGTTTAGTTTTGAAATTATATTGTTTAAATTGAACTTAAAAATAGCCTTCCGAGGCACATCTCGGAATTCGACGAAACCAGTTCCATTTGATCCGTAATAGTTAGTTATTATCGGATTTCAATTTCCGTAGCAATCAGAGTTGTCGTTTGACCCTGGCAGCTTAAAACGCTTAGATTTATTTTAATCGATTTAATTTAAAATTGATCGTTTCCTTCGGTAACTCGCGCATACGATCAAATTAGCCTCCGAAACATGTTCCATTGTGATTGGAATGCGGGTAAAACCTTATGAACGTCCGTCGGCATGTGAGATTTGGGGTTAGGGGTTCGTGTTTTGAGACACGATATATTTTCTTATTTAATTATTTAGTATTCAGGCGTGCTGAGGAAGCTAATCCCCCAAATCAATATTTTTATTACCGTCCTTTCTTTCAACAGTTAAAACAAAGCCTCCTTCTTTCCATTATTTCCCATTTCGATTCGATATTTAAAAAAAAACGAAAGGGATGGTGACTTTGTTTCGATCGTTGAAGGAGGGCATGGCGACGCGGGCATTCACACTCGAACTCGAGCTAGGGAGGGTCGCAAGGCAGTGAAATTTAGTCGTTCTTCACGAAATCGAGCACAAGGGCGAGGGAGACTTTGGAGCGGCGTTTGATTTTCATCTAGGGTTAGAGGTTGGATCGTGCGCGTGTAGGGGGCGATGACAGCGGCACAAAGGGAAGTTGCAACTTGCAGATGATGGTATCTGCGCAATGGGATCTAAGGTGATAAACGTGAGTTTTGGGATGAGTTATATCAGTCTGGCAACGACAGTTCCAGCGGATGGCAGTTCAGACGATTGTTGGTTGCAGGAGCCGATTGTGAGGAATGGACACGGGGTTTTGTTCAAAGGATGGTGGTGGTCGCGTGGGCACAGGCCGATGGTGCTCGAATTCTGGGTGGCATCGCGGTGAAGTTTGCAAAAGATTTTCAACTAGGGTTTCGGCATCTCGACAGCGCCAAACAGTGGAGCGCGATTTCAAATTCTGCAGCTTTTATTTAGGTGAGTAATTTTCACTGATTTGCTGTTTTGAATTTGAAAGAAAACATTTTTAAATTTGTGGGAAAAATCAGTAAATCAGTTACATTTATGAGTTGTTAGTTCAATAGTTTTGGATTGTTAATCAATGATTAAGTATTGGTTATTCGAGTGATTAAGAATAAAATTTAGTTAAAGTCTATCGATTGATGACATAATTAGAAATTAGATAGTTTGTAATTAAGAAAGAATTATCGAATCGATTTGAAATCAAGTGACTAATTTAAGTTAAGTACTTTGAGAAGTAATTTAAGGATGGGTGGATGAATATAGCTAATGAAAGATAAATGGTTAAAGGTTATTAAATGATTTATTGATGTAATTAATTGAAGGTAATTAATTTCCTTAATTAATTAAGGATAATCAATTGTGAAGTTTGGAAGGTATAATTACTTAATGTAATTTATAAAGTAAATTAAGGGATGGTTAATAAATGGAAGTAAGTAATTTAGATTTAAATTACTTGGTGAAATTGATAAGAAGGGTAAATACTTAGTAGGAGTAATTGCAGGTAAATTTATCGGGAGATAAATTGGAGAAAAATTAACTATCCTTAAACAAATATACTGGTATTAAATTTAAGATGGGTGTATAGGAAATGGTAAGTTAATGGAGTGTAACTAATTATTGTTAAGTAAGCAAGATTAAAATGATCAATATTGTGAGGTTAATTAATATAATTAATTTAGATATTTAATGATGTAATCAAAGACCGATTAATTAAGTTTGATTAATCCATAATAAATGACTTGTGAGGAATTAATTTGTGTAAGTAATTAAGGATTAACGTAATTGAAATAGTTAAGTAATTTATGAAGTAATTAAGATTTCTAATTGGTTTGGTTGAGAATAATGAATATAGTGAAGTTAATTAAAGATAATTACATGAATGCAATTGGAAGGAAATTAATCCAGAGTGATTAATTAAGATGAATAGGGAAGGGTTGACTGACTGATTAATTGATTTGGAATTAATAAATATTGTATGAAGGAATCTAAACGAACGTGGTTAGAAATTCAATTAGAATTAATTGAATTTATTTGTATTTGAATATGTATTTCTTAGGGATGACATGAGACTCGAAGAGACCGGGATCGGGTATAGGGAAGATACCCGAAAACCACTTCGAGTTTAATATAAATTGATGTGAGAAATTGATGGATTGGAATGAATGGATTTAAATGAAATAGATTTTTAATCTAAATTTTTGCACGTAGAATACTTATTCGGAAAATAAGTTATGACTATGACTATGACAAAGTGTGACTTTGTGAATTGATGTGTGAAATAAAGGGGCTGGGGATTTTATCTGAGCTTGGTATTAGAAATAGATATGTGAAATAAGTGTTGTCTATAGCAAACTGTGAATTGTTTAAATTGATATATGTTACCCCGGGTTTATATAAGTGATTTGCTTTGGTATTCCATGTTAGTTGGATTTACTCACGCTGGTTTCCAGCCTGACCCGGGTGTTACTTTGATGTAATGCTCGGGTCAGACCGAGTATTACAGATTTTCAGGTAAGCACGTTCTGGAGCTCAGGAGACGAGCTGGATGGCAAGTACGTTTAGAGTATTTACGCTGCAGTATATTATATATATCCGAGACATGATTTGTATATGATCAATGACTATATATTTGTGAAACTCTGATGGTATTAAAGCGTAATCGACAGATATAATATTCTTTGTAAACTGTCATTATTTATTATTATATTTTATCCGCTGCGATTGTGAGATGTTTGGTGCTTCTGTTCTTCTTCTTCTATCTCTTTCTTCTTTTTCATAACTATCTGGAATTTTCGGGTTGGAAAATTTCGGGTCGTTACAAGTATAGAGTTAAGGGTGTGCTCCGGGAGAAATTATATAAATAGTTATATAAATTCAGCTTTATAAATAACCATGCTCGAAATAAGATATGTTTTTGGTTTTATTTTCTTTTATGTGTTGTTATATAAGATACTAATAATGAATTAAATGTATTAAATATGTATAAATAGAAAGTACGTAGAAGAAATATTTTTTCTATTGTAGTTATGAATGTTTTTGTAGTCATGAGTATTAAATCGATATATAAGTACTTCCTATATATTTCTAGTGAAGACGTAATGAGAAATTGATATCGATATGTCTGTTGAGACTATTGTATGTAACACTCTCTATATGATGGATAATGTATTACTTGTGACTACTAAGGCACCAAGGGTTACGTAGTTGTGGTTGTTTGGAACAATCACAGAATGACTTGACAATGGCCTTACATATATTAGTACAACTAAGTCAATATAAAGATATTATGGTAATGACGTACAACGGTCTTCAGACTAGATGGTACCGTCGATGTCCATCTTAAGTAGCTAGACTGTTCTTTGATTATGGCCATGCATATGTCATGTCAACCATGTTACGACCATAGTTGAGTATATATTGAACTACTTAAAGTGAAACACTACTCAAAAGGGGATTAATCTCCTTATTGTAGAGGGTGAGTATCATTGTAATTGGTAGTCAACTTAAAATCAAATCTCTAGCTAGAGTAAATTGGTTAATTGAAAGTTATCAGATTCAACCAAGGACTTTAATGTAGTTTATGCAATTAACTAATTAATTGAGTTTTTGACCTTAGACCAAACTCTAGATATCTAAGTAATATAGTATTGACGAAAAGAAAATGTGTTCAAAATGTCGTTACCAGTTGCAACTTAATATAGATTAGAAATTGGATTTTGCCTAAATAATCTATAAGTAATTGAATTTGTGACCGACACCGCACCTCAGTAAAGTCCATGCTGGATTCAATTTTCAAATTGATTTGATATTAACTAACGACCGAGTTTATAGTAAAGATTCGACGTAATCGTTTTGTTACTTATCCGAGTTCAACAAACCCACAATTAATTTATAAATGTTATAAACTAATAAAATTAAATACAAATGTTGTATTGAATTTTGATGACATTTTAATTATCTATTTGAAGCCTAAAAATTAATTAAAATGATGTATAAAGGTTATACATTGATTTAGTTAATGAAATTGCTTGAATAAATTAATTAAATGAATGTTTAATTGTTGAATCATTTTGGCCTGTAGTTTGGAGGCCTAAGTAAGATGTATAACTAACATAGAACTTGTTGGAAAACTTGTTGTCGGACCTGATTAATTGCTCTCTGTTGTTCAAAATGAAGGGTTTCATTTTTGTAATTTTCTAATTGTTCCAAACTCTTAGAAGTCGCATTAATCAAATTTAACTTTTCTCGTTCTATCTCAGAGCATAGAAGGCAAGTGGACTTGGTCTTCTAAAGGGGCTAGATATCTGTGATATAGTTGGCTATAAATAACTTCCTCTCTCATTATCTACAAGCAATTACGAACCCTAACACTAGCCTCCATTGCTGATGTTGGCGAAGCCAAGGATATGAAATCACATTCCATAACCAAGGAGACAGAATAAGGAATTTTAAAGAGGAAAATACTAATGACCAATGTGTTCAACGATTGATATGATCACAACAAACATGTAACATTCTATTTAACCGATTCATACACACACACACAGATATATATATATATATATATTCAAATTCAAATGCATACTCCCTTGTGAACATATATATAATTCGACATGGGATTAAAACATTAAATATATATGTGTAAATTATTCCTGGCTTTTATTTTTTTTATAACATTTCCAAACTTATGTACATATAATCACTTTGTGTGTGTGTGTATATATATATGTGTGTGTGAGAAAATTTGGTCTTAGATAAATGAAAATATATTATTTGATATATATATATATATATGCATGTAATTTTAAAATAAAAAATAATAATTTTATCATATGCACATTGGTCTCATAAATGATAAAAAATATGTATAATTTTTTTTTCTAAATAGTCAAATGTCTTTAAAATTTAAATCTTTTAATAATGTCAAAAATTACGCAAAGATTTTGTTTGAAAACATATAATTTTTAAATCTTGATTTCAAAGTTTAAAAAATTTAAATTTTTTAGTTTTGGAAATTTCAAACTATTTTAAACTTTAAATTTTAATATATTTATATATATATTCAATATACGAATATTTAAATTATATATGTATTAACTATATATATTTTGAATGTATATAAATTAAAATCAAAATGCACACATACTTATGTCTGTGTGTGCATAGAGTAACATAATTTATATATAATGTTGAAATAACATAGTGTAACAACCTCGAATTTTAACGTTTTGAATGAGAATATTTAATTTGTTTAAATATTCAAATTTGATTCAAATTTAATAAATAATAAGGGAATCAATTTTTGATAAAAATGACATGATTTTTATTGACGTGTTTTAAAATGAATTTATAGGATTTTTTCCATAATTTTTAATTTAGAAAATATTTAAATTATCATTTGATGTATTTTACGACAAACATTGGTATTTTCCAAAATTTTACAGAATAAGATTGTCAATGTTTTTTATTGTTATTTTGTTATTGTGTCATATTTTTGCGCATGACTATATTTTTGTTTGGTCCTTCGTAATTCATATGCAAATGGAATATCATGCAGCGAAATGCAGAAATCACAAAATACATCAAACTCACACTTAGATTATTCAACGTACTTGATTTTTTACCTCTTTCCTTCCTCTTTTCCTTTCATAGTAAGCTAAAACAAAGAAAATCAAAACCCCCCATCTTCAAAAGTTCAAATCAATAGATTTACTCAACAGAAAAATATAATTTTGGATTCGTTGTGCTTTGATGATAACAAAACTGTGTAAGATTTATAGAGTGCGGTTGTGATTTGAGATGATCGACAGTTTTGGGCATGTGTGGAGCAAACTAGGGTTTGAGGTGGAGTTGATTCGGGTGGAGATAGATGACAACGTTAGTTGCAATGGTTTTCTCATCGTGTGGAGCAGCTCCAGTAAGAGTTTAGTGAAGCTCGACGGTGGTTTTAGGCATGCGACCTATGTACGATTGAGAGAAGTAAGGTTCAATCACATTTTTACTTAAGTGATTGAGCTCGGTATGGTTGAGTTTGTTGTGAAGCTTGTGCGATGAGTAGCATTGTGGAAAAGTCGATTCGTCGAATCATCGACTAGCATGGGAGAATTTACATGCCCGCCGTTGCGTGATGGGTTTCCTCTGTGCATGGCCATGTGCATTTCTATTTGGGGGAGAAGGAGTTAAAGTAGTAATTGTTGTTGATTAAGTTAATTAAATAATTAATTGTTTTAATTTATCTCAAAGCTTATAAAATGAATTACTTTCTCATGCGAGGTCTACTCGAGATGCGGTGTTTTGCGTTGCACTTGTAGTAGTGATATCTACGTTGAGATTAAGTTTGTTGAGTTTGAAGCAAGTGAAATTCTGGGCTAAAATCGAATGTTGTTCAATTTTAGATCGAATAAGAATGCCTAAATTTAGTGAGTTAACCCACCTTTTATTGAACGGTATATGATATATAGCAGATATAAATTGTTGATTTCATGCTTGAATGATTTATTGTTTTGGTTTCCTTGAACTTCCACTTTGAAAAGCGAACGACATGAAAAATGAAATACAGGGAATTTTGTAGAGAAATATAGATTTATCGCCGTTGTAATTTTAAATTTCAATCATATATCTATTGATTTTAATTCCATTTATATACTTATTTTGTAAATTGTTGAATGCTAAAAGTTGTTAGTTAGCCATATTGGATATGGCATTGATATATTTTAAAAGTTTAACTTTTTTCGTGAATAAGGTAGTAATAACACTTGTTAAGTGCTATGATGGCTCTAAGCTTCATTATAGTGATTTAGGAATACTATTATTTTCTGTTTTGGGTTAAGAAGTGGCATTAACTTCTCTATTTTACTTCAACCTTTTTGGAAGAGTTTTAAGAGAATTTCGGAAAGTAATTATTTTATAGAAAAGTTAATATGATAATGGATGTTTATTTCATAGAAAAAGGGAAATAATAAGTTTATAAACAAAAGAATAGGTTTATAAATAGTATTTTATAAATAAAAGAGAGATTTATATATAGCATTTCATAAATAGTGTTTTATAAACAAAAGAGAGATTTATAAAAGATATTTTATAAATAAAAGGATAGGCTTATAAATGGTATTTTATAAAAGTGAAAGGATATCATTTTTATAATTTGGTATAATAAATCACATTTGTGAATTTATAGTAATATATGGAACGATAGTTTTATGGAAAATATTCGATTCTATCTTGAAACTGAAAGTTTGTGATAAATAAATGAGATTTATAAAAGTTTTATAAATGAATTTGGTTTTATGAAAAGGACTTTTATAAATGAATTTGGAGTGTTTTAAAAAGGAATTTTATAATTATATTTAGAGATTTATAAAATAGTTTTATAAATTGAAATGAGTTTTATCAATGATTTTGGAGTTTTGTAAAAAGAGTTATAAACAATTTTGAACATTTATAAAAGGAGTTTCATAAATGATAGTTTATAAAGTGAGTTGGTAAATATAAAAGTGTGTTACAAATAGAAAGGAGTTATGTAAAGGTATTTTATAAAAGGGATTTATAAAAAGGTTTAATTTATTAGAAAAAGAATGAGACCCGATTTTTGCAAATGATGTTCAAAATTATGATGGTATAGGAAGTACTCATTCCATACTTAACATCAAAAAGAGAAAAGTGGTTTGGGTTTTATTATTACTTATATTTTTAATTACATTTGTTTTCCCGGATAAGTACGGTTTTGGTAGGGAAATTTTCCTTAAAATTTGTAAATATTCTTATACAGTTGAGATAAGTATATGGAGGTGTTTTGTAAGTATTGAATATGAAATGTTTTGTGAATATACATATACCATCGATATAAGTATATGGAAAAGTGTTCTAAGAATTGAAAAGAAAATGTTTTGGGAATATAGTTATACAGTTGAAATAAGTATATCAATAATTTTCAAGTATTGAAATGAGCAGAGAGGGTTTGTGAATATATCTTTGTAATAGTATTTTGATACAAGTAATTGATGAAAGGATTAATTAGAGAGGCTTAGTGGTTGCTTAGGTGCTTAAGCATTCTTGGTTTCCATGTGAAAATAAATCTATGATTTGATTACATAGATCATTTTATTCGCATAATTATTCTAGTTCCAGATTCGAGTACACGATTTCGAGGTGATCTACACCGGTCCAAATAAGAATTTTTCACTCGAATCTTGACGACAAACACTTAATATGGTTTGTTTATTTGACTTTGAAGTTTTCTACCATAGTTTATGGTATGTAAGGAGAAAGGAGGTTTCTAATCAAGGAACGTGATCAGAGTCCGCACTAGGGAAGTCAAGCGAGTGATACTATTTTGGAAGTGAAATTAATGCCATCAAGCGAGTGATCAGATTTAATATTATATACATTGTACGATCTTTAATATAATTTTACACTTACTACATCACAAATTTAAGATATGTGGTTAGATGGCATTTGTATGTGAGATTCAGGCATATGGAAGCAAAGGCTACTTGTTGCTTTTGGTTTCATGACTAGAGTTTGTTTGCATGACAAATCGGTATGTGTTTATAGCTTAGTGGGTGTGTTTGCAATGTTTCATACACACTCTATAAGGTATATCATAAGAGTATGTGTGTGTGTGTGTCTATACATACATACACACACACACACAAATATATATATATTTATGAAGATGATTTTGTGCCCCAGATATGAGATGCCACTTTTGAGCTTTTATTTTCTTTGTAGATTTGGGCCAGTTGAGGCGGTTGTAGTTTTTTAGATTGAACCAAGCAAAGGAGGGCTAACGAATTTTTTCATAACTTAAAGTAATTTATAAGATTAATAATTCATTTTAATTAAGAGCTTTTATAACTTTAAGGTTTTGGAGACATTTTTTCCTTTGAGAATTTCAAGGACGAAATACTTTCAAGCGGGGAGAATGTAACGACCCAAAATTTTTAACATTTTCAGTGGGAATATTTAGTTTGTTGAAATATTCAAATTCAATCAATAATAAAAAATCCATTTTTAATAAAACGACTTGATTTTTATTAACCTATTTTAAAATGAATTTATAGGATTTTTCTATAATTTTTAATTTGAAAAATATTTAAATAATCGTTTAAGTATTTTGTAAAAATTGGTAAATTTTATAAAATAAGTAAGCCAGTATATTTTATTCTTGTTTTAATATCATGTTGCATTTTTGTATATGATCGTATTTTTTGTTTTGTCATTCGTGGTTCGTATATGAACAAAATACTATGCAGCGTAATGTCGAAAATCACAAAATATATCAAACCCACACTTAGATTATTTAACACACTTGACTTTTCCATCATTCATTTTCTTTCATAGTAAATTAAAACCTAGAAAATCAATACCCTCCATCTTCAAAAATCCTAATCAAATGATTTACTAACTAAAGAAATATAATTTTGGATTCATTGTATTTCTGGTAATGAGATCTTTAAATCTATGTAAAATTTATAGAGTATGGTTATGATTTGAGATGATCGATAGTTTTGGGCATGTGTGGAGCAAACAAGTGTTTGAGGTTGATGTTGATTTGGGTAGAGATTGGTGATGATGTTAGTTGGAATTGGTTTCTCATCGTGTGGAGCAATTGTGGATGGAGTTTGGTGAAGCTCAATGGTGGTTTCCGATCTGCGAACTATGTACAGTCATGAGAAGGAGGGTTTGGTATCACTTCGATCCAAGTGATTTAGTTCGTTGTGAAGCTTTTGCGATGAGGAGCATGGTGGCGAAGTCGGTTCGTCGATCGTTGATTGGAGAGGGAGAATTTCCATGCGTGCGCATCGCCTTATGGGTTTCCTCCATGCACACCTGTGTGCATTAATATTTGAGGAAGGAGTTAGAAAGGTAAATGTATTTAGTTAGTAAATAATTAATTATTTTAATTTATCTCAAACTTATAAAAGGAATAACTTTCTTATATGAGGTCCAATCTAGATGCAGCCTTTTGTTGTGCTCGTAGGAGCGATATCTATATATTTGAAGTGATTTCATTGAGTTTGGAGCTAGTGAAATTTCGAGCTAAAATCAAACATCGTTCTATTTTAGATCAAATAGGAACTCTTAAGCGTCAATTTGGATTTTAGTGAATTAAGTCACCTCTGATTGAACAATAAATGATATATAGTAGATATAAATTATTGATTTCATGTTTGAACCATTTATTGGTTGGTTTGGTTGAATTTTCATTTTGAAAAACGAATGACATATTAAATGAAATACAAAGAATTTTGTGCCCGTTGTAATTTTAAATTTCAGTTATATACCTATTGATTTTGATTCCATTTATACTCTTGTTGTATAAATTATTGAATACTAAAAGTTGTTAGTTGGCCATATTGGATATGACACTGATATATGTTAAATGTTAAATCTTTTTAGTAAAAGAGGCAGTAATAACACTTTTTAAGTGTTATTGTATCACAAAGCCTCATTGTAGTGATTTGGAAGTACTATTAATTTCTATTTTGATTTGAGAAATTATTTTTGCACTTCTCTATTTTATTCCAACCTTTTTGGAAGTGTTTTAAGAGAATTTTGGGAAGTAATTATTTTATAGAAAAGTTAATACAGAAGTGTATTTTTTTTAAAGAAAAAGGGGAACTTATGATTTATAATAAAGTGATTCTGTTTTTGAAAGGCGACAGAAATACTTTGGATTAAATATTTGTGAAACGTTTTGTATAAAATGTTGTATAAAAAGGATAGATTTTGAAATATTGTTTTATAAATAAAAGTGAGATATAAAAAAGGTATTTTGTAAATAAAAGGATAGATTTATAAATGATATTTTATAAAAAGGGAAAGGACATCATTTTTACAAATTGGGATAATAAATCTCATCTGTGGACTTATAGTAATATATGAAATGATTGTTTTATGGAAAGTATTTGGTTTTATCTCGAGTTTGCTAGAAGTAAATGAGATTTATAAAAAAGAGTTGTATAAATGAATTTGGAGTTTTATAAAAAGGATTTTTATAATTATATTTGGAGAATTATAAAAGAATTTCACAAATAGATAAGTTTTATAATTATATTTGGATATTTATAAAAGAGGTTTGTAAATAAAAATGAGTTTTATAAAAGGAGTATTACAAATGAATTTAGAGTTTTATAAAAGAGGTATAAATAAATTTGGAGATTTATAAAAGGAGTTTTATAATGATATTTTATAAATGGAGTTCGTAAATATAAAAGTTTTATAAAGGAATTTTATAAAATGGATTTATAAAAAGAACGGGATCTAATTTCCATAAATGACTATTTTAAATTATGGAGGTTTGGGAAGCATTCTTACCATACTTGACACCAAAAAGAGAAAAGTGGTTTGGGTTTTATTGTTACTTATATTTTAAATGACATTTGTTTAACCCAAATAAGTATGGTTTTGGAAGGGAATTTTCCTTAAGATTTGTAAATATACTTATATTGTTGAGATAAGTATATGAAATGTTTTCGAATATTGAAAATGAAATGTTTTATAAATATACTTATAAAATTTATATAAGTATATGGAAAAGTTTTCCAAGTATTGAAAAGGAAATGTTTTGGGAATGTACTTATAGTTAAGATAAGTATATCAATATTTTTCAAGTATTGAAAAGAGTGGAGAGGGTTTGTGAATATATCTTTGTAAAAATATTTTGATACAAGTAATTGAAAATTTTAATTAATTAAAGGATTAATTAAAGATATTAATGGTTTCTTAGGTGTTTAACCATGCTTGGTGTCAATGTGAAGATAAATCTCCGATTTCATTTTTTAATTGGAAGTTAAATAACCGTCCTTCCAATGTTACCCAGTTTTGAAAATAATCATTGTCGGTTCAGATAGGAAAAGATCAGATATATTATTCAAAAACAACTTCGAACCGGTATGCGCGTTCAAATTGGAGACATCTTGAAGATGATCTAATCGAAGATAGAGTTGTTTGTAGTGCAAGCTGTAACGCCCCACCCCAAGACCCACCTTAGCAAAGAGAATCAACGAGTAATTCTGTCTATTTAGTGAAGAATAGGGCTGGTTAAGGGCGACCATCTATAATTTTGTCTTAAACATGTACTTAATACGTCGATAAATGCAATATGATTTTTCTTTTCTATCTCAAGAGGATCGACATACCCAGTAAATGCTTAATCCAAAACTATAGGTGGCTAACAGATCTATCAGAACGAAAAACAATAACTAAATGAAAAGTACACCACAGACCAGTAATCAACATCGTATATATACATATACACTGATACATGTTTAGTACAATAAATATGAATACAACAAAGGTGGTGCCCGACCACACTATATACATCAAATTAAATATAACTACATCAAAGTATGCGAAAAAACAGAAACTACTCAAGAGAAAGAAGAGCTGATATCCAACATCAACTTCAAGCTAAGCCCAATAGATGATACCTGAAACAACCCGGTCTGACCCGAGTGAAAACACACGGGTCAGGCAAGATAGAACTTATAATTAGTAAAGGTGATAATAAGAGATAAGGGGAAAACCATTCCATCGTCACCAATGGAATGATATAGGTCATCAAGTTATCTCTAGAGTGATACATCAATGGTTCATCATGATTGCATAGAGGAATACAATATGTATATTAGATAGACATGGTTCATCTAATTATCTATATATACCCGAATGAAATGGGTGAGGATATGGACCATAAAGTAATTCTTCATAAGATAATTAAAACTTTAAGAATCCATCATAAATAAAACTCATCTAATAGAAACTTCTTAATTATTATACCTCATCTTATCGGTATAAATATAAATACATCTCAAATCCATAATTAAACTCATTATAAAGGAATCTCCATAATCATTTATACCTCATATCATTGGTATAAATATAAATATATCTTAAATCTATTATCAACACTCATCATAAAAGCATTACCATAATTTATACCTCATCTCATTGGTATAAATATATATAATGTCTCAAATCCATCTTGATAGAGCCGGGAAAGAATCCAAAACATCATATTCGAAATCACAAATAAAACCATGTATGTCAATAAGCCTTTTTCTTAAGTAAGGCTATATTGAAGCATCAGCATCAAAATAGTTAAATCGAAACACCTAAAACCTCATCGAAAACGGCACGTGCATTTACATCTTGACTAGTACTACCATTATTTGGTACCATTCATCGTGATGACTTGGGGTCACAAAACATCATAACATCGTGATCATCTTGGTTGACTATAGTCGGAAACATCTTAATGACACACAGTCACAAAAACCCGAGTAATAACATCGTGATGATTGGAGTAGCAACTACATCGTGATGACTCCAATCGAGTACTCATGGTCTGTAGTACTAGTAACATCCTGAACGTGTCTCAACTTCTTGAACAGAAACCCAATAGGCGTCAATGTACGTCCCATACCATACGTTCGTACATATTGGTTTACCAATCGTTAGCCGATGACACATTAGAAAACCATCATAAAACATCATCAAATAAACATTGCCTCATCTCATCGGCGAGTTTAAGATACCTAACCCGTCTTATCTCTTACTTGGACGAGTTTTAAGTGACATCGAGACATGTCTCATTTCATCGACAAGTAAAAGTTCATCATAAATATCGAAATCATCATCAATCCATGATAACAACTTGCCTCATCTCCTAGGCAAGTAAAAGAACACCGTGATGGTTATTTCTAACCATAGTTGCAAATTAAAACTTAACATCAATATTGTCTCATTTCATCGAGCATCACAAAATGCATCTAGTTGGTTCGTCGTCGAATGTACTCAAAGTGTAATTCTCAAACCAAAAATCTTCACCAAAATTTGGTAACTTCTAAATCAACTCAAAATAACACTTCAAATTGGTTTCGATCGTACAAATCCGATCTTAAGCGATAAAGCAAAAATGCATGTCCCATACCATGCATTTTTTCACTAAATCATTTAATTTACTTCCTCATACGTCTGAAAAAGCATCAAAGTAATTAAAATAAAAAAAATTAATTGTAAAAGATTTTACTTGAGAAAACGGGGTTAGAAAACAAATTTTAAAAATTTATCTAAAAGATTTTGAGAGAAAACACATCATTAAAAAGGATTTAATAATTTTTAGAAGCCTTAAAACTAAAGAATAATTGATTAAAAACCTCTGAAAATACATAAAAACATTTATTACTCCAACCATGATGTTAGAAGATTTTTTGGAATTTATTTGGATTTTTTTTAAAACTCAAGAAAACATCAATTCGCAATTTTAATCGGCCTAAACCGATATTCCAATTTAAATCGAATTTAAATTGATTTAAATTCAAATCTAATTCTAACTTGATTAGTCCATTTCTGGACAAAATGATCAAATCTAACATCAAATTTCATATAAATTTTTTTGCAAAAGAATGCAAATGAAATCGTCGAAATCAGACAAATATATAAAACAGTCAATGACAGACCAGACGTAAAAACTTCAATTTTCCACCATTTAAACTTCGAAATTCGACAAAACTCAAAACATAAAAGTTGTAGCCTACATCATATGGTTTTCTGAACAACAAAGATTTCGATATTTCGATCAGTAATGAATAAGTTATGAGCGAAATACTACATAGAAAAATTTATGTGCACTGGCTATCAACATAGGCCAGCGATAAAAAAGTCAGTTGTTCCTTATATAAACCTCAAAATCATTCAAAAATGAAAACAGAAAAGTTGTGCAATATTTCACAAGGATTTAAGAACATCTAAAATTTCTAAATTCCGATTTGAAACAAGAAACTTATGATCAAATTACTAATAAAAGAATATCAAACTCAGCCTGAACTTATGCATTTACTGGACAACGACAAACAATTGCAATTTTAGCATAGATAACTTTGAAAAAAGACAAAATGAATAAAACTAAAGTTGTATTTTAGTTTCTAAACTTTCCGAAATGACAAAGATCATCAAAATCGGTTAAGAAACGAAGTAGTTATGGTCAAATTCGTTTCAGCTTCAATGAAAGAGCAAATATTGGTTTTGCTCTCGGGTGTGCAGTAGAAAAATTAGATTTTGACATAGATAACATCAAAATTACGGAAAGCTCGGAAAAGGAAAGTTGTAGCACATGAATTAAGCTTTCCGGAACATCTAAAATTATAAAAATCGGATCGAAAACGAGAAAGTTATGCCTAAATTCGTTTCAGCTTCAGTAATTCACTGATTATAATATTTTGATCATATAAAGAGCTAGGGTTTGTGAGTTTTACACTCACCTTGCCTTCATGAAGATTGAGTTACGATTTAGATGCCAAAGATTGATGCTTTTAGCCAAGAACAGAGCATCCAAACCAGTAAAACTAAGAACAGGTACATGCAAACAAGGAGAGAAGCAAATCAACAGTTATCACTACAAAAATAGATGTTTGATGAAGAGAAGGGTTTTAGATGGATTCTAAGATAGAATACATTGGAGATTATCTTCTTTTATGATTCTAACTTGAATTAGGCTTTTAAATTTGCAAAGATTGAGCTTGGAAAATTAAATTTTGAAGAGGGTAGCCATTATTTTGTACTTTGAAGCTTTTTCTTTTCTGATTTAGGTTTTACTGTAATGAGTTTTGGGAGAAAAGGAACGTATTTCATCAGAAAACTCTACAATTTGGGTTATTGGATGTTTACTATACTAGTCCTTTCTCATACTTAGAAAATTATTTAGGCTAATATACATAGGTTTTAAACCATTTTTAACATAACTTTCTCATATTAACTTCTTTTTACATGAGACAAAATGCATTCTTTATATTTTAACAAGGTGAACATTATTAACACAATAATTTTTAATTTTTAAATTTTTTTACACTTAAAAATATTATTTTCCCAATAAACTATTAATTTACACAATATTTGACAATATTGTTATTTTTAGACCAAAAAAACCATAATTTTAAACAATCTGAGTCAAATAAAAATTATTTCTTAACTTCAAATAAGTGTGTTAAATGTTTTAACACCTTTTAAAATATTACAACACTATTTTCAATCATTAATACACTTTGAAAAATTCATTTTCTTCTCATTTGCCCTTTTTATTCACTATAAAAGACTATTATTGGAGTAAAATTCCAATACTTCCCATTTTGACTTAATAAATAACTAACATCATTTATTTTCAACCCAATTTTACAAATAAAATATTCTAAGCTTATTTTCACTCATTTATATTTATTCCAACCATCAATATGTTGAAATAACATCTTATGAGACAAATCAACTCACATAAATTGAAAACCCAAGTTTTATTCATGAAAACATTGTTTATATAAAATAAACAATAATTCACAATTCATTCCTCCAATTCATTTATAATCACAATATTAAATTATTATTTGCATTATAATTTAATATTAACGGTAATCTCCAAAATTTGGGTTGTTATAGACTCCCTCCTTAACAAAATTGCGTCCTCGCAATTTCTAGAGGAAAAGGCTGTAAACAACACTAAAGATACAATCATCGAAGGATAAAGACAAGCTCGAATTCCAAACCATTCATACTCTCAACATAGAATGGTAGAAAGAAACAAGGAAAAACTCACTTGTTTAATTCAATGGCTTATTATATGCTAGTATAGTTATTAGCAAACCATCGAATTTTCCAAGAAACTAGAAAGAATTTCGAAGATTTCCTATCTTGAATCAAAACTCAATAAGATGCTCAACAAATAATCAATCGAAAATGATTGATTTCACAAAACTCTATGAATAGAGTTGGGATCACACTCACTTAAACCCAAACTCTAAGCAATAAAAAAAGATCATCAATAAGATTTTCCGCATGAATATACGAAAAGAACATCCTTACAACAGGGTAGACACAATAGACAAGATTAATAAATCACAAGATGACTTCTCACACTACCACCAACTCGAACGATCACGAAAAATGCATGTCGTTAATAATAGCTCAAAGATAGAATATACTCAAGAACAAGGATATAAGCTCGAATTCACTTTTAATCCAAGATATTTAGAATTTATAAATCTCAACATCTTTTAGATTTTAAATCTCAGTTTTCATCATTTGAATATTTTCAAACTCTTTAATATATTACTTAGTAAGTAATTTAATACTTAAATTAAAAGTCCAAATTTCTTCTCTTACTTCAAAATTAATTTTCAAAGAAATTTGTAAATCCATAATAATATTCCACAAAATAAATTAAGGGTTTAAATTATCTTTACTCTTTTTATTAAACCACTTAAATAGTTTAAAAATATTCTTCAAATTCTCTTATTACTCTTCTCTTAAAATATCCAATGTATATAATATAGATTCTAAAATCTCAAAATATACTTCCAATAAAGCACGGCTCAAAAATAATCTCATTTATATTCTCATCTTTATAATTTAAAAATAAAAATTGCCCCGCCATTGAGTCTCTAATAAATAAATATATCCATTGGCTGCAGAGTTGACCGAACGATCAAAACTGTCTCACCACTCTTTTACTCATCTCTAAAATCAATGGCTGCAATTACCATTCAAAAATAAATTTAATATTTAATCTCAAATATTATTTTCAAAATATCAATTTTTTAAAACACAAACCATCTTGTCTGGTTGCCTCATCATAGCATTTGGGAGATTCCTATCGATAACGTTGATCAGGCGTATCGATCAAAACTCTTAACTACT
The DNA here is from genome assembly GCA_030765085.1 of Allium cepa. NCBI lineage: Eukaryota > Viridiplantae > Streptophyta > Magnoliopsida > Asparagales > Amaryllidaceae > Allium > Allium cepa. The sequence goes on along the minus strand of CM060942.1, from coordinate 310,434,025 downwards.
CGATGGACAACCCAACACTCTAAAATTATTTCTATAAAAGTAATACTACTCATGTAAATATATTCTCAAAATATTATTTGATTTTTTTTAAATATCTCAAAGCTCAAATTTCTCTTTAAAACTCGTGTTTATATAGCTTCAAAACTCAAACCAAAGAACATTAAGAGTATCCATCGAGATATTCCCAGAATACTTGATTCTCAAAATCAACAGAAGGAGATAGAGTGTTCGTCAATCTTACGATGTCACAAGCCACTCCCAAAAATCATCAAGATACAGGATAAGCAAAATATTCTTCTCGAAGGAGAAGAAACACACAATCAACGAATCACTACTTCAAACTGAGTAATGCTAAAGGATAACATTGATTGAGTATTTGAAAAGAACACTCAAACGAAGCATAATGATAAATCAACCAAACTCGAACAATCTAGAAACTCACCTCATTCCTCAGTGGATATCCTCATGGAAGGATAACCGAAGAGCTAAGAGCCTGGAATAAGGTTACCTCAACACTCGATTTCCCGATTGGATGTCAAACGCAAACAGACTCAAAGAAACTCAACAAAGTCACCATGACTGGAATTTGAGATATATCATCAACATATCGATACTCAAGAGTGAAAACAGAAACTTCAAAATCACCATTAACATTCCAAAGTGATAGAAATAATAACCCAATCAAATTAGGATGCCTAAATAAATATAGGATCCTATAATAACAAAAGGATCAGACTTTACATCAAATAAGTCAATCATCTCAAATCAGATACATCACAAGATGGTGAGTAATAAACAAATACTCACTAAAAACAGCAACAAACAAAGAACTCAGAATGCTCACAACAAGCCAATCGTTGTGGATCCCTTCAATAGGATTCACAACTCTCAAAGGAATGCAACAAAAATGCCCAAAGAAATCGACTAGCTCCATCGATACGAACTCACTCGTATCGACAAAAATAAGAATCTAATAATCCCAAATAAGATTTTATATAAGATAATCAAACTCTATTATGGAATACTAAATATAATATATCTATATTTCTAGACATATTCCATCTTAACAATCCCAAAACTAAAAAATAAAATCAAGGATCGATTCAAAAACAAGCTTGAATAAAGGAAAATGATTCACCCGTATTGTACTTCGATGTATCATGATATACATACTATTCTGTGTTTATTCTACTTTGTTCTGACGTCAGCTTTGATACAAAGCTGTAACGTCCCACCCAAGACCCACCTTGGCAAAGAGAATCAACAAGTAATTCTGTCTACTAAGTGAAGAATAGGGCTGGTTAAGGGCGACCATCTATAATTTTGTCTTAAACATGTACTGAATACGTCGATAAATGCAATATGATTTTTCTTTTCTATCTCAAGAGGATCGATATACCCAGTAAATGCTTAATCCAAAACTATAGGTGGCTAACAGATCTATCAGAACGAAATACAATAATTAAATGAAAAGCACATCACAGAACAGTAATCAACATCGTATATATACATATACACTAATACATGTTTAGTACAATATAATATGAATACAATAAAGGTGGTGCTCGACCACACTATATACATCGAATTAAATATAACCACATCAGAGTATGCGAAAGAACAGAAACTACTCAAGATAAAGAAGAGCTGATATCCAACATCAACTTCAAGCTAAGCCCAATAGATGATACCTGAAACAACTCGGTCTGACCCGAGTGAAAACACACAGGTCAGGCTAGCTAGAACTTATCATTAGTAAAGGTGATGATAAGAGATAAGGGGAAAACCATTCCATCGTTACCAATGGAATGATATAGGTCATCAAGTTATCTCTAGAGTGATACATCAATGGTTCATCATGATTTCATAGAGGAATACAATATGTATATTAGATAGACATGGTTCATCTAATTATATATATAACCGAAGGAAATGGGTGAGTATATGGACCATAAAGTAATTCTTCATAAGATAATTAAAACTTTAAAAATCCATCATAAACAAAACTCATCAACGTACGTCCCATACCATACGTTCATACCTATTTAATCGTTAGCCGATGACACATTAGAAAACCATCATAAAACATCATCAAATAAACACTGCCTCATCTCATCGGCTAGTGTAAGATACCTAACTCGTCTTATCTCTTACTTGGACGAGTTTTAAGTGACATCGAGACTTGTCTCATTTCATTGACAAGTAAAAATTCATCATAAATATCAAAATCATCATAAATCCATCATAACAACTTGCCTCATCTCCTAGGCAAGTAAAAGAACATCGTGATGGTTATTTCTAACCATAGTTGCAAATTAAAACTTAACATCAATATTGTCTCATTTAATCGGCCATCACAAAATGCATCTAGATTGATTCGTCGTCGAATGTACTCAAAGAGTAGTTCGCAAACCAATAATCTTCACCAAAATTTGGTAACTTCTAAATCAACTCAAAATAACACTTCAAATTGGTTTCGATCGTACAAATCCGATCTTAAGCGATAAAGCAAAAATGCATGTCCCATACCACGTATTTTTTTAATAAATCGTTTAATTTACTTCCTCATACGTCCGAAAAAGCATCAAAGTAATTAAACAAACAAAATTAACTGTAAAAGATTTTACTTGAGAAAACGGGATTAGAAAACAAAATTTAGAAATTTATCTAAAAGATTTTGAGAGAAAACACATCATTAAAAAGGATTTAATAATTTTTATAAGCCTTAAAAATAAGAATAATTGATTAAAAACCTCTAAAAATACATAAAAACATTTATTACTCCAACCATGATGTTAGAAGATTTTCTGGAATTTATTTGGATTTTTTTAAAACTCAAGAAAACATCAATTTGCAATTTTAATCGGCCTAAACCGATATTCCAATTTAAATCGAATTTAAATTAATTTAAATTCAAATCTCATCCTAAATTTATTAGTCCATTTCTAGACAAAATGATCAAATACTAACACAAATTTCATATAAAAAAACTTGCAAAAGAATGCAAATGAAATCGTCGAAATCAGACAAATATATAAAACAGTCAATGACAGACCAGAAGTAAAAACTTCAATTTTCCACCATTTAACTTCGAAATTCGACAAAAATGAAAACATAAAAGTTGTATCCTACATCATATGGTTTCCTGAACATCAAACATTTCGATATTTCGATCAGTAACGAATAAGTTATGAGCGAAATACTACTTAGAAAAATTTATGTGCACTGGCTATCAACACAGGCCAGCGATAAAAAAGTCAGTTTTTCCTTATGTAAACCTCAAAATCATTCAAAAACAAAAACAGAAAAATTATGGCATATTTCACAAGGATTTCAGAACATCTAAATTTCTAAATTCCGATTTGAAACAAGAAAGTTATGCTCAAATTACTAAAAAAAACATCAAACTCAGCCTGAACTTATGCATTTACAGGACAACGACAAACAATTGCAATTTTAGCATAGATAACTTCGAAATCAGGCAAAACGAATAAAATGAAATTATATTTTAGTTTCTAAGCTTTCCGAAATGATAAAGATCATCAAAATCGGTTAAGAAACGAAGTAGTTATGGTCAAATTCGTTTCAGCTTTAATGACAGAGCAAATATTGGTTTTGCTCTTGGGTGTGCAGTAGAAAAATTAGATTTTGTCATAGCTAACTTCAAAATTACAGAAAACTCGAAACACAAAAGTTGTAGCACATGAATTAAGCTTTCTGGAACATCCAAAATTATCAAAATCGGATCAAAAACGAGAAAGTTATGCCTTGATTTGTTTCAGCTTCAGTAATTCACTAATTATAATATTTTGATCATATAAAGAGCTAGGGTTTGTGAGTTTTACACTCACCTTGCCTTCATGAAGATTGAATTATGATTTAGATGCCAAAGATTTATGCTTTTAGCTAGGAATAGAGCATCCAAACCAGTAAAACTAAGAACAGGTACATGCAAATAAGGAGAGAAGCAAATCAACAATTATCACTACAAAAATAGATGTTTGATGAAGAGAAGGGTTTTAGATGATTCTAAGATAGAATACGTTGGAGATTACCTTCTTTTATGATTCTAACTTGAATTAGGCTTTTAAATTTGCAAAGATTGAGCTAGAAGATTAAATTTTGAAGAGGGTAGCCATTGTCTTGTACTTTGAAGCTTTTTCTTTTTTGATTTAGGTTTTACTGTAATGAGTTTTGGGAGAAAAGGAACGTATTTCACCAGAAAACTCTACAATTTGGTTTATTGGCTGTTTACCATACCCAATTAGTTCATTCTCCTACGTAGAAAATTATTTAGGCTAATATGCATAGGTTTTAAACCATTTTTAACATAACTTTCTCATATTAACTTTTTTTACATGAGACAAAATGCATTCTTTATATTTAACAAGGTGAACATTATTAGCACAATAATTTTTAATTTTTAAATTTTTTTACACTTAAAAATATTATTTTCCCAATAAACTATTAATTTACACAATATTTGACAATATTGTTATTTTTAGACAAAAAAACCACAATTTTAAACAATCCGAGTCGAATAAAAATCATTTCTTAACTTGAAGTAAGTGTATTAAATGTTTTAACACTTTTTAAAATATTACAACACTATTTTCAATCATTAATACAATTCGAAAAATTCATTTTCTTCTCATTTGCCCTTTTTATTCACTATAAAAGGCTATTATTGGAATAAAATTCCAATACTTCCCATTTTGACTTAATAAATAACTAATATCATTTATTATCAACCCAATTTTACAAATAAAATATTCTAAGCTTATTTTCACTCATTTATATTTATTCCAACCATCAATATGTTGAAATAACATCTTATGAGATAAATCAACTCACATAAATTGAAAACCCAAGTTTTATTCACCAAAACATTGTTTATATAAAATAAACAATAATTCACATTTCATTCCTCCAATTCATTTATAATCACAATATTAAATTATTATTTGCATTATAATTTAATATTAATGGTAATCTCCAAAATCCAGGTTGTTACACAAGCTCTACTTGTTATTAACCCTGAGGATGTAGTAAAAGTAGTGCCTTGGTTTTTTCATATCCTGAACAACTTGTATGATGAATGCTGACATTGTATTATTGCTTGGAGGATAATGTTAGCATTCCATATGGAATTGTTATAAAAAAAGGAAAAAAGTAGCATCAAGCCTCATAACCGGGTTTGACTAAAATTAGGGGAGAGATGTAGTGGGGATATGTAAGTCACGCCTATTAGGGTATGAACATCACCCTTCTAGACCACTATCTATGAATTAATGTGTGCTGCGAGCTTGATGAAAATAGTTGCAAAGAAACTAGGATGATGACATATTCAATACTCTTCAGTAAGGGGTTGGCCGGTTCTATGTTGGTGGGGGTCTAAGTGAGGCCCTTGGTACATTTTCTTGAGTTATGCTGTGATAGGTGGAAGCCCCGTGCATTGCCATCGTATGAAATTCAATCTCCAATAAATACATTATGGACTTAGTTGAATACCTAATATGTTGGAATGCAATTAATGTAATCATTTCGGCTGTGGTAAAATATTTATTTGAAACCCTAGACATTATTATAATATCATAAGATTTCCTATCAGAATGGTTTAGCTATTGTAAGGTAAAAACCTATCAGTGTTTACATGCGATGCGGTCTTATGAGGTGCTTCTATTTTTGAAAGATTTTATAACATTAAAATCCATATGATGTATGGTCCTCACATTGGTTTACCAGATTGATCCAAGATTATTTTCTTACATTGCTCGGGTTGGACCGAGTAGATTACTAGATTTAGCTTTGGATGCTTTGAAGCTTCAAGAAACGAGCTAGATGCCTTAAAAACATATTCACGTGTTTTATTTCCATTGCTTTTGTTGTTTGTTTTTATTAGGATTTATGAGGACAGACTATTACAGTTGTCCAGGCCGGTGATAGATAATTAATTTGATTGATGTATGTGTATTACAGTTTTCTTTTATAAAGATCTGTCGAATATTATATGTTACTTGTCACAATATGAGATCCTGTTCTGTCATTTCACCCCAACAATCTGTCTTTCTGACACTGGAATGATCGGCACGTGAATACCGTGGATGTATTAGCCGGCTTTTAAGATTAAAAAGGCGGGTCATTACACGTGGTATCAATGCTTAGGTTGAACGAACACCTGCGCTTTGGTGGGGAACAGTCAGTAGAAATCGTGTTGGTAACATCCTATATTGATTTTGAGTGTATCTATATAAGGGTGCATATTTGTTAGTGCTATAAAATTGTTTTATATTGTGTTGATTTATCTGTTGAGTGATTTATGAATTCTAGTCGATATAACAGGAACAACCGTAACAATAGGGGTTTCTAAACACCTACACAAGACAAATTGACATAGTATTGTTTTTGAATTGGTAAATGAAATAGTGTTACCCAGGATTATATTTTATATATAAAATAATAATTTTCAAAAATTATATAGTTATTTATGATGTGTTTAGTTGTTAGGAAATGATAATATTCAATCATTATCATTTATTATTTGATTAATTGTGCTCGAACAGTTTATGATCAGTTTTATATTTTCACTGCATGGGTTGGGTAGATAGTAGTTGTGGAACATTAAAACAAGCACCTTGTGATATTCACAAGTTTGATGATAAGGCATTCAGTGATAATGTTGGGTTAAAATTTAATTTAATAAAAGTTGTTTATTATAATCCAAACAAAGATAAACATTTGTGAAATTTTTTTGTATAAGAAAGTGAAATTATATAAGTATGGTTTATAAATGGGATTCAAAATTGAGAATTTATGTCCCAGTGATTTTGAAAATTGTTTTTCAAAGTTTTAGAGAAATAATTGTATTATTTGAAAGTATTTTTGAATAGAAATATTTCCAAAAGAATTTTAAAAGAGATAGAAAGCACTGAACTCACTTTCGTCATTAGAAAATAATTTGACGATGGCTGTAGCATCGTCGGCATGCCCATGCTCAGGCCCAAATCAATTTGGTCCTTTACAATTAGGTCAATATTTTGACTTAGTGCACTCATTGGGCCAGATCGGTAGCCAAGCATATGAGAATAATTGATTATTCAATCCAAAGTCTAGATATTCCCTTTCTAGATACCCATATGATATGTAGATTTAATTAATCAGACCTAAAGTTGCAAACTAGACCACACATACCATTTGGACTTTGATAATATTTGTGGAATCGGGCTAGTCTACCGCACATACTCTTCCTGATGCAGTTAACAAATTTTTTTTGAAGGTTTGAATCAATAAGGAAAAGGAAATTTACCAAAATGACTATGAGCATGCACCCCTTACCAAAAGTATATCTCTATAATATTTACCTGCAAACTCAGATGGCTCCCGGAAACCTCCAAGCCGAACTCCACCTACTATTACCGAGTATCCGAGTATTTCATATCTCGGTGTGAACAACCGAATCCAATCTAGAGTGGATGTGAAAATACTCCAATGAAAACAACCCCACATAGCTTGGCCCAGCTTGCTTTTTGAGTTTAGTCATTTTTGACAAAGGATAACTACGCTCAAATGAGCAACACATCGTCTTAGAATAACAAAAAACAAAGAAGGTTGAGGTAATCGATAGTCGAAAAACTAACTATCGAATATAACAAAATGATCATATATGGAAATTAAATCTTGTACACCTATCACCACTCATCAGTTTCAAACTTGTACTATCCTTTAGGTAATAATGATTGTAGACAAATTAAGATAGTCTTACCTCAAAGCATGTCTTGGCATGCAATCTTAACTTTCCGGATAGTATAATAAATTTTATATTTCATATCTCAATTCCAAATTTTCTCCTCTTATCTATATCATTTCCAATTTATAAGTTCAAAATCTCATTATCTTATGTTTTCTCATAACATTTAGATAAAAGTTTCAAAATTTAAACAACCAGTTTTATTTCAAATAATTTTTAAATCATATATATTCATAACTCCTTTATATATCAAATTCCACCTCTGGAATCTAAAAAAAATTGACTTACTAAAACAGACTTTAATGGTGGGAATTTATCACTTTTTCACTTAGAAAGTCGAAAATGAATACCGATGAAGCGTCCATCATCACCGGAGTTATTTTCCAGTGATTAAAGTGAGTTCAGTGCTGTCTGTTCTCTTCTAAATCCTTTTAAAAATATCTCTAGTCAAATATACTCAAAACAGTACTATTATTTTTTTTTCCAAACCCTTTAAAAAACCATTCTCAAACCACTAGGATTGAAATTCTCAAATTCTTTTTTTAAATCCATTTTTGTTAACAATCATATTTATAAATCATATCTACATAATCTCACTTCATAGGTAATATCATTTCACAAATGTTGATTATTTTCATTATAATCAATGCTCTATAATTTATACTTATAAATTCACCTTTTACTATAAAATTATTTCTCAATTATTCATTTTTGTTTAGATTATAACCATAACAATTTTTTTAGAATGACAAACAAGAAATGATAATACTCAAGTATCACCATTCATTAACATCTAAACACATCACATATAGCTACAATAATTTCTAAAAAATTATTCCTTTAAATATATAAATATAATTTAGGTGAAATTATTCCATTCATCCACTTTTAAAACAATACTATGTCGGTTTGCCTTATTTGAGTGTTTAGAAACCCCTATCGATACCGTGACATCCCACGTACCGATTAGAATTCATAAGCAACTCAACGTATAAATTAATACAATATAAAACATTTTTATACCTCTAAAAAATACGCATTCATATCTATAATACACTGAAAACTCATAATAAGGACTTCCATTACATTATCTCTTAATGAGTTTCCCACCAAAGCCATGGTTCTCGCTTAACCTTCAACTTTCATACCAACTTTAGTGACCCGCCAATCCGCATAGTTCAAGCTGATAATAAACCATACATGCCCAACCCAAATTGAATGGAAAGACGTATAGTTATGGGATAAAAAGAAGAAAGAGGAAGAGAAGAGAATAGAAGATAAAAGAAGCTAAAAACAAGACAAAATCTCACAATCGGAGTGGACCAATATATAATATAATATCAATGATCTTTACAAAGAGAAATTATGATATACATACATCAATCAGAGTACAGCAACAAATCATGACCATCAACCTAGACATTTATAATAAACTGACCTCACAAATGCTGATGATATCAACAAAAAAGTAGCGGAAAATAAAATATACGTGAATACGACTTGAAGACCTACAACCCATCTCCTGAGCTCTAATGAATCCAAAGCAATATGTAAATATGCTCGGCCTGATCCGAGCATTATAATAAAATAACACCCGAGTCAGTCTGGGAAACCAGCGTGAGAAAACACACTCTAAGTGGATTTTAGATTTATAAAAACTTTTGATATCAAAAGTATCTCATAAGACCACGCCACATTTAAACACGGACTGGTTTTTACTTTATGATAATCAAAACATTTTCTATAGAAATACTTTAATATTATAATTTGTCTAGAATACAAATATTTATTAATCTTAACAAAAATTGTTACACTAATTAAATTCCAACATAATAGATATACAACTAAAACCGTAAAGGCTCGTATTAGAAAATGGATTCCATATAATGACTGGGCTACTAGGGTACCGCCCATCATGGTGCACCTCTAGATAAAATAACACCAAGGACGTCGCCTGGATCCCCAGCCAATATTGAACCGGCCTACCCCTTACCTTATAATACCAAATATGATCACTCCTCCGTTAATTGGCCCCGAAGCATACAAATAAGAGACAATAACGGCTCTAGATAGGGATGATCATACCCTATTTGGGAGCGACCCACTTAGCCCTGCTGCGTCTTCCCTATTTTAGTCATTCCCGATTGATGAGGCTTGAGGCTACACTTTACCTTTATATAGCACTTTCTACTTGGAATGCTAACACTTCCCTCCAAGAAACAATGCAATACCAGCATCCATCCATACACATTCGTTCTGGGACTGAACGAAACACTTGACAGCTCCGTCTCTAATTCGATCATCTTTAAGATGTCTTCACTTTGAACGCTTAAGTAGGATCGAAGTGGTTTTGGATAACGTATCCGATCCTGGACTCTTCGAAACAACTTTTCGATAATTCCCAATAAACTCAACCACGGTTCTTTAGAAAATAAATAGTCAAGATAGGAGCAGAGATCATCGCTAACCGTTAGTGGATGAATTTCCTTATCATTGTCCTAGGAAAACAAAACGAGATTTATATGCACAGCACAACATCATCGAAGATAATTGTGACGACGCAAATTTCGAAAGATATAAATCAACAATAATCCACACATGTCCAACTTAAACAATCTGAAATATAGATAATCAATGGGGTTAATTAAGAAAAAAAAAGAAAAGAAGAAGAAAACAAACATAGAATCTCGCAATAAAACGATAATATCTAATAATCCAATAAACAGTTCATGAAGCCGTTTATATTATACATTTGATTATAATTTATACAACATTTATCAGAGTTATATATATAACGTGGGTAAATAAATAATGCAACAGAACAACGTGATGCAAAGAATTATAATACTAATAATATACCAAATATTCATCTTCATCCTCCAGAAAATGATCTTCGATGCGCTGAAATACTCAAGCTGACCCGAGTGTAATGAAAAGACAAAACACTTGAGTCAGGACTAAAATATTCTTATGTGAGTCAAATCGATATCACATATAACATGAGTGTCGTGGCATCAGACTTGTTTATGGGTTTTACATCTCCTATCCCATATTTAACATGCGTGTAATAACTCAAGAAATGTTATAGGATTTTCCATCTCTTAAGGATCCGTCAAAATATTTATACATAGTAAAATATGCTACATATGTAATGTCTAATCAATAAAATAAATATTCTTAGCCTTGAGGCTATACATTGATCCCCCTTAACGTGTTTTTAAGCATTGTTGTACAGTTTGCATATAAAACACTAGTAAACCGTCGATGGATAGGGATGTTTTGTGATAGGACAACACTAAATCAAAATAGTAGTGGTCTCGTATAAGGGTAAAAGTATAAAAAGGCACGTGAGGCAATGCCCACGGTAGGATACTACTAGTTCGGGTTGAAGGGCTGGTGGTAACGCATCATAGCCATGATCACCCACTGCGTCCATCCGTCCCGTATTGAGTCAAAGAGAGGCTATCCCAAATCAAGGCGCACCAATCGAAACCAACAACAAGACTAATAATATGGACTGAGTTCAAGATAAACGAAGAACGGATGTCCGATAGCGGTAATTAGCCAACTTGACCCTATCAAGCCGTCATGTTTTAGTCATTTCAAATTGAAAAAAATGCCGGGGTCTATCTATCATCGTCCTTTTTCTTCAAATCTAATAAAAAAACCAAATCCAACCACTTTGTTCTGGAGTCTCCTCCATGTACATAGTTGTTAAAGTGTTTCCAATATTGACAGAGAGCACGCCTATAAGATCGTATGGCCCCTTTAACAACCAAATGCCGTTTTACACACCGGTTGGTACTTCAATATTTTGAAAACGATTCATACTTGATATCAAAATATTCTATTCATTTAAGAATCAATTTCATTTCGAAATATCCTATTTACTTCAAAAATCATATTCAGTTCGATACTTCATTTTCACTTGAAATATCATTTCACTCCAATATCTCAATTTCACTTTCAAAATCGTTTCGAATTTCGATTGAGACTATAGCTTCATTTTAACCCATTTAGCATTTAAATCCATGATATAAATATAAACATTCCTACTCTAAGCAGTTTGAATTTTTAGAAAATGGTTTGAACAATTTTAAAATAGTTTAAGTAGTAAAAATAGTTTACTAGAAAATAATTTGGGTATTAAAATGGTTTATATAGTAAACGGCTTGGAAATAAAATTAATTTGAATATTTAAAAAGATAGATTTAAATAGTTTATACTAAAATAATTTATTTGAAAATAGTTTCAAAGGCAAAACTGATTTAATTCTAAATTTCCCAATTCAAATCACTTTCAATTTCCATTTCCATTTAGATTGATTCAATTTCTATTTCAACTCAAATGAACTATGATTCTAATTTTAATTCAAATCAATTTCAATTTCAATTTCAAATTAATCCAATTTCGATTTCATTTCCAACTAATTTCAATTCTATTCCAATTTGAATTAATTTCATTTCAATTCTCAATTTTAAACCATTTTGATTTTTATAAATTCGAGTTCGATTTCAGAATATCGATTTATATCACTTAAATTAATTTTAACTTCACTACTCAATTCAAGATTCAAATCTTTAAAAATAATTCAATTCTAAGCCCAAATTTTGAAATATCCATGTAAATTACTTTTACTTGGATTTATTCATGGTTTGAGTATGAGTACAAATCTTTTTAAAACAAATCAATTTCCGAAATTCAAGTGGTTTCTCAATATAACATCAAAATTTCAAACCCGATTCGTTAAACAATTCCGGTTGACAAGTTCATTTTTAACATTTCAAGCTCGAGTTTAAAAATGATCCCATTTCTATACATTCGATTTTATTCCTTAAAATCAAAATCATTTAATTTCAAATCAAATTTTCTAAAATCATTTAATTTAACCAATCCGGTATCCGTATGTAATTTTCTATCCTATGGCCAAGTGAATCCATTATTTCAATTTAATTTCAGGGATGGATATATATCGTTTCAATCCAAAATAAATGTCATAGGTATATATCATTTCAACCTATTTCTTAATTTATTCGTAATAATTGAACTTAAAGTTTTATATACTGTAAATAATATACAGGATGAAAGCAGGATATACCAAAATAAATAAACTTCCAAATAATCCAAACGACAATCAACAACATTCATCACAATCAACATCCACATCAGCCAATAATTCACAACAATTTCATAGTTATCAATATTAGGTAATTTACTAGCAATTAAATTCCAATTTTAAATTTAAAAATTAGATAACTTCACGATTCAATTTTAACGTGCATAAAAATAATATAGTGCCCCATGAGCGTTAAAAACACTCACCTTTTATTTTCTGTTGTCGCTTTCGCATTTTGGTCTAAAATTTTTGCTAGCTCTAAATTCAACCAATTTGATTCCATAGCAAAGATCTCGTTAATATGGACACACATTGGATTTTGACCAAAAACGAATGAGATATCCTATTTATAAGAATTTGAATTTTTACTAAATAATTTATATAGATAAATCACCATTTTTCTCATTACCCATTTAATAACTAAAGCCCGACCCAACTACAATTCACCCTTTCTCCCTCCATTCTTTCTCCATTATGCATGCACGAACCCAATCAACCGTGCACGCACAATGTAAGGACCTGAAATTTATCCCATAATAGTTAATTCGTTAATTAATGAAACAATTAAATAACTTTGTGTAATTATCAGAATCGAGCCACGAGAGTTGCACCGTTGTGTCCGTGGTATTTTTTTGGTCAATTATATAGAATGTCAAAATCCAAGCTAATATGAGCTAGAAACAAAATAAACAAGAAAAGAAGAAAAAGGAAAAAATGGGCTAGGTCGACCCAACCACACCCTAGGTCAACCAACCGGTCGATCTAGGGGGAGGGGTCGTCGACAGGCTGGTCGCCACGTTACTTGGGTAATGAACGAAGGAAAATTCCTTCGTTCATGGCTAAATTTTGTACGTCATTTGCGTTATTTAGCTTCATCTAGTCCTTCCGTTCTTGCATCTGATGACTCTTATTCAGCCTATGACGTGGTTGCATCCTATTCAATCCCCAAATCTAACGGTCGGAGATCCAGTTTTACCCCTATAAATATGACCCTAGGCCTAACACTTTTCTCATTTTAAGATTTTCTCCAATTGGGTTCACCTTTTTAGGAAGGACCCTAAGCGGAATAATTTTCCAAGGAGAAAATCATTTTAAATTAAAATATTTAACAACCCCAAGTGGATCCGGGAAGGCCAAAATGGAAGAGCTTAGGACCACAGGTGAATGATTGTAATTATTTTAAAGATTTCTTTAAGTGATTTAAATTTCCAATAGTTGTAGTTTTACTATGATTTTTGGAATAACCTCTTTAGTAGTTTATTTACAGATTTTAGAATTATTTTTAGTCAATTTCTTTTAGCTATTTTTTTCAGTTAGTTTTAGTTTATTTTTGTTAATTATAGATTTTCCATTTATTTACAGTTTATTTACAGTAGTTTAGTTTATTTACTTTTATTTATGCGTTATTTACATCTTTTCCTACGCTTTGGATTTTCTTCTATTTTCAGTTTTCTTTTATTTCTCCTTCTTTTTTGCCTATGGATTAGAATAGATTAAATGCGAATATGATTTAAATTATAAGAATACTAAAATAACGGATGTTAAGACGTAAATTGTAAAGACTGTAATAAAAATGGAACAAAGGCTGAAATTGAGCCTAATTATGATAGTAATGTTAGAATTGCACTAATTAATGATAATTGGCCTAGTTATAACTTAGAATTATAATTAAAAAGAGTATAAGATAAAAGATGCTTATTTTCACACTTAGACCTTGGGTTAAGTAATAAGCATGATTATAACGTAGGTTATAATAAGAAAAAGAATGGAATGAGGCTTATTTTAAGACTTAGGATAAGTTAATAAACAAAGATAGGGAAAATAATAATAAAGGCTTGTTTAAATAATTTATCTAACTGAATAAGAAAAGATTAAAGTAGGACTTGCACAAAAAAGTATTCCCTATTAGACAAAATGGTGGTCTTACATTAGCCTAAAGTGAGATAAGGGCACGCTTATGCTAATAATAGTAGTAATTGGTCAAATAGAAGTCTAAATCACAGAGGATTTGGACAATGGGCGCAACTAGACACTGTTTAGATGACGAGCCAGTACCAACAGCATTTCTCCTATTTTTCTATGGACACCATGTTTCACATAATCCTGAAGTGAGACGAGGGGCACCTTTATGCTGGAGCACTGGTAATAATATGACCCAATAGGTGGAGCAAAATGTAGCATGAGCATGGTGGCAGTTACGCGTGTGACATCCATTTCGGTGCTCAATAATTGCTACGAGTTCCGAGACCTTAAGTATATGTGCCTTTCGTAGGCACCATTTCCTTCTGTGTAGGGAGCTATATATAACGTCTAGTCCACAACAAATACTTTGTGCATCTTTTGCTGACACCATTGTACTTTGTGCATCTTTCATAGATGCCATTACCTCACGTGTAGGGAGTTATATAGCATCTAGTCCGCAGTAAGGTCTATGGAGTAGTTGGCCGATCAAAGGGTAGAATTAGGATTTCACCCTAATTATAAGATTAGGAATTCAGCCTAATCAAAGCAGCTAACAAATACAAGTGCAAACAATCAAAGTTAATCAATTGCCTTAATTTAGCAATTTGTATTTATTTCCAGCTTATTCCTTTTTCTTCCTAGTCTTTTTGTTTCCTTTATATATACTAGAACTATTGTAAGATTTATTACTTTTACTTTACCTAAAGATTCTAGTAATTAGTATCATTCACCAGACTTTTAGTCTGACCCACTCCTCTATTTTATCTCTTTTCCCCATAGGCAATTAAGGAAGAGGACAATAGGTGCAAGTTGCTTGGAGGTTTCTTTGAAGGAGATTCCACTATGTGCTTCCACTTCTTTTTATTTCCAGCCTTTTGTTCTTTTATTGTATTGGCACTGTATTGTGTATGACAGTACTTTGGATTTTCTGATGAGACTGAGATTTTATTATCATAAAACAATTGTATTTGGTATTTGGAACATATGTGATTTGTTAGAAATATTTATGAAGTATGAATTTTTAAAATCACTTATTGTTTTTAGTTACTTTTATTGTGTTATTATCTATCTATCGTGTCTTGTTAATCTTAGTCTCTGCTAGCTTTAGTTATACCTAAAATGCACCACATCTTCTAGTGTGTTCTTTTGGGTATACTAAGGGTGTGGTATTTTTTATTTGGTATCAGTGCCTAACGTTAAGGATTCCTAAAAATTTATTTTAAAAGTAAAGTTCTTTTCCAAAATAACTTGTTTTAAAAGTGTTTTTCAAAAAAGAACTCGTAGAAGTGATTTTTAAGTATAAAAGAGTTTTTTTATAAAAATCCTCTCAAAAGTCCAGTTCAATCTTCCTTTGACTCTTTCATAAACTCTCTTTTTCTTGCATAGAATGGCGGATGCCCCTAATCTTCCCGAGGGCATTCCAGTCCCAGGCTGGTTTCATAGGTATCTATAAGCCATGACTCCAGAGGTGTAAGGGCAAGCGCCCAATCTAGCACCAGTGGGTGGGAATCCCATATACCCACCTGCAGCAGTTAATTCCTCTAGGCTATGTAAGGATTTTGCAAGTTTGGGTGGAAAGACTTTTTCCGTTATAAAGACTTTTGTAGAGGCGAGGGCTTGGCTTAGGGACACCGAGAGGATTTTGGCTTATCGGGATTGGATGAACAACAGCGAGTTCAGCTAGCATGTTGGCAGCTGAAAGAGGAGGCATCTTATTGGTGGGAAATTATCGAGTTGGAAGGAAGAGAGGTTACTTGGAATGGATTCCAAGAGCGATTTGTTAGGTAGTTTTTATCTCAAGCAGAAGAGAGTGTTCAGTTGAAGCAATTCATGAATTTGAAGCAAGAGAATTTGTCTGTGAAGGAGTACATGAATCAATTTAACGAGTTGTCATGGTTTGGAATGGAGTAGTTAAATACACCGCACAAGAAGGTTATGAAGTTTGTGAAGGGATTGAATCAACCCCTTCAAGGGTTATTGCTGATCACGTGCTGATGGAAGCTACTTATGATTCACTGGTAGAGATGTCGCTCATGTCTGATACAGTCAAGGAGGGAGAGTCTAAAGAGGTTGTAGATAAGACGGAAGGTCCAAAGAAGAAATGGTGGAATAACAATAAAGAGAAGAAAGGTGGAGGCCCTCAAAAGAAAATCATGAAGGTTATAAAGTGCAATAGCTATAGAATTATTGCACATATCGCCAACGATTGCGGGAAAGATAAGATGAAGGGAAAGTGCTATGCTTGCGGACAACCCGGTCATATGAGTAGGAATTGTCCCCAGAGAGCAGGGCAAGGGACGAGTGCGCCAGCAGCGCAGATTCTGGCGTTAAGCACCTTTGGGCGGCATTCCAAATAAAGGTAGGAAAGTCACCGTTGAAGGTTTGATTTCTATTTTTGATTTTTCCATTCAGACTCTATTCAATTCAGGAGCATCACACTCTTTCATCTCTAGTTCTCTAGTAGATTGTTTTCACATAGACATCTCCTTAGTAGTAGACCCCATCGTTGCTTCAAACCCCATAAGAGAATCGGCACACTTGTCTTTGGTTTGTAGGGGTTTGAAATTTTTTATCCTGGGTGTAGAATTTAACTGCGACGCCTATCTTTTGGGATTTTCGATGCATATGATGATTTTGGGAATCGATTGGTTATCCACATATGGAGCTATATTAGATTCTAGAGGAGATTCATTGGACTAGAGACATGCAGCGGTAGGACTCTCGAGGTTTCTGGCGACCAGCAAGGTTTAGTTATGTTGAGCTTCCTTTATTCCCTCGATTCATCATCATCAGAGTTAGATTCGGTCCCTGTCGTTGGAGATTTTCCAGATGTCTTTGTGGAGGTTAGGGGACTAACCGCTAAGAGAGAGATTGACTTTAGGATTTACTTAACGGATAATGCTAAGGCAGTGGCATTACCCGTTAGCCACATGGCACCTTTGGAGAGGAAGGAATCGAGCAAGCAAATTTTTGAGCTTTAGGAGAAGAGTTTCATAAGGAGTATGTCAGAGTAGGGAGTGCCAGTCATCTTTGCTACTAAGGAGAATGGTTCTCTTCGACTTTGCGTGGACTATAGGAATTAAACAAGCTCAGAAAGGAAAACCGTTATCCACTCTCTAGGATAAATGACCTTTTTGATCAGTTAGTTGGCTCTTCGGTATTCTGTCATCTTGATTTAGCCATGGGATTCCATCAACCTAGGGTCGCTAACGACAAGATTGATAAGATCGCGTTTAGGACTCCAGACTAATTTTGTGAGTGGTTGGTTATGCCTTTTTGGCTAATCAATGCCTCAGCTTACTTCGTAGATTTAATGAGCCGCGTCTTTAGAGAAGTTCTAAATAAGTTTGTGGTTGTATTCATGGATGACATCTTGGCATTTTCCAAGAATATGGAGGAGCATGCTGTTCATTTAGAGGAGGTTCTTCGCACACTTCGTAGTCACCATTTGAGAGCTAAATTTTCAAAGTGTCACTTTTGGATATAGGAGGTACATTTTTTATAGCATGTGGTCTCAAAGGAAGGTTTGGCTGTTGACCCCGCCAAGGTGATTGCAGTGCAAGATTGGATGGCCCCCAAGAATGTTACCAAGGTTAAGAGCTTCTTAGGATTGGCAGACTACTACAGGAAGTTTTAGGACTTTGTAAGATTTCTACACCACTCATGTGCCTTACTAAGAATAATACAGCATTCGTGTGGGATGTGGATTGTGAGGATTCCTTCACGAAGCTTAAGAGAGCCCTTACTAGTGTACCAGTGTTAGTTTTACCCGATGGAGCTAAGCCTTTTACTATATACACTGACGCATGTGGGACGGGTTTAGGAGCGGTGTTGATACAAGAAGGGAGGATAGTATGTTATGGTAGCAGGCAGTTGAGGATGTATGAGAAGAACTGCCCTACCTACGATTTTGAGTTAGCTGGCATAGCTTTTGCGTTCAAGTCTTGGAGGCACTATTTTCTTGGAGAGATTTTTGAGCTTCTCACCGACCGCAAGTCATTGATGTACCTATTCTCGCAGAAGGATTTGAACTTGAGGCAGCAGCGGTGGATGGAGTTTCTGGAGTCATACGATTTTGAGATAGTCTATATCCCTAGCAAGGATAATGTGGTTGTGGATGCATTAAATAGGAAGAAGGCAACCCTTAGTCCTTTGTTTGTAGAGTGGAGAAGCTTGGAATTTATTTCTACTTTTTATTTTAAGCCCTCTACGGACATTACCCTTGGATTGTTAGCTATGCTCGAAGTGAGGCCTACCCTTATGGAGTAGATTGGCTCGAGGCAGCGAGCGAATTCAGAGCTCATGGAAATTATGGATAGATTTAGTCTAGGAGAGTCTCTAGACATCTCAAACGTTGTTCCATAGATGAAAAAGGGTGGTTTGTGAGAGATGGGAGGCTTTATGTTCCCCACACTAGTGACTTCTTGAGAGCGGTCTTAGAAGAAGCACACCATTCCCGTATGACTATTCCTTTGGGTGGTGACAAAACGTATTGGGACATGAAGAGGATGTTTTATTGGAATGGCATGAAGAAGGATGTGTTGGAGTTTGTAGCTAAGTGTCTTATTTTCCAAAGAGTTAAGGTGGAGCAGCAGAAGCCCGGTGGATTACTTCAGCCCTTAGATGTGCCAGAGTGGAAGTGGGACGGCATTTCGATGGATTTTATAGATGGTTTACCTCATTCTAGGAATGGGAATACTAGCATTCGGGTGATTTTTGATCGGTTGACCAAGAGCGCCCACTTCATTCCAGTTAAGAGAAAACGTACAACATCTTATTTGGCATCCTTGTATGTTAGAGAGATAGTCCGACTACATGGAGTTCCTTCTAGCATAGTAAGCGATAGAGACCCCATTTTCAATAGTGAGTTTTGGAGAAGCTTACAGGAGGCGCTAGGGACGCAGCTTAGGTTGAATACGACCTATCATCGAAAGACGGATGACCAAACAGAGAGTGAATAGAGGGCTCGAGGATTTGTTGAGGACATGCATTTTGGACTTTAGAGGAACTTGAGAGGAGCATCTTCCGTTGGTTGAGTTTTCACATAATAACAGTTTCCAAACAAGCACAGGAATGGTACCATTCGAGGCTTTATATGGGAGACCTTGCAAGTCCACTTCGTGTTGGATGAAGTCTATGGAGAATTTGCTACTTGGGCCTGACATAGTGAGGGAGACATCGGAGAAATTGGATTTGATTTAGCAAAGGCTTTTGCGGACAAGAGAAGGAGAGAGCTTGAGTTTGAGGTTAGAGACTTAGTTTTTGTTAAAGTATCCCCGCTTAAGAAGGTGTTAAGGTTTGGATCGAACGGAAAGTTAGCCACTGGGTTTATAGGTCCATTTCCCATCATGGAGAGAATTGGGAAGATGGTATACCGAGTGAATCTACCAGCGAGGCTCATAGGAATGCACGACATTTTTCATGTTTTACACTTACGAAAGTGCTTACATGACTCAGCGGAAGGTGTAGAGCCTAGTCATTTGGAAGAGATGAAGGTAGAAAGGGAAGCATCTGTTCATCGTATCCCTATGAAGATTATTGGAAGAGACACCAAGCGACTAAGAAATAAGGAGGTGAGGAGATGATGTTGCGGATGCGACTTAGGAAGCTGAAGAAAAGATTCGTACTTACTATCCTCATCTTTTCGATAGTAAGTTTTTCGAATTTCCTTTTTTCCATCTTTAGTTTTGAATAGGTTCTTTATTTTATTATCCTTTGGGGGGGTAGAAATTAGGAATTAACCTATGGACGGTAGGATTTGATGTAGACATGTTAAAAGAACATGTTATGAATGATGTATGCTAGGGGTTGCAAGTGTTTGCTAGTGGATGCTATGGACGCATGTACTTACATTAGGCACTATTTTCCTTTAGGGATCGGTCTAACTAGGACACTAGAGCATATGCATATGGATGTGTGCGCATATTATTCTATTTTCCACAATTGATACAAATGGATGATTTTCAAATGATTTTTGCATTTGGATGATGTTTGTAACACACATATAGAACTGTCAGTTATCATTAGGAAATTTTGCATCCATTTGGATAGGTGACATAAATCTGATTGCATTAAAGGAGGTCAACTAAATCAGTGGACCACCTATCTTTTGCAATAGTTAGTGACATTAACACTACACTAATTGCATAAGTATCATAAATTGTAATAGAAAAAAACCTACGGACAATGAATGAATGGTTGATAATTAAGTAGCTGGTTGTAGAACTTGGATGAAAACATTTAGTTCATTCTTTTATCCTTAGGGATTTTGAGGATGAAATCCCTTAAGGAGGGGAGAATGTAACAACCCAAAATTTAACCCACAATAATTAATTCGTTAATTAATGAAATAATAAAATAACTTTGAGAAATTTTCAGAATTAAGCCATGGGAGTTGCTCGGTTGTGGCATGGTAATTTTTTAGTCAATTTTCATATGTTGAACGTCAGAATCCGAGCTAGTATGAGCTAGAAAAAAAATAAACAAAAAGAAGAAAAACAAAAAATTGGGCTAGGTCGACTGAAAGGTCGACCCAATCACGCCCTAGGTCGACTGACCGGTCGACCTAAGGGGAGCGGCGATCGGCCGCCCGGTCGACCAGCCTTAGGTAATGAACGAAAGAAAATTCCTTCGTTCGTGGCCAAATTTTGTACGTCATTTACGTTATTTAGCTTCATCTAATCCTTCCATTCTTACAAACGATGGCTCCTATTCAGCCTATGACATGGTTGCATCCTATTCAATCCCCAGATCTAACGGTCTGAGATCCACTTCTACCCCTAAAATAAGACTCTAGGCCTAACACTCTTTATCATTATAAGATTTTCTCCAATTGAGTTCACCTTTTTAAGAAGAACCCTAAGAGGAATGATTTTTCAAGAAGAAAATCAATTTAAAATTAAAATATTTAACAACCCTAAGTGGATCCTGGAAGGCATAAATGGAAGAGCTTAGGACCACTGGTGAGTGATTGAACTTATTTTAAAGATTTGTTTAAGTGATTTAAAATAATAAGGTTTCCAATAGTTGTATTTTTACTATGATTTTTGGAATAACCTTTTTAATATTTAATTTACAGTTTTTAGAATTATTTTCAGTCTATTTCTTTTAGCTATTCTTTTCAGTTAATTTTAGTTTATTTCTGTTATTATAGTTTTTCCATTTATTTATAGTATTTTAATTTAGCGTTATTTACATCTTTCCTATGCTTTGGATTTTCTTCTATTTTCAGTTTTCTTTTATTTCTCCTTCTTCTTCTCGTATGGATTAGAATAGATTAAACGTGAATATGTATTAAAATTATAAGAATACTGAAATAATGGAAGATAAGATGTAAATTGTAAAGATTTCAATAAAAATGGAATTAAGACTGAAATTGAGCCTAATTATGATATTAATGTTAGAATTGGACTAATTAAAGATAATTGGCCTAGTTATAACTTAGAATTATAACTAAAGAGTATATAAGATAAAAGAAACTTATTTTCACACTTTGACCTTGAGTTAAGTAATAAGCATGATTATAACAAAAGTTATAATACAAAAAGAACGGAATGAGGCTTATTTTAAGTCTTAGGATAAATTAATAAGAAAAGATAGTGAAGATAACAATAAAGGCTTATTTAAATAACTTTCTAAGTAAGCAGAGATGAAAGTACAACCTCACCAAAAAGTATTTTCTATCAGACAAAATGGTGGTCTCACATTAGCCTGAAGTGAGATGAGGGCACACTTATGCTAATAATGGTAGTAATTGGTCAAATAGAAGTCCAAACCATGGGGGATTTGGACAAGGGACGTAACTAGATATTGTTTGGATGATGGGCCAGTACGAACAACATTTCCCCTATTTTTCTATGGACACGGTGTTTCACATAATCCTGAAGTGAGACAAGGGGCATGCTTATATTGGAGAACAGGTAATAAGAAGACCCAATAGGTGGAGCAATAGGTAGCAGGAGCATGGTGGTGGTTAAGCGTGCGACTTCCGTTTCGGTGCTCAGTAATCGCTATGAGTTCCAAGCGCTTAAGTATATGTGCCTTTCATAGGCACCAATGCCTTCTATATGGGGAGTTATATAATGTCTAGTCCATAATAAATGTTTTATGCATATTTCGTAGACAACATTATCCCTTGCGCGTCTTTCATAGATGCCATTACCTTATGTGTAGAGAATTATATAGCATCTAGTCCGCAGTATGGTCTATGGAGTAGCAGGCCGATCAAATGGTCGAATTAGGATTTCAGCCTACTTATAGGATTAGGAATTCAGCCTAATCAAAGTAGCTAACAAAACAAGTGCAAACAATCAAAGTTAATTAGTTGCGTTAATTTAGTAATTATTATTTATTTCCACCTTATTCCTTTTTCTTCCTATTCTTTTTTTTTCTTTATATATACCAGAACCGTTGTAAGGTCTATTACTTTCACTTTACTTAAAGATTCTAGTAATTACTATCATTATTCAGACTTTTAGTTTGACCTACTCCTCTATTTTCCTCATTTTCCCCCATAGACAATCAAGGAAGAGAACAATAAGTTGCAGTTGCTTGGAGGTTTCTTTGAAGGAGATTCCACAATGTACTTTCACTTTTTTTATTTCCAACTTTTTGTTCTTTTATTGTACTGGCACTATATTGAGGGTAAGTGTGTGTTTGCACTCTGGTTTTTCTGATACGACTAAGATTTTATTATCATAAGACAATTTTATTTGGTATTTGGAAAATATGTAGTTTGTCTGAAATATTTATGAAGCATTAATTTTTAAAATCACTTATTGTTTTTAACTACTTCCGCTGTGTTATTATCTATCTATTTTGTCTTGTGAATCTTAGTCTCTGCTAGCTTTAGTTATACCTACAATGCACCACAGCTCGTAGTATGTTCTTTTAGGTATATTAAGGGGTGTGGGTGTTTCCCTCAACGATGACATGGAGCATCACTCACCTATATCAAATTTTGTCTTCGCCATCATTTCCCTCTCGACGAATCCCATCTGCTTGAACCAATCACCTCGCTCGACAACTGCGTCTCCCCATCACGACCAGACAGCCCATCGAACATCCCCTGTG
Organism: Allium cepa; assembly: GCA_030765085.1. Taxonomy (NCBI): domain Eukaryota; kingdom Viridiplantae; phylum Streptophyta; class Magnoliopsida; order Asparagales; family Amaryllidaceae; genus Allium; species Allium cepa. The sequence goes on along the minus strand of CM060942.1, from coordinate 310,410,128 downwards.
TAGTTGCGATGGTCATCTCATGATCAAAATCCACCGTTCTTTGGCCGCCAACTCTCCATACCACCACGACCTCGATTCAATCCTCTACTTCTCACATCGTCGATCAAAACAGCAAATATTCCAAGCCCTAGTTGCCAAAACTCAGCCGCCTCCACCGTCGAGCTTCCCTAAGATCATCGTCGCATACAACAAAACCACCATCGGATAAAGATCTCGACTTACAAACCCAAAGAAGCCCTCTTTTAATTTTTTCCAAATGTTATTTTAATTGTTTTGATTTTTCCAAGTTTCCAAATTAAATTTTCTTCCTGCGTTTATAAAGGAGGAGCACGAGAGGAGGTCGAATAGGAGTAGAGTAGCATTTTTCAAAGTAGGGTGGCTAAGATGTAACATCAAAATGGCTGATAAAACGTTTTTGTAGCGGATGTGATATGAAGATATATATGTGTGTGTGTGTGTGTATATGTATATATGTATATATATTTCGAACCCCTACCGAGGCATGCCGCCTAATATTCCTAACGCTATACCCCTGTTCCGAACGCAATAGAACAAGTTTCGAGACCCAATTCAATCGTACGAAGAAGATAGCTTTTGGAACCTAATTAAATATTAGATTTTCAATATTAATTTCAATGAGTTTCTATCCCGTTTGACCAAACGATAATTCCAAACACTATGAAATTTGAAATCTGATAATAATACATTTTTACAGACCCAATATGTGACGTTTCAGATTTTATCCGCTCAAAAATCGACATCCATACTTCAAATCGTATTCGAATGCCATAGATTCGACCGTTCAAATCCGATTCGCCGGAGCTTATAACAACATTAAGTAAATAACACAGCGGAATAAAAGAATAATACATTGATATATAACTTTGATACAATATCTGATAAAACAGATGATCCAATAGATATCAATATACATCAGAGATATGATACAATAAAATAGCAGCGGAAAAGAAAATAGATGACATGTAGCAGCGGAACAATATAACTCTTAGATAGTCTTCAAAAGAGAACTCCGAGAACTGCAACTCCATTTCCAAGAATCAATCCAGCAATAGCTAGAAACCCCCATCACATATCACCTAGCATAAGCAAGACTGGTGTGGTCCAAAGACTGAACTAACTCTAGATAATCTACTAAACCTGACTATGATAAGTGTTTAACCCAAATTACTTATTTTAATAAATCACAATTTAATTACCTCGAGTAATTACACTTAAATCCCTTAATTAATGATCCTTAAATTAATCATTCTTTAATTAATATCATCAAAATCCTATTCGTAAAACATTTAGAAGTTAATGAGATGAACCTATCACATATTCCTTTTATATTTCAAAAGCTTATTAGTTCAACTACATAGTAAATCTAATTTATAATTACCTATAAAACAAATAATTTAAAATAATCTAAATTCTCAAAAACTTGTTCAAACTTTACTTTCTTCACAACCAGATAACTCAACATATTAAAAACCCGAGCAAACTCCTCTTCTATATTTATATATATTTTTTTTCCCTGTTGTTGATTTAATTTTATTTTTTTTAAAAACCTGGTGCAATTTAATTTCAAAACTTTAAAACAACTTTTTTTTCTTTCATTTTTGAAAACTGTTTACTAAAACATGACCCCAGAAAACATTCAAAAATCCCCGAGCTACAACCCAGTTCCCACGAGACCTTCCTCGTGTAAAATCTCAAAACCCCCGAGTTCTTCCCCTCTACTCTTTCTTCTACTACTACTAATCCTCTTCTTCTTCTCTTTTTTTTTAGTTATAAAATTTAAAAACTGCAGTGATAAAAACACTCACGCGCACCGGGTTTGACACGATTCGTTTCCCAAAAATACTCGAGCAACATCACGCGACAACCACGACACCATCCCAGACCACCCAAGCACCACTGTGCTGTGCACATGCACGGCCAAACGCGAGGGCTCCGATCATCGCCATGATCTTCGTCAAGTCGACAACCTCGACACCGACCCCCTCGTCTACTCCGATAAACCAATTCATCAGTAAATAAAAATCGAGGCATTCGATCGAAAATCTGGAACCCACCATCCTCGGCAAAACCAGCCTTCACCATCGATCTCGACCATCTTACGCCTTGCAACCGCGAGTACAACTTCTTCACCGCCCCACGCGACTCTTCCCCGAGGTGCGATCGCCTGAATCAGAGCGACGACGAAGCAATCTCCACGTGACTTCAACCAAATATACATAGAGCTTAAACCCTACGTCTAATCGAATCTCCATCTATGATGCATAAAAAAAATACTTTGCATTTTTCCCATGATCATCGATCATCCCAGCTCCTCCCCACCAATTTTCGACTTCTCCGATCAAGTGTGTTGCCCGAGGCAACCCCATCTTCCCAAAATGATCAACACAGCCATGCCACTTCTACTCTTTACAAAAGAAATATGAATTGAGCTTTAAAAATCCTATTTATGATTAAGCAATCAGTTCCTAAACTTGAATCGGCAATTCAAGATGTTTAAAATTTTGACTTATCTTAAGTATTACTGTTCTATGCTTATTCCCAGAGCAGCGCAACCTTTTTATTATGAATTTAAATTTTTAAAATTTACTTTATACTTTCCTAAACATAATTTGTTTATATACTTTACTCTAACAATCAATAGATTGAGCATACATGATTTTTGAAGCAACTTAGGCTGTTGGAATGTATAAACAAAGGCAATATATGTATATGTATATGCATATCAAAGCAACTCCAGATTTCAAACTTAACAAACAACAACTAATTATATTAAGTTAAATTTAGAGTTGTTTACTCACATATTTATTCTTCAAATTGTTTTAATGAAATGTTACTCACCTTTGTTTTTGAAAAAAAATCAGAGCTTGATAATGTTGAACAGGCTTTTGAATTCCTAGTTGAAATCTTTCCCTTGATCTCTGGTTTGCTAGTTGAGATAAATTGTTGTTGATGTTGAAAATTTAGTTGTAGTTCATTTTAGATTTTTACTCAGCTTTGTTGAACGAGACTGAGATAGGGAAGGCTGATATATGGAAGCAAGTTACAGAGTGATAAAACTTGTACAGTGTGATATCTTTGTATAATAGGCATGGCTTGGTATGCTTGCATTAAATGCATGAAGCATGTTACATAAATTGCCATTGTACAATATCACTTTGTTTATTCCTTTGCCTTGCATTTCTTTGCTACGGCTGATATGATCAATATTTTAGTTGCTGAGATGATATTATGTACTTGTTTTATAAGCTACAACCTACATACTTATCTTTTCTTTGCTTGTACTTCTTTGTTTTGCTATAGTTATTTTATACTTCATGCTTATGTTAACACTTGGGTTACTTATTAGTTTCTTGCTTGCCTATTGTATATGTGTTTCTCATTTTGTTTACAGCAAGTCAATTTGCTTTGTACTTAGTTTGTAGATATTTGTTTTGTTTACACTATACACATTTGAATGTAGTTTGTTTCTTGTCTTATGACTTTTTAATATAAATAAATTTCCATTTTAATATGTCGTTTTAAATTTAGTTGTGTGTTTACTCTATATTTTAGTCAATGTGTTGTTTTGAATTTTAACCATACGTATTTATTTCAATATGTTTACTTTATTTTGTTGACTTTATAGTTTATAGTTTATCTCACATATATTTCTATTTCAATTTCTAACTTAATATTTATTTGTATATTTTATTTTAAAGACTTCATTTTGAATTTTCAAATCAATTTATCAATAAATTTCACCATTTTATTCAAAAACTAAATACATTTCAATTTGTAATGTAACGTCCCGAAAATTTTCGACTTTCGAAAATTCAACATCGATACTCACTTTATCGACTGCCGAGAAATCAAAGGCCGGAAACCCGAAATGTTATGGTTTTAAGAAAAGGAAAAGGTAGAAGAAGAGAGGAAAAGATAGAAAATAGAGGGAAAAGAAAATAGAAAGAACAGAAAGAAAATAGAACATAGAACGGAACAGAAAACAACAGAACAATATCAGAATCTCACAATTCGCAGCGGAACAACATATAATAGATAAATGAATAATCTTTAAACAAAGAACTATATGAGTTATTACATTACATTACATTACATTACATCATATCATCAGAGTGTACAACAACAACAACAAACAGTGCAGCGGAAAGAGAAATACTATATACTAGTAATACGCCATGCCATCCATCTTGCCTCCAGCAACTCCAGAATATCCTGATAAACCTAACTCTTGACTGCCCGTGTAGAAATTGGTGGGCACCCAGAGTTTAGGAAGGAAAATAATAAACTCCGAGTCAGTCATGTGACTGGTGTGAGAACTCAAAACAGTTTATTTATCTTTAAAATCAAAAATAGAGGAATATTTTTAAAGTCAATTCGCAATGCTTTTAAAAATGAGACTACCATAAGGCCTCCCGCACACACACACAATGCAAACGCAGAATCGGAGGAGATTTCTCCTTATGATAGTCAAAGATGCTTGATACGCATTTAAAAGAACATTTTATATTATTACTAGTGCATAGTGTAGGAAAAATTTATTTCCAAAGTAGAATATAAATCTTAGCCAGCATACGACCATTATCGTATGCCTACTATAGCTAACTATGTTCAATAGCAGGTTACCGCCACATTCCATAGCAGGTTATACAACTAAAACCGTACAAGTCTCGTATTGTTTCTTTGGATTTCCAACGAATGATCAGGCCAAGGAACTTCCCATTGCCACATGAGAATGCCTCTGGATGGACATCCCCGAGAACCAAACCAGATCTCTACCAACACAAGGCCGGGTTACCCCTAACTGAGTAACAACTGACCGAATATGCCATCCCCCGGTCCTTTGGGACCTTTCACCGAGCGCTCGTAATCAATTCACACAATCATAAAGTGTTTTCAACATGAGTAAGTATCTGGGCTCCATACCATGATACCACCCTTTTCCAGAAGGAAATGTACATATCCTAAAGGGCGCTACCCCTCATAACCTTGCTGCATCTTTCCTGTTTTGACCATTCCCGAGGTGTGAGGCTCGACGAAGTCACGTCCACAAAAACATACTTTATACAAAAGCCATGCTTTGGGTCAACAAATGATCATAGAAATGATCACCAGGATAGACGATCAAATAAATGATCCTATCACAAATAATCAACACAATGATCATTTCACAGCAACACTCAACATGTCACATTACCAAATTGGGAATATATCGCTGATATTCTTCAACTATATAACCTCTGAGCTCGTACGTCTCAGAGAAGGGTGTTAAGCTAAAAGAATAAATTCTCCGCCACCAACAGAAATATATTTGAAAGAAATCTGCTTTATATCTCAATTTGTAACATCAGACATACAATCCATACAAGTCTGTTCCGGGCTCGAACAGAACCGAAGGCACTTCTCACGAAGCCCTTGCAATCCGGGTATTCACAATCCCGATCGAATTTCCCATCACTTAGGGAATCTCTATACCAGGAGCTACCCAGTGCAGAGACAATCGATAGGTCATCCTATCGCTTTCGCAAATACCCGGTCTTCAACACCGGTCATCAATGCTATCCATTACGTCGTATCACTATTCGGAATGGGTAATCCGAATAACGAGCGCAATAATTTAAAAATAAGTGTAGCATTCAAATTCAGCAAATCACAACAAATACCTTTCAAAGGTAAATATTGATAGTCGGTTATTGAACTATCAATGGATATGCACAACATCACCAGATTCCAAATAATTTTCCAAATTATTTATTTCCCAAAAATATCTTTACAAGATATATAATTTTCACACTTCAAAAATAAATCAATATTTATTTTTAAACAAATTCCACTTCCTTTTATAAATTCCATAGTGAATTTATATTTCACAATATCCATGCATATACGATTTCAATTATTCATTTCAATTTATCTTCAAAAAGATAAATTCTCTAATATTCACTTTATATTGGAAAACATTTCCGTACTTATTTAATAAGTAATTCACAAATCTTTTATTTTCAACACTTGGAAAATATTCAATATACTTAAATCAAAATTTAGTATATATTTCATTCTATAAGGAAATCATTCGTTTAACCATATTTATTTGGGCAAAACGGATGTTGCGTAAAACATCGTTACGACAACCCAAAATCACTAGTATAGGGATTCGAAATTAAAATAGATATATAAATCCCAATACTATACAAAACATTTCCTTTCGGAAATCATTTACTATAACAACAGTGTTATAGTCTATTATTTCCTTCTATTTCTCGAAAACGTCTATTTCAACAATGAATGTTGAAATCTATGGTTTCGAATCTTAACACATTTTAAAACATCGTTAGGTCGTTTTAATTCTATTTAAAACATCACATTCAAAACAATTTCTTTAACATATTATTCACTATTCAAAAACGTGAATATACTACGTTAATCAATTTCATCCTTTCTATACATTTTATTTCAAAGGATTATTCACAGTTCAAAAACGTGAATATAACTCCATTAATAAGTTTCAACAATTTACTTATCATAATAAGTCGTTTGCGAATTTATAAAACAACGTTTATAAATTCCATTTCTATTTGTTTTATAACTACTTCCTTTTTATACATCTCCTTTATTAACCTATTCGATTTATAACTCAATTATAAACCAAAAGTTCACATTATAAGTTAAATGCTTATAAAACGATTATTTTACAAAATCGTTCCTTTAAACTTCATAATTATAAATCTTATAACTTATAAGATTCAATTATTTCTCCAAAACCATTCTTTTAATAACTTTATAAATTTTATAAACCTACTGCTTATAAAATTCCATTTATAACTTCACCGTTTATAATTCTATAAATTTCATTCATTTATGAATTCATTCACAATTCATTCCAACACTTATAAAAAAACTCGTTTTATAATTCAAATATTTTCATTTATAAATTATCAATTTATAAATCTTTTATATAAATCAATTTATATTATTATTCTTTTAAAACGTCTTTAATCCCCTTTATAATTTCACCATTTTCTTTGATTTATAAAATAATCAAATTTTTTATAAATCCTATATTTAAACTTTTTATAATAAATTCAAAAATCCTGATTAAACTATTTTATAAAATCATTAGCCTCATATTTTCAAAATTCAACCTTTAACTATATTTCTCAAAAACCATAATTTTTATAACATTAAAATTATATCGTTTATTTATTTATAATGGATCAATTCCAAAAATATGGTATATTTTCAAAAATCACTTTAGAATCATTTTAAAATTCCAAAATCTTGGCCCAATGATGCTACACACCAAATAGTCAATCACGACAACAACGATATCATATATCGATATGATAGTCCATCAAATATCAAAATATCTGAAATCAAATAAAAACTGTTGAGGAATCCAGTTGGATCCCTCCAACCTGTTTTCCTGCATCCACAAACATTAGCACAATACCAATTCCGCTCCAGTACGGAATTATCGCGGTATATGGGATTTAAAATATTATCCGCTTAATAGACGGCGCAATAGGGTCTCATCCGCTATACAAATGCGGGAAATCAATAACTGCAATATATACATATGCCAATATATATATATTGCTATTATATATAATACCAATTTCACTGTTTATAAAATATTCGCGGTATATGTTTTTAATAAATAACATCCGCTTACTAACGGCGCATAATATCTATTTTAACAATCAATAGATAACAATCATCATTCAAACATGCATTCAAATATTTTAAATATAACTATTTAAAATAAAATCGAAACTAATTCGATTGAGTGAGAAGTTCTCACCTTGATTTTATTTTTGTTTTAGCGATTTATTTCGAATAAAATTAAACGGACGTTTAATTTTACCCAAAATTCTCACTAACTCCAAACGACTCCAATCCAACTCCATCGCGTAGTGCTCGTCCATACGATTCCAACGCAACTAGTTTCGCGCATTTTCGACCTCGTATGAAAAAGATATCAATTTTACAAGTTTTACACGAATTTTATATAAAATTTACAACATAAATTTTAATAATTTTAAACCTAACTAATCACTGCCGTTGATTTCAATCCCAAGCCCATCAGGCCGCACGTCCTTTCTTCCTCTTCCCTTCATTCCAGCGCACGTCTCTCCCTGTGAACATCGAACCCAAAGCCGCCTTCAACTCCAAATTTTCGCACGCAAATCAATCGCCTTTGCATCGATCAAGCAACTTCATTGCGAAGCTCACCACACTAGCTCCCCACGGCCAGAAGAACTTCGAGCTCGTCCCCCTCCTTGACGTGAAAATCGAGAACGAACGCAACTCGTTCCAACCCCAATAGCCACCAATCCATTTCGAATTAAACGATCTTGACCGTTGAAATCCAAGATCTCTCTATGCTCTATACTTTTGTAGTTGGAGATTTCTTGAATCGATGAACGGTTTTGGAGTTTTCGAGCGGAGAAGATCGTTAAATTTCGGCCATTGGTCTGTTGGTGACGGCGGCTGCGTTTGACCTAGGGTTTAGTTATTTTTTTTTCTCTTGAGAGTGAAGGCTATTTATAGAATTTTGAACGAACACTATTCATCCGGAAATTCCGAACTCCGATTTACGCGCCGTAACCAGCGTTTCTAGGGTTTACCCTGCGTTCCGGACACAATGGAACAGGTTTCGAAAGCTAATTAGGTCATCTGTGCGAGATATGGCAATAAACGTTCAATTTAAATTAAACCGATTTAAACGATTTTCTAGGCGTTTTAATTTGTACCGGACAAACGGTAAATCCAATTGACACGAAATTTGAAACCTTACAATAATATCACATTACGGATCCGATGAAACTGGTTTCGTCGAAATCCAAGACTTTTTGAAAAATGGCTATTTTAACTCGCCAAATTAATATTAAAAATAATTCGATGCGTTTCGAGCTGCTACGATCAAACGATAACTCCGTTTGCTACGAAAATTGAAATCCGGTAATAACTAACTATTACGGATCCAATGGAACTAGTTTCGTCCAATTCTGAGACTGTTCAAAAATTGACTATTTTCACTAGTCGGTTTAATATTAAAATATTCAATTTTCACAAATTAACTTTTAATTCGATTTTAAAAGTTCTAAAATATCGTTCTAACTTCAATATGATAAAATAAAATTTTACAACTCATTTACCATCATATTTAACTCAATTTTCAATTATTTCCTTAATTTCACATATTAAATTATCGATTTAATTATCCAATTAAATCCAATTATTCGAAATAAAATTTATTCGACTTATAAATTCAAATATTAATATTTAAAATTAATTAAATATTCAAATTTTAATTACTAAAAAATCCTGGGTCGTTACACAATAGGATGGGTATTGTTGAATTCCGAGACTGTGACTCAAAAAAGCTTTTTTACTCATATTAAAACGAATAAATTTTAAAATTAGTTAAATTACCCTTAAATTAAATTTAAAAGTCCTATTACCTTTATTAATAGAGATTTAATAAGCCTTGAAAATTATTTTTATCTAACTTAGATCTTAAGATTCAATCATTTGGATAATTTTCAATTATTAATTCAGCAATTAAGTTATCCAATAAGTCGTTATATTTGATATTCGAGTTATTAAATCTATAAAATCAATTTTCAAATGTTTAAAATCAATTAACATCCCAATTTCACATTATTGAAATTCTGGATTTTTACAATCCTCCCTCCTTAAAAGAATTTCATCCTCGAAATTTTCAAGGTAGGAAAAATGCCCAAATCCCAATAACTTTTCCAAAAACCAATTTGTTGAAACCTTGTTATTACTTCTACAAATTTCCAAATTCACCCATAGATTCCAAACAAAATTATCCGTTCAACCATTTAAACTTATAATTTAAAATCAAATTTAATTATTGAAATTCCCTTCAAACGTTCTAACTCTTTAGATTGTTGAAAAATTTCGCCGGCGTCTTTTTTGCATGGCTTGATCGAAACAACTACAAATCGCCACTACTGGCCCAAACCATCAAGAGAAAAACAAAATCCAAGTGGCTCAATCATAAAACCATAAAATTCAAACAATAATTTATGCATATACATTTTTGTAGGGCAATTAAATTTTACTTCTGAAACTGAAAGTATCAATTTAGCTCTTGCTTTTATACACCTGTGTCTAATTTACTAATCGTATCCAATCATATTATTCAAAATCATTTAACTTTGCAAATTTCCATTTTCCAACACCTGCCTTACCTAAGCCCTTACGATGTACAAATATCATCCGTATGCAATATCGAATCTGATCTCTCACTCGATCATATTATTTTACTTTCGAACTAGTATCGTTCACACAACTCTCTAGTGCGGACTCAGATCCGGTTCCTTGATTAAAAATCATCATTCTCCATGCGTAGCTATATACTATGATAGAGAATCCAAGAATCAAATCAAAAATCCATATATAGTATTCGCCATCGAGAATCGAGTGAAAAATCCTTACCCGGAGCTATATAAATCATCTCGAAATTCTATGCTCGAATCTGGATCAAATTGTTATGAGAATAAAATAATATATGTACAACTTACGTATTTATTTCCAATTGATTCTTATCCACATAAACTTCCTTTTATGCGCATTTATTCTATTCACTTTCAAATTTTCACTTCAATTATTAACACTGCTTAATTTCACATTCCCTTATTTACCCACATTCACTTCTTTACATAGTAATTCCTTAATACTGTTATCACCTAAACATCATTCCATAGAATTTATTTACTTAAGTTCACTTAAAACATTTTATACAACTTAAGTCTATATGCATTTAAACTCAAATCCGATTTTCATATTTAAGACTTCATACTATACTATTTCCATTAATGAATTATAATATTCTATATTAGTTTATAAACATTTCATTTAACTCATCTCGTGTTTATTTCCACTTCATAATTTAAGTTTGTATCTATTTCCAATCAAATTCAATTTTCAATACCATTTAACTTAATTTATCGTCCAATTTCGATATAAAATTTTATAAACCATATCCCAAAGCATATTTAACTCATAACTAAATTAGTTAGTCCAGTTAGCCCATTCATTAATATATTTCAATCTCAAACAACTCCATTTTCAAAGATTATTTCATTTGACCTTAGGCTAAATTACCAAATTTCACTTTAACTTAATTCAAGTTAATTTCATTCCACAGTTCAATTTATTATTCACATCTAGCAATTTAACATTGTTTTAACTTGCTAATTTTGAAATTTTATAAGTTATCAAATTATTCTCATATTCCATAAAACATTTTAAATCAAAATCCCAAAGTTTAAACACTTTGTTCTAAGTATTTCAAACTATTTTTGAAATCATTTATATACACATAATCCCTTAGTATATCAAATTATTCTTTTGAATTTCAAAACAAAAACAAGTTTTCCAAAAGAAAACTTAATTGATAGCAATTTCTCTCTTGGAAACTCAAAAAAGAATGTCGACGATGTTGCAATCATCACTGAAATTATTTTTTAATGACCAAAGTGAGTTCATTACTTTTATTCCTTTTAAACCTATTTAAATATTTCTATTCAAAATATTTCCAAATAATACTATTATTATCCATAACTTTGAAGATCATTTTCAAAACCAACCAGATTTGAATTCCTAAATTTCCAGCTTTTAAATCCTTTATAGATCGTTTTTATAGACCATGTCATTTTATAAATCACATTATAGATCATATAGTTGTATAATCTCATCTTGGTTATATAAAGTCATTTTTAATTATTAATCTTGTATGCATTATAAAACTAAAAACTTTTATTCGATCACAATAACAATCAACAGATGATAATAGTATTACATTATCATTTTCTACCAATCAAGCACACCATATAATAATTACTGAAAAATTATTCCTTTATATATAAAATATAGTCCATGTAAAATTATTTCATTTACCCAGTTACAAAACAATATCATGTCAGGTTGCTCTATTCAAGTGTATAGAGATCCCTATCAATAACGTTAATTATTCGTATTGACCAAAACCTATAAGCCATTCAACTGACAAATCAACACAAAATAAAACAATTTTACGTCGCTAGCAAATGCACGCTCATATCTATTAATACACTCAAACTCATTCTAGGGTACTGCTAACCCTATACCCCATCAAAACAAAGGTTCTCTTTTAACCTTCGGCTCTAATACCAATCGTGATGACCCACATTTTGAAAGGTTTAAATCAATAATAATCCACACACGTTTAACTCAAACAATCCGGAATATCGATAAGCAATGGGGTTAATTAAGAAAAATTAGAAAAGAAGAATAAAACAAACACAGAATCTCACAGCGGAATGGTAAAATGTAATAATCAAATAAACAGTTCATGAAACTGTTTATATTATACATTTCATTATAATTTATACAATATTTGTCAGAGTTATATATTTAATAAATAAATAATGCAGCGAAACAACATGATGCAGGGAATTATAATAGTAATAACATACCAAATCTTCGTCTTCGTCCTCCAGAAAATGATCTTTGGTGCGCTAATATGCCTCTTGGCCCAGTCAAGCCATCCTGTTTTAGTCATTTCAAATTGGTACAAGTGCCAGGGTCTATCCATCATCATTCTCTTTCTTCGAATCCAGTAAACGATGCCAAATCCAACTACTTCATTATGAAGTCTCCTCTACATATGTATTTGTTAAAGTGGTTCCAATATTGACAGAGAGTATGCCAATAAGAGGCCCGGTTCTCTTTAATAACCAAACGTCGTTTTACACACCAGTTGGTACTTTTACAATTTGAAAACGATTCATACATGAGATCAAAATATCATATTCACTTCAAAATCAATTTCATGTCGAAATATCCTATTTACTTCAAAAATCATATTCAGTTCCATACGTCATTTCCACTTGAAATATCATTTCACTCCAATACCTCGATTTCATTTTCAAAATCGTCTCGATTTCAATTTAGATTATAACTTCATTTTAACCAAACTCACGTTTAAATCCATGATTTAAATATAAACATTCCTACTCTGACCAGTTTAAATTTTTAGAAAACAGTTTGAATAGTTTTAAAATAGTTTAAATAGTTAAAATAGTTTTGTAGAAAATAGTTTGGGCATTAAAATGGCTTATATAGTAAATAGCTTTGAAAATAAAATTAATTTGAATATTTAAAAAGGTATATTTAAATATTTATATTAAAATAATTTATTTGAAAATAATTTCAAAGTCAAACCGATTTAATTCCAAATTTCCCAATTCAAATCACGTTCAATTTCCATTTCCATTTAAATCGATTCTATTCTGATTTCAATTCGAATTAACTTCGATTCCAGTTTTAATTCAAATCAATTTCAATTTCAATTCAAAATTAATCCAATTTTGATTTCAATTCCCGCTAATTTCAATTCTATTCCAATTTTAATTAATTTCATTTCTATTCTCAATTTTAAACCATTTCGATTTATATAAATTCGAGTTCGATTTCTGAATATCGACTTAAATCAGTTAAATTAAATTTAACCTCAATATTTAATTTGAGATTCAGATCTTAGAAATAATTCAATTCCGAGCCCAAATTTTGAAATATCCATTTAAATTACTTTTACTTGTATTTATTTCAAGGTTCGACTAAGAGTTCAAATCTTTATAAAACAAATCAATTTTGAAATTCAAGTGGTTTCTCAATTATAACTTCAAAATTTCAAACTCGATTCTTCAAACAATTCCGACCAACAGGTTCATTTTTAACATTTCAAGCTCGAGTTAAAAAATGATTCCACTTCCATAAATTTGATTTTATTTCATAAAATCAAAATCATTTAAATAATTTCAAATTAAATTTTTTAAAATTATTTAGTTTAACCAATCCGTTGTCTGTATATAATTCTCTAGTTAGTTTCGGAGATGATGGTTATGATGAAAACAACCTTAGGACTTGTTATAGAATATAAATACTAATATTCTTGTCTAGATGTATATGTATATGCATGATATATATATATGTCGGTTCTAAGAATGAAGACTGTACAATACATAGATTCAAATCTGAGTATAGAGATTCAAGCCCGACGAATTCAAGATTGAAGAAATCAAGACTAAAGACTCATGGGTATCAAGATCATCAAGAGTTCAAGATATCAAGATAAGTAATAGAGTCTAGATTTATGTTAAAACTTCATAATAGCACTAAAATCTTTATTCAGATTTTAATTATTGAATGGAATCCACCTTCAGCCTTTAATAGTGGGATGGAACCCACGACCTTCTCTTGTGGAATGGAATCTAAAAAAAGTTCAAAATGATTTATTTTTAATTTTTTTCAAAACTATCTTTTTAAAAGTTATCACTCTAGGTTTAAATATTTTAGGCTTAACTATTTTTTAATTTCAAAATCATTTCTTATTTTTAAACTATCTCCTGATTTTAATGGGTTTAGCTTTAATCTCAAAATATTTATACGGGGCTTTTATTACTTTTATATTATAGATTATATATTTTTAAGATTACTTAATAAATCGCTTTTATAAGCTTAAACTATATTTAAAATGGTTTATAAAGATTAGAGTTTTGACAAGTTTTAGAATAGAAATCATTTTAAAGAAAAATTAATTTTCAAAATTCACATGGGCATGTTGACATCCCTAATCCCCCCATGTCGACATGGTAATTGTTGAATTCAAATATCAAATTTTCGAAAGAAGTTTCTATTCATCATAACCTTTCGCGAATGGACATGACCATTGTTCTTCTATAATACTAGTTGCTTTCAATGAATTTCAAGTTAGTTTTTCTTCATTTCTTCACTCCTTCTTCTCCACTCAAATATTCTCTTATATTTCAAATATTTTAACAAAACTCTGCCGAAATTCTAAGTGAATCAAACTCGATCATCTTCATTTTGATTTTCTTCCACTCTCTCTCGATGATCTCGGTGCTATTCAAAGTTATAGGATCATTTGTAATCAAAGATCGAAAGATCAAAGTGTATTGACTCTCTCCCTATCAAAGTATGATTGGAAACGGTGTGATTGTGGCCCTAAATCAATTGACTGTGTTGTAGCCCATAAATCAGTTAGGTCTTATAGCCTGGTTAAATCAAGATAGTTTACCCTGGACTCAGAGACAAGAAGGTGTATCTCATGGCCTTGAAATCAAGGTTGTAATATCCAATTATATTTGAAAAGCAATCTACACAAGAAATTTTGTGAGACTGGATGTAGGGTAACTCCGAACTAGTGTAGAATTCCGGTGTGTCCTTTTCTTTATAGCTTTTATTTAATATTTGCATATGTGTTTGATTCTGAGATTATTTCTGTGTTTGTGCATTGCATTTGTTTGGATTTAATTTGAAAGTATTTCTAAAAGATTCATAAAATTAATTAAACATTATTCACACCCTCTCTAGTGTTGATTCTGCCTTAAGATCCTTAATCAGCATTTCCTATATTTAGTATCAGAGCATTGGTTTTCAAAGCTATCATAATCTGAATTTTGAAAAAGTTTAAAATGAAATTTTTTGAAAATTCTGTTAACACTAGTTTAAAAGGTCCAAATCATCATTGTCTCACAAGTTTGCGTTGTTATTGTAGAAAATCAAGTTATCTATCGAATTGGTGTGTTTTGTAGGAACAGATGTGTTATATGGCTTTTGAAAAATCAACAGTCAATGGACAAATGGTGCAAATCAAGCAAAACAAATGGGTGCTTGATGGTGGATGTTCAAGACACATGACTGGTAATTTGTAGATACTGAATGACATAATTTATGAAGGTGGAGGAATGTTCAACTTCGGAGACAATTCAAATGGATATATGATTGGCAGTGGAATGTCAGTAATCCTAAAACTCCAACTATTGCTGAGTTCTGCTAGTTAGAAATCTAAAATACAATTTATTTAGCATAACTCAACTATGTGACAAGGGATATAAAGTTGAATTTGGAAAGGATAAGTGTCACATCGAAAAAAAGAAATCAGATATTATCTTTGGAGGAATTAGGAAGAAAAATATTTATATACGCAGTATGAAAATCTCAAATGATAATCTGTCCTTTGGCTAACACAAGTGGCCCTTGGATTTGGCATAAAAATTTTGGGCATTAGAATTTCAAACTCTTGCCTAGACTTTTAAAGTAAGACGTCTTCCTAAAATGGATTTTAAAGCAGATTGTAGATGTGATGTTTGTCAATTAGGAAAACTTGGGAAGAGTTCATTCAAATTGAAAGATATGATTTCAACTTCAAAACCTCTTGAGTTACTTCATTAAGATCAATTTGGTCCATTCAAATTCAGTCAATAAACCACAATAAATATGTATTTGTAATTGTGGATGATTATTCTAGATCTAAATGGACATTTTTTCTGAAACATAAAAGTGATGCTTTTGATTTATTTAAAACTTTTGCAAAAAGGATTCAAAATCAACTTTCTTTAAAAATCAAAACTATTCGTAGTGATCACAGTGGAGAATTTGAAATTGAAAATTTTGAAAATTTATATAATAAAAAAGGAATAACTCATAATTTTCCTTTTCCAAGAAATCCATAACAAAACGGAGTGGTAGAGCATAAAAATAGTACGATTCAAGAGTGTGCAAGAACTATGCTTTCAGATAGTAAATTACCAAGAAATTTTCGGGCTGAAGCAATCGCTGCAGCTTATTACATTTTGAATAGGATTTTAATTAGACCTCTAACCAATAAAAAACCATATGAACTTCTTTTCAATAAGAAACCAAAGGTATCTTATTTTAATTTTTTTGTATGTAATTGCTTTATTCTAAATACAAAGGACAATTTGGGTAAATTTGATCCTAAATCCGACAAAGGAATCTTTATCGGATATTTTAATACAAGTAAAGCATACAGAGTTTTTGATTTAAAAACTAACACCATTGAAAAAACAATGCATTATCTTTTGATGAAAATTTCAAAGATTTTGTTCAAATAAATGATGAAGATGATTTTGTTACTATAAATAATGAATCAAATGTAACAAATTATGAAACCGTTCATTCTAATAAAAGGATCAGGCTTTTAAAAGATTATCCTATAGAAAATATACTTGGAAATATAGAATCTGTTGCTAGAACTAGAAATCAACTAAACAAGATGAGTAACAGAGCTTTTATTTCAACTATTGAACTCAAAAATCCAAAGGAAGCATCATCTTATGATTCAAGGATTTTTTCTACGCAAGAAGAACTGAATCAGATCACGAGAAATAATGTATGGGAACTTGTTCCTAGACCCAAGGACAAAACTATAATAGGAACTAAATGGGTTTATAAAAATAAAATTAATGAACAAGATGAGGTCGTTAGAAATAAAGCTTGGTTACTCACGCAAGTTTATCGTCAAGAAGAAGGAATAGACTATGATGAAACTTTTTCACCCGTAGCAAGATTAGAAGCCATTAGAATTATACTTGCTTTTGCAGACCATAACAATTTCGAATTATTTCAAATGGATGTCAATAGTGCTTTTTAGATGGTTTTGTCTAAGAAGACGTTTATATTGAACAACCCTCACTTTTTGAAGATGAAAAGTTTCCAAATCAGTTTTACAAATTAAAGAAAGCTTTATATGGTTTGAAACAATCTAATAGAGCCTGGTATGTGTAACGACCCGATTTTTCGATGCCCGAAAATCGACATCAATACGTCCACTTTATTAAATGCCGAACAATCGAATGTTGGAAAAACGGACCGTTAGAGTTAATGAAGAAAGAGGCAGAAGAAGAATTAGAGATCGACATCAGAATCTCACAAACGCAATGGAACAACATATACTAGATAAATGACTAATCTTTAAACAATAGAACTATATCAGTTTATACATTACATCATCAGAGTACAACAAAATTCATAGCATACAACAGACAGTTATCATAACCTGTCTCACAAAACTGACTATGCAGTTAATCATACATAACGGAAAATTCATCAGATACGTGAGATACGTGTCGCCATCCAGTGCGTCTCTTGAGCTCCACGGCAATCCATCCAGAATCTATACTCTATAATACTCGGTCTGACCCGAGAATTAACGTTAAATAACACCCGAGTCAGTCTGGAAAACGAGAGTGAGAAAATACACTCAATTGGATTCTTTAAAGTTTTCAAAATCCTTTGAAATCAAAGGTATCTCGTAAGACCACACTACAAATAAACATGCCGGGTTTTTACCTTACGATAACCAAAACATTTTTATCAAATCCGTCTAATATTATAATAGTGTCTATAGAAAGTTAAATAGAATCTAGCTGAAATGCTTGCATCTCATGTTTCAGCACTAGTTGGGCACAATCAAAACCGTACAGGCGCTTATTAGAGATTGGATTCCATACAATGGCAGGGCTACTGGGGTACCACCATCACAATATGTGGTTTAGATCACTGTACTGAGGATCTACCCTGATCACCTGCTACACACGACTAGAGCTACCCCTTACTGGATAGTCCGAATAAGATCACCCCGTGGTTGGGATCAGCAACCACCCACAAAGATGAATAAAGGGACATCTAGACAGGGATGACCTTACCCTAATTGGTTGCTAGCCACTTAGCCTTGTGTGCACCTCCCTTGTTTTAGCCATTCCCAGTTGATGAGGCTAGAGGCTATGCATTATCTTTTTAGCACACATTCACTTAGCATGCTCATCATCCTCCTGACGATGTTCTGATAACATTCATCCATACAAGTCAATTCCAGGTCCGAACGGAACCTAAGGCACTATTCCTACTACATCCATTTTGGAATCACCCTTAGGATTAGTAGCAATTAGCCCTTGCACTTCACTGCTCCATCTTTGACTCCAAGCTCTTGTCTTCCTCACGAAAATGTTCAAACCGGATCGAAGTGGTTTTCGAGAAATTAATCTCGATCCTGATCTCTTCGAAACGATCAGCGCATTGCCAATATTTATAGTCGTTTCTTTAGCTATCAAGTAACATTCACAAACAACCATCAGACTTTAAATAATTTCCCAAATTATTTATTTCAAAAATATCTTCGCAAGATATTTTTCTACTCTTCAACCCTTTGAAAACAGTTTTCAAATCACTTTTCTCCCACGGATTACATTTTCAAATATTGTTTACTTCCACTGAAAATCACCAAGTCTACATACTTTATATTTTAAAATAATAAAATCACTTTGTCCAAAAATATATACACTTTAAAACACTTAAATAAAAATTACTTAAAACACTTTATTTAAAATAATAGTTATGAAATCTTATAATAATTTCTCATATAAAACTTAAGCCAAAACTAACTTTAAAATAAAAGTTATTCTATAAGGTATAAATATTTGAAATTTCTTTAAAAAGACATAATACTAATTTAACTTTAAAACCATTGCTACTGAAATAAATTTGAATAATATTTACTTCAAATCCCAAAAATAATTAAAAATAGTAAATTTGTCTACAACATACTTTTAGATAAAATTTTAAAACCTTAAACTTATACATAAAAATCTCCTTTGAGGACATACTTGGCTTTTCAGGAAAATACACTTTCCATTTCCAAACATTTAAAAATAAACCATTATTTATTTTTAAAACAAACTACCTATTCCTTCGTAAATTTCCACCGTGAATTTATACTTTCAAATATCCACTGATATCTTATTTCAATTTATAAACCTTGTTTATAAATTCCATAGTCTCGTCCTCCTTTAAAATCACAGTTTCAAAAAATTAATTAATTTTCAAATCGATTTCCAAAATTTACTCCACTTTAAATTAAATTTCTTATTTATCCAAATTATTTCAAAACCCATTAATTCCATATTCACTCCTTTATTTAGATATAAAATCTTATTTAAAAACCAAAATACTAATTCCATACTTTATTTCAAAATTCTCCTTTTATTTCCCCTAAACCATTTAATTCTTAAATTTTGAAATAATTCTTTGTACTTCAAATCAATTTTCCTTAAGTCCATACTTTTAAAATCCTTTAATCCATATTTATTCACAAACTCTATTTTTCCCATATTCCGGAATTATTGGTCAGAATTTAAAATCGAACTTTTATTCTTTTCAAATTCATTCTTTTAATTTGTTTAAAATTATTTTACTTAATATTTCTCTCTTTACCTCTTTCCAAAAACAAATCTTTTATATTTTTCATATCTTCCAATGCCCATAATATGTTCGGCAAAATCCATAGCATTCAGTAATTCCAAATTCCAATAATATCTATCATAGATAATCAATCAATCAAATATTATGAAAACAAATTTCAATATTTTGAGGAACCCAGTTGGATCCCTCCAACCTGTTTCCCTGCATCCATAGATGTTAGCACAAAATAAAAATACCAATCCCACTTCAAGGGGGATATCGCAATATGTAGGGTCATAAGCTATTATGCGGGAGGGCATAGGGTCTCATCCGTTATATAATGCGGGAAATCAATCACTCCAATATATATATATATATATATATATATATATATAACATATAACATCAAGCTGATAATAAATTATCAATTCAAGTAAACATTAATAATTTAAATTTAACTATTTAAATTAAAAGGTAATCCAAATGTGTGAGATTAACTCATCTTTATTTTATTTGCAACCCATTTCCATTCCAGCTTGATTTCTTCACGATTTTGACCTTATATAACAATTCACGATTTATTAACATTTGAAGTAACCACACATTTATTACCATTTAACAAATTTAATTTAGTAATAATTTAATTTAACTAATAATTCCCTTTTCAAAAAATCTTTTAGCGAGTATAATAAATCAAACAAATTAATCTCCATTATTTTAAAATTAAACTATTAAATGAAAATAGGTGTGTGTATATATATATAAATTTAAACTACATATACTAAGGAACAAGCCATATACATTTTAAAAAATCCACTTTTCATAAACTTCTATCTATATAAAATTATTTAGTATATGTTTAAAAACTGTTTTTTTTTCCAGTAAACACAACAGAACTTTGCTTTACTGTAAATAATTGTATATAAATATTTACACATATATAAATATAGAAAAATTCTCTTTTATACCTTACTGTAATATATTTTTCTCTGCATATACATACTTGTCTCTGAATATATATGTATAATTTTAGGAAAATTAAAATAAAAACAAAAGGTTACCTTACTAGCCCTTCAAAAGCACTCGCGAACAAGCCCACGACCTCTAAAGAGAGCTGCGACCCTCACCATGCTATCCACCAGCTCCTGCATCGTCGAACTCTTTCTTCGCTCCAAATCGACGCCTCAAACTCGATTCGCTTCCTTCGAAGCCACCCTCTCGTGTTCTCGTCGGCACGTTCATGACCCTCCCCCAAAACTCCAAGCGAGCCTTGCGCTTCTCAAATTGCATCGAGGGCTCTTGACCTCGCTCGATCCCTTAACACTACTGCCTGAGCATGAGCCATCGCGCGCGTGAGCGCCGAGATACCCCCCTCGATCGCCTCCTGCTTTGAATCAAACTCGACTTTGATTAGAAAGAGCAAAAAATTGAATATGAAAATTTAAATTCTCATTTAGGTTTTGCTTCATGGATTTGAAGAATGCTCGGAGACAATTTATGCTTGATTATGAACTGGGAAATAAAAAGAGGGAGGACGAAGAATAAAAAACTAAGAGAGCTCGACCATTTTTAATCTTCGAATAGCTACGAAAATTCCAATTGGCTCGAGTTCTTTCTTCTTTTATTATATTTTTTTTAAATGAACGCGTGTAAACTAGGAAGGACACGTGTAATAAATTTCCATATGTGTCTACAAAGGCTTTCCATAATATTTTTGTTCAATTACATTATTTATATTTAAATATAAATTCAAATTTAAATCATCTTCAATACGAAGCTTAAAATTTATACATCCTATCGAGGCATGTCGTCGAGCGTTTAAGGTTATACCTCTATTCTAAATGCAATGGTAAAAGTTTCGAGTCCTAACTCAATCGTATGGAGAAGATAGCTTTTTGAACCTTGTTATAATATTAAATTTCGATAAAGATTTCAGCGCATTTACCTATCATATGGCCACATGATAACCCCAAATGCTACCAAAATTGAAATTCGATAATAATACACTATTACGGATCCAATGGGACTAGTTTCATCAAAATCCAAGACTGTGCATCGGAAGGCTATTTTTAAATATAAATTTAAACAATATATTTGAAAACTAAACAAAACACTTTCAAACTCATATTTAAAACTTCTATTATCTCTAGTATTATAAATATAAATTTTCCAAGCCTTTGAAATAATTTTAACCTGCTTAAAAACCACGATTCGCTATTCTAACCAATTTCTAATTATTAAATTCAAAAATTAAATTGCCAAATTCATAGTGATATTTGAAATTCAAGTTAAACTAACTTCCAAATATTTAAAATCAATTAAATATTCTAATTTCAAATATCCAAAAATTCCAGATCGTCACATTTCTTCCCCTTTAAAAGAATTTCATCCCCAAAATTATTAGATAAGAGGATTGGTCCAATACCCGTTTACTATCTTCCCATAACCAAATAGTTTTCAAACAAATTCCCAAAACAATCTCTCTATTAAACACACACTATTACCCCTACTATCTTTCCAAACACACCCATCTATTACAAATAGTATTATTTCCTTGATAATTCAACTTGTAGTTTAAACCAACCTTTTGAACTTATCAAAAAAATTCAAACTTCCTAAATTTTCGAAAAATTTCGCCAGCGTCTCTTTTGCACGGCTAGATTGGTACAACTACGAAATGCCTCTACGGGCGTCCAAATTCCAAAAGAAGACAAAAGGCCAAGTGGCTAGATCAAAAAACCATCAAATTTCATATAGAAATTTAAATACAAACCTTTTGTTAGGCAATTCAATTTATCTTCTGAAAGCAAAAATCCCAATTTCCTTTCAAAACACCTATATATCCTACTTAGCAAGAATATCAAATCACAGAATCCAAAATCATTTTATTCATTCCTCTACAAAAGTTTCAACATTTGCTTTACTAAAGACCGTATGATGTACATGTACCATTCATACGCAATATCAAATTCGATCGCTCACTCGACCACGTAATTTCACTTTCGAATGAGTATCGTCTACGCGACTTCCTAGTGCGGACTTAGATCTGGTTTCTTGATTAGAAACTGTCATTCTCCTTGCATAGCCGTAAACTATGATAGAGAATTTCCAAAGTCAATCAAAAATCCATATTTAGAGTTCGCCGCTGAAAATCACGTGAAAAATCCCAACTCGGATTGATATGAATATCTTGAAATTTTATGCTTGAATCTGGATCAGATCCCTGTGCGGATAAATAATATACGTACATCCTACGTATTTACCTTAATTGATTATTAGTTATATCAATTTCCTTTTCTTTTATTTACATTTATTTTGATTTCCATCCACTTATTCACAATTATCCTTTCACACAACCTTATTAAACCTTCTATGACGACCTAGAATTTTGAATATTTGAAAATGAAATATTTTAATTGATTTTAAATATTTGAAATTTATTTTAGACTTGGATTCTAGATATAACTATGGATTTGGCAATTAAATTATTAAATTTAATTTATTTAAGATCGGTAAAAATTTGAATCTTCAATTTTTAGCTTGTTGAAAATATCTTGAAGGCTTGGAAAATTCATATTGATGATACTAAAAATAATGGAAGCTTCAAAATTGAGTTTGGAAATACTTTGTTCAGTGTTGAAATTTATATCGTTTAAATCGATATTTAAAAATAGTCTTCCGAAGCACGGTCTCGGATTTCGACAAAACCGGTTCAATTGGATCCATAATGTTGTATTATCATTTGATTTCAATTTTGCATTCGGAGTAGTCATGTGATAGTACGACATAAAAACACGCTGAAAATTATATCGAAATTCAATTAAATAACTGGTTTAAAAAGCTATCTTCTCCATACGATACAATTTGGACTCGAAACCTTTTCCATTGCATTTGGAATAGAGTTTTAACATTATAAATGCCTGGCGACATGAATCGATAGGAGATCGAGATTTTGAGTTGCGTAACTGTGACAGTTTGAATTTAAATTTCAAATTCAAATTTAAATGAGATTAATATTTTTTGTGATAGGACCCTGCATAAACACGTATAAAAAAATTCAAGCATGTGTCGTTCATGATTTAACATGCGTAAGAATATATATATATATATATATATATATATATATATATATATATAATATAACGCGACTGTAAGAAGAAAATATAAAGTAAAAGCCATATTTTTGTTCAAAAAACCTGAATGTATTCGAATAAATGGCGATGTCTTCCTCGTTCGATAATAATTGGAAGTCGCATGTTCATCCTC
This sequence comes from Allium cepa, assembly GCA_030765085.1. Taxonomy (NCBI): domain Eukaryota; kingdom Viridiplantae; phylum Streptophyta; class Magnoliopsida; order Asparagales; family Amaryllidaceae; genus Allium; species Allium cepa. Next base: position 310,385,765 of record CM060942.1, on the reverse strand, counting down.
TTGAAAATTTTCGATTCAAACGAAAATTCGATTTCGAGCCTTGCAAATTGAATCAAAATCGTGCAGATCCTTTTCGAAAAAATGATAAATGGAATCGAATCGCGAACCCAACTTCAGCAATTCGAATCGAGTTCGAACTCGATTTCTACTTTTCGTTCAGGCGTATCGCATGCTCAATCCCGACTCCGAAACGCGAGGAAATGGCGGCAGTCGCAATTTTGATGGCAGAAGTGGCACGCGCGTTCGATGATGTTGGAGCGGCTAGGGGTTGGTTTGTGAATGGCGATTCAAAGGCTCGCGTGCAAAGAGTGATGATGTTGGCTGTCACGATGGTCGACGAGGTGTTTTGGATATGATGAGCGGTAGGGCTTCGTGGCCGTGAATTCACGCAAGGCAGACGAGGCTGAAGGTATTCGAACTTCATTTTTTTCCTTTTCTCGATTTAATCATGTTTTGTAAATATATGTACAAAAAAATAAATAGATAGATAAGTGATTTACAGTCAAATTAAGTTTTTATTTAAAATAAAAAAAATGTTTGGTGGTTAATTTATTTTATTAATCTATTCAGTCATCTTAATTACTAAAAATAATTTAATAAAGGAAATTCATCTTTTAATTTAATATTAGTTAAATAAATTTGTTAAAAAGGAATTTTTTTAAAATTAAAAGTATTAGTTTAAAGTCAAAATTGTTAGTTAATTAAATTTTTTAAAGGAAATCGGGTTTAAGAAATATAATTATTAGTTTAAATTAAATAAATCTATTAAATGGAAATTTATTATTCGATTTATTTCGAATATTAATCAATTGTATAAATTACTTATACAAGGTCAAAAGACATGAAAACGAGTCAAGATGGATTGGAAATGGATTGCATGCATCGTCAATGGTGAGAACTTCTCACTCAATCGGATTTTCCGATTTAATTTTAAATAGTCAAATTTAAAATTGTTGATTGTGTGCTTGAATGATAAATTATTATCAGTTGCATTGGATTAGATCCTATGCGCCACATAATAACTGAGGATATTATATAAACCCTTGTACCACGATATACCATCTGGAAGTGGAATTGGTATTATATATGTATTTGGAGTGATTGATTTCACACATTATATAGCGGATGAGACCCTATGCACCGCATAATAGCGGATGATTTTATTTAATCCCATGACCGCGATATTCCACCTCGAAGTGGAATTGGTATTTAATTGTTGTGCTAACATCCGTGGATGCAGCAAAACATGTTGGAGAGATCCAATTGGATTCCTTAAATATTTGAATTTGTGTGTGGATTTATTTACAATCTGTGTATGATTATATTTGTGATTGAAATTATTGCTGGTTAGAGTTTAGCAGAAAATATTTTCGGTATCTCGATACCAGAAACAAATAAAATTGGATTTTTGAAATTCGAGTAGAAAATCTATAGTAAAATTTATTTTTGAGAATTGGATAAGTTTAAAAGAAGGAATTTAGAAGTATAAAAGTAGATTTCTGTAATCTTATCGAATTAATTCCAAAATATGGGAAAAAGATTTTAATAAATTGGTTTTGGGTAATATCGTTGAAGAAATTATTTAAAATTCGGATTTTAAATAGTTTGGAAGAGATAAAGGAATTTATTTTAAAAGGAAATGAATTTAGAAATCAATTTGGAATTTTATTTGGTGTTGAAATAAATTTAGAAATCAATTTGGAAAACTGATTTGGTGTTTGAATTAAATTTAGAAATAAATTTGGAATTTGATTTGGTGTTGAAATAAATTTAGAAATCAATTTGGAAATTGATTTGGTGTTTGAAATAAATTTAGAAATAAATTTGGAAAATCGATTTGGTGTTTGAAGTAAATTTAGAAATCAATTTGGAAAATTGATTTGGTGTTTGAAATAAATTTGAAATTTGATTTGGTGTTTGAAAATGGATATTTAGAAATAGATTTGAAAATCATATATTAGTGTATATTTGGAAATTTAAATTCATAATGGGAATTTATAAAGGAAAGGGAAATTTGTTTTAAAATAAATATTGGTTTATTTTTTTACCATGTGGAAATTTGCAGATTTGGAATGTAATTTAAAAATAAATCGAAAAGGATTTATAAATTAATTTAAATGAACCATTTGGAAATGGAAGTGTATTTTCCCTGGAAAGCCAAGTATGGTTTTCAAAGTAGTTATCAAATATAAATTAGAAGTTCTACAGTTGGTTTTAAAGAATATTTTGGAGAAATTATTTTCTTAAGTTATTTTAAAAATCTTTAAAGTAAAGATTTATTTAATTAATTTTAGAAGAGATTATTTAAAGATTTAATGGATATTTGATTTAGAAAATGGTTATTTAAATAGTTTACTCTATCTAATAATTTTATTTTAAAATTATTTTGGACTTAAGTTTAGATGAGATATTAGTATAATATTTTCATAACTAATATTTAAGCAAGTGTTTTAAAATAGTTTTGTATTAAATATTTCCAAGTATATATGTTTGGATAAGTAACCTAAATTGTTTTAAAGTATTTGAACTCGGCAGATTTTCAATGGAAATGAATAAATATTTGGAAATATAATCTATGTAAGGAAATGTGATTTGAAATTTGTTTTCAAAGGATTTAAATGTGAAAAGTGATTCGAAATATTTTTTCAAAATGTTGAAGTATTAAAAATTTATCTTGCGAAGATATTTTTTAAAAATAATTAGTTGGGGGAAAATTATTTAAATCTTGGTGATTGTTGTGAATATTGATTGATAGTTAAATAACCGACTATCAATATTGGCCATTAAATGGCATTTGAATTTCGATGCGATCGAGGGTCGGATTCCAAATGAATATTCGAAAACCACATCGAATCTTTGTGATGGATCTTTTGTTTAAAAGACCAAAGTGGAAATTTGTTGTGATTTGCTTGAAATCTAAATGTAACACTTATTTTTAAAAATAAGCGCTCGTTATTCAGATTAGCTGGGAGAGGACTTTGTGTCATAAAAACCATTCTGAATAATGATACGGTGAAATGAGATTGCATTTGAAGATGGTGTTGAAGACCGGGTATTTTCGAAAACGAAAGGATTACATGTCGAATGTCTCTAAACGGAGTTGTTCCGGCGTAAAGATTTTATCACCCTTTATGATGGGGATTCCAGACGTGATTAGTGAATATCTGGATTTGCAAGGGGATATTTGGAAGTGCCTTCGGATCCGTTCGACCTCGGAATGGACTTATAGATGTGTGTCTAATGTTACACTTTAAGATGTAAAGCTGGTTTCTATCAAATACATTTCTGTTGGTAGCGGAGAATTTATTCTCTTAGTTTAACACCCTTCTCTAAGACGTACGAGCTCAGAGGTTATGTAGTTGATGGTTACCAATGATACATTCCTAATTTGGTAATGTGGCATATGAAGTGCTGCTGATCATTTGTTGATCGAAGCATGGCTTTTGTGTAAAGCGTAGCTTTGTAGATGAGAATTGGTCGGACCTCACAACTCGAAAATGGTAAAAATAGGTAGGATGCAGCAAGACAATTTGGGGGTAGCGCCCTCAAGGTATGTCCATTTCCTTCTGGAAAAGGGTGGTAGTGGTTGTTGCTTTATGGTTGAGGATCCACAGATAAAGGTCGGTAACGACCGGGGATGGCATACTTGTGGTAGTTACCAAGTTACAGAGGTAACTCGTCCTTGTGTTGGCAGAGATCCGGTTAGGTTCTTGAGGTTTCCCTCTAGAGGCGTTCCCATGTGGCATAGGAAGTTCCTTAGCCTGACCATTTATTGGAAATCCAATCACCAATACGCGCCTTATACGGTTTTAGTTGTATAACCTGCCATTTACTTATGGTGGTGACCCACTGTTTAGATGGTAGCTATAGTAGGCATAGTACGAAATGTCTATGCTAGCTAATATTAATATTATACTTTCGAAATGTTTTCCACACTATGCACTAATGATAATAATTAAAAAGGATTTTGCGTATTAAGCATGTTTAACTATCATAAGGAGAAATCACCTCTAATTCTGCGTTTGCATCATGTATGTGGCGGGAGACCTTATGGTAGTTTCATTTTCCAAAAGCATAGCGGATTCCTTTTTATTTTCTTTGTGAAAATAACTGTTTTTAAGATCTCACACCAGTTCCATGACTGACTTGGAGTTTACGTTCCCTTTCTAAATTATGTGTGCCCATAATTTTCCATACGGGCAGCCTAGAGTCAGGTTATCAATTGTTCTGGAGCTAAGTCAAGAAGTTGTTGTGGAGATCTAGAGTTCAAGCTGGATGGCGAAGTGTATCACTTATACTATGTAGTGTTCGCTTCGTTTGGGTTGGTGCAAGTCAAAATTTTCATGTAAGCCAGTTGTAATAACTGCCAGTGTTGTATTGTGTCGTTGTTGTAAGAGCACGCAAATCCGTACCCCTGAGTAAACACTATTCTACATCAATTAACTCAAATGGAACAGAAATACGAACATTAGGGTTAAAGAAGAAGAGGTACAAGAAAGAAGAAACTAAACAATATCAGAATCTAACCGTCGCAGCGGAATAAAATATAATATATAATATCAGCTTTTTACGCAAATTGAAAGCTATATCTGTTTTATACAATATATCATCATAGTACCTCATACAAACAACATTAAACATTCAGACAACCTCAAACAATCACAGTAGCAGATATATATATACAAGTATGGATAATACGTCTCGGACTCCAGCTCCTCTTCTGCTCCATAGCATCCTGTCCTGAACATATAATACTCGGTCTGACCCGAGCATTATAATGAAATAACACCCGAGTCAGTCTGGAATACCAGCTGATAATAATGCATCCAAATTGATTATTAAAGTTTCAAAAATCCTTTTGAAAACAAAAGCATCTCGTAAGACCACGCCATAAATAAACATGTCGGTTTTTACCTTACGATAGCTAAAACACTTTTTATAGAAATCCTTTGATATTATAATAGGGTCTATATGCAAATACTTATAAAATAGCCAAAAATGTTACATGATTAAATTCCAGCTACTAGCCACAGAGTGGGTAATACAAACAAAATTCGTAAAATGCTCGTGGGGAGAATGGATTTCCAACAATGACCAGGCACTGGGGTACCAATTGTCACAGTACCTGGTCTAGATCAGTGTACCGAGGACCACGCCCGATCCCCTGCAACATAAGGCCCGGATTACCCCTTACTGGATAGTCCCGAGTAAGATCACCCCGCGGTTGGGATCAGCAACCACACCATTAAGCCGAAATAAAGGGACATCTAGACAGGAATGACCTTACCCGGAAATGTGTGCTGCCCACCAAGCCTTGCTGCATATCCCCTGATTTTCAGTCATTCTCGATTGATGAGGCTTGAGGCTAAACGTTACCTTTTAGATTGTTTCACTTAGAATGCCCATCGCCCACCTGACGATGTGCCGAAAGCATTCGTCCATACAAGTCCGTCCCGGGTTCGAATGGAACCAAACGCACTACTCCTACTACATTCATTTTGGAAATATCCTCAGGATTAGTAGCGACTACCCCTTGCACTTCACTGCTCCATCTTCGACTCCGAACACGTTTTTCCATGAAACGTACAAACCAAAACGAAGTAGTTTTCGAGAAATAAATCTCGATCCCGGTCTCTTCGAAAGGATCAATGCATTTGTCCAATATTGATAGTCGATGATTTAACTATCAACTAACATTCATAAGCATCCATCACATAATAAATAATTCCCACATTATTTATTTTCCTCAAAAATATCTTGCGAGATATAAATCCATTTCAAAATCCCGTTGAAATACTTTTCAAATCCAATTTTCTCATGGAATAGATTACCAAATCCTTATTTCCTCTGAAAACATCCAAGGACCAATATTTACGGTTTAAAATAATTTAAATACTTTATTCTTGAAAATACATCAAAAACATTCATATTAAAACTTCCTACATATCGATTTAAAAAATATATGTCCTTTAGAAATATCTTGAATAAAACTGCTTAATAAACTATTATCTTTAAAATGAAGTTAAGTCATACTAGATTTTAAAATAAGGCTATGAAATTCTATTACAAGTTTCAATAAAACTTTAATTGATTATCTTTAAAATAAAACCAATTATAAAGTATAAATGTTAATAATATCCTTTTAAATAAAAATGCTAATTACCTTTTAAAATAATTACTTCTATAATTACCTTGATAAATGTTCACTTTTAAATTTTTTATCACTTAAATGCTTTTCTTGAAACCATTCTTAATATAACATCAAACTTCTAACTTTTTAAAAATCAGCTTAAAAATGTACTTGGCCTTTCACGGAAATATCCTTCCATTTTAGAATAACCCAAAGAATTCTTTTTATCAATCCAACATGTTTTATCCCAATTAAATTTTACGTTCATCCCGTAAAATCCTTTCCATACTTTAAAAAATAGCTCCTTTTATTTTAAACACATTGCTATTTCCTGGAAATCACTTTCAATACGTTTAAAATATTTAGAATAAGCTCTAGAAATTATTTAATTGAAAATAATACTTAAGGAAATATATAGGGGTTTCCTAAGTATTTTAAATAAAATTTAACTTTTAAAATAAGGTTATTAAATCAAATATTCATATTAAAATTTCCTTTTGAAAACTTAATACTACTTTACCTTTTTTAAGAATAATTAAATACCATAATTACTTAATAAAATATTTGCTTTCACTTAAAAACATTTTAAAATAATATTTCTTTCTAAAATATTCTAAATATATTTAAACTGCAAATTTTATAATTTGAAAGCTTTCTTAAAAACAAAATAGAATTTCCAGGAGAAAGCACACTTCCCATTCTTAAAATAAATCTCGCTGTTATTTTTAACAATTCTCAATTCCATTTTTAAACCACAAATTCAAACACTTCCTATTTTCAACAATCACTTGAATTTAATTTCTTTTAATTTCTTTACTTGAGAATTTCCTTAATTTCTTTAAATCCAATTTATTTATTTATGTTTAAATTTCCCAGGTTGTATTCATCCAATCATAGTACAACACAATTAAATATCCAATATATCTATCACAGTAAATAAATAGAGCATAGTATAACAGGATCTAAAACAATTTTATCACAGTTGTAAACTCTGATGATGTAATGTAAAACTGATAAAGTTCTTCTTTTTATAAATATTCATTTATCTATTATATTTGTTCCGCTGCGAAATGTGATATTCTATTATTGTTTCTGTTTCTTCTTCTTTTACCCTAGCGGTTCGATTTTCCGGCATTCAATTGTGTGACATTTGATATAGTGGACGTGTCGATGTCGACTTTCGAAAGTCGAAAAATTGGGTCGTTACACCTTCATTCAAATATTAACTTAGTATACTTCTCCATTTCAAATTTACTTAAGAATTTCACCATCCATTTCTTCTTAAGTTGAATATAAATATTTTACACACTTAAATATTTATTTTCACTTCACTACTGAAGTTATATACTCATTTCCATTCAACTTTGCATTTTCAATTCCATTTGAATTCAATTTACCCTCCAATTTTAAATATCAAACTCTAATCACCTTATACCAAGCCATATTTAACTAACCAATTCTTTAATTAGTTCCACTTACTAATTTATTTATATCTCAACCACTTTTTATTTCCAAACCATTGTTACCTTTAGTCCACTTCGAACTAATTCTACACTTCACTTTACACAATTTAAATTAAGTACCATTCCAATATTCAATTTCAATTCATTTGCTTACCCACTTTAGTTAATTAGTTTACTTACTAATTTTATTTTCAATTTCAAATATGTTCAACTTACCAATTTTAATTAATCACTTCATTTAATTTCAAATCTCAAATAAAATTTATTTCCAAACTTTTATTTCTCTTGGTTTCTTCAAATAATTTTTCAACTTTACTTTACTTAACCTAACTCAAATTGAATTCCAATACTCAGTTTAATTTCCATTTACTTATAAATTTAGATCAATTTGTTTCATTTCCACATTTATTCCCAACTTAGTAAATTTTGTTCTAATGGCCATTTCATCTGCTTAGAATTTTTCTACAAATTTACTTTTATTTAATTTGATTCAGTTACATTCGAATCAAATTCAAAATTTAAACTCCTATAAGTTTTCCAACTTATTTATATTCCATTTGCTAACTTCTTTGAATTCTCTTCAATAAATTAACTTACCTTCCAACTTATTTTGTTTCCATACTTACTTTTATTTAACTCTTCTTCAAGTTAAATTTCATTCTAACAAATTTCAAATTTTATATGTTATCAACCTATTTTTAAATAAACTTCCAGAGTTTAAACCATTACTTAAACATTCGAAATCAATTTTGAAAACATATATATCCAATCAAACTATTCTTTTGCATTTTCAAAATCAAACCCAATTCCGTAAACAAACTCCAATCCAAAACATCCAGGTAGCAATCCGTCTCTTGGAAACTAAAAAATGAACATCGATGATGCTTCTATCATCACCGAAGTTATTTTACAGCGACCGAAGTGAGTTCAGTGCTTTTAGTCTTTTCAAAAACATTTCCAAATATTTTTAAATTCCAAACTTCACCAGATTTCAAATCCAATTCAACAATATTTCTCAAATATTATCACCATTATTCCTCCAAAACCTTTTAAAAATCATTTTCAAATTCAAAGGAATTTAATTTTCAAAATTTCCAATTCCAAATCCTTTCAATTCATATTCTTATATTACTCTGGAATTTTTATTTCATTTTCAATTAAATTCACATTTACAAATCCTATTTTGTTATATAAATTTATTCCTTAACCTTGGTTAAATTTCAATTCTTGTTCAATTTTCACTTAACCCAGATAATAATTTAATATTATCACTTTCTAGCAACCAATCAACCATATATAACCATAATAATTTTCGAAAAATTATTCCTTTTATATACAAAATTGATTTGGGTAAAATTATTTCATTTACCCTATTTTAAAATACTGTGGTTTATCTTGTTTAAGAGTTTAGGAACCATTATCGATGACGTGGCGTCCCACATATCGACCAGAATCCATAAACACTCAACCGATAAGTCGACGCAATATAAAAACAATTTTTATATTCACTAACAAATACGCGCTCATGTCTATTAATACACTCAAACTCATTCTAGAGTACTGTGGACTCTATTTTTATGAGTAATCCTTACTAGAGCCAAGGTTCTCGCTTAGCCTTCACCTTTGATACCAAGTGTAACGATTCGATTTTTTAAGGCCCGAAAATCGACATCAATACATCCACTATATTGAATGCCGAACAATCGAATGGTGGAAAAATGGACCGTTAGGGTTAAAGAAGAAAGAGGTAGAAGAAGAATTAGAAAGCAACATCAGAATCTCACAAATGCGGTGGAACAACATATAATAGATAAATGACTAATCTTTAAACAAAAAGAACTATATATGTTTATACATTACATCATAAGAGTACAACAAAATTTATAGCACACAACTAGACAGTTATCATAACCTGTCCTCTCAAAAATGACTATGCAGTTAATCATATACAGCGGAAAATTCATCAAATACATGAGATACATCTCCCCATCCAGCGTGTCTCCTGAGCTCCACAGCAATCCATCCAGAATCTGTACTCAATGATACTCGATCTGACACCGAGCATCATAGTTAAAATACCACCGTGTCAGTCTGGAAAACTAGAGTGAGAAAACACACTCAATTGGATTCTTTAAAGTTTTCAAAGTCCTTTGAAATCAAAGGTATCTCGTAAGACCACGCCACAAATAAACATGCCGGGTTTTTACCTTATAATAACCAAAACATTTTTATCAAATCCGTCTGATATCATAATAGTGTCTATAGAAAGTAAAATAGAATCTAGCTGAAGTGCTTGCATCTCATGTTTCAGCAATAGTTGGGCCACAATCAAAACCGTGCAGGTGCTTATTGGAGATTGGATTCCATACAATGGCAGGGCTACTTGGGTACCGCCATCATAGTACATGGTCTAGATCACCGTACCGAGGATCCACCCTGATCCCTACTAAACAAGACCGGAGCGACCCCTTATTGGATAGTCCGAAAAAGATCACTCCACGGTTGGGATCAACAACCGCCCACACAGCTGAATAAAAGGACATCTAGACAGGGATGACCTTACTCTAATTGGTTACTAGCCACTTAGCCTTGCATGCACCTCCCCTGTTTTAGCCATTCCGGTTGATGAGGCTCGAGACTATGCATTACCTTTTTAGCACACATTCACTTAGAATGCTCGTCGTCCTCTTGACGATGTTCTGATAGCATTCATCCACACAAGTCCATTCCAAGTCCGAACAGAACTGAAGGCAGTATTCCTACTGCATCCATTTTGGAATCACCCTCAGGATTAATAGCAATTAGGCCTTGCACTTCACTGCTCCATCTTCGACTCCAAGCTCTTGTCTTCCTCACGAAAACGTTGAAACCAAATCGATGTGGTTTTCGGAAAATTAATCCCAATCCCGGTCTCTTCGAAATGATCAGTGCATTGGCCAATATTGACAGTCGGTTCTTTAACTATCAAATAACATTCACAAACAACCATCAGATTTAAATAATTTCCCAAATTATTTATTTCAAAAATATCTTCGCAAGATATTTTTCTACACTTTAACCCTTTGAAAACAGTTTTCATATCACTTCTCTCTCGCGGAATATATTTTCAAATATTTTTTATTTCCCCAGAAATCACCAAGTCTAAATACTTTAGATTTTAAAATACTTTAAATCACTTTATCAAAAAAATATATACTTTAAAACACTTAAAATAAAACTACTTAAAACACTTTATTTAAAATACTAGTTATGAAATCTTATAATAATTTCTCATATAAAACTTAATCCAAAACTAACTTTAAAAAAAAGTTATTCTATAAGGTATAAATTTTAGAAAATTTCTTTAAAAAGACATAATACTAATTTAACTTTTTAAATCGTTGTGACCAAATAAATTTGAATAATATTTACTTTAAATACTAAAAACAATTAAAAATAGTTAATTTCTCTACAACATTCTTTTAAAACAAATTTTAAAACCTTAAACTTATACATAAAAATCTCCTTTGAAAATATACTTAGCTTTTCAGGAAAATAAACTTTCCATTTCCATACGTTTAAAAATAAACCATTATTTATTTTTAAAACAAATTACCTATTCCTATATAAATTCCCACCATGAATTTGTACATTCAAATATCCACTTATATCTTATTTCACTTTATAAACCTAGTTTATAAATTCTATAGTCTAGTCCTCATTTAAAATCACAGTTTCAAATACTCAACTAATTTTCAAATCGATTTCCATAATGTACTCCATTTTAAAATAAATTCCTTACTTATCCAAATTATTTCAAACCCATTAATTCCATATTCACTCCTTTATTTAGATTTAAAATCTTATTTAAAAATCGAAATATTAGTTCCATACTTTATTTCAAAATTCTCCTTTTATTTCTCCCAAATAATTTAATTCTTAAATTTTAAAATAATTATTTGTACTTCAAATCAATTTTGCTTAAGTCGATACTTTTAAAATCCTTTAATCCATATTTATTCACAAACTCCATTTTTCCGATATTCTGGAATTATTGGTCAGAATTTAAAATCAAACTTTTATACTTTTTCAAATTTAGTCTTTTAATTTATCTAAAATTATTTTACTTAATATTTCTCTCTTTACCTCTTTCCAAAAACAAATCTTTTATATTTTTCATATCTTCCAATACCCAAAATATGTTCAGCAAAATCCATAGCATTCAATAATTTCAAATTTCAATAATATCTATCACAGATAATCAATTATTCAAAGATTATGAAAGAAAATTTCAATATTTTAAGGAATCCAGTTGGTCCCTCCAACATGGTTCCCTGCATCCACAGATGTTAGCACTAAGTAAAAAAAAGCCAATCCCACTTTGAGGGGATAACACGGTATATAGGGTCATCAGCTATTATGCGGGGCGCATAGGGTCTCATTCGCTATATAATGTGGGAAATCAATCACTCCAATATATATATAACATATCCCATCCAAGCTGATAATAAATTATCAATTCAAGCAAACACCAATAATTTAAATTTTACTATTTAAATTAAAAAGGTAATCCAAATGAGTGAGATTAACTCACCTTATTTTATTTGCAACCCATTTCCATTCCGGCTTGATTTCTTCACGATTTTGACCTTGTATAACAATTCATGATTTATTAACATTTGAATTAACCACACAATTTATTACCATTTAACAAATTTAATTTACTAATAATTTAATTTAATTCAACTAATAATTCCCTTTTTAAAAAATATTTTAGTGACTATGATAAATCAAACAAATTAATCTCCATTATTTTAAAATTAAATTAGTAAATGAAAATAGGTATACATATATTTTTAAACTATATATACTAAGGAACAAGCTATATACATTTCAAAAAATCCACTTTTTATAAACTCCTATCTATATAAAATAATTTATACATATTTAAAAATGTTTTCTTCTGCCAGTAAACACAACATAACTTTGCTTTATTATAAATAATTGTATATAAATATTTACACATATATAAATTTAGAAAAATTCTCTTTTGAATCTTATTGTAATAATTTTTTTCTCTGCATATACATACTTATCTCTTAGTATATACGTATAATTTTAGGAAATTTAAAATAAAAAAAACGTTACCTCACTGGCCCTCCGACAACACTCACGAAAAAGCCCACGATCTTTGAAGAGAGCTTCGACCATCACCATGCTATCCACCAGCCCCTGCATCGCCGAACTCTTTCTTCGCTCCAAATCGAAGCCTCGAACTCGATTCGCTTCCTTCGAAGCCACCCTCTCCTGTTCCCATGGGCACGTTCGGACCTTCCCCTAAAAATCCAAGCGAACCTCGCGTGTCTCAAATCGCATCGAGGGCTCCTAACCTCCCCCGATCCCTTAACACTACTGCGTGAGCACGAGCCATCACGCGCGCGAGCACCGAGATCCCTCCTCCCCCTCTCGATTGCCTCCTGCTTTGTATCGAACTCGGCTTCGATTAGAGGGAGCAAAAAAACTGAATTTGAAAATTTAAATTCTCATTTAGGTTTTGCTTATGGATTTAAAGAAGGCTCGGAGACAATTTATGCTTGATTATGAACTGGGAAATACAAAGAGGGAGGGCAAAGAACAGAAAAATGAGAAAGATCGGCCATTTTTAATCTTCGAATAGCTATGAAAATTCCAGCTTTTTATAAGGTTATACCCCTGTTCTGAATGCAATGGAAAAAGTTTCGAGTCCTAACTCGATCGTATGGAGAAGATAGCTTTTTGAACCCAGTTATTATATTAAATTTTCGATAAAGATTTCAACATGTTTACCTATCGTATGGCCGCACGATAATTCCAAATTCTACGAAAATTGAAATCCGATAATAATACACTATTACGGATCCGATGGAAGTGGTTTCGTTGAAATCTGAGACTGTGCCTCGGAAGGCTGTTTTTAAATATTAATTTAAACAATATATTTTAAAACTGAACAAAACGCTTTCAAACTCATATTAAAACTTATATTATCTCCAGTATTATAAATATAAATTTTCCAAGCCTTTGAAATATTTTTAACCAGCTTAAAAACCAAGATTCACTATTTTAACCAAATTTCAATTATTAAATTCAAAAACTTAATAGCTAAATTCATAGTGATATTTGAAATTCAAGTTAAACTAACTTCCAAATATTTAAAATCAATTAAATATTCTAATTTCAAATATCCAGAAATTCTGGGTCGTCACAGTATGATAGACTAAGATCATACTTATTACAATCAATTTTGAAATTGGTAAAGTAGACAATACTCTTTTTATTAAAAGCAACAAAAATGATATCCCATCAGTGTAGGTTTATGTAGATGGTATAATTTTTGGATCAACAAACAATGGAATGAATATAAAAAATTCTAAAATAATGACAAAAGAGTTTGAGATGAGTCATATGATTGAACTTACATTCTTTTTAGGATTGCAAATAAATAAATTAGACAGTGGTATTTTCATTAGTCAGGAATAGTATGCTAGGGATCTTGTTAGTAAGTTTGGTATGACCACTGCAAGTGGAAAATCCACTCTCCTATGGCAACCAATGAAGCCTTAAATAAAGAAGGCATGTCAGAAAATGTTGATCAAGAACTATATAGGGGAATGATTGGGTCGGTACTCTATATAACTGCGAGTAGGCCTAATATCATGCACAGTGTCTGTCTCTGTGAAAGATGCCAACCTCAACTTAAAGAGACACGTTTAAAAACTATTAAATGTATCTTAAGGTAATTTAAACACACTTTAGACTATGGCCTATTTTACCCTAATAATGATTCATTTGATTTAATCTCTTATTGTGATGCTGACTATGCTGGTTGTAAATCAGGCGGAAAAGGTATAAATGGAACTTGTCACTTTTTAGGACATTCTCTGGTTTCCTGGTTTAGTAAAAAGCATAATACTGTCTCGCAATCAACAACTGAAGAAGAATATATCTCTACTGCTTTGGCTTGTTCTTAAATTATCTATATGCGACAGACCCTAAAGAATTTTGGATTAAATATTTCAATGTCACCAATTTATTGTGACGGTACAAGCACAATAAATTTATCCAAAAATCCTACTCACCATGCCAGAACCAAACATATATTGATATCAGACATCATTTTCTCAAAGAAAATATAAGTAAAAGGACTATTTCTCTTGAATTTATCAACACAATGAATCAAATAGCTGATATTCTGACCAAACTCTTGAATCAAGCAATCTTTATTAAATTAAGAAAAGAACTAGATATTTGTTCCATAACTGAGATGTAGAATATAAATATAGTAACATATATATTTAAATAAGTATAGAAAAATAAAATTGTCAAAATTTTCATAAGGATGTCAACATGCCCCTACCTACCATGTCGGCATACAAGGGTAAAATTTGAAATTTGATTTTCCTGCTAAAATAAGTTTGGTGGTTATATAAACCACAATATTTTGAATTCTTCTGTCTTCTCTCTTCTTTTTATCTGTAATAAACTTGTGAAAATATAAAATAATGGTCTCCCCTTGTAAATCAAATCAAAATGCAACATTTTTCTTCCCTTCTCCTAATTCTGGTCTATTTCAACGAACTACATTGGCTCGAGCGATAAAGATCGAGGAAACTATAAAGGATTCCCTGCAAATGTTGACTGAATTACAAGCCATGCAAGTAAAGATGGAAAAGGAACAGGAGAAACAAAGAAACATCCTTAGAAAATTGCAAAATTTTCTAATGGATAATCATGCAGATCCTATCATGATTTAAGATGATTCCTCTAACATACATATTCATAATCCATTAGAGGATGACGAAGAAGAAGAAGAAGAGGATGAAGTGCAAATGGACGAGGACGATAAAGTGATTTGCATGGAGAAGTCTATTTTGACAAAGATGGTAATTTGGTTGAATAACTTGGAACCTTTGTCTACATTACCCTAATTTTTCGATTCACAAGTTATCAATTGTCAAGGACTCTCATTAGATTTATATTTTCGTTTATTATACTCGTTATTAGCTCATAATATTAGTTTAAGGGGGGGTTATGTAGTTTAGGCTCAGTTTTTGTTGATGACAAAGGTGATGAATTATAAAATAAGGATAGTTAGGCTGTTATATAGGCTTAGATTACGGGGAAATTTTTGGAATAAGGGGGAGCCGGAGTAGAATTAGAAGTTTGGTTGAGTATATTTTATAAACATAGGTTGTCATCATCAAAAGGGGGGAGATTGTTAGTTCCTGAGGTGATGGTTTTGATGACAACAGCTTTAGGACTTGTTACAAAAATATAAATACTAATATTCTAGTCTAGAAATATAAGTATATACATGACATATATATATATATATATGTAGGTTCTAAGAATGAAGACTGTACGGTATAAAGATTCAAGACTGAGTATAAATACTCAAGACTGAGTATAGAGATTCAAGACTGACGAATTCAAGATTGAAGAAATCAAGTCTAAAAACCCATGTATCAAGATCATCAAGAGTTCAAGATATCAAGATAAGTGTTAGAGTCTAGATTTATGTTAAAACTTCATAATAGCACTAAAATCTTTATTCAGATTTTAATTATCGAATGGAATCCACCTTCTCACTTTAATAGTGGGATGGAACCCATGACCACTTTAGTGGGATTGAACCCACGACCTTCTCTAGTGGAATCGAATCCACAAAATTTTCAAAATGATTTATTTTTAATTTTTTTCAAAACTATCTTTTTAAAAGTTATCTCTCTAGGTTTAAATATTTTAGCCTTACCTATTTTTTAATTTCAAAATTATTTCTTATTTTTAAACTATCTCCTGGTTTTAAAGGTTTTGGCTTTAATCTCAAAATATTTATGCTGAGCTTTTATTACTTTTATGTTATAGATTATGTATTTTTAAGATTACTTTATAATTCTCTTTTATAAGTTCAAACTATATTCAAAATGGTTTACAAAGACTAAAAATTGTTTTGACAAGTATTAGAATAGAAATCATTTTAAAGCAAAGTTAATTTTCAAAATTCACATAGGCACGTCGACATCCCTCATTCTCCCATGTCGACATGGTAACCATAGAATTCAAATTTCAAATTTTCAAAAGAAGTTTCTATTCATCATAACCTTTCACAAATGAACATGACCGTTGTTCTCCTATAAATACCAGTTGTTTTCAACGAATTTCAAGTTAGTTTTTCTTCATTCCTTCACTCCTTCATCTCCACTCAAATATTCTCTTATATGTCAAATACTTTAACAAAACTCGGCTGAAATTCTTAGTGAATCAAACTCAACCATCTCTATTTTGATTTACTTCCACTTTCTCTCAATGACCTCAGTGCTATTCAAAGTTATAGGATCATTTGTAATCAAAGATCGAAAGATCAAAGTGTATTGAGTCTCTCTCTATCAAAGTATGATTGGAAACGGTGTGATTGTGGCCTGTAAATCAATTGGGTGTGGTTGTAGTCCATAAATAAATAAGGTGATCTTGTAGCCTGGTTAAATCAAGAGAGTTTGC
Organism: Allium cepa; assembly: GCA_030765085.1. Lineage (NCBI taxonomy): Eukaryota > Viridiplantae > Streptophyta > Magnoliopsida > Asparagales > Amaryllidaceae > Allium > Allium cepa. Next base: position 310,368,659 of record CM060942.1, on the reverse strand, counting down.
CTCGGACTCAGAGACAGGAGAGTGTATCTCGTGGCCTTGAAATCGAGGTTGTGATATCAAAAAGAAATATGCACAAGAAATTGTGTGGGATTGGATGTAGGGTAACTTTGAACCAGTATAAAATCCCAGTGTGTTCTTTTCTTTACTGGTTTTATTTAGTATTTTCATCTGTGTTTGATTCTGTGATTGTTTCCTTGTTTTTGAATTGCATCTGTTTAGATTTAGTTTGAAAAGACTTCAAAAAGATTCATAAAATTAACTAAACACTATTCACCTTCCCTCTAGTGTCAATTCTGTCTCAAGATCTGTAATCTGCATTTCCTACATGGCCAAGTGAATCCATAATTTCAATTTAATTTCAGCGATGGACATATATATATATATATATATATATATATATATATATCTCATTTCAATTCAAAATAAATGTCATAGTTATATATCATTTCATCCTATTTCTTAAATTGTTGGAAATAATTCGATTTACAGTTTTATATTTTGTAAATAATATACAGGATGATTGAAAGATGCTATGTGGTAGGATCGTATAATATGGAATAGTGGAATGGTCTAGGTAGATTGTAATAAGCAGTAAGCAAATTAGACACCAAGACTTTATACTGGTTCGGACCTCTTGTCCTACGTCCAGCCCTAAGCTTCTCTTAGGAATTCAACTAACCAACAACCCTCACTTAACCCAGAGGAATAGGTTTAAAACTTACACGAACAACCAAATGGGATTTCTTGCCTCAACTACCAATGAGAACTTCAACTAAATACAAAGAGTATTTCTGACTTGTTGTGTTCTTGATAACACTAATGAGTCTAATTGAGTACAAATTTCCTATAATCTTATCCTCAAGAATATGAAATGTGTTTACGAAGATTTAGGAAATATAAATTGCTATGAATCAAAAGAGTATTTAAGATAAATCAGAGATTCAAGCAATTGAAGTGGTTTGTGATTTCTTTTGAAAACTTAAGAAATCTGAAAATATGATCAAGATAATAGAGAGATTAAAGCAATTAGAATTCGTAATTTGCAAATGATAGAAACATATATTTATAGGTGTAGAAGAGGTGTATCTATTTGCAAAAGGTTCAGGCAAGAGATGCATCCATCACCATTGGAGAATGGTTGCAACTTTTGGGAAGAAGAAGGTGTCCCTTCATCAAAAATTCGCAGGTTCAAATTCAGTCGACTGAACAGAGAATTTCAGTCGATTGAAACTATGCATGTTGTATTTGTGTAACAGGTTCAGTCGACTGAAATGTCCTGCTCAGTTGACTGAACTGATAATTTATGCACAGTGAACACTTTAACTAAAATATGAAGTTGTGTAAAGTTTTTTTGTGTTTGTGTAAGCTTCTTGAGGATAGATTTTAACAATAAAACTAAGACTAAGACTTATATATAATAATTACTCAGTATATCCTTGATCTTCATAGTCCTTCCTTTAGCTTTGCACATATCTATTCCTTTTTGTTGAAGCACATTGTCATTGATCAAAATATAGTGTATCAACATTCTCCCCCTATTTGATTGATGACAATACCTATTATCTTCCTCCCCTGAATATATGCAGTATCTTTCCTACAAAACAAAGTTAGTGACATAGACTTTTCTCCCCCTTTGTCATCGACAAAAAGGAAGTAATAATTTGTAGAAGTATATAATTGTTAAACAAAGTAACCACATTTATACATAACCATAGTGTACATTATACAAACCATAGAGTCTCACGAATAAAAGAAGGCTATTTATACAAGCCTTTTTAGAAGTTTGAAGATTAATAAAAAGTTCCAGAAATCAAACCATCAAGATGATCAAGGATCTCTGTCCCAATCATAAGACCCTTCACGTCCTCCCTATGGTTCACAAATAATAGGGCCACCGGTTGGTTGTCTAAAAGCTCTCCCTCCTTGATCACCACTGTTGCCACTAGTGCTGCTGCTTGGATTCTCCTCGGAAGATGTCCACGTGAATGTTGGAGCTGGGCGCTTGTCGTGTGAGGTAGAAGTAGAAGTGGTGCTGGTGCATGAAATGACATCCCAAAGTTTGTTGAAGAACCCTTTAACCCTATCAAGTTTGTGATCAACCTTTTTTAGACGAGTATCAAGGATTTGTTGATTCCTTGATATAATTCCTAATGATTGATTTGTAGTGAAATCAGGTTGAACAAGACGGATTTCATCATCTTGATCAAGAGGTTCTCGTGGTGGAGCTTGAGGTTGAGGTTGAGGTTCTTGTTGATGTGCTTCCCATTCGTCTAGAGACATGATACGAGGGGGCCTTACCAGTAGTTGTATGAGACTTATAGTACGATGGTTGATTTGATGAACCATCGTATTTTCTGAGTTGGGTAGCGGCGTATCAACGTCTAGGAGAAGTCGCATTATGTACTCGCCAAAATATATCGTTCACATTTTCCCATTGTTGAATGAAAGAAATTCATCAAGTATCAATTGCACCCAATTGAATTTAATATTTCCCTATATAGCATATAGTGCCCGGTAGTTATTCAGATACACTATTTCATAGGAGCCGGTGCGTGGGGTTATGGTCCTCATAAGGGCTTTGTATATAAGCCTTGCTCTTGGTCTTAACGAAGTGGATTTGATATCTCGATTATTGATATCATCTTCTAAAAATTGATGATTTATATTGTCACGAATATGAGGATTGAAATCTATTTCCTCAAGCTTTCTACCAATGTTTGGGATCCTAGAATGTGAGCAATGCGATCAAGTGAAAACCATACTTTTTTCCCGCATACCATACTCTAAACACTGTCATTCGGATTTCGTGGAGTTTGGTGTCTGAGGTTGAGGTTGGCATAGAATAATTTGACCATAATATGGTTGATGGTATGGTCATTACGATTAATATCTAGAAGCGATGTCAAGTTGGCTTGGTCTGTCAAAGCTTGAACATTGTAGGTTTGATGACCTTGGAAATCAACAAAAAAAGAGCGCTCGAAGATCCTTGATTTATTCATCTTGTTCCATCGCGTGACCGTAACTCCATTGTAAAGCCATTGAGCGATTTGAGCATCAATTGGCTCGGAGGAGGTTGAGGTTGAAGCTCTAGAGCGCTTAGGAGGCATAATTGTTAAAATTTTGAGAAAGAATTTGAGAAAAAAAAATTAAAAATTTAGGGTCTAGGGTTTGCTTAGAAATGGGGAAGATGAAGTTTGGATACGGTGAAAAATAAAAGTAAAAGTGAAAGAGATGGATAAGTAGGTAAAAAAACTGTGTAAAATTGCATTCAGTCGATTGAAATTGTCTGTTCAGTCGGCTGAACTAGAGGCCGAAACTTTTCTGGCTAAAATTCAGTCGACTGAACAGAGTTTTTCAGTCGGCTGGACTGTTGGCTGAAAGTTGCTGTAATATTTTTAGTTGACTGAGCAGAATTATTCAGTCGACTGAATTTTGCATTTTTGGTTTTTCTTGACTTTTTGAATGCATATGATTTATTTAATGAAATAATTACAATTATATATTAATATTATGATACTATATCATTATTTTGACCACAAAACCATCATATCTTGGGGGATATAGTCTTGGGGGATGGAGTCTTCTTCTTTGGTGTTTTATATCCTTCATTCGCCATATAGTTTTGTCCCATGAATTTGGATTGTATTGAGATCTTTGAGGCAAGACCCAAGGATTTATTGGATCGTTTGATGTACGATACGACGAAGATGGATCAAACGGATTAACTGGTCATGGTAAAGGTTCACTCACATCCTTTTTCTTTGAGCTACAAAACTTCAAACCAATTTGTTCAAGAAAGCTTAAGCGTTTGGCCGTTACTTTCCATTCAAAATACAATTCTCGTTGAAGGTCGATTTGCTGTTGTTGATAATGATGAATTTCATCGATCTTTTTCTTTGTATCGGGAGAAATAAATAGCGAACGTTTGGCCTTCTTGGAATCCGGTGTATATTCGGTTTGATAATTTTCCCATTTATAAACAGGCTCGTGTGTTGGCGTTGGCGTAGGAAGTTGAGGTGAATCAACTGAGCTATCGGTTGAAAAAGTTATGATGATGGGAGAGTTTGGTTTGTTGGAAGACATTTTTCTACAAAGATTGATCCCTTTTTTTGAAAAAGAATTTGTATTTTGTTTAAAAAAAATTAACATGTATATATAGGTTTAGAGTTGTAAAAAATGTGGTGTAAAATCATTAAGGATTTAGAACCAGAAAGTGAATTAATGGTTAATAATTTTCTTTGAAATGGATGGCTATGTTTTAGTGTATGAAATATTAGCTAATTCAAATGTATAAATTAAAAACCCATACTTATGTAAACTAAATTCATGTCTAACTTTTAGATGAAGTGAATTAAAGTATGAGATATGTTACTCATGTATTAGGTTCCTTACCATTATAATTCTTGTTATTAAATATCTTTGAAAGATATTATTCCTAATTCTCGTCGTAATTTTATAAATGAGTTTTCTAGTAATGGTTTAGAAAATGTACCAGCAATTTGATTTTCGGTAGAAATATATTGTAAATTGATAATTCCTTTTTCTATATTGTCATGTATTATCACAATATATTATAGAGTTTGTTAAATCTATATTAAAATCTTTAAGTGTTTATTGCATATATATGACTTGAGTACTAGCTAAGGCGGCAGATATATATTCCGCTTCACGAGTTGAAAGCGAGACACAATTTTGTTTCTTACTAAACCAAGATACAAGTGATTTTCCAATGAAATGGCATGTACCACTTGTAATTTTTCTATCTATTCGAGATCCACCAAAATCAGCATCATTAGATGAAACTAACTCGAATGGACAATCTTTTGGATAGAAAAGACCAAAGTCCTTAGTATTATTAAGATATCGCATAATTTATTTTACGGCTCTTAAATGTGATTCTTTTGGATTAGCTTGAAAACGTGCACATAAACATACACTCATCATTATGTTTGGTTTACTAGCGGTTAAGTAAAGTAAAGATCCTATCATGCTTCTAAACAACTTTTGGTCTACACTTTTTCCATTTTCATCTCGATCGAGATGAGTTGTGGTACTCGTAAGGGTAGGTTTACCAGAAGTGTTTTTGCCATTCCAAAACGTTAATTGTATTAGCACAATATTTTTCTTGGTTTAAGAAAATTCCATTCGTTAATTGTTTAATTTGAAGTCCGAGAAAATAAGATAATTCTCCCATATGTGACATTTCAAACTCCTTAGTCATTATATTTGAAAATTCTTTACACAATTTTTCATTAGTTGAACCAAATATAATGCCATCTACATATATTTGAATTTTCAAAATGTCTTTAGTAGTGATTTTAATTAATAAAGTTTGATCTACTTTTCCGATTTGAAATCCCGAGTCTAGTAGATAGCTCTTAAGTCTCTCATACCAAGCACGAGGTGCTTATTTAAGACCATATAAGGCTTTCTTTAATTTATATACATGATCCGGATATTTTTCATAAGTGAATAAAGGGGTTGTTCTACATATACATTTTCTTTTATAAAACCATTTAAAAAGGCACTTTTAACATCCATTTGATAAAGTTTAAACTTGTGAAAACAAGCATAGGCTAATAAAATACGTATTGCTTCAAGTCTTGCAACTAGAGCAAATGTTTCTTCAAAGTCGATACCTTCCTCTTGATTATATCCTTGTGCTACTAGTCTAGCTTTATTTCTAGTTATATTTTCTTGTTCATCTACTTTATTTTTGTAAACCCATTTTGTCCTATGACTGACTGATTATTAGGACGAGGAACTAATTCCCAAACACCGTTACGTTCAAATTGATTTAATTCTTCTTGCACGGCAACAATCCAGTAGTCGTTTGTTGATGCTTCTTTAGGATTTTTAGGTTCTATTGTTGAAATAAAGGCAACATGTCCCATTTGGTTTAGTTGACTTCTTGTTTGAACTTGTGAGTCAATCTCTCCAATTACATTTTGTGTAGGATGGTCTCGTAGAATTCTAGGAGGAGATCTAATTTGATTGTTATTGATTTGATTAATATTTTCATTATTTTCAGAACTTATATTTTCTGTGTTGGATATAATTTCTTCATCATCTTTGATGATTGTATTTTTATTAAAGTTTTCATCAAAAGATACATGCAAAGTTTCTTCTATTACATTTGTTCGTTTATTAAAAACATGATATGCCTTACTTCGTTCTGAGTAACCTACAAAAATACCATGGTCAGCTTTTGGATCAAATTTTCCAAGTTGGTCTTTTATGTTGAGAATAAAATATTTTGACCCAAAGATTTTTAAGTACGAAGTATTAGGTTTTCTTCCATAGAAAAGTTCATATGACGTGTTTTTAGTTAAAGGTCGTGTGGAAATACGATTTAATACATAGCACGCAGTTGCTACAGCTTCTGCCCACAAATGCTGTGGTAATGTACTTCCATTTAATAACGTTCTTGCGCATTCTTGAAGAGTTCTATTTTTCCTTTCTACAGCTCCATTTTGTTGTGGAGTTCTAGGAAATGAAAAATTATGATTTTTTCCTTTCTTTTTACAAAATAACTCAAAAGATTCATTTTCAAATTCGCCTCCATGATCACTCCTTATATTTTTGACTTTTAAATTCTTAATATTTTGGATTGCTTTAACAAAAATTTTGAAATATTCAAACGTATCACTTTTTTTTCTTCATAAAAATCGTCCATGTATATCTTGAGAAATCATCATCTATTACAAAAACATATTGATTATGGTTAATAGATTGAACCTGTGTTGGTCCAAATAAATCCATATGTAATAATTCTAATGGTTGTAAAGTTGAAATGACTTTCTTAGATTTAAAAGATGATTTAGTTAATTTTCCTAGTTGACAATCATCGCAAATATTATTTATTTTAAAATTTATTTTTGGTAAGCCTTTGATTAATTCATTTTTTGAAAGTTTTTGAATAGTTTTAAAATTATTATGACAAAATCTTTTGTGCAATAACCAAGGATCATTATCTTTGACCATTAAACACATATCTTTGTTATTATCAATTTTCATGTTTAAAACATAAATATTTCTATCTCTCTTTCCTTCAAAAATAAGATTTTGATTTTAATCAAAAATACAACATTTATTTCCAAAAAAAGTATTTTAAAACCTTTGTCGCATAGTTGACTTATGCTTAATAAATTATGTTTTAAGTTTTTAACTAAAGAAACATTTGTAATAATGGGTAAATTTGATGTACCGTAGTTGCACACATCTCCTTTGCCAATGATGAAATCTTTTGAGTTATCTCCGAAGGTAACAGAGCCGCCATCAAAGTATGAAATATTTGTAAGCATTTCTTTGTCTCCGATCATGTGTTTTGAGCAACCACTATCCAAAATACATTTTCTTTTCTTGAGTGGGACCTGTAAAAAATATTAATAAATACATTGGTACCCACCTTTTAATAGGGTCCTAAGAGTTAGATCTTAGAAAGCCAAACCCAAGTGGGTTTAGTATCCCTTTTATAAATATAATTTTTATTGTTATGGACAGTATTCATAAATATTTTAACATATTTGTTTCTAATTAAATTATTGTTAATCTTTGGAATCCAAATTTTAATTATCTTAGTTTCTACTTTTGTTTTAGTAGGTGCTCTTAATGATATATTATGTTTTGAATCATTATTTCTCTTAGTATTTTTCTTTTGAGGAATTTTTTACTCTTTTTATATCCTAATCCATGTTTATTTGAGGAAGATTGAGAATTTTCTAAAATCGTAGATAAATTTTCTCTTCCTTTGTTAAAATAAGAAATATTTTTAGTAATGTTGTCTAATTTAATTTAAAGACTAGTATTTTCTAATTCAACTTGCTTTATTTTATTTTTTAAACTGTGATTTTCAGAAATAATTTCATCATTTTTTTCTTTTTGAGTTTTAATTTCATGACTCAAAAGTAAAAGTTGACTATCTGAGTTTGGGAGAGATTCTTGAACTTTTTCAAGTTCTTCTTCCAAAATTTTTTTTTCATCTTTTAACATATCTCTTTCAAATTCAGCTTTGTTCTGATTTTCACGTATCTCTTTTAGTTTCTTTTTGAGAATCTTTATAGTATTTAAAAATTCAGTGTGTACTTCTATTAAATCATCATAAGATAAATCACTAGCCTTAGATTCTTGAGCCACGAAACATACATTTGCTTGCTCATTGTCGCTATCACTATCATTTTCAGATGAAGATGAATCTGAATCGTCCCATGTTACAGAAAATGCCTTCTTTTTGAATTTATCCTTCTTGTTTTTGTTGTTGAAGCATTTCTGATTTTCCTTCTTTTGTTCTGGACAATCCTTGTGCATGTGTCCTTTCTTGTGACAATTGAAGCATTCTATATTTGCGGATGAAGATTTGTTTAAGAAATTCTTTTTGAAACCGTTTTTTTTTTCTTTTCTATATTTTAAGAATTTCTTGAATTTTTAGCAATAAATGCTAGATCCTCATCTTCAGATTCCGATTCTTTCTTTTCTGCGTGAAAAGCCACATTTTTTCTTTCCTGTGCTTGATCTTTCTTATCTTGCATGTTAACTTAATAAGACATAAGATTTCCAATTCATCCTTCTGGTTTCATTGTAGATAGATCGTTTGCTTCCTCGATTGCTAAGACTTTTCTCTCACATTCATCAGTGAGTGAATTTAGGACCTTAGATACAATATCAAAATCTGTAAACTTTTCTCCTAATCCTATTAAGGCATGATGAATGTCTTGAAATCTCGAGTACATGTCATTGATGGGTTCATTCTGCCGCATTTTAAAGTTTTGGAACTGGTTCTTTAGCATGGAAATCTTTGTTTGTTTAACTTTGTTTGTGCCTTCATGTATGGTTCTAAGTGTATCCCATATCTGATGTGCGGTAGTACAAATGCTAACACGATTGAACTCATTTCTATCTAAAGCACAAAATAGCATATTCATAGCTTTGGAATTTGCACTAGCTTCATTCTTCTGAATTTGTGTCCATGTAGGGTAATCAGTTGTGGGTACAACCAACTCTGCTTGAGTAGCATTCCAGGCTTCAAAACTTGTTGCTTGCATATAAATCCTCATCCTTGTAGCCCAATAATTATAGTTTAGTCCATTGAATAGAGGAGGTCTTTGGGTAGATTCTCCTTCTACAAATGTAGAGCTGTAGGCAGATGTTGTGCTTGTGCTTGTGTTATTTTCCATATTATTAATATGTCAAATAACGGTGTTATGGTTATAGGACGACCTCGCTCTGATACCAATTGAAAGACGCTATGTGGTAGGATCGTATAATATGGAATAGTGGAATGGTCTAGGTAGATAGTAACAAGCAGTAAGTAAAGTAGACACCAATACTTTATATTGGTTCGGACCTCTTGTCCTACGTCCAGTCCCTAAGCTCCTCTTAGGAATTCAACTAACCAACAACCCTCACTTAACCCGGAGGAATAGGTTTACAACTTACCCGAACAACCGAACGAGATTTCTTGCCTCAACTACCAACGAGAACTTCAACTAGATACAAAGAGTATTTCTGACTTGTTGTGTTCTTGATAACACTAATGAGTCTAATTGAGTACAACTTTCCTATAGTCTTATCCTCAAGAATATGAAATGTGTTTATGAAGATTTAGGAAATATAAATTGCTATGAATCAAAAGAGTATTTAAGATAAATTAGAGATTCAAGCAATTGAAGTGGTTTATGATTGCTTTTGAAAACTTAAGAAATCTGAAAATATGATTGAGATAATAGAGAGATTAAAGCAATTAGAATTCGTAATTTGCAAATGATAGAAACATATATTTATAGGTGTAGAAGAGGTGTATCTATTTGCAAAAGGTTCAGGCAAGAGATGCATCCATCACCATTGGAGAATGGTTGCAACTTTTGGGAGAAGAAGGTGTCCCTTCATCAAAAATTCGCAGGTTCAAATTCAGTCGACTGAACAGAGAATTTCAGTCGACTGAAACTGTGCACGTTGTATTTATGTAACAGGTTCAGTCGACTGATATGTCCTGTTCAGTCGACTGAACTGATAATTTATGCACAGTGAACACTTTAACTAAAATATGAAGTTGTGTAATGTGTTTTTGTGTTTGTGCAAGCTTCTTGAGGATAGATGTTAATAATAAATCTAAGACTAAGACTTATATATAATAATTACTCATGATATCCTTGATCTTCGTAGTCCTTCCTTTATCTTTGCGCATATATCTTCCTTTTTGTTGACGCACATTGTCATTGATCAAAATATAGCGTATCAACAATGATAACAAGATATATCAAAATAAATATACATCCAAATCATCCAAAACATAAATCAATAACATCCATCATAATCAACATCCAAATCAGCTAATAATTCACAACAGTTTCATAATTATCAATATCAGGTAATTTACTGGCAATTAAATTCCACTTTCAAATTATTAAAGGAATGATTGCCATCAATGCTATGTTATTATCTTTATACTCATTTGAAAGTGGAATTTAATTGTCGGTAAATTAGCTTTATACTTATTAATAGAGATCTAATAAGCTTTTAAAATTATTTTTATTTAACTTAAACCTCAAGATTCAATTATTTAAACAATTTTCAATTATTAATTCAGCAGTTAAATTATCCAATAAATTGTTATATTTGAAATTCAAGTTATTAAATCTATAAAATCAATTTTTAAATATTTAAAATCAATTAAACATCCCAATTCCACGGTACTAAAATTCTGGGTCATTATAATGACTGTGCCATATAACTCACATGTTCCTCCTAAATATTTCCAAAGTTACTTTTGGGTCCAATTTCGATAGTCGGTTTTTTAACTATCGAATAACAATCATTCAAATAGAAATTCAATTCCATAGGAAAAAACAACCATCGGTTAAGCACCAAGCAACGCTAAGCCTCTTTTAAAAATCTTTCAATAATTAAATCTACTTTGCAAATATTTATACCAAAACATTTCTAAAAAGATATGTGTGTATGTATATATATATATCCACAAATCTCTATTTCTCAATACTTAAAAAAAAATCCATATACTTACCTCAACGATATAAGTATATTCACCAACTTCGCAGAAGATTTCCTTTTTGTTCAATCCTAAAATCATTTATAAACTCCATTATACATCAACAAAATCGTTTATAAAACTCCTTTTATAAATCTATAAACCCAATTCTAAAATTCTTTTATAAATATCTCAAACCATTTATAAAACTCTTTTATCTTTTACCTAATATTCCTTTACATTTTCCAAGACATGGTACAAGATTTCTCTTATAAAAACCACACCTGTTTATAAAACTCCATTTATTAATCTTGGAAACGATTATAAATAAATTCTAATCATTTTCCTTTAAACACTACTATATACTAATAAAATTATGAATAAATACATACTAACTTTAAAACATCTTAAAATAATAATTAATAATTTCCAAAACAATCTTAAATAAACAATAATAATTTGTCTTTAACGTTATTATGAATAATAATTTATTTCTAAAGCCTTACTAATGCATGCTTAAATTTAATTTCAAACCACATAAATAATTCAAATAATAGACTTTTCAAAATGTTAAAATGTTGATAAACCACTTTTAACTAGTATTAATATAAATAAACAATATTTGAAACATAATTATATTCCCTTGATAAAATCCATCTTAATTCCCAACTTGATGGTTTCCATATTTTTAAAAATATATTTATAAATCTCTTCTATTTTATGAAACTTCCTTTCATAAAATCCCTTTTTATTCATGATCCCTTTTTAAAACTCCATCCCTTTATAAATATCACTTATTTATAAATCCACATTCAAAACATAATTTCAACTGTTTTTAACCTCGCTTTCACAGGTATAAATTTCTTTTATGAATTTTTTTCATTTTATAAAATATCGTTTAACAATCCCAATTTACTCTCACTTTAAATTTCCAAAATAGAATCAACTATTTTCTAAAATCATTCCACATTTTTAAAATGAACCCACTATTTCATTATTTCTCCGGTTTATTAAATGATAATAGTTTCCCCTTACGTATAAACCTTGTTTATAAATCTATATTTTTATTAACGAAATACGATTTTACAAATCTTCACCTTATTTGTAAAATATCACTTTATATAAATTTATCACATTTATAAATAATCTTCATATATGTATATATAATATACGCCACTCCTTATATAAAACGGTAATAATTTCTACACCAATTATCTCCATTTTCTTTTTAAAACCGTTTTACTTTATTATAAAACATGGACTTATTTTTAAGACTTTAAAATGTAACGATTAGATTTTTCGCGTTCGAAATCGACATCCATACTTTACATCGTACTCGAATGCCGCAGATTCGACCGTTCAAATCTAAGTCGTCGGAGCTTATAATACCATTAAGGAAAAAACACAGCGGAAGAAATGAATAATACATTGATATACAGTACTGGTACAATATCTGATACAACAGATGATACAATAGATATCAATATACATCAGAGATATGATACAATAAAATAACAGCGGAAAAGAAAATAGCTAACATCAGCAGCGTAATACATAACTCTAAGATAGTCTTCAAGGAAGAACTCCAGCAGCAGCTCGAACCAACATCACAATACACAAAGACAAGCAAGTCTCGTCCGCATCCAAACACTAAACTAGCTCCAGACAATCTACTGAACCTAGATATTTGAAAAACCCAACTCTAGACTGCCCATGTGGAAAAATTTTGAGCACCTAGAGTTTAGGAAAGAAACAATAAACTCTAGGTCAGTCGTGGGACTGGTATGAGTAACAAAACAGTTTATCTTTAAAAACAAACAAAGAAATATTTTAAAATAGATCCGCAATGCTTTTAGAAAATGGAACTACCATAAGGCTTCCCGCACACACACAATGCAAACACAGAATCGGAGGAGATTTCTCCTTATGATAGTCAAACATGCTTGATACATAGAAAAAATTTCTTTGATATTATTACTATAAGTGCAAAGTGCAGTAAAACATTTCGAAAGTATGATATAAATCTTAGCCAACATATACATTCCGAACTATGCCTACTATAGCTACCATCTAAACAGTGGTGACCACCATAAGTAAATGGCAGGTTCTACAACTAAAACCGTACAAGGTGCGTATTGGAGTTTGGATTTCCAACAAATGGTCAGGCCAAGGAACTTCCCATTGCCACATGGATACGCCTCTGGAAGGACGCCCCGAGAACCTAATCGGAACTCTGCTAACACAAGGTCGGGTTACCTTTAACTGGGTAACTATTGACACGAGTATGCCATCTCTCGGTCGCAACCAACCTTTACCCGGGATCCTGACAACCAACAACCACAAAGTAATAAATTCGCAGTAACCACATAGATTAAATATTTGGGCTCCATACCATGATACCACCTCTATCCAGAAGGAAATGAACATACCCTCAGGGGGCGCGATCTCCAAATAACCTTGCCGCATTCTTCCTGTTTTGACCATTATCGGATTGTGAGGTTCGATGAAATCTCGTCCACAAAGCTACGCTTTTCACAAAAGCCACGCTTTGATCAACAAATGATCGGCAACACTCAGCATGCCACATTACCAAGTTGGGAATATATCACGAATAACCTTCAACTACATAACCTCTGAGCTCGTACGTCTCAGAGAAGGGTGTTAAGCTAAGAGAATAAATCTCCGCCACTAACAGAAATGTATTTGAAAGAAATCTGCTTTATATCTCAAATGTAATGTCAGACATACAATCCATACAAGTCTGTTCTGGGTTCGAACAGAACCGAAGGCACTTCCGAAGAAGCCCTTGAAATCCGGGTATTCACAATCCCAATCGGACTTCCCATCACTTAGGGAATCTCTATACCGCAGCTACTCGGTGCAGAGACAATCGATAGATCATCCTATCATTCTCGCACATACTCGGTCTTCACCACCGGTCTTCAAATGCTATCCATAACGTCGAACCACATATTCAGAATAGGCTATATGACACAAAGGTCCTCTCCCGGCTAAACTGAATAGTGAGCACAATATTTACAACATGAGATTTCAATTAAGTCACAACTTAATAATTCAAAATTTTCTTTCAAATGGTTTAAACCAATTACCATTTCAAATCTTTTAAACAAAAAGATTTATTTCATAAAGTTCACCCAATTTCACAAAGATTCATTTTCGGATTTCAAAACAATTCCATTTCAATTGGATTAATTCATTTAGAATCTTTAAATTAAAGATTTAACTTATAGCTTTCAAACCGTTTCCATAACTTGGAAAATCATTTTCATTTTTAACTTGAAATCCCTTTTTAACACAATTTGGAAGTTCACTTCTTATATGAAAGCTTTAATTATTTGAAAGCGAATAGTTTCATTTCAGAAAGATCCAATTTTATTTACACGAGTTAAAGCCTTTGAATTTAAATTAAAATTCCCAAATCAATACCTTTAAATTAGTTTAACCCATATAAACGGGTATAACATCTTTAGTCCCTAGTTTCGAAATCATAGAATTCAATTTCAACTATTGAATTCAAATTTAAATCAAAATATTTAAATTTCAAAACTCAATCAAGTTATTTAAAATAAATTTCATCTTTGAAATTCCATTTAAAAAGCTTTTCATTTTAAACCCAATCCATTTCCAAAACATTTGAATTCAAAATGTCTATTTAAAAAATACTTCAAAAATCTGCGACTTAATCGATTTCCTCATGAAATCCATATTTGTGTGCGTACAAGTGTGGTCCAGGAGTTTAACACAATGGTGCAACATCATTCAATCATCATAGATTAAAACACAGAAATATAATTGATAAGCGATATAAACTATAATGCTTATCCTACAGATCACAGATATATATATATATCAATGTAAATAAATGGATAAATTATACACAGCTCGATCCACAGAACAAAATATCATAGATCAGATAGGACGATGGGGTTTTGTAACAATTAATTATCGTCAAATGACGATTAAATTAGTTATTAATTGCTGTTTGGAGTTTTAATCAGTTGAAATTCGTTTAAAAATTGGTTAAGTGTTGTTGGGCTTTAAAAATTAATCTTGGCCCATGTTTTCTTTGAGCCGTATTATATCAAAACGAAGGCCATTCCTCCTTATTTTCATTTTGGCAAACCCTAAATCTAAACAAACGAGAGAAGAAAAGGCGGCCTCTTCCTCTTCGTTCTAAAATTAGGGTTTTGCACAGAATTGAAGACGAAGACTTTAAATTAGATCGATTAAGTGGATATCGCAAGTAGCTTTGGTCGATCATTTCCTCATGCTCGGCTTCGACTCTAAACTGTTGGATCTACGCCTCGAACAAGATGAGTGATTTTATTCACTCACATCTAGTTCAATATCACTTGACTTTGTTTATGCGATTACATGACTTGAAAATGTTTTTGGTCATTTGATTTCATTGAACTGTATTTGATGATTTCTGACTTCGTTCTATGATTTCATGAATTTTTGATGGCTTCGGCTTCCACTTTGATTTTGCTAAAATACTTTGCTGTTGCCTTTGGTTTTACTGAGGTGTTTTGAACTGCGGCTTGATATTGATTCTGTTCTGGTGACTTCGGCATACATTGGTTCGCACAGCAGTGACTTTGTACATTTCTCTGTTGATATTGTCGTTAAACTTGATTTTTGTGAAAACTATTTTGAGATAAAAATTTCACTTTCATTTTTTTGATGACTTCGGCCACTGTCTCGCTCAGTTTGAAATTCCTGCATTGATTTGATTTGAAACTGTGTTGTTTGAAACTGCACTTGATTTTCAGTGTCTGTTGTATTTTGCACTGCACATTCATGTGCTTGCTGTCCCACTTACTTGTATTCAGTTGATCTAGCGTTTGTTAAGTAGTTGCAGTGTCATCTCTGTGGTATAACATTACATGTGCACATACATTCATGGATGTATATATGTGTATGTTAGCTTATTTTTCCACCGATCATTTCTGGGTTTGAATTTAATTTACTACCATGATTTAAAACTGCTGCTACTTTGATCAGTAGACAGTCCTCTTGTTATGCTATATGTCTCTGGCGAATTTGCTCTTCTACATGTGTGACTTCGACTTGTGTCATCTTGAGACCCCTGTGTACATGTTCATATGGGTTTGCTTTGTGTTGCACTATACTGCATATTTACCACTGTCTTCATAGTAGGTTGAGCCGGTATATTTGTCACGGTGCATTCAAACTTGATTGCACTGGATTTAAATCCACTGTCTTAACTTGTACTTGACTCACTGCTTCGAGTCACTTGCGCATGCTCTCTGGAGTCATGGCATTCATTCTTTACTACTCTGATTTTGTTGCAGCCATTTTACTGCATATACTGGAGGTTGTACACTTGAGTCTTGTCACCTATTGCTTTCACTTGTTTTGGGTACGTTGCATATTGAACTGGGTTGTAGCTTCGACTCTGTTCATTGTTCTATGTGTTCCCTTTATGCTACATTGTTATCTGGTAGCACTTGAGTCTACACTTGCATTGCCCATTGATGCACTCATTAGTACATCACTTGATTGCCTCTTTTATTGCCTGTTCTTCGAGACAGTTTGCACATTGTGCATTATTGTAGATGCTTGAGCATTCTATTGATGCCAGACCCTTGTGAACTTTTCTCTGCTCTTGGTCATTCACGTGTTAAGGTTGTTGCTCGATAATTGAGTTACATTTGGGGTCTGGTTATATGTTTCGTTATGTACATTGAGTTGTACATTGCAAATTTATTATGTACTGATTGAGTCTTGTGGGATGCTGTTCATGTGCCTCATTTTTGTTCAATCTGTTAGTCAGGTTTGGTTTGAGCTACTTGTTTCAGTTTACTTTGATAATCATGTTTTCATATTGGCTTGTTCAAGTTAATTTGCATATATGCCATACACTGGGGTTTGGTCTTGCTTTCTTGATGGCATTGGATCCAAACATTGTTGTATTGTGATTTGTACATTGAGATGAATCCAGCTTAAATGCTTGGGTTTGAACTTTTGCTCATGTTGTGATTTTAATTGTATTGCAATTGATTTGAACCTGATTTTTCCTTGGGTTTGGCCTTGTGCTCGTTTGTGAACTTTTATTCGGCTTTTGTGTAATTTAGGACCGTAGTGGCAAGGCATTGCACGCGAGCGTGTACTGCAGCCACACGGTATTGCTTTTATTGATATTCTATTTTGCTCTTGATTTATTGATCTTTTGTGTATTCCATATGCTGTAGTGGCGAGGCAATACACGCGTGCGTGTACTGCAGCCCTACCCGAATTGACGTTTTAATTGATATTTCAATTGTTTGAATTGTTTCGTGTGTCCAATTCAATATTTTGAATCATATTTTGATTTGGTTTAATTTGATGGTTTTGTTGATATCTAATTATCTTTTTGATAATTAGATTATGAGTTTCTAATTATTTATTTAATAATTAGATTTTGTTGTTAATTGCCGTTTAGGCAATTCTGTTATTTTCTAAATTATCTTCATTGATGACCCTTTTATTTATCTTCGTTGATAATTTGAATTTGTTGGTTAGTTGTTTAACATTGTTACGTGTTATATTTACCGTTATCTGATTTCCTTATTTAAGAATTGGATAGGTGAATTTATTTTGACTGTCGCCTAATTGTTATTTAATTATTGTTGCTTCTGTGCATTAATAACTGAGTTTGAATTAGACTGACCCATGTGTTATTTTCTTTTGAATTTAATACTCGGGTCAGACCGAGTTATTTCAGGTTGTTGATATTTTACTTTGGATTGCTGCTTGAGCTATGAAGTCACTTTATACCTTTTGGAGTAGTCGTCGTCATAGTATAGGATGATATGTATTCACGTACATTATTGTCAATAATGTACTTGTATATGTAACTTCCAGAGTCGACAGTTGTAGTTGTATCATATGTATTGTATCACGTGTATTGTAACTGACTTCAGTTATATATATATATATATATATATATGAGACTTTTTATTTCTGTTTCCGCATTTAGCTTATCTGTGTTATTATTATATATATTATCCAAAACTATTATGAACCATCGTAGTTCGTTTTATATTGGAATTGGAGATGTCGATGGGAGTAAATAAATAAGAGATGAAAAATAAAAATATATACCGCTCCTATCGAGATAACAAATACTAGTGTAAGGCCTAACTACGGATGGCCGCTCCTATCCAGCCTTATTCTTCGTAATACCAAGCAGTATTTCTTTTAATACTCTTTGTTATTGTGAGTATAGAGGTGGGGTGTTACAAATTCAAGGCATCTCATACAATAAAATCATTCATAAGTAAGGTCAAGCATTCAATAATCATTTATAAGTAGAATTAATTAATTGATTAATCCTAATTAGTTCAATTTATTTCCAATTAAATTAATGAATTAATTATCCAATCCTGATAAATAAATTACAAATCATTTGATATAAATTAATTTATCAATTATCTTAATTAATTAAATTATTCTTAATTAATCATATAAATTAAATTAACCTTTAAACCAATTACATAATTAATTATCCCTTTAATAATTTTTTTAAAGAAATTTAACCTTTAATTACTTACCATTAAGCAATCATCTCATAATAATTAATCATTAATTACCAATTATCAAATTATTTTCTTAAATTAATTAACTTTAATAAACCAAAATATCCAAAATTAATTACAGTAAGTTATTAATCCCTTAATTACTTTCATTTATTAATTAACTTTTAATAAATTAATTCTTCTCAAATTAATTACCTTAATTAATGATTTAAACCTTTAATTTCTTATTTAATTAATCCAAGTCATTAATTAATTAAAAATTAAATTATCCATTCTAGATTCATATGTTAAACTAATATTTTGTTATGAAAGAAATTTAAAACAACTTTAAAATCAAATTCTCTTAAAATTCACATGTTTAAGGTATACTTTTATATTAAAACTTATTCAAACATTTAAAGTTGTAAAACTTAATTTTGTTTCAAAGTCTAAAATTAGATTTGGATTTAGGTCTAGGTTCTAAATCTTAATTTAAATTCTTTCTTGCTATTCAATTTCTATTTTGAAATTCAAAATTACTTTTGAATACAAACCACTCTTTTAAGTAAAAAAACAATTTAAATTTAAACTTATTCATTCTCAAACTAAGTTTCCAAACTGAACTTGAATTTATATTTAACTTTGATTTTAAAACTCAATTTAAACCTTGATTCATAAATTTACATTAAATCTTTTTAAATTTGAAAATTGGACAGGTTAAAACCTGTAACCAATATCCTACCCGAGCCAGTCCCTTTCTTGCTTCGGGACAAACGCCTAAAACTACGAGTAAACTCTCGAGTCTAACACGAGACCAACACGAATCATTCCTGCTTCTGTTTGCGCAAAAAATGGGCAAACACCTCAAAGTCGTACGATTTAGTTGGTTATATGTTGTTCTTAGCGATTTGGGTGATTTATGCAAATATGTAAAAAGCAGGGACTAAACTGTAAAAGACACACAGATTTATAGTGGTTCGGCCAGAACGTGCCTACGTCCACTTAATATGTTATTCTCCTTTTTCTCTTCAGATTACAAGTACAAAGCTTTGTATACAAGTATATGAAAGTTGTTTGAAAGATCCTTCCGTGCTTGAGCTCTCAAACTTGTCTGCCATTGTTGTACCCCTGCCCCTCTATTTATAGAGTAAGGCTGGGGGCAGGGCTCCTGGATGTCTATAGCTGCTGGTGGGCCTGGGCTAAAGCAATCTAGTTTGGCATCATTCTGGTTCGGCAGCGTCTTGGCTTGGTGGAAGGTGTAGTATTTTGGTTCGGTGGTGATGTTGGTTTGGCATTGGCGTGGAGAGGTGGCGGTTCGGTAGTGGCTATATGGGGTTTGGACCGGTGGAGGTTGGTCCGGTGTGGGTACTACCGAATGGATCTTATACTGAGAATGCTGAATGATCCCTTGTGTTGGGAATGCCGAATGAGCCTTCATATTTGAGAATGCCGAATGAACCATGGGGAGTTCGAATACCGAACGAACTCAAACACTTGGACTACCGGACGAAACTGAGGGGTTTTAAGTACCGGATGACACTTATTACCGGATGAACTCGGGGAGTGTAGTGTCGAACGAACTCTTGCCTTGCTTTACCGAATGAACCTTTGTACTTGAATCATGAGTGAAATCCCAGACTTATATACGCTTGCTTGCTTCTTCTTGTTCCGGTCGTGGTGGAAACGCACCCAACACTGATATTCCAGTTTTGACCAAAAATGGGATAACACTTTGCCCCCCAAAACATGCCTTGCGGTAGGAAGGCGTGTTTTGTAATGCCATGAGCTGGATGTTCATATCCTGTTGATGTCCTGCAAAGGAATTTATAGTTTTATGTGATCTCAAATGACGACCGTTCGGGATCGAGATATTTGAGATGAAGTGCGACCGTTCATGGTCAAGCGCCTAACTTCAAATGACGATCGTTCGGGATCGAGCCATTCGAGGTGAAGTGCGACCGTGCACGGTCAAGTGGCGGACCTCAAATGACGACCGTTCGTGATCGAGCCATTTGAGGTGAAATGTGACCGTTCACGGCTGGTGCCGTTCGCGGCAAAAGATGGAATAGGACTGTTCGCGGTCAAGCGCCTTACCTCGAATGACGATCGTTCGAGATCGAGCCATTCGTCGTAAGGTGCGACTGTTGGCGGTCAGGGGGTGGACCTCAAATGGCGACCTTTCGCGATCGAGCCATTTGTGGCGAGATGAGTTGTGCCGTTCGAGGCGAGTTTGTGACAGTTCGAAGTCGGGTGCCGTTCGAGGCGAATTGTGACCGTTCGAGGTCGGGTGCCGTTCGAGGCGAGTTGTGATCGTTCGCGATCGGGTGCCGTTCGAGGCGAATTGTGACTGTTCGAAGTCGGGTGTCGTTCGAGGCGAATTGTGACTGTTCGAAGTCGGGTGCCGTTCGAGGAGAATTGTGACTGTTCGAAGTCGGGTGCCGTTCGAGGCGAGTTTGCGACTGTTCATAGTCGGGTGCCGTTCGAGGCGAGTTTGCGACTGTTTGTAGTCAGGTGTCATTCGAGGCGAATTGTGTGTGCCTGGGGGAGGGGGGACCTAATATTATCAGTGTCGGTGTTATTGTTTAGGGGAGTTTCCGAATCAAAGACTTCGGCAGTTCACTGCCATGCAAGAGGTGCTCGTGGACCGTTCACGATCCACGAGCATACACGTAACTTTTCCATAGAATTGTAAATGTTAAAGCAATAATCATATGAACCTTACAGCAGACATGTCCAAACAGGAAGAATTTAAATGTTCAAATCAAAATTAAAGCAAAGAGCAGAATGAAGATGTCAAAGCGTAAACTCTTACTATAACGCGGCTGGTAGTCATTCAGAGCATGCCTATGGATCGTGCGCGATCGCTCACATGTGTAAATGATTTAACCGTGTTAGCGAGAGGTTTACAACTTGTTCATCATTATTTTAATCAAGCAATCAATGGATAATCAAACGGTGACCCGATCCAGGGTCACCTCTAGCCGTTGTAGACGGTGGTCGCTCTGGCTCCATAGCTGGAGTTCGCCTCCTCACATACTGAAGGAGCATACCGTTCCTGATATGCCCTTCCACCTCGTCCTTCAAATGCCTACAATCATTAGTGTTATGACCGTTTAATTCATGGAATACACAAAACTTATCTGATTTTCTTTCGTCAGAGGTTGGATCCCTTCGTATTTGTCTATGATACGGAACATGCTCCTTGGTATCCTGATAAATTCGTTCCAGACTCTCATTCAGCTCAGTGTGAGTGGTGAATCGCGGCTCCCTCCGTTGCCGCTTTGTCCTGTCATCATTATCCTCAGCCTTTCTCTTTCCTTTGCTAGTCTCCGCACCCTTTCCAGGTGGGTTTCCGCTCTTGATTGCGTAAACGTCATCTTCTTCCTCTCTTTCTGCACTAGAATCTTCCAAACGCAGAAACTTTTCAGCCTCATGATAGAACTCTCCCAGATTCATAGGCGGTCCTTGGTTAATGAATTCTTGAACTCTGTACTATCAGCTATTCCAGATACAGCCGCCATCATGACCATAGATGGATCTGGTCGATCCACAGATGCTGCCGCCGCATTAAATCGCGTTAGAAAGCTCCTCAAAGTCTCTCCAGTTTTCTGCTTCAAGGTTGCCAAAGTCATCACATTCTTGGGTCTCGCAATATGAACCCTGAATTGCCTCATGAATCTCTCAGTTAAATCTGCCCACGTTCCTATGGAGCCGCACTCCAGTTGCCTAAACCATAACGCTGCAATGTCCGTCAAATACAGTGGAAAGCATCGGCCCATGATCTCCTGTGATGCCCCCAGCACTTCCATGTGCCTCATATACTTAGTAAGATGGACCGCAGGGTCTGTCCTCCCATCGTACATTTCTACTGATGGTAGCTTGAACTCTGGTGGGTTCCTAGCCATCCTAATCGCAGAAGAAAAAGGACTACTGTTTACATCTTCCAAGTCTCTGTTTACTAAACCGCCTCTCATAGCTCTTCTAACCACTCTGCTAATCTGTCATTGTCTCCAAGCTGTAGTCCTCGTTCACTGCCTTCGACCTGCCCCCCGAGTCCGCGGGAGTTTTCATGTGTATGCCTCCCTGGCTGAACGTTCATTCCTCTATTGCTACCAAGTGGCTCGGATGCCCCCATCTCTCTTCCCGGGGTCGGATCAACATGCTCTGCGTGAGTGACCCCTAGCTCTAGTGCTACGCCAGATGGTCCTGCTCCGTTCTGAACTCCAGTTGCTTCTTGGTTTTGTGCTCCAAGTTGCCCAATTTGCTGAAGCAAGTTCTGGATCATCTCTTCTTGTCTTCTCATCATAGCCTCCATCTCATCCCTGGTGATGAAGGCTGAAGCTTGGTTTGCTCCTAAGGAAGCCTCTTGACTCCCTTCCTGTTGACTCTGCTATGGCCTTGGCCTTCTTCTTGATTGTCTCGCCATGACTCTTCCAATCTGAATCTATAAACCCTCAAATTCAACTTCCAAGCGGTAGGTCCTTGAGTTCAATTCTTAGTGAAAGCACCAAAAATGTTTGCGCAAAAAATGGGCAAACACCTCAAAGTCGTACGATTTAGTTGGTTATATGTTGTTCTTAGCGATTTGGGTGATTTATGCAAATATGTAAAAAGCATGGACTAAACTGTAAAAGACACACAGATTTATAGTGGTTCAGCCAGAACGTGCCTATGTCCACTTAATATGTTATTCTCCTTTTTCTCTTCAGATTACAAGTACAAAGCTTTGTATACAAGTATATGAAAGTTGTTTGAAAGTTCCTTCCGTGCTTGAGCTCTCAAACTTGTCTGCCATTGTTGTACCCCTGCCCCTCTATTTATATAGTGAGGCTGGGGGCAGGGCTCCTGGATGTCTATAGCTGCTGGTGGGCTTGGGCAGAAGCAATCTGGTTTGGCATCATTCTGGTTCGGCAACGTCTTGGCTTGGTGGAAGGTGTAGTATTTTGGTTCGGTGGTGATGTTGGTTCGGCATTGGCGTGGAGAGGTGGCGGTTCGGTAGTGGCTATATGGGGTTTGGACCGGTGGAGGTTGGTCCGGTGTGGGTACTACCGAATGGATCTTATACTGAGAATGCCGAATGATCCCTTGTGTTGGGAATGCCGAATGAGCCTTCATATTTGAGAATGCCGAATGAACAATGGGGAGTTCGAATACCGAACGAACTCAAACACTTGAACTACCGGACGAAACTGAGGGGTTTTAAGTACCGGATGACACTTATTACCGGATGAACTCGGGGAGTGTAGTGTCGAACGAACTCTTGCCTTGCTTTACCGAATGAACCTTTGTACTTGAATCATGAGTGAAATCCCAGACTTATATACGCTTGCTTCTTCTTGTTTCGGTCGTGGAG
The DNA here is from genome assembly GCA_030765085.1 of Allium cepa. Taxonomy (NCBI): domain Eukaryota; kingdom Viridiplantae; phylum Streptophyta; class Magnoliopsida; order Asparagales; family Amaryllidaceae; genus Allium; species Allium cepa. Next base: position 310,344,781 of record CM060942.1, on the reverse strand, counting down.
GAAACGCACCCAACACCGATATTCCAGTTTTGACCAAAAATGGGATAACAGCTTCATTCCCAACGAACAAAATTTCCAGATTACCAAAAACTCGTGCACGTGCACGTCTTGCACGTCGTCGTTGATCAACTCCGATCGTCACTACTACATCAAGCAAGTCGAAGTCCATCCACGATTCAATCTTCGATCGCCAGAACTTCGTCACTCACACGAAATCGAATTCGAGCTGTTGTAAACAAAAACCTAGAAACAACACAGCAGACACCCCTTCGAACCAGTCATCACCTCGTGCTCACCGCTGCGACCACCTGAAGGTCTACGACTCCGGCTACAAACTCGTCAACGATCAAGCTTCAATCACACCAAACCCCGTTGAACACGACCAACTGTGGAGGTTGTGGCAATCGAGTCATTTAGCACAGTAAAAACTAGGTTTAAAAATTTAAATTGATCGCCGCCGACGCCACCATGGACGATGCCACCTCCGTCCATTTTTCCAACCACCACCGTAGGTTCCTCCACCTCCAGCAAAAGCCCAACCATCCTCTCTCCTCCGATCGCCTGAAATTGGTTAAAACCCAATTTTCATTCAACTCAACACTGCTCTCGATCCACGCAATGAGAAATCCCTATACTTAGCCCAAAAATCCTATTTTTATGTAAGGATTCGAATTATATAACTGAATCAATATTTCACAATATTCGAAATCATAAAAAGAATGTTTTGCTCTGTAAATATTTAGTTTCTTTTATCCTGCATATTCTTTTCTTCCTTGAAACTATTTTTAAATTTTAGTTTATACTTAAACTCACACATTCGCTATTGAGAACAAAGTCTAACAAAAATCAAGTGGTTTGATATTTGGTTTTGATCAAGATGGATGCTCTGAAACAAGAACTCAGAGGTGATTTCAACATAAACAGGCATTCACTCTTCCAGTTAATTATACACAGAGGAGATTTATATATGTATATGCATATCAAAGCAATTCCAGATCTCAAACTTAACAAACAACAACCAAATATATTCAATTTAATTTAAAGTTGTTTACTTACAGTGATTTTCCAGAAAAAGAACAAAGTTGCTTCTCTGTATTGACAGGCTTGCTGAAATCTTCTTATCTTTAGTCCTCTTGTTTGATTTGTTTTGTTGAATTGCGTTTTAGTTTTAAGATAATATTTACTTTATATTTTTCTTAGCTTTGAATCAATGAATTGAGGTAGGAGGTGATGCATATAAAGAGAAGTATGCAGTATATTGTTTGTACAATAAGCATGCTGAAGATGCTTGCAATAATGCATGAGGTATGTTGCATTAATTACTCAAGTCCTTTATTTTCTTTTGCTTGTTCTAGCCTTGCATTATTTTACTCGATTGATAATGATATTGTATGTGTTGAGAAGATTTTGTGGTGGCTTGTTTAATGGTATTTGTCTTGTTCACACTTGATTATGTATCTTCTTGTCTTGTCTCATGTACATATATACTTTGTCTACTGAAATGAAGCTATTATCTCAGCTGAGATGATCTCTTGTGTGCAAAACAAATGTTCATTTTGTTGTTGTCTGGTTTCATACTTACATACTTATCTTCATTTTCTTACACATAGTTGAATATATATATGCTAATATCTTCTTTTACAAGCTATTACATACATATTTGAGTTGAGTATATTTATTGTCTTAAATTAGTTAATGTGTCACTTTATATTTTACATAATTATTAACATATTGTTTGAATTTGGAGGAACTCAAACCGATAAATCAATTAATCATACAATTCTTTATTCAAAAATAAATATAATTATTAATTTAAACTCGGTAAAAATTCGGGATCATTACAGAGTCCCTTCCTTAAAGAAATTTCGTCCCTGAAATTTGCAGGCATGAAAACAACAAAGATAGATGAAACATCTTTCTAAATCAAACTGGATATCCACTCTGCATTTGGCTCACTGAATCAGACTATCAATAATAGATACAAGAACGCATCTATTTAACACTTCACAAGATATTTGGGTTATCTGGATTCTGAACTCAAGTCAGAATACCCAAAGTACATATAACTTGTCCCTCTTCGGACTTCGATCAACCCGAGAAATTATAATAGAATTTCAAATTTGGTTTTAAACAAAATCGTTTTATTGATACAATTTAAATTTAGCTTCACATTCTATTATTCAATTTAACTCAATCTGAAATTTCCAATTCATTTAAAGTTTTCAATTTCAAAATTTCCAATTCATTATCCATTGAGGTTTAAATCAAAAACTGATAAGAAACTGATGAAGATGCGAAGTAAAAATTTCCTACAACGTTTCTTAGAGCATCATTACACCAAAACTTCTTTCTTGTAGCTGTCGCGAAGCAATCAAAAGAATTTGGAAAGACGAATCAAAGAAAATTGATAGAGAAAGATTGTTTCCTTGTTGTTATAAAGTATTGACCAATTATAGTAGTATTCCCTTGTCCCCTATCTCGTTCTCTTCTTGCACTCATACTCACTATCAGTGGATAGTAAGAGAATTTACTGAGATATTCAAACGGATATCTTAAGGATATACTCATTCTAGGGTTTACTTCACCCTATCTCTAATGAGTTACGTAATGTGTTTTACTCCTGAGCTAAAGTTCAACCTTAGCTCTGATACCAAATGTGACGCTATGGATTTTTCACGCTTGAAAATCGACATCCATACTTTACATCGTACTCGAATGCCGCAGATTCGACCGTTCAAATCTAAGTCGCCGGAGCTTATATCACCATTAAGTGAACAACACAGTGGAAGAAAAGATAATACATTGATATACAGTACTGGTACAATATCTGATACAACAGATGATTCAATAGATATCAATATACATCAGAGATATGATACAATAAAATAACAATGGAAAAGAAAATAGCTAACATCAGCAGCAGAACACATAACTCTAAGATAGTCTTCAAGGAAGAACTCTAGCAACAGCTCGAACCAACATCACGATACACAAAGACAAGCAAGTCTCGTCTGCATTCAAAGACTGAAATAGCTCCAGACAATCTGCTGAACCTAGCTATCTGAAAAACCCAACTCTAGACTGCCCGTGTGGAAAAATTTTGAGCACCCAGAGTTTAGGAAAGAAACAATAAACTCCAGGTCAGCCGTGGGACTGGTATGAATAACAAAAACAATTTATCTTTAAAAAAACAAAGAAATATTTTAAAATAGATCCGCAATGCTTTTAGAAAATGGAACTACCATAAGGCCTCCCACACACACACACACACACACACACAATGCAAACGCAGAATCGGAGGAGATTTCTCCTTATGATAGTCAAACATGCTTGATACGCAGAAAAAATTTCTTTGATATTATTACTATAAGTGCAAAGTGCTGGAAAACATTTCGAAAGTATGATATAAATCTTAGCCAACATAGACATTTCGAACTATGCCTATTATATCCACCATCTAAACAGTGGTGACCACCATAAGTAAATAGCAGGTTCTACAACTAAAACCGTACAAGGTGCGTATTGGAGTTTGGATTTCGAACAAATGGTCAGGCCAAGAAACTTCCTATTGCCACATGGGTACGCCTCTGGAAGGACGCTCCGAGAACCTAACCGTATCTCTGCCAACACAAGGCCGGGTTACCCATAATTGGGTAACTACTAACACGAGTATGCCATCCCCCGGTCGCAACCAACCTTTATCCGAGATCCCGACAACCAACAACCACAAAGTAATAAATTCACAGTAACCACATAGGTTAAATATCTGGGCTCCATACCATGATACCACCTCTATCCAGAAGGAAATGAACATACCCTCGAGGGCGTGATCCCCAAATAACCTTGCCGCATTCTTCCTGTTTTGACCATTACCGGATTGTGAGGTTCGACGAAGTCTCGTCCACGAAGCTACGCATTTCACAGAATCCACGCTTTGATCAACAAATGATCAGCAGCATTCAGCATGCCACATTACCAAGTTGGGAATATATCACAGATAACCTTCAACTACATAACCTCTGAGCTCGTACGTCACAGAGAAGGGTGTTAAGCTAAGAGAATAAATCTCCGCCACCAACAGAAATGTATTTGAAAGAAATCTACTTTATATCTGAAATGTAATGTTAGACATATAATCCATACAAGATTGTTCTGGGTTCGAACAGAACCGAAGGCACTTCCGAAGAGGCCCTTGAAATCCGGGTATTCACAATCCCGATCGGACTTCCCATCACTTAGGGAATCTCTATACCATAGCTACTCGGTGTAGAGACAATTGATAGGTCATCCTATCGTTCTCGCACATACCCGGTCTTCACCACCGGTCTTCAAATGCTATCCATAACGTCGAACCACATATTCGAAATGGGCTATATGACACAAAGATCTTCTCCCGGCTAAACCGAATAGTGAGCGTAATATTTACAACATATGGACATGGGATTTCAATTAAGTCACAACTTAATAATTCAAAACTTTCTTTCAAACAGTTTAAACCAATTACCATTCCAAATCTTTTAAACAAAAAGATTTATTTCACAAAGTTCACCCAGTTTCACAAAGATTCATTTTCAGATTTCAAAACAATTCCATTTCAGTTGGATTAATTCATTTAGAATCTTTAAATTAAAGATTTAACTTATAGCTTTCAAACCGTTTCCATAACTTGGAAAATCATTTTCATTTTTTAACTTGAAATCCCTTTTTAACACAATTTGTAAGTTCACTTCTTATATGAAAGCTTTAATTATCTGAAAGTGAATAGTTTCATTTCATAAAGATCCAATTTTATTTACACGAGTTAAAGCCTTTGAATTTAAATTCAAATTCCCAAATCAATACCTTTAAATTAGTTTAACCCATATAAACGGGTATAACAACTTTAGTCCCTAGTTTCCAAATCATAGAATTCAATTTCAAATATTGAATTCAAATTTAAATCAAAATATTTAAATTTCAAAACTCAATCAAGTTATTCAAAATAAATTTCATCTTTGAAATTCCATTTCAAAAGCTTTTTATTTAAACCTAATCCATTTCCAAAACATTTGAATTCAAATTGTCTATTTAAAAAATCACTTCAAAAATCTATGAATAATCGATTTCCTCATGAAATCCATATTTGTGTGTGTATAAGTGTGGTCCAGGGGTTTAACACAATAGTGCAACATCATTCAATCATCATAGATTAAAACATAGAAATATAATTGATAAGCGATATAAACTATAACGCTTATCCAACAGATCATAAATATATATATATATATATATATATATATATATATATATATATCAATGTAAATAAATGGATAAATTATACACAGCTCAATCCATAGAACAAAATATCATAAATCAGATAGGACATCAATTCAAGGCATCTCATACAATAAAATCATTCATAAGTAAGGTCAAGCATTCAATAATCATTTATAAGTAGAATTGACTAATTGATTAATCCTAGTTAGTTCAATTTATTTCCAATTAAATTAATGAATTTATTATCCAATCCTGATAAATAAATTACAAATCATTTGACATAAATTAATTTATCAATTAACTTAGTTAATTAAATTATTCTTAATTAATCATATTAAATAAATTAACCTTCAAACCAATTACATAGTTAATTATCCCTTTAATTTATTTTTTAAAGAAATTTAACCTTTAACTTACCATTAAGCAATCATCTCATAACAATTAATCATTAATTACCAATTATCAAATGATTTTCTTAAACTAATTAACTTTAATAAATCAAAATATCCAAAATTAATTACAGTAAGTAATTAATCCCTTAATTACTTTCATTTATTAATTAACTTTCAATAAATTAATTCTTCTCAAATTAATTACCTTAATTAATGATTTAAATCTTTAATTTCTTATTTAATTAATCCAAGTCATTAATTAATTAATTAAATTATCCATTTTACATTCACACGTTAAAGTAATATTTTGTTAGGAAATAAATTTAAAAAAAGTTTAAAATCAAATTCTCTTAAAATTCACATGTTTAAGGTATACTTTCATATTAAAACTTATTCAAACATTTAAAGTTGTAAAACTTAATTTTGTTTCAAAGTCTAAAATTCATATTTGGATTTAGGTCCAGGTTCCAAATCTTATATAAATTCTTTCTTACAATTCAATTTCTATTTTGAAATTCAAAATTAGTTTTGAATACAAACCACTTTTTTAAGTAAAAAACAATTTAAATTTAAACTTATTTATTCTCAAACTAAGTTTCCAAACTGAACTTGAATTTATATTTAACTTTGATTTTAAAACTCAATTTAAACCTTGATTCATAAATTTACATTAAATCTTTTTAAATTTAAAAACTGGATAGGTTAAAACCTGTAACCAGTATCCTACCCGAGCCGGTCCCTTTCTTGCTTCAGGACCAACGCCTAAAACTTCGAGTAAACTCTCGAGTCTAACACGAGACCAACATGAATCATTCCTACTTCATTCCCAACGAACAAATTTCCAGATTACCAAAAACTCGTGCACGATGCACATGCACGTCTTGCACGTCGCCGTGGATCAACTCCGATCGTCACCATTACAACGAGCAAGTCGAAGTCCATCCACGATTCAATCTTCGATCGCCAGAACTTCGTCACTCACACGAAATCGAATTCGAGCTGTTTTGAACAAAAACCTGGAAGCAACACAGCAAACACCCCTTCGAGCTTGTCATCACCTCGTGCTCACCGCTACGACCACCTAAAGGTCTACTGTTGAATATGCGCTTATATGATTTTTGTTTGATGATAATAAACATATATATATATATATATGTATATTCTTTTAAATGTATTTGTTAATGTACTATTTTATTTTTCATAGATAAATAAATATTTGTTGAACAAAATAAATTACACAGAATTTGAATTCAAACAGAAATTTTATTCAAACAAATATTTATTACAATTTTGAATAGTAACAATTCATGCTCTCACTATACATATACAATTTTGATTCTAATTACATCACTATTCAATTTACATAAATTCCTCACTACATATCACTCACGCTCGTAGTTTATCTTCAACTTCATTCCAGTTAGAATCCAGCATCTGAGCAATCTGCAAAAATATTCACTAACGCAGTAAAATTGAAAAAGAAATATTTTTTGCAAAATAAAATAAAATATGGATTTTAAAAATAATATTTGCCTCAGTTATTTGGGTTGTTCGTCATCATTTGAATTCATCATACACGAACAATGTGACATGCACAGTGTATCACTACACATGCCACAAGGCCGTGCACACCGATATACACTTGTTTTCTTATCAGGGACAGGTAATCACGAGTGGCTGCAATACACACGTGTACATTTATACACGTGTGCACTGCCTCGTCAACTTGTGTGCGCAGCCAACAAAAGCAAACATACATACAGTTAATGATTCAACTGGCCAGACAACAACTCACATGTTTGAAACCAAAAATGACTGCAACAGCAACAAACTCAGTGAAGCCAAAGTGTACAACTACAAGGTCAGGGAAGCAACAAGAATACCAGAGACAGTCTCATAAGACAGTGACAATGAATATGCAAGTGCAGACACAAGTAGTGATACAACAGTAAAAAGAAACAACTCCAGACCAAATGCAAGACCAAAGTACAACAGAACATCAACTGGGCACATGAAGATCAATCAACCAGAATGGATGCAAAGACCAGTGGTGCAAGTGCAGACCACAAAGACTCAACAAAGGCTACAGACAAGTAGCAGTGTGCAGAATGAAGCAACTGTGAAACTGAACAGTTACACTAATGTGCCAGAGAAAGAAAGATCACAACGTAGCATCAATAATACATGAAACATATATATAAGCAACTGAAGGCAACATGACCAAAAGATCAGAGACAAAACAATGCACAACTCAAATGAACGCAGTGAAATGCACAAAGGCATAGCAACTGCCACAAGACCACAATGCAATGTACATGAATACAACTACAGGTACAAGGCCAGAATGACCAATGAACGCAACAACCAAATGAAGTCAGCAACTTCAAACTGCTCATATACACAAGTGAATTCACCAAAACAGTAATGTTCAGCAATGAACACAGATGAAGCCGAAAATGATCAATGAAACAGAATTCATCACAATGAAACAGCAATATGAAAAAGGGCAGTGGACAGTACAAGGTAAAGGCATATGTAATGTAACTTACATATACGCCATGAATCAAGGCCAGAAGTTCAAGTGCGCCAAAGATATGACATCACAACAAACATGACAGCAAACAAATGCAAGTGACTCAAGCAACATGTCCAGTTACAACAAAGACCAAGTGCACAGTGAAAAGTATTCAATAATACAAAGCAATGCTTTGTGTACAACATACATATGAACCAAGTTAATATGTACAACAAACAAGCACTGAAACAAAATGGCCAGAGCCAAAGTTCACAGTGAAGCCAGAAGAAATTAACGACTACAATTCGAGTATACTACAGGAATAAACACAAATGGCCAGAGAAATGCACAAAGCTGCTACAGGGATGAACGGAAGGACCTTAAACAACATCGCATTAACAAAGTCAAAAGAAATTCGAATGTACAAGTCAAAGCCTGTAGTAAATCAAGTTCGAATTCGATGCAGATGATAAGCAACTCGAAGTCGAAAGAAATAAACAAGTCCAAGTCAAAATCATGGAAGCATACAGAAGTCAATAAGGGAATTCGTGAATTCATACTGAAAAAGATTCAAGTGCGTATCTTTGAAAAAGTAAAAAATCAAAAGAGGAAAGTTTTTTCGTATGACTCAAGAAAAATCGAACGCTGCACAATCAAAGCCGTGCGCATCAAGTCAGGAAAGCAAGAATTAGGAAAGTGTCGAATTCATATAAATTCACACCCAAAATCATCATAGGCCGTGTGCAAAAAGAACAATCGAATTCAAGCAATCAATCCAGAAAGCAACAAATAACATAGCAGAAGAAAAATCAGATTCGATCGTTTCGAAGCAACCAAGCCCTAATTTCACAAAACGATCAACAGAGGAGCAGCTATGAACGAGCGCAAGTAAAGCAACCAGAGAATCAATCATCAGAGAAGCAGCGAGCAAGGCAACACGCAAACCAGAGAAGCAACATAGGCGTGCTTCAAAAAAGCCCTAATTTGGATCGTAAAATCAATCCCTAATTTCAGAGCATAAAGAAGCAAGGCCGCAATTTTTCAATAGCAAAAGAAAAAGGAACGGGAAGAAGAAAAATTGGGCCCGCCTTGTTTTAATAAAAGCTTTAGTTTATACTTTAGGGTTTTAGTTTTAAATTGTTTTTAAGTATGTTTTTTTTCTTGAATCAACTCTTGGTAAATCACCACCTAGGTTTTAGGTTGTGTCAGATTGTCTAGTTAGGATTAGTTCAGTGAGCAGGGTGTGCGAGTTTGCAAAACTCTATAGGCGGTAGCAGGGTGTGCGAGTCTGTTAGAGTGTTTGTAAGAGGCAGACTGTTTAATCCTAATAGAAATCTGGGAATGCAGCAGTAGGCAGGGGTTGCCGAAGCCGGGTAAATTTTGTTGTGATTTACTTTTTAGCATATTTATTTCTCTGCAGTTTGTTTTTGCATTTAACTCGAGAAAATTTGCTATAACCCTATTCACCCCCCCTCTAGGGTTAATCTAGATCCTACAGGTGGTATCAGAGCACGGTATTTTTCTTTAACTCTAGAGTCATGAATCTACCAAATAATGCTTTTTCTGAGGGGCAATCTATTGCTAGGCCACCCATATTTAATGGGAATGATTATGCTTATTGGAAAGTTAGGATGGGTATTTATCTTAGTTCTGTTGATTGTGATGTTTGGGACATTATTGAAACGGGCTATAAATCTCCCACTATTACTGTTGATACTGAGATTCCTAAACCTAAGGGTAGGTGGGACGCAAATGATAAGAAATTAAAAACTACAAATGCTAAAGCCATGAATGCTTTGATCTGTGCTCTTGATAAGATTGAATTTAATAGAATTTCTCATTGTAAAACTGCACAGGAAATTTGGCATACCTTGGAGGTGACACATGAAGGAACTTCTCAAGTCAAGGAGTCTCGTCTAGCCCTATTCAGCAATGAATATGAGAACTTTGTGATGGACAAAGGCGAGAGCATAAAAGACATGTTTGGACGCTTTTCAACTTTGGTGTACAATGCTAGAGCGCTTGGGAAGGTATTCACTGAGGTAGAGCTTGTAAGGAAGGTGCTACGAGTCTTACCGATGAGCTTTGAGGCAAAAGTCATGGAAATACAAGAATCGAAAGATCTGAGTAAACTAAGCAAGGAGGACTTGATCGGCAACTTGATGACATATGAGCTTGAGCTAAAAGCAAAGGAGGAACGCAACAACTCCGAATCAAAGAAGAAGACGATTGCCTTAAAGAGCAAAGAAGAGAGCGATGAAGAAGAAGAAGATCCAATTGAAGAGCTTACAATGGCTGTCAATAATCTTAGAAAATGGTCAAGATCCAGGCCACACAAGAAGAAAACAAGTGGTAATAGGGCAAAAGATTCTGACAATTCCGATAATGAACTGACGTTCTTTAACTGCAACAAGCCTGGCCACTTCAAACAACAATGCCCACTTCTCAAAAACAACAAAGGAAAGAAAAAGAAAAAAAAGGCCTTTGCAGTGACTTGGGATGATGAAGAAGGAGAGGAAGTTTTGAATAGTAGCTCAGAGGAGGCTAACTTGTGTCTTATGGCAGAATCAGATTCAGAAGCAAGCTCAGAGGAATCTAGTGAGGTAGGTCACTATTCTTATAAAGAACTTGTTTTTATGTGTTGTGATCTTATTAAAATAGTTGATACTCTTGAATCTAAAATTGAAAAACTGAAATATGATAGGAGAGAACTTGTTCATGAAAATTTTAGGTTAGAAACTGAACTTGAAAATATTCAAAACCTAGACTGTAAAAAATGTAAAATTTTAGATTCAGAATTATTATGACTTAAGAATATCTTTGAGAATCTTGAAAAAGAAAACTTGAGTCTTAAGGAAACCATTGACACTAGGAAAAAGGATTTTATAAATAGATGCACCTCACTTGTAACTGAAAACACAACACTAAAAACCAAAGTCCAAAATATTGAGAAATCTCTGAATAACTTTTCAAGAGGAGAAAAATCATTCAACATGTTATTGGGAAATCAAATTTTTGCTAACAACAGAAAAGGACTAGGCTTTGGGAAAACACAAGTTGATGATAATGCAAAAGGTAAGAGTGTCTTTGCTAGATGTGAAATAACTGGACATCGTGTTGAAAATTGTAGTCATAGGAACAAGAACACAAAATTTGTACAAGTTTGGGCTCCTAAGAATTCTACAAACAAATTTCATGTCTATTGGAACAAGAATAAAAGGACTAAACAAGTTTGGGTTCCAAAGGGATTGTTTATTCATAATGCTTCAGCCACTAACAATCATGGACCTATAAAAACAAATAGGTCATAAAAATCTTTCATCGTGTAGGTATGGTGGCAGGCTAAGGAACAACAACAGTGTTCTCTGGATTTTGGCTGCTCTAGAAACACAACGGGCAACAAAGCAAAGTTCCTTAGCCTAGTACAAAGGTGACAGAATCACAATGGGCAACCATGAAAAATTATCGTAAAGGTAAAACCGGTGAAGGTATATTTGATCGATATATTAAATGTGATCATCTGCACCGTATTCTGAATTAAATCAGCCAATATTGAGATGTTGTAAAGATGATGATTTTGATTCTGACTTGTTCGACATAGTTGGCCAATTATATTTATGCCAAAAACACTATTCTTTGAATTACTTCATACATATACCTTTGGATTAAACATAGTGTTTTGTTGGATGATAATACATTAGGTTATAATACGGCTAACTCTATATTCATAGTTTCTGATTATTTACATGGCTTTAATTCAAATTCAAAGAATGTCATTTAAATTGTTGTTAAAATTGAGTTTGAAATTTTCTATGCACACTTCATGGTTTGGTCGATCAAATTCAATTGATGATAATTTTTGAGTGAAAAAGAAATTAAGATGCAGATTACACTGGTAATCTAGTTGATAGAAAAATTACTAGTTGAACGTGATTTTTGAGACATTTAGTAACTGCATCGTTTTTCAAAGAAAATATCTGCATATTTTTCTTTTTTAAATAATTTTCAAATAGTAGAAAATTTTCTCATATATCCCCCTCGAAAAAATCATTTTTAATCATATTTTCAGAACGGTCATTGTGAAAAATTGATTTCATAATTATTTTTGAATTTGATTTAAATGACAATTTTAACTAGTCTAACTCCCTAATAATTATCGAAAAAATAAATAGTGATTGAAAAAAAAAATGACGAGTGTTGATATTTTTCATACATTACTCAAGACAGTATATTTTAGAAAAATTTCTTTAGAAATTCAAACAAGAGTTATAAAACTTTCTGTTGGGTAAAGATTCCATAACCATTTCTATGTCTATCATATTTCTATCGACCATCGCTCATCAAAAATTCAATATAGTTTGTCGATATGTGGTACTTTAAACAGGAATCATTCCTTTTTCATTTTATAAAACAAAATAAAATCCAAAGTATTCACTCACATTTAAAAGTCCTCATGGTTATGCATGAGTGAATTACTTGGAATTTGTTATGTGCTTCCATGCTCATTTAAAAGTCCTTACGGTTATGCATGTATGGAACGCATATCAAAATTGATTTATTAAATAAACAAGTTGATTCTAATCCCATTTAAAAATTCTCACGGTTATGCGTGATTAGAAGATACTGGAATTCATTTTTAAAATTAAATTGGAATACTACTAATCTCATTTAAAAGTCCTAACGGTTATGCATGATTAGTAGATATTCAAATTCCTGATATAAGTGTACCACAAACAGATACAACTGTATGGTTTTATATGATGACATCATTTCCATTACTTCTAAAAGTGGAATATGCGCCTAACGAGAGTAGTTATGATTTTTTTTTTGATTTTCTTATTGAAATTTAATATGTATATTCAATTGAGTTTTAATGTTGGATTAATATCGATCACTTTAGCTCTATTTTCTCTAACACTATTATTCTTTTGCTGATAACAAAAGGGGGAGAGAAAAGTTAAGATTTTGTCAAATAAAATCAAGCAAAGGTCAAATAATTTTCCATTTGCAACTAGGCTCATTTGTATATTTCTATTTGTATGCATATATGTAGAGGGAGCATCGTGTAGAGAGGAAGCATTTAAATAGGGGGAGCAATCAGAGTATATCATTGATCAAATACATTTAACACAGTCAAAATCTTAAATATATGTTTGTTATCATCAAAAGGGGGAGATAGTTGAATATGCGCTTATATGATTTTTGTTTGATGATAATAAACATATATAAATATATATATTCATTTAAATGTATTTGTTAATGTACTATTTCATTTTTCATAGATAAATAAATATTTGTTGAATAAAATAAATTACACAGAATTTGAATTCAAACAGAAATTTTATTCAAACAAATATTTATTACAATTTTGAATAGTACAAATTCAAGCTCTCACTATGCATATACAATTTTGATTGTAATTACATCACAGTTCAATTTACATAAATTTCTCGCTACATATCACTCACACTCGTAGTTTATCTTCAACTTCATTCCAGTTAGAATCCAGCATCTGAGCAATCTGCAAAAATATTCACTAACGCAGTAAAATTGAAAAAGAAATATTTTTTGCAATATAAAATAAAATATGGATTTTGAAATATTATTTGCCTCAGTTATTTGGGTTGTTCGTCATCATTTGAATTCATCATACACGAACAATATGACATGCACAGTGTATCGCACATGCCACAAGGTCGTGCACACCGATATACACTTGTTTTCTTATCAGGGACAGGTAATCATGAGTGGCTGCAATACACACGTGTACATTTATACACGTGTGCATTGCCTCGCCAACTCGTGTGCGCAGCCAACAAAAGCAAACATACATACAGTTAATGATTCAACTGGCTAGACAACAGCTCACATGTTTGAAACCACAAAAGACTACAACAGCAACAAACTCAGTGAAGCCAAAGTGTACAACTACGAGGTCAGGGAAGCAACAAGAATACCAGAGACAGTCTCATAAGACAGTGACAATGAGTATACAAGTGCAGACACAAGTAGTGATACAACAGTAAAAAGAAACAACTCCAGACCAAATGTAAGACCAAAGTACAGCAGAACATCAATTGGGCACATGAAGATCAATCAACCAAAATGGATGAAAAGACCAGTGGTGCAAGTGCAGACCACAAAGACTCAACAAAGGCTACAGACAAGTAGCAGTGTGCAGAATGAAGCAACTGTGAAACTGAACAGTTACACTAATGTGCCAAAGAAAGAAAGATCACAACGTAGCATCAATAATGCATGAAACATATATACAAGCAACTGAAGGCAACATGACCAAAAGATCAGAGACAAAACAATGCACAACTGAAATGAACACAGTGAAATGCACAAAGGCATACCAACTTCCACAAAACCACAATGCAATGTACATGAATACAACTACGGGTACAAGGCCAGAATGACCAATGAATGCAACAACCAAATGAAGTCAGCAACTTCAAACTGCTCATATACACAGGTGAATTCACCAAAACAGTAATGTTCAGTGATGAACACAAATGAAGCCGAAAATGATCAATGAAACAGAATTCATCACAATGAACCAGCAATACGAAAAAGGGCAGTGGACAGTACAAGGTAAAGACATATGTAATGTAACTTACATGTACGCCATGACATCAAGGCCAGAAGTTCAAGTGAGTGCACCAAAGATATGACATCATAGCAAAAATGACAGCAAACAAATGCAAGTGACTCAAGCAACATGTCTAGTTACAACAAAGACCAAGTGCACAGTGAAAAGTATTCAATAATATAAAGAAATGCTTTGTGTACAACATATATATGAACCAAGTTAATATGTACAACAAACAAGCACTGAAACAAAGATGGCCAGAGCCAAAGTTCACAGTGAAGCCAGAAGAAATTAACGACTACAATTCGAGTATACTACAGGGATAAACACAAATGGCCAGAAATGCACAAAGCTGCTACAGGGATGAACAGAAGGACCTTAAACAACATCGCATTAACAAAGTCAAAGAAATTCGAATGTACAAGTCAAAGCCTATAGTAAATCAAGTTTGAATTCGGTGCAGATGATAAGCAACTCGAAGTCGAAAGCAATAAACAAGTCCAAGTCGAAATCATGGAAGCACACAGAAGTCAATAAGGGAATTCGTGAATGTACACTGAAAAAGATTCAAGTGCGTATCTTTGAAAAAGTCAAAAATCAAAAGAGGAAAGTTTTTTCGTATGACTCAAGAAAAATCGAATGTTGCACAATCAAAGCTGTGCGCATCAAGTCAGGAAAGCAAGAATTAGGAAAGTGTCGAATTCATATAAATTCACACCCAAAATCATCATAGGCTGTGTGCAAAAAGAACAATCGAATTCAAGAAATCAATCCAGAAAGCAACAAATAACATGCCAAAAGAAAAATCAGATTCGATCGTTTCGAAGCAACCAAGCCCTAATTTCACAAAACGGTCAACAGAGGAGCAGCTGCGAACGAGCGCAAGTAAAGAAACTAGAGAATCAATCATCAGAGAAGCAGCGAGCAAGGCAACATGCAAACCAGAGAATCAACATAGGCGTGCTTCAGAAAAGCCCTAATTTGGATCGAAAAATTCAAGCCCTAATTTCATAGCACAAAGAAAGCAAGGCCGCAATTTTTCAATAGCAAAAGAAAAAGGAACGGGCAGAAGAAAAATTGGGCCGGCCTTGTTTTAATAAAGGCTTTAGTTTATGTTTTAGGGTTTTAGTTTTAAATTGTTTTTAAGTCTGTTTTTTTTCTAGAATCAACTCTTGGTAAATCACCACCTAGGTTTTAGGTTGTGTCAGATTGTCTAGTTAGGATTAGTTCAGTGAGCAGGGTGTGCGAGTTTGCAAAACTCTATAGGCGGTAGGAGGGTGTGCGAGTCTGTTAGAGTGTTTGTAAGCGGGAGACTGTTTAATCCTAATTGAAATCCGAGAATGCAGCAGTAGGTAGGGGTTGCCGAAGCTGGGTGAATTTTGTGTGTGATTTACTTTTCAGCATATTTATTTCTCTGCAGTTTGTTTTTGCGTTTAACTCGAGAAAATTTGCTATAACCCTATTCCCCCCCCTCTAGGGTTAATCTAGATCCTACATCTACGACTCCGGCTACGAACTCGTCAACGACCAAGCTTCAATCACACCAAACCCCATCGTACTAGACCAACTGTGGAGGCTGTGGCGATCAAATCATTTAGCACACTAAAAACTAGGTTTAAAAATCTAAATTGATCACTGCCAACGCCACCGTGGACGATGCCACCTCCGGCCATTTTGCCAAGCACCACCGTAGGTTCCTCCACCTCCACGCAAAAGCCCAACCATCCTCTCTCCTCCGATCGTCTGAAATTTAAAACCCAATTTTCATTCAAGTCAACACTGCTCTCGATCCACGCAATGAGAAATCCCCATACTTAGCCTAAAAATCCTATTTTTATGTAAGGATTCGAATTATATAACTGAATCCATATTTCATGATATTCGAAATCACAAAAAAAATGTTTTGCTTTGTAAATATTTAGTTTCTTTTATCCTGCATATTCTTTTCTTCCGTGAAACTATTTTTAAATTTTAGTTTATACTTAAACTCACACATTCGCTGTTGAGAACAAAGTCTAACAAAAATCAAGTGATTTGATATTTGTTTTTGATCAAGATGGATGCTCTGAAACAAGAAGTCAGAGGTTCATTCAACATAAACAGGCATTCACTCTTCCAGTTAATTATACACTGAGGAGATTTATATATGTATATGCATATCAAAGAAATTCCAGATCTCAAACTTAACAAACAACAACCAAATATATTCAGTCTAATTTAAAGTTGTTTACTCATAGTGATTTTCCAGAAAAAGAACAAAGTTGCTTCTCTGTATTGAAACTGGCTTGCTGAAATCTTCTTATCTTTAATCCTCTGGTTTGATTTGTTTTGTTGAATTGTGTGTTAGTTTTAAGATAATATTTACTTTATATTTTTCTTAGCTTTGAATCAATGAATTGAGGTAGGAGGTGATGCATATAAAGAGAAGTATGCTGTATATTGTTTGTACAATAAGCATGCTGAAGATGCTTGCATTAAATGCTTGAGGTACGTTGCATTAATTACTCAAGTCCTTTATTTTCTTTTGCTTATTCTAGCCTTGCATTATTTTACTCGGCTTATGTGTTGAGAAGATTTTGTGGTGGCTTATTTAATGATATTTGTCTTGTTCTCATTTGATTATGTATCTTCTTGTCTTGTCTCATGTACATATATAATTTGTTTACTGAAATGAAGCTATTATCTCGGCCGAGATGATCTTTTGTGTGCAAAACAAATGTTCATTTTGTTGTTGTCTGGTTTCGTACTTACATACTTATCTTGATTTGCTTATTCATAGTTGAATATATATATATATATATGCTAGTATCTTCTTTTACAAGCTATTACATACATATTTGAATTGAGTATATTTATCGTTTTAAATTAGTATATTTTACACAATTATTAACATATTGTTTGAATTTGGAGGAACTCAAACCGATAAATCAATTAATCACACAATTCTTTATTCAAAAATAAATTTAATTATTAATTTAAACTCAGTAAAAATTCGGGATCGTTACATAAAATCTTTATGCATAGTTTAAAATTTATATTTATATTTTTTATAAACTATGAATTTATAATTTCTTAAAATCATACCTTTTATTTAGATAAATTATTTAAACATACAAAATTTCCAAAATCACTTTGAAACCCCGTTTTAAATCAAAACATTATTTTATAATATTTAAAATACCAAAAATAAGGCCTAGTGCTAAAGAAATAAATTAGCAAAATCGTGCCAATGTCATCAATTATAGCATCCAACATATCATATATCAATTCATATGAAATAAATTAACGGCCTGAGGAATCTTATTGGATCCCTCTAACATGTCCCCATGCATCACATACTGTATATAATCAAAAAATATAAATCAACCGCTTCAAGTCGAGATTCATGTAAAAAGGGTCATCCGCTCTTACATGTAAATTTAATAGGGTCTCATCCGCTCTAAGGGCGGGAGTATATCCAAACCAACTAATATTTATAGTATATTATACAAGTAGTAAATAAAATCAAAAATAAAATATCTACGCATCTAATAAAAAAAATTATTGACTAAAAATATTACCGGTTAACCAAAATGGTGAGATTTACTCACATTGATTTTAATAGTTGCTAAAATGTTCCGCTTTTGAATTAATTTGAAAGGGGGTTCAATTTTAACCCAAAATTCCAGTTAGCCCCAAATCCATCCATTCCAATTTCAGACCGTAACCTTCGTAGATACGATCACAACGTGACCCGTCTCGTTCAACTTGGACCTCGTATGAGTTTGAAACAGATTTATTAAAATTTTAGTTAGTTAAACTTAATAATTAACTTACTTTAATAAAATTCTAAATCTTTCTTCCTTTCCCTCTTCCTTGTGTTCGTTCCTACCCAGCCGTGCTTGACTTTTTTTTCAATCGTCAAAGATCGATCAACGCGCAACAACTGCCCCCATCGATCACCCATGCTCACCTTTGCTCCCTCCTACCTCGCCGTCGCTCCACCCTCGCATGCGCCATGCGCCTACTATGCCGAAATGCTAAATTGTTGCTCACGGACACGCTACCGTAGCTCATGCCACCCCCCTTCATTCGACAATCTGCCGCCGTGGATGGGTTCCCTTAAGCATGCCGCATCTTCCCCCTGTTGACCCCTTCGAGCATCTCGGGCTCTAGCATGGTGAACGAATTTTGGCCGTTAGATTTCTCTATTTAACATTTGAAAAAATGGCGAACTCCTTGTTTTTTTCTTTGGTTGAACGCGATATACATAGGCGAGGAGGGTATTTGACACGGCAAATTAACACTTTGATGTGCTAATAATGTTTTGATACAAATTGACGCAACTTTCTTCCTCACGAAATGATTTCGTGTCAAGTGAACCAATATAAATGCCCAAATCCGTTGATCTCTCAAGATACCGGATTCTAGCTATCTTCAACATGTTGATCGTGCATGATTCCGCGATAGAAGATCTACGATTCTTCGACGTTGATCTCGTGCACGAGATTCCATGAATCGGCTTCAAGTCCGTTGATTCGAGCGCACTCAAATATCCGAAGATGGAAGAAGAAGGAGATCACACTCAACTTCAACAAAAGTGGCAAAAGCACACAAACAATTTTATTCAAAATCAACTCCCTTTACAATGACATCACGCCCCTATTTATAGAAATTTACAACACAACACAGCCGACCTAACACACGGCCGACCTAACATCACACGACCTACAGCATACGATTTACAACCTTACACGACTTACGACATAACACACACGACATAAGAACAAACAACTTAACACATACAGCACATATGCGACTAAACAGTGTACGACTCAACGACTTAACAATAGTACTCTGTAGCACAGTTTCATGCGACCTAAAAGATGCGGCATAAGGTCGAGCGACCTAAGAACTTGAGCGGCTTAAGATACAGTGCCATAGCGACCTAAGGAATGCGGCATAAGGTCGAGCGACCTAAGAACTTGAGCGGCTTAACTCAGCCTTCACGTGACATAAGAGATCAACGGCTTCAGAAGTCAATGCGGCATAGGTTGGTTAGCTAATGAAATCTTAAGAAGTGCGACCTAAGGAATGTGGCTTCAGGGAACGACCTAAGAGATGCAGCTTTGTTTCCTTGATCTGTTAGGTCGTTGAACGACTTAAATTGGGACCTAAGAGATGCGCCTTTGTTTCCTTGATCCATTAGGTCGTTGAGCGACTTAAGTGGTTGCGACTCAACATGGCGCAACTCATAGTAGGCCGAGCGACTTAAGACCAAGCGACCTATATTGGTTGAGCGACTTAAAGCACACGAGTTATCATGGTGCGCTGCATCTTCCTCCACTGCATCATCATTCTCGTTAGGTCGCGTGCAACTTAAGGCAAGCGAACGACTTAAGGTAACCGAACGACCTAAAGCACACGAGTTATCGTGGTGCGCTGCATCATCCTCCTCTGGTTGAAAAGAATTCGACCCGAATTCACACTTTCCTCTTCTTCGACATGCTTATTCCCATGATATGGAATCAAGTGTTTAACGTTGAAAACGTCAGCAGCGTAGATATGATCCGGCAATCTCAAGTGATAAGCATTCTCATTAATCTTCTTTACGATCTCCAAAGGACCAATCTTTCTAGCAGCTAGTGTAACGACCCGGAAATTTCGAACCCGAAAATTCCAGATAGTTATAAAAAGAATAAAGAGATAGAAAAGAAGAAGAAGAATAAGAAGAAGAAGAAGAAGAATCAACAACTCACATTCGCAGTGAATAAAATATAATAATAAATAATAACAGTTTACAAAAGAATACTGTATATGTCGATTACATTTTAATACATCAGGGTTACACACTTATAAAGACACTAGATATACACAATTACCATGTCATAGATATACAATAATATAATATAGCGGAAGCACTTCATACATTCTTGTCATCCGGCTCGCCTCTTGAGCTCCAGAACGTCCCTACCTGAAAATCTGTAATACTCGGTCTGACCCGAACATTACATCAAATTAACACCCGGGTCAGGCTGGAAACCGGTGTGAGTAAACTCATCTAACAAGGAATATCCCAAAACATACAACTTATATAAACCTGGAGTAACTCATATCAATTTACAACTCCACAAGTTGTTATAGACATCACTTATATCACACATTAATTTCTAAGTGTCCTAAATGGTCAAATACACTTAAATCATTCCAAACCAGCATATTGATTTCCACATATCAAATTTATACAGAATCGAAGTGGCTTCGGGTATTAACTAATACCCGACTCCGGTCTCTTCGAATCCAATGTCTTCTTAACCCAAATTATCCAATTAAATACAATTAAATTTTAATTACCAGATATCATTTTAACGCATCAATTCATAATGGATAGATAATCACATTATCACCATTCATCCATCATATCATATCACAAAGCAATTCATATTAGGAATATCAACCAGTCCCAAAAACTCATCATCATCCAATCATTAATAAGCAAGATTGATCATTTCATTAATTATATTAATTAATGAACCTCAAGTTACTTTCATTAGTTAATTATTCTTAAATTTCAAATAATAATTAACCTTTAACTTAATTACATTCATTAATCAATCTTGATAAATCACAATTAGAAATTAACTTTCCTTAATTACTTTATCAGTTAAACCAAATTCTTGATTAATTATATAAATTAATCCTTCAATTACATTGAGTAATCAGTACTTACTTTCTTCTATCAAGTAATTATCCTTTAATTACCCCATCAAGTAATTTAGTTAAATACATCTAGTAATAAATTACTTTACTAAGAAATTTCACCTCATTAATTACTTTAAGTAATTAATACTTAACCCAACATCAAATGATTAACTTTAATTAATCAACAACCTTAATTAAGAATTAATTAATCCATAATTATCAATTAATAAATCCTTAATTATAATTAATGTACCTTTAATAATAGTTAATTAATTCTTAATTAACTGGCATTATAGACTAATAACCCATTAATTATTAATCAAGAAAACCCAATTATTACTTAATAAAACTTTATTAAGCATTTCTTAATTACTAGTTTAATTAACCCTTAATTACGTAATTAATTAATAAATAATTACAAATCAATTAATCTCTAATCTTTAATTAATCCATCAAAATTATTAGTTAATTAAATTAATTATTATCCTTAATTACTTAATTGACCCACTTTATATTTAATTAATTAAGTTAATTAATTACACCAAAATTCCTTAACTAACTCAATTAATTACAAATTATTTAACCATAATTATGTTAAGATAAAACTTTATCATAATTATTCTTAATAAAACAATTAACTTAAAAAAAAATCTAACCTTGCTTAATTAAGTTATTAATTAAGTTTTAAAATACTTATCCAATAAAATAATTTAAAGTTTACAAGTCACAACTTCCTTTAAATATATATTTTCTTTCTCTTTAATCAACTTCGGGTCTAACCCGATCAAAACCCGAGAAACACCCATGTTTCTCTTTCCTCCTTCTTCCATTACAAAACTTAATTTAAGTTTTAGTTAAAAATTTCAAATGTAAAAAACTGTAACTATTAAACTTGTTAACAGGATCCGTCTCATCTCTACTCGAGTCGATATTCGAGTTATCATCTCCAACACACGATGATCTTCCCGAGCTAATACCCAGCAACCCAAATACTCAAAAATTCACAATCCACTGACACTCTCATCCCCTGTGCAAGTGCACCGGCGCAAGAATCGCCTCCTGCCAACGCCCACTTCATCTCCAAGTCACCTAAGCACCCTACAAGCTTCTACGATTGACCAAACATCGTTCCATGCCTCGCTTCAAAATCGAGCATCACCAGAGAACTCGAACCAAACCACTGCCTGGAAACAAACCCACATCCACGTCGCCGGTCATCAGATCACCCTCAGATTCCGGCCACACCTCCGTCACTCATCCACGAAGCCATTCTCGAATTTTCCTCAAACTCGATGCATCAGTGAGGTAGAAGTGGACCAATTTTCCAGCTCGACCCAATTTAGGTTTAGAACCTAAATTCACCTGCCGCCATCGCCACAACCATCATACAGTCCTCCATATATTTTTGCCATACCACCAGATCATTCCTCTACCTCTATCCAAAATTCCAATTCCCTTAAATTTTGTGACCATCAGAAATCGCTCGAAATACCATTCCCAGAAAATCCCAAAATTACCCATTCAATTCTTTACTAAAAATTGTAATTTTGATTTTAAAAATCCTAACTTTCAATGATGATTCAAGATGTAAACTCGAAACAGTAAATCCAATTGATTGATTTTATCATAATAAAAGAATTTCTACTGTATTCTTTTAATTCTAGGAGATTCTCACATTTGTTTTACTTAAATAAAATTTTAAACTCAAATTTGTGTTTAAACAGACATAACATGTTTAAATTTAAGACTTATCAGTGAACTGTTAAGAAGATTTGGATTTCTCCTATTCCTATTCTCTGTAGATTTAAACAGAGAAAAACAATCAAATGGAACCACAGATCGTACACTTATATATACATATGCAAGCATTAGTTACATCATGGATTCAAGTATTCCAACATGCATAAGATCATCCAAAAATGTTTAAACTTGTTAATTTTTGTTTGATGTTGAACAGAGATTTTAAAACTGTGGTTCTCTGATTCTTTTTTGTTAATTTAAACTGTAGTCACTTATATAGTCATGCAAACATTATTCATCACAGAGATTTCATAAGCAATAGATCAGTCATCTACGTAAGATTTTTAAGTTGATATTTACTCACCTTATAGAAGAATGCAGAGGACAACTCTGTTGCAATTCATTCTCCTCACTGTAAATTGAATCTGCATGTTGAATATGGTGAGTTTGTTAGTGGATTTTGATTCTTGCAGCTGAGTTTACTTCTAGATTTGTTTACTGAAGTTGATTTAAATTTTACAGCAGAACTCCATTCTTCTTTGCTAGAGTTGAAGTTGAACTTTAAATTGATGTTGAAAATTTGGGCAGATTTGCTTGCGATTGTTACCATATTGGATTTGCAAATTTTAAACATGAATTGGGTTTTGCAGAATTGGTTTTGAAATTCCTTTTTTTATATCTGATTTTAGTTTCTTATTTGAAGAAAAATGTTTGAATGAAATGAATTGTTAAGTTCATACCTATATTTTCAATAAAAAAAATGTTTTTAAAAATAAATAAAATCATTGCCACATGTTGCATTATGATGTAGATAAATTACAAGTGTCTTCTTTATTGGTTAAATACTTAACACATGTTCCCTTTTTATATAAAAATAGATTTGTTAATTTTATAAAGGTTTTTAAATGTATGTATATGTATATATAAATTAAATTTTATCTTATGTAAAATTTTAATTGTATTAAATCTTTTCTTAAATCTTATTAAAGCTTTTTATTTAACCCTTTTTTTCAAATTATGTCTCCTTTTTACTCAACTTGTGTTTTACAATTTATATTTATATACTTTCTAGTATTTATACATATATCCTTAAAAGAGAATGATTTTAAAAAAAAAATTATACACTAAAATAAAATTACATATATTTATTCTTTTATATTTACAAATCACCAATTCAAATTCAATACAAATTAAATTTGAGTTGAAAATAAGTTTTCCCATTTTAAATAATCATATTAGGAGATTATCAAATAATTATCTTCCTAGATATGAATATTGATCATCAAATTTATTTGTTTTATTCTCAACAATCAGTATTTATATTAACTTACCCAGTTAATTATTAATTTACAGATATTCCAAAATTCAAGTTATCACAGCTAGCTTGTTGTAAGCACCAACAGGAAATCGATCCTTCGTCAATACTGCATATACAAAATATCCTTCTTTGAATTCAACATATCGTCATTTGATATCTTCGGATTGCTTATATTTCTCATTCGCCTTAAGCAATCGTTCTTGCACAACTTTGTGGCATTCTTGCAACTCATTCACCAAATCACTAGCTCGTTTGATCACTCCTTTCTGCTGTGGTACTATCGATAAATCCAATGGTCCCTTCGGAATTGTTGAATAAACAACCTGAAATGGACTGAACGCAGTGCTACGATTAACTGCATGGTTGTGTGCGAACTCAGCTTGACACAGCTTGGTATCCTAATTCTTCAAATTATCATTCACGAGGCATAACTCCACATCATAAGTATTGTATCTCATCTTTTCTCCAGAAAGTTTTTCACTGAAATAGGCAATTGGACGACCCTTCTGACTCAACACTCCTCCAATTCCAACTTTCGATGCATCCGTATGTAACTCAAATAGTACCTGAAAATCAGGAAATACTAGAATCGGTGCCGAGATTAAAAGTTCCTTGATTTTTTCAAAAGAAAATCCTACCTCTTCTGTACATGAAAACTTCTTTCCCTTCATACAATCAGTAACAGGGGCCATCACACTAGTAAAGTGCGGTATAAATCTTCGATAAAATGAAGCTAACCCATGAAAACTTCTGACTTCTGTGATAGTTTTGGCCTGTGGCCAATTTATGATTGCGGCTACTTTACTCTGATCCACCTGTATCCCTTCCTCAGACACAATATAACCCAGAAATAAAACACTTGGCGTCATGATGATGCAGCTAAGGCCGGAGAAGAAGTTGTGCAAACTTTAGTTCCTGAAAACATGAGTTTGTGGTGTAGTGTGATGAGTCGTTCACGACTCAGTGAAGGCTTGGGTCGCTGCCGAGCTAAGGAAGGAGGGCCACGAGTTAACAAGTTAAGGGGGAAGGTAGGCCGAGTTAACGAGACATCGGGTTTGAGTCGTCCACGACCCAAGAGAAGCATGAGTCGTTTCCGACCTAACTGTGACAATCTAAGTCGTTTACGACTTAACGGGATAAAGGACAACGGGTTACAGGAACAAGAGCCTATTTTAGGTCGACCCCGATCTAAGGAAGAGAAGCTACGACTTAAGAGCCTAAGTCGGCTACGACTTAACAAAAGAGGAAGCAGTCACGACCTAACTGAGTCGTTGAGGAGCGCAGGGGGATTGGGCTTGAGTCGGCACGCGCTTAAGTCGGCCATATGAGCTGAGGTGTTGTAGTTTGTTGGCCTTGAGTCGTTAGGTCGTATACGACCTAACTGTTGTAGCCGTGTGGTTGATGAGTCGTGTATCTTGTGTTGTTTTTTTGAGTCGGTAATGTATATGAGTCGGTCCTGTATGTAGATAAGCTGAGTCGTATGTCTTTGAGTCGTGTAAATTGTGTTGCGTTGTTAAGTCGGCAACGACTTATGATGAGTCGGAGTCTATGAGTCGGCAACGGGTTAAAGGGGTCGGTTGTGTCAAGCTATAAATAGAGGGTGTGTTGTATATTTTGGGTTGTTGATTTTTGAATAAAATTCTCTTTTGTTAGCTTTGTGCTTTCATACCAATTGGTAGTTGAGTGTAATCTCCTGTCTCCTCTTTCGGTTAATCGAGTGCGCTCGATTCAACGATCGTAGAAGCCGATTCACGGAATCTAGTGCGCTAGATCAACGTGCGAAGAATCGTAGATCTTAGAACACGGTATAGTGCGCTATCAACGTGTTTGAGATAGCTAGAGTTCGGTATCTTTGGATCAACGAACTTGGGCATTTTGGTATCTTCAACTCACCGATTGCTACATTTCATTGATTGAAGTTTTGTTTCGAATAATCCGCTGCGTCATTATTGGTATCAGAGCCATACTTAGCCAATCATAGCTAAGTTGATTCTTGGAGCCAAGTTTTTGAAGTTTTTGAAGTTTGAAGTTGTTCATTGTGTTCATATTGAAGTTGCAACAAGTTTGAATTGTTTGATCCATTACATTTTGGATCAAAGTGAGCAAAGGAGTTTGAAATTGAAGAAGGCCGTGTATACTAGCGGGGAGTAGCCGAGCCTTGTGGAGTGTTTGAATTTGGAGCCGACTTAACCTAAGTCGCGACTTGTTGCCGAGTCAAGGGTTAAGCCGAGTCAAGCTAAGCCGTACATTGTTGAGCCGAGACTTGTTATTTTGTTGAAAGCTTTGGAGTTTTGTGTTTGAATTGTAGAAGTTTGTGAAGTTTTCAATCATGCCACCAAGGAGAGCTAATCGTCATCAAAACGTTGAAGCTTTGTATCGTAGAGAAGAAGCCGAACTTATGGAACAACGTATTAATGAAAAATTTGATGAAGGCATTGGAAAATTGGAGAAATTGATGAATGATTTGAATCAAAGGAGGAGATCACCAAACTCGAACCATGGAGGAAACCGAGTTTCGCCATCGGTTACGGAAGCGAGGAGGGTATCACCACATTCTTGTAGAGATAGAAGAGAAACATCAATTTCATCACGAAGAGATCACCATGACTATGCACATGAAGAGAGACGAAGTCAACGTGAATTTGACAATGAAGCATATAGAGATGAAGAGAGACATAGTCAAAAGAGCATGCATGAACGAAGGGATGATAATGGACGAGATCGATGTCGGCGTACTTTTGATTTTGTTGAAGAAGGTGATAGAGCTAGTATTCATTATCGAGATCGGGATCAAGTTCGAAATTCTTATCGGGATATTGAAGATGATCGATGTTGGGAATCGGGTATGAAGATGGAAATTCCGGAGTTTAAAGGCGGAATGGTTGCTGAAGAGTTCTTAGATTGGTTGTCTAATGTGGAGGAAATCTTTGATTTCAAGGAGGTCCCGGAGAATCGAAGGGTGAAGTTGGTTGCTACTAGGTTGAGGGGGAGAGCTTTGGCGTGGTGGCAGCAAACTAAACTTACAAGGGAGAGAATGGGGAAGTCAAAGATAGAATCGTGGGATAAGATGAAGAAGTTGATGAGATCTACGTTCTTACCTTACAACTACCAATCACTTATGTACCAGAGGTTGCAAAATCTGAGGCAAGGGACAAAGTCTGTTAGTGATTATGCTGATGAATTTTACCAACTCATTGCCAGGAATGATATTATGGAGACAGAAGAACAGCTAACTGCTAGATTCATTGGGGGATTGAGAATGCAGATCCAGGATATGGTTAATATGTTTGATCCTAGATCAGTTGCAGAGGCACATCAGAAAGCGTTGGCTTGGGAGAAGCAAGGAAGGCGTGGAGGTGGTGTGTTTACTAATTCCAATAATCAAGCAAGGGGTGTTGGTGGAAGTTCTAATGTTCCTAAACCTGTTTCAAAACCAGTGGTGAAGGAGGCTGAGAAGGCGAAGGTTAGCAGTGGGTTCAAGTGTTATAATTGTCAAGAGTTGGGTCACAAAAGCAATGAATGTCCGAAGCCGAAGAAGAGAACCATGGTTGCAGAAGTTGAGGAGGATGATGGTGAGGAGGCAGAATGTTCAAATATACCTTATGTTGAGGAGGAAGAAGAATTGTTTGGAGATGAAGGTTGTAATCTTATGATGAGGAGGTCATGTCTTACACCAAAGCAAGAGGAGGATTGTAGTTGGTTGAGGAGTAACATATTTCAGTCGACATGCACTATTCTGGGAAAAGTTTGCAAGTTCGTTATTGATGCTGGGAGTTGTGATAACATTATTTCTACAGAAGCAGTGAGAAAATTGAACTTGAAGACTGAAAAACATCCTAAACCGTACAAGCTAGCATGGTTAAGGAAGGGTGGTGAAGTGAAGGTGTGTCGAAGAGCTTGTGTTAATTTTTCTATTGGGAAGAAGTACAAAGATGAAATTTGGTGTGATGTAGTGGACATGGATGTTTGTCACTTGTTGTTGGGCAGACCGTGGCAGTTTGATAGAGCAGTACAACATGATGGTCGTGCCAACAGTTACAGTTTCATGTTCGAGGGTACTAAAATCACTTTGGTTCCCAAGAAGCAACAACAGAAGGAGAGCAAGTTAGAAGAGATTGAGGAATTAAAAACTCTGTTGACTTTGAAGGAGTTTGTCAAGGAAGTGGAGGAAGAACCTGAAGTGTTTTTGTTGATTGGGAGAGAGAGTAGTGAAGAAGTTGAGATTCCAGATGAAGCAAAGCCAATTTTGAAAGAATTCGAAGATGTCTTTCCAGAGGAGTTGCCTAAGGAGTTACCGCCACTTAGAGACATTCAACATCAAATTGATCTTGTTCCGGGAGCAGTGTTACCACATCGACCACATTATCGAATGAATCCGAAGGAACATGAGGAATTACGAAGGCAGGTGGAAGAGTTGTTGGAACAGGAACATGTTCAGGAAAGCTTGAGTCCTTGTGCCGTGCCAGCATTGTTGGTGCCGAAGAAGGATGGAACATGGAGGATGTGCACAGATAGTAGAGCTTTGAATAAGATCACTGTTCGATATAGATTTCCTATGCCGAGGTTCGATGATTTGTTAGATCAATTGAGTGGGGCAACTATATTTTCGAAGATTGATTTGAAGAGTGGTTATCATCAAATTCGAATCAGACCTGGAGACGAATGGAAGACAGCTTTCAAGACGAGAGAGGGGTTGTACGAATGGTTGGTTATGCCATTTGGTTTGTCAAATGCACCTAGTACATTCATGCGGGTGATGAATCAAATCTTTAGACCATTCATTGGGAAGTTCGTCGTGGTTTATTTCGATGATATTCTGATTTACAGCAGAAGTATGGAGGAGCATGTCCTACATCTAAGGGAAGTATTGATTATTCTTCGTGAAGAACAATTTTATGCTGCTACGAAGAAATGTGTGTTTATGACGCACAATGTTTTATTTCTGGGTTATGTTGTTTCAGGGGAAGGTATTCAAGTTGACCAGAGTAAAGTTGAAGCAGTCAGGAATTGGCCGCAGCCAAAGACAATTACAGAAGTGAGAAGTTTTCATGGGCTAGCATCATTCTACCGAAGATTCATTCCACACTTCAGTAGCGTGATGGCTCCAGTGACTGATTGCATGAAGGGTAAACAATTTGTATGGTCAGAAGAAGCGGGGGTTGCCTTTGAGAGGATCAAGGAATTGTTGACGTCTGCACCAATTCTTGTTCTACCTAATTTTCAGTTATTGTTTGAACTACATACTGATGCATCAAAGGTTGGGATTGGAGGAGTGTTGAGTCAGCAGGGAAGACCTATTGCATATTTCAGTGAGAAGTTGTCAGGGGCAAAGATGAGATACAGTACATATGACGTTGAATTTTATGCTGTTGTACAAGCTGTTAAGCATTGGAGGCATTATCTATTTCAGAAGGAATTTGTTCTTTACACTGATCATGAAGCATTGAAGCATTTACAGGGGCAGGACAAGATTTCAGCAAGACATGCATCATGGATTGCTTATTTACAGCAGTTTACTTTTGTCGTTAAGCACAAATCAGGGGTGACAAATCGAGTAGCTGATGCTTTGAGTAGGAGGAGTCATTTATTAACGACAATGAAGGTTGAAGTGACGGGGTTTGAATTACTGCCAGAAATGATTAATGAAGATCCTTACTTTGTGAAATATGTTGAGAAAGTGAAGGATGGGAGTACCGATGAATTTATGTTGGTTGATGGTTTCCTGTTTAAGGGAAATCAGTTATGTAGTCCAGACTGTAGCTTGAGGTTGAAAATTGTCAAAGAGTTACACGAGGAAGGGCATGTGGGCCGCGATCGTACTTTGCAATTGATTTCACAGTCTTACTTTTGGCCGTCGATGAGAAAAGAGGTTGAAAGATTCGTGGAGAGATGCCATATTTGTCAGGTGTCAAAGGGAACAGCAACGAATGCAGGGTTGTATATGCCATTACCAGTACCATCTAAGCCATGGGTTGATATTAGCATGGATTTCGTTTTGGGTTTGCCTCGAACTCAAAGGGGAAATGATTCGATATTTGTTGTAGTGGACAGGTTTTCGAAGATGGCACATTTTATTGCCTGCAAGAAGACAGCGGATGCAGTTCGAGTGGCACAATTATTCTTTAAGGAGGTATATCGATTGCATGGTTTACCAGAATCTATTGTTTCTGATCGAGATACTCGTTTTCTGAGTCATTTTTGGTTGAGTTTGTGGAAGATGGTGGGAACGAAGCTGAAATTTAGTAGTGCTTATCATCCACAAACTGATGGACAGACAGAAGTTGTTAACAGGTCATTGGGAAATTTGTTGCGATGTCTTGTACAGGATAATTTGAGAAGTTGGGACATGAAGTTATGCCAAGCTGAATTTGCACATAATCATGCAGTGAATCGTAGCACGGGATTCAGTCCATTTCAGATTGTTTATTCAAATTTACCCAGGGGACCGTTGGATTTGGCAGTAGTACCACAGGCGAAGGAAACAGTTAAACGAGCTGCTGATTTTGTTGATGAGTTGACTGAATGTCATAAAATCGTTCAGGAACGATTGGAGAAATCGAATGAGAAGTATAAGAAGTCTGCAGATTTGAAACGACGAAATGTTGAATTTAACAAAGGCGATTTGGTTTATGCAGTGTTGACAAAAGACCGATTTCCAGTGGGAACGTACAATAAATTGAAAGCGCGGAAAATTGGTCCAGTTGAAGTTTTGAAGAAAATTAATGACAATGCTTATAAGTTGAAGCTGCCGGAGGATATGTACACTTCTGACGTATTCAATATTAAGCATCTTGTGCCATATTACGGAAATAAACAATCAGATGAAGAAGAATGTACAAATTCGAGGACGAATTTTTCTCAACCAGGGGAGGATGATGCAGCTAAGGCCGGAGAAGAAGTTGTGCAAACTTTAGTTCCTGAAAACATGAGTTTGTGGTGTAGTGTGATGAGTCGTTCACGACTCAGTGAAGGCTTGGGTCGCTGCCGAGCTAAGGAAGGAGGGCCACGAGTTAACAAGTTAAGGGGGAAGGTAGGCCGAGTTAACGAGACATCGGGTTTGAGTCGTCCACGACCCAAGAGAAGCATGAGTCGTTTCCGACCTAACTGTGACAATCTAAGTCGTTTACGACTTAACGGGATAAAGGACAACGGGTTACAGGAACAAGAGCCTATTTTAGGTCGACCCCGACCTAAGGAAGAGAAGCTACGACTTAAGAGCCTAAGTCGGCTACGACTTAACAAAAGAGGAAGCAGTCACGACCTAACTGAGTCGTTGAGGAGCGCAGGGGGATTGGGCTTGAGTCGGCACGCGCTTAAGTCGGCCATATGAGCTGAGGTGTTGTAGTTTGTTGGCCTTGAGTCGTTAGGTCGTATACGACCTAACTGTTGTAGCCGTGTGGTTGATGAGTCGTGTATCTTGTGTTGTTTTTTTGAGTCGGTAATGTATATGAGTCGGTCCTGTATGTAGATAAGCTGAGTCGTATGTCTTTGAGTCGTGTAAATTGTGTTGCGTTGTTAAGTCGGCAACGACTTATGATGAGTCGGAGTCTATGAGTCGGCAACGGGTTAAAGGGGTCGGTTGTGTCAAGCTATAAATAGAGGGTGTGTTGTATATTTTGGGTTGTTGATTTTTGAATAAAATTCTCTTTTGTTAGCTTTGTGCTTTCATACCAATTGGTAGTTGAGTGTAATCTCCTGTCTCCTCTTTCGGTTAATCGAGTGCGCTCGATTCAACGATCGTAGAAGCCGATTCACGGAATCTAGTGCGCTAGATCAACGTGCGAAGAATCGTAGATCTTAGAACACGGTATAGTGCGCTATCAACGTGTTTGAGATAGCTAGAGTTCGGTATCTTTGGATCAACGAACTTGGGCATTTTGGTATCTTCAACTCACCGATTGCTACATTTCATTGATTGAAGTTTTGTTTCGAATAATCCGCTGCGTCACATGAACACGCATTTCTTCGTCGCTGCATAGAACTGTTCTGACGAAGAATAGTTAACACCTTTCGCAAGTGTTGAATATGCTCCTCTGTGCTTGTACTATAGATCAAGATGTCATCAAAGTAAACAACAACAAACTTCTCAATGTAAGGTCTGAAAATTTGATTCATCAACCTCATAAAAGTACTTGGTGCATTAGATAGACCAAACGGCATTGCCAGCCACTCATATAATCCTTCCCATGTCTTGAATGCTGTCTTCCATTCATCACCTGGTCATATGCGAATCTGAGTATAACCACTCTTAAGATCAATCTTTGAAAAGATTACAGACCCACTAAGTTGATCCAATAGATCATCAAGTCTTGGCATAGGAAATCTGTATCTGACAGTTATTTTGTTGAGGGCCCTGCTATCTATACACATTCTCCATGAACCATCTTTCTTCGGCACTAACAAAGCTGGTACGTCACAAGGACTGAGACTCTCTCAAACACACCCTTGCTCAAGCAATTCCTCAACTTGTCTCCTCAACTCTTCATTCTCCTTCGGACTCATACGATAATGTGGCCTATGTGGTTAAACAACACCTGGCACTAGATCAATTTGATGTTGTATCCCTCAATGGCGGTAACTCCTTGGGTAATTCCGCAAGAAAGACATCTTCAAATTCATTCAACATGGTCTAACCTCCGCAGGAATTTCATGGTCTTCACTGGCTTCATACCCAATCAACATAAATATTTCAGCACTATCTTTCACTTCTTCAACAAATTCTTTCGAAGATAATAGGCTAGTTGATTCCGCCTTCTTCTCTGCCTTGCTTTCACTTTATTCACGCTTCTTAGGAACCAAAGTAATTTGAGTACATTCGAACATGAAACTGTAGCTGTTGGTACGACCATTATGTTGTACAGCTCTATCATATTGCCACGGTCTTTCCAATAGTAGATGACACACATCCATATCTACAACATCACACCAAATATCATCTTTGTACTTCTTCCCAATAGAAAATGTAACAAATGCTCGTCTTCCCACTGTCACTTCTCCACCTTTCTTTAACCATGCTAGTTAATAAGATCTAGGATGCTTTTCAGTCTTCAACCCTAACTTCGTGACGGCTTCTTCAGAAAAAATGTTATCACAGCTTCCCGCATCAATAACAAATCGACAAACCTTTCCCAAGATAGTACATGTAGACTGAAAGATATTGCTTCTTAGCCAACTAGAATCATTCTCATGCTTTGGCACTAAACAAGACATTCTTGTCATCAAATTACATCCTTCATCTACCGACACAACTTCTTTATCTTCATCAAACTTCGATGGTTGAGAATAATAAATCTCAGCTTCCACATCCTCATACTCACATTCCTCTGCAACTAGTGCTCTCTTCTTTGGCTTTGTACATTCATTACTTTTATGGACAAACTCCTGACAATTATAGCACTTGATACTGTTGTCGACCATTGCTTTAGCAGCTTCTTTGACAATTGGTTTACTGACTGCCTTGGAAACATTAGCACTGCTACTAGCACCCTTATTCTGATTGTTGGAACTTGTAAACACACCACCTCCTCGTCTCCCTTGCTTCTCCCAAGCTAGAGCTTTCTGATGTGCTTCAGCAACAGACATTGGATTAAAATATTCACCATGTCTTGAATTTGCATTTGTAACCCTCCAATATATCTAGCTGTTAGTTGTTCCTCTGTCTCCATAATATCATTCCTCGCAATCAATTGATAGAATTCATCAGCATAATCATTCACTGTCCTCGTCCCTTGTCTCAAATTCTGCAATCGTTGATACATAAGAGATTGATAATTGTATGGCAAGAAGGTTGCTTTCATCATCATTCTCATCTTCTCCCAAGTGATAACTTTTGATTTTCCCATTCTCTCCCGAGCTAGTTTAGTTTGCTGCCACCAAGCCATAGCACTTCCCCTTAGCCTTGTAGCAACTAACTGAACGTTGTGATTCTCTAGCACTTCCTTGAATTCCAAAATTTCTTTAACATTAGACAACCAATCAAGAAATTCTTCTGCTTGCGTACCACCTTTGAATTCTGGAATTTACATCCTCATACCTGACTCTCGTTTACGATCATTGTCTGAATCAAGATATTGATTTCGCACTTGGCCTCTATCTCGATAATGAATACTTCCTCTATCACCATATTCCTCAAAATCATATGTACTTCGATATCGATCTCGACCATCTATGTCTCTACGATCACGCATGTCCCTTCTATCATGTCTTTCAACATCACGATAAGGTTCATTGTCAAACTCATGTGGGGTTCTTCATTCTTCATTTCGATACTCATGGTGTTCTCTTCTCATTGAAACTGAAGATTCTCTTCTATCCCGATAAGACTGGGGTGACATTCTCCTTTCTCCCGAAACTGATGGTGAAACCCTGTTTCCACTCAGGTGCGAAACAGGTGACGTTCTCCTTTGACTTTGATTCATGTCTTTCATTAATTTCTCCAACTTGTCATTACCTTCATCGAACTTTTCATTAATACGTTGCTCCATCTGTTTAGCTTCTTGTCTTCTATATACATCCTCAACATTATGATAACGATTAGCACGTCTCGGAGGCATGATCTTCAAACAATCTCGTTTCCTTGACTTAGCTCCGATCTACTTCCTTAACTCGTCTCGGTTTTGATATGTCTCGGATCTGAATTGACTTAGCTCTTACTCGGCCTGGATCTTACTTAGC
The DNA here is from genome assembly GCA_030765085.1 of Allium cepa. Classification (NCBI taxonomy): domain Eukaryota; kingdom Viridiplantae; phylum Streptophyta; class Magnoliopsida; order Asparagales; family Amaryllidaceae; genus Allium; species Allium cepa. The sequence goes on along the minus strand of CM060942.1, from coordinate 310,309,610 downwards.
TCGGCTCAAACCTCCCTTGATATTACTTAGCTCGGCTCAAACCTCCCTTGATCTTACTTAGCTCTGATACCAAATAAGTGACGCAGCCGATTAACACTTTGACGTGCTAATAATGTTTTGATACAAACTGACGCAACTTTCTTCCTCACGAAATGATTTCGTGTCAAGTAAACCAAGATAAATGCCCAAATCCGTTGATCTCTTGAGATACCGGATTCTAGCTATCTTCAACACGTTGATCGTGCACAACTCCGCGTTAGAAGATCTACGATTCTTCGACGTTGATCTCGCGCACGAGATTCCGTGAATCGGCTTCAAGTTCGTTGATTCGAGCGCACTCGAATATCCGAAGATGGAAGAAGAAGGAGATCACACTCAACTTCAACAAAAGTGGTAAAAGCACACGAACAATTTCATTCAAAATCAACTCCCTTTACAATGACATCACAGCCCTATTTATAGAAATTTACAACACAACGAGCCGACCTAACACACGGCCGACCTAACATCACACGACCTACAGCATACGATTTACAACCTTACACGACTTGCAACATAACACACACGACATAAGAACAAACGACTTAACACATACAACACATATGCGACTTAATAGTGTACGACTCAACGACTTAACAATAGTACTCTACAACACAGCTTCATGCGACCTAAAAGATGCGGCATAAGTTCGAGCGACCTAAGAACTTGAGCGGCTTAAGATATAGCGTCATAGCGACCTACGAAATGCGGCATAAAGTCGAGTGACCTAAGAACTTGAGTGGCTTAAATCAGCCTTCACGCGACATAAGAAATCAACGGCTTAAGAAGTCAATGCGGCATAAGTTGGTAAGATCGCGAACGACTTAAGAAGTGCGATCTAAGGAATGTGGCTTCAGGGAACGACCTAAGAGATGTGGCTTTGTTTCCTTGATCCATTAGGTTATTGAGCAACTTAAATTGGAACCTAAGAGATGCGGCTTTGTTTCCTTGATCCATTAGGTCGTTGAGCGAGTTAAGTGGTTGCAACTCAACATGGCGCGACTCATAGTAGGCCAAGCGACTTAAGACCAAGCAACCTATATTGGTTGAGCGACTTAAAGCACACGAGTTATCATGGTGCGTTGCATCTTCCACCACTGCATCATCTTTCTCGTTAGGTCGCGTGCGACTTAAGGCAAGCGAACGACTTAAGGTAACCGAACGACCTAAAGCACACGAGTTATCATGGAGCGCTGCATCAGTATTGGTTTGACACGAGCATATATACTATGGAATGGGCTGATATGCTGGGAATGGATAAAGCATGGTTAATAATATGTATATTGTATTATAAAATGTCCATCTTTTTAAATGTCTAAAAGTCTCGAACTCCAAATTAGACGTATCGCCTGGCGTTCTATATGTTATACCCCTATTCCAAATACACTGGAACTAGTCTCGAGAGCTAATTCGATCATATATGGAAGATAGCTTTTTAAACCAAGTAATTATATATATTTCTGAAATTAATTTTCTATGCGTTTTGATCATGCATGACCAAACGATACGTCCAGCCGCCACAAAATTTATTACTATGCAATAATTCGCTATTACTTATCCAATGAAACTGGTTTCGTCGATATCTGAGACAGCGCCATGTGTAACGACCCGGGATTTTGGGCAATAAGAATTTAATAATCTGTGTAAATAATTTAACTGGTTTGATAAGTTTCTTTATAATTTTAATTTAAAATTTGTGAATTTGATCTTTTAAAGGTTAATAAATATTTAATCTGTTAATAGTAATCAATATCTTTCTGACAATTTAAATTTGATAAGAATTATTTTTCAAAGCTAATTAAATTTTTATCCTGTTTATAATACATACAATTGATATATATATTGTGAATAGAAGAGCTTTTGTTTTTAATTAAAGATAAACTTTCAAATCAGAATATATATGTATGTATATGTTATAGTTTGAGTTGTTTTGAGATTTAATTTTAATCTATTGATAATTTAGATATGAATGAATATTGTAATTGGAGCTTTGTTTTAATTTTAAAAGTTAATTCAATGATTTATTCAATTTGTTTTCCAAATATAAGATAATTATTTATTTTAAATATGATAGTTTATAAAGAAATTTATCAATGTTTTATTTATGCTTTCTTTAAAGTGTTTAAATTTTAATGGTTAAAAATGTATATGTATAAGTTTTAGAATAATTACTTTTAAAAGTGAATTTATATACTTATGTGAACATTTACAAATTAGGTAACTTAAAAAGAAAGATAAAAAGAAAGCTTATAGTATCTTTTAAATTAAATGAAAATTTATAAAAATTTATTTAAAATGCTACAATACATGTGTAAACATGTTAAGGCTCTCTAAACACGTGTGTTAATCAATTTAGAGGGTTATGTGACAAGTGTCTTCATTTCAAATTTTTACTCTCTTTAATTTTTAATAAGCCTAACTTATGAGAAAATTGTTTTCCTCTTTTTATGGCAATCAAAAATTTATTCTCCAAACAGAAATCTTTCTTAAAACCTGAAATTTAAGGTGAAAAAGCAAAATCAAAACTGAAAATAAGATCTGTAAAACTTCCTGCAACCTTCATATTAAATCTGCAAGTGAAAATCTTCATTTCAAAATCCTACTTCAACCTGAAAATGGCAACCTGCAAACTTCAATTTCTTCTACAACTAAAATAAAGAATCATGGGCAAAAGCAAAGAAACCTGTAAACAACAAAAATTGAAGCATGCAAAGGAAAGTTCAAAAGCGAAAGTATTTTCCAGATTTAAATTTCAATGCCTGGAAATTAACCTGTTCTGTGCACTGCACATATTAAGGTGAGTAAATTTCTTAAAAACAGTTAATTTTGATTTAACCTAAATGCATGTGTTTATCAGTAAATTAATCTTGTTGATGCATGAAATTCTTCAGAAATCATATTATTGTAATGATAGATTTGTTGGTATGTATACATATATAGATTCTGTATTCTGTTCTTTCCAGGACAGGTTCATCTTTCTATAGAAATTTGAATCTCCCAATAAAACATCAATATTTTCCTTGATGACTGAATGAAAGATTTTATGTTGATGTTGAAGATGATTGTAAAAATAATTTCTGAAATTTTAAATTTTCAAATAGTTTAAAAATGGGAAGAACACAGTAAACCTTTAATGCATGTTAAAATCAATTAATTCAATTTATAGTTTAGATTGAATATATGGATTCGCGTTTGTAAATCATGAATTTTAATGCAAGTTTCATGATTTTTGGTTTAAAGAATCAAGAGAATTTCGAGGTTGAACATTTTTGGGATCTTCATGATTTGCTGATGATATACTTGATTAATTGAGTTCATTTTTGAATTGAAGCTTGCTTGCAAGCTATTGATCATGGGAAAAATGTAAAATAATTTTTCAATTGAGTAAATCGAAGGGAATTTGATCTAGTAGGGTTTAAAGCTTGTTTTTTTTCTGGGCTTGGATGACGGGATGTTTGCGAGGCGAATAGAAGTTTGGGGGTGATCGCACATGGGGCAAAATAAAGCTCAAGTTGTGACGTTGCTATGGAGGGGACGGCAGGTTGTACGGCGTCGTTGGTAATGGCCGTGGAGGCGAGATTTGGGGTCGACATTCTTCTGCAGTGCTTCGAGTTTTTTATTCGAATGGTCGAAATTTGATTCGCGGCTAATTTGATGGATCTGGGTTTGGTTTGAGGATCGGGGGCGTTAATGCGACCGTTGCAGATGATCGCGACGACCAAGTATGGTCGGAGGGTGGTGGACATGTGCACGAGTGCACGTTCGTGTGCAGTGAGTGATGAGCGTTGGGGGAGACGAGTTAAATCTCGTGTTGAACTCGCATTTTTCTCGGTGTCGTCTCGAAGAGGGGAGGAAGCTGGAGTGTCTCGGGGTAACTAGGGGTTGAACTCGAGTATTTTTGTTTGAGGGCTTTTGGGTTAGTACTGTGTAAACGTTAAGTACTGTAAGGTATATTGATTAAGTTACAAAGTAAACCCGAGATTCAGTAATGAAGGTAAGCATTGAAATTTATAAACTAGTTTTATAAAGAACAAAAGTCAAAAACTTGTTCTTTAAAGTAAATGTTAAGCAAATTATTAAAGTGATAATTGAATTTAATTTCAAATTTAAATGTTTAAAGATGGTTTCTTTTGAAAGTAATTTAACTTAATTGAATTTGAATTTTAAATTTAAATGAAGAATGTTTTGAATTTAATTTTTGAATCAAAGTTTAAAGTAAATCTTTAGTAATGTTTAAGACTAAGTTTCAAATTATATTGGAAATGAATAAGTTTAAATTGGATAATTAAAGTATTTTTAAATTTCAAAATTTGATTCTAAGTGTCTTATTTTCAAATAAAGTTATTATTATGATTTTGAAATCCAAATAAGATAATTTGTTTAAGTTATTAAAATTTGATTTAAATTCAAATAATGTATTTATAAAGATAAATATGGTTAAATTATCTGTGTTATGAACTTATGAATACTTATATTAATATGATTTGTAACTAAGTAAAGAATTAATTAAGATAAAAGTTTTCTTAATTAATTAATGATTTTGAAATATAAGTTGTTAATTAATTATTAATTATAAATAATTAGTTAATTATTTATTTAATTTTAAATAATCACTTAATTATGAATTAATTAAGTGTAATTACTTAATAAAGTAATTAATGATTAATAATTAAATGTAATTAAGAAAGTTAATTACTTATGGAGTAATTAGTTGAAGTGATTATTGGTTAATCACTCAATGATATTAATTAAAGAATTAATTAATATAATTGTTTTAAAGATAATTAATTATGAAGTAATTAATTAAAGAATTAAGAATTATTTAGTGATGAGATTAATTATTTGTTAAATAATTAATTAAGAGACTAATTAAGTTTTATTAATGAAGTAATTAGAAATAATTACTCATGTAAGTAATTAAGAGTTAATTACTTAATTATTTTAGTTAATTAATTTATGTAATTAATTAATTAATGAATGTGATAATATAAGATTAATTACTAAGTGCAATTAATTAAAATATAATTAATTAATAAGGTAATTAATTAAGGTTTTATTTATTAATTGTTTAAATAGTTACTTAATGAAGTAATTAAAGATTAATTAATTGGATTAATTAATCAAGAATTAATATAATTAAATTAGAAAATAATTAATTAAGAAGTTAATTAATTAAGATAAATAATTACAAATTGTTAATTGCTGATTATGATTTATGAGATGATTAATTATAAGTTAATTATTTATTTAATTATTAAATTAATAAGGATCATTAATTAATGTGATTAATGATTTTAATCAAGGTTGATTAATATAAGTGATTAATATAAATGTGATTAATTAATTGTAATTAATTAAGAATTAACGTAATTAATTATAGTTAATTAATTAATTAATGATCATTAATTATTGTAATTAATGATTGTAATTAAAGGATTAATTACTGAATATGGTTAAGGATAATTACTTGAATGTAATTAAAGGATAATTAATCAAGGAAGATTAATTAAGGAAATCTTTAGAGATGATTAATTTATTTATTTGGAATAAATAAATGAAGAAGGATTTAAGTAATCCAATTGATTAGAGTTAATCAATTCTGTTATGGGTGAATAATTGATATTGGATGATTGGTTGATATTGGATGTTGAATGATATTGGGTGATTGGTTGATACTGGATGATTTGGATATCTATGAGTTATATGGTATGTTGTTTTGTGTAGATAAATATTGATATGAATTATCTCTTGTGATAATATGATTTATCTATTTATATTATCCTGAATATAAGTTAAACTGTTTAAAACCCTTAAGTACAACTTGGACATTAAAATGGCGTTTGGTTTCGGTGAGACCGGGATCGGGTTTCCATATTTGGATATCTGAAAACCACATCGATTCCAATTAAAACGTTAGGTCGTTAATCCAAGTGGAGCAAGTGAAGACTCGAGGTGTAAGGGCTATACGTCAGTATAACTCTATGGGTGATTCCGTAATGAGTTGACGGAATAGTTCGTATAGATTCGAGATGGTGAATCAGAGTGCAAGGGCTATGGTCGTTGACTTTGAGGGTGATTCCAAAATGAGTGCAACGAGATAGTGCCTTCGGTTTCGTTCGAACCCGGAACGAACTTGTATGGATTGATTGCTTTCAGAACATCGTCAGGGGGACGATGAGCATTCTAAGATATTGTGTTCTATAAAGGTAATTGTAACTTCAAGCCTCATCAACTGGGAATGGCTAAAACAGGGGAGGTGCAGCAAGGCTTCGTAGGTAACTCCCACTGGAGATCAAGATTGATCCCTGTCTAGAGGTCCATTTCTATTTCGGCTTAGTGTGTGGTTGGTCGCGCCAACTACGGGGTTGTCTTGTTCGGGACTGTCCAGTAAGGGATGGTTCCGGCCTTGTGTTGCAGGGGAGTGGGAGTACTCCTCGGTACATTGATCTAGGCCACGTACTGTGACGGGCGGTACCCCAGTAGCCCTGCCATTGATGGAAACCCATTCTTCCTACGAGACCCTACGGTTTTGATTGTATTACCCACTTTTGTGGCTAGTAGCTGGAATTTAATGAATGTAACAATTTCAGCTATTTCTTATTTACTTGAAAACCCTAGACACTATTATAATATCACTGGATTTCCTATCAAATGTTTTGGTTAGCGTAAGGTAAAAACTTTTCCATGTTTATGTGTGGGAAGTCTTACGTGATACCTTTTCTTTTAAAAGGTTTTCTAAAGTTAAGCAATTTAAACCCTTTTACTCACACCAGACCCCTGTCTGACCCGAGTGTTTATTTTCTGTTTTATTAAACTCTTGGGTACTTATATTATGTATGAGTAGTCAAGTGGATCAGGTTAGCTTGACGAATTCTGGAGGAGTTATGGAGCAGGAGGCTTCGACGTGTAGATTTATATATTGATTCCTCTGTGTTTGTTTGTACCTGTATCTGTTGTTCTTGAGTTGTATAGTTAGACAGAAGTTTATAATCTGTCTATTATGTGTTGTATAAGTTATGTACTCTGATGAAATGAGATACTATGTAATATTTTATGTTAATTATTATATTTTATTCGTTCCGCTGTGAGTTCTCTGATGTTGTTTGTGTTCTTCTACTCTCTTTCTTTTCTTCTTCTATCCCTTTCTTTCTTAAAGATGACGCGATTTTCTGGGAGTAGAAAGTCGGGTCGTCGCATTTGGTATCAGAGCATTCGGTTGAGTGAATACCTAGGCTCTGTAGTGGTGCCTTTCTTGAGAGAGCGTATTTGTAGTTTTGATATATATATCTATATATATTTATTATTTCTACCTATCTATTGGGTTACCCGTTCAAGTTTTCCAATATAAGTTTTAGAGGTAGATGGAGTAGTGGTTTGTGTGTGTAACGCGACTACCACTGATTGAAGAGGTCCATATGTTTGAGGTTGGAAGTATTTGTCGAGCCTGTAGACCTAATACCGTCTCGAGTAAGTTTTGCAGTTCGAAGTAAGGATTTCTCTTATATCCGAAGGAAATTTTTGAAGATTCGGAGTTTATCTTTGAAGTGTAAGTTTGAATTTCGCCCGGATGAGCGAATTTTTCTTAAGTTTGGATTTGTTGGAAGTGCAAGAGTAAGTGATGATATCTTGGTAACTGCGTGATGAGATACATTATCCTTGGATATTTTCTGAAGGTGATTTCTCTTGAAGCAGTCTTAGAAGAGGTTGAGGAGCAGTCTTTACCTGCTGCAGGGAAGACTCGTCTGTGTATAAGTTGTTTGGATATTTAGCATGGAGATTAGCTGTTTTGGAATGTGAGACTAAGGTCTATAAGTTATTTGCTTTGGCATGGTCTCATTGTTATTCCTTAAGATAAGCGAGATGTGAATGCTTGGTTTGGAGTCCGAGTTTCTTGAAGAGTTGTCTACCATCTCGGAGGTCCGTTGTGTAGTCTGTTGAATGTTTTTGTTTTGGAAAAACCTTTGAATTAGAATCTTTGGTTAGCTGTAGTAGCAGTTCCATCTTGAAGTGTTTGGTGTGCTGACGAGAAGATCTTTTGGCTTCGCAGTATCATCAAGGTAGAGTTTGGAAGCAGCAGTGTTGGTTGTTTCTCCGATGGTCCAAGAATCTTGGTGGTTCTCTTTCAGCAGTCCGGGCTGAAGGTAGTGAAGTTTTCTTGAAAGGTTAACTTTGTTTGGAAAGGTTTAAGGCTGTTCTAATTGGTAAAGTGAGGACAGTTTCTTTGGAATCCGAACTAGGGAGGATCGCAAAAGTGACTTGCGATTAATTTGGGAATTTTTCTTAAGCTATCTTTTGATTGAGACTGAGAATTCTCATGTGGAAGTAAGAGCTACTGATGTAATCAGGAGTTTTTCAGCATCTGGAGTTGAGTTCCATATTTGTTTTGGTTCCAGAAGAGATTTTGGTAGTTAGCCCGGTTGTAGAATGACTCTTGAGGAAGAGTTGGTATAGCAGCTCAGAATTATTTTGGAATTGGAATTGGACTGATCTAGCTTTTGAATTGGATTCTATTATAAGGTTGTGTGACTGAGTCAGATAAGTCACTCAGATTTTTATGGATTTGATGAACAAGGTTTTCGAATTTAGTGGATAAGTTTGTATTCGTGTTCATCGGCAGTATTCTCACCTATTTCAGAATCAGAGTTGTGCAACGGAAGTGAGGTATCAGCTATAGAAGAAAAGAAGCGAGTTATGTTTGCTATTGCTTGACTAATAGAGCTTGAGTTCTAGATTTAGACGGATTTTGGAAGACTTTTCTGTTGAATAGGATCTAGGAACTGTTTGCTTTGGTTTAGTTGTTTCTGGGATTATCAGCATAGATTGAGATGATCAGGAGAAGTTTGGCAGTCCAGGATTGTCTGTTGAGTTACAGATGTGAGATAAGGAGTTTGGTATTCGAAGTTTGAGACTTCAGAATGGTTAAAATTCTTTGGTTAAGAGAGCTAAAAATTAGGATAAGATTGAATTGTCAGTTTGGATAGCTGGAATTCATTTGGTAACACGTGTCTCTGAGGGAGTACGCGTATGATTCATCATTGGTTGTTGAATCTGTAGTTCAGTTGGAGTTGGATGTTGAGCTGGATTTGAGAATAATTTGATGTTCTTTTCATATTTTGGATCTAGAGATGAGTGGAGCTCTGGATTTTGGTGGTGTAGTTAGTTTGTTGGCTTTTGGTAGAGCGAGTCTCCCAATGATTTATACTTGGGAAACTCGAGATAGTGTTAGTGAGATTTATTCTGATTTGTGTTAGGATAATTAGTTAGGTTTGTTTGTTTGATTGATTGCTATGGATGTTAGTAACTGGTTGTTAGGAATGTTTTGCTATTTGAAATTAAAATCTGTACTGGGTTATTAAATTACCTTTGCTTTTAAATTTTAGGGACGAAATTCTTTTAAGGGGGGAGGATTGTAACGACCCGGGATTTTGGGCAATAAGAATTTAATAATCTGTGTAAATAATTTAACTGGTTTGATAATTTTCTTTATAATTTTAATTTAAAATTTGTGAATTTGATCTTTTAAAGGTTAATAAATATTTAATCTGTTAATAGTAATCAATATCTTTCTGACAATTTAAATTTGATAAGAATTATTTTTCAAAGCTAATTAAATTTTTATCCTGTTTATAATATATACAATTGATATATATATATATATATATTATGAATAGAAGAGCTTTTGTTTTTAATTAAAGATAAACTTTCAAATCATAATATATATGTATGTATATGTTATAGTTTGAGTTGTTTTGAGATTTAATTTTAATCTATTGATAATTTAGATATGAATGAATATTGTAATTGGAGCTTTGTTTTAATTTTAAAAGTTAATTCAATGATTTATTCAATTTGTTTTCCAAATATAAGATAATTATTTATTTTAAATATGATAGTTTATAAAGAAATTTATCAATGTTTTATTTATGCTTTCTTTAAAGTGTTTAAATTTTAATGGTTAAAAATGTATATGCATGAGTTTTAGAATAATTACTTTTAAAAGTGAATTTATATACTTATGTGAACATTTATAAATTAGGTAACTTAAAAAGAAAGATAAAAAGAAAGCTTATATTATCTTTTAAATTAAATGAAAATTTATAAAAAAATTATTTAAAATGCTACAATACATGTGTAAACATGTTAAGTCTCTCTAAACACGTGTGTTAATCAATTTAGAGGGTTATGTGACAAGTGTCTTCATTTCAAATTTTTACTCTCTTTAATTTTTAATAAGCCTAACTTATGAGAAAATTGTTTTCCTCTTTTTATGGCAATCAAAAATTTATTCTCCAAACAGAAATCTTTCTTAAAACCAGAAATTTAAGGTGAAAAAGCAAAATCAAAACTAAAAATAAGATCTGTAAAACTTCCTGCAACCTTCATATTAAATCTGCAAGTGAAAATCTGCATTTCAAAATCCTGCTTCAACCTGAAAATGGCAACCTGCAAACTTCAATTTCTTCTACAACTAAAATAAAGAATCATGGGCAAAAGCAAAGAAACCTGTAAACAACAAAAATTGAAGCATGCAAAGGAAAGTTCAAAAGCGAAAGTATTTTCCAGATTTAAATTTCAATGCCTGGAAATTAACCTGTTCTGTGCACTGCACATATTAAGGTGAGTAAATTTCTTAAAAATAGTTAATTTTGGTTTAACCTAAATGCGTGTGTTTATCAGTAAATTAATCTTGTTGATGCATGAAATTCTTCAGAAATCATATTATTGTAATGATAGATTTGTTGGTATGTATACATATATAGATTCTGTATTCTGTTCTTTCCAGGACAGGATCATCTTTCTATAGAAATTTGAATCTCCCAGTAAAACATCAATATTTCCCTTGATGACTGAATGAAAGATTTTATGTTGATGTTGAAGATGATTGTAAAAATAATTTCTGAAATTTTAAATTTTCAAATAGTTTAAAAATGGGAAGAACACAGTAAACCTTTAATGCATGTTAAAATCAATTAATTCAATTTATAGTTTAGATTGAATATATGGATTCGTGTTTGTAAATCATGAATTTTAATGCAAGTTTCATGATTTTTAGTTTAAAGAATCAAGAGAATTTCGAGGTTGAACATTTTTTGGATTTTCATGATTTGCTGATGATATACTTGATTAATTGAGTTCATTTTTGAATTGAAGCTTGCTTGCAAGCTATTGATCATGGGAAAAATGTAAAATAATTTTTCAATTGAGTAAATCGAAGGTAATTTGATCTAGTAGGGTGTAACAACCCGCATATTTAACGATTTTATATTTAAATGTTTAATTTAAATATAGCGTCGTTTGTCCGATTTTGGTCCGAAATGTTACTTTCTGCAAATGGCCGAATTGGAACTCGAAACTACCTCCATTGGTTCCAAAATGGCGTTTGCGATCTTTTTGAGTATAATCTTTGATATGTTTGGAATTTGTGAAATTTTGGCTACTTTTTCTATTGGGTTTTGGGTTTGGGTTCAGCCCACTAGCTTAACTAAACCTCTAACTCAACCCCTTCTCTTCATCTCTCTTCATTTCATTTCATTTCTTAAGCTAAAAACTGAAATGGGGGAAAGGAAGTGGAAATAGAAATTAGCAAGCCCTAGTTTCTTCTTGTAAACTTGATTCTTGCTCCAAAATCAAAGGGAATCCATTGGTAAGTGCATCTCCATCTTCTCCATCTCTTCTCCTCTTCAATTTCAGTAATTTCCTAACCCTAACTTAGGAAATACTTGCTTTGATTCTAGATTGAAGCTTGTAGTGTTGAAGTGGAGTGTAGTTGGTTGATTCCTTGCATTTGTGCTTCTTCATCTTCTTTGTTTTGTGTAAAAAGGTGAGTTTTTAACTCACATCTACCTCTCTTGCTACCATTGATGTTGGGTATGATTTCCTAACAAATATTCATTGCTACTGCTTTGATTTGAAAAAGATTTGGAATTCATTTAATAAGGGCAAGAAGTGCTGGAAAACAGCCTTCGGCCGACCGAGCGCAGGCTCCGGTCGACCGACCTGTTTTCCGAGAGTTTTTATGAACAGTGTCCGGTCGACCGAGCCCTGTAAGCGGCCGACCGACCTGCTCCTATTTGCCATGTTTTGCCTGTTTTTTGTATGCTTTGATTTGTTTTCCGGATTTTATCGATTCAAGTTGCTTTTTAGTGGTTGTTATTGCATATTTGGCTTTGATAACTTACTCTTGACTTCATCCACGGGTTTTTATAAAATAATCTCTCGAATCGCATTTAAAAGCTCGTTTCTCCAATTTATAAATTCTATTTAAAACACACACTTTCGCACTTCAAGCGAAGTGGAAGGGTGATTAAATGGTTGGGCAAAACACGGACCATGAATCTGTGCGTTTATCTTTCCGATTAGTCCCCGACCTATTCGATTGATTGTTTTGACCTTCGGGTTTAGTTTACCGATGATATGAGGTAAATTTGTACTGCTTTGAGTGTGAAAGTGACTGACGGATAGTAAACCGTTTAGTGCGAACGATTGGTTATGGGACGCACGTTAACACTATTCGGATTCCTTTTCAAGAGTTGTGACACATTCCGCCAGTTAGTGGTGTCTAGTACTGGGTCTACGACCTTCACCACTACGGTTTGTTGCCTCTGGGATGGTGTCTTCGGACTTTCTCCCTAGGTTTGTTGCCTTCGGGTATGTTGCCTTCGGGTGTGTGCCTTCGGGTTTGTTGCCCTATATAGTTTCGCTCTGATGTTGGCCTTATGTGCCGCATGGATGATACTTGGGTTTGGAGCCTTCGGGCTTATGGATCCTTGTTGTACAGTACTGAGCTCGAGCAATCATATGTTTCATTGATATTATATTCCCTTGGTATCGCCCATCGTGTTGGTCTGTTTGAGCCGCATGATGTACAACGATTACCTTGTGGAACTTGTATACCTTATTGGTATTTGTTATTTTCCTTTTGGCTTGTTTTGGGATATTTGTATCCTTTGTTTCTATATGTTGCCGATGATATGAGGCTTGTTCTATATGATTCATCTCTTGTTGATGATTGTGTTATCTCCTCTAGAGATATTTGTTATACTGTATGACCTTGCAGGTTTATTATTATTCAGTTTATCTAACTGATTTGTTATCTAGACTGACCCGTGTATTTTATACTCGGGTCAGACCAAGATGTTTCAGGTTAGGTGCTTTTGGGACTTAGCCTATTTTGCTTCCGCATGGACTATTCGCTAGCTTCATTTTGTTATAGCGTCTTTTGTGGTCCTTATCTGTTGTAACTCTGATATTTATACTTTTTCGTCTCGTCTGTATATTGTGGTCTCCTGTACCACTGGTCATGTATTATTTTGTATACTCTGTTGTGTATCTGTTTATGTGTATATTATGATCGACTGTTCTGTGATGTGAATTACATTTGAGTTGTTATATTTTCTTCTGATAGATCCTATAGCCATTGTAGTTTTGCTTTAAATATTTATTGAATAGGTCGAATTTTAATGTGATTCTACTTTTCGACGTATTTAGTGAATAGTTAAGGTAAGATTACACATGGTCGCTTCCATTATACTCTATTGTCCGCGTTAGCCGACAGTATTATCTATGTAATACTCTTTGTTAACGAGGCTCTCGGAGTGGGGCGTCACATAGGGTTTAAAGCTTGTTTTTTTCTGGCTTGGATGATGGGATGTTTGTGACGCGAATAGAGGTTTGGGGGTGATCGCACATGGGGCAAAATGAAGCTCAAGTTGTGGCGTTTCTATGGAGGAGACGGTAGGTTGTACGGCGTCGTTGGCGATGGCCGTAGAGGCGAGATTTGGGGTCGACATTCTTCTGCAGTGGTTCGAGTTTTTGATTCGAATGGGCGAAATTTGATTCGCGGCTGATTTGATGGATCTGGGTTTGGTTTGAGGATCGGGGGCGTTAGTGCGACCGTTGCCGATGATCGCGACGACCAAGTATGGTCGGAGGGTGGTGGACATGTGCACGAGTGCACGTTCGTGTGCAGTGAGTGATGAGCGTTGGGGGAGACAAGTTAAATCTGGGGTTGAACTCGCGTTTTTCTCGGTGTCATCTCGAAGAGGGGAGGAAGCTGGAGTGTCTCGGGGTAACTAGGGGTTGAACTCGAGTATTTTTGTTTGAGGGCTTTTGGGTTAGTACTGTGTAAACGTTAAGTACTGTATGGTATATTGATTAAGTTGCAAAGTAAACCCGAGATTCAGTAACGAAGGTAAGCATTGAAATTTATAAACTAGTTTTATAAAGAAATAAAAGTCAAAAACTTGTTCTTTAAAGTAAATGTTAAGCAAATTATTAAAGTGATAATTGAATTTAATTTCAAATTTAAATGTTTAAAGATGGTTTCTTTTGAAAGTAATTTAACTTAATTGAATTTGAATTTTAAATTTAAATGAAGAATGTTTTGAATTTAATTTTTGAATCAAAGTTTAAAGTAAATCTTTAGTAATGTTTAAGACTAAGTTTCAAATTATACTGGAAATGAATAAGTTTAAATTGGATAATTAAAGTATTTTTAAATTTCAAAATTTGATTCTAAATGTCTTATTTTCAAATAAAGTTATTATTATGATTTTGAAATCCAAATAAGATAATTTGTTTAATTTATTAAAATTTGATTTAAATTCAAATAATGTACTTATAAAGATAAATATGGTTAAATTATCTGTGTTATGAACTTATGAATACTTAAATTAATATGGTTTGTAATTAAGTAAAGAATTAATTAAGATAAAAGTTTTCTTAATTAATTAATGATTTTTAAATATAAGTTGTTAATTAATTATTAATTATAAATAATTAGTCAATTATTTATTTAATTTTAAATAATCAATTAATTATGAATTAATTAAGTGTAATTACTTAATAAAGTAATTAATGATTAATAATTAAATGTAATTAAGAAAGTTAATTACTTATGGAGTAATTAGTTGAAGTGATTATTGGTTAATCACTCGATGATATTAATTAAAGAATTAATTAATATAATTGTTTTAAAGATAATTAATTATGAAGTAATTAATTAAAGAATTAAGAATTATTTAGTGATGAGATTAATTATTTGTTAAATAATTAATTAAGAGACTAATTAAGTTTTATTAATGAAGTAATTAGAAATAATTACTCATGTAAGTAATTAAGAGTTAATTACTTAATTATTTTAGTTAATTAATTTATGTAATTAATTAATTAATGAATGTGATAATTTAAGATTAATTACTAAGTGCAATTAATTAAAATATAATTAATTAATAAGGTAATTAATTAAGGTTTTATTTATTAATTGTTTAAATAGTTACTTAATGAAGTAATTAAAGATTAATTAATTGGATTAATTAATCAAGGATTGATATAATTAAATTAGAAAATAATTAATTAAGAAGTTAATTACTTAAGATAAATAATTACAAATTGTTAATTGCTGATTATGATTTATGAGATGATTAATTATAAGTTAATTATTTATTTAATTATTAAATTAATAAGGATCATTAATTAATGTGATTAATGATTTTAATCAAGGTTGATTAATATAATTGATTAATTTAAATGTGATTAATTAATTGTAATTAATTAAGAATTAATGTAATTAATTATAGTTAATTAATTAATGAATGATCATTAATTATTGTAATTAATGATAGTAATTAAAGGATTAATTACTAAATATGGTTAAGGATAATTACTTGAATGTAATTAAAGGATAATTAATCAAGGAAGATTAATTAAGGAAATCTTTAGAGATGATTAATTTATTTATTTGGAATAAATAAATGAAGAAGGATTTAAGTAATCCAATTGATTAGAGTTAATCAATTCTGTTATGGGTGAATAATTGATATTGGATGATTGGTTGATATTGGATATTGAATGATATTGGGTGATTGGTTGATACTGGATGATTTGGATATCTATGAGTTATATGATATGCTGTTTTGTGTAGATGAATATTGATATGAATTATCTCTTGTGATAATATGATTTATCTATTTATATCATCCTGAATATAAGTTAAACTGTTTAAAACCCTTAAGTACAACTTGGACATTAAAATGGCGTTTGGTTTCGGTGAGACCGGGATCGGGTTTCCATATTTGGATATCTGAAAACCACATTGATTCCAATTAAAACGTTAGGTTGTTAATCCAAGTGGAGCAAGTGAAGACTCGAGGTGTAAGGGCTATACGTCAGTATAATTATGTGGGTGATTCCGTAATGAGTTGACGGAACAGTGCTTATAGATTCGAGATGGTGAATCAGAGTGCAAGGGCTATGGTCGTTGACTCTGAGGGTGATTCCAAAATGAGTGCAACGAGATAGTGCCTTCGGTTTCGTTCGAACCCGGAACGAACTTGTATGGATTGAATGCTTTCAGAACATCGTCAGGGGGACGATGAGCATTCTAAGATATTGTGTTCTACAAAGGTAATCGTAACCTCAAGCCTCATCAACCGGGAATGGCTAAAACAGGGGAGGTGCAGCAAGGCTTCGTGGGTATCTCCCACTAGAGAGCAAGATTGATCTCTGTCTAGAGGTCCCTTTCTATTTCGGCTTAGTGTGTGGTTGGTCGCGCCAACTACGGGGTTGTCTTGTTTGGGACTGTCCAGTAAGGGATGGTTCCGGCCTTGTGTTGCAGGGGAGTGGGAGTACTCCTCGGTACGTTGATCTAGGCCACGTACTGTGACGGGCGGTACCCCAGTAGCCCTGCCATTGATGGAAACCCATTCTTCCTACGAGACCCTACGGTTTTGATTATATTACCCACTTTTGTGGCTAGTGGCTGGAATTTAATCAATGTAACAATTTCGGCTATTTCTTATTTACTTGAAAACCCTAGACACTATTATAATATCACTGGATTTCCTATCAAATGTTTTGGTTAGCGTAAGGTAAAAACTTTTCCATGTTTATGTGTGGGAAGTCTTACGTGATACCTTTTCTTTTAAAAGGTTTTCTAAAGTTAAGCAATTTAAACCCTTTTACTCACACCAGACCTTTGTCTGACCCGAGTGTTTATTTTCTGTTTTATTAAACTCTTGGGTACTCATATTATGTATGAGTAGTCAAGTGGATCAGGTTAGCTTGATGAATTCTGGAGGAGTTATGGAGCAGAAGGCTTCGACGTGTAGATTTATATATTGATTCCGCTGTATTTGTTTGTACCTGTATCTGTTGTTCTTGAGTTGTATAGTTAGACAGAAGTTTATAATCTGTCTATTATGTGTTGTATAAGTTGTGTACTCTGATGAAATGAGATACTATGTAATATTTTATGTTAATTATTATATTTTATTCGTTCCGCTGTGAGTTCTCTGATGTTGTTTGTATTCTTCTTCTCTCTTTCTTTTCTTCTTCTATCCCTTTCTTTCTTAAAGATGACACGATTTTCTGGGAGTAGAAAGTCGGGTCGTCGCACAATGGAAGGCTATTTTTATATGTTAATGAAAATGAGTTATTATAAAAACTAGTTTATTCACTTTTATTTCAATTTTAAAAGTTTAATGTCCTCATCTTTATCAAAATAGAATTTAAATTAACTTTCAAAATCATTTCCATTCATGTCAAATTAAAGATTCAGTTATGTTAAAAATATTTCCAATTAATAAATTCAATAATTTAATTATCAAATATATCGACGTATTTGAAATCCAAGTAATTTAACTTATAAAATTAACTTCTCGTTATTTAAAATCAACTAAATAACCAAAATTTAAATGGTTGAAATTCTAGGTCATTACATTGTCCCCCTTAAAAGAATTTCGTACTCGATATTACCAAGGTAAGAAAAATACCATAACCCATTAGCTTTTCAAAACCTATTAGTTGCAATATATTACCAAATTCTTCTAAGTCATTTAACTTTCCAAAATCAAGTAGTTGTAACTTCTTGTAAAAACTTTTCTAAGTCTTCCAATTCATTCATAGTTGTTAACTATTTTTTTTTCAAAAATCAACTAATATCATTCATTCATTCCAAGCTATAAGTCAAAGTCAAATTTTAGTTATCAAAAATTCCAAAATTCTAACTCTTAAATTTACAAAAAGTTTCTCCAGTGTCTCCTTTCTGCTGCTCGATCATAAAATCACAAATATACATCTCATCTTCAAGGATGAGGGAATCCCTTAAGGAAAAATATAAAAATACGGTACGACATTCGAGATGTGTACCTTATTTTAGTATTAGCAAGCATATACAACCAATAAATTGCGAAAACGTTCTTCAAATGCAAAGCATACATCATCTGCACCTACTAATCACTGAATAAACAATGAGAACAAGTATACAGAAAGTAATATCAATATATAACATATAGATTATACAATAACTACAAGCAAATGCAGCAAATGCAGCAAGAGAAACCCTCAAACGAATAATATTCATCCAGTTAACTCAGCCATTTCGGCTTGTACTTTCAATGTTAACATCTAATTTACACACTTTCATTTCTTGTTAACATGCGATTGATTCACTTCCAATTTATTCACCTTTATTTTACTAACATTCAATTTATTAACATTCCTTCCATTTGCATTCAACTAATGTACACTCGATCTAAATCAAATTCAATTATGCACATTAAATTTACTTACACTTATTTATTCTTATTCCCTTGACTCTCATTCAATTATTAACACTCCTATTTACTTCCAATTTATTCATATCCAATTTATTCACATTCAAGTAATCTACGTTCAATTGTGCAAAAACATCATGAGAAACAAAAGAATAGAGTGGTTTAAAAGATCAGAGCAATAGATTTACTTTAGCATTTATACCAATAGAAAATTTTGATTATGTTGATTAGATAAATTTTCAATTTGTATGTCATGGAATAGATCAAAATCTCCTGCCGCTGTAAGAGTATGAAAAGAGTAAGAACGTAGTGGTACCTTGCCAAAAAAGGGGTAAGGTATCGCCGAGTTCTTTCTTTTTCATGTCTACAATTCGGTTCATTCGATTACTACAGAGATGAACCCAACCTGGAATATGAACCGTAAAAGAAAACACCTACAAAACCGATCACAGGAATACCAATTGCAATAACTATTAGCCAAAGAGGAATCCTTCCAGTAGTATCGGCCATTTCCCCACTTTCCTCCACATTTCATCAAGTAGTCATACTACAAACAAAAACAGTCATGGATAAGTATGAAGATGATATCCTTCCGAATGGGATAATAGAATTCGTACTGCCCTATTTCTTTCTCTCAATTGAAGAAATAATTGGAAAATAAAACGGTAAGTATAAAAATGAGTAATAAACCCCGGTATAGAGTGGTACGGTTCAATTCAACATTTTGTTCATTCGGGTTTGATTGTGTCATAGCTCTATAATTCGAATTTGGTTTATCGTTGGATGACTTGCATTGCTGATATTGATCCCAAAAAGGAATGGTAGGTACAACTAGTCCATAAGTAGCTAACCATCGCACTGTAAAAATTGGATAGGTTCGATCTATGGTCATTGGTCGCCTCCTAACTCCTAAAAGGATCTACTAATTCATCATGTTGTTCCAAAGAATCAAAACGACCGGTTATTAATGGAATCCGCTGTCGGCTCTCTGTTAATCATTTCGTTAATTTATTACAAATCAACCTCAATTTCATTTAACCTTTATTTAAGTAAACTTCATCTTATACAATTCACTTTATTTACATTTATTAAGCTAAATTTTAAATTTCATATCTTAATTCCAAATTTTCTCATCTTATGTGTACGATTTCCAATTTATAAGTTCAAAAGCTTATTATCTTATGTTTTCTCAAAACATTTAGATAAAAATTCAGATTTTAAACACCCAGTTTTATTTCAAATCATTTGTAAATCATTTATATACATAACTCCTTTATATGTCAAATTGAACATCTGGAATCTAAAAAAATTTGTTTTAAAAACAAACTTCAATGGTGGCAATTTATCAGTTAGAAACTCGAAAATGAACATTGATGATGCGGCCGTAATTACCAGATTTATTTCCCAGTGACTGAAGTTTGTTCATTGCTATCTATTCTCTTTTAAATCATTTTAAAAATATCTCTAGTCAAACATTCTCAAAATAATACTATTATATTATTATTTTCAAACCCTTTGAAAATCCATTTTCTAACCACGGGGATTTAAATTCTCAAACTTTATGTTTTAAATCTATTTTTTTAACAAATCATATTTATATAACCTCCCTTCTTAGATAATGTCATTTGACAAATGTCCATTATCTATAATAAATGCTCTATAGTTTATACATATAAATTAACATTCTATTATAAAATTATTTCTCAATTATTCATCTATGTTTAGATTATAACCATAATAATTTTTTTAGAATGACAAACAAGAAATGATAATAATCAAATATTATCAGTCACTAACATCCAATCACATCACATATCGCTATAATAATTTCTAAAAAATTATTCCTTTATATATAAAAAATATATAATTTAGGTCAAATTATTCCATTTACCAACATTTGTGGTCGGTTAGCCTTGTTTGAGTGTTCAGAAACCGCTACAGATATCATGGCGTCCCACGTACCGATAAGAATTATAAGCCACCCAACAGATAAATTAATATAATATAAATTTTTTTATACCTCTAACAGATACGCGCTCATATCTATAATACGCTCAAAACTCATAATAAGGCATTCCATTACATTATCTCTTAATGAGTTTCCCTACCAAAGCCAATTTTTTCGCTTAACCATCAGCTCTCATACCAACTATAATGGCCTGCCAATCTGCACAATTCAATCTGATAATGAACCATACATGCCCAACCCAAATTGAACGGAAAGACAAACAGTTATGGGGGAAAAAGAAGAAGAGAAAAGAAACTAAAAACAACACAAAATCTCACAATCGCAGTGGAACAATAAATAATATAATATCAATGATCTTTACAAAGAGAACTGTAATATACATACATCCATTAGAGTGCAACAACAAATCACAATCATCGACCAAGATAGTTATAAAAATCTATCCTCACAAATACTGATGATTTCAACAACAAAGCAGCGAAAAATAACATATTCATGAATACGACTTGAAGACCTCTAACTCATCTCCTGAGCTCCAATGCATCCAAAGCAATCTGTAAACATGCTCGGTCTGACCCGAGCATTATAATAAAATAACATCCAAATCAGTCTGGAAAACCAATGTGAGAAAAACACACCCAACTGGATTTTTTAATTTATAAAACCTTTGAAATCATGTAATGATCCACCTTTCTTATTACCGAAAATGACACTTAATACATAACCGGTATTCATGTGTCGATCATCTAGTTGTCCAAAAGACGTTCATTAGGAGTGAAAGAATGAAAGATGGAAAAAAACCAAACAACACAGAATCTCCCAACGCAACAGAACAATATATATTACTCAACGTAATAAATTACAAAAGTCGTTTCAAAAATGTAATATCGGTTTACTAATATAAATTCTGCCTTTGGACAGTTATAACAGGTTGTCCCTACATAGCGGATACAATATACATATAGTGCAGCAGAAAACAAGGTAATAACTAGCTATTGATGAAGCTACCTACTACAAGCTTCCCAAGGTAAATCTGCGGAAAAACCTGAACTACTTGGCTGCCATTCAACCCAAGAGTTTAGTAAAAGAAAATAAACTTTGGGTCAGACATGGATCTGGTGTGAGTAAATCATAAGTGTTTAACTTTTTAAAAACATTTAAATCAAAGCCTTCTCATAAGTCCATGCTGCATATAAGTAAGATGGGTTTTTACCTTACGATAACCAAAATATTTGTATATGAAAATCCAGTGATATTATAATAATGTCTATGGTTTCAAATAAATATCAAAATAGCCGAAATTGTTACCATTATTAAAGTCCAGCATATTGGGCTCTACAATCAAAACTGTAAAGGTATGTATAAGATATTGGATTCCATACTATGCCAAGGTAAGGGACTATCTTCCGATGGTACACCCCTAGAAAATGCACTGGAGTCTGATAATAACTTCTTGTACCTATGGTACACAAGCCGGCCACCCCTTTAACATGACAGTACTTTCCTATTTTGACATTGAAGCCTTATGCTACCACGGTGTTTCGTGAAAAACAATTCGAATATGGAGAATCTAGAATGGGATAGTGGCTCCTAATGGTAGCTGACCACATAGCTCTGTTGCATACCCTGTTTTTGTCATTTTCCGGTTTGTGAGGCTCGCGAGGTCATGTATTTACCTTCTTTCTCTTAGCTAACCATCTTGGACTGCTAACACTGCCCTCCAGGCAGCAATGTAATGCCAGCATTCATCCATGCAAGTTTGTTTTAGGGCTGAACAAAACGCTTGAGAGCTTCATCTTCAATTCCTTCATCTTCAAGATGTCTTCACTTCGAAATGCTTGAGTTGGATCGAAGTGGTTTTCGGATAACATATCTGATCTCGATCTCTTCGAAATAACATTCGATAGTTTTCGGTAAACTCAACCCCGGTTCTTTAGGAAATAAATAGTCAAAAATAAGAGCGGAGATCATCTCCTAACTGTTAGTGGATGGATTTCCTTATCAATTGTCCTAGGAGAACGAAATGAGATTTATATGCATAGTACAACATCATCAGAGATGGATGTATCATATAACTCACGTGTTTCTCTTAGATATTTCCAAAGTTTTATTTTTTGGTCCAAATTCGATAGTCGATTATTTAACTATCAAATAAACAAGCAACAACCAATTCTATTTGAGATTTATTTATCCATAGAAACCAATATACCTCTAAATAAATCTTTTATTTAATAAAACTCTTTTCAAAACGCTTGTCTAAAACACTTATATACTTATCTCTTGGACATAAGTATATACACAAACATTTATGAATAACTTCTTACTTCTAAATCATGTTAAAAAGGATTAAACAAATGTCGTTTAAATTAGAGCTAAGGATAACCCTAAATATTATTCCCTCCGTGTTAAGTGTAGAACGGATGTCCCATACCATCATTTTTGAAAGGTTGGTTTAGAGAAACACATATCTCAAATTCTTTTTGTACTTTTTTTAATAATCCTTCTTAATCAAATCGATTTCATTCAAGAATCTCTTTACTTGAAATCCAAATCCATTTCAAAATTCTTTTCAAACTCCCAAATTCAATTATAAAACCCTTCATAAATATTCAAAATCATTTATATAAATTTCTTTTGTAAATACCCAAAAGTTTTATATAAATTTCTTATAAATATCCAAACCTTTTTATATACTCCCTTTATGAATATCCAAAACATTTTCTAAGACTTCTATAAATACCCAAATCATTTATAAAATATCTTTATAAACTTTTCATGTTTAAAAAACTTCCTAAATAACCTTAATCAAATTAGCTTCCTTTAATAAGCAATCCATTTTATAAATTTCCCTTATTTATGAAATATTCTTTGCTTCCCAATTACCCAAAGCACTTTATAAATTTTCAATCCTTTATAAAACTTCTTTTTATAACATGGAAAACTATTCCCATTAGTTAAATTCCTCTTAAGTAAAACCATTTTTCAAATCACTCTTTAAATATCTTGTTCAAATTGAAATAACTTTTGAAACCATTTCAAAAAGAAAAGAAAATATTTGTCCTTACAAAATCAAATGGAAGCTTAATAACCACAATTGTGCTTTTAATTTGGTTTTATTTATTCAGTTAACAAGGCATCACATAATAACTGGTATAAAAGGGAACGACACATAACAGTCAATCAACTTTAAATAAATGTCCAAGTTACTTGTAATAGCAGAATGGTGTTTTGTTCTGTTAATAGATGTCATTTAGTTTTCCCAATCATATGGGGTTACCTAAGGGTAAGCGACGCAGAAATCCCTTGATCTAAAACAAATTTGAAACGAAAAACAGTTTAAGACAAAACTTTAAACTCAAAACAGTTTTAAAATAAATGAAAACTCTTTTAAATGGGAATCAAATCCATGTTAAATAGTAATTAAACTCTTATTAAAGGTAATTAAACCTTATCAAAACATAATTAACTTAAATCAAAAATTAATTTAATAAAACTTTTTTTAAATAATTATTAGCTAATAATTATCTTAAATAAAAAATTAAATAAAAAATAAAAAATTAATCCTTAATTAATATTTAAATAAAAATTAACTTTAGTTAAGTAAAAAATCACGATTAACTTAATTGGTTAACATTTAAGTATAAATCCCATTATTAAGAAATGATTAAATACTAATTACCTTTATTAAATAATTAATTAATCATTAAATAATTAAATAATTGTTCTCTAATTACTAAAGTTAGAAAACATTTTATAAAAAGATTTTAAGTTAAAACAAGTTTAGATTTGTGCGTATAGCGACACAGACCCGTAATTTTAAAACTTAAAATCTTCTTTTCTAACTTTCAAAACCTAAACTTTTTGAAAACCTATCCTTTCTAAAACATAAAGGAATGCTTTAAAATTCAAAACAAAGATTCAAACTTGAAATGCTTTAACTTTATTTTAAAAAATCTAAATTTCAAACTTTTAACATGGGATTTTCATGTTGCTTTAAGTTAGTAAGCGCTAATATTCGTCAACATGAAATAACATACACTAAACTTCACATCCACATCACAATTCATATTATGTCACATAACCACTGGCATTAGCAACATCATTTACAACCTTTACTAACTAACTTTCAAGTTCAAGTTAACTTATTCCACAAACCAACATACACATCCACAACCAATCATCATCACATCCAAGAACATCAATTTACAACCATTCAACATCATAATTACACCATATAAGCATCATTATTGCCTACTAATTACACTTTGAATTTAAAGGTAACAACTTTATTTAAAAAGGGGAACTTTACTCACCAAACTTTCACTAAATCAAACTAAACTTGCTCTCGGCCTAGCTCACTTGCTCCTAGCTCAAAAAAGTGAAGATGTGGACGCTTGGAAGGTTAAATAGGCTTGGCCATGCCTGTGTTTGGGCTTGTCCATGGCTAGAACAAGGCACGACCTAGGTGCAAATAAGGGATGTTGGGTTTATTTTGAGGAGGAGTGATGTTTGGAGTGAAGTAAGGAGTTTAGATATGGTTTTGAAGTATGTAAGCAAGCTTTTTAACTTAGGAAAACAGTTTTAGAAGCCATGGAAGTAAGAAAATGCATGAAGAATGTTAGGAATTTTAGAAATGGAATGAAAAAATGAGGACGTAAAGTGAGAAATATGAAGTGGTGGTGGGATATACAGGCATAGAAATGTAAAATTACCTAAAAGACCCTAATAGACTTGTCGTCCACTCAAATTGTGCCATCTTTTTTTCCTCCCCACCATGTACACATGTTGGTAACCCCCTCCCATACCCCTAAATCAGGGAAGGACGTGTTGTGTACTTGAGTGATGACTTATGGTATTGTAAAACATGATATCTTACTTTACGTATAATTTTTCTTTTAAACTTTATTTCATAATTTTTCACATCACTATTATCTTAACCTAACACTTATTTAAACCTTAATAAAATCTTGTTATAATCCTATGACATGAATATATGTGTGTGCATATGTTACACAATGTGCATAACGTTTTCTGATAACTTTTCGGTGCCGAAAATTCGAAAAACGCTCCGGTCACATTTTCTGTTTTTATTTGAACTATCTATATTGGTAAACAAAATTTGAAAAATATTTCATCATCATTATTAAATAATTAAAATAGGTTTATTTGCGAATAAAAATCCATTTGTTGACTATATAAAATATATTTCCATAGCCTGTTTCAAAGTGGCAAAATCCTAGGTCGTTATGAATTTATTTTTACCATCATTTGTTTTTATTTAAAAGAGCCATATTATTTTTTATTTATAAAACCTGTTATTTGAATATTTAAATTTTATTGAATATTCACAAATCAAGGCAGTAAAATTCTGGGTCGTTACAAATCAAAAGTATCTCGTAAGACCACGCCGCACATAAACACGGACGGGTTTTTACCATACGATAACCAAAACAATTTTTTATAGAAATCCTCTATTATCATAATAATGTCTAGAATATAAATACTTATTAATCTTAGCCAAAATTGTTACATTAAATAAATTCTAGCATAACAGGTATATAACTAAAACCTTAAAAGCTCGTATTGGAGAATGGATTTCGTTCTATAACTGGGCTATTGGGATACCACTCGTCATGGTGCATCTCTAGATAAAATAACACTGAGAACCTCACATGTATCCCCTGCCAACACAGAACTGACCTACTCATACTGGATAATACCAATATGATCACCCTCCATTAATGGGCCCCAAAGCATAAAGTAAGAGATAATAGCGATGCTAGACAGGGATGATCATACACAACCTAGGAGCGACCCACTTAGCCCGACTGCATCTACCATGTTTCAGTCATTTCCGGTTGATGAGGCTTGATGCTACATTTTACGTTTTATTTAACACTTCCCACTTAGAAAGCTAATACCGGCCTTTAGGCAACAATACAATAGCAGAATTCATCCATACACGTTCGTTTCGGGACTGAATGGAACACTTGAGAGCTTCGTTTTCAATTCCATCGTCTTTTAGATATCTTCACTTCGAACTCTTAATTGGATCGAAGTGGTTTTAAGATAATGTATCTGATCTCGGTCTCTTTGAAACAATGTTTCGATGATTCCGATAAGCACAACCTCGGTTCTTTAGGAAATAAACAGTGAATATAAGAGCGAAGATCACCTCCTAACCGTTAGCGGAAAGATTTCCTTACCATTGTCCTAGGAGAACGAAATGAGATTTATACGCATGGTACAACATCATCGGAGATGACTGTACCATATAACTCACATTTTTCTCCTAGATATTTGCAAAGTTACGTTTGGATCCAATTCCGATAGTTGGTTATTTAACCATCGAATAACAATCATTCAATCGATAATTTAATTTCATAAGGAAAAATCAACATCGTTTAAGTGCCAAGAAACACTAAACCTCTTTTAAAAATCTTTCATTAATTAAATCCACTTTGTAAATAGTTGTATTGAAATTCTTTTACAAAGATATACATACATACATAAATATATGTATATATATATCCACAAATCCCTATTTCTCAATACTTGAAAAAATATGCATATACTTATATCAACGACATAAGTACATTCACCAACTTTAGGGGAATATTTCCCTTTTATTCAATTCCAAAATCATTTATATATTCCACTACACATCCATAAAACCGTTTATAAAACTCCTTTTATAAATCTATAAACTCCACTTACAAAATTTTGGAGACAATTATAAATAAACTCTAATCATTTTCCTTTAAACACTACTGTATACTAATAACATTATAAAAAAATAAATACTAACTTTAAAACATCTTAAAATAATAATTAATAATTTTCAAAACATTCTTATATAAACAATAATAATTTATCTTTAAAATTATCATAAACAATAATAATTTATCTTTAAAATTATCATAAATAATAATAATTTATTTCTGAAGTCTTGTTGATAATTAATTAAATTTAATTTCAAGCCATATTAATAATTTAAATAATAAAATTTTCGAAATATTGATAAACCACTTTTAAACAGAATTAATATAAATAAAAAATTAAAACATAATTATAGTCCCTTGATAAAAATCGATACTTAATTCCCAACATGATCATTTCTATATTTTTAAAACTATATTTATAAATCTCTTCTATTTTATGAAACTTCCTTTTATATTATTCCTTTTTATTTATGAACCTTGTTTATAACTCCGCCCCTTTATAGATCTCATTTATCCATAGAGTCTCATTCAAAACATAATTTCAGCTGTTTTTAACCTTGCTCCCATAGGTATAGCTTTCTTTTATAAATTTCTTTAAATTTATAAAATATCGTTCAACAATCCCAATTTACTCTCACTTTAAATTTCCAAAATAGTATCAACCATTTTCTATAACTTCATTCCACGCTTTTAATATAAATCCACTGTTTGATTTATTTCTCCAATTTATTAAATGATGATAGTGTGCCTTAATATATAAACCCCATTTATAAATCCATAATTTTATTAACAAAATACGATTTTATAAATCTTCGCCTTATTTTTAAAATATCATTTTTATATTTTTTAATTTAAAAATCCCACATTTATAAATAACCTTAATATATGTATATATAATATACCTATCACGTTATATAAAATGGCTAGCAACTTCTATACCAAATATATCCATTTTCTTTTTAAAACTATATTACTTTATTATAAAACATAGACTTATTTTTAAGATTTTAAAATCTTTACGCATAGATCAAAATTTTTATTTAAAATATTTTATAAACTATAAATTTATATTTCCCAAACTCATAACTTTTATTTTAGAAAAATTATTTAAACATATAAAATTTAAAAAATAAATTTGAAACCCTATTACAAATCAAATCATTATTTTATGGTATTTAAAATACCAAAAATAAGTTCTAGTGCTACTAAATCACTAAATAGGCAAAATTGTGTCCATATCATCAACTATTGCATCCAACATATATATACACACATAGATATATAAATATATATACGTATATATATATATATATATATCAATTTATATGAAAATAAATCAACAGTGTGAGGAATGCCGTTGGATCCCTCCAACATGTCCCCCTACATCACATACAGCATATAATCATAAAGTATAAATCAACCACTTCGAGGCGGGATTCATACATAAAGGATCATCTGCTCTTACATTGGAACGTAATAAAGTCACATCCAATTTCGGATCGGGAATATATCCGAACAAACTAATAATTTTAGTATATTACCCAAATAGTCAATAACAATCAGTAATAAAATATCAACGCATCTAATAAATAATTTTATGGGCAAAAAATATTTCTGGTTAACCAAAAACATGAAATTTTCTCACATTGATTTTAACAGTTTCCAAAATGAATTTGGTTACTAATTAAAATTGAACCGGCATTCAATTTTAACCTAAAATTCGTATTAGCTCCAAATCCATCCAATCCAATTCCAGAGCATAGCCTTTGTCGATACGATTACAACGTAACTCGTCGCGTTCAATTTGGACCTCGTATGAGTTTGATACGAACTTATTAACATTTGAGATAATTAAGCTTAATAATTCACTTAAATAAAATTAAAATCTAAACCTTTCTTCCTTTCCCTCTTTCTTGTGTTCGTTCCTACCAAGCTGCACTCGACTTATTTTTTTCAATCATCAACGGTCAATCAACGCGTAACAACTACTGCCGCCGACCACCTGCACTCGCCATCAGCTCCCTTCTGCCTCGCCATCGCTCCAACCTCGTGCATGTACCACTCGCGAACCATAGAAAAACCCTAAATTTCTGCTCACGAAAGCACTGTCGTAGCTCACGCCACCCAACTCCACTCAATGATCCGCCCCCATGTATGGGTTCCACTAACCGTGTCGTAGCCTTTCCTTTCGAGCATCTCCGCCTCTAACATGGAGAACGAATTATGGTCGTTGGATGGCTCTATTTACCATTTTAAAAAATAACGAACTCCATTTTTTTTCTTTGGTTGAACACGATATACATAGGAAAGGAAGGCATCGATTAGGAATGGGCATATGTACTATGGTATGGGCTAATGTGCTAGGCATGGATAAAGCATGATTAACAATATATATATATATATATATATATATATATATATATATATATATATATATATATATATTATAAAATGTCCATATTTTTAAACGTTCGAAATTCTCAAACTCCAAACATGACGTGTCGGTTGGCGATCTATATGTCGTACCCCTATTCTAAACACACTTGAAGTAATCTCGACACCTAATTCAATCATATGCAGAAGATAGCTTTTCAAACCCAATTACTATATATATATATTTATGAAATTAAATTTCTATGCGTTTCGATCTCGCACAACCAAACGATGCGTTCAATCGCCATGAATTTTTTTATAAAACAATAATTCACTATTATGAATCCAATGAAACTGATTTCGTCGAAATTTGAGACAGTGGCCTAAAAGGCTATTTTTGTATGTTAATTAAAATGAGTTATTGTAAAACCTAGTTTATTCATTTTTAATTCAATTTTAAAAGTTTAATATCCTTCTCTCTATCAAAATATAATTTTAATTAACTTTCAAATCATTTCCATTCATTATAAATTTAAGATTCCATTATTTTAAATATTCCCAATCATTAAATTCGATAATTTAATTATCAAAAAAATCACTATATTTGAAATCCAAGTTATTTAACTCATAAAATTAACTTTTCAATATTTAAAATTAATTATTTATTCCAAATTTAAATGGCTGAAATTCTGGGTTGTTACAAAAAGTTCGAATAACTTTTATTGAGAAAAAAGCACTTAATCAATAAAACGATTTTCGGTAACGTTGTCGATATTTCTCCAAAGTACTTACTTCTGCAGACATTTTTGAAAAAATGATTGCCATCATTAGCTATTACTTAAAATAGGGTTAACAAAGGTATGAAATAAATTTTGTAACAATAATCCAATGTTCAAATATTTAAAAAAATCAGATATTTAAATATGTAGTATTCGAAATTTCAGGTTGTTTTACTCTAATAAGGTGAAAAGAAATTAATCGAGCCTAAAGTAGATGTAACTCGTTAGAATTCTAATATGAATTCTCATGCATTAAAGAAAACCTATGAATTTTATATCAATTTTGAGAAAAGAAATGGTTATTAACAATTTCGTAAGTTATTATTAAGTCGTAAGGAGTCTAGACTCAAACGTATGGCATGCTTCTTAAATCTGGAATAGATTCCAATTACATTATCAAAATACAAATTTGATAGTTGTATCAAAGAGGATATGATCCATCAATATTGGGTGCACCTTTGAATGGAATATCGACGTTGTTTTATTATGGTAAGTAACATTGATGAAGATAACGTTGTAAATTTCAATTACTAAAATTAGTGTATTAGATTCGTTAGTCAACATACTTGAGTTAATTCAGATTCTACTTGTAAAATTATCTCCCAATATGACTTTGAATTATTATACATCTTGGTTGGAAAAGAAATTCAGAATAATGATTTAGAATAAACCATTGCACATGATGGCCAAAATGTCACGATGTGAGTAGGAACAAGAACTGGTTTGTAAGTATTGGATAAGATCCAAGAACTGATATGATAATATCTTTCAGTCAGAGTTAAGCAGATATTTTGACAAAGAAATTAAATAGTTTGATTTTCAGTAAAAATGCAAAGGCGGCATGTATCTATAAGAAAGAGCATTAAGGGCACTAAGATATTTCAAAATTATAGGTAAGACAACATACTACTAAGTGTTAATGATGTAAACATGTTAAAATTTGTTTCGGTTTGGAATGTCAAGTACAAAATAACATGTTGTATGGCTAGTATAAATGGATGTTAGGATTGTCCAAAATGACATATTTAGACACAATATTAAAATATTTAATAGGAATATGTGAGATGGATTCATTATGCATCGACAACATGAATTATCTATAGGTAATAGTTCTAAAATATCATATTTTACTTATTTATTTGATACGCTAAGCGCATATAAAATTTGATTTAATATCATTAAATAGTAGTTAAGAGTATACTCCGTATAAAATGCTAGAGAACTGTTTATGGAAACAACAAACTCCTTATAAATGAGTGTTTGGACTCAAACTTCATAAATGATATTGAATATAGTATTTCAATCCTAAATTCATGCTCAACCTTTATTAAGGACTTTTGAGTTGGAAATTTTCCAAATGAGCAGCAGTGGCTAATTCAACTGGAAGGCTAAGTACATCGCCTTGAATCATGCCACAATGAAAGTAGTACAAATATAACTGCATAAATCTATAACTAAGTTAGGGATGATTTCAAAACAACTTTGTTTTGTGACTTCTCATAAACCGATCGAGCATAAATAATAAATCAACAATTAGTAGTCAATGCCTATAAACTGTATGAGTACGACTAATAAAACAATAAACAATAATAATTGAATATTATCACTTCTAATAAACAAATCCATCATAAATGACTATATCAATTTTGGAAAATTATCCTTTTATATGTAAAATATAAAATCTAGGTAAAATATTTATTTCATTTACCAACTTCAATACAATATAAACATTTTTATAGCACTAACAAATATGCGCTCTCATATATAATATACTCAGACACATTCTAGGGTGTCACTTACCCTATCTTTAATGAATTTACCCCTACTAAGGCTTGGGTGTTCGATCAACCAAAGCTCTGATACTATTGTAATGACCCACCTTTTTTACCCTTAAAAGTAGACACTAATACGTCTATAGTATTCACATGTTGAGCATTCGAGTGTCGGAAAGACTGGTTGTTGGGTAAAATAAAATAGAAGAAAGAATAAAATCTCACATCATGATGAGTAATATATAATGTCTAAATGATCTTACAAAAAGAAACTTTAATATACATACAACAAATTAGAATACCCAACATATCATCAACCTGGACAATTAACCGTCTTTCCTTACAAATGATGATATATATAAAACAAGAAATATGACAGGAAATAAAATACGTTAGGTCTTGGATGCATCCAGCTTGTCTCCTGAAGCTCCGAGCGTCCATCGCTAAATCTAGAAAGGTACTCAGGCCTGACCCGAGCATTACAATAAAATAAATTCGGATCAGTCTAGTAAGACCACGCCGCACATAAACATGAGTTGGTTGTTACATTACGATAACTAAAGAATTTTACTAGAAAATCTTGTGATATCATAATAATGTCTAGGGTTTAAAATAAATATATATAACATAGTTGAAATGCTTGCATCTCACGTTGTAGCATATTTGGTATACAACTAAGTCCGTAAGGCACATATGGGAAAATGGATTTCATACAATGACAAGGCTATTGGGTACTGTCTGTCATGGTACACCTCTAGAAAAATATACCTAGAGCCTTAACTAACTCACTAGGAATCATAGACCAGCTTATCCCTTCCTGGATAGTATTGAATATGTCATCACCCTGGTTATTAATTTGAAAAGACGTTTCCATGACCACAAGCATACAAAATCCACAAAAATCGATCTAGGTACAAGGATGACCATACCCTAATGGGAGCAACCCAATATAGCCCCGAAGCATATCCTCTGTTTTAGTCGTTACAGGGTGTAAGGCAAGAGGCTACAGTTTACCTTTTTAGAAAATCCCACTTAGAATGCTAACACTGCCCTCCATGCAACAATGCAATGTCAGCATTTATCCATACAAGTTTTTCAGGATATGAACAGACTAAAGGCGCTACTTTTACTACATCCCTTCTGGAATCACCCACGAGATTAGTAGCAAGTAGCCCTTTCTAACCGGATTTTTAACCCAGTATAATTCAAAGAGAATTAGAACATCTACTGTAGGACGAAACAACTCAAGAATCAACCAAAAGAACTAGAAGAAGGAACGAAGAAAGGCTCAAGAGACCAAAAAATATATCTTAAGGGGATGGATCACTAGTGATCCATGAATATCACTCATGGGACAATCATCCCTCTTGCATTATGATCTAACACGTGTTCTGGGGTTGTCTACCATGTTTCATTATATTCCAAGCAAGCCAGTTCAAGAAGTGGGCATTCATCTGATTCCAGTAATAGTTCAATGTAATATATACATGAATCATCATCAAAATAAGAATTTTAGTAATGAAATTGTATGGAGAACACCTTCATAAGGCAGGGAGCAAGATCCAAATGAAATAAGCTAAAAATAACCTAACTGCATGGATCGCTAGAGATCCATGCCCTATGGATCGCTAGTGATCTATTATATTTGGTCGTCTCACTATGAAACTTTTGGAGGATCTTCTTACCTTCATATGCAAGCTCTTGGCAAAGCAGCTTGGCCCAATAGTCCTCCAACCCCTATAAATACAATCCTACCTACAACATAAACAAAATCTTCTAAACTGGCCACTGAAACTCTGTAAAACCTATTCTTCACTCTTTTTCTCCGCAAAATAGTCATATAGGGGTTCACTGTGATTCTTCGATGAACTTTGGCACCTGTCACTTGATCTAACTTAGAAAATTCAATCATATTGTAATATGATTCACTTGTAACAGCAGTCAGTTAATAGAAAGGTTATAAAGTGGACGTAGGCTTCATTAACAGTCAAAGCACTATAAAATCTCCTTGTCTCTTTACTATTACTGCCTTTTTTACATTTATTCTCTATATTATTGCTCTGTAAGAATAGGCCTGGTGCTTTCACACTCAATCTAAGGTGTTGATCCATTTTTTGGGCTAACATTTTGGTGCTTTCACTGAGAACCCAACTCAAGCTTAGATTTAGCTATTTACTTTAGATCAGATAAGTTCATAAGTTAGATCCCCAATCTATTGCTTAGAAAAGTAGCTGTTGAGATTCAGTGGCACCGGAAGAAGGAGAAGTACTTTCGGAATATCTATAGGAGCTGGAGAGGAAACCAGTACTCATTAAGTTGATTTCAACGACGCCTATAACCCATTAGCTAGACCAAATTCTAGCGCAAATACAGGGGATCAGGTGCTGGGATCTTCTATTCAGCATCAAGTTATCACTAGAGACGAATTAAAAAGATGGTTGACGAAATTAACCAAAAAAAGGAAAGAGCCCAAAAAGCTCTTATGGATTAATTGAATGCCCTCTTCAATCACTTGCTGCTCTAAGAACCATGCTAGACCCCGCGTTGATCATGGAACAAAAAAACTCTTTTGTTTTTGGCATAAATAGGAGAAACAGAAAGAAACAACAAAAGGAAGTAGTATGTGGAGCTTTAGGAATCTCCATAGAAGCAGATGTAAGCACTCCACCAACTAAAAAGCAGCCTGCCATAAACTTAAATCTGGGGACGAAAACTTTGTGGGAAGATATAGCATTAGATTTCTCCGACTCTAAAGATGGAGAACAAATTGACGGTGATGAGTTAAAAGAGAAAACTAACGTGTTGAATACTAGCAGGGAGGTCCAAACTACACCCACACGACTAACCATAGGCCAACAGAACTCCGAGGGAGTGGCTCTCCTAAAGACAGGAGAGCCTAGGCTTCAACCAACTAACCAAGACCATTTAGGAAATCAAACATTTGGTACTGTCATTGATATCCAACCCATGGATTACCGGTCATTTGAGACATATATCGTGGACATGGTCAAGCTCCTAGTGGATGAAAATAAGAATAGGAGAGACGATGAATGGGGATCCGTTCCTAGTCGGACTTCCTTTACTCATGACATTCTGAATGAACAATATCCTTAAAAGTTCACTCTGCCAATTATCTCGACCTACAATGAAACTAGGAACCCGAAGCCGCACTTGTATAAGTAAAGTTGGTACATGGACAGAGCGAATGATTCAAATGGTGTTCGGTGTATATATTTTCCAATCTTTCTCGAAGGACTCACTTCTATGTAGCTCAACAGGCTCATGCCTAAATTCATCTCCACTTTCGGTGAACTAGCAATAAGTTTCCTTGATCAGTTTAGGCTTCACACGGCATAGCCAAAAGATGTTATGTCATTATCGGGCCTATTCCAAGGACGAAATGAATCTTTGAAGTCCTTCATGAGCCAGTTTAACACCGCGGTCACTGAAAACGAAGATATGGTCTTCATGGCTCTAGTCCGCATAATCTATCCTAACACTGAACTTGAGCAATGGATCCAAATGAAGCAACCAACCACTAGGAAGGAATTTAATCGAAAGAAGAGCTAGTAGTTGAGATTGGAAGAAGCAGAAGAGCTAGAAGAAAGACCTGGTAATCTGCAACCAACCAATGTTGGGCAGAATGGTAGGTCACAAACCAAGAGGAAAATACCTCTGATACCGCCATAGGAAACATAGGAAAGGACGGGAATAAAAAGAGGAAGAATCAGAATTCCAACTGAGGAAACGGAAGAGTAAGTAGCTTAAAAGCTTCAGGCCCGAATACTGCAACCAGCTTAATGATACCCTAGAGAACTTCAACCTTGCGATATAAGGGACGGAGGAGTACAAGAAGCCACCTAAAACGGAGGCAACTAAATAGCAAAAGCGCTTAAGAAATTATCGCCGCTTCCATGAAACATATGGTTAACATGAATGAGCGTCGACACTTGAAGAACCTGATTGAAGAAATGATTTGAGAAAACAAGCTTCAGCAGTATGCGAGGAAGCCACAAAATCCTGACTAGCCCACAGCACACCAAGCTCGTAGAGATCGAGGAAACCAAACCAGAACCAACGAAGAGGGCTCCAGATTGACTGACTAGAAACTTCTAATCAGAATAATATCTAGACCACCTCATCCCATGCAGAAGAGTTAGGGAGAGATGAAGCGGTATGTGAGCTCATTAAGATACGCTTAAAAAGATTCATTTTTATTCCCAAAGATATAACTCCTGCCAAGCAGCAGAGGACCCTAAAAGATGACATAGTGTTCCAGAATCGAAATAGTGAAGGAAAAGAAGCTTCGACCCTTGACCATGGTTGTGACAGTAGGAATTGGACTAGCTGTGGTCCAACGGGTATTGGTAAATAGTAGCAATTCTATGAATAT
The DNA here is from genome assembly GCA_030765085.1 of Allium cepa. Lineage (NCBI taxonomy): Eukaryota > Viridiplantae > Streptophyta > Magnoliopsida > Asparagales > Amaryllidaceae > Allium > Allium cepa. The sequence continues at coordinate 310,273,009 of CM060942.1, read as the reverse complement.
CCTTAAAAACGCACATCTGATCAAATGAAGATCAATACGTAGGACATATCTGCATGTCGAACAAAGATTGAGGGATTCACCGATGAATCTAAACAGCCTGTCGAATCGATTTACTCGTAGAGCTTGGAAAAGGTGACCGAGGAGTCATCCTCATCCAAACTTTTGTGGTTGAAGATAAAATATCCACCTACAATGCCTTCTTGGGTTGGCCCACTTTGGCAGATTTCAAGATTGCTTTAGCTCAATGGTGTCTAACCATGAAATTTCTGACAGAGAATGGAGTTGGGGCGATCAAAGGAGACAAAAGTGCTGCTAGAGAATGCTATATCATGGAATTATGTAAGCCTAGAAGAAAAGCAAAGGGGAAGAATGTTGGGAGAACTCTCAACATCTTGTGAACCTATCGAATAGCAACTACAAAGCCGCCCTGGCTTGGGGACCATAGCCAATTCGATAAGGCTTTGGACCCTAAAAAATGAGTTTGGGGGAAGAATGGGCAGCACCGGCAGAATTGACGATGTCTATCTCAGTCGATATGAATGATCAAACATGGGTTCTAAAGATTGGATCACATCTTTGAAATAAGATGCGACTAGAACTCATCAAATTCCTTTGCACCAACCTGGATGTATTCGCTTGAACACACTTCAATATGTGCATAGATTTACTGGAGATTGCATGCTACGCACTTAATATTGATCCCAAGTATACACCAGTGAAGCAGAAGAGACGCAGCCTAGGACCTGAATAGTCCAAAGCATTGAGAGAAGAAGTGGATAAGCTCAGGACGAATTGTTTTATCTGTGATGCAACATACCTTGAATGGATATCCAACCCGGATTTAGTCTAGAAGTCCAATGGAAAATGGCAAACCTATATTGACTATTTGGACCTAAACAAAGCTTGCCCAAAGGGTAGTTTTCCTCTATTTAGAATCGACCAATTTATGGATCGGATAGCTGGATATGATCTGCTATCATTTATGGATGCTTACTCAGGGTATAACCAGATCATGATGCATGAACCTGACCAGGAAAATACCAGTTTCATCACTGATATGGGATTATACTGGTATAAAGTAATGTCATTCGTCTTAAAGAATGATGGTGCAACCTACCAATGACCAATGAACGACGTGTTCAAACAACAAATTAGGAAGACTATAGAAGTTTATGCAGATGATATGTTGGTTAAATCGTGCATAACTGCAAATCACTTGGACAACCTCGCCGAGATGTTCGAAATACTCCGCAAACATGGAATGAAACTCAGTCCACTTAAGTGTCACTTTAGGGTAGCCTCTAGAAAGTTCTTGGGGATCATTGCAGAGCAAGAGGCATCGAAGAAAATCCCAAACAAATTACCAGGAAAGTCATAGTCCCAAGGAACAAGAAGGAGTTACAAAGCTTGAATGAAAAAGTTGCAGCACTAAGCCGATTATCCCAAAAAGAAATGGACAAGTGTGTACCATTCTTTGACATGCTAAAGAAGGGAAAGAAGAACTTCGAATGGAATCAAGCTTGTCAAACTGCATTCGAAGAGCTGCTGCGACATATGAAAACTCCACTTATCCTATCTAAGAAGGTAGATGGAGAATACTTGTTCATCTACTTAGCACTCTCGCCCCATTCTTTAAGTTCTTCGCTCGTACAAGAAGAAGCTAAGAGCCAGTGATCCATATATTGTCTGTAAACAGTTCACTAGAGCCTGAAAGTGTGCTATGAATCATGCAGTATGGATATATACAATAATGTAGAATATAGAGATGATACCAATATAGTAAATAGTGCGGAATATAAAAGCAGTTTAATAATAAAAATAACATCAGAGATTTTTATACAGGTTTGGAGCTCCGTCCTACGTCCAGTCCCAGACACCTTCTAGAATTTCACTAAAACAATAATCATCACTTAACCTGAAGGAATAGATATACACAGCCTCAGTAGTAGAACAGACACCTGAGCAGTAGAACGGGATTTTTGCCTCAACAACAGAAGAGGACTTCAGTAGTACAAAAGAATATCTGAGACTGTGTGTTCTTGATAACACTGATTTGTCTCTGACAGTACAAACCTCCTATAATCAAATCCTCAAGTATGTGAAGTGAAAATGAAGATATGAAAAGAAGGTTATGCTAAGAATCGAAGATTATGAAAGTTTATTTGAAGATTCAAAGCAATAAAATGCTTGTTTGCTGTTTGAATGTAAGTATGAGAGCACAAGAAGAATATAAGATAGTTAGAAAGATTTTCAGTGAATATGAAATGTTTGGGAAGATGTACTCATAATAGTTAGAGGGTTACTGCCATTGGTGAAGAGTTCTGACCAAAAGAAGCAACCATTTCCATTCAGAGATGGATCGCAACCTTTCGCAGAATAGAAATGTCTATTCAAAATTTGACAGTTGGGTTCAAGTCAGTCGACTGGTCGATTTGGGTCAGTCGACTGGTCATGCAACGAATTTAAAAGACAAAACAGTGTAGACTCGTGTATGTACACCAGTCAGTCGACTGGTCATTTATAGCCAGTCGACTGGCTATGGTGTATTTGCACCGGTGGCTCTTTTTGTTAAAAATGAGAATAATGAAGTATAGACTACTTGAGGATAGATTTTAACAATTTCTAAAACTCGAAGATAAGTAAGAAACAGTGAAAACATAGATTCAAAGTCTCGATATCACCATAGTCCTTTGATTGTCTCTTTTTGTTGTGATTGATCGTGCATTCTCTTTTTCTTCTAAATTGCTTTGTCATGAATCAAAACTAGTGATTCAACATTCTTCCCCATTTTGATTAATGACAACCTGTATATAATAATCCTAGAGAACACATATAGAAAACTCCCCCTGAAAATATGACACTTCTTGTACCTGCATTAAAATGGTCAGTACATATACTTTTTCTCCCCCTTTATCATCCACAAAAAGGAGACATATCATGTAATTTCAATACCAAGTGCAGAAACAAAAATCCATATTGAGACTGATTAGAGCAAGTCTCAAAGATAAGCAATAAGCACATAAATATTTATATGTTCAAACTAAAGGATAAGAGTACCAATAAGCGAATAACAATAGTACCTACCAAACTTACCAGCCAACCAACAAAAACTCATTCATCAAGATCCCAGTTATACTCTCCTTCCGGTGCAGTCTCATTCCGGGATCTTGAAGAGCCTTGAGCACCACTGCCTGCTCCACTAATATCGCTACTAGTATGCTCCTCTGATGTAGACCATGTAAAACGAGGTGTCGGTCGCTTGCCTTGAGCGACGGAGATGGCAATAGTGGAAGAAGAACATAATATGGCATCCTATAAAGTAAAGAAGAAGCCTTTGATCTTATCAAGCTTCTTATCCATTTTCTTGAGTCTTGAATCCAGGAAAAGTTGATTTTGGGAAAGGATTTCAATGGATTCACGGGTGCTGGAGGAGGTAGCTAAACGGATTTCTTCTTCTTCTTGATGTGGTTCCGACTCTCTAATTATTGGACCTCTAGATTGTTGTTGAGCTTGATGATGCTTCCAATCTTCATATGCGATAATAGGTGGAGGTCTTGTTGGTAGCTTCATAAGACTTATGGTCCGGATATTGATCATTCCGATAGTAGAGAATTCTGAATCGGGTTGATGAACACCAGCGTCTAGAAGAAGTCTCATTATATACTCGCCAAAGTAAATAACGTTCATATTCCCATAGAGGAAGGTAAGAAATTCATCCAAAATATGTTCTAACCAATTTACGCGTATATTTTCCCATACCACATAGAGAGCTTTGAAATTTTCCGGATATATTAATTCATACGATCCGGTTCTTGGAAGAATAGACCGTATAAGAGTTTTGTGCAAGATTCGTGCTTTAGGCCGTAGAAGCTTGGAACGCAACGCAGTCCTATCGTTACCCGTGTACATGTGACTAATTCTATCTCTCTGTCTTATATTGCACTCGACATCATTTTAATCAATACCTTTATTTGGAGTTTGAAGGATATGTGCCATTCGATCAAGTGAATAGAAAACTTGTTGGCCACAGACCAAACTCTAGACACAATTATTCGGATTAGACGATTGTTGATGGAAATTAAGATTTGCAAAAAAAAGCTTTACCATAAGATGATTAATGTTGTGGTGATTGAAATTGTAGTCGAGTAGCAACTCTAATCTGCATCTCCGTATCAATTCTTGAAGTGAATAAGCTCCAAAATCAAATTATACCATGAAAGAACCTTCAAAGATTCTTGAATTTTTCATCTTTTCCCATCTTTCTATTGTAGTTGCGTCGTATAGCCAATGGGCGACATGAGTATCAATGAAAGATGAAGAGGCTTGTTTTGATCGTTTTGATCTTAAAGGAGCCATTTTTAATGTTTTTGAGAGTGATTTTGAGAAAAATGGGGGTTAGGTTTCTGGAAGATGAAAAAAATTGTGAAGAAAGTAAAGTAAAAAGGTAAGAGGTAAAAGGGTTAAAAAGAAAGATATCAATTAATTTGTTCAGCCAGTCGACTGGTCGGGGTAGGTCAGTCGACTGGTTGCAAACCCAGGAGCATTTGTGCTCTGTAAATAGTCGACTGACCTATCTGTCTCAGTCGACTGGCTGTAGTTGAAAATTGAATGAATTTAAAACAGTTTCTTTCAATTTTTGTTCAAAGACATATGAAATAAAAACATACATGAATAAAATAGACATGAATATGGAACAAAATACACAAGAAAATTAATTATTTTAGAGTATTAGAAGAGCATTCATCTGGTTCAATTTTGGTGATTTCAATGTGAGGTTGTAGAGGAGACCAATAGTTTTGGCGTTCCTAAGAGTTGGGAGACACCAGAGGTTGCTGTGGAATTTGCACCCATGGATTCCAACCAGATGAATGTGGTTGACGAGATGATGAGGGTTCAATAACGTCTTTCTTTGGTGATTTGCCCCAGAATTTTAAGGCAATTGATTCTATAAGACTAAGATGTCTGGAATTTATTTATTGTTCATAGTGCATCTCTCTTTGTAAGTTGATTTTCTCCCTTTCATAGTGGTGGATGTCGTTTATTTTCTATTCAGTTTTTAGAGAAATAAAAAGTGATCTCCTTGACTTCTTGCTATTTGGTGTGTATCCAGTATGATATTGTCCCCAATCATGAGCTGGTTCATTTCTAGGAGTAGGATTGGCTAAAGAAGGAGTTGAGATATTTGATGATGGTGTGGAATGTGATAGCTTAGTGTTGGATGAATCATAAGAGTCATGAGAAGCCATTGAAAAATATTGAAGAGTTTGAGAATGGTAATGGTGATTGCTATAATATGAATATATATAGGAAAAAGGACCAGAATTTTGATGGACAGAGATTGGAATGAATAAGAGCCAAAGGAAATAAAATATGGGAGGACTGGATGAGAATAAATTTAAAAATGAATGGTTACAAGCTCATGTGATAAAAGTTAAACCAGAGTATGTAGCTTAGCACATAATACAACATAGCATAACTGGTAATGCATACACTTAACAGCTATGAGACTAGAGTTCAATCCCCAGCAGCTACATTATTTTTGTAACCCGAAATTTGCAAGAATATTTTTAACCAAACTTAATAATCAAGACAAGAAACACATATAGCTCAAATGCAAGAAACAATTGTGTGTCTATAACCAAGAGATCATAGTTCAAGTCCTTCTAGTTTCACAAAGAAAAATTTATTTTTGCTAGAAAAGATTTTGCATGAAAACTATTTTATGCATATCAAAATTTTATAAAATTGTGCTATGAATTTTGCATTTAAAGAAAATACATATAAAGACAATATATTTTAAAAAAAAACTGTGAAATTTTTTAAATCTTTAAAAGAGACGATTCCAAGTTCTCGTCTTAAATTGATAAAGTATTTTCATTTAACCGTTTTGTAAAGATATCTGCCAATTGTTTGTCAAAGGAAACAAATTCTAGATTTATTAGATCTTTTTCAATATTATCACGAAGAAAATGATGACGAATGTCAATATGTTTTATTTGTGAGTGATTGACAAGATTTTTAGATGAATTTATAGCACTAGAATTATCATAATACATAGTTGATTTGGATAAATTAAAACAAAAATCTTATAGTGTTTGTTGCATAAAGATAACTTGAGCACATGCCAAAGCTGCAGAACATGTCGATAATGAAACACAGTTTTGTTTCTTACTAAACCAAGATACAAGAGACCGTCCAATGAACTGACAAGTCCCACTTGTACTTTTTCTATCTATCCGGCTTCCTCTAAAATCAGCGTCACTATAGGACACTAATTCAAAAGGACATTCCTTTGGATAGAATAGTCCAAAGTCCTTGGTTTTATTAAGATACCATAATATGTGTTTCATTGCTCGCAAATGTGATTCTTTGGGATCTGCTTGAAATCGTGCACACAAGCAAACACTCATCATTATGCCAGGTCTACTAGCTGTTAAATATAGTAACGATCCAATCATACTTCGATATAATTTTTGGTCAACACTTTCGCCACTTTCATCTTATCAAGATGTATAGTTGTACTCATAGGAGTTGGTTTGGTAGAAGTACTTTCCGTACCAAAGCGTTTAATTAGATTGTTACAATATTTTTCTTGATTTATAAAAATATAATTTTCTAATTGTTTTATTTGTAAGTCAAGAAAATAATTTAATTCACCCATATGTGACATTTCAAATTCTTTGGTCATTATTTTAGAAAATTCCTGACATAATTTTTCATTTGTGGACCCAAAAATGATGTCATCAACATAAATTTAAACAATTAAAATATCTTGCTTGTTTTTTTTAGTAAAAAGAGTTTGATCAACCTTCCCAATTTTGAAACTAGAATCTATTAAATATCTTTTGAGACGATCATACCAAGCACAAGGTGCTTGTTTCAAACCGTAAAAGGCCTTCTTAAGTTTATAGACATGGTCTGCAAATTGTTCGTGTACGAATAAAGGTGGTTGTTCAACATAAACCTTTTCCTTTACAAAACCATTTAAAAAAGCACTTTTAACATCCATTTGATATAATTTAAAGTTATGAAAACATGTATAGGCAAGTGAGATTCGTATTGCTTCTAGTCCAGCGACTGAAGCAAACGTTTCTTCATAGTCAATCCCTTCTTCTTGATTATATCCCTATGCAACTAATCTAGCTTTATTCCTAGTAATATTTCCTTGTTCATCTGCTTTATTTTTGATGACCCACTTTGCACCAATAACTGATTGATCATTTGGCTTCGAAACTAAATTCCAAACGTCATTTCTTTCGAATTGGTTTAGCTCTTCTTGTATAGCGATTAACCAGTTTTCATTGGTGGATGCTACTTTAATATTTTTAGGTTCAATATGAGAAAGGAAAGCTACATGGCCCATTTGATTCAATTGACTTCTTATTCTAATAGATGAATTGAGTTCTCCAATGACATTAATGGAAGGACGATCCCTTAATAATCTAGGTGGAGATCTTAATTCATTATTATTGTGAACTATGTTTTCATTATTTTCAAAATTTGAAATTTCTGTATTTGTGATATTATCAGGGAATTCTTCATCATCTCTTATACTTGGCATTTGATTAAAATTTTCACCGAAAGATACATGAAGTGTTTCTTTGATGATATTGGTTCTTTTATTATAAATTTGGTAAGCTTTTCTTCCATTCGAATATCCTATAAAGATTCCTTCATCGAATTTTGGATCGAATTAGCCAAGTTGATCTTTTGTGTTTAAAATGAAACATTTTGAATCGAAAATTTTAAAATAAGAAATATTTGGTTTTCGACCATTAAGAAGTTCATAAGGAGTATTCTTAGTCAGTGGTCGAATAGAAACATGATTCAAAATATAACAAGCTATTGCAACTGCTTCAGCCTAGAAATGTTTTGGTAACGCACTTCCATTTAACAAAGTCCTTGCACATTCTTGTAAGGCTCTATTCTTACGTTCTACAACTCCATTTTATAGTGGAGTTCTAGGAAATGAAAAATTATGGAATATTACCTTCTTTTTACAAAAATGTTCAAAGGATTCGTTTTCGAATTCACCTCTATGATCACTCCTAATGTTTTTTACTTTCAATCCCTTAAAATTTTGAACTTTTGACAGAAATTTTGAAATTATCAAAAGTATCACTTTTATATTTCATAAAAAATAGTCCAAGTATATCTAGAAAAATCATCAACAATTACAAATACATATCTGTGGATTGTACTTGTGTTGGTCCAAATAGATCCATATGTAGTAATTCAAGTGGTTGTAAACTAGAAATAACCTTTTTAGATTTAAAAGATGACTTAGTTAACTTTCCAAACTGAAAAGCATCACAAATATGATCAATTTTAAAATTCATTTTTGGTAGACCTTTTATTAAATCATTTTTAGAAAGCTTATTTATAGCTTTGAAGTTAATATGACAGAATCGTTTGTGCCATAACCAAGGATCATTTTCTATGGCTATTAATGTAAGGACCCGATTCTTCGTCATTCGAAAATTCAACATCGATACTCACTTTATCGACTGCCGAGAAATCGAATGCCGAAAAAACTGAACACTTAGGGTTTTAAGAAAAAGAAAAAGAGAGAAGAAGAGAAAAGAAGGTAGAAGATAGAGGGAAAAGAAAATAGAAAATAGAAAAAGAAAATAGAATGGAACTGAAAACAACAGAACATAACAACATCAGAATCTCACAATTCGCAGCGGAACAACATATAATAGATAAATGAATAATCTTTAAACAAAGAACTATATCAGTTATTACATTTTATACATTACATTTCATCACATCATATCATCAGAGTGTACAACAACAACAACAAACTGTGCAGCGGAAAAAGAAATACTATATACTAGTAATACGCCATGCCATCCAGCTTGCCTCCAGCAACTCCAGAATATCCATAATATCCTGATAAACCTTAACTCTTGACTGCCCTTGTAGAAATTGGTGGGCACCCAGAGTTTAGGAAGGAAAACAATAAACTCCGAGTCAGTCATGTGACTAGTGTGAGAACTCAAAACAGTTTATTTATCTTAAAAATCAAAATAGAGGAATATTTTTAAACTCAATTCGCAATGCTTTTAAAAATGAGACTACCATAAGGCCTCCCGCACACACACACAATGCAAACGCAGAATCGGAGGAGATTTCTCCTTATGATAGTCAAAGATGCTTGATACTTATTAAAAAGAACATTTGATATTATTATTAGTGCATAGTGTAGGAAAATATTTCGAAAGTAGAATATAAATCTTAGCCAACATACGACCATTATCGTATGCCTACTATAGCTACCATCTAAACAGTGGTGACCACCATAAGTAAATGGCAGGTTCTACAACTAATACCGTACAAGGTTTCGTATTGGGAATTGGATTTCCAACGAATGATCAGGCCAAGGAACTTCTCATTGCCACATGAGAATGCCTCTGGATGGACATCCCCGAGAACCAAACCGGATCTCTACCAACACAAGGGCGGGTTACCCCTAACTGAGTAACAACTGACCGAATATGCCATCCCCCGGTCCTTTGGGACCTTTCACCGAGCGCTCGTAATCAATTCACACAATCATAAAGTGTTTTCAACATGAGTAAGTATCTGGGCTCCATACCATGATACCACCCTTTTCCAGGAGGAAATGCACACATCCTAAAGGGCGCTACCCCTCATAACCTTGCTGCATCTTTCCTGTTTTGACCATTCCCGAGGTGTGAGGCTCGACGAAGTCACGTCCACAAAAACATACTTTATACAAAAGCCATGCTTTGGGTCAACAAATGATCATAGAAATGATCACCAGGATAGACGATCAAATAAACGATCCTATCACAAATAATCAACACAATGATCATTTCACAGCAACACTCAGCATGTCACATTACCAAATTGGGAATATATCGCTGATAACATTCAACTACATAACCTATGAGCTCGTACGTCTCAGAGAAGGGTGTTAAGCTAAAAGAATAAATTCTTCGCCACCAACAGAAATATATTTGAAAGAAATCTGCTTTATATCTCAATTTGTAACGTCAGACATACAATCCATACAAGTCTGTTCCGGGCTCGAACAAAACCAAAGGCACTTACAAAGAAGTCCTTGCAATCCGGATAATCTCTAATCACGTCCGGACTTCCCATCACATAGGGAGTCTCTATACCGTAGCTACTCGGTGCAAAGACAATCGACGAGTTGTCCTTTCGCTTTCAAAAAGATCCGGTCTTCAACACCGGTCTTCAAATGCAATTCATAACGACGTATCACATATTCGGAATGGGTTATACGACCCCATGGTCCTTTCCCGGTTAACCCAAATAGTGAGCGCTTATTCAAAAATAAGTGTGCCATTCAAATTCAAACAAATCACATCAAATACCCATTCAAAGGGAAATATTGATAGTCGGTTATTGAACTATCAATGGATATGCACACATCACCAGTTTCCAAATAATTTTCTAAAATATCTTTACAAGATATATTATTTTCAATACTTCAAAAATAAATCGATATTTATTTTTAAACAAGTTCTCCTTTTCATTTATAAATTCCATAATGAATTTATATTTCAAAATATTTATGAATAAACGATTTCAATTATTCATTTCCATTTATCTTCAAAAAGATAAATTCTCAAAACATTCACTTTATATTGGAAAACATTTCCATACTTATTTAATAAGTAATTCATGAACCTAATTATTTTCAACACTTGGAAAATATTCAATATACTTTAATCGAAATTAAGCATATATTTCATTCTTTAAGGAAATCATTCTCTTAAACATATTTATTTGGGCCAAAACGAATGTTGCGTAAAACATCGTTACGACAACCCAAAATCACTAGTATAGGGATTCGAAATTAAAATAGATATATAAATCCCAATACTATACAAAACATTTCCTTTCGGAAATCATTTACTATAACAACAGTGTTATAGTCCACCATTTCCTTCTATTTCTCGAAAACGTCTATTTCAACAATAGATGTTGAAATCTATGGTTTCGAATCTCAACACATTTTAAAACATCGTTAGATCGTTTTAATTTCTATTTAAAACATCAAATCTAAACATTTTCTTTAACATATTATTCACTATTCAAAACGTGAATATACTACGTTAACACATTTCATCCTTTTATACATTTCATTTTAAAGGATTATTCACAGTCAAAAATGTGAATATAACTCCATTAATAGGTTTCAACAATTTACTTCTTAAAATAAGTCGTTTGCGAATTTATAAAACAACGTTTATAAATTCCTTTATTAACCTATTCAATTTATAACTCAATTATAAAACAAAATTCATATTACAAGTTAAACACCTATAATTTATTTGTTTGCACAATCGTTCCTTTAAACTTCATAATTATATATCTTATAACTTATAAGATTCAATTATTTATCCAAAACCATTCTTTTAATAACTTTATAAATTTTATAAACCTACTGCTTATAAAATTCCATTTCTAACTTCACCGTTTATAATTCTATGAATTTCATTCATTTATGAAATTCATTCACAATTCATTCTAACACTTATAAAAACTCGTTTTATAATTCAAATATTTTAATTTATAAATATCAATTTATAAATCTCTTACATAAAATCAATTTATACTATTATTTTAAAACATCTTTAATCTCCTTTATAATTTCACCATTTTGATTTATAAAATAATTAAATTTTATAAATCCTATATTTTCAACTTTTTATAATAAATTCAAAAATTTCGATTTAACTATTTTATAAAATCATTAGCATCATATTCTCAAAAATCAGTTTTTAACTATATTTCTCAAAAATCATAATTTTTATAACATTAAAAATTATATCGTTTATTTATTTATAATGGATCAATTCCAAAAATATTTTATAACTTACACTTTCAAAAATCTCTTTAAAAACATTTTAAAATTCCAAAATTTGGCCCAATGATGCTACATACCAAATAGTCAATCACGACAACAACGATATCATATATCGATATGATAATCCATCAAATATCAAAATATCTGAATTCAAATAAATACTGTTGAGGAATCCAGTTGGATCCCTCCAACCTGTTTTCCTGCATCCAAAAACATTAGCACAATACCAATTTCGCTCCAGTACGAAATTATCGCGGTATATGGGATTTAAAATATTATCCGCTTAATAGACGGCGCAATAGGGTCTCATCCGCTAAACAAATGCGGGAAATCAATAACTCCAATATATACATATGCCAATATATATATATTGCTATTATATATAATACCAATTTCACTGTTTATGAAATATTCGCGGTATATGTTTTTAATAAATAACATCCGCTTACTAACGGCGCATAAGGTCTATTTTAACAATCAATAGATAACAATCATCATTCAAACATGCATTAAAATATTTTAAATTTAACTATTTAAAATAAAATCGAAACCGATTCGATTGAGTGAGAAGTTCTCACCTTGATTTCAATTTCGTTTTAGCGATTTATTTCGAATAAAATTAAACGGACGTTTAATTTTACCCGAAATTCTCACTAACTCCAAACGACTTCAATCCAACTCCATCGTGTAGTGCTCATCCATACGATTCCAACGCAACTGGTTTCGCGCGTTTTCGACCTCATATGAAAAAGATATCAATTTACGAAGTTACACGAATTTTATAATTATAATTTACAACAAAATCTTTAATTTCCAACCCACACTTGATCTCAGCCGTTCGTCCCTGATCAAGCACATCAGAACCGTGCGTATGCCTCTCCCCCATCTCCCTCACGTTACTTCACGCAGCCGAACCCAACATCACATTCAAACCCTAATCACGCGACCTAACACAATCACCTCCAAGCCGATCAACTAGTGCCAACCTGTAGCCCCCGATGAGCTCCACCTTCGGTCAGAATTTCATGGAGCTCGGCCCCCCTATCATCAGAAAACGCGTGCGCAACCGGCCCCCTTCCACCTCGATTTGCCGCCAATTCGTCATGCCATTGACGATCATAACCGTTGGATATCACGTACTCACCACCCTCTACAATTTGTTAGATGACACTTTTTGCTAATACTTGATGGATTGAGAGAAAATTGGAGGAGAAGGTTATCAACTTTCGGCCATTGGAAGAAGAGGGTGGCGGCTGTGCAGTTATTAGGGTTTAGATATTATTTTTTTTATTTGTGATGGTGGTCTATTTATAGGATTTTCTCAAACACTATTCAATCCGGAAATTCCGAACTCCGATTCACGCGTCGAAATTGATGTTCCTAGGGTTTATCCCGCGTTCCGGACACAATGGAACAGGTTTCGGAAGTTAATTCGGACATCTGTGCGAGTTATGGCAATAAACGTTCAATTTAAATTAAACCGATTTAAACGATTTTCTAGGCGTTTTAATTTGTACCGGACAAACGGTAAATCCAATTGACACGAAATTTGAAACCTTACAACAATATCACATTACGGATCCGATGAAACTGGTTTCGTCGAAATCCGAGACTTTTTGAAAAATGCCTATTTTAACTCGCCAAATTAAAATTAAAAACAAATTCGATGCGTTTCGAGTTGCCACGATCAAACGATAACTCCGATTGACATGAAAATTGAAATCCGGTAATAACTAACTATTACTGATCCAATGGAACTGGTCTCGTTCAATTCTGAGACTGTTCAAAAATTGACTATTTTCACTAGTCGATTTAAATATTAAAATATTCAATTTTCACAAATTAACTTTTAATTCGATTTTAAAAGTTCTAAAATATCATTCTAACTTCAACATGATAAAATAAAATTTTACAAATCATTTTCAATCATATTTAACTCAATTTTCAATTATTTCCATAATTTAACATATTAAATTATCGATTTAATTATCCAATTAAATCCAATTATTCAAAATAAAATTTATTCGACTTATAAATTCACTTATTAATATTTAAAATTAATTAAATATTCAAATTTTAATTATCAAAAATTCTGGGTCGTTACAATCTTCCCCCCTTAAAAGAATTTCGTCCTCGAAATTAACAAGTAAGAAAAGTTACAGAATCTATCAACTTTCCAAAATTCATAGTTAAATTTCTTACAATACTTTACTAAGTTTTCAAATCATACTTGGTTATCTTTTCAAAAACAACTACTATTGTTTAACTTTCAATTCCAAATCAAAGCTAAAGTTTTCAAAATTTTCCAATTTTCTCAAATTTTTTCTAACGCCTTAAATTTTCGGAAAAATTCGCCATAGTCTCCTTTGCGCGGCTCGATCCGAAAAAAAAATGACAGTATATATATCACAAATATACATCTCATCAAGTAATGAGGCATCCCGAAGGGAAAAAGTATAAAAGTACGGTATGTAATCCGAGATATGTACCTTATATTTTATTAGCGAGCATATACGGCTAATATAGCGCGAAAGCGAGCTCCAAATGCGAAGCAAACGCGATCCGCACCTACTAATCACTCAACAAACAACATGAGAACATGCATGTATGAAAATAGTATCAATATACAACATATAGCAACATAATAACTATATATGTCAACATAGCAATTGAAACAAAAGCAATATATTCAAACATCAACCATCATCCATAACCAATAAATATTCATTCATATTCCCATTAATATTCAATGAATTGGGTTTTCAATTTAATCACATTTGATTTATCAACAGTGGATGTTTTTACTAACATTCATTTTCAATTAGTTTATATTCACTAATTCATATTCAAGTTGGTTTACTTCCAATTCAAATTCAATTCTATTTAAGATTCACTTAACTTCCAATTGAATTTCAATTACTTTAGCTTTCAATTTCATTAACACTTAATGAATTATATACAATCAATCAACTAATAACCATATAACAATCAATGTATATTAATTACAACCAAATTACTTTGCCTACAATTGGTTTAATTAAATTGATTTTCATTCAACTATTCAACTTTCAATAACATTAGATTTTAATGAATTACACTTACATTCATTATTCCATATCAACTTAATTCACATTCAATTGATTAACATTCAATCCATGTATTCAATTCAATTACAAAAGTTGAATTTCATTTAACTTTAAATTCATTTTTATTTACAACTCATATTCATAAATATATTCATATAGTTTCACTTCTTATATATATAAGTTTATTTCACAATTGTAAATCACTTTAATTATAATTCAAATCTTATAATTCTTTTGCTTATACAATTATTCTTTAATCTAGATTATTCAAACAACTAAACAATCAACTTATTTTCACTTTAATAACTCTGAAAAATTATTTCTTTATATATAAAATATAATCAAGGTAAAATTATTTCATTTACCCAATTTTAAAACAATATTGTGTCGAATTGTTCTATTCAAGGGTTTATAAACCCCTTCGGCATAGTTTTACAGACCGTGCTGACGAAAGTTCATATGCCACTCAATAAACCAATCATCACAATATAAAACAATTTTATATATTCACTAACAAATACGCTCTCATAGCTATTATTACACTCAAACTCATTCTAGAGTACTACTGACTCTATCTCTAATGAGTAATACCCAACAGAACCATGGTTGTCGCTTAACCATATGCTCTGATACCAGATGTAAGGACCCGATTCTTCGTCTTTCGAAAATTCAACATCGATACTCACTTTATCGACTGCCGAGAAATCGAATGTCGAAAAAACCGAACACTTGGGGTTTTAAGAAAAAGAAAAAGAGAGAAGAAGAGAAAAGAAGGTAGAAGATAGAGGGGAAAGAAAATAGAAAATAGAAAAAGAAAATAGAACGGAACTGAAAACAACAGAACATAACAATATCAGAATCTCACAATTCGCAGCGGAACAACATATAATAGATAAATGAATAATCTTTAAACAAAGAACTATATCAGTTATTACATTTTATACATTACATTTCATCACATCATATCATCAGTGTACAACAACAACAACAAACTGTGCAGCGGAAAAAGAAATACTATATACTAGTAATACGCCATGCCATCCAGCTTGCCTCCAGCAACTCCAGAATATCCATAATATCCTGATAAACCTTAACTCTTAACTGCCCGTGTAGAAATTGGTGGGCACCCGGAGTTTAGGAAGGAAAACAATAAACTCCGAGTCAGTCATGTGACTGGTGTGAGAACTCAAAACAGTTTATTTACCTTAAAAATCAAAATAGAGGAATATTTTTAAACTCAATTCGCAATGCTTTTAAAAATGAGACTACCATAAGGCCTCCCGCACACACACACAATGCAAACGCAGAATCGGAGGAGATTTCTCCTTATGATAGTCAAAGATGCTTGATACGTATTAAAAAGAACATTTGATATTATTATTATTGCATAGTGTAGGAAAATATTTCGAAAGTAGAATATAAATCTTAGCCAACATACGACCATTATCGTATGCCTACTGTAGCTACCATCTAAACAGTGGTGACCACCATAAGTAAATGGCAGGTTCTACAACTAATACCGTACAAGGTTTCGTATTGGGAATTGGATTTCCAACGAATGATCAGGCCAAGGAACTTTCCATTGCCACATGAGAATGCCTCTGGATGGACATCCCCGAGAACCAAACCGGATCTCTACCAACACAAGGTCGGGTTACCCATAACTGAGTAACAACTGACCGAATATGCTATCCCCCGGTCCTTTGGGACCTTTCACCGAGCGCTCGTAATTAATTCACACAATCATAAAGTGTTTTCAACATGAGTAAGTATCTGGGCTCCATACCATGATACCACCCTTATCCAGAAGGAAATGCACACATCCTAAAGGGCGCTACCCCTCATAACCTTGCTGCATCTTTCCTGTTTTGACCATTCCCGAGGTGTGAGGCTCGACGAAGTCACGTCCACAAAAACATACTTTATACAAAAGCCATGCTTTGGGTCAACAAATGATCATAGAAATGATCACCAGGATAGACGATCAAATAAACGATCCTATCACAAATAATCAACACAATGATCATTTCACAGCAACACTCAGCATGTCACATTACCAAATTGGGAATATATCGCTGATAACATTCAACTACATAACCTATGAGCTCGTACGTCTCAGAGAAGGGTGTTAAGCTAAAAGAATAAATTCTTCGCCACCAACAGAAATATATTTGAAAGAAATCTGCTTTATATCTCAATTTGTAACGTCAGACATACAATCCATACAAGTCTGTTCCGGGCTCGAACAAAACCGAATGCACTTACAAAGAAGTCCTTGCAATCCGGATAATCTCTAATCACGTCCGGACTTCCCATCACATAGGGAGTCTCTATACCGTAGCTACTCGGTGCAAAGACAATCGACGAGTTGTCCTTTCGTTTTCAAAAAGATCCGGTCTTCAACACCGGTCTTCAAATGCAATTCATAACGACGTATCACATATTCGGAATGGGTTATACGACCCCATGGTCCTTTCCCGGTTAACCCGAATAGTGAGCGCTTATTCAAAAATAAGTGTGGCATTCAAATTCAAACAAATCACATCAAATGCCCATTCAAAGGGAAATATTGATAGTCGGTTATTGAACTATCAATGGATATGCACACATCACCAGTTTCCAAATAATTTTCCAAATTATTTATGTAACGACCCGCCTTTTTGGACAGTTTAAACCGACGATCAAATACACATGCCGATTCCAAACCATTAAAAAAAAGGCAGATGGTTATTGGGGTAATTAAGAAAAGAAAAGAAATAAAGGAAATGAAACAACACAGAATCTCGCAGCGGAAGGATAAAATATAATAGTCAAATAAACAGTTCATGAAGCTGTTTACTATACTTAGACAATTATTTATACAACATTTATCAGAGTTATACATATACAACTGAACAAATAAATAATGCAGCAGACAACATGATGCACAGATAATAATAGTAATAGTATACCAAATCTTCGTCTTCGTCCTCCAGAATAGATCTTCAAAAATCTGAAAACTCAGGACTGACCCGAGCGTAATGAAAAGACAAAACACTCGAGTCAGGACTAAAATATCCATATGAAAGTTAAATCAATCGTAAATAAATATGAGTGTGACGGCGTCAGAGATGTTTACGGGGTTTGACATCTCATATCCAGTGTCAACGTGCGTGCAATAACTTAAGAGATGTTACGGGATTTTCCACCTTTCAAGGATCCGTTAAACTATCTACTAGGTAGTAATGTACACTAAGTAGATAATGTCTATCAGTAATATAAAGTATCAAAATAGCGTTAAGGCGTTACCATAATCCCCCTTAACATATTTTATATTCCCAAAAGCATATACAAGACCGTAGTTTCCCCAAAACCGGAAGTCACCAGAGGGCAATCCATATACTCAAGGTACAAACCAAAACGTAGTGGTCGCGAATAGGATAATCAGTATGACAAGGTACATGAGGCGATACCAACTATGATACTAGTAGTTGCGTGATCCGGACTGATGTTGAGCATAGCAGCTACTACCTCAACACCGCGAAACAACACTCCCAAATCAAGGGGTGCACCCAAATCAAATCACAAATGTAATAGATATGGTATCGAAGAAGTGTGTCCGCTAGAGGTGGCGAACCTCAATGGCCCGGCGCGGCTCCTGTTTTAGTCATGTCAGGGGTCATCCAATATCGTTCTCTTTCTTCAGTCAACGCGTTCACCAAACCATCCACTTCATTCTGGATCAACACTCCGCGTATAATAGTTATTAAAGTGGTTTTCGGTATCGACAGAGAGTATGTCCATATCCGATCCCGGTCTCTTTAATAACTACATATTATTACACTGATGGCTCTTTTATATTTCAAATTGATTCATGATTGATAACAAAATATCATATTTGCTTTAAAATCAAATCCATTTCAAAATCATCATATATTCAAAATTATCAATTTTGTCCGATAAATCAATTTCACTTCAAAATTTGATTCGAATTCAATTTAGGTTATAATCTCTACTTTAACCTAGTTCGTATTTAAACCAAAGGTTTAAATATAAACATTTCCGTCTCTTTAACCAGTTTGAATTTAAGAAAATAGTTTAAATAGTTTAAAATAGTTAAATAATTCAAAATAGTTTAATAGAAAATATTTAAATAGTTTAATCGAAAATAATTTGAATATAAAATGGTTAATATATAAAATAGTTTGGAAAAAATCAAAAATTATTTGATAAATAATTCCAAAGTTAAACCGGTCAACTTCCCAAATTTCCTATCCAAATCAAATCCAAATTCCATTTCGATTTAATCGATTTATTCCAATTTCAACTTGAATAAATTTCTATTCCACGTAAATTTCGATTTCAATTCACAAATTTCTTTAAATTTCAATTCAATTCCAAATTAATTTAAATCTAAATTTCAAATAAATTTTCAATTCCAAACTCAAACTTGAAATATTATTTCATATCAATTTTCTTAGAAATATTCAGAGTTTGATTAAAAGTCCAATCTTTTAAAACAAATCAACTTTCAAAAATTTACACCGTATTTCAATTTTCAATTTAAATCTAAACTTCGATTTTATTTAATAATTTCGTTTACCAAGTTTAAATTCTAACATTTCGAGCTCCAATTCAAATAATTCAATTTCCATAAATTGGATTTTATTCTTAAAATCAATTCATTTAAATAATTTCAAAACAACTTTTAAAATCATTTAATTTATCCAACTCGGTGTCCGTATATAATTTTCTAACCTATGGCCAAGTGATTAGTTATTACAATTAAATGTCAGGGATGAATATATCATTTAAATCAATCACAGTGTCATATGTATGCATAGCAGGATATATATAAACAAATAAACATCCAAACATTTAAATATCAACCAATAACATCCATCGAAATACATCATCCAATAGGCAATACAATTCACGGCAATTTCATATTTATCAATGTCAGGTAATTTAATCGCAATTCAATTTTAATTTAAATTTAACTGTCAATTTAATTTTTTTAACGGTGAATTCAAATGACAATCAATATGATAATTAAATTTTATCAAACAACAACAAATAAAAATCATAACTATGCATAATGTCAAATTTAACTAGCATAAAGATATTCAGTACGTTGTGAGCGTTATAAAACACTCACCTTGATTTTACGATTTTAAATCAAATCGAACGACGTTCGATTTAACATAAAATTTTAATGAGCTCCAAACACTTTCGGATCTGCACTGCAGCGCAGCTCTCATCTCCGTGATTCCGGCGCTTCTTCCCCAACGTGAAATTCACGTATGCAAACCCATTAGCTGCCGATCTTCAAGCAATTTTCATGACCACCTCGTCGACTTCCAGAACGATCAGCTAGCGCCACCACGAAGCCCTTCACCAGAGCCATCTACGCGCCAAGTTTCATCCCGTCATTCGCCGTCGTTTGCACGCAATCCAAGGAAATACGTACACACTTCCAAGTCAGATCTGGACGAGTCCATGAAAAATTAGCATACCTCAACCGTATGGATTTGAAGAGCTCGTCGAGATTTACACTTTTGCTTTTGGAATTTTTCGATTTCGTCGAACGGATTGAGAGATATTAAGGAAAGAAGATCGGCAATTTCTGGCCATGGAATAGCTGGCGGCCATGATTTAGAATTAGGGTTTCTGGATTAAAATAATGATAAAACTGTCTCGATTTGCGTGCGTATTTATATAGGTAGGTCCAAAATCATCCGAACTCCAATCGAGACGTGCCGCCAGGCGTTTATAAGGTTTTACCCCCATTCCGGACGCAATGGAACTAGTTTCAAGGCCTAATTCGATCATATCTGGAAGATAGCTTTTCGAAGTCGATTATTTTAATTAAATTCGAAATTAAATTTCTACGCGTTTCAAGCTCGCACAGCCAAACGACAAGTCCAATTGCTACGAAAATTGAAATCCTACCATAATTTACTATTACGGATCCGCTGAAACGAGTTTCGTCGAAATCCGAGACTGTTTGAAAAATGGCTATTTTAACTCGTCAATTAAATATTAAAATATTCAATTTTCACAAATTTACTTTTAATTCGATTTTAAAAGTTCTACAACATCATTCTAACTTTAATATGATAAAATAGAATTTTACAAATCATTTTTAATCATATTAAACCCGTTATCCAATTATTCAAATAATTTCAAATATTAAATCATTCAACAAATTACATTAATAATCATTTTCCTTCAATAATCACCTTAAATTTTCTAATTAAAATAGCTAAAAATACGAGTCGTTACACTTTATTTTCCAAAATATCTTTACAACATATATTATTTTCAATACTTCAAAAATAAATCAATATTTATTTTTAAACAAGTTCTCCTTTTCATTTATAAATTCCATAATGAATTTATATTTCAAAATATTTATGAATAAACGATTTCAATTATTCATTTCAATTTATCTTCAAAAAGATAAATTCTCAAAACATTCACTTTATATTGGAAAACATTTCCATACTTATTTAATAAGTAATTCATGAACCTATTTATTTTCAACACTTGGAAAATATTCAATATACTTTAATCGAAATTAAGCATATATTTCATTCTTTAAGGAAATCATTCTCTTAAACATATTTATTTGGGCCAAAACGAATGTTGCGTAAAACATCGTTACGACAACCCAAAATCACTAGTATAGGGATTCGAAATTAAAATAGATATATAAATCCCAATACTATACAAAACATTTCCTTTCGGAAATCATTTACTATAACAACAGTGTTATAGTCCACCATTTCCTTCTATTTCTCGAAAACGTCTATTTCAACAATAGATGTTGAAATCTATGGTTTCGAATCTCAACACATTTTAAAACATCGTTAGATCGTTTTAATTTCTATTTAAAACATCAAATCTAAACATTTTCTTTAACATATTATTCACTATTCAAAACGTGAATATACTACGTTAACACATTTCATCCTTTTATACATTTCATTTTAAAGGATTATTCACAGTCAAAAATGTGAATATAACTCCATTAATAGGTTTCAACAGATTACTTCTTAAAATAAGTCGTTTGCGAATTTATAAAACAACGTTTATAAATTCCTTTATTAACCTATTCAATTTATAACTCAATTATAAAACAAAATTCATATTATAAGTTAAACACCTATAATTTATTTGTTTGCACAATCGTTCCTTTAAACTTCATAATTATAAATTTTATAACTTATAAGATTCAATTATTTATCCAAAACCATTCTTTTAATAACTTTATAAATTTTATAAACCTACTGCTTATAAAATTCCATTTCTAACTTCACCGTTTATAATTCTATGAATTTCATTCATTTATGAAATTCATTCACAATTCATTCTAACACTTATAAAAACTCGTTTTATAATTCAAATATTTTAATTTATAAATATCAATTTATAAATCTCTTATATAAAATCAATTTATACTATTATTTTAAAACATCTTTAATCTCCTTTATAATTTCACCATTTTGATTTATAAAATAATTAAATTTTATAAATTCTATATTTTCAACTTTTTATAATAAATTCAAAAATTCCGATTTAACTATTTTATAAAATCATTAGCATCATATTCTCAAAAATCAGTTTTTAACTATATTTCTCAAAAATCATAATTTTTATAACATTAAAAATTATATCGTTTATTTATTTATAATGGATCAATTCCAAAAATATTTTATAACTTACACTTTCAAAAATCTCTTTAAAAACATTTTAAAATTCCAAAATTTGGTCCAATGATGCTACATACCAAATAGTCAATCACGACAACAACGATATCATATATCGATATGATAATCCATCAAATATCAAAATATCTGAATTCAAATAAATACTGTTGAGGAATCCAGTTGGATCCCTCCAACCTGTTTTCCTGCATCCAAAAACATTAGCACAATACCAATTTCGCTCCAGTACGAAATTATCGCGGTATATGGGATTTAAAATATTATCCGCTTAATAGACGGCGCAATAGGGTCTCATCCGCTAAACAAATACGGGAAATCAATAACTCCAATATATACATATGCCAATATATATATATATTGCTATTATATATAATACCAATTTCACTGTTTATGAAATATTCGCGGTATATGTTTTTAATAAATAACATCCGCTTACTAATGGCGCATAAGGTCTATTTTAACAATCAATAGATAACAATCATCATTCAAACATGCATTCAAATATTTTAAATTTAACTATTTAAAATAAAATCGAAACCGATTCGATTGAGTGAGAAGTTCTCACCTTGATTTCAATTTCGTTTTAGCGATTTATTTCGAATAAAATTAAACGGACGTTTAATTTTACCCGAAATTCTCACTAACTCAAAACGACTCTAATCTAACTCCATCGCATAGTGCTCGTCCATACGATTCCAACGCAACTGGTTTCGCGCGTTTTCGACCTCGTATGAAAAAGATATCAATTTACGAAGTTACACAAATTTTATAATTATAATTTACAACAAAATCTTTAATTTCCAACCCACACTTGATCTCAGCCGTTCGTCCCTGATCAAGCACATCAGAACCGTGCGTATGCCTCTCCCCCATCTCCCTCACGTTACTTCACGCAGCCGAACCCAACATCACATTCAAACCCTAATCACGCGACCTAACACAATCACCTCCAAGCCGATCAACTAGTCCCAACCTGTAGCCCCCGATGAGCTCCACCTTCGGTCAGAATTTCATGGAGCTCGGCCCCCCCTATCATCAGAAAACGCGTGCGCAACCGGCCCCTTCCACCTCGATTTGCCGCCAATTCGTCATGCCATTGACGATCATAACCGTTGGATATCACGTACTCACCACCCTCTACAATTTGTTAGTTGACACTTTTTACTAATACTTGATGGATTGAGAGAAAATTGGAGGAGAAGGTTATCAACTTTCGGCCATTGGAAGAAGAGGGTGGCGGCTGTGCAGTTATTAGGGTTTAGATATTATTATTATTATTTTATTTGTGATGGTGGTCTATTTGTAGGATTTTCTCAAACACTATTCAATCCGGAAATTCCGAACTCCGATTCACGCGCCGAAATTGACGTTCCTAGGGTTTATCCCGCGTTCCGAACTCAATGGAACAGGTTTCGGAAGCTAATTCGGACATCTGTGCGAGTTATGGCAATAAACGTTCAATTTAAATTAAACTGATTTAAACGATTTTCTAGGCGTTTTAATTTGTATCGGACAAACGGTAAATCCAATTGACACGAAATTTGAAATCTTACAATAATATCACATTATGGATCCGATGAAACTTGTTTCGTCGAAATCCGAAACTTTTTGAAAAATGGCTATTTTAACTCGCCAAATTAAAATTAAAAACAAATTCGATGCGTTTCGAGTTGCCACGATCAAACGATAACTCCGATTGACACGAAAATTGAAATCCGGTAATAACTAACTATTACGGATCCAATGGAACTAGTCTCGTTCAATTCTGAGACTGTTCAAAAATTGACTATTTTCACTAGTCGATTTAAATATTAAAATATTCAATTTTCACAAATTAACTTTTAATTCGATTTTAAAAGTTCTAAAATATCATTCTAACTTCAACATGATAAAATAAAATTTTACAAATCATTTTCAATCATATTTAACTCAATTTTCAATTATTTCCATAATTTAACATATTAAATTATCGATTTAATTATCCAATTAAATCCAATTATTCAAAATAAAATTTATTCGACTTATAAATTCACTTATTAATATTTAAAATTAATTAAATATTCAAATTTTAATTATCAAAAATTCTGGGTCGTTACAATTAAACACATATCCGAATTATGGTTTATTTTCATATTCAGAACATAGATATTTCTGTTTCTATTTCCTTCAAAGATAAAAGAAGATAAGATTTTGATGTTGATCAAAAATACTACATTTATTTTTAGAAAATGTGATTTTGAATCCTTCGTCACATAATTGGCTGATACTAAGTTAGTAATGTTTCAAATTTTTGACTAGTAAAACATTAGAAATAAGAGGTAAATTTGAAATACCGTTGTTGCTCACATTGCCTTTGCCGATGATATAGCCTTTGGAATTGTCTCCAAATGTGACAGAGCCTCCATCTGAGTAAGTAATGTTTGATAGCATATCTTTGTCTCATGTCATATGTTTTTAGCAACCACCGTCGATTATCCATTTTTCTCTCTTTTTAAGTGGGACCTGTAAAATTAAGGAATTATATTGGTACCAATTCTTGTTAGGGTCCTAAGAGTTAGATCTTAGTAAACCATACCTAAGAGGGTTCAGTATCCCATTTGAAAATATAATCTTTATTCTTATGAACTGTCTCTAAGAAGGTGTTAATATATTTCTTCCTAATCAAACTGTTGTTTATTTTAGGAGCCCAAATTATTATGTTTTTCGGGTAAGTATTCCTTTTTGACTGTTTTGTGGTAGGTTTAATATTTCTCCTAATTTCCTTTTTAGGTGGAGCTTTTGTTTCCTTAACATATCCTAATCCTTTCCTACTTGAAACAGATTGAGAGCTATCAATAATTTTAAATAGAGTTTCTCTTCCTTTATGAAAGTTTGAAACATTTTTGTGATGCTTTCTAACTTAGTTTTGAGACTAGTATTATCTAATTCTATCAATTTTACTTTTGTCTTTAATTTGTGATTTTCAGAAATAAGAGCGTCATTCTTCTCTTTTTGAGTTTCAATTTCTTGACTTAAAGAGAATTGAGAATTAATATTAGATAATGATTCTTGTAATTTTTCAAATTCTTCCTCTAGTATTTTCTTCTCATCTTTAAGCATATCTCGTTCGAATTCTGCTTTGTTCTGATGTTCACAGGTTTCCTTATATTTTACTTCGAGATTTTTGAGAGTGTCAACTAGCTCTGAATTTATCTCTATCATATCATCAAAGGTAAAATCACTAACCTCGTTTTCAGTAGCCATGAAGCAAACATTAGCTTGCTCGTTTTCACTCTCACTGTGACTATCTGATGAAGTGGTATATGAATCATCCCATGTCACAGAGAATGCATTCCTTTTCTTATCTTTTCTGCTCTTGTTGAAGTATTTTTTTTCTTTAGTTCTAGACATTCTTTCTAGATATGACCTGTCTTATGGCAATTAAAACATTCTTCAGCATGGAAAGCTGTGTTCTTTTTGTCCTGTTCTTGTACTCGTTTTGCCTGCAAATTCACTTCATCGGACATTAGATTTCCTATTAAATCTTCTGGTTTTATGGTAAATAGTTCATTAGCTTCTTCAACAGCCAAGACTTTTCTTTCCATTCATCCGTTAAAAAGTTTAGGATTTTCGATACGATATCCAAATCAGTGAACTTTTCTCCTGATCTTAATAGTGAATGATAGATATCTTGAAATCTGGAGTACATATCATTGATGGATTCATCTTGCTTCATTCTAAAATTTTAAAACTGATTTTTGAGCATGGAGATTTTGCTTTGTTTAAGTTTGTTAGTTCCTTCATGTTTGATTTTAAGTGTTCTCCATATTTCATAAGCAGTTTGACACATGCTAACACGATTAAATTTATTTCTATCTAGTGCACTAGATAACATGTTCATAGCTTTAGCATTGGCAGAAGCATCTAATTTTTATGTGTTTGTCCATGTGGAGTATTCTCCTGTAGGAAAATTGTATTCAATTTGTGTAATATTCCACGATTCAAAACTATTTGATTGCATATAGATTCTCATACGAGTAGCCTAATAATTATAGTTCAAACCATTGAAAAATGGAGATCATGCAGTGGATTGACCTTCTATAAAACTGGTGTTAGTGCTTATAGTGCTATTGCTTATAGTACTAGTGCTAGTGTTACTATCCATATTAGCAAAGAATCAAATAACTCTGTCACGGTTAGATGAAGCCTTGCTCTGATACCTGTTGGAACTTCGTATTCACAATACTACATAATTATGATATTTTGACTATGACAACTATATAAGTTACTATGTATACTAACATATTTATTGCAGGAATCAATCAAAGGACAGATTCAAAAGAGCCCCAACACTTAAAGTATGTATTGAGTCTGTGTCTAGTAATAATAGTATGTTAAAATCTCTCCTATATGATATATTGCATGATCATCTTTTTAAAAATAAGAAATTCAGTTTTCATGTTACATTCAGACGTCTGAATAGCTCATTTCAGATGTCTGAATCTGTAATATAGAATATTGTATATTACAATATTCAGACGTCTGAAATAGGATATTCAGACGTCTGAAAATGACCAAAAATGGCCTATTTGCTTTCTGTTTCAAATATCGTTTAAATTCAAAAGTCTGAAATTTAAATTTCAGACGTCTGAATATTTACAACGGCTATTTTTTGAAAAGACATTTCCATTCATGAAGAGTTGCGACCTTTAATTCAACAGCTTTTGATGATAACTCTTCATGAACAATTACAACCATTTATTACCTATATAAACACATTAGAATCAAGTTTTAAAAACACTAATTTCTATCAATTATCTCTTTCTATTCTTGAAATTCTTGATTCTAACTAATTTATGCTTTCAATATCATTCAAATTCAAATTCTACTTTCTTAATCTTCACGCATTCATACATATATCATAAAGGAGAAAGATTATAGGAAGATTGTACTATCAAGAGACAAATTCGTGTTATTGAGAACACACTGTGTCATATACTTTCTGTATAAGTTGAAGTCATGTTCTGTCGTTCAGACAAGTGAAGTCCTCTTCGGCTGTTGAGGCGAAATCCTGTTCTGCTGCTCAGGTCCCTTGTTCGGCTGTTCAAGGGTTGTTGTAAACTTGTTCCTCCGGGTTAAGTGAGGATTGTTGTTAGTGAAATTCCAGAAGGATTCTGGGACTGGACGTAGAACGGGAAGTTCGAACCAGTATAAAAATTCCTGGTGTGATTGTTTTATTTTTTATTTACTTTGCTACTATCATCTATTTTCACCTTTAATTTTAGTTATTTCCATATTAGCCGATCCTAAGTAATAACTAGCATTGTTATACACTTTCAATACCAAATGAAAGTGTGTTACGGATCGTGCAGTATGGATATACAATAATGTAGAATATAGAGATGATAGCAATATAGTAATTAGTATGGAATATAAAAGTAGTATAATAATAAAAATAACACCATAGATTTTTATACCGGTTCGGAGCTCCGTCCTACATCCAGTCCCAAAACTCCTTCTAGAATTCCACTAAAACAACAAACCTCACTTAATCTAGAGGAACATGTATACACATCCTGAGCAGTAAAACAGACACTTGAGCAGTAGAATACGATTTTTGCCTCAGCAGCAGAAGAGGACTTTACTAATAAAAAAGAATATCTGACAATGTGTGTTCTTGATAATACTGATTTGTCTCTAACAGTACAAACCTCCTATAATCAAATCCTCAAGTATATGAATTGTATGTGAAGATATGAAAAGAAGGTGATGCTAAGAATCGAAGATTGTGAAAGTTTATTTGAAGATTCAAAGGAATAAAATACTTGTTTGCTGTTTGAATGCAAGTATGAGAGCACAAGAAGAATATAAAATAGTTAGAAATATTTTCAGTGAATATGAAGTGTTTGGGAACATGTATTTATAACAGTCGGAGGGTTGCTGCCATTGGTGAAGAGTTCTGACCAAAAGAAGCAACCATTTCCGTTCAGAGAAGGATCGTAACCTTTCGCAGAATGGAAATGTCTATTCAAAAATATGACAGTAGGGTTCAGATCAGTCGACTATTCGATTTAGGTCAGTCGACTGATCATGCAACAAATTTAAAAGACAAAACAGTGCAGACTCATGTATGTACACCAGTCAGTCGACTGGTCATTTATAGCCAGTTGACTGGCTGTAGTGTATTTGCACTGGTAGTTCAATTTTGTTTAAAAATGAGAACAATGAAGTGCAGACTACTTGAGGATAGATTTTAACAATTTCTAAGACTCGAACACAAGTAATAAATAGTGAAAACATATATTCAAAGTCTCAATATCACCATAGTTCTTCGATTGTCTCTTTTTGTTGTGACTGATCATGCATTCTCTTTTTCTTCTAAATTGCTTTGTCAAGAATCAAAATTAGTGATTCAACAGAGCCGAGAAGAACTATACAAGATTGGAAAAATTAGAATATTGCCTCTTGATCGCCTCCAGAAAGTTACGATCATGCTTCCACTGACACCCGATCAAAGTACTAGTGGATCAACCCTCTAAAGTAAGTGTTATTTCGTCTTGAGACCTTTGGGTGGCTTATCAAATGGAATATTGAACCGACTCAATAAGAACTTACTTACCATCCCTGAAGGGTAATACATAGGCAGATACTGGTAGGCTTCATTGTCGAGTTTACTACGAGACACCGAAGAAGAAATAGATCCGAAAGTGGAAATACGTTGGAATTTGTTCAACGACAATGCATCTAACAACTCTTGCTCGAGGGCAAGAGTAGTGTTCGAGACTCCCGAAGGTCGATCACTTTATTGTGCCTTACGCTTGGAATTTACCGCAATAAATAATGAAGAAAAATACGAAGCATTGATAGCTGGGATAAAAGTTGTGAAGAAACTCGAGATAAAGTTTGTAAACATCTTTGGTGACTCTTAGCTAGTTGTTTGCCAGGTGAAAGGCGGATACCAAGCTCGGGGAGGGAACCTCGCCCCATACCTATCTAAAGTGCAGGAATTACTGAATGACATCAAACATTACACCATAACTCATATCCCAAGGAAACGAAACACAAAGGTAGACTATCCAGCCAAATTGGCCAGTTCCGAAGAAGCTCGTCCTTAGGGCTAGTCTCAATTCGAAACTCTGACCTCTCCAAGCATAAGTAACATGGATGTAAGTTGGATCTTTGAGGCAACTGAACAATTGAAATCGTGGATGACTTCAATCAAGGACTACCTGCTCAAAGGAAAACTCCCTGCAGACAAGAATCAACGAAAAAAGCTCCTTTGGAAGGCACCAGCTTTGTTGTACAGGATGGGATACTCTACTGAAGGGGATTTTATATCCCCTTGCTCAGTTGTGTAAATAATGATGAAGCCTGAAGGATTCTCGGGGAAGTTTATGAAAGTGACTACGGAGATCACACTGTGCAGCACACCCTCGTGACGAAAGCCCTCTGATATGGTTACCTTTAGCCGACAGTAAACCATGACGCAATAGATTATGGCGGACGATGCGACCAATCCAAAGATTCGGCAGGATCAAAGAACTCCTTCGATAGAGCTGACACGGATGGTTACCCATGGCCATTCATAATCTGGGAAATTGATTTGATTGGCATATTACCAATAGCCAAAGGAGGAGCTAAATATGCCATAGTTATTATTGGCTATTTTACCAAATGGGTCGAAGCGGAATCTCTAGCCATTATTACCACAAAGAAAGTTATTAATTTTGTCATTAAAAACATTATTTGCAGGTTTGCAGTGCCACAAAAGATCATCCTGGAAAACAGGGCACTATTCAAAAGCGCTGAGTTCAAAGATTTTTACAAATGCTTCTGAATCAATAAAATCTTTTCCGCTATCGTGCATCCACAGGAAAACGACAAGTGAAAGCAATTAACAAGATCATCAAGTCCACCATCAAAAATCTTCTAACTAAAGCTAAAGGAAATTGGGTTGATGAACTTCCACATGCACTATGGGCTTACAGGGCAATGCATAAATCTACAACCGGGCACTTCCCGTTCGTCCTGGCATATGGTTCAGAAGCAATGATCCCAGTCGAGCTGGAAGTCCCCTCTCATCGAAGAAAGAAAAAAGCAACTCCTACTCGGGTCGCTCAATTTGACCGACGAGAAAAGGGAAGAACCCATGTTAAGAACTGCTGCTCGCTAGAAAAAGGTTGCACAATATTTCAATTCCAAAGCCATAACCTCATTTTCAAAGTGGGAGACCTTGTCCCCAAATGGGACTCCTTTGTACTAGGAGCATTCAGATTAAATTGGGAAGGGCCCTATGTGATCGACTAGAAGCTAGCGATGACATATTCAAGCTAACTATTGTAGATGGAACTCAGATTTCCCAAGCATAGAACAGTGAATCGCTGCATTGTTATTTTATCTAAAACAATCTTATTTATTTTCTATTTCCTACAATTAAGCCATCCTAGAATACCAGAGGCATTATAAATAAGCAAAACTTGCCTAACTTTTATTAATAAAAGTGCTTTGATTTCTAAATCAATAAAACTGTGTTCATAAAAGTAACCAGCTACATCGACGGGGTTAAATCGACTCAAAACCATCCAATTTCTGCTTGAGATAGTGGAACCACACTCAAGTACCCATCTACCTGCTGGGTCGATGGAAGAAAATTGACTCAAAGTGTTTGATCGATGAAACTCGATCCCTGCCTTCAAAGAACCAGTGTTGCTCTGGCAACATTGGGAGGTCCCAATCAAGCCGCACACCATCATAAGCCGTGTGATGCTTCTTAAGTCATGGAACCACGCTCTCGAAACATGTACTCCTCTTGGTACTCGAAGATTGGTAAAATCAAGAAATTTCAAACGATTTCAGATCGACGGGTCACATCAATCTTAAAAGCCGCGCATCCCATAAGCCACGCACACTTTTAAAAGCTATGCATCCCATAAGCCACACACACTCTTTAAAGCCACACATTTCATTAGCCACGCATACTCTTAAGTACCGAAATTATCCCGGCAATGCCGGGAAACTCGTCTAGTGCAGGACTAGTAAGAATCCACCCCCACTATTCAAAGTAATCGACGTGGTTCCAATAATATCGTACAATTAGAATCAGTAAAGAACTTCGATTGTTAAATGACAAAATCCATAGAATTAAGATGCTCGGGTCATAAGTTCCCAAAGATAGGAACCATAAAGTAGATTCGGCTATAGACATTCGAGGGATCTCCTAGATCAATCGGTTTATGTCAAGTGTTCAAAGAAAACAACCCTGTAAAGTAGGGGCGCACACATACCAACATATAGTTGAAATGAAAATTACTCCATAGGCTTGTTTCTCCAGACAATGAATTTTGAAATCACAACAGATATAGTTATATAGTTAAAAAGGAAAAAGTGCATATGTATTGTGCAAAGTCGTAGAAATAAAGGCATCACATACCCAGAAGCACGGCACGACAATGTGAAGTATAGAAATTGCAGGACAAGCAATAGAGCCATGTGCATATATAAGTAATGAAAAAGCAAGTTAAGCATACGATAAATAAGGAAGAACACAGAAGAGATGACAGTTGAAACATTAATCTTTTCATTCCTTATAACATTATCTGTACAAAGTCACAATGTGGGAGACATACCTAAACAATATCGGCCAACAAAAAGAAAAACATAGAAACTACAATATTCGCGGTCAATGTTTCTTTCCATCCTTCCCTTCCCACCTTTGATCGGAAGTTTCTTCCTCTTCTCAGAATCCCCACTAGGAGTTGTATCGCTACCTGAAATATCAACTATCGCCTCTATGCCAGCATCTCCTCCCTGTTCTTCAACCTTCTCGAATGACGGCCCCTTGGTCTTGCGCTTTTGAGACTTGTAGAAGCTCCATAAAGACTTTATCTCTTCAATCTTTTCCTTCTTAATGGTTACCATTTGTATTATTCGGTTTTACTTATTTGGCCAGTTTAGACTTCCTGCTCTCGAGCTTCAGCTATTGTGAAATCGCCCTCTAAAGATATGGAAGGGTTGTTCAGACCATGCAACGCAGCAATCTTCTTGGATTTTGGCCTTGCTTGTGAGCCAAACGCGGGCACAACAATCGAAGTGGCTACATAAACGAGCTTCGAGGCAGTTAAATAGCAGTAGACCCAGGGATCAAAGAGATCAGCCGGTTAGTAGGCAAAAAAGACGAACCTATAAGATCAAAACTGAAAGCATTCAATTCGTCTTCTTCTTATGGCATGTGCTGAAAATTCTCAAAATCAGGGGAAATAAGAAGGTTACCTGCATCAGTAGAGTGGCCAAGAATTTCAATCTCATACTCACCACCTTCTCGTTCTTTAGATGGTTGCACGATCTTTGAAGAAGTTCCAGGACCACTTGAGGCTTCCAAGGCAACTGCTGGAGGGGAAGACAATAAGGCTATACCGGCTGAACTTAGAATAGTTCATAACTGATTGCGAGGCTGCTTTGATGATTTGCCAGACTCAGAAATGAAAAGCTCTGATAGCGCTTTAGCAGTCATAGTTGTAGCAGCATCGTTGGCCACTTGTTCCCTCTCAATTCGAATGATTTCCTAACCTTCTACCAAAGCCTTCTTTGACTCTTCATTGAGATAGCCATCCTCCAGCTCATGCTCGGTATATACATGCCCGTTCTCTCGAAAATGGGCCAGAACTTCTTCCCAAACCGAAGCAAGAGTGCGTGGGAATTTGGGGCCCAAATAGCCAAGGCTCACCTGATGCAGTAAAGAGTAAACATAGAAATTCAAGATGGTGTCATCCATCTTATCCATTTTCCTTTCGAAAGTATCCTGCAACTCCAAGTAATCCGCTGCCACAACAGCCTTCTCAACTTCAATTTAGGTCGTCTCGGCATTAAGCAGCATGACTCTTTCCTGGAGCGAAGTAATCATTTGGATCTGATTTAAATTGTCTTGTCATGGGATTCTATCATTCCCTCATTATCGACAACTGTCTTTTTATAGGCTTCGACGGCTTCGCTATGACCAGCAATAGTTTTCTTCTAAGCTTTGATGATCTTGTCACAAGCTTCAAGGTCCTCTTTCAGCTTAACCTCATCCGCATGGGCCTTCTTGATTTCATCTTGGAACATGATTTCTATTTTTGTGTGGGCCACTTTCAATTTCTTCAACTAGCTGACGTTGTTCTTACTCTTTCGAAATGCAGCGTCCCTCTCTTTTGTCAATTTCTCGATTCTAGCATCACGTTCTGTTAACTTCCTCTAGTAATCGTCCTTTTCTAGTTCGAAGGAAACGACCTCTTGGTAATTATTACCGTTGGTGACTGCCGGTTGCTTGCATAACTTCTCCCTTCCTTCAGCTTGATCTAAATCGCTTCGACTGGCCTGGAGATAGGGAATATAAGAATCTTCACAGATTGGGTGCAAGTCACAGTCAAATTTAACTTCCTTTAGAAACCATCCAGACAGGATGGGAGAATGTAAGTCGGCCTCCTTGGGGATGAAGAACCAAAAACGGGCACTACGTGAGTTGACGGGGGCTAGGATGAAGGTGAAACTTGAACAGTGGAAGTCGGAACTTTAATTCCAACGTTGACTAGAGATGGGGCAAATGCTTGGTGCTCGGAAGGATGAGAACCGCGACCTACCTTTGACTTTTTGGATGCCTCTTTCCAGCCATCAGGAAGTTTTTCTCTTCTCATAACAACTCCTGTAAACTCTACCTCATTCCATGTTGTTCTGACGACGAACTTCGGCTTCCAAATCATTCCTCTTTCTCCACTCTTCCTCGGTTTCACAGGACTGATAACGGCTTAAAGTTCATCTTGACCAAAATTATGCATTATAAATTGTTCAAGGTCCTTGTAAAGTCCATGGCCACTCGTAGTACCTGATATAAAAAATAAATAAAGAACTTTAGCAATAGGAAATGAAACTAAATAATGCACATATAAGTGAATGTGACCCTAGTGAAATGTGTAGCGTGTCATGGGCGGCCTAAAAGGACTTCACAAACCGGATTGGGAGGTTACTACAGTAGGAACTGGACTAACTCTAGACACATCGTGATCGGGGTGAGGAGACAATCCCTCGAACTCAAAATCCTCTCCCATAAGTTCATTGATGTCTACATAAACTTTTCTCAAATCCCTGAAGCTATACTAGTTTCCTTAGGTGAAGAACCATGAATTTGCTCGGCTGTTGGGGGAGCATCTCTAGCACGAATTTATTGGGGAGGCGAATCTGGGAGAACATGACTCATTTCTGAAGTTTCATCGCACGTTTCGAAGTTTCCATCACCAGAACTTGCATCAAATTCATCATCATTAAAGGAGGAATCACAGCTGCTATTTTTCTCAATTTCACCCTTCTCCTTTTCCATTATCAGCGCCGCTTTTCCCTCACGCTACTTAAACTTTTATTTCCACTCCTTCGGGATTGGGGGCATCCTAATCGGGCAACTAGCTTCAGTTGTAACACCTCTTCCTTCATGGATTTCTTCGATTGACCCACCAGACGGACCTTCTCCTTTTGGAAGATCACCCTCTTCAGAGCCGTGTGATGAAGAAGTGGAGCACGTTCGAATTCTAGAACGGAAAGGAGGCGGAACTTCAACGGCTATGGCAGATCTCTAGGGAGGCAGCAACCCATACCGAAGTGAATCTCATCCACTAAAAAAACTTGACCGATCTCTCCTTGGCATCTACGGCCTTCAAAGTATGGAAGATTGGATCAAGTGATGGATCTTTGTTCGGTCTTATAATCACTGCAAGGATTATTCAATATATCAAAAATCCCACAGCAACGTAATAAATCTCAACAAGAAAAAGAGAAGACTTACCCCCCAACGTCCAAAGACGATTATATCCCTTAGAACACCTAACGAAAAAAAAATTAGGTCTTGAATTAGGATAGGTTACTTTGAAGCTGTAGCACAATTTTGTGGTTTCTTTTAGCCTCGATGGTCATGAGAGACGGACATCGTCTCACTTCTTGAAGAGAGAAAATATCTCAATTCATCAAAACTTAGGGCACAATTGAATGTCCGCATAAAAAAACGTGAAGGCAAGTCAAAATCACATATCCATTGATGTGAATCTGAAATGGAGCAATTCCTAACTGATGTGCACGTAAATATGCATATTTTTACCACCATATTTAATCTATTTAAATTGAATAAATGATCATATTGGGTATTTTTACTTGTTTAAACCAAATTCAAATTGTTTCCAAATTGTCACATATTCATCTTCATATATGGGCAAAACGGTCATTTGTGTGCATATATTTCTTTGAGAAAAAATAATTGAAAATTTGTATATATTTTTGTAGGATTTTGATCTCAAATAGAAGTGGTTTCATGAAGATATGCATGCACAAAATTAATACAAAGGAATGAAGATGGAAATAATTCAAAGTGAAGAACATGGAGGACCCCACCTACCCACCTACCTTAATGTACAAATTAAAGGCTAATGCACATGCTTTTGGAGTTAATGGCTTCATGTACACTTAATGGGGAATTAAAACATGTTAATGATTACTTGGCCTCCACACTTCCTAAGGGGCATTTTGGGCATTCCCCAAAAAAATGAATTAGGGTTTTAACACTTGTATAAATACCTCTTATGTTTCATGTAGCCATCTTCCTCTTAGTTAGTTAGTTTTAGTTTAGAAAATAAATCAAATCTCTCTTTCTTTCCATGGCTACTTAGCCATTTTTTCTCTTATGTAATTCTTTTCTTTTATGCAATGTTAATTATTGTTTCTTTTTTATTACATGTTCATTTCCTTTTATGCAAGTAGTGTAGATTTTCCTTTATGCAATTAGAATAGTTTTCCATTTCACTTTGCTCTCTTTTCCTTTTCTTTTTCTCTCATGTTGCAAGCTACATTTGTTCATATGATAACAAATATGAGAGGCTAAACCCCTTCAATTTAGGGGTAATGAAGCTCTCTAATCATGTAGCTTCAACTTAATTTGATGTTTATGCTCTCTTTTTATGCTTAATGAGAATGAATGAAGTGGTTTAATGATGTTGTTTAGCTTTGAATTTGATAGTCTATGTTGTTTATAACAAATAGGCTATGCTTAAACAAACAAAACACAAATTGCCTATTCATCTACATATGATTATGGCAAAGAAGTGATTGTTGAAATTAAAATTTGATGGCTTATATTTCTAATTAATGGTTAATAGGCCATGCTTAAAATAAATTTTGCTTTCAACTTCGTTGCCATATTTTATGAGATTTAAAAGTGTATTAGTGGTTGTGTTATAGTTTGATGGTTTATATTGAGCTAATTAATAGCACAAATATACCATACTTATGATAAGCACATCAACTAATTCACTAATGAAAAGAAAAGAGAGATCATAACTTCATTTTGTTGATTTATGTGACTAACTTTAGAAGGGTTTCTCTTAAGAAGTGATTAAAGGGGCAATGCTCCACTCAAACATATGTACCGGTAGCAAGCAGTGTACCCCGAAGGTAACATATGTGCAAATTCATTTTTCAATGGAAGGCGTACATCATCGTCTGGAATGCCATGTTGTGAACAAATGATATGCAGAACTTTAGTAGAGATTACGAAGGAAGCTCTCTCCGGAGGGTTAAGTAGAACTCTAAGTTTGGAGGAGTTCAATCTGCAACCGGACCAACTAGAACCAATTGACCGCATTCAGGTGGCGGTGCAGAAGATGTAGGCGCTATCGAAACCGTTTGTGAAGGACCAACTAATGTTGATTCGGCTTCTGAGAGTAGCCGGACTTCCTCCATTGGATTTACAACTGGATGACGGGTGCTTCATTCTATACAACGAAAATTGTATCTAATGTGGTCAGGTAATTCTATTTTTAACTAGAAATCCCATTACGCTTAACACGTGAACTCCCCAGAAAAATATCGATTTCTGTCGATACGGCGGGTTTCGAGTGTTTAGTGGGGCAAGTGCAGTTTGTTATCTATATGGGATGGGCTCAGTGTTCTGAACACTACAAATGCTCTATCCTGTGTAGATAGTTCAGTCATAGTGAAGAAAGAAAAGAGCTTTTCGTATCATTCATTAAAGTTGATTCTCATACACCAACCAGTTATCGACCAACGATCAGTAACGGATCCGCTGTCTGAGGTAACACGGAAAGCTCTTCCTATTCTAAGTACATCGACTGTGCAATTACAGGACCAATCCAAAGTGAGCAACCATAGATCAATGGGTCTAAATTAAGCAAAGAGTTCCCAGCATAAGTCGATTTTAGTTTCATGAAAAGAGATAATAGCATGAGCTATATACAAGATGCTGCCCTGAGCTATTATCACCCTTCTATAAAAATCAAAATCGATCCGTAAGATGTCAATACCGGATCAACGGTGTGACCTAGTACAAGTTAATTCTGATTCTGTGGACGAAGATAGCAAAACATGTCAAGCACCGGAGCAAGACTCGAGCTTCGTTCCATGAATAACTCAAGACTCGATTTACTATCGTCTTCCACAAAATCGCAATCAACTTGAACTCTCCACTGCAGCTGTCACCAACACAAATTCTTTACCAAATCGCTAAACAAACACCAAAATCTACATTACTCTAGTCAAAAGTCAAAATGCAAAAACGGTTGAACTTAGGTTGTTGGAGACCCAAGGTAGATAAGATCGGTGGCGATCCAAATGGGTAAGGTCGACGGTGGTCCAAATAGGCAAAGTTTTAGAAGCTAAGGGTTAGGTCAAGGCGACGGCAAAGTCTGGTAAGGTCAATGGCAAGAAGCTTTGGTTGTGAAGATCAACGGTTGTGATGGTTAAAGCAAAATTAGGGTTTGAAAACTTTGGATCAGGTCGCAAGGTAACAAGCTTGGCTCGCAAGGGAAAGTGAAGAATGATGGAGTGTTAGCTCGTGCTAATTTATATAGGAGACTGCGTAATGAAAATTTTGCTAAGTCCTTGGATCGCTAGTGATCCATGGACTATGGATCGCTAGCAATCCATCAAATTGCAACCAGTTTTCTCTAAACTTTCCCAGCATGATCCATATGTTATTTGTAAGCATTTGGAATTCAATATTGACTCATTGTTATGAGCAACGACAATTTACATCAGAACTCAATGGAAGGTTAGATAGCCAAAGCCAAATTCGCATGACGGCCTCAACACGATCAATAGAACCTCACTAAAGGGAAACTCAAAAGCCATTACTTCCAGAGCATGCCTTGTTTATAATGAAGACATACTCTGGGGAGAAAATGTTAACCGGTTTTTTGTCCCAGCATAATTTAAAAGGAATTAGAACATGTATGGTAGGACGAAACAACTCAAGAATCAACCAAAAGAACCACGAGAATGAACCAAGAAAGACTCAAAGAGACAAAAAAAATAGCTTAAGGAGATGGACTGCTAGCGATCCATCACACATGTATCACTACCGATCCATGAATATAACTCATGGGAAAATCATTCCTCTTGCACCATGATCTAATATGTGTTTTAGGGTTGTCCGCCAAGTTTCATGATATTCCGAGCAAGCTAGTTCGAGAAGTGGGCATTCATCTGATTCTGGTAACAGTTCAATGCAGTATGTACACGAATCATCATCAAAACAAGTCATTTAGTCATGAAATTGTATGGAGGGTGCCTACTTAAGCAAGGACCAAAATCCAAACCAAACGAGCTAAAAATAACCTAACTACATGGATCGCTAGAGATCCATCATATTAGATCATCTCCCCATGAAACTTTTGGAGAATTTTCGTACCTTCATATGCAAGCTCATGGCAAAGCGGCCTAGCCCAATAGCTCTCCAACCCCCTACAAGTACAATCCTACCTACAACACAAATAGGATCTTCTGAACTGGCTATTGAAACTCTGTAAAAACTATTCTTCACTCTTCTCCTCCCACACAATAATCATTTAGGGGTTCACTGTGATTCTCCAGTGAAATCTAGCACCTGTGGCTAGATATAACTTAGGAAATTCAATCACATTGCAATCTGATTCCACTTGTAATAGCGGTCAGTTAATAGAAAAGTTATAAAATGGACATAGGCTTCATTAACAGCCGAACCACTATAAAAATATCCTTATCTCTTTACTATTTCTGTTCTTTTTACATTTATTCTCTATTAAGAAGAGGGCTGGTGCTTTCATACTCAATCGAGGGTATTGATCCATTTTTTGGGTCAACAGTCCTAGCACTTCAAAGACTCGGTCTTTGATTTCATCATCTACAAGATGTCTCCAATTTTGAATGCATATGCTAGTTCGAAGTGGTTTTTCGGATAACTCATGCTTATTCGATCCTGGTCTCTCTGAGTTAACAATCGATGGTTCCTGGTCGATCAATCTCAGTTCTTTCAGAAGTAAGAGGAAGATATAAGAGTCCTAAGGAAATCTTGAATATCCACCCTTACATCGAGAGACGTTTCACCGTAATGATTTCTCCCAAGGGAATCTCAACCTATATGAACACATATGAAGCTTTGATATACTTTCAAAGTCAAAATAGGTCAAGTTATCGATGGTGGATAAACCACTATCTGGTGTAAGTGTATAGCTTGTATATGAAAAATTGGATGTCATATACTTATCATCACTTTTCGACTTCAACCCCGTATTATTCTTCGATTAACTACGAAGTCGGACAAGTTATAATACTATCACTGCCTTGACGACATTCTTAATTCTCATAGATAGAAACATGCTTCCATTTCTCGAAATTTAATGCCAAGTATAAGATGAAGTACCTTTTATATATTTAATTAATCATGACCTATTTATATAAATTAGCCCTCTTATACTTATAACACTTTTGATATTTTAAACACGTTTGTTTGTAAATCATTGGATTTTGCGTGGATATGATATTCGCAGTACAAATTGAATGTCCTCAAAGCTTCATTTGATTTCGAGTAATGTAGTAGAAAAGATCATAACGATGTAACATTGGGTGCGACAAATCCTTGTCTATACACTCACGCATGTAGACTCTGTGTGTGTGTGTATCTTACATATATATGTTAACTGTCATTTGAATCCGTAATTTATGAAAGAGTTCGAAGTTTTGATATGATCCAAATTTTTCTGTAAATAATCTTGATAGAAAATATATTATACATACAAAATTTTGTTTCATTATGACACATTTTTTCACAATTGATGAAAACGGGCTATATAGGAAATCAGTAAGAGGGGTTATGGATCCAACTTCTATTGACACACTATATGTACATATACTATGTGCATATCTAGTGAAACTGTAGTGAATTGCGAAAGTGTCTATATGGAAGTAAAAATAAGAAACAAAAGATTATTTAACAAAGCCAAAGCAAAATGCTTTAGATTTGCTTAGAAATTTCTTTTTGTGGCAAATTGAAATTGTCTATAGCAAAGCTTGAGTAATTTCATGTCAATGCTAATTGGCAATAAAACTAATTCAATGGTTAAATCATAGCCGATCATTTGTAAATGTCAGGTGTATTTTTCACGGAATTTCTCTTCAGAACAATGGAACTGGAGGATAAAAGAAGTTGATAAAGGGTTGGAAAAGATATGTTTTTTTTTGCATGAAAGGTACCCGGGGTGGAGAATTAAATAAATAAACTAATTCAACAAGTAAAATTTTGACAAGTTTGATAATAATTGTTAAAGATTCACCATGTCCATTCATTTCATTTTTTATTCCAATTGAGCTATGTGATTATGAATGTGATTTCCTTTTGTGTCTCTCATGCATCATATCGGCAATCCTAGTCCACTCTAAAACCGTTTGAAGAACGCAAATGTTTTCTGTTTATTCGTTTAAGCATTCACCCACTATTTAATTACTTTGATGTGCAACTAAATTTCATTTTTTTTCCACAAAAGACTTTCAAAATTTTACATAAAATCGTATCTTAATTATCAACGAATCATCATATCAAACATAGTACATAGATTGGTTATACAATTTCTTTTCCTCTCTATACACTTGACACTAACATGATATAAACCTCATTCGTCCAGAATATGTCTTGTATAATTATGTTCCATGTCTTTTCTTAAACATTCAATCTTGATACATATATTACTCAGATCATGTTTAATATCATAATCTGACGACCAACAGTCAAGCAAAAAAATTAAAAAAAAAATTGATATACGTCCTTATGATAACAAAAAATTTGCATTATGTAACTTTTAATTTTCTTTCATAGATTACATTCCTGTTTTTACTAAAAAAGAAGAAATTTACGAAAATATTTTGGTAATTTTTCTAAATTTAACATGCGTTTTTAGGATATAAATCTATAACTCATATCCGTCATAATACATATCGGAGTGATCGTTTTTAAATTTGAAAACGGAAGAAGTAAACAAGAAAAAGACGTAGAAAATAATTTCTAAAATGGAAGGGTGTAAAACAATAAATTTAGGAAAAACTGATGTATTCCTAATTTTATTTTATTTTTAGAAAGAAAAAAAAAAAAAAAAGAACCCAAAGCAAAACAATCAGATCAAATCTTCTGTTCTTTTCCTCCTATCTGTCTCATAAGCCACATAATTCATTTTTTATCTCTTTTTCCTTCTATCTGTCTCATATGCCACACACTTATTTTTTATTCTGAGTCATTCATCAAATATATTAAACCCCACTTTTTCATTTTCTTGTCATGATAAATGACTTAGATTCTTTAGGGTAGAGGGATGGAAAATAAGAAGGCTAGGATTGGACCAAATTAAATTTTAGGTTGATATCAAAGAAAAAGTTTTAGGTTAAAAAAAAGAGAAAAGTACTATCACAGTCAAGCAAAAGTTTTAGGTTAATATGTTAAACCCCACATAATTAAAAAAAGGAGCTTATACAGCTGATACTAACATGTGAATTTCATTCAACCAGATTAGGTCGTGTGTAAAAAATCTTGATACATATATTACTCACATTCAAGCTTGAAACATGTATTACACAAATCATGTTTAACATCTAATCTGACGACCAACGGCCAGGTAAAAAAACAAGAATTTTTTTGACATATTTCTGTATAATTATAAAATTTTAACAAGTATTTGAGTAATTTTATCAAAATTAACATTGCGCTCTTAGAATATAAATTCATAACCCATAACTACACTTTCAAATGGTAGCTTTTAACTTTGAAAATGACAAAGGTAAAAAAGAAAAAATTCATAAAAAAAATTTGTCGAAAATAGTTTATAAAAGAAATTGATCTAAAACAAATAAGTTTAAAAAGGAATGCCCTTAGCGTAATTAAAAAAAAAAAAAAAAAAAAAAAAAAAAAAAAAAAACCTCAAGCGGCACCGAAACAAATCCTCTATTTTCTCCTCTATCTGTCTCATGTGCCACATAATTCGTTTTTTATCTAACTAGTTCATCAAATATATTAAGCCCCTTATATTTTATCATTCATAATGTCTGAGATTCTTTATGGTAGAATGGAAAATGAGAAGACAGGAATTAAACCCTGCAATATAGTTTAGCATCAAAGCAAAAGTTTTGGATTAAAACTATACCATCACAGTGGAGCAAAATTAATTTTGACCAAGAAAATACCAAGTCCAAAATAGCACAGCAATACTAAACATCTACACAAACCCAATAAAAAACAGTCAAAACTAAGGAAACAAACACAGACTGAGGCATATCCAATGCACGCACCAGATGATTCATGACCGTTTTAAAGAAAATAAAGCATAACCCTAACAACAAAAACTAGTTAGATTCAGGACTCAAGCATGTTTTGCTTTGGTGTGAGCTTGAAGAGCGCTCTCGGAATTGAAAGTCCTGAAAACAAAACAGGTAAAACGGATTCAAATTTCGGCCATTTTACCCAAACAGGTAAAGCATTTGTTTAGCTATATACACCGCAGCGTCTCCTTCATTTTACCCAAATTTCGACCGATCGAAAATGACAAAAAAAAAACAACAAAATGATCGGAAGTACACCACCGATCGTTATTCAAGGTAGTCGGCGGTATACTGCCGACCGAAGCATCTGGGTAAAATGGAGTTGGCGTGGACGTGTATTTAGTACCAATCTTTGCAAATACCATAAGCATATTGTTTTCTTCACTGGCATGGATAAAAATATCATTTTTCTGGAAGAAGACATGTGCAATGGGTGAAATATATGAAAATTATGATACCTGGTGCAAGATTTACATGGTACCGAACCACCAGATTTAGGAGTCTGCTGTTTAGGCTTGTCGCTATTTGCAGGTGTCTTAGCAGCGGTTTTTTTTGCAGGGTGAGGCGTAGCTACATGCACATTTTTCTTTCCTTCACCACCTACAGTCGATATACGCATTCTTTGAGTAAAGATAACAACGTCATTAGAAACCTACTTGCTTCAATATTGGCGTTGAACTGACAAATTTGCAATATTTCATATACATATACACAGGGGGCACTGCCCCATCTGAGAAATTGAAATTTAGGCACAAAAAACCAAAATCCAATTATTTGCTCCAGCCGAGACGGAGTTCTTTGCCCTAGCTGGGATAGCACACAGCCAACATTGGTCCAAACAGCATTGGTACTAACTAATTTGCAATGTTTAAACACATAACGATGTGTACACACCAGAATTTGAGTTATTTTGGCGATGTGGGACAATTTTTTTTTTTTCAGTTTGGCCCTACCTAAATTTGGGAGCTAGCTTCGCCACTGCATATACGTGTGTGTGTGTATTTATGTATCACATAT
Source organism: Allium cepa (assembly GCA_030765085.1). Taxonomy (NCBI): domain Eukaryota; kingdom Viridiplantae; phylum Streptophyta; class Magnoliopsida; order Asparagales; family Amaryllidaceae; genus Allium; species Allium cepa. Next base: position 310,228,706 of record CM060942.1, on the reverse strand, counting down.
ATGTATATATGTGACATGCATATATATGTATGTATATGTATGTGTGCGTATGTATATGTATGTGTGCGTATGTATACATACATACATGTATGTATACACATATATTATATCAACACAGGCAAAAGCACACATCATACTCACCAGAAACCTATTTGCTTCAATATTGGCGATTGAATTGACAAATCTCAAATAATTCATATACATATACATACATAGACATATATACATTATACATGCATACATACATACGTACATATAAATATATGCATGTATATATACACACACACATGCATACACGTACTTACATACATACATATATATGTCTATGTATGTATGTATATGTACGTGTGTATACACACATACACACATATATATACATACATACATACAAAGATATGTATGTATACATATATATTATATCAACACAGGCAAAAGCACACATCATACTCATTAGAAACCTATTTGTTTCAATATTGGCGATTAAATTGACAAATCTGCAATAACCCACACACATATTATACATACATATATACACACACACATGCACATACATACATACATACATACATACATACATACATACATACGCATGCACGCACATACATACATACATACATATGTGTGTGTTGTGTATAAACACAGGCAAAAGCACACACCATACTCATTAGAACCTACATGCTTCAATATTGGCGATTGAATTGACAAATCTGCAATAATCCAGCGCGCGCACACACAAACACACACCGTACATACACGCACATATTGGAAAGAGGATTTTATGAACATAGAAGAAAGTGAAAGTACATACATTACAGTAAACCGAAAGAAAAAATTACAAGTAAAGACTGATCGACCTGTTTTTGCTCCAGCTGGAGTAACAATCTTGGTTTTCTTCTCTGGAGCAGGTGTTTTGGAGGCAGACTCAGCGGGCCTCTTGAGGGGTGCAGACTATATAAATAAAATGGAATTCAACCATAGAGAAAAAATTCAATGCCTTTGAATGCATATTCCAACAAAAACAGATTCGGAGTGTAAGAAAAAATTCAATGCCTTCGAATGCATATTCCAACAAAAGAAGATTTGGAGTGTAAGATAAATACGCGATGCTTTTGAATATATATTTTAACAAAAGCTACCTTCTTTGGAGTAGCATCTTCCTCTTCATCGTCGCTACTTTCATCCTCTTCGTCACTATCACTCAAGGCTGCAACCATATCCTGCATTGCAAGATAGGTTCAGGAGTTATTAAGCCAGCAACGCTTAAAATGATAAACCACTTGTGTGTATGATTAAGCTAGTATTATAGAGCAAAAGTCCTTTTTACCACGCATCCCTTAATCAGGATGTATATGGTCATAAACCATTACTCAAAATTATGTACATTCCGCTATGTGTCCATGTGTGTATATACATGCAAATGTACATACGTATGCACATACGTACATTCATACTTATATGTGAGCAGGTGCATATGCATATATATATATATATATACACACACACAGAAATAATGTAAACGTTAAGTTCCTTTTTTGGTCAACTGGTAAATCTGTGTGCAGAAATTAATTTCTAAGAACATCGTGGCTGACAATTATATCAACGTGCCGGTAGTGAGGACATTAAACACAAAAGATATTATGTCCCATGTGTGCAAATGCATACATGTGTACACACGCGCGCATGCATACTCACACACAGAGAGGGAGGATTATGAACCTGTACATTTTTGCCTTTAACTGTAGTTTACTCAATTTTTGTTTAAAATTATCCCTCAATAAATCCGGAACCTTGGGGGCTAGTGGAGAATAATCTTGTCCAATCTACAGCAATTATAGAAAATGAACAAAACGAAGATCCATTTCCCTAAGTGTGTGTGTGTGTGAACTGAATGTACTAATGCTAACAGGTGAAATAGCATACAAAATATATCTACCTCATCATCATCAGAATCGTCGTCGTCAGAATCTTCATCCTTAATATTTGAGTTGTTAACTTTAGCTGGTTTAGCCTGCTTAACAGCTGAACTTGGACCTTTCGCTGTCTTGGCCTTTCCATTACTGGGTTCTACTTGATCTCGATTACCTACAGATTTGCCTTCTAAAGAAAGTTGATAAAAGGAACTCATCACTTTTCAATCAATTTTCAGAAGAGGAAAAAAAAATGCTAGTAGCATGTTCGATGTTTCGGACAAAAAGAATATCAATGCATGAAAAAGGATAATATACATAATACAAAAACGAATCCAGTATCATCACATACCTACTTTTCAAAAGAAACTTATGATATGCATATCATTCTGTAGCAATACATGTGTACATGTATCTATTGCTAATGGTTCACAACAAAAGTGAAAAAACGGGTAGTTCAAATCAATAAAATTTAACACCATTCACCGTAACTTGTAGCAAACCTTAGTTATAATAAGCACATGCACTAGTCAACGCTCAGTGGTAGCAACATAAAACTAAGAACCTGAATATTAGTAAATTTAAAATAAATAAAAAGTTAATCAATAATCATAATTAAAATTTATGCATGTTTATTGCACAGTGATCGTGCAATATTGGTAGAATAAAGTCAAAAACAAAAGAAGAAGAAAACTCCGATATAGATGACAAACAATTTTAGATCATAATGTACAAATAAATTAAAATTATTTATGTTTGATTCCTCGATTTTATCTTATCTTATACTAGTATAATAGGAGTTTTAAAGACTGAATTCATTTGGCATGTATACACTCATACTTAAATTCGATAGCATAGTTCAATTCCAGAAATACTATTCCTCTATCATTCTTGAGCTTCATTTGATAGCATTAGTTTTCTAAAAGTAAAAATCTGGTAGTGGAACGGTGAAAAAAATAATTAAGGTGCTACAATGAAAACTTTTGTTAACAAATGCAACTTAATATCAACATAAGAATTACTTGTATGAACATAAATAAAAATAATATTATTGATGACACAATTGTGTGATGCATAAGCAAATATTTCAAAACCTAAGCAAGAATATGCTACACAATACAATAAAAGTGTCATAAAATGACAAATAATTGCATAAAGCATTCAAAAAGACATGTTTAATGCAATGTATAGCATAAAGTACCATTCGTACTCAAGGTGATTACTTCATCTTCACTTTCTGTAGAAACAATAGTGATATATTCAGCAACTCAAAACAGACGATCAAAAACTGCAAAAATAGCTCTAAACAACCAAAACCACTCACCAGAATCGTCCTCATCAAATGTGGCACAGAAGAGAAGTCAAGGAAACATATCGATCTAACATGTACAATATTCATATTATACCTGGAATAATGGTATATGTAAACACATTTAAGTTACAAATACAAGGATATTCTTCTCCGGGCGGAGAAGTTCTATACCCACAAAAGCTGATAGTAGCATTTTTTGAGGAGTGGGATAACTCGAACTCTTTCTCAAACACTAGATCATACTGTATTTGGGCACATGTATCAACTGAAAGTGATCCTATAACTAGTTTATTATCGTCAACTTTCAGATACACAGCAACTTTTTCCTTGACCTTAGATTCCCCAAGTGAAGCCTGATTGTAATCAAAGGGATTGTTATTATACAACAAAAGTAAAATTTAGATCGGTTAAATATATAACCTGCTGATGGAATTTTTTGAAATGTTACCTGAGAGAGGTGAATGTATTTTCCTTCTTCTGGGTTGCATTTAACAGATGCACCAGGTTTGACTTCAACACCTTAAAATTTTCAATACCAGCTTAGTACAAGTACAAAAAAAATAATGAAACAAGGGCATTAGAAAGGATTTTGTGAGCCACTAGGAGTAGTGCATTAACTAGCATTTTAATCCTAACAGAACAAATTAATGAGAAACAATTTCCAATTAGTGTGTTTCTGCAAAGAATAGCACATTTCAAAGCCATTGGTCCCAAAATCAGTTAAATAAAAAAAAATGTAACTTGCCTAAAGTGCATTATAGCACAAAGAGAACTTCTATATGTTTGCAAAGGATTTTTACAGTGTACACTGCTACTAGTTCCCTCTTCGTTTCTTAAACCAAATAACAGTGCCCATCACCTTTGATAACATAAACCCACCCCTTGCCAAGGACTTGATTGATAATTCAGTCAACTATCTCTCTTTTTTCTTATCAGCCCCTTCCTTCTCTTGCTGAGAAGCCAATGCCCCGTTTGGTTTGTCTTTTTTTGTTTTGGGGTTTTCGTTCAAACAAAAATACGCCTAGGGCATGCATTATACATTTTTTGAGCGGCAACCAATCTGGAAAAGGAGGTTTAACGAACAAAATAGAAAACAAATGTATTTTATTTTCCGTGTTCGGGAAGATAAGTAAGAAAAACAATCCATCCCTCCATTGATCCTCCATCGTGGTAATGACTTAGACTTTTAAACATCTATCCCGCCCTCCTCATATTTTGTAATACATACAAAACACAAAACTCAAAATGAGACCAAAAGACCCTAAATCATCAAACATCGCATTGGGAGCTCTCCAGGAAACTCGAGTATCACTCCAGAAGTACAAAAATATAGATCGTTGGGTAAGACTTAAAATGAAATTACAAAAACAGAGGAGACAACTAACATTCTAAATGAACCAAATTATTGTTCGAATTCAGATTTGGATTTGGGTACGGGTGTAGACCAATTAGTTGGTCGTATCATTAAGAATTTTGGGGTTTTTAGAGTTGATTGATTTAATTACTAGCCCTATATCTGTCATGCATGGAAAAAAATACAAGAACTGAATGAATGAAAAAAGAAGAAAATATTACCCCAAAATTTCATGGCCATTCAGATTCGTTAATCTCTGTGAAGTCGTGAAAATCGTTTGGGAAGACTCAGGTTTAGGAGAGGCGAGGGTTTTCTTTTATTCCCCTTTGGACCCGGTTCACTGCTGTTTTAGCCCGAGTACCATTTTGAAGCAAAGAAAGGGGAAAAAAAAATAGTGGCCGGTTTAGAAACGAATTTTGTATGTTTGATTTTATGTATTTCATATATAAGAAGAATGGAAGGACGGCAGAAGGGATGAAAAAAAGATGATGAGATGACGAAGAGGATAGAGGGACGACGGAAGAATGAATTATTTCACGTGTTTATGTTATTTTTCAAAACGTGGAGAGAGAAAATTGTTTTCTATTTCATATATTAATTTTATTTTCTAAATTGCTCGTTTGCAATAATATAAATGCGTCGTGTGCATTTTTGTATGGCCGAAAACCTAAAAAAAATAACAAACCAAACACTACCTCAGTAACGTGTAGATCGGGGGTATCGTATATGATTTCTAGTGGAACTCGGATCTTCCCAAATGCTTCTCCAATTGCAACTCTTCAAAGTTTTAAAAATAATGTGCCGCTAAGGGCATCCAAATTTGTGCTCAGATCTACCACGGTCGGTGATTGTGCACCGACCAAATACCGTTTAGTTGACGGTTGCAAGCCGACCACAATATAAATAAATTTGTTCGGTGTTGGTTTCTAGCATAAAACCGTGTGCCCTAACAACACGTTAAAAATATTATATTATTGATACGAGTATAAGGAAAAAGGATATTGTTTTCCTTGTGTACCAAGCCATCATGTACCAATTACAATGCAAATGCATATTCTTATCAGAATAAAAGAGTACACACATAAATGATTGCATTTGTATGGTACTTTGAAGAAATGGTTGTAATTGTATGCTCCTTCGAAGAAATCGGATGTTACTTTGATTCCTAGCGGATGTACCGTTTTGATTTCGTACGCTAATTTTTCAAAAGTTGTTTTTTGGTTGCATTATGGATTTTTTTTGATTTGGGTTTGACATGATCGTTGTTAGCTTGGTAAATTCCCACGGGATTGCGATATTACAACAAGCAAATACATATCCAGATTTGAAGTGACCATTAAATGAGTGGAGGGACAGACCTTTGATACCTAGTACCGTGCACGAGATTTTTGGAATATGATTATAGTATAATTGTTGCTCAATTTTCTCGTAAGTAAAATATAAGACGGCCAGCGCATTCACATCCGGCATGTTTCATGTCAATTTGCATAACAGACCTAAACGAACATCAAAGACAAGTCGGCCAGCACTTTTAAGCCCAACCCAATCCAAGCCGACCAGCACTTTTAAGCCTAGCTCAATTTAAGCCAATCCACTCAGTAAACACGTCAAAGATACAACCACTCAACCCTGCTCAAGACGACATATGTAACATCCTCCACTTGGAGGCCCAAAAATAACGGCTGCAGATGCTGCAGTCATCCATTGTTCTTAAATCTCGGTGACCAAGTGTGGTAATAGTAGATGCATTGGTATAATAGAAACACATGGATATGGAAAAAAATTAAAACCATTAAATAAATTTCTCATTCCATTTCAAATCGAATTTCAAATTCATTACATAATTCCATATTCATGAAGCACGTTCAGAAAAAATATAATTATTACAACATATTCCAAAAGCGACATATGTAGATGACCCCTTGGACGATAAGAGTATAAACATATGCAATTAAACAACTTTTCCTTTACATCCAAAACACGGCGAAATCAAAAAGAAAAAACTTCTAATCGTTATCTTGCGTCCTACACGTCTCCGAAAATTTATTCGTCTAAAGGAGTACCTGAAAGCCTAAATTCTCAAACTACTCAAAATTAATTGAGCATCCGAGAGTTTAAGGGGAAAACATAAACTTCAAGTCAAACATAAAGCCTGGTATGAATAATAACCTACCATCTCGAACTATTTAGATATCTAGTAAGACCACGTCACTTAGCGGAACGGGATTTCCCTTCACTAGTATCTTACCCTTTTTTTATAATAACCACATATTGTGCATCTGCATCCACAATGGTTAAAAACATAACAATTCAAATTATTATGATGATATGCAAATAAGCAAAATTATACTGGATTTCTCGTCCACATTCATTTGATTATCTTTCTTAGTTACAATTTCGAGGGTCACTTTTAACCTATTAGTTTTCATTGGCTGACGAATAACCTATTTAAAGTTTATGGATTATCTATCCGGTCTCATTGGTTTTATGGGATCACTAAGAACCCATTAGCCCCTGCCAATAAATTATTCAATTACTTCATGGGTCTTTCCTGAACCTATTGATATCTCTAATAACTTCTTTCATATCATAGTTTCATGAGTTGACTACGAACCTATTGACCTCTGTCAATAACTTTATTCGGATATAGTTTTCATGTGATCGGTACGAATTTATTAGCCATTGCCAATAACTCTTTCCAAACTTAGGTTTCATGGGTTTACTATGAACCTGTCTAACCAACAGCTTGAGAGTCTTTGGGCATTCTATGTTTTGGTCTATCTGACTTCCTGGATGCAATTCTACTCATTCAGTGGTTAGCTCAATTTATATTCACTACTGGGTCAACCTAGCCGGTTATTCCATCCTTTCTCCTCTGCCTAGCCGGTTATTCTGTCCTTTCTCCCCAAAATACAGTTATGGGTCCATTTTATAGTGAATATGTTTATAGAAGAAGCATATGTGTGTGTATAACTGATCATAACAAAATAATACCAACATTTATGGTTTAATATCCTTGAAATAATTTTCACATGAAACATGGTTAGTCCCTTAACCCGTTATTTTTCTCAGTGAAAGCTTCTTCAAAAACACCAAAATTAAAAGCCATTTCAAAACTTATTTATATTGCCATGGGTTTTCCTTTAAAAATGTGATTGGGTTCTTTGCTTTGAAAATTAAGGCTTTTGAAACCTTAGACTTCTACTTTCGAAACCATTAGTCCTCTGAAAACATCAAATTCTACTTTTCAAACATTGAACATATGCCTTTCGAAACACTTTAAAACTCTCTTTCGAAAGCTTCAAAACCTTCCTTTTGAAAGTATTAAAGCACATCTTTCCAACTTATAGAAGCATAGCTTCGAAGCCATTTGAAAGGACCTCTTTCGAAACCACTGGGTTTATTCTTAAAAATATTTTTTGGATCAAAGTGAATATAAACAAAAGTAATCCTTTCGAAACCGTTAACCTTCAAGCAAAAGAGTTTGGGGAAAACAGATGGCTTTGGAACCATCCTTTCGAAAGTTTTAGTCTTTAACGAAAACAATTGGAAAGATGGCTTTGAAACACCTTTCGCAACTATTGCCTTCGAAATTTAAAGGGCTACTGGAGCGCTTTCGAAAGCATTGAGAAGCGGCTTGTTATATTTATAAAACAAAAGCTTACCTTTCGAATTCATTGAAAACTTCAACCTACTCTAAAAGGTATGAAGACAGCAACAAGGTTTCGACTTGGTTCAAAACTACCCTTTTGAAAGCTTCTCTTTAAAGCATAATATACGACAACCTGTTCGAAAGCTTTGTAAAAGTAATTTAACCCTTTCGAAAGCATCCATTAAAAGCAAGGCTAGCGGTATCTCTTTTGAAAGAAAAACCAAGACCTTCGAAAGTTAATTAGAATGGCCTTAACCCCTTCGAAAGCATGGTTTCGACTCTATAGCTTCCGCCTTTCTCAAATCCACTACGTACCGAAGCATTGATACCCTATGTATTGGTTTCGACTTGGTTAGGGGCCGAGGTATATGGTCAAAAGGTTGCTACTGAAAGTGGCAAAGCAATAAATCTTTACAAAAACTATTTTATTGCCTTTTAAATAAATCTTTTTAATTAACTTGTCTATTTGTAAAAATATAATTGGTTGTCATAACCTTAACAAAAATCTTTTCTAAAAGGCTGCCGTATTCATTTCAGAATTAATTAAATATAATTAGCAAAAAACCCATTTAGCAAAACAATTAAAACATTTAAGTCCTCCAACTAAATTAATTTAATTTCCATAATAAATTACTTAGGAAAAATCCCCTAAAATCATCAAAATTCACTTTTATTTTGCTGTCTAACATATAAAAATTTCAGACCTAAATCCCTCATATAGTAGCTAAAATAAATTTTAAACCAAATTATTTATTTCTTCCTTCAAAAATTCATAATGAATTGTCCATGGCTTGAACAAAGGTGAAAATTAAAACCCATCTCCAAAATAATGGTTTACTTAACATATTAAATCCTCAAGGTAATTGAAACCCAATCAATGTGATTTTAGCCTTAAAATCAAATAAAACATTTATCAAACATTCTTGTTTGAATCAAATATATCATGTAATCCAAGCATATCGTCATTAAAATCATTATAAAGGTTTTAAACTTAAAACACGAAATTAAATGCACTTTAAAAACGAAAAGGGGATGGTTTTAATTATTATTCATCTTGCTTTGGATAAGAAACTTGAGATTTGATCTTGTTTAATCCTCCTTGCTTGATTCTTTAGCTTTTAATTGATTTTATTCATCTTTCCCCCTAGGTTATGACTAGCTTCGAGCTCCCCTTTTCTTATGTTATTGAATTATGAAAGTATGGAGTTAAATTTGGTGTAGGTGTTTAGGGGTTAATGTTATGGTGGATGGCTATTTTCCGTAATGCCCTTGCTTTATTCTCTTATTAATTAACTTATAAAACTATTTCCCTAAACTTATTCTTTTAATTATATTTGGTTAAGCACGGCCTCTATTTTAATTTTCCAATCTCAATCTCCTTATCTCTCTAACTTTATATTATTCTATTTAATTTTCAAATTAAATATCCTAAATAATCTTATTTAAAATAGAGGTGTTACAGACTCCCCTCCTTAAAGAATTTCGTCCTCGAAATTCAGTACGGACTAAATACCAAGCAACACAATCATCTATAACATCTCCTAACTACCATACTAGCCTACATGTCTAGCAACAGTCTATATAAAGAAAGTATAGAACATAACCACATAGAAGATCAGGATAAGTATCTCTAATCCCGTCTTCTGTCTCCTAAGTACAGTCCTTTTCGTTGTCGCTCCACTGAACTTTCACTAACTTGATTGTCTTGTTTCTTAACATCTTCTCATTTCTCACCACAATTCGAATTGGTTGTCTAACAAAAGTCAAATTCTGTTCTAATATCAAATCTTCCAACCTTGTCGGGGGAATTTTGTTTCTGGATCATGCACATACTTGCGAAGATGAGACAGTGAAACATATTATGCCTGCCATACTGCTCGACAACTCTATTCTGTATGTGAGATTTTCGATTCTCCCTATAATTAGGAACAGACCAACATATCTTGATGCCAGTTTCCCTTACTTTCCAAATCGTACCACACGCTTCATTGGTGATATCTTAATGAAGACTCTTCCTCCAACTTAGAATTCTAGATCTTTACGCCTCTTATCTGCGTAACTCTTCTTTCTAGACTGAGCTTCTTTCATCCTTTCTCAGACCAACTCAATCTTCTCTATCGCCTCTCTAACCAGATCTAGAACCAAGATTAATTTGTCTTCAGTTTTCAACCAATATGTTGGTGATTTGCGTGGCCTTCCATGTAAAGCTTCAAAAGGCGTCATTCCTATACTAGTCTGATAACTATTATTATAGGAAAACTCAACCAAGTGTAGGTGATCTTCCCAAGATCCACCAAAGTCTAGCACACAAGCCCTCAAAGATCCTTAAGTACCTTATTGGACCTCTCCGTCTGCCCATCCGTCTGAGGATGATATGCATTACTCATCTTGAGCTTGGTACCTAATACATCCTATAGACTCTTACAAAATTCACTAGTAAACAAACAATCTCTATCACTGACTATACCACTAGGAATTCCATGTAGTCCGACTATGTTCTTCATGAACAACTTAGCTATAACAGGTACCGTCATGCTTGACTTAACTGGAATAAAATAGACACTCTTGGTCAACCTATCCACTATGACCCATATACTTTCATTTCCTCTATTCGACCTTGGCAACCCGTCTATAAAATCCATGGATATCGAATCTCATTTCCATGCTGGTATCTCCAAAGGTTGAAGCAATCCACTTGGCTTCTGATATTGGGCCTTCATTTATTGACAATTTGCACACTACCTGACCCACAAGCCAATATCCTTCTTCATAAATTCCCAGTAGAAGCTCTTCTTCATGTCTTGATACTTCGTGGTTCCTTAAGATGAATTATAAATTTGGATCGATGACATTCTCTAAGAACTTCTTTCCTCAGGACCTCAACATTCGAAACACACAGCCATTCCTTCTTTCTTAACCATCCTTTCTAATCAAGACTAAAATTATTTAAATCATTGATCTCTAACCCAACCTCAAGCCTTCTAATATTCTCGGCTAATAATGGATCCTCTTTCTGCTTAGAAGCAATCCTTTCGATCAATGTAGGTCGGACTTTCAAACAGGACAACATGACAGTACTCTAACGAGAATTAGCAATTGATCTTAACTGTACACTACAAGTAGTCAATGTTTCTAAATCTTTCCATTTTGCCAACATAGCTAACACCGCATTCTGATGTCTTCTGCTAAGAGCATCCGTTACCTTTTTTCCTTTCCTAAGTGTATACTCTATACCAAAACCATAAGCTGCTAAAAACTCTAACCACCTTTGCTGTCTCATATTCAACTTCTTTTGAAGGAATAAATATCTTAAGGACTTATGATCAGTGTATAGCTCAAATCTCTCCCCTAAGAGATAATGTCTCCATATCTTCAGTGCAAGATAACTGGAAGCCAACTGTAAATCATGAGTAGGATATCTCACTTCATACAGTCTAAGCTGTCGTGAAGCATAAGTAATGACTTTAGTCTTTTGCATCAACACAACTCCTATTCTGATTCCACATGTATTGGTATACACCACCAACCCTTGGTTTCCATCTGGAACCACTAATACAGGCACGCTGGTCGATAAATGCTTTAACTTAAGGAATGCTTCCTCATATTTATCAAACCAAATAAACTTCACTTCCTTCTTGATTAACTTAGTTAAAGGCACTGTTATCCACGAGAAATCCTGAATGAATATCCAATAATAGCTAGTAAGTCCAAAAAACTTCTAATCTCAATCACCATCTCTAGTCTCTTTTAGTTATCAACAACTTCGATCTTATCTGGATCGACTGACAAACCCTTCTTTAAAATCACATGACCAAGAAACTTAACCTCTTTCTTCCAAAAATGACATTTGGAAAACTTCGCTTTTAGCTGATGCTGCCTCACCATCTCAAGAACCACTCTAAGATGATCTTCATGCTCTCTTTCATTTTTAGAGTACACCAAAATGTCTTCTATAAACACCAACACAAACCTATCCAAATATTCTCGAAAAACCGAGTTCATCAAATCCACGAAGAAAGCTGGTGCGTTCGTTAACCCAAATGGCATTACTAACCATTCGTATGAACCATACCTAGTCTGAAATGCTATCAACGAAATACTGTTCACTACCACTCTTAACTAATGGAAACCCATCGCCAAATCCAATTGGTAAAATACTCTAGCTCCATACAATTGATCGAATAGATCATTAATCCTCGGCAAAGAATACTTATTCTTGATCGTCTTCTCGTTCAACTTACGGTAGTCGATACACATCCTTAACGACCCATTTGGTTTCTTCACGGACACCGCAACCGCTCCCCAAGGCGAACTGCTTGGTCTAATAAAATTTCTCCCTTCTAGATCCACTAGCTGCACCTTCAATTCAATCATCTCGGTTGGTGTCATCCTGCTAAGAGATCTACTTACGGGTTCTGCTGTTGGCACAAAATCTATTCGAAAATCAATAGTTCATTTTGGTGGTAGTACTGTAATCGGCTTGAAAACATCTGCAAATTCTCTTGCTACTCGAACCTAACTTAACTCATCTTCTACTTCCATAGCACTCAGCAGAGCACAAGCACTCCAATCAGAATCCTCTACTTCCATCACAGTCTTTCCTTTCTCAGTAGTAGTTGGCCAAGCAGATGATGGTCCAACGGCAAAGACCTTTCCCTTATCCACCCTGACTCGCTCTGGACACTAATTCTTATAATGCCCTATTTGGTCGCAGTTAAAGCACTTCATGCCCTTCTTGTCTACGACCTTCTTCTCCTTGCCTGCCCGGTATTCATTAGCATAATGACCCTTCTTATCACACTTAAAAAACACAATATCAGCCTTTGCCTTCTTGGCAGCTTCTCCCTTCTGGGTTCCCTTCTTCTTAAAGAACTTTCTCTTCTTAACTTGAGAACTCAAGGTTTCAACCCGCTTCTCCTTCCCATAGTAGCAAGCATTTCCTCATGTTGGATTGTCATCTCCACAACAACATTACAAGGATCACGAAGATGTGGCAGGGTTGCCCTAACAATCTCGGGTCTCAATCCTTGAATAAACTTCTCATTCCTCTCGATGATGGTGTCAACGGCAGCATATCCGTATTTGGACAACTCATCAAACTACGTGGCATACTCAATCATCGACATCTCACCTTGCGCCAAATCCATGAACTTGCTTAACAAGGTCGACTTAGAAACTTTAGATAAGTACCTCTTGTTGAGTCTCCTTTAAAATTCTGCCCAAGTCAGTTCTTCCTCACGAACTCCGGTAGTAACAATATTCACCAATATAGCGCTGCTCCCTACAACTACCTAGAGGCTAACCTTCTCTTCTAATCATCATTCAATCCTAAGTCAGTGAAGATTCTCTCATAATGCAACAGCCAATTTCTTAATTTCTATAGCATCCTCTGTTCCAAAAATGGCTTCCCACCAAGACTGGTATAATCCCTGCTCAGTTTAGCATAATTGTTTCCAATTAGAGCCACGGATTAGCTCCTCCAACATTCTTAGCATTACCCTTAGATACTCCTAGGACAGCTCCTACTTGTACCAGAAGAACCGATACATCATTTCCATATCTTCTGGTGAATTTCCAGCACCTACATTGGCATCTTTGTTTTGATTAACATTTGCCTATTGACCCTGGTTTCTTCGGTTGGGTCGAGCATTTCCATTTGTCGTGGTGCTTCCTCCACCGAGATTTCCTCTTTCGTTTCCTGCCTTCGTATCTTCCTTTCTTGTAAATATTCATATACGATTCTTAGTAAGATACATAAGAAGAGTCAAAGATATAGGGGAATACGTACTTATATATGTATATCAAATACAAGTACATTAGTATAGCGTTAACCCAGACCCCGATCTTATTTTCTGATTCATTGGATTATGTTTTCAAAAATCATTTTAAGTTTTTAATTTTCCTTTTAAGTTTTCATAAACCTTTGCTTTGATACCAACATATAGCATCCCTCACTTAGAGGCATAAAACTAACGACTACGGATGCTACAGTCAAACATAGTTATTAATTCTCGATGACCAAATGCGGCAATGTTAGATACATTGATATAATAGAAACACATGGATATGGAAAAAATTTCAAAACCATCAAACAATTTCTCATTCCATTTCAAATCAAAATTCAAATTCATTACATAATCCTAAATTTGTGAACTACGTTGAGAGAAAATATAATTATTACAACATACGCCAAGAGCGACATATGAAGATTCCCCCTTGGATGATCAGAGTATAAACATAGGCAATTAAACAACTGTTCCTTTATATCCAAAACACGACGGAATCAAAAAGAAAAGAACTCCTAATAGCTATCTTGCCTCCTATACATCTTCGGAAGCTTATTTGTTTAAGGAAGTATCTGAATATCTCTACTCTCAAACTACTCAAAATTAATTGAGCACCTGAGAGTTTAAGGGAAGACATAAAGCCTGGTATGAATAATAATCTACCATCTCGATCCATTTAGATATCTAGTGGGACCATGCCGCTTAGCGGAACAGGTTTTCCCCTAACTAGTATCTTACCGTATTATTTTTATAATAACCACATATTGTGCACCTACATCCACAATGGTTAAAAACATAGCAATTCAAATTATTATTATGATATGCAAACAAGCAAAATTATTCTGGATTTTCCATCTCTATTCATTTGACTATCTGTCTCAGTTATAGTTTCGAGGGCCATTATTAACCTATTAGTTTTCATAGGTTGACTAATAACCTGTTTAAAGCTTATGGACTATCTGTCCGGTCTCATAGTTTTCTTGGGATAACTATGAACCTATTAGCCCTTGCTAATAATTTATTCAATTATTTCATGGCTTCACCCTGAACCTATTGGTATCTCAAGTAACTTCTTTCGTATCACAATTTCCATGGGTTGCTTATAGACCTATTAACCTCTATTAGTAACTCTATTCGGATATTGTTTTCATGGGATCACTACGAACTTATTGCCTCTGTCAATAACTCTTTCCAAATATAGTTTTCATGGGTTTAATATGAACTTATCTGACTAACAACTTTCATCAGTCTTTGTGTATGTTCTGGTCTACCTGACCTCCTGGATGCAATTCTACTCCTTCAGGAGTTGGCTCAATTTATATTCACTATTGGGTCAACCTAGCTGGTTATTCTGCCTTTCTCCACAAAATACAGTTATGGGTCCATTTTATAATGAATATGTTTATAGAAGAAGCATACATATAACCAATCATAAAAAAATAATACAACATTTATGATTTAATATCCTTGAAATCATTTTCACATGAAACATGGTTAGTCCCTTTAACCTATTATTTTTCTCATAGAAAGCTTCTTCAAAAACTCAAAATTAAAAGCCATTTCATTGCTCTTTTATATTGCCATGGGTTTTTCCTTTAAAAATGAGATAGGGTTCTTTGTTTTGAAAGTCAAGGCTTTCGAAACCTTAGACCTTTACTTTCGAAATTATTAGTCCTTTGGAAGCATCAAATTCTACTTTTCAAAACACCAAACATATGCCTTTCGAAACAACGCTGAAATACGTAGGAAAACCGCTATAAATGAACCAGCTAAAAAAACATCACTCCAGATTTTTGGCGACAACAAGACTTGATCCCTGGTCACCAAGGAAGTTGACATGCGCCTTTACCACTATACCAAATGTGCTTTTAATTTCTTTTTAATTATATTTCCTATAAAATATCGGGGTGTTACATTCTCCCTCCTTAAGAGATTTTGTCCCCGAAATCTCCAAAGACATAAGAATATGATTAACAACCAACATCCAAGAACTACATCCATCTACTCAACCATCATCCATTTCTACCATTGTCCTTATTTTTAACCAATGCAATTTATGATTTATGCAAAGTGAAATGCATATAAACTTACCTAATGCGAAAAGGTAGTTGATCTATTGATTCAGTTGACCTCCTGTAATGCAAATATGCTTATGCCATGCAACCAAATGTATGCAATTATCTTAGTATAATTGATAAGTCTATACGTATGTTTCAATCATTTACCCAAATGCACCATCCATATGCAACATCCATTTATATATACACAGATATATATACAACCATGTGCAAATGCAATAGATAACAGGCACGTATATCCAGGTGTGTGTACCTAGTTGGTTGATTATCCTAATAAATATCAATCTAGTGCATGCAATGCATCATTTGCAAACATTGGCATCCAATTGCAATAATTTTCATCCATCAAACATAACATGCCATAATGACATATTTACAACCAAGCTACCATCCATAGGTTTCACTTAAAGATTATTGAAAAGACCCTAACTAAGGAAAGGTAAAAGATCAAAGATAGGATATTTGAAGTGTACCTTCAAATAGAAAAGGATAAGAAGTTCGAATTCTCATCTCCTCACTGTACCTTCACTAGACGAACTTCCTTGTTGCGTAATCTCTTGATGTCGTGTTCCAATATACAGGTGGGTGTACAACGCACAAGTGATTCGTGCTCTACCTCCACTTCCCTTAGCTGATCAGGTTCTACTACTACTACAGAATCATGTAGACACTTCCTCAGATGCGAAACATGAAAAACATCATGAACTCCTGCCAACTTGTCTGGAAGATCAACTCTATGTGCCACTTTTTAATCCGTGCAGTAATAGGGGAGGATCCTAGAAATCTCGGTGCCAACTTACCCACTGAACCAAATCTCATAAGTTTCTTGGAGAAGAAACCTTGACAAAAATCATATCTCCAACCTTAAACTCCAAATCTGAACGTCTTCTATCGACATATGACTTTTATCTACCTTGTGCCGTCTTCAACCTCTTGTGAATCAAATCCACCTTCTAGGAAGTTTCCCTCACCAAATCTGGTCCAAGAAAGATCCTATCGGTGGTATCCCACCAACAGGCCGATGACCTACATGGTCTAACATAGAGGGCCTCGAACGATGCCATCCCAATGCTTGCTTGATAACTATTATTATATGCGAACTCCATCAAAGGTAGGTGGTCTTCCCAAGAGCTTTCGAAGTTAATGATGCATAATTTAAGAAAATCTTCCAAAACCCTATTTACCCTCTCAGTCTGTCCATCTATCTGAGGGTGATATGACGTGCTTAGGTTCAATTTCATTCCCAAGGCTTGCTTATGGCTCCTCTAAAACTGCCGGTCAATAATGGATCTCTATCGCTCATAATGATGGCGGGAACTCCATGAAGCCTAACTATCTCCCTTACATAAAAGTCACCAAAGAAGCTACCATCCTATTATTCTTAATGGGTATAAAATGAGTGCTCCTCATCCGTCTATCCA
This sequence comes from Allium cepa, assembly GCA_030765085.1. Lineage (NCBI taxonomy): Eukaryota > Viridiplantae > Streptophyta > Magnoliopsida > Asparagales > Amaryllidaceae > Allium > Allium cepa. The sequence continues at coordinate 310,211,196 of CM060942.1, read as the reverse complement.
CAATGACCCAATTGCTCGTGGTCGCTCTCCGTAATCTTAGTAATCCATCCATGAAGTCCATAAAGATGCTCACCCATTTCCATAACGGAATATCTAATGGCTGCAATAGTCTCTGGGCTTCTTCTGTTCCGCCTTTACCCTTTTGTAAGTGTTGCAGTTCGATACATACTCCTCCACCCTCTTCTTCATTCCAAGCCAATAGAATAACCTCTTCATATCTTGGTATATTTTATCACCATCGAGGTGCACTGTCATCCTAGAATGATGTGACTCAACCAACACCGCATCTACTAAATCCTCATTACAGGCAACACAAAGTCTGCCATCTCTTCTATGCCATCCTGTAATGTCCATGGTATAGCGCCTATGATGTGGTGATGACTCTCCACTACCAAGCTTATTTACAATGTCCTTTAACTCTTCGTCCTCACTTTGTCTTGCTCCAATCTGCTCCATCAAAGTAGGTTGGACGTCGAGGGCTGCTGACAATTCCAGAGCTAAATCCGATGGAGGTATAAAATGAATGGTAGCAATATACTCCAAATGCTTCCATTCCAAAAACAGAGGACTTAAAACCACTTTGCGTCTATTCAAGACATCTGCCACTACATTACCCTTGCCAGGGGTATAGGAAATCTCAAAGTGATAAGAGACTAAAAACTCCATCCATCTTTACTGTCTCAACTTCAAGTCCGTCTGAGAGAATAGATACTTCAAAGACTTACGATCCGTGAAAATCACAGATCTTTCTCCTAAGAGATAGTTCCTCCAAGGCTTGAGAGCAAAAATTATAGCTGCCAACTCAAGATCATGTGTCGGGTAGTTCATCTCATGCGTTTTTAACTGTCTACTCGCATAGCACACTACCTTACCCTCTTGAATCAGTACCGCCCCTAGTCCTGTACCACAGGCATCCATATAAACTGAGAAAGGCTTGATTCCATCCGGTAATACCAATACGGGTGCGGTAGTAAAAGCTTCCTTCAATTGACCAAAGGCATCCTCATACTTGGCATCCCAAACAAAAGCTGAGTTCTTCTTGGTAAGGCGGGTAAGTGGAGATGATATCCTTGTGAAGTCCTTAATGAACTTCCTATAATAGCCCACAAGACCAAGGAAACTCCTTATGTCCGTAGCATTCTTAGGGGTCTGCCAATCCTGTACAGCTGCCACTTTCGTCGAATCTACCGCAAGTCCACTCTATGAAATGATGTGTCCCAAAAAGCGAACCTCATCCCTCCAAAAGTGGCACTTGGAGAACTTTGCCTTCAATTTATGTGTTCACAGGGCCCTAAACACTTCTTCCAAGTAAACAACTATACTTCTCCTTGCTTCACGAATAAACCTAAATATCATTGATGAACACCACCATAAACTTGTTCAACGGTTCACGAAATCTTTGACTCATCAGGTCCACAAAATATGGGGAGCATTGGTTAGCCCAAATGGCATGACTAACCAATCAAATAACCCACCTATAGTCCTAAACGCGGTCTTCTTGATGCTATCCTCCACTACACGCAACTGATGAAATCCCATGGCCAAATCGAGCTACAAAAATACCTTGGCTCCTACCAGTTGGTTGAAGAGATCGTCTATACGGGGAAGAGGATAACAATTCTTCTTCATCAACTTATTAAGCTCCTTATAATCCACACAAAGTCTAAGAAAGCCATCCACCTTAGTGGCAAAGATGATGGATGCACCCACTCAAAAATACTCCTATGAATGAAGCCCTTCTCCAAAAGCTCTCCAATCTGCTTGCTCAACTCACGACCTTCTTTAGGTGCCATATGCCTTATGGGTAAAGCAACCGGTTTGACATTATCGACAAGATAAATTTTGAACTCGATCTCTCTTCAAGGTAGAAGGCCAGCAACCTCCTTGAACACATCTGGAAAGTCTCTAACAAGGGGTACAAAACTCAAACTACCGAGTGATAAGTCAAGAGAATAAAGGTAGCTCAACATGACTGATCCTTTGGGAACACAAATACCTCCATGGTACATCCACTACAAGTGCCTACTCACTACCCTATTATTGCAATCAAGAACAACACCATACATGGATAACCAATCCATATGAAGAATCAACCTGAACCCAGAAAGCTTAATACAAAGGCACTACGGTCAAACTCAACCCCTAAAATAAACAATTTCAAATCTTGACATAACATGGATAAATAGGCCATTCCTCCTATGGGATTTGATACTACTACCGGGTCGGTCACTAAGCAAGCGTCAAGACCAAGACCCTCTACCAGAGTATAGAATTAAAAGAGTGTGAAGCTCTAAAATCAAAAGGGGTACGAACAGGAAAATTGGATATAGATAACACATGTTCGATGTTCACCTTCTTTCCCTTGTCCACAACCGGACGAGTACTAGAGGAAGGATTGTCTCTAAAGCATAAGCCTAAGTAGGCTGTGAAGGTGTCTTGAATTGTCCTTGGGCTTCGATAGACGGCCTGTTTTCATATGCCCACTTGATCGCAAAGTTAAAACCTTAGTCTCGGTTGCTCTCCTGCTCCTCCACAATCCTTATCATGATAACCTGGTTTCCCATGGATATTGCACTTCCAGTCCTTCCTTAGAACTTTCCTTTCTCCACCTGACCCTCCTCCTCTCCTCTTTCCTTTCCACTACTTCTTCCCATCACTCTTCTGCGCCACATCTCCCTTCTTCTCAATATCAACAAGTAAAGCCATCTCTACCAATCCCTCAAAAGTGGCTCCTATCGGAATGTGGCTCATCGCCAAACTCTACAGTGGCTGACTCAAACCCTTAGCGAACTTGAGTGCCTTCTTATGAGAAGAATTACCAGGTCTAGTTCAAATCTGGCAAACTCATTGAATTGATTAACATATTCCTTACTGTCATATCCCCTTGCTTCAGATGTAACCCCTGTTTTCACCTTGAATTGGTCAAAATACGAAATTTCTCTAGCTGCACTCCCTCTTCAGCCTGTGATAAGAATTTCCTCTCGAACCTAGTACGAAAATCCACCCAAGTCAAATTTTAAACCTCAGCCTCCACAATCTCCCACGAACAAAGAGCCTCTCCCTGCAAGTGCCATGAAGCCAACTGCCTCCGAGCCAAGTCCTCCAATCCCATAAGGCCAAATATCCATTATAACTATGGATCCAAGCTCTCTCCTAAGTATATGACTCGGTGCCAAAAAATGGCTTGACTCCTAAGCTGGTGTTGTCCCTGCATAACTTAGGAAAATCGGGAATGCACGACGACCAGGCTGGAGCCCCTTCTACCGGTGCAGCATCCCTAGCTGGTGGCTCTGCTCCTGTGTAGCCTGCAAATAACGTCTGAACCAAGTAGGCATACTAAGGCATGAAACTTGGGAAATATCTTACTGTTCAGACATTTCTATTTGTGGATATTAAAAAATGGGATTAGGTACTCCACAACTAGTTCAATAGATAGGGAGGAAGAGATATGAGGGATCCATTTCTAAAATTTCTTTTTTTTCAAAATATATACATATACATTAAAAAAATTTATTTGGAATATCCTTAAAAATTATTTGAAAACCTTTATATTTTTAAAATATTTTTAGGATTACCGAAACCTTAGCTCTAATACCAATTATGACACCCCGCACCTCTAGGCACCCCGAAAATCGGACATGACTAGAAGCATGGGTGGTTGGGTGAAATAAAATTCCATAACATTGCACAGAGACTAAGGAAATAGCATAAAATGAGTAAAATATTACAGCGGAAGAAGTTATAAATCAATAGCAAAACAGCTTCATTAAAAACAACATTATCCCAAATTCATTTCTGAAACCAAAAGTACCAAGCAGTCTCCACCCAAACATAAACACAAAGTTCACAATATAGGCCTCCATATATAGAGTAAACTATAGAGAAGAGAAAAAAAGTACATGAAACAATAGTGATAAAAGCTAAAGATGAAAACTGCTCCAATGACCCGCCAAGCTGCAAAGAACTGCAATCTAAACCTACCCTCCTTTGATTTAGGGAAAATATAAATGGGTCAGACTTAAAGTCTGGTGAATGAGAAATAAAATGAAGTAGAAAGAATAAAACAGTTTAATTCCAGGTCTTCCCCTGATGTTGCAGAGGGTGAATAATATAATATATCTTAGATAAAGTTCCTAAGAAGCCAAAGTCCATGGTCACTCTAGAGAAGTCAATCATGCAGTGGTACTAAACGTCAATCGGCTTGTCGAACCTGTTATCCTTACCTATCCATGTGCTATAGCATGAATGTCAGGCTCTTCGCCCATGCACTACGACTAAATGCTTCTTATGTCTAACCAACGCTGACTCAAACAATCTTCGAGCACCCCAAAGTTGCGCTCAGGCTCCGCCAAATTAGACTCCTATCCTCCTGTCTCCTCGGTCACCAACGTGGACTTGCCCCTATCCAAAGTGTTGGTCCTCCAAAAGAACACCCACAGCTGGGTTCGTTGTGCAAAATCCTCCAATGATTTGCCTCCAGAAGCCTACATTGGAGCACACTTGTTGGAGCGAACTTGTCCTGTTCCGTCCGTATTGATCTGCCTGAAGAAGCCTAAAATTGCAGATGCTATTTATTCTACGTACTAGCAACCTATGAAAGGTAACAAACATCTTTGCGAACCTACTTGCCCGCTCCTAGTACGTACAACCAAAACTATATTTTAGTATTAACAGCATGAAACACCTATATAGACCTTTACAAGGTCTTCCTGCTCAATCGCTTCCGGATTAATTAATTTTACCATTACAGTTTACATACTGTTTATTTTCACTAATCTGCTTTAGGCCATTACTACATTCGATCTGGTCATTTTAAAATTTCCCTTTTTCTTACATAAATGGTATATCAATTTCACGTCCGTTCGGCCTGTATAGTTTGTTTGTAATTTTTATGCCATTTTGTTATAAATTTACACTAGCCTTTAGGGTCCATTTAATTTACATTTTTTTCCACCCTAATTTATTTTTCTATTTCATATTAATTCCTACTCACCTGGCACTTGAGCTTGCATAAATTTGAAAAAAAATGCTTTGCTTTAAACTTTCTTCCTTTGATTCTTCTAAATTTCCCAAATTGCTTGAATATATATAGATAATTTAATTTGGTACAGATTTGTTTATTTAGTATAGAAAAGGAGGAAGAATATTACACACTAATTTTACTGTAGAATTATGGCGACGACTGAATAAGAAATTAGGTTTAGGTTAGATGGTTTATCTATAGATTGTTTGAGTGAATATAATCCATTATATTATTTTAGATTAAATCTAGTTCTTTCATACACTTAATGGTCATCCATTCTAGCCCATACACATCATTCAACCAATAAAATTTAGCCATCTCATCCTATAACATTTCTGGAGCGAATGGGAAGCCGCCATATGTTAGAAAAAACATTGAAATACGTAGGAAAATTGCTGAAAATGAACCAGCTAGAAAACATCGCCCCAGACTTTGGGCAACAACAGGACTTGATGCTTGGTCACTAAGGAAGTCGATAAGTGCTTTTATCACTGTACCAAATGCCTTTTTAATTTCTTTTTAATTATATTTCCCGTAAAATATTGGGGTGTTACAAAAAGAGTGCAACAAAATTGGTTTGAGTTTCCATGCATCGGAGAGGGAGAATTAGGTGGATAAACGTGCGGTCATGGAGTGGGTTAGAACTGAAACCACTAGGAGTATATTTGGGGAAGAGGTGTTTAAATTTTTAAGGATAATTAGTTAATTTAAGTTGTAATTAGTTTATTTATTTATAATATAAAAATATAAATCTTATAATTTTAATAACTCTCTTGTACAAGGTCCGGCAGAGACACTGCTAGTCGCGTTACTATCATGTCGCTGTCCTCTATGCGATGGAGTTGAATTAGTTGTATTTGGAACTAGCCAAATCTGGAGCTATAGTCGATAGTCTAACGTTGTTTGAATACAGACCAAACTAAATGCAAAAGTTGCATCTACAATAAAATGGTGAGTTAAACTCACCTTTCTGATTTACCAGTATAATATCATGTAGATTAAATTTATTTATATCCGCTTGAATAGATTGAATTCATTAGATGATTGAATTTAGTATAGGATCGCGATGTAGCATTTTGAAATGCTATTAGATTGGTTGAATTTGTCTAGGATCGCGATATAGCATCTTGAAATGCTATTAGATTGTTTGAGTTTTAAATTTGTATTCAAACTTGTTTTACGTAATGGATCATGTACTTGGTGATAAATTGGTATTGATTCTGATTTTGATTAATATAATTATGTTGTTTAAAATTATAACGTAGTTAATGTAAGTATACTTCTTTGTGTTATCTATTGGCCAAATAGACATCATTTAAATGCAAGGGTTTATCTTTGAATGACATTGGTTAGTAGAATAAATCCCCATTCTTATATTATATTAATTTGGATATTTATTTAAGTGCCAGTTGATCATTAATTGTGGATTGGTTTACATATATGTTTGATTATGTAAATACCAACAATTTGATTTGAGAAGTTAAATGGAAGGTACTGTAGCTTGTTAAGAACCACTATGATTCCAAGCCTTTTTTAGATTCAGAAACTGTGGATTTGGTTAACTTCTAATTTTATAAATTGGAAGAAAAATGTTTTAATTGTTTCTATATATACAAAGAGATTTATTAATAATTAATTAAAAATGTTTGTAAAAACTATTTTTGTAAGTTAATTACTTTTTATATATCATGTTTTAAAATAAATTATTTTATTAATGTTTTTGAAGTAGATAACTGTTATGTTATTAATATTTAAAATTAGATGACTATTTCATTAAAAATATTATTGACGGTAATTACTTATATTTCAAGGTTGTTTGAAGTTATTTTATTTTATTTACCTATTGGAGATATTTAAAGGTTTAAGAGTTTATTTATTTTATTATTAAAATGTTTTTAGTTATATTTCTTTATATTATTTAAAAATGATTAAAGCTAAGTTTGTGATGTTTTAATATATTTATTATAAAATAAATTGTTATAAAAGGATTTCTATTATAAAAAGGATTTATGTAAAGGAATTTATAAACTTGGGAAGAGGATTGGAATTGGAAAAATAGTTGGATTTTGAAAGATTGTGAAAACGAGGCTTTTAAATGGTTAGAGATTAAAAAAGGGAAATTTTATAGATGGATTTGGAGATTATAAAAGAGTACTTTTATTAATAAGAATTGAGAATTTATAAGGAATTCTATAAGTAGACTATGAAAATTTATTAAGAGGATATTTCAAAATAAAACAAAAGAGAGTTAAAGAAAATGAGGGTGTTTTGGAATATTTATATCTTTATTTAAAGGATATTTATGTTTAATCATTTTAAACGATCTTGAAATAAGTAAATCATTCTAAGTGATTGGTTAAGATATTTATACCATTTTGTAAGTATATAGGAAAGATTCTTCAAATTTCGAAAAGAATGATTTGAAAATATACTTATACCATTAAGATAAGTACATGGTTATACTTTCTAAGTACCGAAAATATTTTGTTTTGTGAATATACTTATTTTTTTGAGATAAATATATATGGAAGTGATTTCCAAGTTTTTGAAAATGATTTTAAATTTATGAATGTGAGGTTTTTGGGTTCCATGGGAAATGAAATCTATGATTTGAATGTTTGTTTATTCGATGGTTAAATAATCGACTATTGAATTTGGACCCAAAAGTAACTTTCAAAATATCTAGGAGAAACACGTGAGTTATATGGCATAGTCATCTCCGATGATGCTATATTGTGCGTATAAATCTGATTTCGTTCTTCTAGGACAAATGATAAGGAGATCCATCCAAAAATGATTGGGAGGTGAACTCCGTCCTTATCTTGTCTGTTTATTTCCTAAAGAACTGGGCTGAGTTTACCGAAAACTGTTGAATGTTGTTACGAAGAGACTGCGACTAGATATGTTATCTGAAAACCACTTCAATCCAAATTAAGCGTGGCGAAGTGAAGACAACTTGAGGATGATGAGAATTTAGAGATGGGGCTCTCAAGTGTTTTGTTCAATCCCAGAACGAACTTGTATAGATGAATGCTAGCATTGCATTGTTGTCTGGAGGGCAGTGTTAGCATTCCAAGTAGGAAGTGCTATATAAAAGGTAATCATAGCCTCAAGCCTCATCACCTAGGAATGACTAAAACATGGGAGATGCTTTAAGGCTATGTGGTTCGCTACCCTTGGGGTATGGTTATCATCAAATCTAGATCGATATTTATAGATCATGTATGCTTAGGGCCCATTTAGGTTGTTGATCTCAACCAAGGTGATGAATATTTAGTTCTACCCAGTAAGGGGTAGGGCTGGTCTTGAATCATAGGGAGTCCATGTGAGCTCTCGGTGTATTTTATCTAGAGAAACACCATGACGGAGGGTACCCCAATAGCCTAGGCATTGTATGGAAACCAATATCCAATATGAGCCATTACGATTTTGATTGTGTCCAAATATGTTGGAATGTGAGATGTAAGCATTTCAGCTATTTCATATATTTACTTTGAGCCCTTAGACATTATTACAATATCATTGGATTTCATATGAAATGTTTTGGTTATCATAAGGTAAAAACCCGTCCGTGTTTATATGCAGCGTGGTCTTATGAGATAACTTTGTTTTCAAAGGTTTTTCATAACTTTAAAATCCACTTGATGTGTTTTTCTCACACTAGTTTTCTAGGCTGACTCAGGTGTTATTTTATTACAATGCTTGGGTCAGACTGAGCATATTAACAGATTACTTTGGATGCATTGGAGCTCAAAAGATGAGTTGGAGGTCTTCAAATTGTATTCTCGTATATGTTTATTTTCTGATGCTTTGTTATTGAAATTATCTGCAATTGTGAGGATAGTTGTTATAACTGTCCAGACTGATAATTGTAATTATTGTTGTACTTTGATGGATGCATGTATATAACAGTTCTCTTTTGTAAAAATCATTGGTAATATATGTTACGTTGTTCTGCTACAATTGTGATATTCTATGTTGTTTTTAGTTTATTTTCTCTTCCTTTTACTTCCTTTTTCCCCATAACTATCCGTCTTTCTGTTTGATTTGGGTTGGACATGTGTGGTTTATTGTCAGCTTGAATGTTATGAAAAAGCGGGTTGTTACGCATGGTATCAGAGCTTAGGTTGATTGAACACCTAGTCCTCGGTGGGTTTAACTCATTTAAGATAGGGTAAGTAAGACCCTAGGATGAGTTTGAGTGTGTGTGTATATATCTGAGCGCGTATTTGTTATTGATATAAATATGTTTTATATTGTGTTGATTTATTGGTTGAGTGGTTATGAACACTGGTCGATGCAAAAGGAACAACTGTATCGATATAGGTTTCTAAACACTTGAACAAGGCAAATTGGCAAAGTATTATTTTGAATTTGGGTAAATGAAATAATTTTACGTAGATTATATTTTATGTATAAAAAGAATAGTTTTTGAAACATTAATATAGTTATACATGTGTGTTTGGTTGTTAGAGAATGATAATATTCAATTATTATCATTTATTATTTATTGTTTGTGCTCAAGCGTTTATTAGCCTTTATTATTTGTTAAGTTAAATACGAACACTTTGTGAATTCGATTTAACAGTTGACCATAAGGTGTTTGATGATAATACCGAGTTTAATTTTAAATTATAATAAAAGTTATCCATTATAATCTATACGAAGACAACAATGGTGAAATGATCGTAGATAAGAAGCGAAATTATATAAGTTGGATTATTGTAATGAAATAAATTAATAAAGTGAACATAAGTGGTGAAGTTAAAATGAACATTCGTGGTTGTATAAAAAGTTTATAATAATCTTAATTAAATAATTTTTTTGGAGTGGTTCATAAATAATATTAGTATTGAAAAATACTAAGTGTTAATGGAAAGGGATCTAACTTAGTAAAGTTAAAATGAAATAATTTTATGAAATGATCCGTAAATAGATTAAATATGGAATGAAATGTTGTTGAACATAATGTTAATGATTAGATGTGAACCAATGAATGTAAATGGATCGAGCGTAAATAAAGTGAATGTAAATGATTGATGGTAAATCAATTGAATGAGAATAAACTTAAGTCAAATAAATTTCATGAAATTTTAAGTAAATAAATTATATAACTTATAGATTTTGAGGAATACTAAGCTAAAAACAAATTTCTAAATTGTTAGATATGTTAAGGAATGAAAATCATAAATAGAGATTTGTAACTAAATTTGAATTAAGTAAAGTTCAATAAATAGAGTTAATGAAATTGAATTTAATTTGAAGTAGGATTTAACTAAGTCGAGTTGAATAAAATGGATTTTAAAAGGGAAGTTGATCCAAAAACGATTAAATGAAGTTGAATTGGATCGAAATGATTTAGTAAAGTGAATTAATTCCACTTAGGTTACAAAATGAAATGCAATTTGAGTGGTAAAAAAATTCAATGTGAACTTATGTAATTATTTTATGGAAATGGTCTATAAACGAGTCCTGTGCAAATAAATTGTTATTAACCTTGAACTGAAAATTAAGAGGAATGTAAGTAAAGTAACTAAGAATAAAATGAATGTTAAATAATTGGAAGCAAATCAATAGGAAGTTAATGAATTGAAGGGTAGCAATTGAATGTAAGTCAATTGATTTAATTGGAATGCAAAATTAATTGAATGTAAATAGATTGAACATAAGTAAAATTGAGTGTAAATGAGTTGGATGTAAATGAAAGTGTAAACTAAAAGTTGGCAGTGAAAATGAAAATCGAAATAGTTATAAATTAATTGAATGGATATTATTTGTTGGATGATTTCTTTTATTACATATTTTCCATTTGCATATAGTTAATGTAGTAGTTATGTTATATATTGATATTACTTTCTATATACATGTTCTTATTGGCTTTTGAGTGTTTAGTAGGTGTGGATGACATATGCTTCACATTTGGAGCTCGCTTCGTGCTATATTGATAGTATATGCTTGCTAATGCTAAAATAGGGTACATATCTCGGATTACATACCGTACTTTTATATTTTTCCCTACGGGACGACTCATCCTCAAAGATGAAATGTATACTTGTGATTATATATACATTGTAAAATTTTCTGATCGAGCCATGAAATGGAAACGCTAGTGAAATTCTTCATAAATTTAAGGAGTTAGAATCTTTTTTTTAGAATATTGAAAAAAAAATTGACAACTAAAATTTGGATTTTTTTTTTGTAACTTGGAACGGTATTAGTTGGCTTTAAAAATTTAATTATGAATTTAAAGATTTGGAAAATGTGACAACAAAGTTTCCACTAATTGATTTTGAAAAAATTAAAGGTTTAAAAGAATTGGGGTTTTAGGCACAGGGAAAAAGTTGCAAAAAAATTTAGTCTTAGGGACAACAAGTTTGTTTTTTAATTTGAAGGACACTTTGTAGTGTAAATCACAGAATGATAGATGTAACTATCATTTTCTGTTTACACTATAAAGTGTCCTTTAGACTAAAAAACAAACTTACCGTCCCTGAGACTAATTTCTTTTATAACTTTTTCCTTGTGCCTATTTTCCTGAAAAGAATTTGTAATACATTTTAATTAATTGATTTTGAAAAATTAATGAGTTAGGAGGCATTTTCCTTACTTTGACAATTTTGCGGACGAAATTGTTTCAAGAGTGTGACGACCCGAAATTTTTAAGCAATTTAAAATCGGAATATTTAATTGCTTTTAAATATTCAATATAATAATTTTAACTGGAATTACAAATATCGTTATTTGTTTGATAATTAAATAATAGAATTTAAGTATTAGGAGTTGAGTAAATTGTTGAATCTAGAATTTTAAGCCGGTTAAAAATAATTTGAAGGCTCGAAAAATTTATATTGATGATACTGAGAATAATAGAAATTTTAAAATTTGAATTTAACACCGATTTATTCAGTTTTAAGAGTATATCGTTTTAAATTGAATTTAAAAATAGCTTTCCGAGACGCAGTCTCGGAATTCGACGAAACAAGTTCCATTGGGTCCGTAATATTGAATTATTACCGGATTTCAAATTGCGTATCGATCGGAGTTAGTGTGTGCGTAAGATATATAAACACGTTGAAAATTTAATTGGTAATAATTTGATGAAATTTAATTTCGTTAATCAAGCTTCTGGTATACGCCATCTTTCTGCCGTTTAATCACATACTTTTCCGATTCCTAGCCGTTCAACCAACTACCAAAATGCTAGAACTAAAAAGAAAAAAATAATATATATATTAATAAATAAATAAAAGAAGCTTCATGGAGAAGCTTTAAGTCGCGTTGAAAAAAAAAGGGAGCAACTCAATAGGACCGAACCTTGTAATCAAAGCCTCGCCTTTTTTCTCTTCTCTCGCGTTCGAGCAACAATAATATTAAAAAAAAAACATTCAATAATGGCCGAAGCCAATTCTAAAAAAAAAAAAAAAAACGAAAGGGTCTCTTTCCCCTTGAAGTCGCGGCGTACAAGGAGCAACTCGAGCTCGAGTTCGGTTCACGACGCCTAGAAATTGCTTGTCGTGATGGGGGCTCACGTGGGAAAGGGGGGTGACAATCTCAGTTTTGGAATCGCCTCTGAATCGAGCCACGTTCTTTCGAACTCGCGAATTCGTTCGAATCGAATTATGAAGAGAGGTCGCCGCAATATCTTCGACGACAGCTAGATCGGCTCAAATCGCCTGGGAGGCATGCCACGTACTTCGTTCAGGCTTGAGTGGAATTTGGGTCACGAAGTGGTACCACGGTGATGAGGGTGAGCCTAACAACTCGGCGGCGTCGTTAGATCGAGCTGCGCTTAGGATTTATGGATCGTGTTTCCTGTTCAAGCTAGGATTGGGAAGCGAGGTATTCGAATTTTATTTCTTTCGATTAATTCTGATTTAATGCTCGTATAAATGGAAGATTAATATATATGGTTTAAACGGAAAACAAAATTTAAAGTGACATTCTACTCATATAAATGTAACAGTAGGATATTATGTAGTTGTTTTTATTTCTTCATGTTTTAATTTAAATTTAATAACTTATGTATATGAATGTTACAGAAAACAAAAGAAGAAGAAATAATTAGATATTTTATAATGAGAAATATATAACAAAGCTGTTTTTAATTTGATATATAGGTTGAGGGGGAAATTTTATGTATTTAAAGTTTAATGTGTATATAAATGAGATTTTGAAGAAAATAGGGATTTTTAATGTTGTGGGGTTATATAAAAATTCGATTTTTTAAATTTATATAGATTATTTTGAGAATATGGTTTAAGAAAAGCAAATATACATGCTTTAAAAACTTACCATTTAATTTTAAAATAATGTAAGGTGATTTAAATCATTAGCTAAATCTAAATTATTAGCTAAAAACAAAATTTAGGTTTAGATTAAATTAGTAAATGGCAATTGATTGTTCGATTAGTTTGAATATTAATAAAATCACATAATATTTATTCAAGGTCAAAATAAAGAAGAAAACAAGCCGGGTTAGGGTGGATTGCAAATCAGAAATCAAAGGTGAGTTAATCTCACTCAGTTTAAATCTAAATTTAAATGATTAAATTTAAATTGTTTGAATGGTTGAAATTGATGAATATGCTGTAGTATGTTATATTCTGAAATTGGTATATTATTGTGCTAACACCTTTGGATGCAGGGAAAACAGGTTGGAGGGATCCAACTGGACCCCTCACATATATTTAAATTATTCAATATTCTCTGTTGTGATTATTTGATATCCTATGATGAGTTATCTTGGAATATTGAATGCTGTGGTTTGATTGGATATTCGGTTACAATGAATTCCCAAAATATATGAATTGGATTATCGGAAAGAAATTAAACGGAAGTAAATTTGTAAGCGAAATAATTATAGAAAGTTTGAATAAATTTAAGAATGAATTGGAGAAGAAATAATGTGACTTTAAATTTCTAATAAATAAATTGTGAAGTATAGAAAGGAAATTTGAATAAACAGGAAGTATTGAATTACAATCTTCAACGACATTAATTAAAGAACAAAACATTTATTTAAAATGTAAGATTTAAATTTTTTTTGGAAAAAAAAATTTATAATAATAAAGAAGAAGTTGGGAAAAGCTGAAATTTGTATATTTCAGTTAAAAGATTTAAAATCAAATGGAAAAGAATAACAATAATAATTAAGTGCATAATTAAATGAAATTTGAAATGAATTGAGTAATTTAAGAAACTTATTTCAAATAGAATAAATTGAAAATCAATCTGGAAAATTGATTAAATGTTTGAAGCTGGAATTCTTCCTGGATCACTAAGTACACTTTCAAATAAATTTTAAATATAAGTTAATAGTTTTAAAATTGTTTTTAAAAGGTATGTTTTGGAAAATTTATTATTTCTAATATTTAAATTTCAAGGTAAATATTTCCTCAAATCTATTATAGTAGTAATTATTTAAAAAGTGACTTAGTATTTTGTTTCAAAAGGTGGAAATCTAGTTTTATATTTTATTAAGTAACTTTATTTTCAAATATTCATATAAGATGTATTTTTAACAAATTATTAAAGTAGTTTAATTTAAATGTTTTAAAAGTATATATATTTCTAAGTAAAGTGTTTTAAATTATTTTTAAATCTAGTTTTGTACTTGGTGATTTCAGAGGAGATAGAAAATATTTAGGAAAGTTGATTCTGAAAAGAATGAGGGATTTGAAACTGTTTTCAAAGGATTGGAAATAGAAATATATCTTGTGAAGATATTTTTGGAGATTAATAAATAATTTGGGAAATTATTTATTGGTTGATGGTTGTTTGTGAATATTAATTGATAGTTAAATCACCGACTATCAATATTGGACAAATGCGTCGATCGTTTCGAAGAGACCGGGATCGAGATTTATTTCTCGAAAACCACTTCGATCCGATTTGTACGTTTCATGCGAAAACGTGTTCGGAGTCGAAGATGGAGCAGTGAAGTGCAAGGGCTAGTCGCTACTAATCCTGAGGATATTTTCAAAATGGATGTAGTAGGAATAGTGCCTTCGGTTCCGTTCGAATCCGGGACGGACTTGTATGGACGAATGCTTGCGAAACATCGTCAGGTGGACGATGGGCATTCTAAGTGAAAATGTTCTAAAGGTAACGCTTAGCCTCAAGCCTCATCAGCCGGGAATGACTGAAAATCAGGGGATATGCAGCAAGGTTAGGCGGGTCATGCCCAAGCAGGACAAGATATTTCCCCTGTCTAGATGTCCCTTTATTATTTCGGCTTAGTGGGTGGTTGGTCGCGCCAACCACGGGGTTTATCTTGTTCGGGACTGTTCAGTAAGGAATGGTTCCGGCCTTGTGTTGCAGGGGATGAAGGGAGTAATCCTCAGTACGGTGATCTAGGCCCCGTACTGTGACAGGTGGTACCCCAGTGCCTAGTCATTGTTGGAAATCCATTCTCCCTACGAGCCTTGTACGAGTTTTGTTTGTATTACCCACTTTTGTGGCTAGTAGCCGGAATTTAATAGATGTAACAATTTCGGCTATTTTATAAGTATTTGTATATAGACCCTATTATAATATCAGAGGATTTCTATAAAAATTGTTTTAGCTATCGTAAGGTAAAAACCCGACATGTTTATTTGTGGCGTGGTCTTACGAGATGCTTTTGTTTTCAAAGGATTTTTGAAACTTTAATAATCAATTGGGTGTGATTTTCTCACGCTGGTATTCCAGACTGACTCGGGTGTTATTTAACTGTAATGCTCGGGTCAGACCGAGTATTATAGGATACAGGATATGATGCTGTGGAGCTCAGGAGACGAGCTGGATGACGATACGTATTCTTGTACTTGTATATATATATTTCCGCTGTGTTGAGTTGTTGTGTACCCATTGTATGTTATTGATGTGAGCTGTGGCTGATGTACTTTGATGATGTAATATATGTAAACTGATATATTTGATTTTGAGTAAAGATTATTTATTCTCTATTATATTTTATTCCGCTACGATGGTTAGATTCTGATGTTGATTTTGTTTTCTCCTTTTCTACCTCTTTTTCTTAAACCCAAATGGTTCGTATTTCTGTGCAACTTGAGTTGATTATTGTAGAATAGTGTTGACTTAAGGGGTACGGATTTGCGGGCTGTTACAGTTGGTATCAGAGCTTAGGTTGGTGATAACCTTGGCTCTGGTGGGAATTACTCATTTAAATTAGAGTCTATAGTACTAAAATGAGTTTGAGCGTATTAATATATATGAGTGCATATTTGTTAGTGAATATAAATTTTTTTAATATTGCGTTGATTGATTTATTGAGTGGCATATGAACCTTCGTCGACACAGTCTGCGCAACTGTATCGAAGGGGTTTGTAAACATTTGAATAGAGCAATCGACATGGTATTGTTTTAAATGTGGGTAAATGAAATAATTTTACCCAAAAACATATTTTTGATATAAACAATAGTTTTGAAAAACTATTTAGCTAATATATGGTTGCTTGGATGTTAGAAATGGTAATATTAGAGTATTATCATTGTTAAGTGAAAATTTAACTAGAAATTGAAAATAACCAAAGTTTAAGGAAATAAATTCATGATAAAATGAAATTTGTAAATATGAATTATAAATGTAAAATTATAAATTGAAATATAATCAAACGAGAATTTGTATGAACATAAGCTATGCAAATGAATTATAGAAAAAAAAAATTGATTTAAGCAGGATTTGGGAATTTAAATCCCGAAAATTTGGAAGTGTTTTGAAGATAAATGATAGCATTGTTTTGGAGATATTTCTGAAAGGGAATTGTTATAAATGGATTTTTGGAAGTAATATAGCATTGAAATCACTTGGATTATTGGAAAATAATTCTGATGATGACGGTCGCATCATCAGTATTCATTTTCGAATTTCTAAGTGAAGAATTGCTACCAAATTGATTTGTTTAGGAAAGCAGATGTTTTTGAAAATTTCAAAGGAAATTTGTTGGAAATAAAAGCCAGGATTGGATTAAAATTTTTGAGAAATGTGGTTTGAGATATTGGAGATTTCAAAATGATTTGAAGCCAAAGCCGGGAGTTTAAAAATCCTGATGAGATAAATTGTAAGCTTATAAAATTGAGTTGAGTTTTAAATCAGGAAAGAAATATAGGCTTTGAATGTTGGAATTAAAATTTAAAGAGAAAAGTTGAAAATGAAATTAACTTGGATTTGAAAATAAAAATTTGACTGGATTGAAATTAATTGAATAAGCTGAAAGAATATCTAGTTGTATTCGAATTGAGTTAAATAAATCCGAGTTAAAGTAAAATTGAGTTGGGATGAGAATTCAATTGAATTAATTAATGAAATTAAATTCTTACCTGAATAAATGGGAAGTAAATTGGATAAGAAATGAGAATTGAAATAAATAAACCAGAATAACTTATAAAAGAATTAAAGATCCATGGAAATAAAATATGCTTGGGCTATAAATAAATAGAAGGCTTGAGTTAAAAATAAAAGATGAATATATTCCAGCTTATGATGAATGGAATTGTACAAAATAATAAGTTGTGACTTATTAAATTGAAAGTGGAATACAATGCCCAAAATCAATATTTTGATAAATTGAAAAATGAAATGAGGATCCAAACTTGAAGTATAAAATAAATATTGAATTTAAGAAAATTAAATGGAGTGATATTTTGAATAAAATTTCAAGTGTTGGATTATGAATAAGGGGAGAACTAATTGGATAATAAATTAGTTAATGGAATTGAATTATAAGTTTATGATGAAGTTGGAAATAAACTCAAGTTATAAATTAAAATTGATTCAAATTGTTGATGAAGTGAAAATAATTGAGAATGAGGTTGAATTGTGAGTTAGTAAATTGGATGGTAAATTAAAAGTGAATAATAGAATCAGAACTTGAGTTATTAATTAAAATTAGACTTGAAGTGTAAACAAAGTAAATATAATTAGGGAGGTATAGAATAAAAATGAAATGGATTAAAATAGTGATGGAATGAATTACAAATAAAATCCATATAAGTGAAAGTAAATTGGAAACGACCTTGTAATAAGTTGAATGAGTGAATCTGGAAAGTTCAATTTTATAATAACCAATCAAATGAGATTGCAGATTTTTTTAAAAAAAAAATGAGATTTACTTGAGAGAGGGTTTACTTGAAAATGAAAATGAGCTTAAGTATAAAATTTGAATAAATTGAAGTAAATTGACTTAAGCTAAATAGATGAGGAGTTGAATGGAAATCAAATTGAGCAAAGTTTAATGATATTGGATTGGTTTTAAATCAAGTAAAAATAAGTTTTAATTGTAATAAAATTCGGTGAGTTGCCGATAATTTTCAAAGGAATGAAATTCTTAAATAAGAAATTGTAAACCGTTTAACTTGGAGTCAATGAGAAAAATAGAATGGTTTTAAATGAAATGCAAATGAATAGATCATGAATATAATTGAAATGGTTATTGAATGAAATAACCTGGATTGTTTTCGAGCTAAATAAAATAGTTTGGAATAAACAATTACGGAATGGTTTTAAATATAAATGAATGGATGTGAATGAATTAAAATAAGAAGGAAAATTTAATTGGTAATAGAGATGTACCTAAATTGTTAATGGTTTTGAATGAACTAATTTTGGTTACTAAAATTGAAATGTAATGAAACTGAGAATATATGGATTGTGAATAAATCCGAAATGGAATAGAATTAAGTATAAATTGAGTTGGAGTCCATTTAAATTGGTTATAAAACATAAATACTTGTTTATTCACATAGATCTTGTCAAATTGCAAAGAATAAATTATCATTGGATGTAAATGGAAGTAATTAAAATCCTATGAGTTGATAGAAGTAAAATAAATTGATTTTGAAAGCAATTGAATTAAATATGAGTTCAATCCGCTTAAGAATAAATTAAAAGTAAGTAAATGAGTTCTAAACCATTCAAATTGATGGAGTTGTATACGAATGAATCGAAAACCATCCGAATTGAGTGAAAATGGTTAAAAATAAATTGGAATAGTTGAATTTACATGGAAACTATATAAATTGCTTACAGGAAAATGTTTGGTATGAGTTTCTTTTAGAATTCATATGTTTTAACTATTACAAATAAGTGATATGCTGTTAAACTTCATATATTTGGCACTTACATGATTAAGTTGAGTAAGTACAGGTACCTGGAAGCCGTATGGCTGGATTTGGGTTGCATTGACTGCTAAATAAATAAGTTGCTTGCTTAAAAATGCTAAATAAGGTACGCTTACGCAATAGAAATAGGAAATATGAACTGTTTTTGGTTTTTCCGACCGTGTGGGCCGATGTATATATATTTATCTCTTTTGTCAAATTGCAAAAGCTCCTCCGTACAAAGGGGACTCTGCCAAAATTTTTCAGAAATTTTGGGAGTTAGAAAATTTTTGAAGATTTTTGGAAAATTTAGTTAACAGCAAAACAATTTCAAACTAGAAATTGAAATTAATTAGTAAATGAAACTAACTAAAGTAATGACATGAATTAGTAATAAATGAAAAATAAAATTCAAATGTTTCAAGTTAGAGATAAATTGAATTCATATGAAAATGAAAGAATTAATTTGAATAGAAATGATATAAACTGAAGTGGTAAGGTGATAATGAATATAAAAGCATATTGAATACTTTTACTAAACTTAAGAAAGGAATAGTGAATTCTTAATTGGAAATTGATATTATAAATATATTCCAAGTTAATATTTGGATAAATAGATATTGATATTGGTAAGGAAGTCAATAAAATGTTTTGAAATGTTGTGATTGGATATTACTGCTTAGTTGGATATGCAGGTAATATAAAGTGAAAAGAGAATTGATTTTGATTTCAGAAGATAAATTGAAATTGCCCGACAAAAGGTATGTATTTAAATTTGGTATGAAAATTGATTGAGATTTGGATTTGGATTGAGCCACTTGGCTT
The DNA here is from genome assembly GCA_030765085.1 of Allium cepa. NCBI lineage: Eukaryota > Viridiplantae > Streptophyta > Magnoliopsida > Asparagales > Amaryllidaceae > Allium > Allium cepa. Next base: position 310,191,248 of record CM060942.1, on the reverse strand, counting down.
TTTGTTTTCTTTTTGGATTTGGGAGGCTGTAGAGCCCTTTTATAGTTGTACCGAGCTAGCCGCGCAAAGGAGACGCTGGCGAAATTTTTCAGGAATTTAGGGAGTTAGAAAATTTTTGAGAAAATTTTGATAATTCAAAATTGGTTTTAAGATTTAAACTGGAATGGTTGAACAAATAGGATCGTTTGCAAACTAGGAAAGGTTTGGAAAGTTAATAAGAATGATAATGGGTCTTTTATAAAAAGATAGTTGGATAGATGTTGAACTGTTTGATTTTAGGGAAATAGTAAACGGGTATTGGATCATTCTTCCTAATTAGTAATTTCGGGGACGAAATTCTTTTAAGGAGGAAGGAATGTGACGACCTGAAATTTTTAAGCAATTTAAAATCGGAATATTTAATTGCTTTTAAATATTCAATATAATAATTTTAACTGGAATTACAAATATCGTTATTTGTTTGATAATTAAATAATAGAATTTAAGTATTAGGAGTTGAGTAAATTGTTGAATCTAGAATTTTAAGCCGGTTAAAAATAATTTGAAGGCTCGAAAAATTTATATTGATGATACTGAGAATAATAGAAATTTTAAAATTTGAATTTAACACCGATTTATTCAGTTTTAAGAGTATATCGTTTTTAATTGAATTTAAAAATAGCTTTCCGAGGCGCAGTCTCGGAATTCGACGAAACAAGTTCCATTGGGTCCGTAATATTGAATTATTACCGGATTTCAAATTGCGTATCGATCGGAGTTAGTGTGTGCGTAAGATATATAAACACGTTGAAAATTTAATTGGTAATAATTTGATGAAATTTAATTTCGTTAATCAAGCTTCTGGTATACGCCATCTTCCTGCCATTTAATCACATACTTTTCCGATTCCTAGCCATTCAACCAACTACCAAAATGCTAGAACTAAAAAGAAAAAAAATATATATTAATAAATAAATAAAAGAAGCTTCATGGAGAAGCTTTAAGTCACGTTGAAAAAAAAGGGGAGCAACTCAATAGGATCGAACCTTGTAATCAAAGCCTCGCCTTTTTTCTCTTCTCTCGCGTTCGAGCAACAACAGTTTTTTTTTTTAAAAAAAACATTCAATAATGGCCGAAGCCAATTCTAAAAAAAACAAAAAAAAACGAAAGGGTCTCTTTCCCCTTAAAGTCGCGGCGTACGAGGAGTTACTCGAGTTCAGTTCACGAGGCCTAGAAATTGCTTGTCGTGATGGGGGCTCACGTGGGAAAGGAGGGTGACGATCTCAGTTTTGGAATCGCCTCTGAATCAAGCCACGTTCTTTCGAACTCGCGAATTCGTTCGAATCGAATTATGAAGAGAGGTCGCCGCAATATCTTCGACGACAGCTAGATCGGCTCAAATCGCCTAGGAGGCATGCCACGTACTTCGTTCAGGCTTGAGTGGAATTTGGGTCACGAAGTGGTACCACGGTGATGAGGGTGAGCCTGACAACTCGGCGGCGTCGTTAGATCGAGCTGCGCTTAGGATTTATGGATCGTGTTTCCTGTTCAAGCTAGGATTGGGAAGCGAGGTATTCTATTTCTTTCGATTAATTCTGATTTAATGCTCGTATAAATGGAAGATTAATATATATGGTTTAAACGGAAAATAAAATTTAAAGTGACATTCTACTCATATAAATGTAAAAGTAGGATATTATGTAGTTGTTTTTATTTCTTCATGTTTTAATTTAAATTTAATAACTTATGTATATGAATGTTACAGAAAGCAAAAGAAGAAGAAATAATAGGATATTTTATAATGAGAAATATATAACAAAGCTGTTTTTAATTTGATATATAGGTTAAGGGGGAAATTTTATGTATTTAAAGTTTAATGTGTATATAAATGAGATTTTGAAGAAAATAGGGATTTTTAATGTTGTGGGGTTATATAAAAATTCGATTTTTTAAATCTATATAGATTATTTTGAGAATATATGTGGTTTAAGAAAAGCAAATATACATGCTTTAAAAACTTACCATTTAATTTTAAAATAATGTAAGGTGATTTAAATCATTAGCTAAATCTAAATTATTAGCTAAAAACAAAATTTAGGTTTAGATTAAATTAGTAAATGGCAATTGATTGTTCGATTAGTTTGAATATTAATAAAATCACATAATATTTATTCAAGGTCAAAATAATGAAGAAAATAAGCCGGGTTAGGGTGGATTGCAAATCAGAAATTAAAGGTGAGTTAATCTCACTCAGTTTAAATCTAAATTTAAATGATTAAATTTAAATTGTTTGAATGGTTGAAATTGATGAATATGCTGTAGTATGTTATATTCTGAAATTGGTATATTATTGTGCTAACACCTTTGGATGCAGGGAAAACAGGTTGGAGGGATCCAACTGGACCCCTCACATATATTTAAATTATTCAATATTCTCTGTTGTGATTATTTGATATCCTATGATGAGTTATCTTGGAATATTGAATGCTGTGGTTTGATTGGGTATTCGGTTACAATGAATTCCCAAAATATATGAATTGGATTGTCGGAAAGAAATTAAACGGAAGTAAATTTGTAAGCGAAATAATTATAGAAAGTTTGAATAAATTTAAGAATGAATTGGAGAAGAAATAATGTGACTTTAAATTTCTAATAAATAAATTGTGAAGTATAGAAAGGAAATTTGAATAAGCAGGAAGTATTGAATTGCAATCTTCAACGATATTAATTAAAGAACAAAACATTTATTTAAAATGTAAGATTTAATTTTTTTGGAAAAAAAAATTTATAATAATAAAGAAGAAGTTGGGAAAAGCTGAAATTTGTATATTTCAGTTAAAAGATTTAAAATCAAATGGAAAAGAATAACAATAATAATTAAGTGCATAATTAAATGAAATTTGAAATGAATTGAGTAATTTAAGAAACTTATTTCAAATAGAATAAATTGAAAATCAATCTGGAAAATTGATTAAATGTTTGAAGCTGGAATTCTTCCTGGATCACTAAGTACGCTTTCAAATAAATTTTCAATATAAGTTAATAGTTTTAAAATTGTTTTTAAAAGGTATGTTTTGAAAAATTTATTATTTCTAATATTTAAATTTCAAGGTAAATATTTCCTCAAATCTATTATAGTAGTAATTATTTAAAAAGTGACTTAGTATTTTGTTTCAAAAGGTGGAAATCTAGTTTTATATTTTATTAAGTAACTTTATTTTCAAATATTCATATAAGATGTATTTTTAACAAATTATTAAAGTAGTTTAATTTAAATGTTTTAAAAGTATATATATTTCTAAGTAAAGTGTTTTAAATTATTTTTAAATCTAGTTTTGTACTTGGTGATTTCAGAGGAGATAGAAAATATTTGGGAAAGTTGATTCTGAAAAGAATGAGGGATTTGAAACTGTTTTCAAAGGATTGGAAATAGAAATATATCTTGTGAAGATATTTTTGGAGATTAATAAATAATTAGGAAATTATTTATTGGTTGATGGTTGTTTGTGAATATTAATTGATAGTTAAATCACCGACTATCAATATTGGACAAATGCGTTGATCGTTTCGAAGAGACCGGGATCGAGATTTATTTCTCGAAAACCACTTCGATCCGATTTGTACGTTTCGTGCGAAAAACGTGTTCGAAGTCGAAGATGGAGCAGTGAAGTGCAAGGGCTAGTCGCTACTAATCCTGAGGATATTTCCAAAATGGATGTAGTAGGAATAGTGCCTTCGGTTCCGTTCGAACCCGGGACGGACTTGTATGGACGAATGCTTGCGAAACATCGTCAGGTGGACGATGGGCATTCTAAGTGAAAATGTTCTAAAGGTAACGCTTAGCCTCAAGCCTCATCAGCCGGGAATCACTGAAAATCAGGGGATATGCAGCAAGGTTAGGTGGGTCATGCCCAAGCAGGACAAGATATTTCCCCTGTTTAGATGTCCCTTTATTATTTCGGCTTAGTGGGTGGTTAGTCGTGCCAACCACGGGGTTTATCTTGTTCGGGACTGTTCAGTAAGGAATGGTTCTGGCCTTGTGTTGCAGGGGATGAAGGGAGTAATCCTCGGTACGGTGATCTAGGCCCCGTACTGTGACAGGTGGTACCCCAGTGCCTAGTCATTGTTGGAAATCCATTCTCCCTACGAGCCTTGTACGAGTTTTGTTTGTATTACCCACTTTTGTGGCTAGTAGCTGGAATTTAATAGATGTAACAATTTCGGCTATTTTATAAGTATTTGTATATAGACCCTATTATAATATCAGAGGATTTCTATAAAAATTGTTTTAGCTATCGTAAGGTAAAACCCGACATGTTTATTTGTGGCGTGGTCTTACGAGATGCTTTTGTTTTCAAAGGATTTTTGAAACTTTAATAATCAATTGGGTGTGATTTTCTCACGCTGGTATTCCAGACTGACTCGGGTGTTATTTAACTGTAATGCTCGGGTCAGACCGAGTATTATAAGATACAGGATATGATGCTGTGGAGCTCAGGAGACGAGTTGGATGACGATACGTATTCTCGTACTTGTATATATATATTTCCGCTGTGTTGAGTTGTTGTGTACCCATTGTATGTTATTGATGTGAGCTATGGCTGATGTACTCTGATGATGTAATATATGTAAACTGATATATTTGATTTTGAGTAAAGATTATTTATTCTCTATTATATTTTATTCCGCTGCGATGGTTAGATTCTGATGTTGATTTTGTTTTCTCTTCTTCTACCTCTTCTTCTTAAACCCAAATTGTTCGTATTTCTGTGCAACTTGAGTTGATTATTGTGGAATAGTGTTGACTCAAGGGGTACGGATTTGCGGGCTGTTACAAAGAGGGAGAGTGTAACGATCCTAGATTTTGGCCATTTATTTGTGAATATTTAATTAATTTTAATTATTAAAATATTGGTTTAAAGGTATTAAAACTCGAATTAAAGCATAGGATTGTTTAAAAATCCTTGATTTGTGAGTAAATATTTAAATAATGATTTAAATATCTAAAATTTTAAATTGAATTTTTGTTTAATGAGTTTAACGAACTTATTTAACCCCTTTAAAATTATAAATAATAACACCGAATTCAGTTTGTAAATTTATTTGTAGTAATAAATGGTTCAAATAAATAATCAGGAAATTTAGTTTTATTTTTACGACTCGATTTTGATTCTCGTATTGTTATATAATTTATTGGATTTTTCCATAAATTTTAATGTGGAAAATTTTGAAATTATCCGTTTGATGATTTTCGACAATTGGTAGTGTTTTTGCTATTTTACATGATCCAATAACCAGCGTATATTATTTTTGTTTTGGGGTTGCATCACCATTCCGAGCATGACCATATTTCCATTTTGTCAGTTCGGAGTCCGTACACGATCATGAATTTGTGCAGCGGAATACCAAAACTTAAAACTAATATAAGTCAATCTAGAGACAATAAGATACATACACACCATTTTCTCTGATCCCTTCTCTTACTTGTCTTCCATAAGCTCATTACTTACTGCATAAAGAAAACAAGAAAAATCCCTCTTTCTAAATTTGAAATCAATTCACATAAAATCTCAAAAATGAAAAAAATGCAATCTTTGAGTTGTATATGGCAGTGTCTTCAAGATTGTATGCATTTGGTTGTGTACGTTTTGAACTTGGAATACAAGACGGGTTTGAGCAGTTAAGGTATGATTTAGGGTTGCGATTTTTACCAAATTTAGGTGGAGTTAGGCATTGGGACGGTGGCGGTGTACTTAGGGCGGTGAGGGGCTTTACCGACCAGAGGTGGGTGGTGTGCCACTCCAGATTGATGGTCGCGACAGCCATGAATTCAAAGAGCTAGCTATAGGCTGCGATTTCTAGGAGTGGCTCGAGTGCCTTTATTCGGGTATGATCAGGTAGAGCTCGGAATGAGGAAGAATGCAGCAAAATCGGTTCGAGTTCTCGTGCATGGGAGAGGAAGAATTGGGTGGATAAACATGCAACCATGGAGTGGGTTTGAACTGGAACGAGCATGAGTATATTTGGGAAGATGGTGTTCAAATTTTTAAGGGTAATTAGTTAATTTAAGTTGTAATTAGTACACCTATTATAATTTAAAAATAGAAATCTTATAATTTTAATAACTCTCTCGTACAAGGTCCGCATCGTCGGTTGCATTGGAATCGTGTCGCCTTCCTATATGTGATAAAGTTGAATTAGTTGCATTTGGAACTAGTTGAATCTAGAGCTATAGTCGAATGTGTTCAACTATAAACCAAACTGATTGCAAAATTGACAGATGGAATAATGATGGGTTAAACTCACCTGTCTGATTTACTAGTATAATATTATGTAGATTAAATTTATTGATATCTGCTTGAATTGATTAAATTAATTAGATTGATTGAATTTGGTCTAGAATCATGATATAACATCCTAAAATACTATTAGATTGGTTGAATTTAATCTAGGATTGCAATATAGCATCTTGAAATGCTATTAGATTGTTTGTGTTTAAAATTTGTACTCGAACTGATTTTAAGTAATGGATCATATACGAGGTGATAAATCGATATTTATTTTGATTAATATAATTAGGTTGTTTGAAATTATAACATAGTTAATATAAATATACTTCTTGGTGCGATCTATTTGGCCAAATAGACATCGTTTAATAAATGCAAGGGTTTATCTTTGAATGACATTGGTTAACAGAATAAATCCCCGTTCTTTCTATTATATTAATTTGGATATTTATTTAAATGTCAATTGATCGTTAATTATGGATTGGTTTACATATATGCCTGATTATGTAAATACCAACAATTTGATTTGAGAAGTAAATGGAAGGTATTGGTAGCGTGTTAAGTACCATTGGGATTGCCGAGCCTTTTCTAGATTAAGAAATTGTGGATTTGATTAATTTCTAATTATATAAATGGAAGAAAAATGTTTTCATTATTTCTATATATACAAAGATCTTTATTAATAATTAATAATTAATTACAAATGTTTGTAAAAACTATTTTTTTAAGTTAATTACTATATTATCTATAGTGTTTTAAAATAAATTATTTTATTGATGTTTTTGAAGTTAATAATTATTTTGTTATTAGTATTTAAAACTTGATGATTATTTCATTAAAAATACCACTGAAGGTAATTAATTTTATTTAAAGGTTGTTTAACGTTATTTTATTTTATTTACCTATTGGAGATGTTTGGAAGTTTAAGAGTTTATTTATTTTATTATTAAAATTTATTTAGTTATATTTCTTTATATTACTGAAAAATGATTAAAGCTAAGTTTACGATGTTTTAGTTTATTTATTATAAAATAAATAAATTGTTATAAAAGGATTTCTTTTGTAAAAAGGATTTATGTAATGGAATTTATAAACTTGGGAAGAGGATTAGAATTAGAATAAAAGTTGGATTTTGAAAGATTGTGAAAACGAGGATTTTAAATGGTTAATGGATTAAAAAGGGGAATTTTATAAATGGATCAGGATTTTATAAAGAGTACTTTTATAAATAAAACTTGATAATTTATAAAGAGTTCTATAAGTATATTGTGGAAATTTATTAATAAGATATTTTAAAATAAAAACAAAAGAGAGTTAAAGAAAGGGAGGGTATTCTGGAATATTTATATCTTTGTTTAAAGGATACTTGTGTTTAATCATTTTAAATGATCCTAAAATAAGTAAATCTTTCTAAGTGATTGGTTAAGATATTTATACTATTTTGTAAGTACATGAGAAAGGTTCTTAAAGATTTGAAAAGATGATTTGAAAATATTATACCATTAGGATAAGTACATGGTTATATTTTCTAAGTATCAAAATATTTCGCTTTGTGGATATACTTATTTTGTTGAGACAAGTATATGGAAGTGTTTTTCAAGTATGTAGAAGTGATTTTAAATTTATGAATGTAAGGATCAGTGGGTTCCATGAGAAATGAAATCTATAATTTGAATGTTTGTTTATTTGATGGTTAAGTAACCGACTATCGAATTAGCATCCAAAAGTAACTTTTGAAATATCTTAGAGAAACACGTAAGTTATATGGCACCGTCATCTCCGATGATGCTGTACTGTGCGTATAAATCTCGTTTCTTTCTTATAAGATGAATGATAAGGAAACCCGTCTGTTAACGTAAAAATCTAACGCTAACACCCCGGTGCAAGTAAAGCAAGTGTGAAAGCACCACTCGATGATATGGGAATCAGAAATAAGCAGGAGAATATCAGAAAGACAGTAAAAGACACAGTTTTTATAGTGGTTCGGCTAATAGTCAAGCCTACGTCCACTTTATATCTCTTTATTGCTGACTCAAGTACAACTTATACAA